>OV651814.1:64505867-65925867 GCA_927349885.1 Psylliodes chrysocephalus
AGCGCATCCGAAAACTATAAAGTCGCCACTACCTGCTGCCCTTAAACATCCACAATTAAGGACAGGCACAATCCTTAATAAAGTCAGTTTTAGAACGTAAACATCTGCGCATGCTTAGATGTCAAAATAAGAGCGGCACTAATAGTGACTGACCTTAAGTAAACTTGCAATAACTCCCTTATTAAGAACATACACAATCTTTATTAAAGTTAGTGATCTGCGCATGCTGAGATGTCAAAATAAGAGCGGCACTAATAGTGACTGACCTTAAGTGAACTTGCAACACCTCTCTAATTAAATATAGGCAGGCAACAGTATTTACTGGAGAATGTATGAGAAGTTGCCTAAGTCTAATTAGTTGTTATTGAAGAATTAGCCTATTTGTCAAAATAAAAAAATACCGGTTAATAAGGTTAAAATGTATAAAAAAGGATTGTTATTTATATTTTCATTTTTGTTCGAAAGAAAACAGAATAAATGATTAAAACTGGTTTCCCATCAGTAAGTCACAAAATTGCATTCCATCCACATATAATCAAAGCAAGAAATCTTGAAATCTAGTCCTTGCTGAATGAACATTTCAGAATAAAGGGATATTAAAGAACATCGTAAAATGATAATTTATTGTTTATTTAAAACCTTTTAAGTTTCTGATGTCTACTGTTTCTACCATTACTGTTATTATCACAAAAATAAAAGTAATTTTTCTTCTTATTGTACACCAATCCATTTATTTCTTTGATTTAATTTCCACTTTGCTAGTGAAATTTTTTATATAAGTTTCACTGTTTTTTTTTTTGCTAGTATTTGTACAATTTTCAACACAGCAACTCGGGTTGCTTATTGTGTTGATTTTACCTACTTTTTTGAAAAAAAAAGTTAAATGTATACGTGTATTTGATATGCCAAAATTACAAAATATCGCCCTAAAATGCACGAATTATCCGCAGCTAGCGCTAGGCTTTTGCTTCCCATTTCATGACTTCGCACGGAGCGAATAGGTTACCTTGGAATTTATTGAGAAATTAATATTAAAAAATCACAAAAAATTTTCAACCAGGTTACTTGAAATTTTTTTTTATTATTAACTTCTCAATAAATTCCACGGTAACCTATTATAAAAAACAAAACCTAAATATTTCAAAAACCTTATTTTTGGTTTTTTTCTACTCCATCTAATCAATAAATAATAGTATAATTTGAGAATTCTTGTTGAGGTCTTACTTTCTCGTAAGACGCTGTACAAATACTCACATTTTAAAAAAAAAAATTCTCAAAAATTTGCACGGTAAGGTATAGTTAGAAGTTCACTATTAGATAAATAGAGACTTCAGCTATTAGAAAAAAATTAATTTTAGTCATAGTCTAATATTTTTTATTTAATATTGGTGACTAAAGAACCTCCTTAATCAAGGTTTAATAATAAAGTTATTTGTTTTTTTTTTCTAAAATACTTCGGAATTCATCTCTTCATAGTAATCTCCCATCTTTTTACCTTCAAAAACCAATAATGCATTTTCTACAAAACCTTATTCAGAATCAGCATGTAAAATAATAAATAAGGTGTCTTCCCTTTCTTGTAGGGCTTTTCTGGAATTGCTATATTTAATAGTACTAGTACTAGTACTAGTAGTGTAGAAGGATCCATAATTGTAGGTCTTTGAATACAATTGCTTACTAAAGAACTATTATTCACGAAATAAAGTAAAAAACTTAGTAATGAGATATCAAATTATAAAATGTCAGAACTGTCAACAATATCAATTATAAGCTAATGATCATGCTAAAAAGTAATGTGTGAAACTGCAATCTGACCAATCAGAAGTCTACAGAATTGCCAACTTAAATTCAAATCGCTCCTCTTAGTTTAAAAAAAAAATTATAGTAAGACAAGCTCGTCACTGACATAGGCATGTACATTAAGTGGGTAATTGTCAAATTGGATAATTTCAAATATTGGTAAAAGAAAAATCTGATATTTTTAGTATATTTGTTAAAATATCGAAAAAACTACTTTATTTTATTAAACAATACAATTTTAAAAACTAAAAATCGGATTATACCTACTATTTAACCCTTCATGAGGCGTGTATACTTGTGGAACGTGGTTAGTGGCAAGGGGTCTGCCGACCCATGAGTACTAAGTGCCCGATTTTTTAATCGTTTTAAAAATATATTTACATCTTATCCTTCTGTAATGATTGAACAATATAAAATACTACCAGATAAAAAACTTCAATATAATGAATGCAATAATTATTTACTTAAACTAGATAGATTTTGTTATTTTATTTTTATTCAGATTTCTTCTATATTGTTTTCTTCTAAGCATTTTTGTTAGACAGTTTTTACGTGTTGATCAAATATTAGGCATTTCAACGAACTGTCAAAATCCTCCCAGTGAGAACTGACAGTTTAGATATGGCAACCCCGAGGGCCTGTTGTCATTGACAGGGTTAATAATACATATATAATTATATAGATTGCTCAATGCTGGTCGTTTGCGAGCGGCCATATTTCCCACATACTTTGATTTTCTCTTACTATACGGAGAATGCCTCTTAAAAGGAGATAAAAAATTCCGCCATTTTGATGCCTTATTACGTGTTGCCTACATCTTGGCGCAATATTTTTAATAGGTGCGTTTTATTCATCCGCTTCTGCTTTGGAATTGTCGGTTTTCTTGTTTTAATCTGACAGGTTAAAACGACTAAACCGACAATTCCGGAAGCAGAAACGGATGATTAAAACGCACCTGATATTTTGCTTGCTGCTGTCAGTGTCAGTGAATATTATTTTTGGAGTCACAGTTTATTGATAAAGGTTCAGTTACTCTCTCGGACCAGTTGAAAGTTCCAAAATAACATCCACTCCAAGGATACAAATTCAGGATGCGCAGAAGACTGTTGTTTTGTTATAGGCGGTTGTCATATATTGTATTATCCGAGTTGCGCAGTGTATAAACTGGAACATTGAGATCAAAAATGCCGATGCAGAGTGAGCGAACTGATTCTTTAGTTATAAACTGTGATAGAGGCATCAAAATGGCCGCACCCTATGTTGGGCGTGTCGGACCTCTCTCTTGCACCGTATAGTAATCAACGTATGTGATATTTCCTGACAAGTGTTCATTAATAGAAATTGGTTTAGCAAAAAAGTGTTTTAAAACAAATTTCCAGCTTTTGCATAGTAAAATAAAAATAATTACTTACATTTTTACTTCAAGACATAAGCCTATGTTTATTTTTAAAAACATGGATGATCAATCTATATAAATATCTATGTGATTGATCCTGTCAAATCACCAAGCCCACAGTGTTGCCATATTATAACCTATCATGTGCCTATCAGTGGCCTATCATTTCCTACGAGTAGCCATTTTGTTTGGAATGCCTAATTGCAAGAGATTATTCGCGTTGGGTTTATCAGCCATCAACTAGGGATACCTGACACAACTAATGACCATTTGCAATTCAATAAAAATAATACTGTCCATAAAATTCCAGCAAATTATTCTTAGAATATGCATCTGAGATGTCAGAGAACTATAATGTCGTAACAATTATAGTTAAAAAAAGAACATAAAAAGCATATACGTTAACAGAAGGTTTCGTTTTGGTTTAGTTATCAACTGATACTGAATACTATAGGTTTTCCTCTTCTAAGCATATATTCGTAACATCAAATAGTTATCTTAATGGATTCCATCAAAATGTCCCATAAATAAAGTCTTACGCAGGGGCGATTTCTCCATTGGTTCATTTGTGCAGTGAAAACTCAGTTAGATTTCATTAAAACACATTATTTTAAAATAAATAACAAAATATTAATTCAATTTTAATAATTTTATTGTTTTCATGCGTGTTAATACTATTTTTGGGTACGCCACTGCGCTCTAGCTAATCGCGTTTTTGTGGCGTGCTTTTATAAGTAAGCCAGAAGAAGTGAGAGCGTTCGTGAAAATCTTTAGCTAAAAAGAGATGTTACACGATAACAGATCCCTGAAAAGTAGTGAAACAATTATAAAATAATTTAAATTTGCGCAACGCACACTGTGATGTCACAAAGTAGGGCGGGCCCTTCGAGCATATAGTACTAGAGCCATCGTCCAAATGGGCTTTGTTTTGGTACAGGGGGGAAAAATAGTGTCCAGCATTCCCATTGGTCTGTTTCGTTTTGCTTGGCATGTCAAATCGTTCGAAATTGTCAAAAGTGTCATTTGATTTTTAAGTTTCATTAATTTATAGCTTATTTTTGTAGTTTAAAAGTGATTTAGTATTTTATTACTTTACTGATACAAATTTTAACAATGGTGAGAGTTTGTGTGAGTTGTAAATAGAAATAAGATCGTCAAGGACATTTTACAAGTAAGTAACCATTAGCGTCTCTAACATTTTTTTAAAAGAAACATAGTACCTACATTTTATGCCAAAGGCCGTTAAACATGAATTTAAAATAAATGGTAAATTTAGGGAATTAACTTTAAAGAACTTGTTTTATGTATGAGGAATATTGAAAGTTTTGAATATAAACAAGCTTTTTGTTTTTAAGTCATTTTATCATGATAATGTTGAAGATGTTAAATCAATAATTTTTGTTTTTTTGTGGGTTTCCAGCTAATCCTGCCGAAAAAACGCATTTGGTAAAACATATTTAAACTTACTTCAGAAAAAAATTCACATAGTGACGTTTTATGTTCCAATCATTTTTCTGGATATATATTTGTGTCAAAGACTGGATGCGGAAGAAGAATTAGATTAATTCCAGGTGCATTGTCATCAGCATTTACTGAACCCCCAGAAGTAGATGAATCTAAAAGGTAAAGAACCTTGCACTTTTCTTGTGGATTAATCGTTCAAAATTTTTAATTTTACAATTATGATCTGAACTATGAAGCCTCTGTTGCAGAAAAAGAAAATGCAGAATTAGAAAACATGTAAGTAACTAAGTAATTTTTAATACAACATAAATTTTATTTTAAAATAATTACCTATTACTACCTATATTTTTTATAAACCACAAAAATTGACAATAATTATTTTGTATTAAATGTACCTATGTTCTTTAATTAAGTAGACTACTATTCATTAAGAAATAAGCAAAACCTAATGTGAGTTTTTCAATAAAAAAGTCATTTTAAGCTTCTTTTATTTGCACTCCTGGTCATTAAGAAATAATCAAAGGTTAAGACAGTTTTCCAATAAAAATAAAGCTTCACTTATTTGTTAACGACTAGCAGTTCAAATGTACCTAAGTATAAGCTTTATTTCTATTTGTAGCATATCGTTTAGTAATCTATTGAACATTGGTTACGAACAATATTTTTATATTTAATAAATTATTGGAAAAAGTTTTTGTATTGCAATTCTCGTACACGAGTGTTAAGAGATATCATAAATATTTGTATAATATACCTACTATTTATTTATATTTTTGATTTTTAAATATAAGCTTTTTATCTTTTTTATTGCCTATTATTTCAACCTTCATTTTTCCGTTATACATTTATATTTACTATTACAAGATAGGTACGTACTTAAATAATACAAGTTTATAAAATATATGCATAATTTAAAGAATTTTGAAGGTATGTATCAAATTTAATATTTATATTAATTGCAAACCACGTAAAAATGATGCGACACTGGTAATAGTGTACAGACATTTCCCCTCACAACGTAAACAAACCCTATTGAATGCGGACTCTATGAAATATATATGCTCGAAGGGCGGGCCCTAGTCTTCATAGGCGGGCCATACCAGTCTTTTAAATCATAGATATAGAGAAGCAATGACGGTACTGAACCTGTCTGCACATTTGTATTATTTTTTTACGACATATGTCAAACTCGATCTAGTTAGTTTTGGTGATAATAAATGCCATTTTTTCAAAATAGCGTGATTTAGATGATATAAAAACATTTTCATTCCGTCAATCTACAATAATAAGTTACTAAAAATTAATCAAAATATGACGCAAAGTGCCTTCACTTGTCATATCACAAAATAACCCTTATTCCGTATGTACCTACTTCATATTCTAACTTTCCAACCAAGCTGTCAAATTCTAAAAATCAACATGAGACAATTTTAATTGTGAATTGTATTAAAAATTTAGTTTAAATGACACTGCGACTTTAATAAATCGGAAGTATGTATGTCAATTCAACGATTGTTACAGAAAAACGTCTTAGGTAAAAGATAATATTATTTGTTGAGGTTATGTTTATTTCCAAATTTCTTGACCTTAGTACAATTTTATATGAATAATTGTTTATTTTATAGGTTGTCCCTTGAATTTATAGAATAATGCCCTATCTATATATGCTAAAGGTACTGTTAAACAGTTTCAATATAACACTGAGGATTTTATTGCAGTTTTTTAAAGAGGAAATAAAATATAAATGTTGCACTGGCCTAAATTAATTCAAGAAATTTAATATTTATGCAGGGACAAAACCCAATTAGCCAACTACATAGCGCCGACCACATAAGGCTATATCAGCAAGTAAAAAGGAATAATATTCTAGCAATGCCTACTGATAGAGCCATAACCACATACAAATTTGAAAGAAATTTTAAAATTCAAATACCAGCCCGAGAATGCTGGAAACAGGGACCTCCCGTACAGGCTGAACTCGTCTGGTACACAGACGGTTCAAAAACCAAGGAAGGAGCCGGTGCTGAAATGTATGGACCCAAGTCGAAAACAACGATTTCGCTGAGTTTAGGAAAATATGCAACAGTGTTCCAGGCTGAACTAATAGCCATACAACACTGTGCAAGAGAAATATTAAATCAGCAAGTATCAGGCAAAACTATTGCCATATACTCTGATAGCCAAGCAGCTCTAAAGGCACTTCTCTCACCAGAAATCAAATCACGACTGGTGAAAGACTGTTTAGAAGACCTGGCAGAGCTAAGTAGTCAAAATAAGGTGACCCTAGCCTGGGTTCCAGGTCATGAAGGATATCAGGGCAACGAAAAGGCCGACAAATTAGCCCGAGAAGGCACAGATAAGGCCACGACAGGCGCCGATCCCTTTTGCGGAGTTGCAACTATCCAAGACTGAGACAGGCCAAACAGTTAATTAAGGAACCATCGGCCAAGTTCACGAAAGACCTACTGGATCAAACGCGTCAAATCGTTAGGATAACAGTAGGCCTTCTTTCTGGACACTGTGACACAACTAAGGTAAGCAGACCCCAAGAGAGGCCGCTGTAGTGGCCAAGCATATATGCAGCAGAAATCGGTTAAGGTGGGCCGTAAACACTTTTAAACCGTTTAAGTCTCCAGGTGTGGATGGAATATTTCCTGCCCTGCTTCAGCAGGCACAGGAGGAATTACTACCACACATAATCCGGCTATCCCGAAGCAGTCTGGAGCTGGGATATATACCAGAAGCATGGAGAAGGGCCAGAGTCACCTTTATTCCAAAAGTAGGGAAAAAGGATACCACATATCCTAAATCTTTCCGTCCAATCAGCCTCACGTCCTTTGTATTAAAAACAATGGAGAAGGCTGTTGATAACTATATCAGAACAGAAGTCCTGGAGAGGGTGCCACTCCACCACAGCCAACACGCGTACCGAGCAGGAAGATCTACAGAAACTGCCCTGGTACAGTTGACTGATGTAATCCAGGATGCACTGACAAACAAAGAAACGGTCGTGTGTGCCTTTCTAGACATAGAAGGAGCTTTTGACAATACGCCACACGAATCTGTAAAAAGAGCACTTGCATACAGAGGAGTAGATAACATCACATCCAGATGGATGGCTCAGCTGTTATCTTCGAGAACTGCAGAGACACAGATAGGGCAGGACACCATCTCCATCTGCACAACCAGAGGATGTCCACAAGGAGGAGTTCTATCCCCACTAATGTGGAGCCTAATCGTAGACGAACTTCTATGCAGATTGACTGACCTCGGCATACCCTGTCAAGGTTATGCCGACGACATAGTCATATTTGCTAGTGGCAAGTTTAGTAATATCCTGTGTGATATAGTCCAAAGAGGACTAGAACATACCAAAAGATGGTGCCGTGAAGTGGGACTTAGTATAAACCCTACAAAAACAACACTAGTAGCCTTTTCAAGGAAAAGAAAACTTAATCTCAAAACCGTTAAATTAGACGGGAGAGATATAGAATGGAAAAATGAAGTCAAATATCTAGGCCTAACCCTGGACAACAAACTTCTCTGGAACACACATGAGAAGGAAGTAGTAAATAAGGCCACAAAAGCCCTAATGGTATGCAGAAACATGGCGGGTAAACGATGGGGATGTAACCCAAACATACTGCGATGGATGTATACTGCAATAGTGAGACCAATCATCACTTACGGGGCTATAGCCTGGAGTAACAGAACTAGTTTAGTTACTACGAGAGCTAATATCTCAAAAGTACAAAGACTAGCCTGTGTTTGCATTACTGGTGCAATGTGAACCTGTTCTACGGCCGCAATGGAGGTGATCTTAAACCTCACCCCTCTACATTTGATGATAGAGAATGTGGCAAAAAGGACACGATATAGAATGATCAGAAGCGGAGTAATCAGACGAAAGTTTACTTGCTTCAGGACTAAAGATACCTGGGACATGCCCCAGGATGAAATGCAAAAGAAGTACAGTTTTGTGAAAAACTTCAAAACCACAGAGCTGGGCTGCAAGAAAGAATGGAGCCAAGAATCCATCGCGCTTGCAACCGAAAGACGTGCTATTCAGTGGTACACGGACGGTTCCAAAACCATAGAAGGAACTGGAATAGGAGTGTATGGGCCGAGAACCAAGCACTCCGAAAGCTTGGGAAAATACCCAAGCATCTTCCAGGCGGAAATTCACGCCATCTAGAAGTGTATCCAGTTTAACATCGAGAGAAACTATCATAGACAAGAGATTATCATCATGTCCGATAGTCAAGCAGCCATCAAAGCGCTGAGTTCTTACGTAATCAGCTCAAAAATGGTATGGAGATGCCTAGAACAATTGAATGAGCTAGGCGAGAAAAATAGAGTTACTCTCACTTGGGTCCCGGGACATAACGGGGTACAGGGTAACGAGATTGCAGATAGTCTTGCAAGGAAAGGGGCTCAAACACCCTTTGTAGGACCTGAGCCGTTCTGCGGTATCAGCAGTAACATAATATTAGAAGAGATTAAAAAAGAATTGGGTAGTAGAAGAACCGATAATTGGAACAATCTGTTGGGGCTGAGAGAGGCCAAGATACTTCTGGGTGAATATAACCAAAAAAGATCGGAAGCCTGCATCTGCCTGAGCAAGAACAGGCTACGTATTGTAACAGGGATCCTTACCGGGCACTGCCGACTAAAAGGACACCTAAGTAAACTGAGAGTAGTAGAGGATAGTGAGTGCAGATTCTGTGAGGAGGAGGACGAAATCTCCATTCACATCCTAACTGAATGTGTAGCACTCCAGAATCCAAGGACACTATATCTAGGAGGATATCAAATAGAAGAGGGAGACTTACCTAACTTGAAGCCACTTCAAATCCTACACTTCCTTGAGAAAATAGGATTGGAAGGGTCGCTATAGGCATTGAAACATTTCCTTAGTGCAGTGGCGACAGAAGGGGGCACAATAGATCTTTTAGGTCGCAGTGTATTAACACCCCATTATCAACATAACATACTGGACACTGTCCCCTCAAAAGGCACATGAGTGTCATAAATCCAGCAGAAGAAGCAACTTTGTGCAGGTTCTGTGAAGAAGAAGAGAAAACATCATTCCACGTCCTGTGCCAATGTGAAGGCCTGGCTGGAATGAGGTTTCTAACATTGGGCGAAGAAAAGCTAAATGCATGCAACTACATGCGGGAGCCACTGTCAAAGCTACTAAGTCTAATAAAAAAGACCAGGCTAGACGACATACTCTAGAACAAGCGGAGTCCCACAATAGATCTGAAAAGGTCGCAGTGGACAAGGTCAAGTAACGTCCAGCTCTTAATCTATCTAATAGTTATGTCTATGTTGGGTATGTACCTATATCATGAAGACTAAATTAAATATTTACCGATATATATCTGGGAGGTAAACTATGTAACCGTGCAGTTTTATAAAGGTTATATTTTTAAAATCGGCTTATCGAGACCTTTTCAGGGGTATTTTGTACCATTTATGGTGATGTCACAATATAACACTATGTTCAATTTTTAATAAACTTACAAGTTAAACGTTAAACAATACTATTTAACTCTCACGTTAGTCGTACTATTTATAGAGGCATGTTGGAGGTATAAGACACTAGGTATATCATAAAACATTTGTTATCAGAACATATAAATATTTTAATAGTTAGATTATTAGTAAACAATACATATTGTGACAATAATTGGGGCCTACTACTGAATTTCTTGTCTAAATATAAAAGTGTTTAACCAACATTCAGTCTGCTCTACTAAAAAGCTGACTAGAATGACAGCACAGTTTATCTCTGAAGTATTGATATACCTATTAAATAATTTACAACTCTTTGACTTTATCATTCTTTTAGTATACCCATTTTGTAGGCTATTATGTTATTGTTTTTAACCGACTTCAAAAAAGGAGGAGGTTCTCAATTCGTCGCGATATTTTTTTATTTATGTATGTTGAGCGATAATTATTCAACACGGTGTCAGATTTCAATAATTCTTTTTTTGTAATAAATGGGGTACTTCAGGGGTGGTCCCATATAAATTTGTTCAAAATATAATAATTGGGTCCGTGAGAAAATTCTCAAACTCTTCATTTTTTATGTATCTTTAGCGATAATGCTTTACCACCTTGTCCGATTTATATGATTCTTTTTTTGTTAGTAAGGGGATACCTCAGGGGTGGTCCCACATAAATTTGGTTAAGATGTGGTGACTGCATCTGCACGTTTTTGAAGTCATTTTTTTTTAATTTTTAATTTCTAATACTTGTAGCCTTGATTATAATATTATTCTACTCTTCACACAGTAGTATGTAAATAGTTTCATAGGTTTACTATGTCCGATGTCACGGTTTTTGTCTGCACGATAAATCAAAAACAAAAAATGATATCAACTTTAAAATTTAAAGCAAAAACCAAGTTCTATAAGGGGACAAAAAATCTGATTAAAAATAGGGGGTTAGGATGGGTTGAAATTAAAAAAAAATCCTAAATTAAAAACGAAAAGTGATATCAACATGAAACGTTTAGTAAAAATGAAACTCTATAAGAGTGATTTTTTGTTTCGTCTTGACATTGAATCAAAAAAATGTGTATCTTTCAAAAAATATAATTGAATATTTAAATCAATTTTTAGAATGAAATTAAAGTAATACACTAAATAATTTTCAAATTCGATCAATCTTTAACTTTCTTAAAATATTTCAACAAATAAACATATAAATTCACATTTAACTTTTTAAATCCTTAGGTTGTCTAAATAACCTTTCCTTTAGACATTTAAAATAAAATAATAATTAGAATAATTTATTTTCCTATCCATCTCCACTCTCACTCAAATTACACGTGGAAGCGAGATAAAGCACTTTTCTCTTTTGACATTTGTCATATTAGCGCCAACAGGTGTCACCTGTCACCGCTGTCGTTTCAACGGCCTAAATATGGAGAATACAAAAAACTAAATAAAATAAAAAAATTTAATTCTATTATACTAACCATGAATGTAATTTTTCACAATAACAATTTTAATAGAATTTAAAAAATTTAGCAAGATTTGGACGCTCCTAATTAATTTTACATATAAGAAGATGATCGCTGAACTTTTGGATATCTTTTATAACTGTACGTATGTTTAATAATAATTTTACACTTTTCCTCTATATTCAAACCAATTTTCAATTATATTTATTTTAATTTTTAACTTTTCCTTTACCTATAAACAAGTCCAATTCGCACAATGAATGGGGCTTTATCTCTACACAAGGTTCTAGTTGAATAATTAAGGGGTTAAGCTCAAAAGATTGTCTCCGATACTGGGCTTTTTTATAATTTGTATTTTGTTTTAACTTTGTTAAATGTTTATAAAAATATTTTTTTAAATTAATTTTGTGACTCAAGTTTCTTCTATATATTTATATATAACATATATTTTTACCCACGATTTTTGTAGAGGGGCAATGATGATGACGTTATGCCGAAAGCGCTTTGCAATTTAAATAAATTAATAATTTTGTACGAAATATAAATCTTTGTTATGCTAATCTGAGCTACGTACACACAGCCATTGACCACTTTTGGTTCTTTGTGTCTATTTTCAATAAGATCGCCTAATGACAGAAAATAAATTATTTACAATAAAAAGAAAAAATACCACTAAAAATTAATGAAAAATAACATAAAGAGGTGCATAAAGAAAAATATAAAAAATAAAAGAAAAAATTAATTATTGGTCTTTTAGTTCTAAATAAGATTGTGTAAATATGATCATTATTAGTGTCATACTTTTAACATATTTTGTTTATTAAAAATATTACACATAAGTTTTCTTAAAATATACGATATATTCAATTTTGTTGTCGAAAAATTTAAGGGTTCATATGGAGGTACCGAAAAAGCAAGATATGGAGTTACAACTGAGCAAGAAGATCTGCTCACGCTCCCAAATGACACAATAGATCTGGCATATGTTTTCCGAAAGAAGTGTAGTCGATTAATAAAACTGTAAGGACAATTACCAGCACTTGAGAAAGCTTAGAAACTTTAAGATGGATCACATCTTTTCTACCTGGCAACAAAGAACACATTCCACGATTGATCTACTTATCATGATCTATAGGAAGCATTACTTAGTTTAAAGGAGCATGTTCGTCCAATATACAGTAACTGTCATGTCAAAGATCTAATGAAACCAGATGAATCGGAGGATCATCAGAAACATGGTAAAAGTAATATTTCAAGATACCAAAGTCCAGATACTACTCTGCAGCCATACTACATTCAGAGTATAGGTTACAACAAAGGACTGTCCCTTTGTTGAATCCTAATCATTTCAAATATTTATTTGTTATTTCGAGGGGTAATTTATTAAACAACTTCATCAAGTCACGTGCAATTTGAGTTGCCTATTAGTAGATTCAAATATATTTACACGTATTTTGAGACCGACATACGATTGTAGATTCATACCATGAAAAGACTTTTGAAGAGGTCAGTATGAAATAAACCGTATCGAGAACCGGTAAACTTAAAATTTTTTGGTGCAGAACGTTCTTATCTGTAAAATTAGAATAAAAAACCTGTGGTAGGAAAAGGCCTGGATCATCCCTTGGATACCGGAATTAAGGAGAGCTCTCACATCACCCCTAGATGTAGTTTGGGGAAGTGATTGGTTTCAATCGTTTTTTCCTAACCGTTTTATTTTTTTTTATTCATTTTTTTACTATTATTTAATAGAACAATTTTGAAAGACATACAGTCTATTTTTCGTTGGTTACTGGTTAGGCTATCAACTGTTCCTACTTGCGGAAACGTACACCCTTGTTACTTTCATGCAACTGGAAATTGTAAAAGAGGATCTAGTTGCAGATACAACCATTCAGTTCCAGTTCTGTAAAAGTACCCCGAGTAACTATCTTTTAAGGACGGTGCGAGTTATTTTTGACCCACCCGGTCCTGCTTTTATTCGCTACGTCCCTTTATGTCATATTTGGGCCTCTTATTGCCTTAACTCTTCTGTTTACCAAGCATATTCAGTGGAATACCTCTCTAATGATCCGCTTATAAAATTTGGTCGATATGCCATTCCAGACAGTTTTCGATTATTCCATAAATGATAGGAAAATGCAATTTTTGGCGAAGGTCCCATACTATCAGTCTAACAAATGGTGGAATTTTCGGGAACCTTCAACTATGTGTATAAATAGACTCATTTGTTATTAGAAAGTCATTTTATAGCATTGAGGTAGTATTATAAAGAGACACGATCACGTGGCTAAAAGCGGCATCAATCCATCATATTCATGAGACACTTGCGTCAAACAGCTGCCGCATTGTTGCGATTTCATTCATGTGATTTGTATGATCAATTCTTGTGTTTTTATTTCCTCTTTGTATGATATTTAATAATATTGTAAAAGCAAATAATGATTTCATGTGCTCTTCGTAAATGCAATAGCATTTGATAAAAATAAATCGACATTTCTTAGTATAGTATACAAAATGATATTAATAAACAGGGTAGTACTTAAAAAAATATTTTTATATTTCCCTTTTTTAAATAGTTTCTACGTGAAAACATTTTAAGGTAATTATTTCATATAATTACGGTTTTCTGATATTTTATTATTGTTCAGAAAGAGATTAATTTTTCCCATATAAACCAAAAATGGTAGGAAACCATATTATATAAAACTGTTAAATATTTTAACTAACAAATAATGCACAAATAACATAATGTTTTTCTTTCAGTTTTCACAAAGAAGAAAATTCTGATAGTGAGTTAAATGAATTAGTTAACAGGAATCATGATTATTTGCCATACCATCTGTCACAATTTTCCAAATATGTTATTGCCCATATAGGGGGATATATTGTCCATTTTTTTTAAATATTTTGCTTTAAATGTAAATCTGCTTTAACAAGTGACACGAAGGATTTGTATATATTCTCTTTTATAGATAAAAAAAGTAAATTGCAATATCCCTCAACAGATGTTTTGGAGATATGTATTCAATGGGAAATTATTTTAAAAATCCAATGAGCAAATATCAGCAGTATCTGTAGTCAATATTATCCATACACTATTTGTAAATAGAAATATTTCTTAAAATTTATTAGTTCATTGTCATGACCAATCAGCATTGTATAACCATCGGATATTTTTATTAAAACCTGTTGCAGAAAAGTACGTAAATGTGCTGCCAAACAAAAATTAAATAAATCTGAAAGCATAAATATCGCAGCAATAAGAAAGTTTTTCTTCTTCAAGAACGTGCTTTTTTTCCCAGTTTATTTTGTTTCGATTTTTAAAAAATGCATTGCCTTTTCATTCAATCCTAGTTAAAATAAAAAATCTTATAAAATGTAATATTAAAATTCTTATAATTTTAAAAAGTAAGGATCTGGCGAGGCAGCCATATTGTTACGACTCTAAGCCACGCCTAGTGCAACGTTTTATCTTTGTGCGAAATAATGCTTATAGCCATTAGCGTCTATTTCTTGTGCACTGCAAATTAATCCAGCAATGACCTTCAAATGATTAAGTGGGCGCAAAAGTGGGCGTTTCAATAATTTTAGCGATGTTGCCAATTGTTTTTTGTTATTTGTTCTAAATAAATATATATTCATGGTAATACCGTTCTATATTTCTATATTATTTTTGTTTATGAATAATATGACAACTGATATTTTTATTTCTATAAATGTGGAGTTGCCAAACATAGTAAAAGAACGTACATAACAGGAATGACAATGGCTGTTTTTTTAATAGCTCCAGGCCAGATGATAAAACCAGAATATAAATGTGTTTATTTGAGAGTTTTCATTTCAATTATTCAATTTGAGCTGTGTCCAGGCCGTTGGAGTCTATGCCGGTCGGCGTAGCCAGGTATGGGTTGATGTTTTTTGGTGGTGGTGGTGGTGGTGAAACCCTACGATAAGTCGTTGCTTCGTTTTCTTGTTGCATATTTATGGACCGGTATGGGCAATCACAAGTTTCCATTAACAACTAATTTTATCACCATCCGGCACGTTGCAATTATATTTTCCAAATTTGACAGAACACAACTATGAACACTAGAGATAAGGAGGCGAATCGGCATGCTCAAAATACGGTCCCAAAAATCACACGTCAATTGAGCTTTTATAATTAACCGCATGGGAATTATACATTATTTTGGCAAAATAATAAAAATAAACTTATTTATAGCTAAATAAAGCACAGAACATTCTGTTTTTTTTTGTGTCATCGACTTCAACTGCTAAGGTTATTTCGCCTCGTGTTCTGTGTAGGCTTTGTTACTGTTTCCCAGCGCCACTTTAGGAACAGCACTGTTAATTAGAACCCAACAGTGAATATTTATTTCTAAATTATGTCTTACATATAATTGATACAGTATTTACTATTTATTCCTATTTAAGTAAAATGCAAATTATTGATAAGTGTTGAAATTTGATGGGTAGGGCTAATTATTTTTTAATTAAAGCTAAATAGGGCGGAGGGCATACTAAAACACAGTTTAAATGAAAATATTTATTTAGGGATTTTACAAAATTTTATGAAAATAATAAAAATCAAATTGTTTATTGCTAACTAAAGCACAGAAAATAATGTTGATTTTAATTATTGTAAATAAGTCTTGCTGTTGGTATTAATTATAAATGAGTCTTGATGTTAAACATTATTTACTATTCATTATTTAATTTTATCTAAATAAAATGAAAATTAGGTATGACCAAATTTAAAAAGGTTTGTTAAATGGTGAAATTTGGTAAGTACACTTTTGTGGTAATTTTGTATTCGACAACTACAATTTCATCATCCTGGTGAATAGTTTCTTCAGCAATAGGTTCTAGTATGTTCTTCCTTTTTTTTTTATTCTAACAAATTCAGTTCGGTTCAATGGTAGTTTTCATATTTTCCTAATACTGGACAAGTATGAAGGGAGATTCGGGAATATACATGGTATTGCTTCGTTCTTTAATCTCGGCCTTTCCATTTTTATTTTGTTAACAGTACCATTAGTTAAAATAGTCTCATCAAATTTTAAAATATCATCTTCTAAAAATTGTAGCTCGCAAACAGATTCATAACTAGACAGTACTTTATCAGCCCTAGGAATCACATGCTGCCATTGTTCTAAACGTTTAGGATCCTATAAAAATTTTTTGCAATGACTAAATTGGAGTTCAATAAAAAAAAATAACAGTAGTAACTCCTCATATAAAACATAAAAAATGCAAATTTTCTTTTCTAGTAAGTTAAATTTAATGTGTAATTATTGTTGTTTGTAAGTCAGGATTTATGGCTTTATTATTTTTTATTATAGAATTTTGTAATTAAATAAACTACACTCCGTAAGATACGGGTTGTGAATATTTTACAATAAATATATATTATTTAGAAATAAATACATTATTTTACTTACACTAGGAGCTTTAAAAAGACTTGGATTTTTATCTCCTTGTGTTTTCTTTAATTTTGTATCGGATTTATATTCCGTTTTTCAACCTAGAACGAAGCAAATCCTTCTTTGCCGTTTTTTGTTACTCATTGTTACTTGTAGTCAGGTTCTTTATTTCAGCTTATTTTTATTCTTTTCACAAAATTTTACAAAAATCACTTTAATTCCCATTGACTTGCATAGAAAATAGACGTCGTTATTTTGCCACCCGCCAACTACAGTAGTTTTTTGGAACTCCATAAAAAGAGGGACGGAAATTTGAAATTTGACCAAGGCCGATTCGCCTCCTTATATCTAGTCTTCATCAAAGAGGTTAGAAAGGGTAGAAGTAACATAGGAAGCATTTGTCGCTGCGCGATTTGGCCAAAACTGAAAAACTGGGTGGAAGGAGTAGGGAGATGTTCTGGGCCGGACTTAAATATTTGTATTGTAGTACCTAATTTTGGTGGGTAACTAAAAGATGAAAAATTATGAGACGTTTTTTTGACTTTATTTGTTAGCACGATTCATGTATGATGAGGGCAATAACACTTTATCATATATAACTAGCTAAGGGCCGATTCCACCGTTGTGTCAAACGAAGTTTAAATTATTAAACGAAGATTAAAATGACATTGTTAATGGAAAAATGTCATTTTAAACTCCATTTAGTAATTTAAACTTCGTTTTTGTTAATATAAAAATGTCATTTTAATCTTCGTTTAGTATTTTAAACTTCGTTTAACAAAACGGTGAAATCTACCCTAAGTAAAAGTTTATAAAATTATTGCAACAAAATAGCTGTTGAGACAAAAAGTTATCGAAACAGCCAAAGTACTTTTTGCTCGAATTACACACAAGATTTTTTCTACGATCACACCAAAATAAAATAAATAATTAAATTTTATTAGAAATGTGTTACCTTTTCGTTCGTTATAATATTTTAAGTTTATTTGACGTAAGCCTAGTCTTCGAAGAGAAAAAATGTTTTGGTACTTACATGCCGGTAATTATTTATGATTTAATTATTTCCAGAAAATACCGTTCAATGAATTAAAATATTAGGAAGTCAATTAATAGGTATTTATGTAACCAGTTACGAAATGCCTTATTTTGTGTAATGAGTAAATATTTGCGGGACGAGCGGAGCGAGGTCCCACAACATGAACGACTTACACAAAACGGCATTTCGTAACGTGTTTACATACAAGATTTTTTCTAATTTCGACTTGATTATTTATAAAATTGTGTTAAAAATGATTCACCATCATTCTTCTGTAGGTACTTCCAATCAAATATTTTAGAATTGTTTGTTGTATTTGATTGCTCTACGACGTTTTTTTTTTAATAGTAATAATAAAAATAAGGGACATGTGCAGTGTTTCCGATCTAATTTTTGACATTACCCGCGAGAAATTTAAAAAAAAAAACATTTTTACTCATTATCCTTAAAGAAGTACGTCAAAATTTTACCCCCAACATTTCTGGGCAGTTTTCAATAACGGCGTTATTTTAAAAATAAAACGCAATTTACAGCTTTTCTTTTTTGTTGTTAAACGTAATGTCATATTTTCAAATGTGAAATGTCACTACTCATTGCCTTTTTTTCGATATTTGGTTATTTCGATTTTTCGTTTTTTGGATTTTTCGATTTTTTATTTTTCGATTTTTAGATTTTTCGATTACTCGATTTTCGATTTCTCGATTTCACGATTTTTTCAACTTAAAAACCAAAAAAGAGGCAGTTTTATTTATTTTCATTTCGTAACTGGTGACATATTCAACTTTTCGTAATCAGTTGCATAATGTTCTACTTTATGCAACTGGTTGCATAAAGTAGATCTTTTGACACTTGCTGCGATTACAAAATATATTACTTTATATGTCAAAATTAGAGAAAATAACAGAATGTAAATTAAATGGATAGTTCCCATATTAGCGAAATATTTGACGGAGACCTAAACACATAAAACACAATTTAAAAAATTTATTTCCAATTTTTCTTTATTTTGACTCTCATTTTGACTTTCAATAGGTAAACATGATAAAAAATCGGCTTTATATTATGCTCCGATTTCACATATTCAATTTTATAATTATAATTTGACAATATTACTGCCCATCTACGTAGCCTGTTGGCTGAAAATTGGGGTATACATTTAGCTGGGTTACCAGAGGTAAGTGATCTGAAACTAGGATAAAGAAATGTCCATATAAATATTCATTACTTTTATTTAAGCCAAAAATTATTGCAAGGACCTCTCTTTCAATTTGGGAATATTTTTGTTCGGACTTTGATAAGGTACGCGAAGCAGAAGCTACAGATTTCTCAATATTTTTTTCAAAAACATGACATCATGGCCCTTATTCCCACATTTGATGCATCTACGAATAATTTAATCGGCAACTCAGGCTAAAAATGCATAAGAGCATCATTTGTTGTTAATTTATTTTTGATTTATTCCAAAGATTTCTTGCAAGAATTATCCTAAATCCATTTCACCCATAAAAAATAAAATAAAAAAGTCCTAAAGCAAAATCATATCCTCCTTCCCTTTAGTGACTTAAAAAAATTTCTTCCCAAAAAACTATCCTTAAGCCAGGTCCCTCCATTTTGTGGCGATAGTACTGTTTTTTTTTTATTGTGAATATTTTCTTCGCGGACCCCTCACAAAGGCTTTCGGAGCCCCAGGGCTCCGCGGAGCACACTTTGAGTAAAACTGTTATAGAGAATTACTAAATAAATAGTTTTGAGAAAACTATTGAAATCAGTTGTGAAGTTTGAAACGAATAAATTGGCAATAAAATTGATATTTTTGTATTTGATTGTATGTTTCTCTTTTCACTTCCTAAAAAAAGATTCCCCATGAAACAAGAAATAGTAAACAGTTTATAATAATAACCTTTATTTGCTACTTATAACATGTACCAATGACCAAGTCCGATTCTGTTTATTTTCAAATCAACAAATATGGACGTCGACATAATCCTTAAAAATTAAATATCTCACCGAAATAAATGTAAGTTTCTTTTATCTCCGTCACATTTCGCAGGTTTATTATAAATAAAGCTTTTTACAACACATATTGGCATTTTCAACGTTAATTTCCAAAATTTAAGTCAGTAAAATACCAAATTAATTCTCGTTGACACATTAAATTTGGATGGACAACGCTCTGACATGTGATGTTCTCAACTGTGATTGGTGGGTATGAATCATTTCGAAATGGGATTATGCGCAGTGTCTTATGTTCCATCTAAGGTTTGTATAATCTAAGGTCTTCATACACCTAACAAATTAACAAGCACGAACGAACTGAACAGCTGTCGTTATCACCTTACTTCACTAGATAGCGCCACAGAAGCAGGTTCATTTGTAGAGCACAAGAAATAGACGCTAGTCTTATAGCCCCTCTTTATAATACTACCTCAATGGTTTATAGTTAGAAATCGATGTGTCAAGGTTTATGTTGTCTAATTAAATCATATAAGTACTTGAGACTTGAGATAAATTAGTTATGTATCAAGTAGATTAGGTTGTAAATGAATTAGTGAATAAAATGTAAGTAAATTAAATAATAAACTTTTTAAATAAATAAACGTTACATAATATGTTCAAAATTTCAAATAGTGATATGATTTTATCATTTTAAATCGTTATTGAACATGTATTTTTATTAATCTGTACTATAATTTATACCTGTTAAATGATTGTATTGAAGTAGTTCATATTTTTTGCAGATTTTGAATTTTTAGGAAGGATTTATTAATGTATTTTAGCGAAAGAGCTCAGCGAAATTTTAATAAATAATTTTTACACATTTATATACTCATCTATTTCATTCACCTAACCTTACAATTATTTATCAGCCATTTATTAAAAAAAAAATTTGATATTGTACCTACCAGATTTTTACAACAGTAACGCCAAGAATAAATATTCGTTAAAAATGTTTTTACGTCATGTTATAAAAAATCAACCCGCTTAACTACCCACGGCCTATGTATAGCGAAAAAAGCGGCAGCTATCGTTGCGGTAAATCCAAATTACATCGAAACTCGTACGGGAACGCATCTGTATTCATTTTCAATGGCAATAATTGCAACGCGATATCCATAATGGGATACCAGAGCAATTAAATTGTTCTAAACTATCTTGATTATTGTGAATATAACAAGTGGCGGGAACAACGACGCATTACATTAACATTTAAATGTTCCAGGACGCGGAAGGACCATCGGGAGGATTATGGTAATGCTCTAAAGGAAGATTCAAACTATACGAACCTGAAGGACGCTATAAGACCGCTTTGGAACTGTTCTCTGATTATTCGAATTATGTAGGTAAGGAGCTGGCTTATGTTTTCGAGCCATTTTTAGATCCCTAAAATACAAAAAGTAGAGTCCGAATTATTTGGAACACTTTCTTTGATGATGAATTGGGAAATAGCAATCAAAATGGTATAATATAAGGATTAAAAGTGCATAATTTTTTATGAGCATTTTCGAATAAAAAAAAGCACTTTTAGTCCGTATGATATATATTTTTTTCTTCCAACCAAATTAAAATTAATACCTTTAGTTATTTTTATGCACAAATGGTCAACCCAAATATACAAGAGCTACAAGACGATGCTTATGTATGACCTCAACAACATACATCGGAACTAACTGAGCCTCAAAAACATGATAAAAGAGCTAGTAGAACAAATAAGGACTATGTTAAATATTTTAACCACAGTCATTACAAAACTAACTAAATTAAGCATAGGGATAAATTAAATTCTTTTATTTTAAAATATTGATATGTTACTTTTAGAAAACCATTTTACAAACAGAAGCTTCTTCAGAGTCTCTAAATACACAACTTCCATCAGCAGGCATCCAGATGGCACTGCTCATGGGGGTACTACTATAATAATTTAAAACTCCAGTAAACATCATGGGCTGAATAATTATAAACTATAATAACTACAAGCAACTGGTGTAGTAGTTAAAGACGGGCAAAGTCCAATAGCAATTGCAGCTGTATATTGCGCGCCCCAAAACATCTGATTAAAAAAGAATAATTTAAGAATTGTTTGGTATTCTAGGCAATCGTTTATTGGCTGTTGGGAATTATAATGCTTAACATACCCATTGGGGGCCAAGGTTAATTACGCCAAAGAGCCGGCAACTGTACTTAAGTATGAAAAGTAACAACTACAAGCATCTTTCAACAGGAGAACTAGACCTCATCGACTTTGGAGTTACCAGATGCATATCCGAAAACCTAGCTAGTGCAAAATCCTGCTATAATCTATCGCCTTACCGCGCACCGGTGCTAATTTTGATCAAGCACTAATATCCTTGTAAATAAAATACTGTTTCCAACAAATAAACATACCAATTGGAATAATTTTCGTGAACTTGTCGATCATAAAATTGGAGCTACATATATGCATACAAACCGAAATAGAGCAATCCAAAATTTAACAAAAATAATCCAGGAATGTTGATGGTATATCACACTAGAAATAACCAAAAATTGTAATATCGATGAAATGCCTGACAAAATCAGAGAAAAGGTAATTAACAAAAGGAAGCTACGAAAATGATTGCAGACAACACGAGCTCCTGAAGACAAAACAAAACCTAATAGAGCAATGCAAGGGCTGAAAAATCTCCTCAATGATTACAAATACAATAGAACCATACTTATTAAACTTGACATCAACAGAAGTCACTGAATATTTCCTTTGGAGAGCTGTAAAAAAGATAAATCGTCCACAATTTTTTAACCGGCTCATTCGTAAAGAGAATGGATATTGGACCAAAACCAGCAAAAAAGCATACTTTTTTTTGATGTTATCTAGAGGATCTATTTCAACCATTTCCACCCAATCCCATTGATGATACTAAAGTAGAGATTAATAAATTTCTAGGCACTACAAGTCAACTGGAACTTTCAATAATAAAATTTAACAAGTTTAACAAGTTAAAAATGTCTCAATGTCTCAATGAAAAGTTGTAAAAAATATTATGTTACCAAAATCTGGAAAAACTCTTGAAGAAGTAAATTCATGCAGGCCCATAAGTTTTGCTCCCAATAATGTTAAAGCTCCTAGAAAAGTTACTTATTCACAAACTACAAATAATAGTTGAACAAAACCAGTCACCAATTTGGCATTCAAAAAATTAGACAAGATATAGAAGACAAAAATTACTATGCTGTTGAATTTTTGGACATTACATAGGCATTTTATAAAGTTTTGCATCCTGAACAATTATACAATTTACAAAAAGCATTTCCGATAAACTATTTCCTTCTTCTTAAATCATACCTTGCAGATCGCCACTTTCTTTTAAATTATCACAGGAAATTAACGTCCATCTAAGAAATTAAAACTGGAGTTTCACAAGGCAGCGTGCTAGGGCCAATTTTATTTCTTCTGTAATCCGCTGATCTACCAACGAATGATCACAGCATAGCAGCGATATTTGTAGACGTTACCATCCTTAGTGTCACATAAGGACAACAAATAATCAGGCATCACAAATGATGCATTATCGTCTCAGTAGAAATCGGTTAAGCAACTAGCGCATCAAAGCAAATAATATCAAATTAGTCCAGGTAACATTTACAAAAAGGAGAGAAAACTGTCCCACAGGTACACTTAAAGGTCATCAACTACCGTTCCGCGACGAAGCCAAGTACCTAGGAATGCATCTCGATAGCCGTCCGCTGTAGAGAAAATACGTCTTCACAAAAAGGAGGCTACTTGGGCTTAAGTTCAGACAACTATACTGGATAATCAGTAGACAATCACAATTATCAATAAATAATAAGATACTGCTTTACAAGACCATTCTGAAACTTATTCCGAGGTACAACATGCATCTACTATCGAAATACTGGAAAGGTTCCAATTTAAAGTGCTTCGACTAAGTATTCTAAATGCTCCGTGGTTCATTCCAAACTATATTATCGCGCGAGATCTTCAAATAATAATAGTAAAGTCAAAAATTACAGACAATTGCAAAAAATATGCCAAAGTACATCCTAATACACTTGTTCTACATCCTATGATACAACCAACTTATTATAGATTTAAATGAAACTACCACTGGAAAGTTTCTTACATGTAAAAAATATTAAATAATTTGCTTATTGTTTTGTTTTACAGATTGTCAATAAATTTGGGAAAATAATAACAAAATATTTATTCACAAATTGTATTAGATAGGAGTCATGGATATATATGATGATTGTTGATAAATATTGATTTTCAAGTAGAGATACATTTACAATCGAGCGTATAATTTTTTTAGTAGTTTTGAAAATGAATCCTTAACTAGATGCACATATACCTGCGGATATATTGGAACGTTTGTTTACTATGTTAGGGAGAAGCTATGCTTTTTTCATTAAATTTTAATTTAAGAGATCAAATGCAATTACTTTTAATGCTAGGAATAAAAGTAGAAAATTTAAGCCTAGAATTAAAAGTGTGGCTTAGCAACGAACACATTTTTGTGATAATACAAGTAAAAAGGCAACAAGAGTTCTAGCGCAAACCTTTTGTAAATTAACATGAAAAATCGCTAAGGTTCACTCTGCCAATTTTTGTCCATATCAAGGTCACTCGTCTTGACATCACGTGTCATGACGTCACCAGCCAACTGTTGCCAACTTGATCTAACTTAACTAGAACTGATCCGGAATTGATCCAGAACTGATCCCAAACTGATCCTTCTTAAACCTAAATATAAAATGGGCTGTGAGCAATAGTGTCAGTGTAGTTCACACAGAGCTAACAGGGATTCTCATAGCAGCAAAAAAAATCACCAGAAACAATATCACTGGCAGAAACATGCTCATCTATACAGATAGAAAACAAGCACTACTCACCCTGAAAAGACCATGAATTTATTCAGGGTTAGTACTACAATATGAAGAAGCACTGACCGAAGTATCCATGAACAATGTGGGTCGCCTTAAGATAAATCAACGGTCACATCACATTAAAACGTAACCGTCTTGCTGATTTACTTTTTGGATCTAGCCCTTCTATTGGCCTGACAAAATCGGTAGTGACAGACCTAATTAAAGAACATCCCCTAGTGAAATTCAAGGAGAGATGGGATGAAACAAGAAACTGCAGATATGTCCGGGAGCTCTTAAGTTATTATAACAACACTTCATCAAACAAAAACTTGACTATGACTAAACAGAATCTGCGCCTAGTCACAGGCATTTTGACTAGTCATTACCAAGTGCGGAAGCATCTCCATATCATGGGTCTGTCATAATCCGGAGTCTGCAGAGAGTGCGAACAAGAAGATGAGACCATCGATCATATCCTTAACGATTGCTCGATGCTCTTATTTACTAGAAGATTTGTATTCGGCGAGTATGGGCTAACACCGGCCGATATAAGAAAAGCACCTTTTGGCGACGTTGTCAACTACATTAAATCTGTAGGCTAGCTCACGAGCTAGGAAGTGACTATCATCTTAGGAGGATGCACAATGGGCCTAGTGAGGCCTAAGTGCCGTTGGGGTAACCCACCCTCTCCACGTTACAGAAAACCTTCATTCTACACCGCATGAAAGGCCTGTCTTGTACAATTTTGACATTGCATTGATTTAACCGGTACTGCTGGAACTGCGATTTTTCGGAAAGCGTAGGTTTTGGGTCTTTTGGTTTTGAACATCGTTTGAGACGACTTGCTTTATTGTTTGCCTTTATTGCTTAAAGTACATATTTTATTTATTTGGCTATAGAAATAGAACTAATAAATAAGAAGAGAAATGCAAGAAAAAATGGAAAATCACCAGATTCCCCAAAGAAAAAGTAGTTCTGAATAGACTAACACAACAACTAAAAGGATAAATAATCACTATTAAAAATGAATCAAAAGACACGTATCTCAGAAAATTGACAAAAAACAAAAGTACTCATTAATCTCTGTGGAAAGCGATTGGGCAATTTAAAAGTTCAATAGTCTACACTTTGTTAGAAAAAAAAAAAGAAAAGAAAAAACTCGCCTTAGTTTGCCTTCTAACAAAAATAGGAAAACAAATGTTGTGGTTTTACTAATATGGTTTTTATTAGTTTGAACATCAACATAAATGGTGCTAGCTCAAAATTAGTTCATCAATAATCGGTAGAGTGGGGTGAGTATGATAAATAAATATATACAACAATTTTAAATATATATAAGATAGTTATTTGAATAATTAGTTAAATGGCTCTAAATCCTAAATTCAATATTTACCTATGCAACACATAAATAAATTAATCAATATTTCTAAATTAAATGATACCAGTAATACTAATACATCAGAGTTGCCCCAATTGGTACCAATTAGTTCCCATATGCAGAATAACCTTATTTCTATACTAAGTATATATGAATAAATGTTAAAATTAGCGTAAAATTAGCGAAAACTGAGTAATAGAGCAATATTTATAAGTATAACTTCAGTTTTAGGGTTCCATACACATTTGATTTGAACCAATGACTGCAGATCAAAATAAAAAGGAATCGTCTTACTTGAACTAAGTCCGATTAGTGACGTCTCGGTATCGTGCCTCGTACTACGGTGGAATTATGTAGTCAAATAAAGCATATAGCTTCTGGCCAGGTAGGAGTAATTCAGGCTAGTAGAGGTTCAGAATACTGAGCGAAGCCCTACGATGTGTGGCTTGGTGATTCTCTGAGCGCTGCGCGCTGTTTGACTACAATCGACAGGTCCAAATCTGAAGATTCGACAAGAGGGAACTCCAAAATCCAAGGAAATTGATAGTCAAAAGGATTAGTGTAGAATAAAGAGTTGTAAAACAATACAAGAAGTAAAAAAAAACGGAAAAAGGAAAAAAAGAAAAGGCCTACAAGAAAGAAAATATATATGAATTAAGTGAATAGAAATCAAGAAGGCTGTACTTACCGAAGAGATAGCGGGTGGCCTATGAGAGATTTTTTTATAGAAAATCAACAAAATCCTCCGCAGGTGAGTTTGATTCTCATGAATACTTAATATTGATTTTCTATTTAATTTTCTTTATTATTTCAGGCGAAAATCCGAAAAATCGCGAATACAAAGCACATGCTTCAATTCCAAAAGTCCAAAAAAAAAATAAGAAAAAAAAATAAGAAAAAAAAGAGGCAAAAACTTTTAAATTGATAAGAGACAAATTGCGCAGGTAAGTGCCAGGTACTTCTATAATTTCTAAGGTGGATAACCTGATTAATTTTTAGGAAAGAAGAAAAGAAGATTATTTCTTAAAAATGAATGTTTTGTGATAATTAATGTCAAACAAATCGAATGTCGAATAAAGATGAAATATGACATTTGCAAATAAAAACAAAAGGTAAAATATGTAAACATGGTTTCACATTAATAAATAATTTCAAATTACAAAAATATATCTGATTCTAAATTATAAAAGATATGATACAAAAAGGTAACAGGTAACCCATATTTGATTAAATATTTATTAAAGCAATGATTTTAATCATTTATTTGTAGGTATAAAATAACATTTGAAAATTAAAGACGGTATCATTTTTGAAACCGTAACAACTTCACCAATAAAAGAAAACACTTTTAATCCTAATAACGTCCTTCTTGGACCAAATATTAAGGCTGTACTTTTAGATGAATTTATAATCAGACCATGATCACTTGCACTTTTCAGAAGGTTTGATATATCAGTATTAATAACTTTAGTGTTTTCAATAATATTGTCTGAAAATGAGTGGTAAAGTTGCGTATCATCAGCATAAAAGTGGAAATTGCAGTATTTGAACTTTTGCCAAATTTGACGTAATGGTCCTGGAATCGATCCCTGAGGTACACCTGATGATATAATTAAGGGATTTAAAACCCGTTCTTTTAATTTTACTAACTGACTTCGGTTGATAAAGTAGCTTCTAATTAAATCTACCGCACTGTTTGTGAAATCAAAATATTTTATTTTAGCGCACATTAGCTTGTGGTTAATAGTGTCGACGCCTTCTGAAAAATCTAATAGAGTTAACAGTTATCTTATTATAATCCGTTGCACTAAAAATATCATTTGTGATATTTTCTCAACTGTGTTTCCAGAACTCTTTCTATTACTTTGGTAAGGTAAACTACTTTCGCCTTTTGCCTTAAGTAACTTAACCCCAAATTGTTTAACAAAACGCCAAAAAATTACTTTTACCACTTAATTTTTCGTTTTAATTTCTAGTGTTTAATGTATTTTTGTTTCTTTTTCCATTGTTAGTTTCTATATTCTAGTACTCTTTTAGTAGAAAAATTACGCTGTATAAAATCGATTTTAACCGTACTAAAGCGCTTGTTGCCTGGCTTTGATTAGTTGCAACTGAAACAATAACTCATTTCATAAACGGTTCTCTAAAAATGGTGTGTATAGAAACGAAATTATTTTTCCAACCATTCAAAATAACCGGCGATTGTATAAAAATGAAATGTCGCCCTTTATGCCATTTTTATATCTCTTTGGAAATAAATTGAAATGTGTCTGAATCCGAATATTCATGGTCATGTGTGTGCTAGTTCGCTTCCACCGTCCGATTGTTTTTTGATGGTTTTGGTTTTATCTCCAGAATTCGAGCTTGTTCGTTTTTATTCGAAAATCCGTTATAAATCAAATTAAAATAATTTAGTGTTGAACTGGCGTTTACATGATGCAGCGTATTTTTTTCATTTAGTTTTTTAAATAAAATTTTCTGATAATAATGTCAGAGGTCTTGTGTAAAATAAAGAATAATAAGAAAATTTTAAAGGCCATGTATTACAAAATTATATAAGCCACAGTTTCCCTCCGAAAAACAACTACTTCTTTTGCTAATACTGCAACAGGCATTGAAATATATCCAATAAAAAACAGCAAAGATTTTGTTTATTGCACTGGCTTCGTCCTTATTAGAACTCGTCAATTTAAATAAATTTACAGATTTACAAGATTTAAGGTGAGGAGGCAAATTATTAGTCGTTTCCCAGATATAATAATCGACTTAAATAAGGTATTACCCTTTGAAAATGGTATAAAGGGTGGTCACTCTTACAGTGTATATCACAGATATTCTAACCGGTAAGAGATATAGTGTTGATTAAATTAGAGAAAAGTTTCGCTATTTCATGCCTATTAAGAATCTGCTTTGAAATCTAAAATACCTACAGAGGTTTCCAAAATATCGGGTAAAAACTAAAAAATGTCCTTTTGGAAATCTTATATTGTCTACATCGTTCGAGCAAATTTAGACTTTTGTATTATGAGCAGCGCCCAATTGACTGGTATTATCGAAACATTTCAAGGCCTTCTAGATTTTGACCAACCATAGCCAACTTTGTTATTTTTTATGGCCACCATATTAAATGTTTTTACTATTAGACACCTAAAAAAATTCCCAACTCAACGATAGCATGCAAGCCATTAAAATTTTTTAATGAAAAGTGGTGTTAGGTCAAAAGCTTCATTTTAATCTTCAGTTTTGCTTTTCTTTTGTACGCCAACAATTATTGCACTTTGGATTTTAAACTTCAATGACTTCCTTAAAACGTCATTTTTATATGTACCTATTCGTTAATATCAAGTCGCCATGTTAATGACATTCGAAATTCATTGACATTTGAAACATTAAAATGGCTACGCAAAAAAAAAGAAACCAAGAATTTTAAAATTTTATTTAATTGTTACTTTTAGCTAATAAACCAAATACATATGTGCGCCCTTAATACAATATGGCGTCCATAAGAAAAGCAAAACTGAAAATTTTGACCTAATCCCATTTTTCTTTAAAATATTTTTATGACTTGTATGGCATCGTTGAATTGGGAATTTTGTTGACTATTCAATGGTGTAAAAATCCGTATATAGCAGTTACAAAAAATAACAAAGTTGGCTATGCTTGCTCAAAATCTAAAAGGATTGGAACTTTTTTAATAGCACCAATCCATTGGGCGTAGCTCATAATACAAAATCCAAAATTTTTGTTAAATTTTTTCAAGCGATGTAGACAATATCGTAAGTTTTCCAAAATAACAATTTTTAGTTTTTACCTTATATTTTGGAAACCTCTATAGATATTTTATATTTTAAAAGCAGATTCTTACTAGCCTTAAATAACACAACTTTTCTTTAATTTAACAACCAACACTGTATCTCTTACCGTTTAGGATATCCCAATAGTATACACTGTATAAAGATCTTTACGATTTCTTTTATTTAAAATATGAAATTGGCCATTTATCGTAAAATAATTTGAATTAAAAAACACAAATATACAAACTCTCTTCAACTGGTTGTACAAGAAATACAGAGGTGACGAATCGCGGCATAGTCTACGGGGAGCTACTTTTGAAATGCACTGAAGATATACGGGGTGTTCCTAAACATCGTGCACATACAGAAAGGGGTAATTCTTTGGCTTATTTTATGACTACAAGTATTACAAATTAAAAATTTAAAATAACCGACTTCAAAAACGTGCAGATGCCATCACCACATTTTAACCAAATTTATATGGGACCACCCCTGAGGTACCCCCCTTACTAACAAAAAAAAGAATCGTATAAATCGGACAAGGTGGTAAAGCATTATCGCTAAACATACATAAAAAATGAAGACTGAGGATTTTCTCATGGATCCAATTATTAGATTTTGACCAAATTTATATGGGACCACCCCTAAAGTAGCCCCTTTCTAACAAAAGAAGAATCATTGAAATTGGACACCGTGTTAAAGAATAATCGCTGAACATACATAAAAAAAAATATCGCGACGAATTGATAACCTCTTCCTTTTTTGAAGTCGGTTAAAAATTTCATATAAATAAAAGCCCGCAAACACTTCGTTACCGATCTACAGGGTGTTGAAAGATTTTTCTTGTTTTTTCTTTAGAGCTCCTGCAGTTTTTGACATATTTAGCTCAAATTCGGAATGAAATAAGGGTAGGAGTGGGTTACTTTTAACATTTTGTAATGTAGTTTACTAGTTATTATTTATGTTTTTTGCTAATGATACTGTTAGCAAATTAAAAAGGGGAAAGCTGAAATTAAAGAATGAGGTAATACCATGTACATTCCCAAATCTCCCTTTATACTTGTATTACAACAATAAAAAAATCTGTTAACTGTGTTTTATTTTGCGCTTAAAACTATATATAGGTTCAATTAAAAAAAAATAGAAAACTGATATAGCTAGTGCTAAAAGTATTCAATACGATGTTAAATTACTAAGAATTTCCAAATATTATTAAAAAAAACCGAACTGGTTCTACTACAGAAGACAAGCAAACTCGACGAACCTATACTATGGAATAATTAAACAAAGATTGAAACAAGAGCTAGACAGAATGAATGCCTTATAGGAAAACTGAATAAAACAAAAAATTAAAAATACTAAAAAACGGTATGCCTAAGTATGCTATAACGCTAAATGTAAAAAATGCATTAAACTGTGCTAACTGGGTCATCATAATAAGAAATCTTAACAGCTTTTAAATTTCGGAATATTTGATAAACAATCAAATATTACATAGGTAAGCAATTTCTAATGGTCAACAAGGGATGTAACTGATCTGCAGTGTACTACAGAGATCTGTCCTGGGACTAAAGTTGTGGAATATCTTATATGATGATGACCTAAGACTACAAATGCCAACAGAGGTACGAGGTACAAAGGTAGCGTTCGCTAACGACCTGGTTGTATGCGTAGAAGGCAACAAGCCATGGATAATTAATCAAAATACCAACCAAGAACTAAAAAATATCAGAGAAATGAATGACGCTAAACAAACTAAAACTATTAAATTAAAAACGGAGGAAATTGTTCTCAATGGACCACAAGATCGTATAGAAATTAATGTACACATAGCAAATACAGGAGAATATTAAAATAAAATATCTTAATATATACCTGGACGATGGTAGGCGATTTTCTGTAAATGTACAGAACGCTACAAAAACGTCCGAGAGAGAGAGAGAGCAATAACACTTTAAAAAATAGTACCAAATATCGGTGGTCCAGGATACCGGCAAAGAAAAATTCTGGTAAATGTGGTTCATGCTACTCTGATATAAAATGTGCCGCGGTAAGGTAAATATAGGAAATATGCCAATATGATGAAAAGAGGACAAATAATCATATAAGAGTCACAAGAATATACAAAACGGTCTTGCAAGTGATTGCCAAAACCATACCGATTGCACCTATTAGTGAAAAAAGGGACCGGGTTACACAGATCAGGAAAAGGCCACAAACCAGCGACAAGAGGAAGGCCGTTAGGGAGGACATGTTAGAAAAATGACAGGAAAATTGGCCAGAGAAGACCTAAATGGGCAGGGGACTGTGGAATTAATACCGAACGTAAGAACTTGTTTCAAATTTGTACATAAAACCAAGAAAGAATTAATGGGAGTTGCAAGACCGATACTAGCACTGCAATTAAGTAGAGGGCGCAAACTTTGTAATTTTTAAATCCATGATCTTAGGATGCAGTTAGCCCCTGCAAATTGTATTCCCTTGGCAATAAGTAAAAAGAATTTTAATAAAATAATAAATTTTATGATACGCCAAGCAAATTGTACCAATAAAATATATGTTAAAATGATTTTTACGATTTTATTAATACTTCACAACTAATGTCATTATTCCTTCAATCTACGTTTCCCCAGCTACCGAGTTGACTTAAGATTAGACTAACATGTAATAGCTGCTACACTACCTCCCTTCTTAAAAAATAGTATATTATGCAACGATCATGTAATGATGGTTATTAATACACGAGCATTAACCGGGATACGAAACGAGCCAAAGGCGAGTTTCGTATGGTTTATGCGAGTGTTTTAATAACCATTACATGAGAGTTGCATACGCTATTTTTTCTACACCCGATAAATAATCAAGACCTATAAATATTATATTTATATTGGTATTGAACACAATAACAGTAATTACTCGTATTTCTATAAAAAATTCTACAAAATTGTAATTAATGGTATTACTTTAGGTATTGGTATTTCCCTAGATTTTTGCGGTAAAATATTTTGTACTGTATTTTCTGCTTTCTCCGATATGTGTGGAGGAGTCTTCTATATCGCTAATATCAGACATTTTAATATTATAATTATCGAAGTTTAGCTACCTACGAAAATTTAATACGTTTTGACAACTAAAATAATTACATAGGAACCTAGGACAAACGTCAAACAGCATGCTTGATTGAAAAATTGTAGGTTTCTATTGATTAAAAATCTGTATCGTAATGAAAAATCTGTATCATAATGGGTATCATTATGAAACGGATTATGGGCATATAAGTGCATTATTATAATACGGGTGTAGAAAAACATTATAACATCACAACAATTATAAAATATAACAATTAATTAACTAAATAATAAATAATAATAATAATTAAGTGTTTTGGCAATCAATATTTATATCGAATAGTAGGCAGGTTTCAATCTATCAATGGAAATATTTGTCGGTTTATTTTTAAGGTTAACACAAAAAAACTTTTCGTTTCTTGAGATTACTTTAAAGGGACCATCATAAACAGGCTGTGCAAAAGTTTTACGGTTTTCGTTCTTTATAAAAACATGCGTAGAAGTTTTAAGATCTTTGGAGACAAAAATATGTTTACGTATGTTTTGCCTTGACGGTATAAATTTTAAATTACTCATAAACGATTTTAATTGATCTGCAAATAATGTGGAAGAACTCTCTGTAGAATTTTCAAAAAATTCACCAGGTAATTTAAGGGTAGATCCGTATAGAAGTTCTGCGGGTGTACATCCCAAATCTTCCTTCAGGGAATTACGTATACCTAATAAAACGAAGGGAAGCGCATCAAGCCATTGTCGTTTCGACTGACATTTTAGAGAGATTTTAATTTGTTTATTGAATCTCTCTACAATACCATTAGACATTGGATGATAGGCGGTGGTACGAATTTTGCAAGAACCTATGAGATTTAACAGTTCTCTGCATAAGTTTGATTCGAATTGTTGTCCATCCAGAGGGGTACTCTATAGGGGGTCATTTTTATATTTTATGGCATATATCTGTTATTTACGTTTGGAGAAGAAAATTCTTTAAATAAAAGTTGCTTCTTATGTTTTCTAAAAATGGTCCGTATTCGGAAAATTTGACAAAATGTAAAAGATTCAAATTTTTTTATGAAAATTCTTCATTAAAAAGTTGTTTGCAATATAATTATCTATTATTCTTGTTCCATACATAATTATTCTAAATTGGACCGTATTTAAGATATTTGATATATTAAATTTTAAACTTAAGTTTTATTCCAGCCTGAGATGAACTGATTAGATTTCGGGCAGAGGTAGAATATTTGGGGGAGTACTTTATATGTGGTTGTTTTTATATTTTATGGAATATTTCCGTTATTTACGTTTAGAGAAGAAAATTCTTTAAATAAAAGTTACTTCTAATATTTTTCTCTATAATTTTTGTTACATCCAAAATTTTCCTAAAATGGTCCGTATTCGACAAATTTGATAAAATATGCAAAATTCTTATTTTTAAGAAAATTGTTAAACTAAAAGTTGTATGCGATATCGATATTTATAATTTTTGATCTATACATGATTGCTCTAAATGGACCATAATGAAAAATTGGAGGAAAAGTGTAAAATTTAAATTTTTCAGTATTTTCATTGGCAATGAAGAGTAGATATACTATACGGTCACCACTATTAGAATAGGGAAATCCATGTGTAAGAGAGAGAGGTACCTATAGGTATGGGAAATCAATGTGTTGGAGAGAGAGGAACGATTCGCGCGGACTTGGTGAGGCATAGTGGGATCGCATGGTTCGTGCCAGGCGCCCCGCACCCCCGCACCCCCGCCCCCGCGACCCCCGCCCCCGCCCTGGAGCATGTGATACCTCGTTGAAAAGGTATTTATGTGTAGATTACGGGAAAAATATTGAAAAAATTCTCCTACCTGAAAAATCAAAGTAAGTGGTTAAATGATTTAGTATTATGATGTCATCCGACGAGCAAGGACGCAAACTTAAAGAATTTTGTGAAAATATTCGTAAATTAAATAAACAAATAGCTTTGTACGAAGATAAGAAAATAATCGTAGCGCAACTAGCAAATCTAAGTGTGTGGGATAAAGTATTTCTAAATTACAAGACGCCAGCAGCTCAATATCCACTAAGAAGGATTCGGCCTACAAGATGTTACAAGTAGCAGAATCATTCATCATCCTAACGGCTATTTTTAATAATGTCTTATATACAAATGTCCCCAATAACGTCAAGAATTTGGCAATTTGTATTAATGATGTAAAAAGTGATTGTAATCGAACTGAATGGACTTTGATGGATCATAAAGTAGTAAATGATGGGCAACTTCCAGTATTCTTCAAAGAAATACAGCCAAGACAATTCTACAAGATAAAGCTTATATTTCCTGATAACACGGAGAGCGATTCAAGATGGTACGAGACCGATGAAATCATCCAATATGATACATCAGTTATACTTTTATACATTATACTTTTTGGAATAATAATAATATTGTTAAATATTGTTGTAAAAATTGTAAATCGCAAATGTGAATCTTCTTGCATTAAAATTAATATTTAAAAAGGAAAGGCGTTTCAATAAAACCCAAATCATACGTTAAAGAATTAAAATTTATTTAAAAAACTACCCATTACATAGGTAATATTACATTTATAAGCCATTGGCGTAGACGTTCCACATTTCGTTGGGTGCAAGAAAATTGTCCAGTGGCATGACATGGGTTGATATCAGCTGCAAAGTTTCCAGTTGCACAGGGCGTACCATCATACTTGCAAACGTCAATAATGTTGGGAAAAACGCCTAAAATGTTGCATTTCTTAAGTAAAAATTCTGCTTTCTGTTCTCCTCGAACATAAATATAGTCTGCAGCAAGCAACAACTTATTCTCAAGTATTTTATTCAACTTGGAATATTCTACGTTACCCGAAGAGTATTTAATGCCATGTAAATTCTTCTCTAAATACGATGCAGTTTTTTTGTCTTTATTACTTAATGTAGCAAATGGCTGCGGAGGTGTAAAGATGTAATGGCTCGTCTTGAAACCAATGTTGATGCTTAATTCTTTGGGTACAAATAAGTCATCAACGATGAAGCCTTGAATGTCGACGAGTGCGATTTTCATGACGTCTCTTTTGAATCTGAGGCTAACGTTTCTTACGAGATGTTTTTAATAACTTCGGTGAGGGGGAAGTACTCCATTAAGCAATCATGAATAATTATACAGTAGGCTTTAGTGTTGCCCGGGAATCCAGTATCGGCTTCGATATCCAATCTCACATCGACAGTAGATGATTTCATAGTTTCCTCTTGCTTTGAACAATCAATAACGAACAAAGCACGATTTTTAAATTCAACATAATCCAAAAGACATTTCTTCACAGTAGAGTTTGCATAACTGACTTGAAAGTCGCTGTAGTTAAAATGAGCCTCAGCAAAGTGACTATTTGCAAAGTCTAACTGCATACGTTTATTGGGATAGTATTCACCATTCAAAGATACTCGAATGCTAGCCGTATTTACATGATCAAACAGGGTCGGATCTGCTTCAACAGCATCACGTTTATCAGTTTGGAAACATACGATAATAAAACGCGGTCTTTCAATTGCGGTGCTGGTTTTAACTGCCCATATTTCTCTTCTCGCACCTGCAGTTATTGTAGGCAATTCGTTAAGGTCCCATTTTCTAAACGGAATTAGTATTGGCTTGTCAGTCTGAATAGATTTTAAAAGTTGTTCTTTTACATCATCATTCGGATAAATATGTTTGATTTTCAATTCGATGCTTTCGATAACAATTTTCGCTGTTGTTCCAGTTTCTCCAACTTTTTCCTTGATAATAACGCAATCGTTATCATTTCTAGCTCGTACAAATCTGAAAGTTTGTCTGCCACACGTAATCATAGGATAATCGTTGAAAATGTTGAAAATATGTTTAAGTGGCATCAGCAAGCTAAAAGACTTGTCATGTGCAGAGAGGATCGGTGCTGAAGGATAGTTCCAACCAGCTATACCCATATGATTTGCATCGTCTTTGTTGTAACAAGTATATGCTCGAATAGCACTTACAATTCCAGGATCACGCACTGTTTCAACTTCTCTAGCTGATTCGCTGTACGTACAAGAGTCAAAAAGGAAGCCCCCAAAGTTGGGTGCTAAAGTTACATCTCCTTTACCAGTTACTTCTAGTTTTCCTTTGATGGCTAGCCGGGAAGCGAACATGGCAAAGAACGAATCCACTTGATTGACATTAAATTCCACAGAATCATTACAATTGAATGACTTGATGAATGGCGTATAAGATCTATACTCAGACTTGCGAATGGACTCATCGAACGTTGGAGATTGATACAGATCAAATATTGAAGAAGTATGTGTATGTGCTTTCTCTTCAGTTCTTTTTCTTTTGTACATAGTCATCGTTGACATGATATCCAAGTGAACGGAGAAACAATATATTTGCTATGGTTAGATGTCGTCGCTTAGGCACTTGTGGCAACACTGAAGATTTGGATGCACCACTGCCTCTTATAACTAATCCCATCTGCTTCTTGCTCTCAACTCCAATACAAGAGTACTATTTTCACCTCGAAAATTTACGGGATGACCTTCTTGATCTAAAGCCAGCACTGTAATGTTGGTTATTTCTCGTTGTGGTATAACTGGTAAATACAGTAAATTTAGTGGCGTTTCGTTTATAGCATAGCCAGGATCGACTTTTATGGCAAATTCGTAGATCGTGTGTGCAGGTCTGTCTCCGTCAAAGGATCCCAACGTAATGTTGGCATCAAAGTGGATAGTCGATACTTTTATAATCTTGACAGGCAAATCTGAAGAATGCGTTTGGTTAGGACTAAGGTGTTTTCTTGAGAATCCCAATATATGCCCAATATTATTCGGTTCTTTAAACGATATTGTATAATATTTGCTAAAAATTTCACATTTCAATGTATTATTGTTAGGTTTCAGAGAAAAATGTTGTTCAGGGTTAGTTGCATTTTCAAGGCCCATTTTCGTTCGGATAAATGCTTCTATGTCGGTAATTTCATAAAATCCTGTAGGAAACTCGATAACGTTCAGCTTGTTTCTCTGATCAATATAATAAAATTTATCGTTCTGTTCAATGTTTGGTATGGAATTGTATGAATTGAAAGATCTAAGTGCCAATTCATAATCTTTTTTCGGATCCAACACTATCGGTGTAGAAGGTCGAAATGAAAATATGTGATTGGTGCTGTTTACTCTCAGCAACTGTGACATGATGAATGATTTCATTATAGTAGTGTAAGGACTTAAATAATACCCAGGTTTATTCAAATTCTTTATTACAAAATATACAATAAGAAATGTAATTTCCGCATACGTCTGACCATACATGACGGGATGAATCTGTTTGACAAGGTAAAAGATGCATCAATTTACATTGGTATTCCTTCGTGAGTGTATACCAAAGATGTTGCAATTCTACAGAATTCCACATAAATAATTTAATAATCATTTGTAAATCTTCTTCTTCAAGTTTCATCATTTTGCTAAAAACTGGAGGCATAGGTGCCCACAATTACTTTGATCGTACGTTTGAAAAGAATCGTTGTTATAAAATAGTTTAACGTTTTTTCCTAAATATCGCACAAGTTCTTTCATCGGCTTCAAATTACCAAATGAATCGAAATATTTCACAACTTTGTTTATCTTCTTATATGCTACCCAATGAGTACCACTATTTTCTAATGTATCTAAATTTACAATACCACATTCATATTTACGAGGACCGGACTTGGGTAAAGTGTCCCTCATAAAAACTCCTCGAAAATGTGGTATTTTAAGTTGCTTAGCGTAACGTGTTATTTCGTAATCGTATAATGGTCTATTGGGTAGCGTTATTAGTTTTTTTGCTTTTTCAGAAATAGACCGAAGCCTCCCTTAGCATTTTTTCTCAAGTACAGTCCATTACCGACCGCTTCCATCGCTTTGTTATGACGTTGATCTTCTTCGAGCTTCTTTTGAGCGTTTTTAGCATCAATAGCAGTTTTCGCAATGGCACTTGCTCCACCAGCAAGACTGCCGAGGGCTCCAAGTGCAGCAAAAATCGGTATCAGAGGCAATATTCCCCCGGATTTGTTTATAGGAATAATTCTGGGAACACGTACAGTTTTTCTTCCACCAGCTCTTTTGACAACAAGTCTTGCTGCTTTTAATGCATTAGAAGCAGACTTTGTTAAAGTTGATGTAGGCGTAAAAGACTTTGCAATTTTCATCACAACATCACGTTGAAAGGAACGTTTCGTACGAGGACAACGACTACGACGACGACGACGACGAGCCTTTAAACCCATGCCTAGTTTTCTCTTTGCTTTAATAGAATTGGTAACAAACCAAGCGGCAGCTTTTTCACCAACGGAAGCGTCTTTGGACTTTACTCGTTCCCAAGCAGCGTTTTCAAGTATCCGATCTGCGTTATGTCGTTTTTCTAGCGATTTATTTTGCGAATAAGCAATATCGTGTTGTTTGCAAGCAGCGTCTAACGGATTAATACCTGGATCTCCACGTGCAAGCCTCTTTTGTAGTTTTGTTCCAGCTGAAAACAACGTTAAGTTAGAGAAAAGAAATACGCAGCATCACACACACACACTTACGTCCACAATATTGATAGCCAGGTACATGCAACTCGACTGGCAATTTATTAATGAGAGAATTCAAGACACCTTCACCTTGATACACCAACATGAAGACTGATGATGAGGAGTAGCACAATCTACATTTATAACCTTACATTTCGTACTCGAATTTCACAAGATGAAGGTTGTTCAACAAGAGCAGACGTTACCCATTATTAACTTGGACTTTACGACAGAGCCTCAACATAGTAAACATGGCAAACTATTACCGAATTCGTTTCGCGCCATCATTTGTGGACCCAGTGGATGTGGAAAAACGAACGTTATGTTGTCATTGCTTTTCGATCCAAATGGCGCTAAATTCAAAAATGTCTACGTTTACTCAAAGTCGTTATACCAACCAAAGTATCAACTACTTCAAGAGGTGATTAAACACGCTAAGGGCATTGGTTATTTCCCATTTAAAGACAACGAAGAAATCATAAGTCCTAGTAAGGCTAAAAATAACTCGGTATTCATATTTGATGATGTGGCTTGCGATGGACAGCAGAAAATTCGTGAATATTACTCAATGTGTCGTCATAAAGATATCGATGCTGCTTATCTCTGTCAAACGTACTCCAAAATTCCAAAACAGCTAATTCGAGATAACTGCAACATCATTGTACTATTCAAACAGGATGAAGTTAACCTAAAACACATATTTGATGAGCATGTATCTCCAGATGTTACCTTTGAAGAATTCAAGAAAATGTGTTCAGAGTGTTGGGCTGAAAACTATGGTACTTTAGTTATTGTCAAAGACTGTTCTCTTAATCGCGGTCGATACAGAGTAGGCTTTGATAAGTACATAAAATTGTAGGAGTAGCTCATATATTGTCATTTGGTATCATGTTGTCAAAGAACCACATTGCTGTTGCTACGCATAAGCGAAAGATTGCAGAACTTGCTCGATCTATACGTAAAAAGTACCTAACCTTAAAATTAGGTAGGAGCGAACAAGATGAGTCTATTAAGAAACTTTTCAAACCGATATCTGAACCCCTTCAAGAAATTGTAAAAACCTCAACAAATTACTCTGTCAAAAAAGAGGAACCGAAAGTTGACCACAATGAAACGTATGGCAGTACACAGTTTAATCCGCCAAAAACCTCATCTCCCGTCAAACCTAATTTCATTTCGTTGGAAGAGGTTGCTGCTACTGAAGACAACCCCGAAGAATTTAGTGAAAATGATGATGAAATTTCACCGACTTCTGATCAATCATTAGCTCCACAAGTAGTTGCACAATATCTGGAACAATATCCTCCAATGAGCCTACCCGTTGTTCAAGACTACTGGCAAAAAGATGACAAAATCGATCAAGTATACGGTCCAGTATATGATGAAGACAATGACTGGTGGTTTCTGGGAAACAAGCGTATGGAATTTGAGTCCAAAACTGGAAACATAAAATTACTTAGTGGCGGCAATCAGTTGTATTTGACACCGGGGACTCCTGGCTTGTATCAATTAATTTTTTACGATAAACCTGTGTATACTCCTGATGACTTAAAGGCATATAAAACCATTTTGGAAACGACAAATGTTCATCGAAATGCTTTAGGACATTTAAAAGGTACACAAAGATCAAAGTATATGCAAATTATCCGACCTCTGTTTAGTTCCCGAGAAGGTGCAGGATTATCAAAACTCAAATCATTGCCAACACAAAACCTTGATTTAATTTATAATGAAAAACCTATAGAATACGTCTATTGGGACGATCCGAATGAATTGGTCGATAGATTAAAGTTGTTAGTTGCTTCGAAACAAGCGGGAAATACGTCCCAACAAAACGAGATAACCGCTATTATCAATGAGCTGAAAGAAGCTAATATAATATGGTAATTTGGTTACCAAAGTTTCATTTGCAAAATGAGTCTCGATAAATTCGGACGTCGCTTTGATAAACAAAAATTAGCCCCCTACGCTCGTATTCCTCTAAAATTAACTCTTCCTCATACTTCCGATGGAAATATTGACTTTGAAAACGTAAAGTTATGCAACATAAAAGAACCAACAGCTGATTCGGACGCTGCTACTAAGAAATACATAGATACTTCGGTTATCGAATTTAAAACCTTACCAGCAGAAACTCGTGAAATAGCTGAGTTTATATCGAGAGACCCTCCTATTGCAGGTAAACACATGGCAACAAAAAAATATGTAGATGAAGCTATTGTAAATGCAAAAACGTTTCTTCGAAAAAACATGAAGAAAAGTAGTACTGATGCAGCTAAAAATATAAATACTGTGACGGTAGAATTGGATAACATCAAATCTGCAATACAACATATAGACTTGACTCTAATACATAAAAATATTCGTGATGTATCTTCACAATTGGCGCTTTTGGAAGGAAGAATATCAACCGTATCAAAGAAAGTCTATGGCCTTGATAAGCGTTTAAGTGATGAACTAGGCAGGGTTACTAAGAACACTATAAATCCTATGGTCAAACGCGTTGAAGCATTAGAAGGCAAACGTGGCATTTCGAGTGAAGATTGTCAGCTAAGCACATTGTAAATAAAAAATATCATGTATGTGAGAAACTGCGAAACGAGTTGCAGGTAAATCTCGATAATTTTAAGAAAAAAATAAATGGTAATAGGATGCATGACGTGCAGCAATTGCAGAAAAGTATTCGATTTGAATCGCATATGAGATCTTTATTAGATAGCCGAGTATCAGAGTTGTCAAAGACTTTGTACGAGGTAGATGATCGTCTATCTACAGCAATACAAGAAAACCAAGAATTATTCGCTATATTTAACACTTATTTACAACCTTTACTTCAAAGAATTAAAGTGCTAGAACGATTTCATGGCATCTACAGAAAAGATTCAACTCGTTAACGAGCTGCACAAACCGGCTAGAAAAAATTATCCTCGTCGTCGCACCATTATTAAAGGCTTGGATGATTTATGGCAAATGGATTTGGCTGAAATGCGTCCTTACGCCCATCAAAATAAAAATTTTAAATTAATTTTAGTTATTATCGATTGCTTTTCAAAGTTTATGTGGACTCGACCATTAAAGACAAAGACGGGAGAGGAGCTTACTCGTACATTTTCAGATATTCTCGCACACACAAAACGTACACCGAAAAATCTACAATCCGATCGTGGAACGGAATTTTACAATAACAAATTTCAAAGTTTAATGAAACAACATAATATTAATCATTATAGTACGTACAGCACCAAAAAAGCTGCTATTGCTGAGAGAGTCATAAGAACGCTGAAAAATAAACTTTACAAATACTTTAGTTTAAAAGGCTCATATAAATAGATTGATATATTACCCACCATTACTTCCGAATATAATGAAACACGTCATCAAACCATCGGATGTCGGCCTTCACAAGTAAATAGATCCAACGAAAAAGATATTTTAAATCGAAAATATTCACATCTGAAAATTGCTGGTCCACGAAAATTTAAAGTTGGTGACACTGTACGTATCAGCCGCGCAAAAATGCTTTTCCAGAAAGGATACGTCCCCAGCTGGACGACTGAATTATTTAAAGTTACTAAATGCAATATTACCAACCCTGCAACGTATATGCTTGAAGATATGTATGGCTCACCAATCAAAGGAGCTTTTTACGATGAGGAATTACAGAAAACTGCGAATCCCGACGTTTATTTGGTGGAAAAAGTGTTGCGTCGAAAAGGTACTAAAATGTACGTTAAATGGCTTGGTTTTGATAACAAACATAATAGTTGGATTGAAAATGATGATGTAGTTTAATATCATCATAGTGCTTCATGAATGGTGGGGGTACGAAGATATAAATTAGGGAAACTCAAGCACCTGAGTCTCAGTTGTTGTACAACAATCAGTTCTCCTAGTTTTTCACACAATGTATTCTCAAGATAATGGTTATGGTTCTGAAGATAGTGAGTTTGATGTTCCTATAACTCCATCACCACCGGAACCGTTATCACCATCGATAGTGTCTGAAGACTATGATCATGAAATAGACTCACTCTTGGAGAGGTACGAAGAAGCATCTAAAAACGAAGAGTATTATTTGCTCTACACACAATTTCCACATGATATCGGTCAAATTGGGTGTGGTCTAAGTCCAGCACGATCATTTACTCCAGCTGTTGTCATGCACAAAGACCAGTGGGAAAAAGTATCTTTTAGCTCATATGAGTGGGAACAATTAATTACCCATCTTCGAGATAGCAATTTTTTCAATGAGATTGTGGACCGTCCTGACGATGTGGAAATCAAATGTGGTGACTACTGCAAGCTTCAACATGTAATCTACGATAGCACGAAATTTATCAAAGTTACCAAGCACAACTTGAGTTTTTTCCTATCACAAGCGGACGTGATGAACCTCTTACATATAAATAATGAACTTTTAGTGTCATATATCTCAATGTTAGAAAAAGTTGAATTTCCCAATTATTATTATAATTTGCTTAAGAGTGTTCGAGCTAGTTTTACTAATGATACTTATGAGTTCTCAGATGCTTTTCATAAAATGCATGTATTTAAGAACTTGGATTGTAACTTGAAAAATATTGCACTGGGACAATTCATGTACTATTATAAATATAAAATTGTCAATGACTTTGATAGAATTTAATAAAATATGCTTTGTAAAATTTCTTGAGTTTTATTTTCGTAAAAAGAAAAAGTGGAGACGGCCGAATGGTTAAAGGCGTTGAAAATCATAAGCTTATGATTTTCAATGCCTTTACCCATTCGACTGTCTCCACTTTTGCTAAATGAGTACAAAAGACGTATTATTTGATGTTGTTTTACGTCATTTGTCAATGTTATCTACCACCACAGAGTGAGGTGTGTTTTTAAACAGCGTTTTTCATGTAAAAACGAAGCTTTTACGTTAAAAACGACGAAAAACGACGCTTTTACGTTAAAAACGACGAAAACGTTGAAAAACGACGAAAACGTTGAAAAACGACGAAAACGTTGAAAAACGACGCTTTTACGTTAAAAACGACGAAAACGTTGAAAAACGACGAAAACGTTGAAAAACGACGCTTTTACGTTAAAAACGACGAAAACGTTGAAAAAACGACGAAAACGTTGAAAACGACAAAAACGACGAAAAACGACGCTTTTACGTTAAAAACGACACTTTTACGGAAAAGAAGAAAAAAGAACGAGATTTGTTTTCATACTTTTTTATTAAAGATATAATATATACAAAATTGGGTTAAGTATGCTACAAAAGGTAAAAATTAGCAAAAATCTTAAAAATATATACAAAATTGGGTTAAGTGTGCTACAAAAGGTAAAAATTAGCAAAATCTTTTACAATATAAAAAAAAACGTAGGATACAAAAATTAGCAAAATACAATATAATAACAGAGAGAGGATAAGAGATTTTTGTTTTTTCTTTTTTATTAAAGTCATTAATTACTTCAATTAATTTTAATATTATCATTAATTACAGTTGTTTCCATTTTAAAATTTTTATTTTGGTGCGCATAAAACGCATTTCAGCTAAATTCATTTGCCATAAATCATCCAAACCCTTAATAATTGTACGATGCCTAGGATAGTTTTTACGAGCAGGTTAATTCGTTAACAAGTTGAATCTCTTCCTTTGACGCGATGACTGACTAAGGTGTTGGAGTTAGTTTTGTAATACGTGATTGTAAATCGTTGATATTCAAGTCAATTTCTGAAAATTGTACATTTGCAGTTTCACGTAGTAATAATAAGTCCTTTTCATTGGTTTTCGTTATCTGATTGGTGCTTTGTAAGGTGTTTTGCAATACTTTTAGTTCATTTTCATTGGTTTCTGTAATTTTATTAATGCCATGTAGATTTTTTTGTAATAATTCTACCTCTTTTTTTACATCATCAATTGCTGACATGGCATTTGGAACTGTTTTAATTTGATCGTTAAGCTGCTCAATATTTTTTGACATTAGATTTGTAATATCGGTAATTTTAATCAAAAACTCATCACGTAATTTTTTTAGATCTTCATTATACAGGTGTAGTAATTGAGTTTGAATTTGATTTATATCAGAACGTAGAGACGTCAATGTATTTTCAACCTTCTCCAAAACTGTATTAAGTGATTGTATTTTGGCATTATATTCGTTGTCTGTATCAGTTTTAATTTTTGCTATGTCACGTCAAAGGAATCCTTTGTTTGTTTTAATTGTATCATCAACATATTTTTTGGTTGCCATATGTTTACCAGCTGTGGGTGGATTTCTCGATGTAAATGTTTCAAGGTCATTTGTTTTACCGCCGATAACGTTTACAATATCATTTAATTTGCTGATATTTGTATTTAGAGTATAATTTTTCGCATCAAAAACATTTTTGAATCTGCTTTCCAACTGCGTTATATTAATCTTCGGAGCACCATCACTTTGTCTACGTCCAAACTTATCGAGACTCATGATAAAAATGATTATAAAACTTAATGTACTTTAATATATGATATTGGCTTTCAAAGTTCGTTGATTATGCTCACGATTTCGTTGTCTACCGAAGTTTTTCCTACATTCTTCGAAACCATCTATAGCTTTAATCTGTCACAGAGTACATTGGGATCGTCCCAGTAAATATATTCATCGTCTTCTTCATAGTTGATAACTTTTTCCATGGGTTTTACATGTCTAGTATTCCCCGGTATTTGCCTAATGTTTTGTCTATCTTCTCATTTGTTTCGTTTTTGTTTAGCAGCAGCATTATTAAAACTTTTGGCTTTCGTCTTATTTTTAAATGATGCTGGTAAATTTTATTCTGTCCGCCGGGTGTTTTAGGTGACCTCGTGAAATCAGATGTCTTTATATTGTAAATATAATGAATCAAATTCAATTTTTTCTTCAATAAGTTAAATATCAGACAAACATGTGTTAATTATTGAAAATATTAATTATTATAGAAAGTTTTATTTTCAAAAATTTACAGTTTTAAAATTATACAATTAATATCTTATGTCATTATATTAAATATTCAATTGTCTTAGCAAAAAATGTTAGTTTCTTCGGCTTTTATAAAAAAAAAATCTTTGATCTTTTAATCCACCGGTTACCTTTTAGGCACAATCATTTGACACTCCTAGAAATGTTTTTATAATTGATAAATTTTATTTTCTCTAAGATAACAAAGAAATTCAAAAGCCTTTGTAGCTAGATCGATATAGTTCCTCGATACCTGAGGGAAATACCATCGTAATGTTTTTTGTTCCATTTGGAATGTACAGTAAAAGAATTATCACCCTGAGTACATCTAGATCTATTTATTAAACGGACGGTTCCTTCATTTAACGTTCCATCAACTGGAAGATTGTAGGTTTCTTTGAAAATCTACCAATGCGCCAGTAATATCAGTGAAAGCGTTTTCACTTTTATTTATATAGCCGAAACGTTGTAAATATGTTAAAATTTCATCTTGGTTTGTTATGTTCTGATGTGTAGCAAAACATAATGACACAAGAAAGAATAAAGTAAGCACGTCTATACAGACGTGTTTAAGTATACACTTAAACATTTTGTATGACAATGAACTGTGTATAATAAAAATTGTGCAATACAGTAAAACCATGCAATAAATAAAACAAAACAACTTTTCTAAAACTTATTTATTTAAATCGTTAATTATAGAAATTTTATAAAAGTACATGTACTCTCTAAGAGCATTATTTAACAAATCATTTGGTAGAATTTCACATAATAAACATAACATTTGCATTGATTCAGAACAAGTTTTACAAAAATATAAAATGTTATAATAATAATGACAAAAATTAAGAGATTCTATTAGGGACACTCGATGAGATATCAAATGTTTGTTGGTTTTAAGAATTTCCTGAACTTCATCCTCGCACAAATAGTATTCAACACCGTGTTTTTTCACAACTAGGAATTTAATGTCATCATAAACCAGTTGCGTGACGGTACAATAATCACCACACGGATGCGTCACAGGTTTATATTCGTCCGGGTAGGTTGGTAAGTCTTCATGGAAAAAATCTTTAAGTTTTTGCTCAAGCAAGTCAATTAAAGAAGCCCATTCAAACGTACTAAAAGATATTTTACTTGGTCGGAAATGCTGCTTCAAAATGACTGCTGGTATAAACGATCTCGCTGGACTTATCCCACATTGAATTTCGTATCCTGACAACATATATGAGGTTTGTAGTAAGTAATGTACCTCACGTTTCGCTGCATCTTCACAAGCTTGAACAATTTTATCAAGTTCTTCGGAAGGATCAGAATCATTATCATCAGACTTTGATTGAAATTTCAAAAAATTATTTAATTCTTTATTAAAATCGTTCATTTCGGCATCAGACATGTCACTGTCGCTATCACTATTCACTTCGATACCATTGTCTTGGCTGCACATGATTACTGAACTGAAAAACTGACAATGCTGCTCCTATTTATAGCCCCTTACGAAAGACCGCGTTTTATTATCGTATGTTTCCAAACTGATAAACGTGATGCTGTTGAAGCAGATCCACTCTGTTGATCATGAAAATACGGCTAGCATTCGAGTATCTTTGAATAGTGAATACTATCCCAATGAATGTATACAGTTGGACTTTGCAAATAGTCACTTTGCTGAGGCCCATTTTAACTACAACGACTTTCAAGTCAGTTATGCAAACTCTACTCTGAAGAAATATCTCTTGGATTATGTTGCATTTAAAAATTGTGCTTTGTTTGTTATTGATTGTTCAAAGCAAAAGGAAACCATGAAATCGTCTACTGATGATGTGTGATTGGATATCGAAGCCGATACTGGATTCCTGGGCAACACTAAAGCCTACTGTATAATTATTCATTATTGCTTAATGGAGTACTTTCCCCTCACCGAAGTTATTAAAAACATCTCGTAAAAAACGTTATCATCAGATCCAAAACAGACATCATGAGAATCGCACTCGTCGACATTCAAGGCTTCATCGTTGATGACTTATTTGTACCTAAAGAATTAAGTATCAAAATTGGTTTGAAGACGAGCCATTACATCTTTACGCCTCCGCAACCTTTTGCTACATTAAGTAATAAAGACAAAAAAACTGCATCGTATTTAGAGAAGAATTTACATGGTATTAAATACTCTTCGGGCAACGTAGAATATTCCAAGTTGAATACAATACTTGAGAATAAGTTGTTGCTTGCTGCAGACTATGTTTATGTTCGAGGAGAACAAAAAGCAGAAATGCAAGATTTTAGGCGTTTTTCCCAACATTACTAACGTTTGCAAGTATGATGGTACGCCCTGTGCAACTGGGAACTTTGCCCCTGATATCAACCCATGTCATGTCACTGGACAATTTTCTTGCACCCAACGAAACGTCTACGCCAATGGCTTATAAATGTAATATTACCCATGTAATGGGTAGTTTTTTAAAATAAAATTTAATTCCTTAACGTATGATTTGGGTTTTATTAAATCGTCTTTCCTTTTTAAATACTAATTTTAATGCAAGATGATTCGCATTTGCGATTTACAATTTTTACAACAATATTTAACAATATTATTATTATTCCAAAAAGTATAATATATAAAAGTATAACTGATGTATCATATTGGGTGATTTCATCTTTCTCGTACCATTTTGAATCGCTCTTCGTATTATCAGGAAATATAAGCTTTATCTTATAGAATTGTCTTGACTGTATTTAAATTAATCTTTATTCAGAATGCGTGGTATTTTTGCATGTGATTAGTAATCTAACATATGCATCTGTTCTAGAAATTTCAATTGCAACGAAGTTTTTAAAATTAGTTATGTGAACATGTGTCTTTCCGGAAATTCCAATTACAAGATAATATTTTCTATCTATACAACGTGTATGAAAAATTAGGAACGTCTATGCGATTTTTCCTAAAAATTAATAGGGGTAAATTTCTAGGCTTATGTATTCGATAAATTTATTCTCAATGAATCGGACCAATAGAAATAAAGATATAAGTTTTAGGTCCTTCTGGCTTTCGTTCTACGCGTGATTTTTCTGTTCGTCGTTCATCTATATCACGCTCTCTACATAATCACGTTTTTCCCGTTTAAATCTGACCAACAATAACAAAGATATAAGTTTTAGGCCCTTTTGGCCTGACACTGCGCATGAGTTTTTTCTTCAGCGTTCATTTATATCACGTTTTCTACGTAATACCGTTTTTCTTGTTTCAATCGGACCAATAGTAGCCGAGAAACACGTTTAGGTCTTTTTGGCTTTCGTTCGGCACATTATTTTTCTCTTTAACTTTCATCTATAACACGATGTCTACATAATCACGTTTTCCCGTTTAAATCTGACCAGTAATAACCGAGAAACACGCTTAGGCCCTTCTGGATTTCGTTTTGCGCATGATTTTTCCATTCAACGTTCATCTGTACCGCGTTCTTTACATAATGCCGTTTTTCCCGTTTGAATCGAACCAGTAATTTCCGAGAAACACGCTAAGGCCCTTCTGGCTTTTCGTTCGGAACATGATTTTTTTTTGTTCTACGTTAATCTGTTTCACGTTCTCTACATAATGCTGTTTTTCCCGTTTGAATCGGACTAGTAATGTTTGAGAAACATTAGGTCCTTTTGGCTTTGGTTCTGTACATGAGTTTTCTCTTCAACGTTCATCTATACCACGTTCTCTCCATAATGGCGTTTTTCCGTTTAAAATCTGACTAACAATAAAAAAAAGATATGAGTTTTAGATCCTTTTGGTCCGACACTGATGATTTTTCTCTTCAACGTTCATGTATACCGCGATCTCTACATAATGCCGTTTTTTTTTTTTTTTTTTTTTTTGTTTGAATCGGACCAGTAATATCCGAGAAATACGCTAAGATCCTTCTGGCTTTACGTTTTGCGCATGATTTTTCTGTTCGACGTTAATCTATACTGAGTTATATACATAATAGCTTTTTTCCCGTTTGAATTGGACCAATAGCAATAAAGATACACACTTAGGCCCTTTTGGCTTTGTTTTTTCGTTTACCTCGTATATTTTTCATTGTTTACGTCAACGATTGCCGCCATCTTGGATTCACGACGTTATCTAACCGCGAGCTAATGTTATCATATTTACTGATAAGCAAGACTTCGATTCTAAATAATCCAACAATCAAATTTATGCGCCGACCACGTTGTCAGCATGGTAATACAGAATTTACGGTGAGTTCTCCATGGAAAAAACACCATCTACGATGGTATTTTCCTCAAGCAATACCTGTAGCTCTTACCAACGTACAAACGGCTTTCCAAATGTGACAAAATACTTCGACATTAACGTTTGAAATGGTTACTTCCCCTAGTATAACATCTCCTGATATTACTATAACTGTTTGCAAAACTCATTATTTTAGAACAAATTGTATGGATAATGAGGAATGCACGTTGACCCTTGACGGACGCAGTCTTGTTGGCGAAGCAAGTGCCATTGTGAAAACTGCTATCGATGCTAAAACGCTCGTAAGAATAGGTTTCATCCTCCTCATCGCAGAATCAACACTTATCTTTTGGTATCGTTTTCATCGCATAATCAACACTTTTAGTTTCTCCCATTGACTCGCCGATGTTGTTTTTACTTTGTTGGGTCTACATTTAAGAATAGGTTTCATCCTCCTCGTCGCAGAATCTACACTCAACTTTTAGTTTCTCTCGTTCCCTCACTGCCGTAACGTTTTGCTAGGCATACATGTAAGAATAGGTTTCATCCTTCTCATCGCTGAATTAACACTCATCTTTTAGTATCGTTCTCATTGCATAATCAACACTTTTAATTTCTCCCATTAGCTCACCGATGTTATGTTTTTACTTTGTTGGGTCTACATTTAAGAATATGTTTCATCCTCCTTGTCGCAGAATCCACACTCAACTTTTAGTTTCTCTCATTCCCTCACAGCTGCTATGTTTGTTACTTTGTTGGACATACATTTAAAAAATAGGTTTCATTCTCCACATCGTAGAATCCACACTTTCTTATTTTAGACGTCCGCTTATATATTTAACCACTAACTTTGATTTTTTAGGTAGGAGAATTTTTTCAATATTTTTCCCGTAATCTACACATAAATACCTTTTCAACGAGGTATCACATGCTCCAGGGCGGGGGTGGCCCGGGGTCGCTGACCGCGGGGGCGGGGGCGCGGGGCGCCTGGCACTAACCATGCGATCCCACTATGCCTCACCAAGTCCGCGCGAATCGTTCCTCTCTCTCCAACACATTGATTTCCCATACCTATAGGTACCTCTCTCTCTTACACATTGATTTCCCTATTCTAATAGTGGTGACCGTATAGTATATCTACTATGAAGATATATAAAAAATGTTTCGAGTTAGAAGTATGTGGAAAACTTATATATTTAGTTTATCCTCTAAACATTTACAGAGGTACTACAATAGGTTGTACAAAATAACTGGAAAAAGCCAGTAATAACTAGATAGGAAAGTGTTGGACACAAAATTCATACTTTTACATTTTACCCATTAACAAAAATCATTTAAATTTGTTGAATAGATATTCTGTTCCTTTAACATATTTATTTCACCTCAATTTATTTTAGGTAGTTTCTCTTATTTAAAAGCTCTGCATTTTCCAAGTACTGAGGATAATTTGTATTTTTCATACCAGCACCTAGATTGAAAACAGTGATTGAAAACGGCGAAAAACTATCTACAGAATCTTCAGTAAAATTTGAACAGTTTCGTGCTTTTCTATTTGGTTCAAAATTATAAACTTTTCAGGTTCAAAGGGCATTTTAAGTGTTTCTATCATGGTGGGAATATTTTCAGAGCTGCAGAAAATATATCTAACCTCTCGCTTTGCCTCTCAAACATCTTTGTAAGTGGATCAATTTTTCGGAATCAAGGATTTAGTTTTCGTTTGTAGTTCTTTCTTATTTATTGATTCAAATTTGGAAAACTGTAATATTACCGTAAAAATCATGTAAATATAATGGTTTCTGATGTACGATAATTTTCTCCAAATGTTGTTTAAATTGTTTACACATTCCTTACTCTAGTATTTTACTCGAGTCTAGTCTCTCTATTTAAACCCAAAATGTACGTGACAGTTGTTAGACCGTTTTTACACTATCAACGTACTATCTTGGATATTTCTCTAGTTCAATGTAAGTCATTGATTAGAGCAGTGGTCGCCAACATCTCAATGTGTTGAGCTACTTTGTTAATTTTGGAATAAACAGCGAGCTACCCACACGGAAGCCACGTAACGCAACGTAAATGAAATAATCCACAGTTAATTTATCATTATATGTATTTATTTTACTACTTAACTGGTAATACATAATACATAGGTACTAATAATAAACTAATAACAAAATAACTAATATTACTAGTACGTACTTGTTCATAGCTACATTCCTACCTACCAAACGAAGGTGTTTGAAAAATAAACACAAACTTTTATCCAGCCACAACGGCATATCACGTGAGATTTAAAAATAGTTAATAATAAGAATAAAAAAGTAACGCACTATCATGAACATAAACATTGAAAAATAAAAAAGCACTTTCAATGAGAAGGCTGACACTCAGACTCATCGATAATTTTTTTAATGTTTGCAGTATAATTTGATGCAGCCATTCGAATACAATTATCCAAATGTTCATATGTAAGTCGATTGCGATATTTGTTCTTAATAAACTTCATTATGGAAAAAGAAGATTCACGCAAATAGGTTGCTTTCACTTTCAAGGCAACACTGCATAGAACTGAATATTTGTCTTTACTTACAATAGGCCAGATACATTTGGTACTTGAGACTAACGATTTTAAGGCTTAATCATTTTGAAACTCAATTATTTCCATTTTTGTTGCAGCGATGTCTTCGCCAAAGTTCTGCATAACACAAGTTGCAAACTGTTGGATATCAATTTCCATAAAGGGTGAAACAACAAACTGCACTACTAAAGCCATTTCGTTGAAATCCTTAAAACGATTTTTGAAGTTATTCTTCAGGGTAGAAACTATTGCTACATGATATTTGCTGTCATAGGGTTCTAATGGATTTTGAGATATTATTTTTTCTGAAAGAATAGGAAAATGCTTGGCATCGCTGTTAATTAGGTTTTGTTCCCAAAACTCCAGCTTTTTGATAAATGCTTTTATATCAGAAATCATTTCCGCTACTTCTTTGTCTATCCCCTGAAGCTGCAAATTAAGTTCGTTTAATTTCTCTGTAATGTCCACGAGAAAACCAAAATCTCTAAGCCAGATTGAATTTTCTAGTTCCGGAGTCGGTTCATCGCGTTGTTTGAAAAATTGAACTATGCCAGATAGGACATCATTAAAACGTTTCAGCATCCGTCCTCTACTTAATCATCGGACTTCAGAATAAAGGAGTAGGTCCCCGTATTGACAGTCAACTTCATCGGCCAAGGTTTTGAATAATCTTCTTTGTAACGCTTGAGCTCTAATCTTGTTCACAATTTTTACCACCAGTTTCATAACGTTGTTTAGTTTTAGGAAATTTTCACATAATGCTTGCTGATGGATAATGTAGTGGTAACAGAGAAATTGCGGAAAAGTTTCATCTTTACGACATAACGCCACCAGACCCTTATCACAACCCACCATAGCTGGAGCACCATCGGTTGTCAAGCCTACCATTTTTGATATTGGAATTTTCTCGGAAGAAATAACATTTTTTAAATGAGAAAACAACTCCTGTCCAGTAGTGTGTCCTTTCAGTGGAATAAACTTTAAAAGATCTTCTTTAATCGTAAAATCACTAAAAACCATCCTGACGAATACGACCATCTGGGCAGTGCCAACGACATAGGGAAAGTATTATTATTATTATTATTATTATTATTATTATTATTATTATTATTATTATTATTATTATTATTATTATTATTATTATTATTATTATTATTATTATTATTATTATTATTATTATTATTATTATTATTATTATTATTATTATTATTATTATTATTATTATTATTATTATTATTATTATTATTATTATTATTATTATTATTATTATTATTATTATTATTATTATTATTATTATTATTATTATTATTATTATTAATTGAACTTATCTTAAGTGAAAAATTAATGGGCTATTTTGAAAGCAAAAATCTGTTTTGTCAAGCCCAATTTGGATTTAGGAAACATAAATCTACCATAGGAGCTTTGGCTGAAATAATTGATTACGTAGTCGAAGGCATTGATGAATGTACTAACACTACAGCTATGCTTTGCGATCTCACCAAGGCATTCGACTGCGTAAATATCGATATACTGTCCCTAAAATTAGAGCATTATGGAGTGCGTGACAAAGCATTGATGTTATTTAGGTCATATTTATCAAGCAGATCGCAATACGTATTCCATGATAATCAGAAATCAGAACTAGTAAAAGTTATCAGAGGAGTTCCACAGGGGTCTGTTTTAGGCCCCCTACTATTCTTAATTTATGTTAACGATTTGCCAGATATCATGGAACACGGACATTGCGTGTTATATGCTGATGATACTACCATATTAACAAAAGATAAGATAGTTTCGAACAATGAATGTCTACAAAAAGCGAAAGAATGGTTTACTGCTAACGAACTAAAACTAAATGAATCAAAGAACAAAAAAATAATTTTTACTTCTGCTAAAATTAGTCAAATTTCAGAACCTGTTTCATTACTGGGCATAACCTTGGATGCGGGGTTAAATTGGTCACACCATATTGACAACCTCTGTTCGAAATTATCTTCACAAATTTTTGCACTACGGCAGATGAGAAATTGTCTAGATAATTCAGTGTTGAGAACTGTATATTATGCGCTTATACATAGCCATTTGACGTATGGAATATTATTATGGGGTGGAAATTATCACATGCAGAAAGCATTTTCTCTTCAAAAAAGCGCTGTGCGCTTGATTGAGGGCGAAAAATATGATGCACCATGTAGACCAATTTTTAAGAGGTGCAAAATCCTGCCATTACCGTGCTTGTATATTTTAGAAACTCTAACAACTATACATGAGAAGCGTAATCATTTCAATACGTTTTCTGACCAACATAATTACAGCACGAGAAATGCACAGAGTCTTGTACCTCTTAGATCTAGGATAGGTTTGAGTCAAAACAACAAACTCGATTTGAATTTATATAATTTATTTGAAAAATATAATAAAAATGTTAAAATAAAAGATATGACACGTAGAAGATTCCATGATTTAGCCAAACAATTTTTATTAGATGAATGTTTTTATAGTGTACATGAATTTACTCTGTTTTTAAATACTGCTTCTTCAAATTTAAATGTTTAATGTGTTAGTATTTTTTTATATAAATTTTTTTTTCTGTGTATGTGCTATGGTGCGTCTATTGCTATACATATTATTTTATCCTCATATCTGTTGTTTATGTTAAGTTTGTGTTACGTAAATTCATTTTGACTTAAGGTTTGTAATCTACAATTTTTGTTATTTTATATTATTTTAATTATTTTATCCTGTGACTTTAACTGTACCTTGTATGGAAAATGGTCAATAAACGATCTATCTATCTATCTATTATTATTATTATTATTATTATTATTATTATTATTATTATTATTATTATTATTATTATTATTATTATTATTATTATTATTATTATTATTATTATTATTATTATTATTATTATTATTATTATTATTATTATTATTATTATTATTATTATTATTATTATTATTATTATTATTATTATTATTATTATTATTATTATTATTATTATTATTATTATTATTATTATTATTATTATTATTATTATTATTATTATTATTATTATTATTATTATTATTATTATTATTATTATTATTATTATTATTATTATTATTATTATTATTATTATTATTATTATTATTATTATTATTATTATTATTATTATTATTATTATTATTATTATTATTATTATTATTATTATTATTATTATTATTATTATTATTATTATTATTATTATTATTATTATTATTATTATTATTATTATTATTATTATTATTATTATTATTATTATTATTATTATTATTATTATTATTATTATTATTATTATTATTATTATTATTATTATTATTATTATTATTATTATTATTATTATTATTATTATTATTATTATTATTATTATTATTGTAATTAGTCGAGTCAAAATCACTTTTATCAAAGTTTCAGTTTGGGTTCCGGAAAAATAAATCCACCATAAATGCCTTAATTTGTTTCTTGGAAGAAATAGTAAAATATATTGATGATGGCCACAGTACAGTAGCGACTATGTGCGACCTAACCAAGGCATTTGATTGCATTCCTACGGATCTCCTACTACATAAATTGGAGTTTTACGGTATTCGAGGAAGAGAATTAGACTTACTGAGCTCATATTTGACCAATAGAATGCAGTATGTAGTTTATGGTGATAAGGAATCTTCATTGCGCCCTATTTCTAGTGGCGTACCTCAAGGTTCAATTTTAGGTCCCATTTTGTTCATTATATACATCAATGACCTGCCTAGTGCAATCGAAAATTTTTGTGTGATGTTTGCAGATGATACCACTTTTCTTTCGGTCGATGAACAAAAAGGAGACACAAGACAGATAGGTGACTGGTTTTCAGCAAACCGTTTAAAAATGAATGAGTCAAAAACCAATGATCTACTCATAAGCTCAGACAAATGGGCCTCGAAATCAAAACCGGTTAAACTTCTGGGGATATATTTGGACACAAGTCTAAATTGGACACCGCATGTTGATTACCTCTGTTCCAGGTTAGCAACACAAATATTTGTGATGCGTCAATTAAAATCATGTGTACCTGTCAATATACTTAAAACTATATACTTTTCACTAGTTCATAGTAATATTGCATATGGCGTACTGTTATGGGGAAACTCCACAAACGCTCATAGAGTTTTCGTTCTACAAAAGACCGCAGTTCGATTATTAGATAATTCTGCAAATAACACCCCTTGCCAACCAATTTTTAAAAAACATAAAATATTGCCTCTTCCTTCCATGTATATTTTTGAAACACTACTAGAAACACATTATAATTTAAATAACTTAAATAACCACAACAATATACACAATTATAACACCCGTTTCGGACAAGATATAGTCCTCAAAAAATCGAGGATTCAAATGACCAAAAATAACTCTTTAGATGTTTCACTATATAACTCATTTCGCAAGTACTTTAAATCCAAAGATATCGGAAGCATGGCTAAAGGCAATTTTAAAAAAATTGTTAAAGGGTTTCTACTTGACCATTGCTTTTATAGCACAGAAGAATTTATAAAGAAATTAAATTCGTAACTTGTTTGCTAAATTCGCATTATCATTACCCTAATATGTATTATGATTGTACTGTTTTATTTTTTATTTTTTAACTTTTAAATTGTTTTGTTTTATTATTGAACTTTTAAATTGTTTTATTTTTGAACTTTTAAATTGTTTTATTTTTTAACTTTAAATTGTTAATTTTAAAATGTTTGTAACTGTTTAACATAGGATTCTAAAATTTTGTTCCAATGTACCATTAATATTAATTTTTGTGACTTCAAACATAACTGTATGTATGTATAATGTGGTCAATAAACTACTATCTATCTATCTATCTATTATTATTATTATTATTATTATTATTATTATTATTATTATTATTATTATTATTATTATTATTATTATTATTATTATTATTATTATTATTATTATTATTATTATTATTATTATTATTATTATTATTATTATTATTATTATTATTATTATTATTATTATTATTATTATTATTATTATTATTATTATTATTATTATTATTATTATTATTATTATTATTATTATTATTATTATTATTATTATTATTATTATTATTATTATTATTATTATTATTATTATTATTATTATTATTATTATTATTATTATTATTATTATTATTATTATTATTATTATTATTATTATTATTATTATTATTATTATTATTATTATTATTATTATTATTATTATTATTATTATTATTATTATTATTATTATTATTATTATTATTATTATTATTATTATTATTATTATTATTATTATTATTATTATTATTATTATTATTATTATTATTATTATTATTATTATTATTATTATTATTATTATTATTATTATTATTATTATTATTATTATTATTATTATTATTATTATTATTATTATTATTATTATTATTATTATTATTATTATTATTATTATTATTATTATTATTATTATTATTATTATTATTATTATTATTATTATTATTATTATTATTATTATTATTATTATTATTATTATTATTATTATTATTATTATTATTATTATTATTATTATTATTATTATTATTATTATTATTATTATTATTATTATTATTATTATTATTATTATTATTATTATTATTATTATTATTATTATTATTATTATTATTATTATTATTATTATTATTATTATTATTATTATTATTATTATTATTATTATTATTATTATTATTATTATTATTATTATTATTATTATTATTATTATTATTATTATTATTATTATTATTATTATTATTATTATTATTATTATTATTATTATTATTATTATTATTATTATTATTATTATTATTATTATTATTATTATTATTATTATTATTATTATTATTATTATTATTATTATTATTATTATTATTATTATTATTATTATTATTATTATTATTATTATTATTATTATTATTATTATTATTATTATTATTATTATTATTATTATTATTATTATTATTATTATTATTATTATTATTATTATTATTATTATTATTATTATTATTATTATTATTATTATTATTATTATTATTATTATTATTATTATTATTATTATTATTATTATTATTATTATTATTATTATTATTATTATTATTATTATTATTATTATTATTATTATTATTATTATTATTATTATTATTATTATTATTATTATTATTATTATTATTATTATTATTATTATTATTATTATTATTATTATTATTATTATTATTATTATTATTATTATTATTATTATTATTATTATTATTATTATTATTATTATTATTATTATTATTATTATTATTATTATTATTATTATTATTATTATTATTATTATTATTATTATCTGTTGATTCATCCAGTTGAAGTGAAAAATAAACACAGTTATCTAAGTCAGTTCTTAACTGTAAAAAAATATCATTGCTCATTACTTCTGCACGTCTCATCACTGTATTAGCAGAAAGTTGCATAGATTTTATAGCTGAAACTATCTCGTCTTTATTTCTAAAGTTGGCAAGTAACGAATCAGCAGCTTCTAAAAACGCCTGTTTTATCATTTCCCCGTCTTCATAAGGTTTCTTTTTTTGTGCAATTATCTGGGACACACGGTACGATGCTTCAGTTGCAGCCTTATTGTTGTCGACTGTTCTTAAAAATATTGATTGTTGTCCAATTAACTACTTTTTTAACTGTTTCAGTGTCTCCTTTCTGAAGGCAGAATGTAGTGGGAATGATTTTTCAAACTTAAAATGTACAGTTTTATGATGTCTCTCAATATTTCCTTTTTTAGCAACGGAGACCGAAGTATTACATAACAAACACACATTTTTATCTTTAACTTCTGTAAAAAAGTATTGTTCTTCCCATTCCGAATGAAAGTGCTACGTCTTTACCTTCTTACAACTGCTTGCCCTAATATTATTTTTTGTTGTTATCTACTAACCCAACCGCTGGACGTTGGTTACGCATTCAGTTTTAAACAAAGCGCAATGTCGTTCTCGAAACGCGCTGGTCCGGCTGGTCCGATTCTAGCTTGATGGCGTCAGCGGCAGATCGCTCATCGCAACGTTTCCGCTGTTTATGTTAAATATTATAACAATTAGATTTTTTTGTGGAATTTTCGGAAGCTTCTCTGATTTTTGCAGTTTTTTTAAATTAAAATCGTTGTGAGAGCTACCAGAATTGCCTCCGCGAGCTACCGATAGCTCGCGATCGACAGGTTAGCGACCACTGGATTAGAGTAATAACCTAATTGATTGTTTTATTTCAATACGGGCGTGTTCTTTTAAATACTTATTAAGTTAAAAAATTAAATATACTTTTTTAGAATTTTTGTGAAATTCTTTATATTTTCAAATAATAATGCCAATTATTACATTATTCCCCCGATAGAAAAAAAATTTAGCACAGGAATATTTGTAAAGTAATTTTTTAAACTTTAATAACATCATACGGTAAAAATGTTAGCCAACTTATTTATTTATAAATATAAATTGAATTTTATTTTAACTTAGAAATTTTCGTAAAGTTCATTATATTGTTTAGTTGTTGTAACTTTACTGCGCTTGAGTACCGTTCAGATTAAAATATAAATTGATTTATGGAACTAAACTGAAAAATAGGAACTAATGCTTTCATCCAAAAAAAAAGTATTATGGTTAATAAAAAAAATTTCGAACTGCGATATCTTCAAGCCCTTATTTAAAACCTTATATTAATAATATCATTCTACAAGAGTTATCTATACAAATTGTTACATAAGTTTGTTGACATAAACATTATTTTCATAATTAAAATAAATATATAACTGTTAAAGAATGGTCATAGTTTATGAAGTCAGAAATACTAGTGAAGTTTTTTAGATCAAATGAGCAGTATAGTTTAGTGTCATCAGAAAAAGTTTGAATTTTAACGTAATTTACAACTGAATTTATGTCGGCAGTGTAAATAAGAAAAAGTAAGGGACCCAGTACAGAGCCTTGAGGAACTCCAGAGGTTACACATAAAAAATTTGATGAACTATTATCTAGAATTACTTTTTGATGTCGATTACTTAAGTAAAATTTAAAGAATCTCAAGGAAGTATCATCAAAACCATAATAGTTTAGTTAACGCACAATAAGTAGTGGTTAATGCTTTCGAAAAGTCTAATTGTGTTAATGCTGTAGTCGGCCCTTGATCAAGGGATTTTATTATGTGGTCACTGACATTTAATAAAAGGGTAGTTGTACTAAATCCCTTTGTGAAGCCAGACTGAGTATTACCAATAATACCATTTGTAAAAATATACTCGTACACTTGCTTACTAATAGTTTTTTCAAGAATTTTTAAGAAGTTTGGAAGAATACTTATAGGACATAGATCGCTAAAACTTTCAGGATATCGAATTTCAGGTAAGGGTTTCACTAAAGCAAATTTCCAAATATCAGGGAAATAACCACGTTCTTAACAACAATTTACGATGTGTCAGAAAAGTAGCGATTACATTTAGACAAAGTTGTAGCATTTTAGCGGATATGCCATCACAAATAATTGCATTTGATTTGAGATTTATAACAAAGAAAAACGTATATCAGGTTTATTAAATGAGTTATAATAATAAGTGGTTAATGGACAGGCATTTCTAGGGGTAAAAACAGATAAAAAATATTTGTTTATCTCAGTAGAATTTTTTAAAGACTCAGAAATTTCAGTTATAGCTTTATTTTTAACATTTAAAGAGTTTATTTTTCTCCAAAATTGTTTAGAGCTACCGGATTTAAAATGGCGGGCGAGATACGCAATTTTTCTTTTCTATTAGCCGAAGTAACAGTATTTCGAATATCTTTATAGTAAATGTAGTCAGAGATGTTTTTAGACTTTTTACGTTTAGAAAGTGCCTTATCTCTTATTTTCATCATGTCATGTATTGTAAGAGTTAGCCAAGGTTCAAAATATTTTGTAATTCTAGATTCAACGTACGGCGCATGTTTATCAAATAAAGAGAGAAGGTAGGTATTAAATAATTTTATCTTGTTTTCAATATCATTTTCATATAATATAATTTCAAAAGGCATACTTAATAGATAGATCTCTATTTAAGCTATCATGTGAAAAATATTTGTAAGATCTATATTTTATTGCTTTAGGACTCTGAATTACAATTGATAGATTTAGACTGCAATACACTCCTCTGTGATCAGAAATATCGCGATCTATCGTACCAGAACTTGCGACAAGGTCATCTCTATTTGTAAAGATAAAGTCGAGTAAGGTTTGTGTAGGAGTAATTCTGGTTGGTTCTTTTATTAACTGGCAAAACCCATATGATTATACAGATTGATATATCACATTGTTTAAAAGTTGGTCAACATTTATATCCCCTGTATGGTCAAATTGAGGTAAAATAAATAACAATATATTAACAAAAAATTCAACAAAACTTGGAATACCACATACGTTTGTTCTGTAAATAATATTATAGAAATAAGTGCTTTACATTGATTATAAACTTAATTCAGCCAATTTACGTTCTTACATATAAATTTGTATTTTTTCTTTATCATATTATACGATTTTCTAAAAATCTACACTTTAGCGACTACTGCATCTATGTTAGCTCCTGGATTATTATTGAAATGCAAATATCCTCATCAGAGAAATAAGACTTCTTTAATCGCTTGCAGGTTAATTTCATCAGAAGCGGCCGTTATTGTAAATTCAGTAGCAGCTATATTTAATAATTAATTTCAGATATGAAAGGATTACCAACTTCCACCATAACGTGAAATCCTCACCTGCACTTTAGTATATTAATATTGCATGGAAATTAATGGTCATGCTTATTATAGATGTAGATTAATAAGAGTAGAGAGAGAGTGTGTTAATATTATTGTTTCATTTACTATTTAAAAAATAAAAATGAGTACAAGAAGTTATTGCCAAACTTGAATTGTTTCCTTTTTTATTCATGATTAACAGGGTTTAAAAAAAATTAAATGTAAAAGTGGTTAAGGAGGTCCTTTCGCCACCCCTTTCGCCACCAATGTTAAATAAAAAATATTAGATTATGACTAATATTTATTTTTTTTTCTAATAGTTGAAGTCCTTATTTATCTAATGTTGAACTTTTAACTATACCTTACCGTGCAAATTTTTGAGAATTTTTTTTTTAAATGTGAGTATTTGTACAGTGTCTTACGAAAAAATAAGACCTCAACAACAATTCTCGAATTATATTATTATTTATTGATTAGATGGAGTAGAAAAAAACTAAAAATAGGGTTTTTGAAATATTTAGGTTTTGTTTTTTACAATAAAATATATAGGTTACCTTGGAATTTATTGAGAAATTAATATTAAAAAAAAATTTGAAGTAACCTAGTTGAAAATTTTTTGTGATTTTTTAATATTATTTTTCTCAATAAATTCCACGGTAACCTATATATTTTATTGTAAAAAACAAAACCAAAATATTTCAAAAACCTTATTTTTAGTTTTTTTCTACTCCATCTAATCAATAAATAATAGTAAAATTGATTATAATTCGAAAATTGTTGTTGAAGTCTTACTTTCTCGTAAGACACTGTACAAACACAAACATTTTTAAAAAAAAATTTTCTCAAAAATTTGCACGGTAAGGTATAGTTAAAAGTTCACTATTAGATAAATAAGGACTTCTACTTTTAGAAAAAAATTAATTTTAGTCATAATCTAATATTTTTTATTTAACATTGGTGGCGAAAGGACCTCCTTAAGAGGAATCGATGAAAATTGTTTTCATGCTTCTAACTTCGTCACTAGATGGCATAATACTTAAATTATAAAAAATAGTCAAAATAGACTAAATTTAGAACAGATTACGATTTTAATATTTTTTAAATTAACCTAATTTTGCATTTAAAAAAGAAGTTTTATTATTAGCCATAAAAAATACTCTCCCTAGCGGTAAAGTTTGGAACCTGAAAATAATTTAAAACAATTTCTAAAAACCACTATTTATAAAAAAAAATTTGACAGTTGAAAAGCACTTCCATTCACTTTAGATTGCGACGCGACCGACGCTGGTGTGATTAAACAATTTTTTAGTTTAATTTTTAATATTTTATTTAATACCAATTATAACTAGATAGAAATACCACTCGACCTAACGACTTCGGATATAACAAATATGCATAACTGGCGTATCCTTTGCCCACTCGAGTTTAACCATTTTAATTCATATATGTCATGTTTTGAAATGTTGATATGTCGTTATAAAGTTTTCTTATTGAATACTTGCCTAAATTTTTATATGAAAATGCTCATTCACTACCATTTTAAAAAAATTATCGTGAGTTCGAAAAAGTTTTCGAAAAGCAAATACCGTGTTGCCAGACTTATTCGCTAACCTAAAAACGGAGGAAACTTCATCAGTTCCAGTTGATTGTTTGGTTTTAACGTTTTTGTAGCTAGTTTATAATCTTCTTAGATCAAATTACTAAAATTAAGTGTATCGTGATGACCGATACCAGTATTTACTTCTTTATAATCACTATGGTTATTATCATACATAGTTTCTAAATAATTAGCAATATTCTGAGCATGTTGATTTATTGGTCGTTAAGACATTATTTCTAAGATGAGACTTTTCCGATTCTTAAAAACAATTTCCTCATTTTTTATCAATATATAATAGGGTGGAGTGAATTTTTTTTTTATAATTTTGTAAGGCCTATATGTGGAAAGGTTGCCTTTTACTGCCAGTATTAACCGAAAAAAATCTCTGGTTATTAAACCTAAAACTTCTACTGCCCAAACGGCTTTGAAAATTGTCATTTTTCCAATATTTAATAAAAAAAAGTGTTATTCTGCATTACTGTCATTACTATCTTACGCATAATTACTAATAAACATTAAAGTTAAAAAAGTATTAGAAAACGTTTCTAGAATCAAATAACAACTTAATATAACGTCTTTGACAAAATTCGTCATGCTCCTTGACGACTTATCGACTGCAAGCGCCAATTCATCAGAAGAAAGTCCCATTAAATCAGTTGATAGTATCAATATGCATTTAAGTTCTCAGATGAGCATAAAACTACCGAGTGTAGCACAGACTTGTGACAGAACGGGTATTTCTGACAGGGCAGCAGCGATTCTTGTTAGTGCTGTATTAAAAGATATGGGAATAGTTAGTCCTGAGGATCCATCAAAAATTGTCGATCGCAGCAAAATTCGAAGGGAACGAATATAATCTCAGGTTAACCTTAAGAGAAAAGACAAAGAGGAAGGTTCTGAGTTGGTATATGGAATATATTTTGATGGAAGAAAAGACCAAACTCTAGTTAAAACTACTCAAGAAGGCATTTCATCCAAGAAAACAAAGGTTGAAGAGCATATAGTCCTAGTTTCGGAACCAGGATCCAAATACATTGGTCATTTGACTCCTGCATCTGTCAGCACGCAAAGTGTAAAGAGAAGCATTCTAGAATTTTTGGAACATAATTTTGACATTTATAATCTGCAGGCTGTAGTCTGTGACGGTACAGTAGTAAATACCGGTTCTAAGAATGGAATAATCAGACAGCTTGAGCTTTCTTTGGGTCGATCCCTACAATGGTTTGTTTGCTTATTGCACCCAAACGAACTACCTTTAAGACATCTGTTGCAACATTTGGACGGGAAAACCACTGGTCCAAAAGGATTTCATGGTGAGATAGGAAAGCAATTAGAAAAATGTGAAACTTTACAACCTTTAAATTTTAAAAGGATAGAAGTTATTTTGCCTGAAATTAATGTTGATGAACTTAGCACCAACCAAAAATATCTATATGAAATTTGTTGTGCCATTTCTAAAGGTTACATTTCTTTGAATTTGTCAAAACGAAGCTCTGGTAAAATGGCTCATTCTAGATGGCTTACAACCGCAAACAGAATTTTACGATTGTATGTATCCACAGAAAAACCATCACAAAACTTAAGTATTATAACAGAATACGTCATCAAAGTTTATGCCCCTACATGGTTTGCAATCAAAATCCAACCATCATGTCGACATGGGAGCAAGCATCTATTTGGTATGATTAAAAATCAAGATTTTTACCAGAACATTTACGAAAAATCATAGACCCAGTTATCCAAAGAAACGGTTATTTTGGTCATCCTGAAAACCTCTTATTGGCTATGTTGGCTGATAGTCGTAAATCAGTGAGAGAACTAGGTCTAAGAAGATTATTAAAGTGTAGAACAACAGCAGGCCAACAAGAAATACGAGAATTCAAATTGCCAGCTTTTAAATTTGATGCTGAAAACTACATAGATATGATTGACTGGCACTTAACAACAATAACAGAACCTTCCTTAACAAAACGTATTTCCAATAAAGAACTAAAATAAATTATTTTGGATATTCCAACGGAAATTCAAATTTTAAAATATCCATGCCACACGCAAGCAGTGGAAAGATGTATCAAATTAGTTACAGAAGCGTCAGCTGCGGTGTGTAGAAATGCAGCAAGGGATGGATTTATAAGGGCACGAATCGCTGCTAGGGCAAGTTTCCCAGCATTCGAGACAAAGAGTCAATACCTTCAAGTTTTAAATGTACAAAAAGGGTAGGAGGGCGGTGGAACTCGATATGCAGCTACCTCCACGTGGTGAATTCTGGGTTATTTCCTCCAAAAATATTACATTAGTTTTATATTTCTGATGGAAATAAGCAAAGAGCTGCATCACGGCAATTAAAAGTAATATATCTTAAATTTTTGAAATTTTAAGATCAAATGGGCAGTAGAAGATGACAACATCTGAAGCCCAATTTTTTTTCTAGAATTGACCATTATGTTAGGCAACTTTTTCACATATAGGCCAAATGATTTAGGCGATTTTTTTTTTCGATGCCGTTTTCACTCCGCCCTAATATATAACCAAAAGTTATTGATATTTGTCGTTATATTTTGCTCTGTTCCCATTATATATCTTTTATTGTTCTGTGTTAATTTTTTTATTTTCTTTGGAAGCTGAATACATTTTTAAGTATTATCATCAGATATCGTTATTAACTTCTCTAATTGGAATTTTTCGTTTACCATAACTTTCATTTCGGGTGTGAATCAAATTGGAACTTACTTTTTATTAAAATCTTTATTTTTAAATTTCTCAGCAGTATTTTCAAAACCTTTATTAACTATTTCATAAAAATAATCTAATGCGGTATCAACATTTTTCTCTTCCAAAACTTTATCACAACTTACTCTTCTGTACTGTATAATCATTTCACCGCAATTTGCTTTTTTTAATTATTGTTTTATAATCAATTCTAATTATTTTAATACAAATATCTAATATCGGATGAAATATAAAATCCTCTTTCACTATAGATGTGCAAGGCAGTAAGCACATAATTTTCATGTTATATGGTATAATTATATTATTATTTTTGCATATTTGATTTTAACCGGTTTTGAAATTTTAATATTTCGGTGTAAAATTTTCTATTATCTGGAAATGTATGCTCACTAACGAATATTTTGAGAAAATTATCACATATCATAGTGTGACGAAGTCACTAAAATTACCATTAATTTATTCCCTAAATTAATTTCTAAAACTAATTTTCGTCTATGAACTAATATTTCCATAGAAATACCGCTTTTAAACCTCGTAGTTTAAAACTTTTCATTATCACAATAAATTAAATCATGTCTTAAAATTTCAATTCTAGTAGGTTTATCAGTATGCCAATCAACCAACGTTTTTTTGCAAAGCAACTAATAACAAAGAAGTAGGAACTAGCGTCCACACTCTGGCAAAAGACCGACTTTTGATAAAAGCAGATGTCTTCGATGAAAGCGCTCTGTTCCATGCCGCTTTTTGACCATTTTAAGTGATATTGTGCTTGATAGTAGTCGAAACCGATTTTTCGTAATTTAGATTTCGTGTACCGTAGACGATTGTGAGGAATTAATCAAGGTAGGCACTTTATTTAAAATTCCGTCTTATAATTCTCCCTGCAACGTTCATTTCCGTTTCTATTGTCTACATAAGGAATTTGACCTGTACTTTTAATTTCCTTAGTACCTGTTAGGGTAATAAAGCAAATTGGATTTAAATCCGGGGGCATTAGCACCCTTCATCCTTTTACGCGTTAACCAGGGGGTGATAGCGGTATTCGCTTGTTTCCCCCCGTCGATAATCAGAGCTGTTTCAGCCCCTAGTCTTTATAGCAGCTCGGAGAAAGGGTTTCCCTCTTGTAGAAGCTATGGACTACCAGATGTCTACATAAGAGAAACTTTAAACCGAATAAATAAAAAGAAAACCGTCACTGTTCCCTTAAGTGTTGGTCGAAAAAATTCCATTTAAATCCATTTGTTATTTTGGACTATTATGCCTGGTAAAGTAATAAGTGCGGGGAGGATATTAAACGTTATTCTTACAAGTGCAACAGTTATTTTCCTTTCATGAGTGCAGAGTGATACAGTTCACCGCCGTTCATAAATTTCTAATATTAATCGCCGAGAGAGAAAATTATTATTTTTTATTTTCTAATAAGTATACTTCAAACCACATTTAATTTTACTGTTGTAGATTTTTTGTCTTGCTATTAAAACCGGTTGTTTTCTTTAGTAGGAAAGAATTTGTGCTAAGGGTGTTACTGCCCACCGTTTCATTTTTTTTAAAGAAAATTGTTATTTTTATTTTCTTATGAGTATAGTTAAGTCATAGTTAATTTTACCCTTATAGGACTTTTCTGTTGATACCGAGACCGTTTACTTTATCAACAACACATTTGTTCCGTCTATATTTTTACCGTTGTTACATATACCGGGTGATGTGATTTCACCCAGGTTCCATTTATTTTATTTGTTGCTTATTTATTTTATTTTGTAAATATATATTTGATTTCAATTCCTGAGTTTAATTTTGACATACCCCTTTACTTTTTCCGTTTTCAGAGGTTAGTTATTAGCAGGTAAGAGTGCAGTACGAAATTTTAATTTTACCTTCATTTTATTACCCCAGTGTAGGTCGAGTAAGCAGTGAAGGTCTGGTCGTTTTATTTATTTTCTTTTTTTGTACCTGGACTCCACTGAGTCTGCTGAGGTTGTACTCTAGGTGCACCCAAGGGCCGCAGAGTAGACTGCGTTACCAATACTGGCGCCTGTGCAACTCTTGTTCGAAGAACAGCCTAGCGTCACCCCAATCCTTTTTTTTTATTATTAGGGGTTAAGGAAAGGGGGTTACAATAGCATAATAAGTATAAGTAAAAAGATGATTTTTCTCTTTTCAAGAATACTAAAAAAGCTATGCAGTGGCCTCTACTATGTATCACCTACCTATTAAAATTAAAAACATATGTTTATTTATTTAAAAATAACAATTCATGATAAAAGACATAAAAAATTAAACATAATAATGAAAAATTATTTCAATTGACAAAACCGTACAAATAAAATTTTTGAATGAAGGTGATAAAAAGTGGTTAAGTACTTTGGTCAATATTTTGGTTATGTGCGGTTATGTCAATATGGGTGTCTGTAAAAGATCTTTATAAAAACATACCACATATTCCTTAGACCAAAATAAGTCGATTTAAGTAAAATTACCTTAGTACAAAGTTCCTTCGTTTGGGCTCCAGAGGGCCTTGAAGTTACAATTTTTAAATCGTTTTTCCCATATAAATTTAAAACGGCATATGCGATTTTGCTGAAATTTGGTATATTGATAGAATTTTATGTGGAAAAAAAAATGGTATTAAAATTTTGTCCGATAATAATACATAGGCGTAGAACTTGATTTTTTATATAATTGCACCTTTAAAAATTCTACGCCAATGAAAGAAAAGGAGTTTAAGTATGAAATTTAGATTGCGCAACTCATTTACTTTAAAAAAGGTACTCTTGATAAGACTCGATTACTCTCATGGTTTTCGCTAAATTTCTGTTTTAATAATTTGTATAGGTTTCACAAAAATATTTATTTACAACATAATCAAAATAGAGATTTTACAAAAATTGTTCAAAATGTTCACCATTTTCACGCATACAAAGATTTATACGTCGAAGAAAATTAAAATGTATCCTTTCCATAAGTTCTTCATCACCTCTAAGATTGTTTATTGCATCTTGAATACGTTGCCAGAGTTGTTCCTCATTTTCTACAGATTCCCTGTAAACTGTGGATTTCAGATGTCCCCATAAAAAGTAATCCATCGGTGTTAGGTTTGGGGAACGTGGTGGCCAGTTTACAGGTGTGTTATTACCTCTGCCTATCCATTTGTGTGGATATTGTTCATTCAAGTGGTTTCTAACGTTTAAAGAAAAATGTGGTGGAGCTCCATCTTGCATAAACCACATATCTCTCCGAAGTTGGAAAGGTAAATTTTCTAACAATTCTGGCAACGTATTTTGTAGAAAATCCAAATAATTTTCTCCAGTTAATCTTCGTGGAAGTATGACAGGACCAACAATGAAATTACCAATTATTCCAGCCCACACATTAATTTTGAATTCGTGCTGAGAATGGTTTACCTTTATTGCATGCAGATTTTCAACGGCATAAACATGTTCATTATGGGTATTAGTTATATTATAGTTATATTCTTGTAAAACCCGCTTCATCGGTAAAGAGAACCTTCTTGACAAAGTTTGGATCTCTTTGTCTTTGCATATTAACAAATCGACAAAAACCCAAACGAATTTGAGGATCATGGACTAATAATTCTTGTACTGGCTTCTTATGGTATGGATATAGCAATTGTTCTCTAAGCACTTTATGATCGACATCTTTACTTACTCCTAGTTCCCTTCCAATTCGTCTAGTGCTTAATTCTGGATCTTCTTCAACACGTTCTAAAATGTCTTCTTCAACTTCAGGAATCCTTACAAAACGTTCTTTTCCATTATCAACAGTGTTGGGAGCAAAGGAACCGGTCTCCTGAAGACGTCTCTTAACAGCAGCAAAAGTTGGGTGGCTAGGTACACGACGATTTGGAAACCTTTCAGAGTACACCCTGACACTCTCTCGAGCATTTCCTTCACAAAATCCTAATGTCAGTAACATATCGGTATATTCTGCATTGGTATATTGTACAGCCATATTAATAAACCACGCATTTGTTTTTTTAATTATTGAGTCAGATAGAACACTTTCAATCGTTAACAAGAGATTAGGTGTTAAAACTTGACAATATTTTTATTTAGATGAAACTATGGAAACCAACAATAAATGTTTTTGTATGCAGGCAAATAATTAATATTCCTCAAAAAATCGAGTATTTTTGTTAAAAGTCTCGATTAGAGGTGTTGAAGAAGATATGAAAAAAGTACATTTTTATGTTTTTCATCGTATAAAATTTTGTCCGATAATAATACATAGGTGTATAACTTGATTTTTTAAATAATTGCACCTTTAAAAATTCTACACCAATGGCAAAAAAGGGGTTTGAGTATGAAATTTGAATTGGGTACTCATTTACTACAAAAAAGTACCCTTAATAACACTCGATTTACTCTCATGGTTTTGACAAAGTTTGTATTTTAATAATTATTGTTTATGTTCTAAAATTACTAAAATGCAAATTTCGTCAAAACCATGAGAGTAATCGAGTCTTATCAAGAGTACCTTTTTTAAAGTAAATGAGTTGCGCAATCTAAATTTCATACTCAAACTCCTTTTCTTCCATTGGTGTAGAATTTTTAAAGGTGCAATTATTTAAAAAATCAAGTTCTACGCCTATGAATTATTATCGGACAAAATTTTAATACCATTTTTTACAGACCTTTTACAGACACCCTGTATAGAAACAATAACAAAGTTTGTTTTAAATAGATTATAAAGTTCCAAGTAGAAGACAAAAACGGAATAAGCTTCTAAAAATGTTGCATGTAATCTAAGTACCTCTAATTGGACGCAATAAGCATTTTTTACCAGTTACTATGTCTAGACTAAGTTTATAACTGTAAAAATAGCTGAAAATTTTTATAATTTTCAAAATTCGAACAAGCTTTTCTACAAAATTTCATCAAAGCTATCAACAGGTTTCAAGAAATTGAGTTAAAACAAATTAAAAAAAATAGCAGTCACACAGATATATTAGTGACTTCCAAATGAATCTTGATTGTTGTTCATGAATACAAGAAAACATGTTCTCTCAACTGGCTCTGAGTGTTAAAATAAATCACCTTGAAAGTAAGTTTTTATTACCTCTCTTTTTTGTTTAGAAACAGCTCAAGACGAAATCGATATACCTACAAGTGGTATATCTGTGGCAGACATATTCAGTAATTTTTTTTTTGTTTCATTATGCAATGCTACAAAGTTCAACAACTTGTTAAATTAGTTAAAATTTATCTTCAAAATCAGTGCTCTATTTAGTACAGAATTCTATGAACGACACAATAATTATAAAGTCAAACTTTGAGCATAAAATAAAATCTTATAAAAACATTTTTTTTTATAATTTATCACTATTTTTTATTGTTTATAGAATACAGCCTTTTAGTTAGCTCAGACGAAACTGATTAGATAAATTATTGTCTTATTATTTGCATTTTTTTATTTCGACTGGTTGACTATCTCAAAAACTAAAGCCAATCAAGCAAAACGTGAGTCACATTTCGCTTTTGCAGAAGAACAATGACGCAAGTGAAAATTAATGATTCCTCAGAAATAGCAAATTAAAAAAAATGTAATATGAAACTTAGAACTAAGACGTTAAGGAGAAGTTTGAAAATAATCTATGGGGATTTCGAGATAGAAAATTTATTTTAATTTTAGACAGAACTACTAAATTTAATTCTTTTTGAAACAATTGAAGATGTATAGGCCTTAAAAGTAAAACATGCACTTGCGTCATTGTTCTTCCGGAGAAGCGATTTGAAATCGGTAAAACGATCACCCAAAAACGCTCTTAAACCCCCGTCCACAAAATTACTATTAACCAGTGTAAATTATAAATATATTTACACATAAATTTACAAGCAAATTAAATATTAACAAAATATTTAAGAATAGCAATATTAATAATAATTGTCATTGATTGAACCGAACATTAATTCAAATAGGCTCTCGACCGAAGTCCTTTCTCTTTTTAGAATATTATCTTTCAAATTCAACAATTTTATATGTTTTGTTCCAACACGGATTTTAATAACAGATTTATAAATTGTTTTTATTTATTTGAATGTTAAAAGTTCTTCAAATTAACTTTAACATATATTTCCCATGTTGGCGCTTAGTGTATATATAATGGACGATTAAAAGAAAAAGGCTTAAGGTACCATTTGGGTAGGCGCGTCAAGAGACAAGCGACCACTGATGCGACCCCAAAGTCGAGTAGGACGACAGATGCATAAATGTTACGCTTGGTGCATTTTGCAAGCTTGAGAAGTGTCGCGCGACAGTTACAGGATAACCATTCGAGGAAACGATCAGCGTTGCCAGACCTACTGTTTTCACGTAGATCCACTGTTTTTGTCTCTAGCAAATTTTGTTCTTAATTTATTTTGCCTCATTATTCAGCAAATGGTTAAAGAATATTTTCTCTAGTAAATTTTCTGCAGTAAAAGCAGCGTAATAAGCATCCACTACTCTAGGTTGGCTCCATAAAAAAAAAACATCAAGATAATCATTGTTTTTATTTAAAATGAAACAAAGAATTAATAGGGCATCATAAAAAGAACATGCACCCAGCAAATCATTCTGTTACATGTTCCCTCCTGTTACATAACTAATTAAGAAGGATAAAATATACTTAGACTGTCTTGTATGCACTTTTATGTGTTATTTATGGAACCGAACACCTAAGTTCAAACTTAGCACCATAGTTATATACCATGTATATAATTAAAATATATGTTACAAAATTACATATTCGTTATATAAATTTTCTCACATAAATATTATATCAATTTATATATCTATGTGTAATCTACATTAAAGTAACAATTTGTACTAAATTATTTCGTACAAAATGTTACATAGCGTATATATACATAAATGCTGTTGACCAAAAGGTTCTTGAAATACGCATGTTTTTTAGGTAGGTAAGTAGGTATATCTGGTGTATTATTTTTAGTACCGTTTCAATGTTCAATGGCGGCTATAGGCTTATTATGGAGGTACCTGTGGCATTTTTGGATTTTTGTGAACAATAGCAGGTATGTTGTGTTTTTATAATATAATTGAGTTATTATATATGTATGTGCTGTATTTTGATGATACATTTGAGGTGTAAATATTAATTTTTGTTCTCTTTTCAGGTCATGCTTTATGGGGCCCTGAATTTTGAGGCCGTGGGTCGTCGTTAATAGAAGATATTTTGTGATTTTTATGATGAATTTGGGTTATTATATTTGTGTGCAATATTTTTATAATACATTTTTGGTTTCGGTTATGAATTTGTGCAATAAAATTATTAATATACCTAACAAATACGTTTAAATTACTTTTCTTTATCCTCCAAATATTTTCGACGTTTTTTTTTTTTGTATTTGTCATACAGTGTGTCTACTTAAGTTGGAACCAAATGGAAAACTTTTTTATTATTGGTTTTGTGAAAAAATGTATTTCTGATAAAAAGTTCTGCATGGTCCAAAACTTAGAATGCAACTATCAGATATCAATTTTTTTATGCTGTATATAAGGTTTGCCAAAAAATATGAATTTTACTCAAGAGTAAAGTACCTTTATGTTTTACAATACAGAAGAATGTTATAAAGTTAGTTTGAATTAAAAGTTATATTCAAATATGCACTTTTAGCCATTTAGCATTAAAATTCAGGTTTGGTGATTAATTTATAACTACAAATAATGTAAAACGTAAATAACTGTAATTGTATATTTGAATATCACTTTTAATTCAAAATAACTATACTTTATAATGTTCTTCTGTATTGTAAAAAATAAAGGTACTTTACTTTTGAGTAAAATTCACATTTTTAGACAAACCTCGTATACAGCTTAAATAAATTAATATCTGATGATTGCATTTTAAGTTTTAGACCATGCAGAACTTTTTATCAAGAACACATTTTTTCACAAAACCAATAACAAAAATGTTTTCCATATGGTTCCAACTTAAGTAGATACACTGTTTAATACCTACATTTTGAAACGACACATTTACATACCTTCATTTATATAACATTTATAATACTAATGTTATATGAAAAAAATAATGTATATGTGCTGTAATAATGAAGCATATTAAATGTTACAATGGTAATATAAATGTTACATGTGCTCGGATATATAACATTGTTCCTTACATGTACTTAACACATTACATCACATATAAGGAACCTGCTATATAACAAAATTAGGTCATTTTTCACAGTAATCACGTGAGTTATTATGTAACATGTAAGTTACTTTGTTATGTAACACGGAACTAGTACACGTAAATGATACATATATGTTACATGTTTGTGTTTGCTGGGCACACTACGATTTTAAATTATCTGATTCTAAAAGAAGTAGGTACCTATTATTTTTCATTGTTTTTTTTTGTCGGTCGTATGTCGCGTATGTCGCGTCGGCGGTCGTCTGTCGCGCCTACCGAAATGGTACCTTTACGAAAGCCAGTTACCCTTTTTTGGTACACCTTTGTGCAAGGCAACTTTACAAATGTTTTCTTCTTTTTTCTCTTATAGAAGATCTTCTTTTTCTCTTGTAGAAGATGGACACACCAGCAGTGGAGCGCACAAGGATGATATTTTAAAATACCATGTCACATATTTGATTAGATAATTAACTTGACATAAGTGCCTTCAAGGCTTAGGTCGTTAAGCGTTCAAGCTTGGATTTCCCAACCCGGATTCAATTACAGATAAAAACATTCTTTTTTATTTTGTAAAAAATATAAAAATACGATAATGCTTTTTATTTATTTTAAATACATTTTATTTATCATAATATAACCCTTACAATTAATGCAATCTTACTGCTAAATTTTGTAGTACTTTGATAACGCTTCAGAAAAAAATAGTAGTAGACCGGAACTGAACTTCACGAAATCCCTAGTTGAGCACTTAAGGCCAAGTTCAATTTTGTTTGACATATCATCACGATTTTTTTTAGGTTAGAAAATTGCATTATCGATTTTTTTCATTCGAAGTAATAAAAGACGTCACTTTAATATTCTATCTCTTTATGTCAACAAATTTCTAACACAATGAATTTATAAAACGTATGTCACTTATGAATATGTGGCGGCAACTGACGGCAACACTGTCAGCTACTCCATGGCTACTAGAGTACATACAGGTCCCGTATAAGCCATGGAAAATAATAATTTAATGTTTTGATCGAGTTGAATAAAATGTTTATTTTTAAGTAAACATTTTTAAATGTATACGTCATCAATCAAAAATAATATAGGCTAATACTCAAGTGTATTATACGAGTGTACTGGACAAGAGATAATTTTACCCTTTACTCCAGTTTTTTGTAACGAAACCAGCGGTAAAATAGATATTTGTGTACCAAGGCTGTGTTTTGGCCGAATTTGACATATGCGTTCAAGTCAAGCCAGTACTGGTTAAGTATAAGAGTAATAGGCAATAAACGGGTGTTCAATCAAACTTGACATCAAGATAGATGTCACATAAGCAGGTGTACTGAAGACGAACTTTGCAAGACCAAGCATCAGATAGGTAGGTATAACACTTGATATTCTGAAAACTACACTGAATGAGAACGAATGGAAGTGTCAGAAGGAGGCTAAAGGCAAAAAATAGGCGGAACAGAGCCTAATAGATAGATAAGTAATATTTTAGCCAGGAGAGTCGATAAGTGTTATAAATATAGTTAATTTATGAATGTATTTTTAATGTATAATTTCAGTTTATTTTCATTTTTGGTATAAAACTATGGCTGACATAATAAAACTCTTAAAAGTATATATATTTTTAATCTTTATTACTATACATTATTTTTAGTATTCACTTATTCTCTCTGACCTAGGGAAAAGGTCAAAAAACCCTGGTCATAATTGTTTACAATGTTGCGTGTTCCTAATGATACAAAACATTACAGAGGAATGATACTTAGCCGATGAAATTTCATAGAGTTCACGCATGACATATTGTGGTATGGAATATGGCTCTCTGATGCATCTGCAGATTTAAATTTATTTATGCGTACTGTTTTCTATCAACTGATACCCCAAATTTATACAAGCCACGTCTTCGCACCACAATGTGACATAGCATCAAATCTGCTTAATCTCGTACCATTTTTTTAAGTATCAAGGATATTCTTGGTGTAGCTGATCATCATGTTTCGAGTCATTGAACCTAAAAAATAACAAATATCAATAAATAGAATTCGGAATTTATTCTAAAAATATTTTTCTTTGGGAATTATATAGGATTTCTCGTTAATATACAGACAAACTTTTAAAGGTGGTAGGTGCATCAAAATAAACATTTTTTTGCTTATTAAAATAAAAATAATTTTATTGCCCAACAAATTAATCCATTTACATAACAAAATACATGAAATAAATGTTAAACATAATATTTCGACAGAAAATAATTTCAGCAACAGCAAGAAAAAAAAAGAAAAGAAATAATCCTAAATACATTAGCTACAAATTAGTACAACTAATGGTCAAAATAAATAGTCCAATCAGAACAAAATTAATTAAAATTTGAGCACATTAGCGTTATAGGTGAATTTCTTCCTAAGTTCGTTCAAATACTTGCTGTATAAAATGTTTTATGATATCTAATGGCTGTTTGGGGAACATTAAAATTTATTTAATTTATCACAAATAGTACATCAATAGTGTTATGTAATATTTTATAAAAAAATGTAACACTGAAAATTACCCTTCTTTTTTCGAAAGAAGCAGAGATTCTTCAATACCTCGAATTATATACAGCTCATCTATTTTAAAAGAAAGGTACTTAAGAGATCGCCGCTGAACATTTTCCAATGATCTTTTATGAATATTATAAATAAGGTTCCAGACAAGAGATGCATATTCTGGCCTGGAACGAACTAAAGAAAAGTAAGGATCTCCAAGCTTTAAGAGTTTGTTAAAGAACCAGTATTACGGAATTAAGAAGCCTAAGCTTTTCAACGCAAAAGCAACCTCGGAAGCAACGGTATTTTCAATATAATCCGAAAAAGTAACTTTTTGGTTGAATAATATACCTGCTTAATCTTCAATTTGTGCACAAGTCCGATAAAGGTAGGCTGTTAAATAAATAATCAAACTCCACCTTGTTATTACTTCTAGTATAGGAACATACTTTACATTTAGACACATTCATAAACAGCTTGTTTTCATTACACCAATTTTCAACGATTCCCAAGTTGGGTCTGTAAAAAGTAACAGTCTTGAATTGATAAGATTGAGGTAAATACTTTTAAGTCAGCAGCGAACAGCAGGTTAAATTTATTGCCAAGTCATTTATAAATATACTAAATAATAGTGGCCCCAGATTGGAGCTCTGTGGAACTCCAGATGTTGCTGTGAGGGGTGAAGATGAAAATCCGTTGTAAAAGACATAATTAAAACGATGATTTAGATAAGATGAAAATAATCTCAACAGCGACTGATCAAACCCTAAGCTTTCCAACTTCCTTACAAGAATATTATGATTTTAATTATTACAAAATACATTATGGGCAGGTTGTACAAAAAATATTCTAAACATATTTTAACTAACAAGAGTTTTATTTTAACTAGTTATATTCAAAAACAAATGTCATTTTTAAAACTATGTTTAACAATAACCGATGAGTATACAACAAGGTTCACAGTTTAAACTAAGTCTACATTTTAACTGCCTATTGTACAACCCGCCATATGTTCAATTAAAAATTAATTGTATTTCTTTAAAATGCACTTGATTCTATTGATCAAAACCATTCGATAAAAAAAAATAAAAAGTATTGGTATAAAGGTGGTTTTTTATATCTATGCCATAATGCATGCATTGGAGTAGCATGTAGATTACCTAAGTATCAGGTCAGAGATATTAAAATTAAATAACATATGTAGTGGGATTCTCATCTTTCAATACGTCTCCTATAGAGACTCCTATCTTTGTTCGACATCAGCGATTTTGATGTAATGACTCTCTATTCTGTATGTAATGTGTCGAGTTGGCACAAAAGAATCGCTGTTCTGATCAGAAGAAATTAACCACATCAAAGGAAGAAAATTAGGTCCCCTGTTATTTTTAATTTATATTAATGATTGTTAACGTTGCAATAATTAATGACATTTACCTGTTTGCCTTTGATGTCCTTATCTATGTTTCTATGTTTCTCTCTAAGTTGTAAGGATTCAGATAACTAAGAGTTAATAATTGTCAATGAAACTCTGCAAAATGTTTATAAATGATGTTGCAATCATTTGTTAAAAATCAACACAAATACCTAAAACAAAATATAAGCTGATAAGTAATAACTATATGCAGTTTGTGGACAAACAATATAGGAAATTGGAAGAAAATCTATACAGTTAGTAGAAAAATTCAAATATTTAAGGGTAATTATTCGGAAACAGATGAAATTCACAGACCATAGGCAAATACTGTTATCAAAACAATTGCAGTTAAATTACATTTCCTATTTAGAATGTTATTAAAATAATTGTTATATTATTACATTATTTTTTACCAAATTTGAATATTGTGATAAGCAAACTAGCCAAATAAAGAAAATAAAAATAAAATAAAAACCGAAAACATACCTGGATCTACAATAATATATATATAAATAATATAAGTACATTGCATCTTTTAAATTATTAAAGTCCATTAAATTGAAATGACACGTCAAACCATAAACGTCAAACTTTCAAAACAAACATGCTTGTGTTCCAAACAGAAAATAGCATTTATAGAATAATTTACTTGCAACCTTTCCCCACACACCACCTCGCCCCTCACCCATAAACATGGTCAAATTGGGCTAAGCCATTTTACATTCGTCTGCATAGGGAGCGATGTTGCAATTTTTCAATTTTTAGTGTCTATTCCGTCTGTTCAGATGGCAGCATCTTATGAGCCCTACATTTTTAAATCTTATCACAAGAATCCTGAAATAATTAGGCAAAAATAAAAGAATGTATGTTGCGTTTTAACTTTTAAATACTATAAAAAATGATGGAAAGTCCATAACTTTTAAATATTTGTTAAATATCACTTATTAAAATATTTTGCATTAAAAGTAAAACAAACCATAGACTTTCCATCATTTTTTACAGTTTTTTTAACCCATTTATGAAAACAGTTTTTGAAAATATTATCGTTCAGAGCTGTATTTCTTGTGATAAAAAAGTCGCCGTCACTTGTCATTGAACTTTGCCTTAACGTCCAGAGCCATGAAGGTTTATGTCAATGTTAATTATCTAATCAAATATGTAACATTCGCATTTTCTATAATTTATTTTTTAAGACGCCTTCGTTGAGCGCTTCATCACTGCAGGGCATGCATAAGCAAAGTATTTCCATATACAAACAAAAATAAATGAAAAATTTGTAATTTTTACTTTCAAAAATAATACATCTAAATGTGCCATTGATTCCGCTACCATAAAATGTTACTCGTTTTCAAATGGTTTTAAAAGTTGAAAACTGAAAATTAGTGATTTAAATGTTTTTATTACTTAATATAATTTCACTAAACGTATTTGATATTATGTTATAAGTTTACCTAACATCAAAAAAAATCTGTTAGTTAAATTTTGTCAGTGCCGATTTTAGTAAAATATATTGAATAATAGAATTATAACTACCTATATATTTACCCATTATTAATTTTTTTAATTTTCAACTTAACATCCTGTATTTCAGAACATTTTATCCAAGCATTTTTTATTTTCGTTTATTCGTCTCATTTTGAGCACAATAATTTTCAGTTGTTTATGTCCTATTCTTAATTTGATACCATTATAAAAAAGTGAATAAAAATTAACAGCGTACAACTCAAGTATTAACCATCAGCGGTCAATCCAAAATCTAACATTTAACCACAATATAGAAAAAATGTTCCCTTTTATAGTAAAATTCCACCCAACCTCAACTCGTTCAATCTTTTCAAAACCAAAACAAAAACTGGTTTATTTCATTATATTGATTATTTTGGCATTTTATGTTACCTTCATGTACCCTTTTGTAATAATTTGCAATTGTGACTATAAAAATACATTACCGAAGACAAGTAGAAATGAAAAAGAATATTTTAAATTATAATTCATACTCAAGCACATACATGACCTAAAGACCTGGCTTGGATATAAGTACAGTGTCGCCATCTATATTCTATATCCATCGTCCTCCAATGATATTTCCATAAGTTTATCCTACTATAATATCTTCATACGACGGTAATACAGTAGCATTCGCCCTAAAATACCTTGTTATTGGACTTTTTCGCTATCCTGTAGGTATATGATCAGAAAAATTAATGATAATGTAATACAGTCCCATTCATTACCCTATAATTTCATAATTATTTATTTTTTCCTTTCAAAGATAATACCTTGTTGTGAGACATTTTCGCTACCTCGTTTACTAAAAGCATGCGTCGACTGGTTGAAAACTCCAATAAAACAAAGTTTTAGTATGACATTACTGTATCAACCCAAAAAGTAAAAAACTGCGAACTGTATGCGAATTTTCAAATCGGGTATTAAAGTATTTATAAACATGTAAAGAATACAGCATAAGTCAATAATTACAGCACAAATTTGTTTATAAAAGGTATATCAACACTAATCTTTTTCAGTTTACTTATGCGGTTATAACTCATTTGAGGATAGGATCCAAATGAACACCCTTTATGAGATTTGGATAGAGTGTTTGATAGAGATCAGCACGTAGTATTAATTAGAATATTTTGGAATAAATCATGGCATTTAATAAAGGTATTTATAAGATAGACAAGTTTTCTTTAATTTCAAGGGTCAAGTTTCTAGTTTCTGTAATATTTCCTCTGGAGCTACTCAACGATAACATTTTGGGCCGTTACTTTTCGTAACAATAAGAAATCATCTGTATTCTATTCTTAAATAATTAAAATGTTTACTATTTGTTTAAACACAAAAAAAAATCTGCTTTAGGCTGGGATTGAACCCGACTCTCCAATATTCCGTACACACCCACTAAACCACCAAAGCATGAGGCAACGGTAATAGAAAAAGTAAAAAAGGAATCAGCATGTTCTCAAACCCTCCCAAATTTTTTGGAATTCTGAAAACTGGTTTTAGAGAAAATTAGGCCTTTCCAAGCTTCTTCTACTCTGTATATTATTACACACACATCCATGAACGTAATATATTATAGAACACAATCATAATATATGGAATCTACTTGAAGTTTATGGTTTAGAAAATTTATTGATATATACTCGCTCATCTTTATTTCTTATTGGTCAACACGTGTTCGAAGCAACAAACATAAATAAACATAAGAGTTCCAAACAAGAGAAACTTGACAATTTATCGCGATTCCTTTCTTACCGTCCGATTTATACCCGCTGCGTTTCCGCCAAGAAGTGGAAATGGTGGTTGCTGTTGCCAAAAACCACGGCGGACCATTCGCGATGTGTAAAAACTGGGCCAGAATGCAAAATCTGCTCCACTATATCAACTTGACGTAGACAAATACTTCTGCAATTTGCGCATTTCCGCAAACATGTGGATGGGAATAAACAACGAAGTATGAAGGGGAATGGTTTTAAAAGTTTTTTGGCTAGCTATATAGCAGAAAGAGGTGTTGATATTTAGCTCGAAAAAAAAAAGAATTGAGTTACGTTTGCCGATGAATTCAAACTGAGATTTTTTAAAAATTATTTTTTATAATCTCTTTGAAAATATGAAAATTATAATATATAAAAATACCAAGATTTTAAATTTAACATCAACTACAATGATTTTGCTATGTAATTAGGCAAGAAACAGTTTTGTCATACCAATTAATTTATTAGTAATAATAGAGTATTCGTTTGGCTATCAATGAGTTGTTACAGGATAAAAGAAATTATAGGATTTTTAGGATTAATAGGATATATTTAGGAATCATTTAACATAAACTGCATTTCTAAAACCTAAAATAAATGCTACTTACAATAAATCTAGTAAATTATTTCATATTTTATCATTTGTTTACTTCCATTAAAATTTCCTTACTATTTCAAACTTGAGAATCCATGTAGATTTCAAATAGGGAATCCATGTAGAATTTATCTAGAAAGAAAGAGGACGTAAGTATCTTAATATTAAACATTTTTTTCTTTTTGTTACATTTCAAAACAACTTGAAATCATTTCGAAAGGTAACCAAATTATTGAATTAGTTTTGTTTACATTTTCATAATATCTACACTACATGTCATAAGTCACAAAAGTCGATTTTAATGAATGACAATTAGAATGAATGATTAGTAATATGAATTAAGTAATCATTCATTCATCTACCAGTTCTAAGAAATGTACTAGAACTAGACTTTTAATTAGAACGTTTTGTCTTTGTCTACCAACTAGATTAGACATAAGTTAGTCTCTTTTCAAGTATTGGAACTTATAAACTAACAAACTATTTATTAATTTGGAGGGTCTTATCAAAAGACCCTGAGCAAATTTATTAATCTTCGAGGCCACACCCCATCGAAGGTACTTTAAATAAAAACTTATTATTAATAATATATAAAGATACTTACGTTTCTCTCTCTTTCATGCCTTCTTTTTTTATATTTTTATATTTCCTCTTATTTTTCCAAACATATTCATAATTATTGTACATAACTTCGGACGTTATATTCCTCTGTAAACGTCGCCTTCAAAGACATCTTCATTCAGGCCATCCATGGGGAATCATTGACTGGTCTCAAACGTCCCTAGTCTCATCCCCTTACGATCGATCCAGACACTAGCCACGGAGAATCATCGACTGGTCTCATACCGGAGGTATACCTAGTCTCATCCCCTGATCTGCTATACAAGGTAACCTTATAAGCTTTATTAATCGGAATTCCGGACTGTGATATTAGACATTCAAACAACCTGAAACCGCGTGATATATTTTGAGAAATATTAGGCTACTCGAATTTGTACAGATATATTTAGTTGTAAATTTTCATCAAGCATTAAGCAATGAATGCTTTGTAAAATATTTGATTACGAATCACCTTGTTCGCCGAAAATATGCATATTTAAGGACCATCTAAAATTAGTAAATCTAATATTATAAGATATAGGGGAATAATAATCTATAAATACCTCATGTTTCAATATTCCATATTGAGATTATTCAGCTATTTAAACAATTAAGAATTTGTAAAATATTTGTGACATTTGAAATAGTTCTAAATCTTGTAACATAACCTCACTATCTCCCACATGGCAAGACCAGGACAAAATAAAAAGAAGATAATCAGACTGTCCCGGTCCAAGTAATCAACATAAATAAAGCCACGTAAGATAATCGATTAGTTTTTATTGTAATGATCCCCTTGAGTACCCAACCCCTGAGAAATAATCAACATCGCCTTATTTTAGGTCAGATACACTTAAAATATTGTTTTCATCAGGTTTTAATTCAAAACACTACATGTGTATCAGAGTGCAGCTATATATTTCAAAAGACCTCTCGGAATCTAGGTAAAGTGCAATCGCGTATGTATTGCATGTACTAAATTGTGAACGTTTAAAAAACAATGGTAGCAAAAGCCAATGTTTAAAAACAAAAATAAAAGGGTGCTGATAAAAATAGTTTTAAAATGTGTAGAGAAAATCTACAAAATAAAATCTTCTGAAGTACTTCTAGTGCAAAAAAATCAGGCCATGATACAGCAGAACCTAAACTTATATGGAAACAACAGTTAGCTAGACGAGGAAAAAATTGAATAATACACAGAGATAAGGTGCCAAAGATAGAGTCAGCTATACAGGGGCTGTCTAAATAATTGTAGGAAATGCATCTAAGAATACAACAAATAGAAATGATATTATGTATGCAAAAACAATAACAAAAGAATATCTAAACAGACTTAGAAGAAGAAATAGTCAATAAATAAACAGCTTGGATAGTACCAAAAATGAAAAGCATATGTGATAATTTTCTGAAATGCAACCTAAAAACACAACCAAAAAAACAATACAACGCACAAAAAAAAGAAAATCTAAAAACCAAATAAAAACGGACAACAAAGTAATGCACCGAAATAGCAACCAAAACACAAATTGTCAGCTACAATAATAGTAGCTCAGGTCAAACACTCTGAAGAGTTAGGACAAAACTAATAAGTAAACTACATAATTTTGTAGCTACCATACTAAATAATGATAAAATCAAATTAAACGTAAATTATAAACAAGAATATAAAACAAGAGATATCTCAAACCAAGGCATTCTTATGATAAAATAAAACGGGCCCTTGTTTTAAGCCAGAAGATACGCTGAAGAATTAAAGAAGAGTGGATTTAAAATCTTGGATCTGGTTAATACGCAACGGAGAGAAGCCCAGTGAGAAGCTCAAAATTGATAATTTTAATGCAAATGGTGCCAGAGATATGGACATACTTAACATTTTTGTAATAAGCAACCAGTATGTGTTAATTGCGCCAAAACCCAATCCTACAGGACAGCGGGATAATGGCAAATATACAGCAAAATACTCAAATAGTAATCAAGCACATCCAGCAAGCTACAGAGGATACGAAGTTGCAAAAGAAATACAATACAAAAGAAACCAGGTAAGCAAAATTAACCACAATAGAAATACCTATAACCCAAACATATAATTGATAATGCACAAAAAATGGTAAATTTGACAAAGTCAAATGTGGCTAGTAATACTAATCAAACTGAAATTAATCTTCAATAAACCAATTTGTTACTATGCTTAATTTAATTATCGATAGAATTACCAAATTGGAGAAAACCATATTCCCCCGAACGTCTATACCAGAGGTTCCCAAACTCTTCTGTTTCATAGACCACTTACAAAATTTTGCTTTATCCGGTGGACCTCATGTAGCTACATCACTATCAATTTCTAAATCTCGAAAAAAAAAAAAGTAAAGATTAGATCTATCTATGGAAACTTGCGTTGTTGCTGAGTTTTAACGACGAATTAACAGTTTTCGAAAAAAAAGGTTAGAACTAATTGCTTGATAGGGTTAATTATTTTATAATAAAGTCGACTAAACAAATTTTCAATTAAATTTTAATTTATTGTGCTGTGAGTGGATGTCAAAAAAGCAAAGTTGGCCAAACGAAAAAGTGACTCCATCCAACTTTGCTTTTTTGAAATCTACAGTGACTAACAGCACAAGAACAAATCAATTCTCACAAATTTTATTTAGAAAACGTCCCATTCGGAGTGGTAAAAAGAAATATAGTATATTTCCTTGTGTTTTAGGTATTTGTTTGAATTTAAATATATAAATTATTACACTATTAATTATTATTGTTATAACCGTCGTAATATAATTACAATTAAACACTTATAACGTTATGTAATTTCTACAATGTTAATTACAAAAAAAAATATAATTTTAATGAGAGAAATATACTTGATGGATTGATAGCAAATTATCAATATTTGGCTTGAGTTTTGTAAGGAATAACCGTAAATCTCCCCTTTCTGTGATATTCATTCTGCTCCTTTTTTTTTGTTAATAAGTTTGTAACGGCACTAAAACTTTTTTCGACGAGATATGACGAGAGAAACTCTATCAGAAGCTTTTGCACAATTCCCCACAGTCCAGGATATTTTTCGGGTATTTCTGCAGCCAAAATTTTTGATACCCTCTTTTACATGTCACTTTCAGCTCCTCATTAGTGTTAAGCTCGAGTAGGTCCTCTTGTAATATCACATTCTCCACTTCCGTTTCATCAAATGGATTTAGGATCCATGGTGGTATTTACATCGACAGAATATCTTTAAATCAGAATTTAAAATCATCATGCAGGACAATCAAATGTTGAACGTTTGTCTGAATATTTTCATCAAGGTATTCTACCTGCGACAAGTTTAAAAACTGAAAATTCCCGCCGATCAATATTTTCCTTCATAAATTTCAATTTACGTTGAGGTCATTAAATTTTTTGAACAAATCTGTCAAATACGCGATGTCTGCTTTAAAAGTGATCGTTTTTTTTTTTAATCAGGATCTTTACTTTCCAAAAACTATATAACTGAGTCAAAAAGTAAATAAAATCTTAGTAAAAATGCACCTTTCGACAACCAGCGTACTTCGGTATGTAACAGCAATCGTTGGAAGTCTTCATCATTTTCATCGCACAACTGTGCAAATAAACGCGTATTCAATGCATTACTTTTTATTTTGTTAACTGTATTAATCACAAATTGAAGCGATTGATGCAATCTATCAATCAAATTTTTTGCTACTAGATGTTATCGGTGGATAACAAACACAGTGAATCGCAATTACTTTTGGTATAATTCTTTAAAGATGGCTTATAAACCCACGATATCGCCCGACCATAGCAGGAGCTCTATCTGTTGCCACCGAAATAACGTTTGTAAATGGAATCGATTTTTCTTTAAAAAAATCACTCAAAACATTAAATATTGATTCACTTTTAGTGTTTGTCTTTAAAGTTTTCGCGATTAGTAGCTCTTCATGAACATATGCCAATAATAATGCTTCATTGCCAGGTAAAGTTGACTCATCCAGTTGAATAGAAAAATGAGTTGTTCGTAGATAATCACACAAAAAACTGTCAACATCAGAGCTCATTTCATCAATACGTCTTTGTACAGTGTTGTTACTCAAAGGAATTCTTTTGAGTATGTCAAATGAAGATTTGTGCAGAACAGTTTTTGAAACCTCTTCAACAGCAGGTAAAATTAACTGTTCTCCAATGGTGTGTGGTTTTCCAGATTTTGCGATAAGTAATGAGATATTGTAAGATGCCCGCAAGCCATCATCGTTGCTTTCAGACGTTGAAGAGAACATACTCTGCTCGGTAGGTCACTTTTCATATTTTTCCTTTAATATTTGTAAATATATCTAATTTTTACCTATTTTATCAGGATGACACCTTCTTAGATGATTTTCCAGCTTTGATAGTTTCATAGAGTCATTGCTCAAAACTTTGTTGCATAAAAGGCATGTAGGCAATCGTTTGTCTGCCTTTGATGGAAGAAAACCAAATTTTAAATATTCAACACTGTACTGACGACACTTCTTAGATTGGGCCATGTTTTGTATCAATTACCTACCTGTAAATGTGTAAGTAAATAAATAAAAAAACTTTGTTTTAGTAATCTTAAGGCGATTCGAACTTAACAGGATATGACTATTTTAACATAATATGAATTATCAATTATTATAAATATTATAAAATAAACAAAGTTCTGGCTGCAAACTGTTTCTAATTATTAAAACAATAAATTGCTAAGATCCATAATAGAGTTTTATGAAAACGGCTGAACTTATTTTAATGTGATATAAAATTATTATTTCATTTATTATATTTTAATATATTTCTGTAAATTCTATAGAAACTTTTAAACAATATTTTAATACCGGAATAATTAAATGAATTAGATAGGTAATAAAAATAAAGTAGGGACGATAAGTTCAATCTTTCTCGGCTTAAAACTATATGCATATAACAAATAGGCAGGTAGGTACTTACTTTTCCGACACTGGCAATCACTAATATCGATTCACTTTACTTTTCTTTTCGAAAGTCTGGAAACAAATTCAGTCACTGGCCAACACTAATATCGATTCACTTTTCTTTATGAAATTCCAGAAACAAATGAGTAACGATTATCCTTGACATTCGTATTTCTATTGGTGAAAAATCCAACACGTTCATGCAAAATTGCAAGCACATACACCACAAGTCGTATTAATTTGCACGTCTAAACAAGCGATGCGGACGGGACGGCGGCCGGCGCGGCAACGACAAATCTCGACGCGATGTACTGAATATGGAATATGCAAGTTTTTACAAGTAACAGTCGCTGAACTTCTTAAAATATTATCTGCCTATATATTGATAAGAGAAATCAGCATTTTAGTAGCTAAAATATTGACTATTTATATTATAAACAGTTAAAGTTTTTTTACAAGAATTTCTTCATCGCAATGAAAAATGAGTAATTAATTGTTTAATAGTATATTGCTTCACTATCGAAACCAAATTAATTTTCATGCACCCCTGCTTACGATTGTGGACCCCCATTTTTTATTACGCCCAACGTAGACCCCCGTCGAGTCTCCCGTGGATCCCTGGGGGTCCACCTGGACCACTTTGGGAAATACTGGTCTATACATTCTTAGTGGAACATAAAGACTTAATTATTGCAATGTGAAAATATTTATTTACATTTTAATATTTTTTATTTACATATATAAAATACATCAAAAAATAGCTTGATATAAGTAGAAAGGGATTATTTTTTCTTAAACTTCTCGAAACTTTCTAAGGTGTTCTGGTGGTGTTGTTCCTCACTAGTGTTGTATTGATTTCCGTCCAAATAAAGTCCTTAAGTCAACTTATTGCCAATTTGGAATCATTTGACTGTTTTGGTGTTTAAGATAAGTGATTTTCTGTTTGTATGTGGCTAATTTTAGTTATCGTTATCCTAATGTACTGCCAAATTTTAAATCTAGATTTCACCTTTGTTCAATACGAGTTATTAACATATTCTTCAGACTTCGATATTGTGGCTCATAGCACTAACTCTACTTTACCAGATCATCACAATCACTTCACACACACACAAGCTCAGAAGGTTTGACACTTTTAAGTATGCGCACTAGATCCTGATCGCTATAAAGGAGTACTTCAATGTTAATGTGTTTGTTGAGCCTCTTCTCATGTCTATTGGCAATTTTCTTGATATCTTCTGGAATTGAAGTTCTGCTTTTTCTGACACACCCCCTGATGATTTTAGCGGTTGCATTGTAAAAGAAATTCCAGTTGGCAACATCGTAAAGTGATTTTGTTCTCGCTTATCTTCAAATCAAATCCTCTTTAAAACACTGAATCAACAAAGCATAAGTCGGTTTTAAGAGCAACAAGCTTTTTTGGATTTATTACCAATTTTAGACTCGTATGAAATGATTTACTTTTAGGTTAATTATTATTATAAATGCATTTAGTTTACTCAACATTTATTTTCTTATTGTATCGAGAAATATTATTTGGAGCTAACTGTGTCTTATTTTAAAAAAGTGTAATCTTTTAAGAACAAACTTTTCTTGAATATAGATGACCATTTTTTCTGTGTGTTGATGTTATTGGAATGTCACAAATATGTAGACTTTATCTCACAGAGATTTAAATGTTAGGGCAGTCTTGATTCAAGGAGGCTACTTAGACGGCTTACAGTAGGAATGTTAAATGTTAGTCGTGTTGCGATAAATAAAGCCTGAGTAAAACATAAAATTTATGAAATTGTTAGAAGATAACTTTATCCACGTTGTCCAAAAGCGATTACAGCTAAATAAAATCGACTTCTAGAACTTTGAGCCACTACACAACGTCGAAGTATTGCTCGAACTCTAGAAAATGAGTTGGTAGTAGCTACGAATATGAGAGCAAGTACTCAAACTGCACGTGATCGGTTTCATGAACCTAGTATGATTGCAAAAAGTATTTTCTTTGATTCTTGTACGTCGAAGAATCAGACGCTTATTTGTATGGTGATGTCTACCGACGAGTCCATATTCTTTTTGGAACGCACAGTTCAAGATAGGCAGACACTTGGAGATGTTTCGTAGGATACTTTTAAATGGTTGCACTAATCTTGTAGTTGTTCAACGAATTTATTGAGGCACATATTGTACCATTTGCTGAACATATGGGTCCAGAATTTATCTTTCAGTATGATAATGTGAAACCGCACGTTGTCAGGATAATGCAAAATTGTCTTACTAGCCAAAATATGTAAATTATAGTTTGGCTAGCAGGAAATCCCATCGAATAGATTTGGGGTACAATCGGAAAGCGCTCTATCAATCACTAGCCACTAATAAACCTACAATAGATATAGAGCTGATAATGGTAAATTAGAGGATCTCATTCTCGCTATTAGTTTTAGCTTTAAAGCACTTATCATTGCTGTCATTAAAGTATTTAATCGCATTTATCTCATTTATTACTTTATTTTTGCCACAAAAGGTTATACAGCTAAATAACTAAATCTAATCTAAAGTTATAACCAAATTAAAAATTTATTCATAAAAAGATTTAGTTAAAAACCTAAGAACACATTTATAAATGGCGCTTTTTTTCGTTTTGCGCAGTGTATTTTTAGATTGACATAGGCGTAAGTAGTAAAGGGATCAAATATTTTAATATGAACCAACTAAAAGGATTAAGAGACCGAATATAATAATAATAATAATAATAATAATAATAATAATAATAATAATAATAATAATAATAATAATAATAATAATAATAATAATAATAATAATAATAATAATAATAATAATAATAATAATAATAATAATAATAATAATAATAATAATAATAATAATAATAATAATAATAATAATAATAATAATAATAATAATAATAATAATAAATAATAATAATAATAATAATAATAATAATAATAATAATAATAATAATAATAATAATAATAATAATAATAATAATAATAATAATAATAATAATAATAATAATAATAATAATAATAATAATAATAATAATAATAATAATAATAATAATAATAATAATAATAATAATAATAATAATAATAATAATAATAATAATAATAATAATAATAATAATAATAATAATAATAATAATAATAATAATAATAATAATAATAATAATAATAATAATAATAATAATAATAATAATAATAATAATAATAATAATAATAATAATAATTTTGTTCACTAAGGAAAACATCATTCTTGGACCGGTTTCGTCCTTATTAGGACTCTTTAGCAATAAATATGTAGATACGTTCTCAATTCCAGTCTCTAATGGAATTAACAAATGATACACATTTCAACAATATACAATAAAATTAGTTACGAATAGAATCAAAGGTAGAGTGTTGAAATTTAATTTCTATCTCTTCTGTTTTTCCTTCGGATATATTTCAATACCTGTTGCGGTATTAGCCAAAGAAGTAGTTGTTTTCTGAAGGGAAACGGTCGCTCGTAATTATGTGATATTGGCTTTTAGATTTATTCATTTTATTTTTTATTATGAATTCGAGAGACGCTAAAATGGTGGTTCCCACCTTATTGAGATTGGGGCCCACAAGAGTAAATTCGTAGCGTAACAAAAACGAGAAATGATTTAACTTGGAACAAAAGACCAAAAGCCGATAGTATTATTAGGACGTTGAATTTTTTGTTTTGTGAAGCATTGGCATTACTTAGGTTCAACCATGTGATGATTTTCACAAGCCTTGATTTTTAAAACCATTCTATATCGCCTTTTGATTAGGGTTTAAAAACTTGTTCGAGCGATTTATCCAATAATAATTGGCCCCTTTACTTCTTAAGCCTGCTCATGTAAAATATTTGGGCTTTATTTCACCTATTTATATTCTATTAATAAAGGACAGAAGGATGAGTATTGCAACTATGTTAAAAAAAATAATTTGGCTTTCAGTTTAGAATTATATTTAGTACATGACTGATATTTATAAAATAAAAATAACATAGTACCATCGCATCAGATCTATTAGAAAAAATTCAATATAATTCGCAATATCACAACTATAATACAAGAAGCTAATCTGACTTTCATGTACGGCAAGCTAAAAGTTCCCAAAATAAAATTTTTATTAAGGGTTTAAAAAATTTAATAGACGGCCTACAGAAATTAAAAAAAAAAACAACAATAAATGTATTCAAAAGTAATCTCAAACAATACTTGATAAATAAACAGAACGGATATACTTTCTTGTGATAATTCTCTTTGAACCTGCCCTTTTTAAGTATTTCCCTTAATTTATTGTTAGACGATAGGTTATAGCAACTTATAGCCACAAAACTATTTTTTGTTAAAGTAGATCCATAGAGAGCAATGTAATTTACAAAGGCCTTCTTTCAACATACAAATAAATGACAACTTTATAATTAAAATGAAAAACACAACAAAATACCTCAGTATCATAATTGATCAAAATTTGAAATGGGTTGATCACATTACGTCAATAAAATCCCAAGGTAAGAAGATTTATTTTTAAATTTTATGAATTGAAGAAATTTATGACTAGGAGTTTACTAATTATTATTTACAATTCGCTGGTTGAATATGTAAATTAGCATACCTACCTACCTACCTACCTCTCTTTTATATATTAAAAAAGTGCTTTGTCTAAGAACATTATATTATCTGTCTTGCTGTACCTTTATTTATGGAAAGACTTAATTAAGATACACTAAAAATTATTTTCAATAAAAAGAAGCATACATTTTTAAATAATTTGACATTTAAGAACCATTCACACATCACAGTTGACATCTTGATATAGGCACAGCCAAGCATAATTCTGATTTTTGCCAAATAAAATGGCCGGTTAATTATTATAGGGGCGAAATAGTAGTACGCGTAATATAGCACCACCATAAAAAAGTAATTTTTAAGAAACTGCTTATATATATTTCATGAATTGTCAGTCTTTGTGACTAATTTCGAATAAAAATAGCCTTAAAAATTTCACCTTTACTATCAACAGCTGTTGGTTAACAGGTCGTTAGAGAATGTTTGCAATTTATGGAATGTTAGGAATGTTGACGTTAGAAGTAATTGGAATTCCTAAAATTGTCACATAAGAAATGCATAAGCGGATTTTAAGAAAATTCTGAAAATCAGTAGGGTTTTAAGTTAGAAGTAATTATTCAAGAAAATCAAAACCGCAAGTAAATCAGAACTTTTGTTCTAGAGTTATTGTTCCGGCATACATACACACAGACGAACAGACGAAATTTTTTTTTATTTTCGTACTCAGGATGATCGGAAAAAATAAAAAAGTTTTAAAAAATGGGGGTAAGAAATTTTTGTCGTCTGCACGAATGCAATACTGAGGCCCCATAGGAAGGGCCTCAGTAATTTAGTTAGATAGTTCCAGTTCTCTTAATAATATCCACTTGTATGCTTGAAAATTCCTCTAGCTAATTTACTTTTTGCAAATAATTTTTTGTGCAATCTTTAGATGTAGCAATAATAACAATGTCAAATTATTATATTGAGCTTTTTTGAACAACTTTAACTGCCACTCACCTCTTTGTTCAACTTTTGTAAAGAACAAAATGCAGTTTTTGCAATAACAATATTTTCATTGTCGCCTTAACTGCAAAAGCTAAAAGCTGGACACGTTTCAAGAAAAGGGTTGCCAAAGAACGTCATAAAAGCTAAAATTCGAGGAGTTAATTTTCACTTTAATACAATGGTGAACAGGAAATACACTACGAAAAATAAAAAACCAGTCAACAAGCATATCGTGCGCCAAAAAACTTCTAAAAGCTCATACTTTTCATAACAGCTCGTTTATTTATAATCACATGGCCGTAGTGTAAAACTGGAACAGAGTTAACTGGTATAATTTATCAAATTTGCTAAATATCTGAAAACATTCTTTTAATTACTATTTGTCTCATGCTTCTTTTTAATTCCCATTTTGTAATAAATACACCTCATACATTAAGCTAGTATTGTTAGAATGAGTTGCAAAGACGGCGACAGACAGACCGACGGAATGGGAAAAAATGTTTCTCGTAATCAAGGAAACCTGCAAATTTGTAATAATCTCAGAATGCGACTTTTTCACTATTAAAATACCTTCCTCTTATCGACGGAAGTAAAAGGGGCACCCAAAATTCCATGAATTGGTAGATTTTGGCAAATTATATCGTGTAAATTTGAAAATTAATAAACATCTAAAATAGATTTAATTCGAAAAATTTTAATTTGTAAGAATTAAAAATTACTAATAAACAAATACAATTAAATATTTTTAAAATTCATTTCAGCCCAGCTAGCTCAAAAACATCCCATCTACGTTAATGAGCTGAAATTTTGGGCTCTTTTGGCTTGCGTACTTTTAATGCAACCCTAATATCTATGCAACCGCTGAATGTCTGCAACTGCAAGACTTTTATAGCAATTCTCATAGATGTTACAAAGTGAGGTTTAGAAAACATCAGACTAGTACCACAGCTTATTTATATCCAGCTAAAACACTCTCGGCGGCACTTTTGATCTCGTGGTCTGCGATCAAGCGAGGTAGAAGCGTTGCTTTCTCTGTTGCACAAGAGGGAAAAGTCAGAGCCGGATTATAACAATTATTTATTGAAGTAAAATGTTTAATTTCCGCCTGACAGTACCGTAGTAGGTAATTTTAAATTTTATTGGATTATTTTTTTTGAATCTATATTGTAATATTACGATAAAATTAGGTTTGTTGAAAAATACATTAAAATTATTCTGAAAAATAATACTTTTTAGTTATTATAGATTAAAAGAACTTGTGTGGGCAGAAAAAGGGCGATTTATAAAATTGTCAGAATAATTACGATAATGGGGTGTTTGTTATCTTACGAAAAAAATAGTGATTTATAATAGTCGTTGATGTTGGTTGTTCAAGATTATGATTTATTTTTAGGTTTTCCTCCGGAACGGTATGTCATTGTTGACGTCCTTTCTCAGCTTTGCGAAATTCGGCTTTTTGCATCCGAATTTTAATATTCGACAAACTTGCAATTTGGCATTTACGGCTTAAAATTTTCAAATTGTGAGTATGTCAAATAATTAAATTCGGATACAAAAATCTTATTTGGCCTAACTGAAAAAGAACCTTAGACATTATTGCTTTTGACAGTCGCACGGTCATGTTTAGGGAAAAGACAAAAATGGTAATAAAATAAAGTTGTGTAGCTTAGGTTTTAAATAGGTTTTATTACTAAATAATTAAAAAAAATCAAATTAAAAATTTACTTATACCGTTATACCTACGTAAATATAACGTATATTATATATATAATAACAAATTATAATACATTTTGTACTATATCATTACAAATTTCTCCATATTATAAGTTTATTTCTATTTACATTTCTAAAATTACCATTTATCGTTTTCAATGTGTAATATATTCTAACTCTTAAATATAATCTAACTACAAATTCTTTGGGGAAATATTTACAGGGATGGTTAAAAGCTAAATGGTTACTTATATCTAAAATCATTTGGCAAATATTCCTTTTAGTAGCAAATTTTTCAAAGTTTTCTTGAAATATTTGTTCTATTTTACAAATTAATTCCACAAATTTATTATTAGGCATTTGCAAATTTCCGAAGGTGTCCTTATTTGCATTTTTATATGCCTTAAGGAAACAGTAATAAGATGAATCATCTAGTTCATCATGGTCTTTACTATATTTATTGCATATATCACAATTGTGAACTCTTAAAGCTTTATTTAAAAGGTACCCACACACGTACCGTATGAAATTTTTTTGCAGCATTTCATTATTTGAATAGTCAATGCTATTTAGTGCGTCTCTTTGTTCCGATACTTTATCCTTATCCGCAGGTACAAAATCCTGTTGGCAGTCAGAAAGTCTTAAGAGCATCTGATCAGAATCTGCCTCACAGTTTTCTGTACCTGAGTTAAGCAAGTTGACGCATTGCAACTTTCTAAATGTTCTATGGAACTGTATGGCTGTGGGGTTAATGCAGTTACCGTTTTCACTTTTTATTTTACCAAAATGATTCTCCAGTCTTGGTTTAATCTTCGTGTAAGTATATACTCAAACCCAACATTTTCTCGAAGATAGTAAAATAATTGAATAATACTGTTGATTGAAATTATTAAGCTTTTAATAAATTTTATTTTGTTGGCAACGTTTATATTATTTTTGTCTCGAATTTCAAGACTTTTAAAAAAGGACAAGCAATCCATTAAAAACTCTAATTGAAATGAGTTTGCTTTAAAGGCAGCATTATATTTTTTTGAGGCAAAGGTTTGCGAAGAATTTAAAATATCAAAGAGTTGATCTACTCTATTAACAAATTCAGCAGTTTCTGTCGCTTCCGAGGGAAGGGAACCAAATCCTATATAAAAACTCATACCTACATGGACTGAGTAACTAAATACTTGGGTGGCAAGTTTGGCCTTCATTTTTTGGAAACTAGTCGGGTAAATATGAGAGTCGGTTAATTTGTGTGCTGCTTTAACAGGAAATTTTTTATCTAATTCATAGAAGTCTTTAATATATTGCCACGAATTTTTTTTACAATTAACATAAAAGTCATATTTCATTAACATATTTCTCATCGCTTTAATAATATGTGGCACATCAAAGATAAAAAAGAGATACCGGTTTTCTAAATAAAAACCAGTATTGTCTGGAGATATCTTTAAAATATTTGACAATTTGATATTGTTGGACCCCATATCACAAGTAACTGCACAAACATTTAACCCCACATTTGTTGTTTTTTGCACAGCTTCATTTAATAGTTTATGTAATAGATTAGCAGAACAAGAAGTATGACATAAAAAGTAGGCTATCGGCTGTTTCCATATCGAATAAATTCCCCTTACCATAAGTACACTGACAGTTAAAGTTGGTTTAAAAATCTTTTCCCCTGTATCGCCCATTGCTAGCCCTATGATGTCATCTTGATTTCGTTCATAAAATAAATTTGCTTTTATTGACATTTCATCGAAGCACAATAAACAATATTTGCTTTGAGACTGGAAACTGTCAACTTTTTTTTTTAATAAAATGAAGAACTCGGGATTATCTAATCCTGGTCCTATCTTAACTGCTCTGATTTCTTTTAGCAAAGTGTTAGGCGAGGGAAGGATATATTTAGACATTAAATATTTTTTATAAACTCTGGGACCAGCAAAATATATTGATAGGCATTCAATTTTAAATTCTTTGCTGTAACGTCTTCCCTTTGGATGTTTATGCCCCTGTGATACTTGCATATTAACACATTTTGCAATGTCTGGATTGCAAAATTTATATGTTAGGGACATATATTACTCCAAAGATATATTGTCCAATTCATTATTTTTTCAAGTACCTCAACCCTTTGTCGTAAATATTTGTTTTCGGCAGTTATGGACTTGATATGCTGCCTGTATTTAACTTTTCTTGGTGTATCGAAGGATAAACTGGCTGACGTTTGGGTAAATGTTGGAGACGTCAGAGGAGGACTGTCTGTAATTGGACTCAGGGCGATCTCATGTTGAACCTCGATTTTGAGCTTGGTTTCAACTAGATTTGTCTGGTTAGCTGCAAAAATACATTTTATTTAAACTTTAAATAACAACTTAGATGAATAAGTATAAAGAACGATTTATTTGCTTAAAAATGATTTTTTTTTATTTAGGGCGGATCAAAAGCTATAACAAAATTTTACAGCTAAAGATAATCATGTGATTATTAGCTTGTTTTAAAAAGTTAAAAAATAAAAAAGTTGAAGTCTTTTAAAAGTGGAACAAATTAGGTTCACCCCTCGCTTCACCCTATATATAAAACATTATATTTAATTTTAAGTAAAACACTATTATTTTTAGTACCTGAATCAAATAGTGCAGGTGTGATAGGTGGAGCTATCAGTCTGTCATCTAGAACTCGTATTTTCGCAGGAAGTTGCAATAGCGGTGCAATATACGTATGGTCTTCAGTTCTGGAACTCCCCTCGAGGAACGGGAATAGGGTAGGGATTGCAATGGCTACTAATCTTGTACGAAAGTGACTCGTGAACATCTTCTCTTCAAAGTGGTCTTCACATATCGAGTAACTTTTATATAATTCGATTAGTTTTTCAAATAGGTCCTCTCGATTGGCTTTCATTGCCCATGTTCTGGTTCTGTAAATATTTAAATATATTTTTAAACAATGCTATATAGGTATTGTAAACGCCAAATCTGAAGAACCAGCGCAAATGCTCAAGTTCGTTTACTTAAAAATCGCCACACCCATTCACAATTTGAACCTTATCCTTGCTTACGGTCAGTAGCGTAACGACTAGAACATTGTTTGTTTCTTGTTTCTGTGTTTTGGTTAAAGTGACTGGTTTTATTTTTAATAATGTCTTCTATTGTGGGTGAAAAAAAGCGCAGATTTGTTATTAACGGACAAAGTCGTGAAGTAATATACAATGCTTTTAAATACGAGTATTTTGACGCAACAAAAAAGGAAGGAGTTACTTTAGATGATATCAAACTGCACAAGCAACAGGTAAACATACCCTGTAGTTTATTTGGAATTAAACTTGTGTAGTTTTCCATATTTTTTTGTATTTTACACACATATCTGTGCATTTTATTTTTGATTAATATTTTATATTTAAATTTTTTAAATTTATCTTCTGTTTCTAAAAAAAAATTGTTTCCTAATAAATGTAAAAAAAATACTAAATTTAACATTAATATAATATTACGGTCTTTACTTGATGCAAATCCATATTATTAAAATGAGAAAAACCAAACATGGTAGATTTTCGCATTTTTATTTAAAGAAATAAAAATTAAAAATTGCACGACAATTGTTTCTAAGTACAACTTCTTCTTCAAATGTAACTCATTTACATTTCTAATATATATCCAAAATAAATAAAATAAAATAGTTAAAGTAGGTACTTAAGAGAAATATATTAATAAATGCCATTAAAATATCATTACCGGGATTATCTCACAGAAAACTAAGAACAGGTAAAGAGATTTAATTAGGCTACTTATTAATATCTAATTGATCACTTAAGAGGATATTTAAATTTTTAAATCAATTTATTTCAAGTGTTTCTAAATGGTTTAATTTAATGCCTTTATTCTCAAAATGTGGAACAATTTTTGCATAAACGATTGATTTTCAGAAAAAAATATGTTTTGTAGAATTATTTTTGTTTTTAGTATAACTATTGTAATGTTTTAAATAGCTTTTTTTTAAACTACGGTCCGTTTGACCAATATACAATTTTTCCACAATTCAATTTATTTGAAAAAGGATAATTTCCTGACCGTAACAGAATTTTATATAAATACCGAACGGAAAGCGGTAGAACAGCCTTAACCTAAAGTCGGTTTACCTAAAAATAATGATTTTTTTAATTGACTATAGAATTATGTACTAATAATAACACTAAGCAATATGTATGAACAAGTATCATTTACTATTTTCCATTTATTTTATGTCTTAAAATATACGGACCTCTGGTTTACAACTTTCTAGGTAAGCTACCAATTCTATTCATCCGTAGGCGTGTTAGTAGCATTATAAATGCGCATCCTTTGTTCTTTATATCTAGCGCATACTGTATCTATTTGCTTCCAATTAATATTTGTTGATATACATATTTTATTATTTCGATTCGCAAAAATATTAAACAAAACCACCAATAAACCCTCTTTTACCTTAACAAATATTAAATTAATAACTACTTAGGTATATATTTATACAGGCCAAACAGCTTTTCATAATTAAAGAAGATTTTGTATGACTTTAAATTACTTTTACTACAACATAGCAAATAATCGAAAGTTTACTTTTCATCAAAATATGCAAAAAATATCCTGTAGGTAAGTACTTACCGGTTAGCATCCTTAGGAAAACAATAGAATTTCTTCTTACAATTATAACCTTTATTAAAACAATTTCGCACTGCACAAACATGATGATGTCCTGATAGTTTTTTGTCACTCATTTTACTACAGTAAAAAATAAACATAAAACACAAATGTTCAAAAGAATTACAAATTAAACACAAAAATATACGCACGGCTATGTCCGCTTAACGTAGAATAAGAAATACCGATCTCCCGACTGCACGGCAAAGACATCTTTTCCCCGAAAAGGCGGAGCATAAAACCTGCGCAAAGGGATCGACGCAAACCGTTCCCGCCAAGAGAGTGTTCTAGCTGGATATGAATAAGCTGTGCTAGTACTTTAACGGTACTTTCTTCGAAAGTTTCTCTGATACGTTTTATAGATGTTATAATGTAAATAAGTTCTGCGGCACATTATACAGTGTGTCCACGGATGGACTTAACTATACTTGTAAAAATATTTATTTTAAATTGAAAAAGTAATTCTTCAGAATTTATTTTGCTTGTAAAATAAATATGATTCACGTTGAGAAATTATGAGAAATAACTTTTTTAATTTAAAATTAATATTTTTATATGTGGACACACTATATTGTTCTTTATGTAATACAAAGAAGCTGAAACTATGGTTCAGAGGCGGCTCGTGGCCTAGTCTACGAGTAGGCTGGCACATCCTATATACTTAATACAAATATATTGTCATAATGAAATATTGGTGAGGGTATTATGAAATTATAGTTTATTTTATTTATTTATATAGAGTTATCATGACAATAATAAATAAATAGTATAGTCAATTATACTTACTTTTTTTATCTAGGTTGTTGCTCCGGCTAGTCTGCTAAATAATTTAACAGAGTATAGATGACTCTACTCTCAGTGTCGGTTCAGAGTGAGCGTTTAATTATATTAATTATGTGAATTTATTGTTTGTCAATAAATAAATTTAGAAAATTAAGCTTGTTCTTTACTATTAGAAAAAAATTTACTTTTATCACTGGACTATATTAAAATTTCTATTTTCTCCCCTTACTAATATTGATACAAAAGAAAACTCTGACATTGAATTGAAGTTTGACTTATTTTCCTATATCTTTTTATATTTATAACAAGGATACAAATAAATAAATCCATACAGAATTAAAAATTAATTTGAAATTTGTCGAATCCTTTTTAAAACTGTAAAAAAAGAATTTATGTAATAATACCTTGCTGACAGTTTTAAATTGATTTAAATATGGACGTCTAAAATTTTAACTTAGATGGCTGTAACGACATATAATTATCAAGTGCCAAACTATTCAAAAAAATTGTGTAGGAACCTACAAATTTATATTGGCGACATCTATCAAATATAGGCAATTTTTTATAGAGTATTTGTGTCGCCACCTAATATTACTCCTAAAAACTATCTAATTTATACTATATACAGTTTTTTAACCTCAAAAGACATAATCAAGTTTCAATCATGTGTAATATACAAATTGTCTATATTTATAATCGTTAATTTCACGTAAGTACTATAAATACCTGTTTTATACAAGTTTCCACCAGATTTCAATCTTTTCTTTATTCTCTTCTAGGCAACCACACACAGAAATTCTGATTCTCTGCAGAGTGTATTTTTCCTCAAATACACCATTGGAGGACTTGGGATCTTCTTAATTGCTCGACGGTGAGTTTTTATTTCAGTTTTATAGCGTTTTCGACTGGTGAAACTGGTGCGCACTTTTTAACACTCGGTGCAACATTTGTTTTCGACTCGCAAGGGCAGTGCGAACCGGGTCAGTTTTTGAATTTTCGGTTGGAATCAGTTGAACTCAAAAAAATGAACTGGAGCGCACTTTTGTGAACCGAGTGCAGAGATAGGTTTTCTGTTTCAGTTCAGTCGTTCTGTGGTTCAGTCGTAATAAATATGGCGATGGCAAATGAAGAGTTGTTTCTAAATTGTGTAAATTTTGTAGAATTTGTAAAGAAATATTGAAAACTTCTTCGTCAATTCAGATAAAGAAGATTTATTTAAGGCCAAGTGTAATAAAACTAAACTGCTAAAAATAAAAGATTACATTGAATCAGTGGTGTCGCACCTGGATGACTCCCAGGTAGGTACCATAAATATTCTTGTATATGCATAGTATATGCATAGTATATGCTGACATGTTAAGTACTTAGACAAAAGTAAGTTTATGTTAATAAATTGAGAAAATATATTATAATATAATAATATTAAATATATATTTAAAATGAAAGCTTGGTTTGGATCTTGTTTGGAATTTGGAAGGTACTTTTATTTATTACTTCGATGACAACTGTCAAATATAATACAACGCACTGGTGGTCAACTGCGTTTTCGGTTGAATTTAGTTTGTATGACGTCATTAAATTAAACCAGTGCTGATCAACGAAAACTCGCACTTTACGAGTGTGAACTGAGTGTGACCAGTCGAAAACGCTATTAGTTTAGAAATAAACTTCTTACTTAGTAATTGTCACATATATTTCTGGGATAAGTCAAATTTCATGTCAACACAAAATCTTTAAAAATTTCTTTAATTTTTAGTTTAAAAACTTTTTAATTGTACCTTTTTCTTTTTAGGTCCCCAAAATTTCAATATGTCTACCCGTCTTGTTTATCCCCTGCACAACCAGCGTTGCTATGCAGGCCACGTCAAAAAAAATTAATCAAAGAGAGTTGATCTAATTTCACAAAATATTAAGGTGTATATCCATACTTTTTATTTTTACTCGTTAAAGAAAAATTTAATTTTGTTTTCTTTTGATCATAGTCAAAGTGTCTAGTAATGTTATTATTGATTTTAAATGAAAACTGTTCATTAATTATTGTTCTACCCTTCATATTTTTATGACAATATATACAATGTAATATGTCTGCTTTTTGTATTCTAATAGAAATATATATTTGTATCAAGTAGCTTCCATAGCCTCTTCATAGACTAGGCCACGAGCCGGCTTTGCTGAGGTTATACTAAAATCCTAATAGAGACATGTAAATTTTAAATAAAACCAAATAATTTATATAAATTTATTATTAAAATGTTCTTGAAATCAAGTTCCAATATCACAAAAGTAGAGGTAGGTATATTACAAACGTAATTACATATGTCTGATAGTAAAAGCTACTTATAGAGCACTGAACGATTGGACAAAATTAGCTAAATATTATAATAAGGTACGAATATTACATAGGTTTACTAGAAGCTTAAATGATGAGCGATTGTAAAAAAGTATATTTATATAAGGTATGTTTCGAAGATTCACTAGATTTATATCAAGATTTCAATTGTACGATGCTGAAACTAGATCGCTGAATAATAATAGACAATTGCAACAATGACTAGGAATATATTATACTAGAGGATAGCTAAAGTTCCCTGATTTCTTACCTGTAGATGCAGAGTATATCATCTTTTTTTAAATCAAGCCGTTTAACTTTTTTTTTGTAGATATTTATATGTCACGGGCAGTATTGTAAATTGGGCATTGATGATATTGACTGGACACTAACGTCAGCAGCCATATTTGCTGGCCAATATCGTTATTATCTGAGCAGTAACGAAAATGACCATTATTCGTGGACAATGTTGATAATATTTTTTGTTTGCATCTTTGTCTGGTCATTAACGACATCGACCATCAATAAGTGGATAATGTTAAAAATATATTATTTTTTGTTCTGCTTCCGGACATTAATGACATTGACTATCAATAAGTGGGTGAAGTTGATTTTAAAGAATTAAGTTGGTACTGTGACTTAAAATTTTTGACAGTGACTAGCATTACATTAGATGTACGCGCTTTATTTGTACATCGGTCTCCTTTTGACAGAGTAGGTGAGCTGTATCCAGGCCGTTGGTGTTTATGCCGGTCGGCGTAGCCAGGTATGGATTGGAATTTTCTGGTGGCGGCGAAGCCGCCATCCTACGAGAACTCGTCGCTTCGTCTTCTTGTTGTCACGGCATTAATATTATTATTATTTGTTCATGTATGTGAAATTTGCTTCTAAGGTTTATAAAATACTACAGAAAAATACTTCAGTCTTCCACTTCATCATCTGAAATAAAGTAAGGTTAGAATTATGATGTACAAATTCGTGTACATCCGATGTACTGCTAGTCACAGCGGAAATTTTTATTTTTAACTTTGGAAATATCCAGTCAATCGCCCGCGCGGAAAGCCAGAAAATAGCGATGTAAACAAAAACATAACCCTGTATTTTATTCAAATCCAAATCGTTGCGGTTTGCGGCCCAAATATAAGTGGGCGCTAACGATAACGCCCGGGCAGAGTCGTAAAAAAGCTATGTCATTTATAGTTTATCAACATTGTCCAATTTAAACGGATGTTTACGTTATTGGCCGGTTATTATCAATTATGCCCAATCAAATAGGAAATTTACGACAATGACCGGCCAATATCGTTAAAGACCAAAATATCATCTTTGACCCTAACATATATATAGTTTAAATCGTTACACTTATTTTTAGATAATTTTGTCTTACTTTGTTGTTTTAAATGAAACAACCAAACAAAGCTCATGTTTTTAGCTATAAACTCGAGAGCATCATCTCCGATTTCTCTCAACTCTTCTTCTGGGTTTGCACTTGAACTGATGGTTAGATTTCCGGGCACATCTTGCCTGTTGAAGAGATTTTTCTTTTTCGATATAGACGTACCTTATGTACTTATATAGGCTATAGATTAACTTTTTATAAAATTTCAGGCGTTGTATATTCTTCTTTAGACAATTCTGTACTTACTTTTGCTTTTAAAATTCCTAAAATGGCATCAGATACAAATAAAACCTAAAATATAATATTTTTAAAATGTATTTTTAGTTTGATTAAGTATATTTTTATCCAGAAGTTAGTTTTATATACCTCTTTTATACGTATTTGGTGTAAAATATAACTGGACATTCAGTTAAATGTTTATCTTCTCGTATATAACGATTTATCTGTATTTCTTTTGGGTACCTAATAAATGAAATATTAAATTTACACCAGGCATTGTAATTTGAAACGTAGACTATGGTTTATAAAATACTTTTCTATATTTATAAAGGGCCCTAACCAAATCTAAATAATCATTATTTATGAAATAAATTCTCCAAGTTAAAAACAACCACCAAAAATATAACAAATGACAAGAAAAATTATAAAGTGACAATTGACATTAAAATAAACGTTCAGATTGTAATATTCACAGTACTTCTTTTGGCAACGTTATGTGCTAGCAAGGAGTAAATGTGATTTTATTTTTACTTCCAATAACATATTTTTTTATAACATTTTAGATTTTTAATGGTAGTTAAGAAACTCTTATGGTATGATAATTTATTATATTAGTGTCCTAGTTTGTTTAGAGTAACAGACAAACCGATAACGTATAGTAAATTGATTTGAAAAATAGAAAATCATCAAACTTTATTTATTATACGTTGCGCAGACAACGCACAGAATTCAGGGTCTTATTTTAAACGTGCAAAGTTAAATTTTATAAAATTATTAGCGTAGTTTTTAACATGATTTTATTATTTCATCATGTTGAACTAATGTAATAATAAAATCTAATGAAAGGAACCAGGAGGTGAATATTGGAGCTCTTTGACCATTACTAGCTAACCCCTTTAGTTTGGGCAAAATATTAAAGTGTATTTATTTTAAATTGATCACTTTTGTTCATATGTAACTGATAATTAAACATGCAGAATATAAAAAAATGTAAATAATACAGTAGTGATTATTTGAAATTTGGCTTTATTTCTTACTTGTCGGGCAAGCAACTGCCTATGTGTCTTTTATACAATAAATTTTTAAGCAATGATTCGTATAAATTCATATTTTTCCTAATTTTAATTAATTATTTAAATACCATCCTGTACATAAAACTTTGTTTAATTATGTCAACAATTTGTTTTAAATACCAATAATGTGCAAGGTTGGTTATTTAATAATTATTAAACATTAGTTTTAATAACAATAAACTATGAGAAAGTTATAAAGGTAATGTCGAGGGGATGCACGAGGCTTTTTCCACAGGGAACGGATCCTCCCTTTAGGAGATCCCCCTTGTAGGAGATTCCCTGTAGCAGCTTCAGGTCATAATCTTTATAGTTTAAATTAAAAGTCGTTTTTTAGTATTTCAAATAATTACATTTTTAAATAGTTTGTTAAGGGTTGTGACATGTGCCCCAAAGATTAGCGGAGTTGGTAAGTATTTTGTTGTCTTTTATATTATATTGAGCCTATAGTTGTGTATGTCGAGTTGAGACATATTTTATATAATCGTTGTAATTATAATATTATATTTGTTTTGAGAAAACATTGTGTTTCCTTCAGCCCTTTTACAGAGACGTGTCAGTTTCTAACATTAAGAGTAGAACTCTTATACAGTTAAGGGATACGAAGCCAAGTTTAAGGCTAAATAGTGTTAATGTGATTGAGTCCCAAATTAATATATTTTGTTATATAACCCCCGGGACATAGATAGTCCCACAATTATTTAAAACACTTAAATCGTGACTTTTCTTTATAAAATCACGCATAACGTGACATGGTGGAGGCGCCTAGCTTCATTCCCGAGGTTTTCTTCTTCATAAGAACCCTCAAGTACCACAATTTTTGTCTGAGCGTATTATAAAAGATTCTGATGTGTTCTTGTTTTTAGCGGTATTCTGTGTTTTTAGCACATTTCCCCATTCGTATTTGTTATTAGATTAGAGAATCTATTTTGTTGATATTTTGTTGTCCTATTTATTCCTTGTATTGAGTATAGTGACTGTATTTTTATATAATTCATAGTGTTTGTCTCTTTGGGCGCACAGTGGTTTTCAAAAAAGAAATATAGATTTTTTTATTTTTTTGATCAATCGCCAAAATGCATATATTTTTATAAACAAGTATGGACAAAAGATTCCTAAGTTTAATTGAAATTTACTAATATTTATTTATGTTAAAAAAATATGGTTTCGAATTATATAATTTTAATAAATATAAGTAGGTCATGTATAATTATTTCGCATGGATTAAATATCGTTTTGTTGTTGATGTTAGTAATTCTAAACAAAAGAATATTTTTATTTAGAATAATAATTTATTTAATAATACCTACAAGTAATTATTAACTGGGTCATCGAAACTCGATATTTTGTAATAATGCTGTTTTTTATTTTTTTAAGCACAGATTATTTAATGTTTTTTTGTTTTATTGGGTCCAATAAAATTTTCATTTCGAAAAATTATGTTTAAAAACCTATTTTTCAAAATATTTAGTTATGAAAAAAGAGATAGATTTGTATTATTGTAGGTAATGATTTTTTCTACGGTTAGAATGTAGATTGTATTTATTTATGTTATAAATTCCTTTGACGTTTCCTACTTCTAGAGCTAGAGGTAATAATTTTCTAAAAGAAATGTGTATTAGTTTTTTCTATCATAAGAGGTATTAGCAAATTGTCAGTCTTTGAGTTCTGATTTTTGAATGATGTTAATCGCAACATGCGTATATTCTGGAACTTTTTATGAATTAAGATACCTTCAAATAGGGGTATTTTTGGAATAGGACTTTCTAAAAAAGTGTTAATAGGATAGGTCTGAGTTTTTTATACATCAGATATTACAGTAATGAAGTTTTCTTTTAAAATCGATAACTATTTTCTAGTTTTTTATTATTTCATATCTATATTATCTATGTTTTCATTGACACTTTCTTCAAAATATTATATAAAGTGAAAACAGAAATGTACCTTATAAACAAAAAATAAACTGTGCTTTTTATATAGGTTTATGAGGGTTAATTAGATATAAATATTAGTACCTAGATTGACATGTTTTTTATGCTGATAGATGTTATCAACTACTCAAGTGAAAATTGACCAGAATTACTTAAAAGCTCAAAAAAGGTCATGAAAAAACGAAAAACAACTGGAAAATGTTGAAGGGGCCATATTAAAGAGTAAAACCATAAAATTTGGAGTTGGAAACCCAGCAAGAGTCGAAATTAACTGCAGGACAAATTTGAAACGCATCCTACGAGCTGTATAGATAAAAAGGCAAGTAACATCATTTTATAAAATATATAAGGAATAAAAGTCAGAATAACAGTTGAACGAATCTAGTATGTTCAAACTCATTGCCACTAAATGGAGTGGAAGGTTATAGAGCGCAATAAGGGTCAAAAATAATTATATAAATTTAAAATTTTCAATTCACTTTTAAATAAATAATATCAAATCCATTTTTACTTTCCTATCTGTATACAGATATAAGGAAAGTATAGGAATCATGATTTTTTTCGACCTCGAGTTTTCGATGGATTTTTACGTTTTGAGGTCCCCTGAATCCGTTTTGACTATTTTCGCGATGATGTGTGTGTGTGTGTGTGTGTGTGTGTGTGTGTGTGTGTGTGTGTGTGTGTGTGTGTGTGTGTGTGTGTGTGTGTGTGTGTGTGTGTGTGTGTGTGTGTGTGTGTGTGTGTGTGTGTGTGTGTACTTTATGGGAGGCTGTTTTTATATTTTATGGAATATATCTGTTATTTATGTTTGGAGAAAAAAATTGTTCAAATAAAAGTTACTTCTAATATTATTATCTATAATTTTTGCTTTATGTAAAAATTTCCTGAAAAATTTGACAAAATGTGCAAAATTCTGATTTTTATGAAAATTGTTGAAATAAAAGTTGTTTGCGATATCGATCTCTATAATATTTGTTTATACATGATTTTTTTAAAATGGACCGTAATGGAAAAATTGTAGGAAAAGTGCTAAATTTAAATTTTTCAGTATTTTCATTTTCAATGAATATCTATAGAAAAACGTTTCGCGGTAGATGTATGTGGACAATGTATATATTTAGTTTATCCTCTAAACATTTATAGAGATGCAAATTGTCAGTCTTTGAGTTCTGATTTTTGAATGATGTTAATCGCAACATGCGTATATTCTGGAACTTTTTATGAATTAAGATACCTTCAAATAGGGGTATTTTTGGAATAGGACTTTCTAAAAAAGTGTTAATAGGATAGGTCTGAGTTTTTTATACATCAGATATTACAGTAATGAAGTTTTCTTTTAAAATCGATAACTATTTTCTAGTTTTTTATTATTTCATATCTATATTATCTATGTTTTCATTGACACTTTCTTCAAAATATTATATAAAGTGAAAACAGAAATGTACCTTATAAACAAAAAATAAACTGTGCTTTTTATATAGGTTTATGAGGGTTAATTAGATATAAATATTAGTACCTAGATTGACATGTTTTTTATGCTGATAGATGTTATCAACTACTCAAGTGAAAATTGGCCAGAATTACTTAAAAGCTCAAAAAAGGTCATGAAAAAACGAAAAACAACTGGAAAATGTTGAAGGGGCCATATTAAAGAGTAAAACCATAAAATTTGGAGTTGGAAACCCAGCAAGAGTCGAAATTAAATGCAGGACAAATTTGAAACGCATCCTACGAGCTGTATAGATAAAAAGGCAAGTAACATCATTTTATAAAATATATAAGGAATAAAAGTCAGAATAACAGTTGAACGAATCTAGTATGTTCAAACTCATTGCCACTAAATGGAGTGGAAGGTTATAGAGCGCAATAAGGGTCAAAAATAATTATATAAATTTAAAATTTTCAATTCACTTTTAAATAAATAATATCAAATCCATTTTTACTTTCCTATCTGTATACAGATATAAGGAAAGTATAGGAATCATGATTTTTTTCGACCTCGAGTTTTCGATGGATTTTTACGTTTTGAGGTCCCCTGAATCCGTTTTGACTATTTTCGCGATGATGTGTGTGTGTGTGTGTGTGTGTGTGTGTGTGTGTGTGTGTGTGTGTGTGTGTGTGTGTGTGTGTGTGTGTGTGTGTGTGTGTGTGTGTGTGTGTGTGTGTGTGTGTGTGTGTGTGTGTGTGTGTGTGTGTGTGTGTGTGTGTGTGTGTGTGTGTGTGTGTGTGTGTGTGTGTGTGTGTGTGTGTGTGTGTGTGTGTGTGTGTGTGTGTGTGTGTGTGTGTGTGTGTGTGTGTGTGTGTGTGTGTGTGTGTGTGTGTGTGTGTGTGTGTGTGTGTGTGTGTGTGTGTGTGTGTGTGTGTGTGTGTGTGTGTGTGTGTGTGTGTGTGTGTGTGTGTGTGTGTGTGTGTGTGTGTGTGTGTGTGTGTGTGTGTGTGTGTGTGTGTGTGTGTGTGTGTGTGTGTGTGTGTGTGTGTGTGTGTGTGTGTGTGTGTGTGTGTGTGTGTGTGTGTGTGTGTGTGTGTGTGTGTGTGTGTGTGTGTGTGTGTGTGTGTGTGTGTGTGTGTGTGTGTGTGTGTGTGTGTGTGTGTGTGTGTGTGTGTGTGTGTGTGTGTGTGTGTGTGTGTGTGTGTGTGTGTGTGTGTGTGTGTGTGTGTGTGTGTGTGTGTGTGTGTGTGTGTGTGTGTGTGTGTGTGTGTGTGTGTGTGTGTGTGTGTGTGTGTGTGTGTGTGTGTGTGTGTGTGTGTGTGTGTGTGTGTGTGTGTGTGTGTGTGTGTGTGTGTGTGTGTGTGTGTGTGTGTGTGTGTGTGTGTGTGTGTGTGTGTGTGTGTGTGTGTCTCTGTATAACGCATAACTCATGAACCGATACACGGAAAAACACCAAATTTCAAACTTAAGCTTTGTTCTAGCGTCTAATGAGCTGATTAGATTTTGGGCAGAGTCGGAACATCTGGGGGGGTACTTTATGGGTGGTCATTTTTATATTTTATGTAATATATCTGTTATTTACGTTTGGGGAAGAAAATTCTTCAAATGAAAGTTACTTCTTATTTTATTATCTATAATTTTTGTTATATACAAAATTTTCCTAAAATGGTCCGTATTCGCGAAATTTGACAAAATGTAAAAAAATATTTTTTTTTATAAAAATTGTTCAAACAAAAGTTGTTTGTAATATAATTCTCTATAATTTTTATTCTATAGATAATTTCTCTAAAATGGACCGTATTCGAGATATTTGAGAAAATGTGTAAATTTCGAAATTTGAAGAAAACTCAAAAACGGATAAAGAAAAAAACGTTAAATTTTAAACTTAAGTTTTATTTCGGCCTGACGTGAAATGATTAGATTTTGGACAAAGTCGGAACATCTGGGGGGTACTTTATGGGAGGCTGTTTTTATATTTTATGGAATATATCTGTTATTTATGTTTGGAGAAAAAAATTGTTCAAATAAAAGTTACTTCTAATATTATTATCTATAATTTTTGCTTTATGTAAAAATTTCCTGAAAAATTTGACAAAATGTGCAAAATTCTGATTTTTATGAAAATTGTTGAAATAAAAGTTGTTTGCGATATCGATCTCTATAATATTTGTTTATACATGATTTTTTTAAAATGGACCGTAATGGAAAAATTGTAGGAAAAGTGCTAAATTTAAATTTTTCAGTATTTTCATTTTCAATGAATATCTATAGAAAAACGTTTCGCGGTAGATGTATGTGGACAATGTATATATTTAGTTTATCCTCTAAACATTTATAGAGATGCTGCAATAGGTTGTACAAAATAACCGGAAAAAGCCTGTAATAACTAGATAGGAAAGTCATGTGTTGGACACATCAGATTTTTTCTTAAATTTTTATTATAGTGCAGTTTTTTTTTGTATTGTAGAATAATATCAGCATATTAATAGTAAATAAAGGTATTCTAAAACTAATAATAACAAGATAGAAAGGCCAATATAGTAATATAATAAATTTAAATTTTCTCGACAAGCACAATTAAATACATATTATTTTTATATTAAATTTTTAAATTAAATTTTAGTTATATTGTAATATTATAAGTTATGTACTGCCTTTCTCATTTCTTTGTTCCATGTATCGGGCGACACCACACAATGAAGATTTTGGATGGATCGTAGCACCTACCCCAGACGCGAGGATGATGAATTCGGGCCAGTACCTAAACTTTTGTCATAGTCCATAATAGACCTCTCCACCAGCCATATCACATATTAGGCGTATAAATGATGTAATGCGAAATTAGAAACGATGACCCGTAACCTTGACACTGGAGACATACTATAAAATGTGCTGGTCAGTGTCGTAATATGAGTATGTGGTATGAAAAATATATACCGGAGATGCCATGGAAGCTAAGTAAACAATGCCAATACAATCGATGATTTAAGGGTTGGTTTATTGTCAAGACGATTTTAAGATAGACATATTTATTATCGTTGTCCATCTATTATGATTTCCTAGATGCCATGAGATGACTGCTAGATGTGAGATGCTGGAAAGACTTCATTCGCCACAGTACCCATGGCGAGATACCTGATATGTGGAGATGTCCGATGATGTTCTATGATAAGTAGATGATGTTTTCGACCAACAGCGGCCCGAAGATGACTCTCCCACTGGTCCATTCCAAATAGAGACTATAGTGTTTGTGTGGAAAGACGTTCGCAAGAAACATGATATGTGGAAATAATGGTTGTATATTTAGAATTAGAAAGAGTAAGATTGAGTTCAAAAAAAAAATTTTTTTTAGAATTTTTTTTGAATTTTTTTAGAATTTTTTTAGAATTTTTTTAGAATTCTTTTAGATTTTTTTTAGAACTTTTTTAGAATTTTTTAGAATATTTGTCATTTGTAGAGTCACTATTGTAATAATAAAATAAAACTCAATTTTATATATATTTTAGAGCACCAACTCCAACCTTAAGCCCCAAATAATTTTTTTCTTTATTTAAATTGTGTGTGATAGATATTGTTTAAGCGTCGGGGCGACGCTTGAAAGGAGGGGGGCATGTCACGATTCGTATAAATTCATATTTTTCCTAATTTTATTTAATTATTTAAATACCATCCTGTACATAAAACTTTGTTTAATTATGTCAACAATTTGTTTTAAATAGCAATAATGTGCAAGGTTGGTTATTTAATAAATATTTTAGTTTTATTAACAATAAACTATGAGAAAGTTATAAGGGTAATGTCGAGGGGATGCACGAGGCTTTTTCCACAGGGAACGGATCCTCCCTTTAGGAGATCCCCCTTGTAGGAGATTCCCTGTAGCAGCTTCAGGTCATAATCTTTATAGTTTAAATTAAAAGTCGTTTTTTAGTATTTCAAATAATTACATTTTTAAATAGTTTGTTAAGGGTTTTGACATGTGCCCCAAAGATTATCGGAGTTGGTAAGTAAGTATTTTGTTGTCTTTTATATTATATTGAGCCTATAGTTGTGTATGTCGAGTTGAGACATATTTTATATAATCGTTGTAATTATATTATATTTGTTTTGAGAAAACATTGTGTTTCCTTCAGCCCTTTTACAGAGACGTGTCAGTTTCTAACATCAAGAGTAGAACTCTTATACAGTTAAGGGCTACGAAGCCAAGTTTAAGGCTAAATAGTGTTAATGTGATTGAGTCCCAAATTCATATATTTTGTTATATAACCCCCGGGACATAGATAGTCCCACAATTATTTAAAACACGTAAATCGTGACATTTCTTTATAAAGACACGCATAACGTGACACTATGAAACCATCTAAGCTGGAGGATCATTTAAGAAGACGTCACCCTGGAGTTTTGGATGCTAAATATCCAATTTTAAAACAAAGTTTTATCAGGTGCAAACCATACATAGTCTAGTCAAGAGATTTATTAAATAAATTTTATGAGGTTAACTTGTAGTTACAAGGTGACAGCCTAAATTTGATCAAAATGAAGTCTAACATTTCAGCATTTTCTGCCAATATTAAACTAATGAAGCAAAACAGTGGACCAAGCTAATTTTTCCAGTTTCCCAAATTGTCAAAGACAAACTACTAGAAAGAACTTACGTTCAACATTTAAATGTTCTTTATGCAGATTTGGTTTGAGAATGTTTTTAATATGGTAATACCGCAATGGACAGTCAATTTATATGGTGAACTAATTGAAACAAGCACTAACGAAGAATTTAGAGTGCAGTTTAGAAACTGATCGGTTATTCTGGCTTCAAAAAGATCTGTTGTGACCTGTTACTCATTCCGAATTATGGAATATCGCAAGAAAGTTTTTAATTGATCATCCGTCTTCATACCTAGTGGAAAAAGATTTCAGTACGGTTGCCAACTATCTAACAAAAAAAAAATATAAACTGGATCATTAACCGATAAAATTTAAGAATAAACTTCACCAAATTGATACAAAATTTTGATTTTCTGTATCAAAGTTCAAGCTTTATGCTTCCCACTAAAATGCGTTTATTTTTACTTATTGATTTTATGTAAAACATAGGTACTTAATTTTATTTTGGTTTGTTTTAACTTTAGTTTCATTAACACGTTAACTGCCACACTGGTTTTATCGGACTGCCCTGCTCTAATAGCACCAGCATGAAAAACCGTAAAAACTTCGAAAAAACCAAATGATATTTTTATTTGAAATACATGCAGTTAATTATAAACCTAATTAACCTATTAGGGCCCTTGGCCTTTTTTGCTTGATAGTCAAGCAAAAAAATATGTTTTTTTGCTTGGAAGTTAACACGTTAAAAAATGTATAAAAATAAATGTATATTTTATTGTATTTTTTAGCACCTCACTATAGTTAGAAATCAGTCAAAACACATTTGAAGTTGATGAATTTTCTAAAATGCAATATTATGTAAGGGGGTCTACCTAAAACCGGAAAATATGGCAAGTGGTCAACGAGACAAAACAGTTTGGGGACCTCTGTTAAATCTTCATCATACTCTCACTAAGACCACCTTACATAGGTAACGGAAAGGTTGATCATGTCTAAAGAATATTGGAAAGGAAAATTATAAAATCTATACTAGGTACAATTTAAATAACGTTAACTTATTATAAAATTTATGATTACCATTGCATATTATGCATGAAAATCTATAAAATTATTAAAAAAATAACGAATGTTTATACCGAAATGCATCCGCCAAATATTTAAAATAATAGTTTCACATTAAATTTTGAATCCACCAAAATTTAAAATCAAACATGCCACCAAAATATATTTATAAATGTAAAGTGATTGTGCAGTTACCTGCTGCTCTACCACAAGACGTAACAGTAATAGACGTCGCCATCGTATCATACGTCACTAAAAATATGTAATTTTGTGAAAGCACTCAGCTCTACCATCGGATTTCAAAAGTAAACATTTACAGATTAGCGCATTCATCAAAAATTTATAAACGTTTTAAAATTCCCCTTGTCCACCTCTAATGCATTAATGGTTGACTTTATATGAATGACATTTATAATTTTAGAACGAAAACGACAACTGTTATATCTTTGAAAAGGGTCTGGCATGTTTAAAAATAAAAATACAAAATCAATTTCATACTAAGCAGATCATTTTTTTTATCAATTTCTGAAATATTTAGATACACTGAAAGGGGTGTTTCGCGAAGAAGTGACATACTTTACAAAGAAGCTTCAGGTCAGACATGATTTCTAAAAAAAATCACTGAAGTCCTAATGATATTTTTTTACACTAAAATCGTTATTTACTTTAGTTAAAGTAAATTTTGAACATTAGTTATCTTTGAAAGTAAGTAAATATTATAGTGGTAAAATGCTGCATCATAGATCAATAATGTAAAATTTTAACAAAAATTTAATAGATATAAACTTTTTCAACGAGAAAGTTTTGTCGTTGGTATTTAATTTGAAAACACAAAAATTATATTAAGAAAGTAAAATATATAAACAATAAGTATTATTGTACAATAAAATAAATACATTTTTTTTTAATTCTAAAACTTCTATTTATTTAAAGTGAAACTAGAAAAAAGGCGAATTCTGACCAAATAACAAACGTATTAGGTATTCAATTGTTTATAGAACTTTTTTTCGAATAATCAGTGTAAAATGCTTAATTTGATGGATACATGCACTGTGAATTAATAAAATCGAAAACGGAAACTAGAATGAAGATATATAATTAATTTTTTTTTATGAAAGTTTCATGAAATAAATTAAGTTAATAAGAAATACACCTTCGTGCTTAATAAGAAATATACTCGGTCTCAACTACCTTAGAAGCTAGTACGCTTGGCCGATGTTTTGAAATTAGTGCGCAGCCTTTATACACTTACACCATAAGAGCCAGCTGTACGCGTCCTACCAACAAGCTTACCACTAGATGAAAAAGCGAGCGAATCGAGGGTGCCCTTTTCGCACCTTCATCATAATAATCAGCTAAGTTTGTCCCAACAACGGCCTTACCACTAGAGGAAGGAAGAAAGCGTCCAGCTGAAGTTTCGAAATTCGCGAGCGCGAATTTTTAAACGTCGGCCGGGCGCGCCCTTTTTACACCTACACCATAAGAGTCAGTTACGCTTGTCCCAAGAAAGACCTCAACTCGAGGAAGGAGCGAGCGAGGCGAGCGCGTCCGGCGACGTTTCGAAATTCGAGCGCACGAATTTCTAAACGGCGCCGGCCGGGCGCGCCCTTTTTACACCCACGCCATAATAGTCAGCTACTCATGTCAAATATCTGTTATTTGAGAAATATTTTTAGATAAGGCGACAGTATTCAAATTTATTACCTATTTTACTTACTCCTGTAATTTTGGGATGTTTGTAATTTTTTTAAAATGATGTTTTGAATATCTGAAATACCTTTTAGTTAAAAAATATTTAGAATAAAAAAAGGTGTATTGTATCGATGTATATTTTAAATGAGTTCCAGCTGAACCGTTGAAAGCATCCAGGGATGATGTCACGTCCCGGCTGACTCAGCAGAAATTGAACGAATTTAGCTGTCCTCTTTAATTGTTAAAGGCATTGGTTGACAATGCATAATAAGATAAATTTTTATGGAATTAACACTCGACTGTAGTACGTTGTAACGGTTGGAACCGTTTTCGTTATTTGACCTAGACATAGTAACGGTTGTAACCGTTTTCGTTATTTTGAAACCACCATCTCTACACAAACGTCATTTGTCGTTTATGCCTTGTGTCAGAACTCGGGTTGTCATTTCGATTTACCTTTGTCATCAAGCAAATTAGGCATTCCAACGACCTGTCCAAATGGCTACCAGTGGGTAATGACAGTTTAGATATGGCAACCCTGTTGTCATGTTGTCATTAACAGGGTCAATGATACATATATAGTTATATAGATTGCTCAAAGCTGTTCGTTTACGAGCGGCCATATTGCCTGGCAAATATTTATTAATTTGAATCGGTTTAGCAAAAATGTGTTTTAAAACCAATTTTTATCCTTTAGATATTAAAAAAAAATAATTGCTTATATTTTTACTTCAAGGCATGAGCTTATGTTTATTTTGAAAAATATGGATGATCAATCTATGTAACTATCTATTTCATTGACCTTGTCAAATCACCAGGCCTACAGGGTTGCCATAATTTTGCCATATCATAACCCGTCAGAACCCACTGGTAGCCATTCAGTTTGGAATGCCTAATTGAATTATTGAATTTTAATTATCTTTTATCTAGTACATCCGATGTACTAATTGTCTTTAATATTTTTAGTGAAAAAGAATGTTGGACGCCACTATATTTAAACTTTCTAAACTTGACAAGCGATTAATGATGAAAATATAGAAAATCACTAACCTTTATGATATTATAATTAAATAAGGTAGCAACAAATTCTAATTCACAGAAACTTAATTATTCAAATTTAAATGATTTATTATAACTTATCTGTGGTATAACAGGTAGCAAGTACAGGAAATTCGTATGATAGGCTTGGATATCACCAACTGATAATTTTTCTTAGGTAAAGTTAAATCTCGTACACTTCTTTGGATGGCTCGAACTAAACCTCTTGAAATACTTGAAACAACCTCTGTAGCTGGAACCAAACTTCTAAGTTTCAATATTTCTACACATGCAGCTGGAACGTTCTTCCTAACAATCTTTTTCGATAAACTTCTATAAAACCATCGTTATAACTTCTATTTAATCGATAGTATTATCGATTGTCCGATATTTTATCAAATGCAGGTATTTAAAAAATTGGCAACATGGCTATAGATAATAATTGAGTTTTTTTAAGAAAATTGAGGTTATATAAAAAAATTATTTATTTTCTGATTAATTCACAATATTTTTATATTAACTTTGGTTATTTTGATTTTGCAGCAGTTAAATTGATCAAAAATAATAAGTAGTATCATTTGCATTAAGAATATAGCGAAAATAGTGAAAATTGTTGTGTTTGTATTGTGTACAGTTTTGTTGTTACAAAGAACAGTTTTTTTTACAAGAGAAATATATAGATGTAACAGATCAGTTTTTGACAGAGAAAAGTCACATTTGACACATGAGACTGAATCAAGGTTATCAACAAATACTATAACTCTGTTCAGAGATAAGGGAGATAAAGATTGGAAACGCACCGACCGCAGCAACAATGGCGTCATCTAGCGTCTCAGATGTTAACTACAGGTCTACGTCGTTTGTAGAGAGACCGGTGTTGCCAAATATTTTTTTTGAGAGATCGTACAAGTAGAGTAGAAAAATGGTATTTCGACAAAAAATTGTACAATAGATACATGCATAGCATAATATAACTTGATGGAATGAAAATATAAAAAAAAAACTTTGGCATGATAATTTATTTATCTATTTATAAAAATGTATACAATGATGTAATGAAGTCAATTTTCATTATTATTATTATTAATTAATTCCGGGTATTAATTTCAATTTTCAATTAATTTCAACTTCGTGGATATGCCCTGTATATCATCAGTTTTATCGCTGTTCAAACCATCGTCGAGGTACTATGCCTGCGCGCGTTTTAATGGTGGGATTTTCTGATGTAGTAGGGCATGCGACGACTAAACGTGGTCCGAGATTGAATTGAAATTTTTAGTTCCTAAAATACCGATTTATCGAACAGACTTGCTTTGACACCGTTAAATCTAATAGTCGATTAAACGCTAAATACCTACGATCCCGAAAATTTATTTCACGCCGCGAGGTAAAGTTTGTTGATAGTTTTTTTTGATAATTTCTTTCGTGCCCGAGACTTTAAGCCGTGCTATTTGAAACCGATTTAATTTTATTTATTCCGTGTTGAGTTAGGATTTCATTTGTTTTGATTTAAAAATACTTTAATTTATTCTTGTTAGAATACACCGTTCTTAATAAATTTCATTTTAGTTTATTTAAAGTTTTGAGCGTTAAACAATTTATTTTTTTTTATTTCAATCGTAGATATAGTCGTATAGTTAATTTTTCCTACTACTGGAAATTTCCGTTAATAAATAATACATTTCATTTTAGTTTATTTAAAGTTATGACCGTTAAACAATTTATTTTACATTCGATTGTAAATATAGTCGTATAGTTAATTTTTCCTACTACTGGAAATTTCCGTAAATAATAAATTTCATTTTAGTTTATTTAAAGTTTTGAGTGTTAAACAATTTATTTTTTTATTCAATCGTAGATATAGTCGTATAGTTAATTTTTCCTACTACTGGAAATTCCCGTTAATAAATAATACATTTCATTTTAGTTTATTTAAAGTTTTGACCGTTAAACAATTTATTTTACATTCGATTGTAAACATAGTCGTATAGTTAATTTTTCCTACTACTGGAAATTTATGTGAATAAATTATACATTTCATTTTAGTTTATTTGAAGGCTTAACCGTTAATTAGTTTATTTTTCATTTAATCGTAAATATAGTCTTATAGTCAATTTTTCCTACTGCAAGAAATTTTCGTGAACAAATAATACAGTTTATTAAAAACATTATCCAATAAATAATTAATTGGAACTGTTTGGGAATTGCCTAATGTTTTGATTGGTTATATTTGTAGAATTGCGACGAGGCATTTTCTTTTGTTTTATTCTCCGAACTGCAAATTAAAGAAAATTTAAATAGCATCATTCCCAGTTTGAAGCGGCTCGTGATTACGATCGCTTCATCCAGAGATAAGGTGTTATCCCGGCTATTAGTTCATTCTATATCTAAAAATTCATTTGCGTTAGGTCTCCGTTATTTCAACAGAACTAAAATAGTATCATTCCCCTGTCTGAAGCGGCTCGTGATTACGATCGTCTCATTCAGAGATAATGTGCTATCCCGGTTATTAGTTTATTTTCCGTCTGAAACCCTCATTTGCGTTAGTCTCCGTTATTGTAAGTGAACTCAAATAGTATCATTCCCCTGTCTGAAGCGGCTCGTGATTACGATCGCCTCATTCAGAGATAGTGTGCTATCCCGGTTATTAAATTTGTTTTATGTAAAACTCCGTTATTCAATTGACATTAAATAGTATCATTCCCCAGTTTGAAGCGGCTCGTGATTACGATCGGTTCACTCAGGGATAATGTACTAGCCCGGTTGTTAGTTGGTTTTACTTTCCAACCACTAGTGAGTAAACCTCTTATAGGGTCCCGGTTTCAGCTCTGGAATTAGTATTATCCCGAACCTGTCTCCTCGCATTCTCTGCCACCAATATTATATTTTGTTTTACTGAAGCAGTCAATTACATTTAATTGTAAATACCAATTAGAAAATTTAACAGTTAATTTTTGCTACGACCGAAATAATACTGCCGAATGAAATAGCAAATTGCATTTATAACTCAACAACAGAATAAACAATTCAATAATAAACTTTTACTGCGACCGTAATAATTATAAGTATTGATTTCATTTTTTTCTTTACGTCTGATTGAGACTACTCGAAAGTCATTTCCGTCCGTTTTGTTTGTTTATTTTTGTTCAGGGTTTGTACATATTACCGTGAGGGTGGGCGTTGAAATATTTAATTTATTTTTTTTTATTGTAAATAGTTAACCACAATATATGTGTCAATGTTAACCTGCCGTATTACTGGTTGTTAATTCCTAAATTTATTTCCCCCTTATATTTCAGCTAGTGATTAATTCTGTACCAGCCCAAGCAACGATTAAAGCCCGTTACTTGTGGCCTACTATTACCTGTGTCTAAGTAACCTTTGACCCCTGGAATTTTTCATCTCCATCTGTAGCTACCCGAGTACTTTCGACGCCGTTTCGAGAGTTTGTGGAGTAAACCATTACCAAAAATCTGGCGCTCGAGAACCGCCCGTAACCAGCGTCATTCGTAAGGAACCGTTTTCTCTGTGGCGAGAAAACCCCTTACAAATTTGGCGCCCGAGCAGGGACCTGGTTACCTAGTTACTTCCCGATAGGTAATCCCTTGCTATTTCCGCCCTGCCGCATCAAATTCTTTTTCTGCCTTGCTTTATTTTTTTCTTAACCCCGTCTCTTTCAAATCCCTGTACGTATAGTACGTAATCTAGTCCGCTCCCCTGTAAATTAGAAACTTTTTTTCTCTAGTTTTTATAGACCAGTAATAAACCAGATAACATTGACTAGCCGTAAAAGTATAGTAAATTAGAACTTGACAAACCGTTCACAATTAAGTACCAGAATTTCAACGCCACCTGGATTCCCATTTTTTTTTTGAAGAGACCGATTACTCTTCTTCTACCTTGCAGAATTTTTTTTTTATTTTCTTTAATAAAGCCCATTCCGTAACGACAAAAACCCGCTCGCGTTCGCTTCTTCTTTGAGTTTATGTCCGAACCCACTGCCGACGACATCTGGAAAACAGACACGGAAAACGACTTATCTACGGAACTAAGAGTACCGACCGCCGAAACATACGAAACAGACACATCAGAACCAACAGAGGTTCCATCTACGATCACTACCCAAGTATCCTGGGTATATCTATTAAAGAATCCAGAGATTACCAGAGAATTGGAAAATAATAAACTCGCTGTCAGTGGCACTGTACAGGAAAAGCAGAAACGTTTGGTTTCGTTTCTGCGACGCATAGATACAAATTTGGCAAGTGAACCGCTTGGTGAAATAGCACAAACGACAATGACACCCCCACCCGCCGTTACGCCTGAACCAATAAAAGTCCACGATTGGAAAGTCTCTTTTGGAAACCGAGATGATCCAGTAGCTTTCCTAGAAAGACTAGACGAAATATGTACAGCAAAGGGAATTGATAAAGACCGACTGCTCCCATGTTTACCTGAACTACTATCCGGAGATCCAGCGTTATGGTTCAGAAGTAATCGTACCTCCTGGAATACCTGGGAAGATTTTGAAACTAGTTTCCGAACTTTCTTTTTCCCAATTAATTATCAAATCGACTTAGAGGTCGAAATAAGCCGAAGGTTGCAGCGTCGAAATGAAAGCGTAACCAGCTACGTCATTGACTTGCAAACCTTGATGAGGAGACATGGCAAGCTAGATAAGGAACAACAATTAACATGGCTATACCGAAATCTGCTCCCCGAATATCGTCAGCAAATCCGAAAGACGGATTACTCCGATGTCATTACTTTTAGTCAAGTGGTCCGAGAATTCGAACTTCTAAGGAAGGAATTACAGGCCATACCGTCGACTAGCTCCGCTCCAAGGAATACCGCTCCCCGTTATCCTTTACAATCTGAGCCTATCCGAAACTCCGTTCACGAGTCTACCCGATTTAAACCATCCGAGTCACCCCGCTATTTCCCGTCCGATCCGCCACGTTTCTACCAAGCTAAGCCACCCGCAACCGACAATAAACCCGTTTCCTCACCTGTCCCCACCGTCCGTAATCAGCCGCAAAGATTTGAACCACAACCATCCACCTCACGTGGAGAAGTGTTGTGCTGGAGATGTGGACAGAAAGGACATTTGAGAACCCATTGTCAGAATCCAGCAAGGATATTCTGTTCCCGGTGCCAAAAGGAAGGCGTATTGTCAAAAGACTGTCCGTGTAGCCAGTCGGGAAATGGGACAGGAGCTGTAAGGAAGGGAGGCCCCAACAGCTTCAGCCGACACTAGCCTCTCAAGAATCCGTTATCACACCCGCACACGATCCCCGACCACACCTATCCCTGAAAATAATAGGTGAAAATTTTGTGGCACTCATCGACACTGGAGCTTCGAAATCCTACGTAGGAAACCGACTAGCGAAACATCTTTCCCAAAGAGGGCATAAATCCAAAGCAGTATCTTCTGCCAGATTAGCTAATGGAAACTTGATTCGCGTCCAGGATGTTTACCACGTACCGATGCAACTTGGCCGCCAGAAAATTTCCGAGGAACTGGTCCACTTTCCGAACTTGAGTGCTGATATAGTGCTGGGAATGGACATCCTAGCCAAGCACAAGTTTCGTCTGGAACTGGGAACTGGACAAATTTCGATAGGTGAGAGGCCGATGCCACCTATTGAGGAAGCCGTAGTCTGTTACCCCATTGGGGTAATCGAACCAATAGAACCCGCTACATTAGAATCCGCCGACACAAGGTCGATGACCGAAAACCACTCCCGAGTAGTACAAGCCCTAGTTCACGCCGAATGTGAACCCGACGTTTTCTATCCGCCAACTAGTAGTCAAACCGAGGTTCCAAAGACACTGGACAAAGAGTCCATAATAATAAAAGAGGACAGCATACAAATTTGGCAGCCAAAGAGTTCCACTCCACGTAATACTCCGATTCGGGCCGCAACCCCAACGACAAATAGAAAGTCAGTCGATTTTCAGTCAGGATTGCCCCAGGAAATCGCAGATGAAACCGAAGGCACCAAATTTACTGAAACCTACTATGAACCCAGAAAGGAAGTCCAGATCCGTGGAATAGACTGTCCGATACAGACTATCACGCCCCTTACTGATCGGTCACTGACTCCAGAACAATCCGATATGCTGGAAGAATTCTTGCAAGCCGAACTCCCTGCCTTTCACGATATTCGTGGACCGACTGATCTCGTAGAACATGAGATACGGCTAATTAAAAAAGAACCGATCAAACAAAGATACCGACCACAAAATCCGAAAATGCAAGAGGTCATTAACGAAGAAGTAGACAAAATGTTGTACGAAGGAGTAATAGAGCCCTCAAAAAGTCCTTGGAGTTCACCAGTGGTGATTGTTAGGAAAAAAGATGGTAAGCACCGATTTTGCATTGATTTCCGGAAGGTGAATGAAGTCACCATGAAAGATGCATATCCACTGCCGTACATGAATGCCATTTTGGATAAACTGAGGTCTGCTAAGTTTATTACCAGCTTAGACTTGAAAAGTGGATATTGGCAAGTTCCACTTTCCGCCAGCAGCAAGCCGATAACTGCTTTTACCGTACCAGGCCGAGGATTATTCCAGTTCCGAGTTATGCCATTCGGCCTTCATTCCGCTCCGGCCACTTTTCAACGACTGATCGATCAAATAATTGGGCCAGATATGGATCCGCATGCTTTTGCATACCTAGATGACATCATTATTCTAGGAGAGACTTTCGAATCTCATCTAGCAAACTTGAAAGAAGTTTTCCGACGCCTGAAAGAGGCTAAACTTCAAATCAACTTCGAAAAATGTCATTTTTGTTTACCGAGTATGAAATATTTAGGCCATATAGTCACCGGAGATGGAATTAGTACCGACCCCGAAAAAATTGAATCAATTGTAAAATTCGAAGCACCGAAAAATATTAGAGAACTCAGGAGATTTTTGGGAGTTACATCCTGGTACCGCAGGTTTGTCCCGTCCTTCTCGCAGGTTGTAGCACCGCTCACAAAGTTACTGAGAAAAACCTACAAGTGGCGCTGGGAAGAAGAACAAGAAACCGCTTTCCGTAAACTCAAGACTATTTTGACTGAGGCACCGATACTCAGTTGTCCCGATTTTACCGTACCGTTCACGTTACAAACTGATGCTTCTGATCATGGTTTAGGAGTAGCGCTGACACAGAAAGAGGATGGCATCGACTATGTCATCGCATATGCCAGTAGAACTCTGAGTCCGTCTGAGAGGAACTACTCAGTTACAGAAAAGGAATGCCTCGCTATAGTCTGGGGTATTGAAAAGATGCGAGCTTACCTAGAAGGATACCACTTCACCGTACTCACCGACCACCAATCACTGAAATGGTTGCATTCAATTGTAAGTCCGTCCGGCCGTCTTGCAAGATGGAGCATTTTCTTGCAACAGTACGATTTTGAGATCAAATACCGAAAAGGAACGCTAAACCGAATAGCTGATGCATTATCCAGAAATCCGTTGCCAGAAATTCAAACTATGTCAGACACACCAGATGTGTGCGCCGTGGATGAAGATACCAAGTGCAAATGGTATTCATCTAAGAAAGCCGAGGTTGAAAGGAACCCTACCGATTATCCAGATTTTTGTATTAAAGAAAACCGACTATACCGTCATTTTTGGGACATCAATGATTACAAAGAACCAGAACTGTCAGATCCATGGAAATTGTGTGTACCAAAACCGCAAAGAGACTGCGTTCTGAAAGAAAACCATGATGCGCCGACCGCAGGCCATGCCGGAATCGCCAAAACTATTACCCGCATAGCTAGAGAATATTATTGGCCTGGAATGTTCCGAGACATTACCAAATATGTCCGAAGTTGTTTGCAATGCCAGAAATACAAACCGTCCCAACAGCAGACGCCGGGGAAGATGAACCCCTCACCGAACCGTCAACCTTGGGAGGTTGTTAGCACAGATCTTGTTGGACCGCTACCCCGGAGTAAAAGGGGGAATGCATATATCGTCATGTTTATGGACAGATTTACCAAGTGGGTGCAATGTAAGGCTATTCGAACTGCCACCGCAAAGAGCGTGAGCACCGTTTTCTATGACGACATCGTCACAACTTTTGGATGTCCAAAAGAAGTCATAACCGATAATGGAACACAGTATACAAGCAAACTCTTTGAATCCGTTCTAAAAGAGTTAGGAATCCGTCATCGGTGTACACCGGCTTACACACCGCAAGCTAACCCCGTAGAACGAGCAAACCGAACCATAAAAACCATGATAGCACAATTTTGCGAGGTCAATCATCAAGATTGGGATCTCCATTTATCTGATTTAAAGTTTGCAATCAATACATCCCGTCACGAATCAATTGGTTTTTCTCCAGCATTCTTAAATTTTGGGAGGGAGTTAGTCATCCCCAAATCCCTACGACAAGAAGTTGAGACCAGTAACCAATCCGCCGAAACCGAACCGCTTGATGAGGAAAGTCCCGAAAATTTTGTCAAGAGACTAGGAAAACTCAAAGAGTGTTTTGACCTAGCCCGTCTCAACCTGTCCCGAGCTTTTACCTCGCAGGCTCATTACTACAATCTGCGTCGACGAGACTGGAGATGCACTATTGGTGATCTAGTGATGAAGCGCGAACATACGTTGTCATCAGCCGTAGATCATGTGGCTGCGAAATTAGCTCCGAAATACTCCGGTCCGTACACCGTTGTCAAAGTCGTGTCTCCCGTCGTCTACAACCTCAAAGATGCTTCAGGAAAGAGACTTAATCAGGTGCACATAAAAGACCTGAAACCGGCCGTCGAGTCAGCTTAGACACCAACCTCGCCCACCGTAACCGCCCCTGTACCGTCTGGAAGGTACCGATCGATTGGAGTACAGGTAGACCTACGCCCCCGACGCCGTACTGTCGGCATTCAATGTTTCCGACAATGGTAGTTCCGAGTCCGACGATATGGTATGGTATGTAGATGGTATGGTTTTGACTCCGGAACAGAAGAAAGAAGATTATATTTTGAGTTTGTAAATTTTATTAGTTTTGTAATGATTAGGTAGGCGGATAAAGGAAAAATAAAGGCAAACTATGTTCACCTTTATTTTTCTTTCCGAAGTGAGGGGGGGATGTAATGAAGTCAATTTTCATTATTATTATTATTAATTAATTCCGGGTATTAATTTCAATTTTCAATTAATTTCAACTTCGTGGATATGCCCTGTATATCATCAGTTTTATCGCTGTTCAAACCATCGTCGAGGTACTATGCCTGCGCGCGTTTTAATGGTGGGATTTTCTGATGTAGTAGGGCATGCGACGACTAAACGTGGTCCGAGATTGAATTGAAATTTTTAGTTCCTAAAATACCGATTTATCGAACAGACTTGCTTTGACACCGTTAAATCTAATAGTCGATTAAACGCTAAATACCTACGATCCCGAAAATTTATTTCACGCCGCGAGGTAAAGTTTGTTGATAGTTTTTTTTGATAATTTCTTTCGTGCCCGAGACTTTAAGCCGTGCTATTTGAAACCGATTTAATTTTATTTATTCCGTGTTGAGTTAGGATTTCATTTGTTTTGATTTAAAAATACTTTAATTTATTCTTGTTAGAATACACCGTTCTTAATAAATTTCATTTTAGTTTATTTAAAGTTTTGAGCGTTAAACAATTTATTTTTTTTTATTTCAATCGTAGATATAGTCGTATAGTTAATTTTTCCTACTACTGGAAATTTCCGTTAATAAATAATACATTTCATTTTAGTTTATTTAAAGTTATGACCGTTAAACAATTTATTTTACATTCGATTGTAAATATAGTCGTATAGTTAATTTTTCCTACTACTGGAAATTTCCGTAAATAATAAATTTCATTTTAGTTTATTTAAAGTTTTGAGTGTTAAACAATTTATTTTTTTATTCAATCGTAGATATAGTCGTATAGTTAATTTTTCCTACTACTGGAAATTCCCGTTAATAAATAATACATTTCATTTTAGTTTATTTAAAGTTTTGACCGTTAAACAATTTATTTTACATTCGATTGTAAACATAGTCGTATAGTTAATTTTTCCTACTACTGGAAATTTATGTGAATAAATTATACATTTCATTTTAGTTTATTTGAAGGCTTAACCGTTAATTAGTTTATTTTTCATTTAATCGTAAATATAGTCTTATAGTCAATTTTTCCTACTGCAAGAAATTTTCGTGAACAAATAATACAGTTTATTAAAAACATTATCCAATAAATAATTAATTGGAACTGTTTGGGAATTGCCTAATGTTTTGATTGGTTATATTTGTAGAATTGCGACGAGGCATTTTCTTTTGTTTTATTCTCCGAACTGCAAATTAAAGAAAATTTAAATAGCATCATTCCCAGTTTGAAGCGGCTCGTGATTACGATCGCTTCATCCAGAGATAAGGTGTTATCCCGGCTATTAGTTCATTCTATATCTAAAAATTCATTTGCGTTAGGTCTCCGTTATTTCAACAGAACTAAAATAGTATCATTCCCCTGTCTGAAGCGGCTCGTGATTACGATCGTCTCATTCAGAGATAATGTGCTATCCCGGTTATTAGTTTATTTTCCGTCTGAAACCCTCATTTGCGTTAGTCTCCGTTATTGTAAGTGAACTCAAATAGTATCATTCCCCTGTCTGAAGCGGCTCGTGATTACGATCGCCTCATTCAGAGATAGTGTGCTATCCCGGTTATTAAATTTGTTTTATGTAAAACTCCGTTATTCAATTGACATTAAATAGTATCATTCCCCAGTTTGAAGCGGCTCGTGATTACGATCGGTTCACTCAGGGATAATGTACTAGCCCGGTTGTTAGTTGGTTTTACTTTCCAACCACTAGTGAGTAAACCTCTTATAGGGTCCCGGTTTCAGCTCTGGAATTAGTATTATCCCGAACCTGTCTCCTCGCATTCTCTGCCACCAATATTATATTTTGTTTTACTGAAGCAGTCAATTACATTTAATTGTAAATACCAATTAGAAAATTTAACAGTTAATTTTTGCTACGACCGAAATAATACTGCCGAATGAAATAGCAAATTGCATTTATAACTCAACAACAGAATAAACAATTCAATAATAAACTTTTACTGCGACCGTAATAATTATAAGTATTGATTTCATTTTTTTCTTTACGTCTGATTGAGACTACTCGAAAGTCATTTCCGTCCGTTTTGTTTGTTTATTTTTGTTCAGGGTTTGTACATATTACCGTGAGGGTGGGCGTTGAAATATTTAATTTATTTTTTTTTATTGTAAATAGTTAACCACAATATATGTGTCAATGTTAACCTGCCGTATTACTGGTTGTTAATTCCTAAATTTATTTCCCCCTTATATTTCAGCTAGTGATTAATTCTGTACCAGCCCAAGCAACGATTAAAGCCCGTTACTTGTGGCCTACTATTACCTGTGTCTAAGTAACCTTTGACCCCTGGAATTTTTCATCTCCATCTGTAGCTACCCGAGTACTTTCGACGCCGTTTCGAGAGTTTGTGGAGTAAACCATTACCAAAAATCTGGCGCTCGAGAACCGCCCGTAACCAGCGTCATTCGTAAGGAACCGTTTTCTCTGTGGCGAGAAAACCCCTTACAATGAAAAAAAAACTAGAGAAAATACATGAAACTTCAAATAAACACATTTAAAGTAATCAATGACTGTCGCTTGAAAGTTATTGAAATTTTGCATGCAAGCTTTTCTTATGCCGTCATAGTCGATGTTCAAAATCACCATGGTCAAAATCACGATAAGTCAGAACGAAAATGACTGCCTTCAGAAATTACGAATGGCCTATGAATCTTTGCAAGTAGTTTTTGATTTTTATTGTTTTATGTTCTGAAGTTGTTGCAGATATTTAAATAAACCTACTAAAAAAGTTTAGATCGTATTTTTACGTACGATCTCACTGATGTAATCGTACATCGTACAGAGCTAAAAAAATCGTATAAATACGATTTAAATCGTACAGTTGGCAACACTAAGATAGGCAGTAAACGTGGACAGCAGTGGACAGTTTGTAAATATAAATGTCAGTTAGTGTTATGTATATCAAAGAATCCTGAATAAAAATTTTAAATTTTGAGTTCATGATTGTGTTATCCTCTAGATGAACTAAGCGAAATAGTTGTGGCTGTTTTTGTGTCAAATTTGAGGACAATAATTATATTTTGTAATATTACAATAAGTCGGAGAACGCATTGCATTAGTAACACATGCAACATGAACAAATTTAACAACCCCAATGTGGCGTTTTTTAATTACCCAAAGTAGGTAAGATCTATTCATGTAAATAACACAAATAGTAATCAACTTTTGTCACAAAGTAGGTATTTATGTATTATTTATTATTTTAGAACAAGAAAATGGCTTCAAAACGTTAGAAAGAAGATTTGATATAGGAAGAAAAATATTTGAATTCCCATTATTGAATTTGCACTCAACATTTTTAAATATGGCCATTCGTTTGGAAAATAAAATCAAAAATGCAATGTTACAAATAATAATCAAAAATTAAAAAATATTTGTCATGAATATAGATTTACAATAATTAATCAATAATAGACTGTAAGTGTAGTATTCTTTTTAATAAATAATTTAGGGCAATTAAATTGTTTAAGTTTATTTACAAGAACATGAGAGTGCAGTCGATATTTATACAACCTTCATTATCAGGTTTTTTAAATTTCCCGCTGCGTTGTTTGATATCGATGAAAGCGCCACATAGTGGGTCAGATGTTAACTACGATAAAGCTGGTCGTTGTTAAGCATTGGCATCTTATGGGCGTTTCCTATCTTTATCTCCCTTATCTCTGACTCTGTTTTTAAACGGGGAGCGAATTGAAAAGTCCTATTTACACAGGGAAAAATAACTAAAAAAGTAACTAGATATCATTTTAGCGGTAAATTTGAATTTGTCTTGTATCATTTCAAGAAAAACATTTCAAAACTTTGTTATGAATTCATTGAAGTCAAAGTTTTAGATAACCAACCAATAAAGATGACACTAAATTGTGCTCATTCCGTTTTTGATTTATAATTATTGTTTTTTTAGTTGTACTTTTATTTTTTCCTTACTTCGTCTCATATCGCAGCTCGGACCAGTATGTTGAGAAGAGAATCGCTCAAGCAGCGTCCAAATTTCAGTAAATTGAGTAAAATGTCTCCCAACAAAATACAAAATAATTTACATTTTGAGTTTATTTGAAGTGAGGGTAGCCATATGTGAGTAGTAGGGATTAAGTGTAAAGGTTAAAGAAAAGGTCCTTTATTTCTCACAAGTCAATTTATTGGCTTGTGAGAAATAAAGGACCTTTTCTTTAACCTTTACACTTATTTTGAGTTTAACATAGAGTTTTAATTCGATATTTTATTCATTGTTTTATAAGTAACTGTGATTAAAAAATTATATATCTATTATAATAACAGAAAAGAAAGTAAATAGTAGGTTTTTCAATTTGATGGAAAAATTAGAAAAATAGGTATGCCAGTTCTATTTGTTTAAATGAAATTAAGCACCTATTATTACCTACCTATTACAAAACATATTTAGGAGGGACTGAAAAATATTTAGTTGAAGAAAAGCTTATTTAAAATGAAGAATTTTGGCAGGTACAAAAAAATAAAGTTTGTTTTTATATTTCTTTATAAGTATAGTTTAATTTGTAATATTTTTTCTTAAAATTAAACTACAAGATTACCATTAGATGTATGGATTTCCTAATTAAATAAGGGTTCTTTCTTCAGGTAAAATGTAGCAAAGTTCTGAAGTATGATACAGTATGTTTGGAGACAAGTGTTTTGAAATGAAATAAATCAAATCTATACGAATTTTGTCTCCACTAACAAGATGTTATATTCAACAGTCGAAAGTGTAAACTTGTGGGCAACAGCTTATTAAATGTTTGTAGAAGTCCAAGAAAGTGCAATGGTACCAGCTTTTACTATAATAATAATGGTTTTTATCATTCTCCTGTTTTTTTTGTAGATAGGATTTATAATTGTTGCTTAAATTCCACATTGTGCATCAGAATGTCTTTGGTCTTCTTGAAAACATATTTTTATACAATATAAAGCAGATGGTATATTTTTTGAGACATCCTTCAAGCCTTTCGAAAACTAAATGTTTATTTGCAGGTAAGATAATATCTATCTTAATTTTGTATAATCATTTATTGTATAGACAAATAATTAAATAAAAATTATTAAGGCACAAAAAAGGTAATTTGTAACTTTGTGTCAGCAGAAGGATTTCCTACACCCAATTTAATATATTTTTTACAAACAAATAAAATATCTTTAGTATGATCAGTAGATATTTTTAATAATTCAGCACTACATATGTTTCGGAATCTTCTGGTGCAGTCACAGCTTTTTAAAATTTAAAAAAACATTTAGAAACATAAACACTTTAAAATGATCATGAACGAAACCCATATTTTGTGATAGTGTGTAGGTAGCTTACAACTAGTTGATTAAAATAAAATACACGTTTGACAAATCTTTTACACATTCGCAGAGTTTAATATGTGTAAGTGTAGTTATAATCTTTGCAGTCTATTTTATAAACTACATTTAGTTGAGTTGCTTTCTTGAGTTTGGGTTTAAAATTTAAAAATAAGGTTTCGTTTGCGAGCAATTTTTACATTATATCTAGAGAACATTTTTGACACTTGTTTGGAAAGTCCTTTTACATATAGCAATTTAATGTTTAAAAAAGGGTGCCACACCAAATGTTACAGTGATAACACTTTATGCTTTTGACTATTTAAGTACCAAGCTATTTATTTAAAATAATAAAACAAGGTATTTGTTTTAGGTTAAATAATGAAAGTTTTGGAGGCCACAAATTATGGACATATTCAGATGCAATAGCACTTTTAAATATATCCAAAATATTTTGTAGTTTTAAATGTTAATTAACAATTTTGTAAATGGTTTATTTTCAAATAAATAAAATTTACTTTACTATTTAGTTATATTTTAATCGTTTTGATTAGAAATTCATTAATTTTTAGTTTAAAAAAAAATGAGTAATAAAGTTGTATTTTTTTTTTGAGTAGAATATCAAAAAAGCAATATTTACCAATTTATAATATTGCGGAAAAAATGCTACCATATATTCCTGAGGCTTAAATATAACGATTTAACCCAACTTATATCAGTCCGAAAGTGGATGATTTCAGAAATTCAGAGTGTTAAAAGTTCAATTTAGTTTTTCATAAATAATTTTTTTAATAATTAATGTATTTTTAAAATAGTTTGTTAGGAGGGGTTTGTAGGGTAAAATATTTAAAGCTGCTCCCATTTTTATTGTAAAATTTAAAGGACGCCTTTTTTGTAAATCCAGATTTCTCAAAAACGGCTGCTTAAATCTACTCTTACCACTTATACCTTGCAGAACAAGAATTTTTATTTAAGTTAAATACAGACTGACGCTTAAATGTGTGCAAGGTACAACAATTTTACAATAAAAATGAGAGCAGTTGTAATTTTTGTATACTACACTGTAGTTTTGTAATTTTTTTTAATATGGGTTGGAAAAACAACATATATTATGAATAGTAGTATCTTTATTTTGTAAATTTGTTATATTTTAATTAATAATAAAGTTTGAAAAATAAAACAAAAAACACTAAGTACTCAATATGTTAATCTACATCAGAAAATTCGTTGTGTTTTTAGCTGCCACCTGATTTATTTGTGCCTCTATCAATTCTATGGGATTTAACTCGCAGTGATATGGGGCAGCCACTACACATCTTTATTGATTTCTTTAGCCTTTACATCGACAACATTCAAATTATGTGCATCTTTATGTTGTCAAATTAGGTGTAAAAGTTGATATCACTTCATATTTAAATAAATTTAATATTTTTAGTTTTGTAACCATTCCTGTCAGATTTTTTTGATGACAAAGGAATTTTTTTAACTTTTCGACTATGATATGATACATTTTCCATTACAATCATAGCATAATTAGAAAACTTTGTAAAAAATGTATAAAACTAATTCTAAAATACTTCGGATTTCGTCTTGTCAAGGTAAATGCATTTTCTACAAAACCTTCAGAATTAGCACTTATATTAAGGCACCTGCTTTTGGCTTTTCAGGCCTATTATTATGATCTTCATCAAAGTAGAAGCTTGGCCTGTTTTATTTTCTATATTGTTTGATGGATTTTAAATCTACGTATATAGTGTTCTATCAATACACTTTGACAATTTCTTTTCAAATATCTAAAAAAATATATACATAATTAATAAACAGTACATTTGACTGGTCAAAGGTGCAAACTGACTTAGTAATTATATCTCAAGAAAGTATATAAAGATGAATAATATATTTGTGGCAAATCCAAATATTTCAATTCTTGCAAAATTTTATTCAATCTAGATAACTCATTTTTGAAAAAGAAATCGTGTACTAATCTTCGAATAGCATTTATCATCATCATCATCAAATGTTTTTAGAACTCTTCGTCTTCCATAAATACTTTTTAGACTAGATATTGTTCCATTATTGCGGTATTATTTCAATAATCGGTAAGTAGTTGACTTTGGCCTGTAAGAAAAATATTGAGTATTTAATATTATTTTTAATTTGAAAGTAATGAGTAAAACTGGTAGCTTGAGAAATTTTGGATATAACATCAACAATTTTGGTTTTCGTATTATTATCCAATACCTATTTGTACATATTTATTATTTACTGCTTTTCTGAGAGACATGAATAGCCTAAACTCATTCGTCTTCGTTGTTTTGAAGGACTCGGCGAGGAACTGTTATAATAGTATCCGATGTAGAAAAATCCATAATCGTAGAAATTCAATACAATTGCTTACTAAAGTTTTAAAAAGAACTGTTATTAAAGAAATAAAATAAAAAACTAAGCAATAATGATGAGATATCAAAGGAATAACAAAACTTAAATTATAAAATGTCAGAATCGAAAATAGAACTGTCAACCCCTGTCAACAGTGGCTAAAAAGTGATGTGTGAAACTGACTTCAATCTGACCAATTAGAAGTCTACAGAATTGCCAACTTAAATTCAAATCGCTCCTCTTAGTTTAAAAACAGAGTATAGATCACGGCGCACTATAAAGGTGTTTCAACTCCCTGAAAAAAACATACCAAAACCGGTCGTACTTCCTAGCCAAAATCCGCTAGGTTCGCTAGTGTCGTTACGGCGGAAAATTGCGGCAATCTTTTTATCTGTCAGAAAAAGTGCAATCATTAAAATAGTTCTTCTATGGTGAAAATTCGAGTTTATATGAAATGAAAAATGACAAAACTATCAGAAGAAGTACAGATGAAAAAATTAATGGTCAACAAATAAGTTTATTGTTATTGATGGTTGCTTATAAGTGTTTTTTTTTAAAGAAGCTACACTGATGTGTGCGTTTATACGATCAAAAAAAGTGTTCAAGATTTAATAAATATGCTCCAATTAAGTTACAAGTTGCTGCCAGAGACTTGCTACTAAATAAGTTAAATGGGGGTGTTTATAAAAAACAGCTGATTTTGTTTCGTGTTCAAATATTACCTTTGGTTTTGGCAAAAACAGCAATACAGTGGGTTACTGATTATAAAATGAAGAAGTGGACCTTAACTATGGTACTCAGATTGAAGCTTATTATTTTTAAAGTGAGTTTTGTGATTTTCATTGCCCAGATTAAAGATATTCAATAAACATTTAGTTTTATACCTACTATAATCAAATCCATACATAGTGATTGGAATTACAAACATTTCCGTGAAATAGGTAGCATTATACCAGAATAATGAAGTCTCACTGGACTGGAGTATATGTTTCCAAAGATCAGTAAGTACCTATATCAATTATTATTATTTTTATTAATAAGTATCAGTAATAAATACATCTCAAAGAATAACAAGGTTGTAACTGTACTTTTTGGAAAAAATGAGATTGGTAGAATATATTAATTTGTTTTTGTGACCAATATGTTCATCTGTTAATTATCAATGTTGTGTTATCGAAGCACTAAAGTTATTCACATGGTTCTATCTGCAGGTACATAGAACTTATACAGTTTTTAGCAAGTGTCATTATAGTAGTTATATCTTTGTTATTCCCTAGCAAATGTAGTCTCCGTCCTCCACAATTATATTAAGATTAAAGGCCAGGTTTTTACCTCTGAATAAAGTTGAAAGTAACTACTTGCTGATTAGGCTATAGATTATACTTATGCGTAACTTTACTCAGAGGTTAAAAAATCTGCCATTAAAAGAACAGTGAGTTTTAGAGCATAAACAGTATTAAATATAATGGGTATTTTTTTATTAAACTTTTTGTTTTTAAACAGTTTTGATTGAAAATTATAAAAAAAATGATAGAGGATACCTAGAAAGATTTATAATATAAAACAACATTTAAAAATTCTGAATTAACAAAAGTATGTATTTTTTGTTCCAAGCTTTGTCTCTGTTACCTAAACTAAATACTAGAAACACAGTTTTAACTGGCAGTTACTACTATGCTTTATCAAATATTCTAAAAAATGTAGGTCGCTTAGTTCTTTCTGAATTTTTTATCACTTAAGATTTTCTCTTAAATTAGAGTTAGAAACACAATGAAAATCAAACAAGTTAATGGCTATACAAACTTCAACTCCAAAAAATAACTACCTGTCTAGATACAATCTTGTTATCCTAATATGACAGATGTAGAAGATTTATATAAATGTGAAAAACATTTTTCGTTCTGCAATGCTAGATGAAATCTTTAATTAGGCATCAAATTTTTAAAATGTTAGAGATAGTATGTAGGTATATAGGGAAAATAAAAAATATAATTATAATGAAGAGTAAGAACTTTTAAATTTTAATATAACTAGAACAAAATATTCAGTAATTAAAAATTTTGATAGAAATTAAAAATTTGCTCGAGTATAAATGTTGTGCTTGTTTTTAAGTGGTTTCGATTTACTTTAGGTTTGTTCCAACAATGCTCAGAAATGAGTTACTGACATCAGGATTCTGCACAGTAGTTTATTGAGACTGCAAAATTGTGTACTACCCAGTGGTTCGTTTCTGATCGTTGGAACAGACCTTTTATTCAATAAATAATCGAACAAGTTAAATGTGTATTTGGAATTTTTTTAATTTTACAAATCTGGAGCTTGAATATGGATTTTCAAATGATGCACTTTTTGTAGTGTTTAATAATGCTTATTTTTTTTTTAGTTTCTTGTTCATTTAATAAAGATGCTTTTTTGTATATGGGGTGATAATTTTTAAGCAGAGGCGTGCAGCACCCACAAGATCACTGTCAGAATTAATTCAAATGGGTAATCTAAAAATATGGAGTAGGTTCCCTGCACAAGATTTTCAAGAACTTGTAAATACAATGTTTTAATGAATTATTGCCGTTATCAAAGTTAAAGGTGATGAAACACTCATGAAAATTTGTAAATATTTAACCCTTTCAGTGTATTTGTCCCTCCAGAGGGACACTGTCTTAATTAACTCTGAAGTATACATCTGTTAATTTTGGTAGAATGTTTTTCTTTTTGGTTTATTTACTTTATTTGCATTACTTTCAAAGATTAATATTTAAAAAAATTTATTTTCATAGTAAATTTTTGTTTTTGTAATGTCCCTGAACAGGGACGTTATGTCTTGGAGTAATAAAAAATACTATGAAAATATTTTAATTTACTTAAAATAAGCAAAGAAACCATACAATCTACTACAATGGTATATTTTTTAATGAAAGTGGAAGTGAAAGGGTTAAAAAAATAAAAGAATTTATCAGATTTATGTATGATTTGTTCTTGTAGTGACAGTCACTATAAATATGAGAAGTGTGCTAATTGAAACGGGACAGGGCTCATATAGTTTTATTTAAAAAGTAAACCTTGTCATTAATTAAATATAAATGATTATTATATTATTGAAATATATAATGTAAAACAAATTGTTGTAATGTTTTTCTGAAATCAGAAGTGTTGTCAGGTTTGTTACTGTCTGCTGCTAACTGTGACGTGTACAAGCGAACATAATAAACCTACTTATTGAGTACATTAATATAAAAAACTCATAATAAATCTGGAAACTATACATTTGAAATTTTCCTACTTATTTTTTCATTACTGCTATTATCCAATAGAACAATTCCTATGCTTTTATTTAATATTTCATTTTCCACAAATAAATATAAAAAAATAATTAGTAAAATTATAAAATGAGTTCCAATTAAATAATGAACTATATTATTAATTGAAATTGTTAATATAAAAAATGAATAAATTAAGAAAATAAGTGTAATAATGGGAAATGTGTAAATTGTATTTATTTCTAATTTTAAATAATTTTGTGTGTATTGTTAATTTTCTTTCTAGTGTAAAATTAATAAATTAATAATTTTAACAAAAATTTAATGAGATGTTTTATTTGTGTTAGAATCCGAATACAATAAGAATGCTGCTGTCATAATGATTACTCTGAATTTCAAATACATAGTATCTATAACTTATCAATAAATAAATATTAAGTTGTTAGGTATAAAAAAATATTTCCTATATTCCTAAAAGATTAACACTTCACCTCCAGTGGATAACTTCGGTAACTGTATCAGCAATACTTTCCACATTCTCGTCTCCTTTGAGAAGTAGTCCCATCATAAGTAATAAAAGCAGGAACAGCATTTTTTAGGTAGTTTTTTTTTTATATTTGCACTGCACATTAAATAATGGTAATCTTATAATTGAAGGGTCTGGAAATGCACCATTCTTGTTCCGATAGTTGGAATCCTAACATATAGTTGCAAGGTTATATTTAATTATTTGGAACCAGGGAATAAGCATATTGAAATAACTTTTACTTTTTATCATGTATTTACCAATTTTTACATTGATTAAAAATAAAAAGAATCTGTAGATTTTCAAGTAATAGGATCGTTATTTTTAACTTCAAATTTGTGTCAAATTCTAGACTTCAGTGCGGAATGGTGTGAATATGCGGATTTCTAGACTCGTCAACTACAAGATAACCTTAAATAATTATTAGGTACATCAGAAAAAACATTGTTTAAATTATTAACCAGTGTATGTACACATTATTCAATACACAAATACCAACATCTACGACCCCAAACTACATTTATTTACTTAAAGGGATTAACTCCTATAAAAATACAGAATTGAAAAATCCTTAATATTTCTTACAACTCAAATTTGTATTAATTTAAAATCAGTACTTCTATAAAAACCTAGTAAATACATTTAAAGAACTGGAACAAAACACATTCGGGGATGATTATTATTAAACAAATGTATATTTAAACACTTGAAAATAAAAAGGCTACAAGTAAAATAAATTTATCATAGTATCTATTTGATTCTTATAACCAGATACAACTTTCTAGCATTATAATCAGGCTAAAAGGAATAAGTCAAAGATTTTATTTATTCGCAGGGTCAGACAAATATCAAAAGAAATAGGTACCTTGTGTATATGAAATTTATACCATGAACACATTATAATAGGGTCCAAGTCATAACATTATTAGTACCAAGGGGACAGGATAAATAATACGAAATATTTATATAGTAAAACTTTATACTAATAATTATTTTTATTATAGAAAAGACAAAGTTGAATAACCTATTTACATAACCTACAATCATTTAAAACGTAGACATTAAACATATTTACTTGAAAAATAACGTTTCCTAGTAGATTTCTTAGCACTTTTTCACGAATAACATAATTTGCATTTAAATGTTTTTCACAAATGGAACTTTTGGGTTTAATGTTTATTTCCATACCACCTAAATAATTGCACCATATTCTGTATAACTGTTTTTTGGCATTATAAAACTGCTATCAATATGTTGAAGACTCTCCCACAATCACAATTAAAAACAGCTCAACGATCCACCATGATTTATATATTTTAAGATTTTAAAAAATATTTATCTGTCAACACTTTTCAAATTGCAGCTCCTACCAACCTTCATCTTTTATTTACTTTCTCGCCGGATAGATACTAGCGAACCTAGCGGATTTTGGCTAGGAAGTACGATCGGTTTTATCGCCGTTTTCATTTGTTTTTAAATAGGAGTTGATACACCTTATAGTACACCGTGGTATAGATCCATGATCCTTTGGTGAGAATTATGAAGTATCTCTAGTCTTCATAGTGAGAATTTACGACATAGCTAATTGGATTAAGTTCAAGGAGACATATTGTATTGTTAACAACAAATACTAGATCCAGGATCCTTTGGTGAGAATTTACGACATAGTTAATTGGAATAAGTTCAAGGAGACATATTGTTTCTATAATAGCTGCAGCAGACTCTATTTAACAAGTGGAAGATTGAAATTCCCATAAATCATGAATGATTTTATATTTATTTCGAAATAATTATCATATCCTGCTAAAAGAAAGATAGCAATCCAACGACGAGCTATGAGGAATATATACGCGCCCCAGCATGAAATCAGATTGGTTGATTTTCGTTTTATTCCAAATATCGTCGAAATATACCGAGGCAGGAGTATCAATAATTGTAGATTGAATATAAGAGGAAATCGTTTTTAGGAAAAAAAAAACAAAGAATTCGTAATTGTGGAATTTTTTGTTTAGCCATGTTTACATCGAAATTACACGAATAGGAATTAGTCAGTATTTCAAATGATTTTGTACGGAACCCACGCTTATTCTGATAGTACAGGGTATAAAGATCATTATGTGATGTTAATGCGGATTTTTCGACGAGATTTGAGATTCCTTTAAGATTTGAACTTTGTGCTATTGAAATATTTGAAAGGAACATGTTGTGTAATCAGTAAGTTAGTTTCTATTAAAAGACTACTAACAGCAAGAGTATGTTTATTTTTGAAGATTCTTTAGAGTAAAATTAATTATTTTTATGAGTTTTAACTGGACCTTCATATGAATAATATTTCGAAGGTATGAAATGACAGAATTCAAAGTTACGTAGTATCGACTGAATTTTAAGGTCAAATAATTGGATGAATCTGTTAAGAATATTGCAGTTACATCTTTGTAGAGGTCCGCAAATAAACCAATTAGTTCTACAATTTTCCTGAAGTAAAAACACAAGTGATTTTACAAATGTAGGTATACCTTTCCGAGCATTATCATCGCCTGATAGTAAGATAATGCTTGGCATTCTATATTATACTCTTCGTAGTTTAACAGGCCCCTCTTAACTCCATTTCTAATAAGCATTTTTTAAGAATCAATACGCTTCATCTTTTTTTCCTAAAGATTTCAATTTGATATCTTTTTTTTGTTTCTAAGTTAGGATTTTTTTCAATATTTCAACCCCTTATTAACCTCTTATCCCCCAATTTTGATTCAGATTTTTTTTTAGAATCAATAGGCTATATTTCCATATAGAGCTTGATTTTTAGTAAAAATTTCATTTTGTTATCGTTTTTGGTGTTTGATTTCTATTTTTTTTATTTCAGCCCCCCTTAAACACCCCATTTTTATTAGGATATTTTCCAATTTAAAAGTTTTTGAGTTAGGATTTTTATAATATTTCAACCCCCCTCAATCCCCATTTTAATTAAGATTTTTTTCAGACTCTATAAAGCTTGATGTTTACTAAAAATTTCATGTTGATATCGCTTTTCGTTTTTGATTTATTTTTTTTAATTTCAACCCCCCTTTACCCCCACATTTTTGTGAAGATTTTTTTTTTTAATCAAAGGGCTTCTTTTTCTTATAGAGCTTATTTTTTGCTAACAATTTCAAACTAATATATTTTTTTTTACTTGGGATTTTTTAAATTATTTCAACCCCCCTTAACCCCTTATTTTTATTGAATTTTTTTATAATTAACAGGCTTAATCTTCTCATTAAGCTTGATTGTTTCTGATTTCGATTTGATATCATTTTTTGTTTTTGATTTAATTTCATAGGACCTTCTAGTAAGCTAAGTTCTTTAGCTTAATTGGACATTACAATTACTTCTTTGATAGCCTTGGAAGATGCAACGTACTCAGCTTCTGCAGTTGATAATGCATCCAAGTCTAACTGAAAGTCGTTTTGTTCCATCGCCTAGTCGGGGTCACCAATGTTGTAATAGTGACTGAAAAATCTTTCGATAAAAGGCTTTATTATAAATATTACAAATTGACAAGTTAAAAAACATAACGTCACGTTGAATTCAAAATCAATAAAATCTAAAAACAAAAACAACTCATTCTTAAGGTGGATCTACAGCGATCCACCACAATATTCTTGCACATTCTCAAGAAGTCATTATACATCTTCGAGAAATCCTCATATATCCTCGCAACTCCTAGTAAATGATCATACAATCTCGAAAAATCCTCATACGTCCTCGTAAATGCTTCTTTTTGTACAACTACGTCCTCAGTGGTTTATCCCTCGGCTAATTGAAGAGTCCAAATCACTAAGTTCCAAATTCATAAACTTATTATATAATTAATATAATTAAGAAAATAAATTAATTAAGTGTATTTTTTCCTTTTATGTGCCATCTTATTTTAATTCGCATAAGCTTGGAAATTATATGGCACTTAGAATGATTGTGGAGATATTGGCGATGGTATTTTCAACCTTTTCAAGCATATATTCAAAAAATTTAGTTTTTGCCACTAAGTGCCTTTGGTAATTCTACTCTTCAATTTTATTATTACTTTAATGTGCAATAAATATAACAAAACATAATTTAATGAAACATAAACTTAAATAAATCATAGAAAGTATTTAACTGTTAAACTAATTAAAATATAAATACACTTATAGTACTTGGTTCTGAATAGTTTTGTTTTCGTTTATAAATATAAATACTTAAAAAATCTTGCAATGCTATGACGTTAAGAAAAACAAACTTTAATCACAATCAACTAAAATAACATATTTTAGCTACTCATTAGGTTATCTACTTGATCTTCTTTAATTTTTTATATCTATATTATACTTTAACTAAAAAAAGGTTTATTGAATGAAGCTTTTTTGAATCACCCTTTAAGTGATAATAGTTTGATTTTCATAATTTTTAAAAAAGGAGAAGGTTCATAATTCGTTGAAATATTTTTTTATGTATTATTTTTTGTTATTGTTATTAGAAAGGGGGTACCTCAGAGGAGGTCCCATATAATTTTGGTTAAGATCTAGTGATGGGATCTATGATGAAATCAGCAAACTCAATTTGTAATGGCATCTACATGATTTTATAGTCGGTTTTTTTAAATTAATTTTATAATTTCTGTTATTATGTATTCTTGCTACATAGTTTAGTCAGTAACTTTCAAACATATTGATTGACGAACTTTTTGCTGTTCATTTTAAAGAATTCTGAATTTTTTATTTTAACGCCCTATATCAAAATCCAGCCATGTGATAAGATTGAGCCTGTTATTAACTTTTAATCGGGACATCAAGTACTGTAACGTAATAATGAATTCAGACAATTTTACTCTGATCTCGTTTGCATAAGAAAACCGCGAATCTTTTATGTTCAGTATATCTAAAATTTTATATTATTCACAGTAGCATTGTTTTTTTTTATAAAAAAAAAAAACATTTTAAAAAAATACTACACCTAAGTTAAAACAGTTCCAATATATCTGTCCATAAATTATTCAACTTCTCCAAAATTCCATGTCAGTTGGAATGATACGGCCCACGCTTTATGGATTTAAAGCGATAAACCGCCAGAAAAAATCAGAACTCCCCTAGATGAAAAACCGTAACTTCGTTAGGATAGACGATAGGCGGGAGAAAAGAAGGACTGTCCCAAGCGTGTTGTAACCATCCCGAACTGTTGCTTCAACGAGTTCCTTTCCTCAGTCACCCCTTCGACTTGTATTGCCTATTGCTCGTTTCCCGTTTTTCAAATCTACGTCCTCTCACGTTTGGTGGTCCATATAGTCCGTGTGCCGTGAAGTAACCTACTAACCTTATTTTTAAGAAAAAAAAATACAAACAGAAAAACTTATTTAAAATTTATTTATGTATTTATAACTCGTTTATACAAAAATTTGCCTAATATCTATAGTATTTTATAGGATAATTCTTTTAATTTCGTAATAAAAATTAAAAATAATAAGTATTTTTAGGTTACAATAAGTAACTTCCCAATTGAGTGTACTCAACTATTGAAATCTTATTTTGTTTGGTTATCTCTCTTTTTAGCTATCCTTTTTATTTGCAATCTGTAAGGTTACAATAGACAAATGAATTATATCTATAACTAGACCTGTATGGAAATTGTGCAGTGACAATTTCCTTTTATTTAAATATTAATAAAGTTTGAGTTCAGGATAACTACACATTACTCAGCACATACAAAATTTCACTAAAATCTATAGGGCAGGTCATACGGAAGATGCCTTCTCAGCTTTCTCTGGATGGGAGGTCTCATCAGCAGTTGTTCTAATGCGTTTAGATGATTTTTGATGCGATAAGCAAACTTCTGTGAGAAGAGGGGTATTTGGTATTTGACTGACTTCATTTGAAGGTGACTGGTCGTAACATTATTAGAGAAATACAATGACGCATTTACAAGGATTCTGAGTACTTTGGACTGAATCTTTCCAGTTGTCTGTCTATATTTGAGTTGTACGCTCGAATCCATAACTCCATATGGGCTTTAGTATAAAGTGATCATCCGTCCCGATTTAGGAGGGACAATTCCGATTTTAAAGCCTAGTCCCGCTTTAATATGTGTCCCGATTTCGTTTTTTTTGCTCTTCAATAAACTGCAAATAGAATTCGTCGAAAAAATCTCGGTTTTCGTTTTGTCCGGCTTTCTTCTTTATAGAATTCGTCGAAAAAATCTGCATGTTTTCGATTTGTCCGGCTTTCTGATTTTAAAAATATGGTCACTTTACTTTAGTATGACTTTATATAGAAGCTTGTTGTTATTAGTTAGTTGGGATCTACATCGTATTATCCAATAGGGTTTTCTAAGTTAAATGCCTAATTGTTTTCTCTTTGTAAGTATATGTGTTCTCCACGTTAGTCGTCGGTCCAGGTGAATTCCTAGGTATTTTGGATTTTATTTTTGCTGCTAAAGCTGTCTATTTAACATTACAGTTGGACATGTTCCTCTTCGTTGGGTATAGGTAACATGGATTGATTTATTTTAGTTCACCTTGATTCGCCAAGTTTTTAGCCACGCGGAAATAGCGTTCAGGTTGGTGTGCAGGATTTGGGAAGAAATAACAGGATCTTGATGAGATGACAGGACAGCAGTGTCATCTGCATATGTTGCCGTAGTTATATTGGTGTTTGTGGGAATATTCGTTGTGTATATAAGGTAGAGTATCGGGCCAAGTACACTTCCATGTGGAACCCCTGACATTATTGGACGTAGAGTTGAAGGATGAGGAATAGGTTAATTGGAAGGCTTTTCTTGATTTTGTATAGTACTCCATCGTGCCAGACCTTGTCGAATGACTGAGCGATGTCTAAGAAAGCAGCAGAACAGTATTCTTTGTCTTCAAAAGATTTGTATATTTTTTTTGTAACTCGATAGACTTGTTCTAAATTATCATGATATAATAATAAATTTTAACAAAAACATACTTATATTTCGTGCAAAATTGTTTATTTAAAATGCATAGCGCTTTCGGCATGCTTATCTGCAATAATTGTGGGTGTAAAAATATATGATATAAAAATATGTAAAAATAAACAAGAAATATGAGTTATGAAATTAATAATTTTAAAAGATTTTTTACAGTTAACAAAGTTAAAACATTACAAAATTACAGAAACAAACCAATGTTGGAGACAATGATTAGGGCATAAATCCTTAATCGTTTAAATTGAACCTCCAGAAGTATGTGCTTGTGTAAAGATAAGGGGTTATGCCCCAATCATTGTCCAAATTGAATTGTGATCACAGTTCAAAGACCAATTAAAATTAAAGGAGGAACACATATGATGAATATAATTGAAATTTGGTTTCAATTTAGAGAAAAAATGGAAAACAATCATTAAGAATAACCACAATAATTATCCAAAAAGTTTAATAGTTATCTTCATTACAAACATTAAAGTTTGGAGTGTCCTAACTTGCTAAATATTCAAGTTATGAAATTAGACAGCCATTATTTAGATTTTTATTTTAAATTTCTGTTAATAATTTTATTGTGTTTCTCCAATGTTTTAGGCGGTTGTAGTGACAGCGGTGACAGGTGACACCTGTCAACGATAATATGACAAAGAGCAAGGTGCGTTCTCGCGCAGGTGAGAATCAAATTACTCTAGGTGTAATTCGAGTGAGAGTGGAGACGGTTATAACTATAACTTTAGGGATGTTTTTTCTACTTTTTATAGTATTTTGAATGTCTGAAGGATTAAAAAATTATTTATGTATATCAAAAGATTTAAAAAAATTAAATGTGAATTTAGATGTTTAATTATATGATTGATAATTTCGAAATATTTTATGTGCAAAAATGTGCAACGTAACGAGCATTTTGATACTCGTTAGGATTTTATTTTAATGTTTGTTTATTTATATTTATTATTCAAACAAGAAAAATAATAAATATTGTTACTCTAGTGGGATTCTTATTTCGTATTTTTATATTTAAAGGGGCTTTTCGAGTGCACCTGGTATAGTGTTTAGTTTTTCATTCTATGTAGATAGAATGAATCACCTATCTCTTATCCCTAAAGAGTTTATTTTAATCAAAGTGAGGTTTTTGAAGTGATGGTTTAATATTTAGCAGTAGGTAAGGTAGAGAAGTTTTTTTTTTATTTTAAAGGTGAATTGTTGGCTAAACGCTTCTTTGGAGCGTTGCTTATCGATTAAGGGTATTTGTTGCAGGGATTTAGTGATTAACTGAAGTATATTCTACTAATTTAGGTCTATATCGTTGGTTAGGGGGTGGATTTCATTAATTTAAGTTAAGTAAAGATGTTTTCAGCTATTTAGAGGTTTTTTTTCTAAAAAATGCCATTTTATGTCTCAACTCAACAACGGATTTTGACCGTTAATGCATCGTAATTTGACGTGGTTCATTTTATGTTTTAACACCTGCAACGGATTTTAACCTTTATCGTCTCGTTATTTATTATTGTTTTTCCAGTGAGCGGAGATTCATCGATTTGTGTAAATTTGTAGATAGGTTATTTGCAGTGTTTTAATTTTTATTTTAATTTTAGCCGACTTCAAAAAAGGAGGAGGTTATCAATTCGTCGCGATATTTTTTTTTTTTTATGTTTGTTCAGCGATTATTCTTTAACACGGCGTCCGATTTCAATAATTCTTTTTTTGTTAGAAAGGGGATACTTTAGGGGTGGTCCCATATAAATTTAGTCAAAATCTAAAAATTGGATTAATGAGAAAATCCTCAAAGTCTTCATTTTTTATGTATGTTTAGCGATAATGCTTTACCACCTTGTCCGATTTATACGATTCTTTTTTTGTTAGTAAGGGTATACCTCAGGGGTGGTCCCATATAAATTTGGTTAAAATGTGGTGATGGCATCTGCACGTTTTTGAAGTCGGTTTTTTTAAATTTTTAATTTGTAATACTTGTAATTTGTTTACTGTTGTGTAACAAATTGACAAGGAGATAAGAAAGGCTAAAAGGCAATTGTGGAGGAAGTTCTGTGAGGAGTTATCTAAAACACCCACATACTCTAGAATCCACAAAGTTCTAGCTAAAGAGGGTAATACAAACCAAGTAGGATTTCTTTGGAAAGATGATGGAACCTATACAAAAACCTTCGAAGAAACGTTAACATAGAAGTACACTTTCCAGCCACAGAAATTTTGCTAGCCCCGATAGTAGCATACAGCCCTCAAAGAAGGTATCGTAGGCCAACACCTTTGGAATGGAGGCTAGCTACAGAAATATCAAAGCCGCACAAAATTAGATGGGCTACAAATAAATTTCAACCATAAAAATCCTCAGGAGTAGATATAATATATCCCATTATATTACAAAAGGGACGAGAAACTTTAATTCGACATATATGTCGCATATTTAAAGCATGTATAGCCTGGTGACATATACCAAAGCCGTGCCAAAGGATGAAAGTCATATACCTTCCTAAAGTAGGAAGGTTTAATGATATGACACCAAAGTCCTACCGCCCAATCAGTCTATCGTCATTTATGCTGAAAACGCTAGAAATACTAACAGATAGATATATACGAGACGAAATACTGAGAGAAACCCCTCTCAGCGACCGTCAATATGCATATCAGCCAGACAAGTCAACTGATTTGGCCCTGAATAATCTCGACAGGCTATTGTCCAAATCTCTGGAGGATAAAGAAATGGCAGTAGCAACTTTCGTAGATATTGAGAGAGCCAAACAAGATATATAATTAATGCCCCAACAATGAAAGGAGTACCAGTAGTCCTATGTCAGTGGATAAAAGCCAGCCTAGAAGAAAGGGTAATAACATCATCTTTAGGCGAAGCTGCACTGACGACTTAAGCAGAGGCTATCCCCAGGGAGGAGTACTCTCTACCCTCCTCTGGTTAGTCCTAGTGGACCAACTCATAAAAAGGCTAATATCTGCAGATTTCTACTGCCTAGGGTATGCCGATGACCTAGCGATCTTCTTAAGAGGTAAGTTCGCAGGTTCAATATCGGAGCGCATACAAACCGCTCTAAACATTGCTAACAAATGGTGTAGAGAGGAGGAACTAACAGTAAACCCTCACAAAACCAGAATAGTCAACTTTACAAAATAAAAAGTACCAACAGGACTAAAGTCACCAGAACTGAAAGGAGTAAAGATTCCATTTGCTCAAGAGGCCAAATACTTTGACTACAGGCTATCATGAAATCAACACTTGCAAAAAGTCACCCAAAAGAGCACAACATCCTTCAACTTATGTCGAAGGTTGTGTGGAAAAAATTCGGGTCTACAACCGAAAATTGAACAAACTACGGGAAAAAGGTTTATCAATATCTGATGATTTGTTAAAAGAGGAAAGTGGTTCCTGATAAAGGAAGCAACAAAACTAGGGACTCTACTACACTTTTATCTCTACTATCCTATTTCCTTTTAAGTTTTTTTATTAGTTTTCGGGGGAAAATTTTTATATAACCTAAAGGGTTATTTGGCGTATAATATTCAGATTGTCAATTGATTGTTGAGATTCACTATATCAGTCGAAATTTTTTTTGCAATCCGTTAGGGATTTAATATAATATAATTTAAATTTCTAGCAACAGTAAGATGTTTTTATTAGAAATATCAACTCAATTGTCTAGCCTAGATAACTACTAATCACTTTTAGATTACTTTTAAAGATTAGTTGTGCTTGTAAACATAGGCAGAGGAAATATTATCGATGAGAATAGTTGTTCAGTTATTATATAATTTCCCCTATTTGAAAAATAAAACTCAGAAATGGCAAAGTCGTTAGAATTATCGTGATACGGTGTTAGAAATATAGAAATACTGGTTCAGCTATCATAAAACCTATATATGTAAAAGACAAATAAAATTAAAAATGCCTACAGACGAGCTCTGTAAAAAATTATCTAGAAGGACTACGTGGAAATTATCTTGATCTAAGTTCTCTATGACGGGACGCTGTTTTTGCACTTCTAAATCCACATGTCACCAAGAGGAACACAACTGGGATTTGGGTGTAAGCAATAAAAAAAATTGAAATAGTTTGTTTCCCAACCTTCAATACATAAAATCCATTGATCCACCATTATGAATTATGATTGACTCATAAAATTAGCCTATAGCGCATATGAGCATCCCTTAATTTCGAACTAACATGGACAATTTTACATGGACGGATAGAGTATCGTAAAAAACAAAAAAATATAACTTCTTCCCTTACTCCTCCAACCCCCTCTCCCTTCTCCTGCTACGCCTAGATGCTAAGGCATAGAAAATAAACTACTAGCGGGTCCATAGGCTACGTCTGAAACGATTTCAAATCGCCCAACTTTCATCTCCCTTATATTTTTAAATAATAATAAATATTTAAAATCGTTATCACATTGTTTAGTAAAAAAACGACTTGTTTGAGCCATCAACAGATCTACAATAGGTATAGGAGGTTAAAAGAGAAACATATTTTCCTGATGAAGACCATTATGACCGAGACTAATTAAGACCGGCACTAAATATTATGTGGAACAGATTCTTAATAAATAACCTGTCCATATTTGAGACAATGGATAACGTTTAGTGTTTTATATTATATTTCTAGAGTGGATAGACACCAAATATTTTTAACACAAAGTTATAAAAAAAGTATTGCTCTCGATTAACTAATTCCATTATAAGTATTCCTTATAGGAATATATTTTCAACATTTACGCGACATCCTCCATACGAGTACTTTACTTTTCAATTCGAAACCTTTGGGTGACTCATTGACTATTAACGAGTCCCCCGTAACGCGAAACCATCACGGAACAGAATAGCTGGCCATGAAAAATTTAATCTAGCTCCCCGCCCTCGTTAAAAGTATCGCACAACGGGTCCAGTTCAATTTCTGGACACTCTGACAAAGGGACACGTCCAAATGGACCGATGCGACGATCGCCGACCAGCCCTTGTTTCCTGATAATAGTTATTTGTTGTTCATGGTTCTGATTTTACTCTTGACAGTTCTTTATTTTCTGAAAGGTATATAAACATGTACAGTTCAATTTAAAAAAGCTCGTTTATAGTACATAGTTCTAACAACTCAACTTAAAAAACATGAGGAAGTTAATTTAGTAATACTCCAATTAACGAGACGGCGCTCGTTAAACTGGCTGTTGCAGTTGCACTCATAATTTTTACCTGTGTTGGAGTTTTTATTAAATCGATAATTTAATTTTTGGAAAGACAAGCCACAAAACGGTATGGAAAAATCATGTCATGATTTCCATCAAATTTCAAAGAAATTACTTTTTATTTGAATTATGAAGAGAAATATTATTGTGTGGATGGTTTATTTTAAATTAGGGTACAGCCTCGGAGCTGAATTCGGATCACACTTTATTAATATCCCGAAATATTTAGAAATTTTAGCAAGCCGTGAGCCAGCCGTAGTGTTGCTGTTGGCAAACAATTTTTACTTTTTATCCAGAAAACTCGTTAAAAAAAATAAAGGGAGTGAGCCTAAACTGAAATTAAAGGCTAATAGTAAGATTTAAGAGTAATTGAAGACCTTGGTACAAGAACCAGGCAAGTCCATTTTTCTTAAATGTTGAGTAATTGAAAAAACTGTTTTATTCGGAAATAAGTCTGCATAAACAAATGAATTGAATAATTTTATGTAAAACAGACTAAATGAGTTAGATTAGCAAAGAAAAACAAGTAACATTTTAGCGGATAACATATTTTGAAAAAAATTTGAAAACTTGGAATTGCCTATTTTTTGCACCAAACTATTAAAAAACGAAAATTATTTGAAAAAAATATTTATTATTTGTATAAAACAACAGGTTTTTTTTCTTAAATAGACCTCATTCTCATTAGATATTTCGGGTGGGTCTTCTTCAGGTTGATCTTCTCTAGGTAAATCTCCAAAAACAGTTTTATACTATTCCTGATAAGCGGTTGGGACGTATTTTTGAACCAAACTCTTGCAATCCTTTATTTTTTTATCATTTATTATTAAGATATTTTTGTAGGCTGTTTATTTTGGTAGTGACAACTGACTTTGTGGGACTGTCTTGATAATAAAAAAAGACAAGAAAAACAGCCCGGCAGAAACAAAGCATTCAATAAAGTTATTCACCGGTCCTTTGACGTTTACGAGCTATGATGAAATCAGCCCAGCTAAATATAGGTCTTGTTTCGCCCTATCTGCTAGTTTCTTAAATAATTGTAAGACGGACTCCCTTAATTGTTGGGTACCATTTGAGATACATCGTTGTTGACAAACACAATCTCTTTCCACCACTCTTTTCGGCACGCCCTTTTTAGCTGTATTTACGTATTCGACTCCTAGCCTTTGAAACTTTGCGAACATTTCTTACCCATTCAGATTCACGTCTTGGACGTTTTCTACCTTTTCTTACATTGTCTACTTTTTGTGGATTTTTACAGACACGTAATTTAGTTTTACGTTTTCCTCTACTCGTTCCAGGTTCTTCAATTTCAATTGGTATATATTCACTTCCAGAACTCTGATAAGGGTCCGACTCTGAGACGTGTTCCGACATGGCATATCTAAGCGTTAGACGCACACCTTCACATAAAAACAATGAAACTTTTTGTCGACGGCAGCAGCGATTCAGTTACTGCAGTGCAAAATCCCCACTCAAGGCAAGTCCCCACCACAAATATTCGCAATATGGAGCAAGAATCAGGTAAGTCCTGGACTTGCCCGTTTCTTGAACCAAATCGGCTAAACATACAAGTTATTTATCATTATATTTTCACTAATATGCCACGGACATGCCTGAATCTTGCACCAAAAGATGCGCAACATCAATCATTATGGGTTGATATATTTAAATCATTTAACTTAAAAAATGGACTTGCCTGGTTCTTGCACCAAGGTCTTCAATTATTCTGCAAATATCATTCACTATTAAAATTAATTGTAGCTTTGCCCACCCTGCATTTTAAAGCAGATGAGATGGTTTATTGTAAACACTAAAAACAACGGAGTGCAAAAAAGTTAAAGGGCTTTACTAACAGAACATTCATTTCTGAAAAAAGAGTGTGCTATAGGAAGTTTTTAGTAGAAAGTACATAGTTAACAAATCATTTTAAAGAAGAAAACAAGGACCTTTTGGAGTCTAGAAATAATTTGCAGAACATTCACGATAAGATATTCTTTGGGATATGCTAATATTATCATTCATATTGTATCACAAAAATATTTGTTTTCCTATTTTTAATACTTCACATTCACATTATGCATACAGCAACCAAGCCGCTTGGATTGCTTCTGCAGGCAGGCTACTTAACCAATTAAATCGGTTGGTTCATTGGCTAACAAATAAGGCTAAGTACCAGAATGTGGCCTAGATGTTTTTTTTGCAGAAAAGGTTATGGTTCTTAGTGTAATATTATGCGCGAGTCTAAAAATCAAAAATTTGTGGATTGCTTCCTTTCAACAGGAAGCCGTTCAATTAGACATTAAGAAGGGCAAACGGTCCTCATATATTCAACCAAGAATACATACTCTAATAACATTGACTACTACTGGGCCGACCCTGTCATAGCTATTAGGAAAACGACAACACAGTGTGTCAGTCTCTCATTAGAAATACATTGCATATGCATAACCATACAGCATTCTCCCGAACTATAGTGGACTCGATAAGCATATGGCAAATTTTATCCACACTCAAATTCGCCTTAATAGTAAGACACCAAAAGGACAACGCTTCAACATCAATTTTTTCAAATTTATTTACCACTCTAAGGGGTCTATTCTGTAAGAATTCCTTTATATTTAACGGCCTTTAAAAATATTTTCTTCTTTACTTCTGTCATTATTAAAACGGATCTTTAAAATAGATTAGAGGACTATCTTAAAGAAATCTGTTTAAATAATGACAGAAGTAAATTAACGAATACAAATATACTTTTAAAGGCCGCCAATATTTTTAAAGGCCGTTAAATATAAAGGAATTCTTACAGAATAGACCCCAATGTCACAAAACTATTATAAAGATCTTGAGCGCAAAACATGCCGAGTTTGTTGCAGAAAACATTTTCGATAGGTTTGTTTTATATATTTGTAATTATTTAAATGGTGTAAATGCATCTTTGCCATGTTAAAATTAAGCGCGTAGCTAGGTTTTCTTGGGGTGGTAACACTTCTCACATTATTGGTGAATGCGCAGCGTGTTATCTTAGAATATGGTACCAATGCAACGTCTAGAGTTCATGTGTATTTCCAGAAAAAAGAGTGAGTTTCATAATGAAGTTTCTAATTTTTTTAAATATTTATACAGGGTGTTTCAGAATAAAGTACCGAAATTTTGGGGATTTGTAGAACTTAATCAATTATAGAGAGAAGCTAAATATAATTTTCCTATAAACGTCCAGTTTTCATTCTACAGGGTGATAAAGTGAATTTTATAAATATATATTTTCTAAATATCTTCTCTTATAGAAAAGACTTTAACTTAAAAATATGTATATGATAGTTAATCGTTATTTCGATAAATTACCATAACCCATTGGTGTAGAATGAAGGGCTAAAGAAATAATTTTATTCACAAAAAATGGACTTCTGGTTGATCTTTGTAGACCTCTCCATTTCCGAGATGATAGAACTGATTTAAGCTATACATGAAATATGTCTCAAATATGGCTAATTTTAAGTTTAATTTACTCAATTTTGTCAAATCCAACACATTGTATATTATTTTCGTATAAAATTTCTTATAAATGTACGATACCAACATGTCCCAATAGTGCGTATGTTTTATTATTGGAAATAGGAAAAACAAATTAATATAAAAGTTGTATGACCATGTTTAATAAATGTTCTTAAATATACAGGGTGGTCCGTAATGTAGGGTGTCTCAAAATAAGGGGTAACGATTTTCTCATTTTTTTAAATGGAATACTCTCTAGGGCATACCACCCATTAATATAGGGTATCCCTTTTAAAAAATTGAGAAAATCGTAACGTCAACGTTTTGATACACCCTATATACAACATAAAAAATCTGATGTGTCCAACACATGACTTTCCTATCTAGTTAACCTATTGCAGCATCTCTAAAAATGTTTAGAGGATAAACTAAATATATACATTTTCCACATACATCTACCTCGAAACATTTTTCTATAGATATTCATTGAAAACGAAAATACTGAAAAATTTTAATTTAGCACTTTTCCTCCAATTTTTCCATTACGGCCCATTTTAGAAAAGTCATTTAAAAACAAAAATTATAGAGATCGATATCGCAAACAACTTTTAGATTAACAATTTTCTTAAAAATCAGAATTTTGCACATTTTGTCAAATTTCTCGAATACGGACCATTTCAGGAAAATTTGACATAGAAAAAAATTATAGATAATAATATTGTAAGTAACTTTTATTTAAAGAATTTTCTTCCCCAAACGTAAATAACGAATATATTCCATAAAATATAAAAATGACCACCAATAAAGTACCCCCCCCAAATGTTCCGACTCTGTCCAAAATCTAATCAGTTCACCTCAGGTCGAAATAAAACTTAAGTTTAAAATTTAATGTTTTTTCCTTTATCCGTTTTTGAGTTTTCTTCAAAATTCGAAATTTACACATTTTCTCAAATATTTTTCTCAAATACGGTCCATTTTAGAGAAGTTATTTATAGGATAAAAATTATAGAGAATTATATTACAAACAACTTTTATTTGAACAATTTTTATAAAAAATTATTTTTTTTACATTTTGTCAAATTTCTCGAATACGGACCATTTTAGGAAAATTTTGCATAAAACAAAAATTATAGATAATTATATAAGAAGTAACTTTTATTTGAAGAATTTTCTTCTCCAAACGTAAATAACAGATATATTCCATAAAATATAAAAATGACCACCTATAAAGTACCCCCCCAGATGTTCCGACTCTGCCCAAAATCTAATCAGCTCATTGGACGTTGAAACAAAGCTTAAGTTTAAAATTTGGTGTTTTTCTGTGTATCGGTTCATGAGTTATGCGACCTACAGACACACACACACACACAGACACACACACACACACACACACACACACACACACACACACACACACACACACACACACACACACACACACACACACACACACACACACACACACACACACACACACACACACACACACACAGACATCATCGCGAAAATAGTCAAAACGGATTCAGGGGACCTCAAAACGTAAAAATCCGTCGAAAACTCGAGGTCGAAAAAAATCATGATTCCTATACTTTCCTTAAATCTGTATACAGATAGGAAAGTAAAAATGAATGAAGTCAATTAAAATTGTTTAACGATGTAAATACAATCAAATCTGTATTATTACTTTCAGGATGTTTTGCTTTAAAAACGTAAAGATTTGGTCAGCACCTCGTTTATGGACCACCCTGTATAATTAAGAATATTTGTTAAATATGGTCAAACAACTATTATATTAAACATTTCTTCGTATTTCTAAAAATAAAACAGCTCTCGATCAATTATGCACCCTGTATATGTGTTATTGACTAACACATTGGTATTGTTACATAGGCAAACTTATAAAGAATCTTATGTCAAGATAATATACATTGTGTGTTGCGTTTGAAAAATTGAGTAAATTGAACTTAAAATTAGCCATATTTAAGACATGTTTCAAATCACTCTGTATAAAATAAACCAGTTGTATTACCTCTATTCGTTAGCTTAGTATTTTATAAGTCTGTGAATTAAACAATTTTGAAATTAATGTAAATCTACCTAAATTTAGATAATTTAATTTGGGGTCTGCATCATTCTCTAATTTAAAAATAAAAAAAATGATTGTTTGACAACACTGTAATATTTTTTAAAAACATTGTAGAGTTAAATACAGTATTCCCAAGCCATTCTAAAAATTAAATAAAATATAGGGTGTTCAATTTAAAAACATACATTTTTATTTTTTAGGCAAAACAAAACACCTTATACATCCAAAAATATTTTGAAATATGTATTTTTCAAATCCATAAAACTTTTATTAAAACTTTTTTGCTTGTCAGTAACACACATTTAAATATTGAACAATTATGCACTAATGGGACCCTGTATATAAATTTTAATTTTCAATTTGGAGGAATACTATTATTTTAGATGACAATGTTTGAGAAACTCTTTTTTTTTTTTGTTGTATTTATTTTATCTCATTATTTTTGTTTAATATAACGTTTAAAAAAATATTGATGTTGACTTATATTGACGCTTGGGCTTGGGGGGGTAATTACCCCCATTACCCCCTCCTTATATACGCCCTTGGTTAAAATAGACAAATTATATGAGGTAGCATTCATTTACTGTATTAAAAAATATAGAAAATAAAATAAATTGCATTTTATTTCAAGTTTAAAATTAATGCAAAAATATACTGAAATAAAATCAAATAAAAATATAAATTAAAAAAATATTTGACTAGTTTCTAATCATAAGACAATCATATACGATTGTTTTATGAATCGAAACTAGTCAAAATAAACCAATTCATTTATTAAAAATGGAAAATAATTCCAACTCAAATAAATAATACCCAAAGCCATATGTCACAAAATAGCAGGGAAAGTTTCCCTTCGGAAAACAACTACTTTTTTGGTTAATACTTCAATAGGTATTGAATTATATCCATTTCTCCTTCTTCTTCTTCTAAATAAAAATAGTGAGGGTTGAGGGTGGTTAAAATATTAAAAAGAAACCCAATTGAAAGCGAAAACTTAAAATAAAGCTCTATAAAAGGATGAAGCTCATTGATTCTGAAAATATCTAATTCAAAATGCTCCCATTAAGCGGGTCTTTTAAACTATGAAGAGTATACTGACATGCATAGTTTTATATATAGTTTCAGTAGAGTAAGGAAGAACCCAAATTAAATTGTAAGCCATGATCGAGAAGTAGACATGATAGTGAAATATTTTTAAAAACTGAACTAAATCAATAATTCCATTCTTTTCATTCTAGAAAAGCATTATTTTTTTTTTCATTTTGGAATAAATGATGTTTAAAATTATACGCTGTTAGTTAGAGTAGTTCAAATGTGTTCTACATTATGAAAGTAAGGACTGAAAATATAAAATTTTCTTAAAATCGGTTTCTTAAAAATGTGCAAAATTTGGGATGTAGGATTTAAGAACATGCAGATTCCTTTTTTTTATTTGAAGTGTTGCCAAAATGATAGGTTTTTCGACAATATTGGTAAATTTGATTTAATGGAAGTTGATTTACATTGGTTCCTAATATAAATTTAAAGTATTCCATGTCATGTGTGGACGAGCTAGTGGGACAAAAGAGTTAATTTCCTCCCAGCCTCGAAAGCACTTTCCTTAGGGAAAAATGGTAGGTACTTCGTTAAAATTTATAAATTTCTATCTCAAATCCATACTGTGACTATTTTTTTATACACAGGGTATTATTGATATTGCAAATTGGCTATGTTATATTGAAAATGTTGTTTGATATCAGTAAAGCATTATTCTTGGAAAATATGTGTAATCCAAGTACTTTGTAAATAAATATGTCCGGCGTTATTAAAATAATTCAACATTTTTTATATCAAAAACTATTTATATGGTAGAATTGGGCTCGTTAAGTCTTTTGTTCAAAAGATACTACAAGATATCAAAAATTTAAAAAATATAACTAAGTACCATTTTTCTATGAAGTTTAATAAGCTTAAGCGAAGAGTCCGAATTTCTTATCTATTAAACTAAATTAAGTAAGGCAACGTTTACAAATTTGTGCCTTAGCCCTCTTGAAAAATTTCTGCCGGCGCCTATGAGCCCAAGAATTTTAGAATGGTTGCAATAAACATGGTAAAATATTTTAATAACTGCTTTGGCTGCAATAAAGCTGCCGGAGATATTATATCAAACAACAAAACACTTTTCTATAACATATTCCATATTTTTTTAATTTAGTACTTTTCGACGACGGAAGTTACAAAATGGTGCCTAGCTCTTATTAAAAACCGAATCCATAGTTAATACTTTTTTAAAAGTTAAAGAAATCAAGGCACTCTTTAATTTTTAACTAATCAAGTTTATATTATTACTTAACCTAGATAGATAATTAATTTTAATTATATTTCATTATGGAAATACAATTTTTTACGCTACAATGCTACAAACGTTATTGTTAACTTAAAACCTAAAAGTATTTAAATCTACGCATGTACATATCCGAGAAATCTTTGAAGTACAATGTCAATACATTTTTGTCAAGGCCTTGAACAAATAATTTCGTAATAGTATGATCATTGTTTTAGCCAATCAGGAAGAAGCCGGTTGAAAGTGTATTTTACTATCATTATAAATCGATATTTTAACCTGTCATGTCACGGCTTTTAGTCATTCTTCTAACAGAGTTCCAGGCCTAACTAATAGCCATACAACACTGTGTAAGAAAAATAATAAATCAGTTCAGTACTTATCAGGCAAAGCATCTCTAAATACAATTCTCTCACCAGATATTAAATCGCGACTAGTGAAAGACTGTCTAGAAGACCTGACAAAGCTAATCAGTAAGTACAAAATAATCTTTTAACGTAAGTGCTAGGCCAATGATATCAGGGCAATGAAAATGCCGACTAGCACGAGAAGGCTCATATAAAGTCATTACAGGCCTTGGACCCTTCTGTTGAGTTGTTAAAATATTGAGCAAGGCATCAGATAATGGATGCAAAAATGTCTCATGAATTGTGGAACGAATATCGAGGATTAAGGCAGGGTTAATTAAGGAACCTTCGGTCTACTTTGCAAAACATCTACTGAATAAAAAAAGCCAAATGATTAGGATAACACTAGGTCTTCTTATCAGACACTGTTGCCTAAGAAGACACGTCCTGTGTCAGTATGAAAATTTGAGGTTTCTAACACTAGGCGAAGAGAAGGCAAATGCATGTGACTACATGTGTAACTAACAGTCAAAGCTACTAAGTCTAATAAAAAAGACTAGCCTTGTCGACATACTCTAAATAATAACTTATTTCCACAATAGAACTGAAAAGGTCGCTGTTGCTAAGGACGAATGTCCAACTCCTTTTAAATCTATTCCTATTTATATTAAAGTTTATTTATTTTAAACAGTTTATTATTTAATTTATTTACAATATATTCACTAACCTATTTACAACTTAATTTATTTGACTTAATTCAACAGCAATTTATCTCAAATATGTATTTACTCATTTATTTTGACAACATATTATCTTAACACATCAATATCTCGACTTAAACTGGCTCAAATGTCTAAACAGTCTCATTTATATTGAAATTTACTCATCCCTAATATACTTCATTCTAGTTAATAATATCTATTAACTGCCAATCATTTTTTAAAATAGCGCATTCACCAAAATTTATGTATCTAGGAGCTTCCGGTATATTCCAGAAAATTCCAGATCGTTGTATTCACCAAATTTTAGAAGTCAATGGTTTACGACGAGTTAGACGACCAACCATAGTCGTCCCACAGAAGGACTTCGTAGGTTTACTCACTTCATCAAATATTCTTGGTAACGGAAAAAGTGAAGGCCGTGCCCAAATAAGGCATAGACGGACATAAGGGATTAGAGCAGGCCCGCACAGGTCGAATATGATTCGCACAACGGTATTCCAAGGTTTGACAGAAGTTGAAATTAGTTGTTTTTGTAACCAAACCACATCCCCAACTAGCCATTGATAAAAGTGTATTTGTTGTGAAATCATCACCATCATCTACTAACTGCATAGTTCATGAGACAGTGACTATTTTCGGTATTTATTATCCCAGTCAGCAAACACGGATAGAGAATTGTAGGGTTAGCAATACTAAGCCAAATTTATACATATTTAGAGGGGGGGGGTTGGATGAGTTGAAGCCGAAAATGCGTCAGAACATACGAAAACACTGCCTCTTTTTTTCCAGTGATAAAAATAGTTCTAATAGTAAGAGATATACCGAAGTTAAGTAAAAAAAGTACACTTTCCAACGAGTTATGTACACAGTTTTTCCTACGATCACAATTATTTAAAGAATGTTCCAGTTGTTTTGTATATTAAAGTGTACGCATAGGACACATAAATAAAATCATATATCACAATGTTTCACCTCACCAGTTGGTTTATTTATAGAAATATGACATAATAATTGAAGATATTACAGAAAAAATAGGAAGATAAATTACATTTCATTTTACACTCTTATATAATAATTATTTTATTTAGAATTCACGAAATACTTATTACTGTTTAGTTTTAGAATTTTTTTACAGTTTTGACACAAGCCTACTCTACATTAATTATAATTATTGTTAGTTTCGTTATGTCAAATCATTTATACTAGAGGTGCAAGGAAAAGGCAGTGAAGTGTGGAATGCCAATATCGTTGGGTGCGCGTGGTAGAAATGGTCCTCTAATGCGCTTTTAGAGTATCTGTCTTTTTATAGTTATAGTTTTTAATTTGAATTTTAATTGTGTGGTCTACTTATATTTGATTGCTGCTTTTCGATTAGTGCTTTATTATTTTTATGTTAAAATAAGCCTAATAACCATTAAGTACATGCTTCTAGTTGATATCTACCTAATCGTCATCGGGTTCTTGTAACAATAGGAAAAAGTGTATAGTTTTTTGGTGTAACAGTCAGACGCCTTCATTTTTCAGGTAAGGATGACTAGTTATTTTTTTTTAAAAGGATAGCAATGCGTCCTGGTTCGGGGTGCGACTGTTGGGTTTTAGCTATCTGAGCCAAATTGTCTGCTAAGTGTCCTCTTTTGGGGCACCCAGAACCAAAAACTATATAGTTATATGTCATGTTTCTTTATTTAACTTTTAGTAGGTATGCAACTTGGATGAGGGCTTTAGGAGGAGATCCTAAGACTGAAACGTTGACTGCTATAAATGCCGTTTTTAGAGCACATTTCATAGAAAGTGGCTTTATTCTAGCAGGAACTAGAAAACTTTTACAAAATATGCTGTATCCGCTATTATTTTAAGACCTTGTCTCTTTAATAAGTTAATATTACTTCATTCCAAAGCATATATTAAAATGGTTTTAACTTGTGCCCTTATGATTAAAAGATTTAGTTATATTATAATAGAAATATAAGATACCTTATATTGATCTGCTGGCCACTGGTCATTCCACTTTTACTCCCTTTTTTCATAAATTGTCAAATTATTTAAAAACAAATACATACATACCTGGTGATTTTCTGTAAATGACATTAAAAATGTAAAAAAAACGTATTGCTCATCTATTAAATTGTTGTTAACGATAAAGCAATACTTTTAATTTATTAAAACAAAAATAAAACTTGAATCGATAACTTAAATCACTGAAAATAAGTTGCTTGAGATGGGGTAGTTTTTATGGAAAATTTTAGTGTTAATGCTACAGTTAATTTATCTTATCTTAACAGAAGAGTTAATTGGATTTTCTTCTTGTTGAGTTTCAAAAATATTAATTTATCATGATTTAAAAACAAATACATGAAATGGCAACATAGACCTGCAAAGGCACTTTGTGCGCAATCTCACCTGTATCGATGTGACGTAATGCGCGAATTCAATTTAGCCTACTTTTGTTAATAGATTGACGTTCCATTTTAAATATACATTTTACTGGGAAAAGATTATTTAAATATACACGGACCGGGAAAACAAGTACGAACAAAATTCACTGGCTCCTGGACTAGTACTGTATCGAAGGAATTTTATGAATTAAACAAATTACGACCCTACTACAATAACAGTCTAGCCTAGTTACGCTGTTGTCAGACGTAATTTGTTTTTGATAATTTAATGACAACAGTATTGCAAGCAAACGTAGTTACATTACTACAGTTAAAAACATTGCAAACTTGGCATCACTATTTAAAACAAATATTGCATTTCTGCCGAGGATCATCCACGTTGACTTCAGAAATTTTGTAAATAATCATATCTGTCTTGGTTATATATCTATGGTTAAAAGCATAGTAAACTTGGCATCACTATTTAAAACAAATATTGCATTTCTGCCGAGGATCATCCACGTTGACTTCAGAAATTTTGTAAATAATCATATCTGTCTTGGTTATATATCTATGGTTAATAGCATAGTAAACTTGGCATCAATGCTCAATCAGATTATTGTATTTCTGCGCGGACGCCAACGTTGATGCTTCAAAAATTTTGTAAATAATCCTATCTGTCTTGGTTTTTATATCTATGAACCAAACCATCACACTATTTTCAACTTCGGCCACCCGAGCAAATGCCGTAAAAATGTCTGCCATCAAGACAGAATGGCGTATTTTTGTTAAAAACAAAGAATTGTAAATTACTCTATTCTTCTTTATCCTCAACACCCCCAGTTATGGATGAGAAAGAATTATGTATATGTGTATTTAAAGTTTAAAGGACGAGGAAATATAGAGTGTGTAAGACGAGCGAAAAGTTGTATGCATTACAATTTACAAAGACAAAATTATACATATTTTATTACCAACCTGTTAGAAGCAGTGAAATAATTTCAGTAGTAGTTAGAACATATTTTCCTGGCATTATTCTCTTAACGTTCGTCGACATCCCGGCTCATTACCAGAGCAAGCGTATAAAGTTACACAATGATATCAGAATAAACCGAGGTGGTGCAATAATAATTAGAGAGTTTATTATAAAATAATAGGGCTAATGGTAATTATATTAACAAGGATCTGCCTAGTACACATATGGTAATGTCGGGATAGCTCAGCTGAGTCGTTAATAAAGAAAGTCGCGTTTAGAGCGCATTTTAATTACTGAGTGTAATTAGTGACGTTGCCGCTATGCAGCCGGTGTGTCGTGTCATTAGTTCGCGCCTGCATTGTTTACACGCTGATACTTGTCCTTGTAGGTTCTTTGCAGTCGACAGAAAAAAATATTTACTCTAATGGACTCGGACAGGTTGTTAGTTTCTCGAAGGTAATTTAAATAATATCGTATACAGGTTAATTGATAATCTTTCACTATAATTTTTTTTTAACAAAATTCCCTTCGTGGGAATAATTTAACTCTAACGTAATTGACATGAGAAATTTAAAACAAAGGTCTTTAATAGTGTTCCTTAGGGCATTGTATAAAGAACTACTAGTAGTATCACCTTATGGAAGTATAATTGGACCCAAATGGATACTGCCAATAGATGACGCTAGTGAATTTGAAGTCGAAAATTGCTTAAACGCATTTGTAAAATTTATTATTTGAAAGTCAACATGAATCAAAATAAATAATACCTATGCAATTAAAAAAATAGTAATACTTATATCTTACTTACCTAGTCGAATTATTAAACTATTCCGTTTATTTATTTTATTTAAACAATATGTATTTTGAATATTTATTATTCATTCATAAAAGCAGTGCATTTTATAAAAAAATTTCTTCCATGGAGATCACTTAAAAGTTCCACGAAATAACATTCAACAAAGCACCCAACTTCAAAATCGCAATAAAAATTAATTAATATTAATTAATAAATCGTTTAAATTAACAAAATATAATAACAGACCCTCGTTTCATCCACTTATATAAGTAGGTACTATAATTATATAAATATTTGATATAATTGTTATTTTTGGTTGTAAATAATCCACTTAGAGAAAGTTATTTCCTTAAAATCATATTAAAACAGAGGCAGGATTCCACTGTAAACTTCATTAATATTAAAACTGTTATATACGGGCTTTGCGGCCTGGCGCCGACCCTGTTTAATATTTCTTGGTATGGGTTTTTATATGGACTTCGCGATAAAACTGTAGGTATCGACGAAGTACATAGGTACAAGACAAGCCAGTTTGAACAGGCCCATGACACTCCCTGGGCGGGAAAAAGACGCGCAACTTTTACTGCGCTGACGTTTTCGGGATATAACCTATCACTTGTCATAAATCCGGTTAAAAACTCGCTACCATGCGCAGGCAACCCATATTTTGTACACAAATATAAACTTTTGTTTACATTTTATCGAAGTAGTATTTGTAATACTAATACTAATACTAATAATTTATCCTTATTATTGCTCGTTTTATTTGAGGACATTGGAATAAATAGAGTACTAAAAGTAATCAAGCTAAAAAGGTGTGTTATAAAAAGAAAATATATTGCCTTCGACTGATTTAAGTTTAATATGTTTTCGTGAAGTATTTCCAACATGCTAGTTACTTGAATGGTTGTAAATTGTACGTGTATAAGTGATAAAAACATCTAGTACTTTGTGCTTCCTTTTTTTTTGTTGGTGTCCCAACCCAGAATTCCTAGCCAGCAGTAGTAGCAAAAACAATAACATTGTCTGCATTCAACCCATTTACATGTACATGATTTATCAGCTAAAAGCAGAATACAATATTTCTCTGCAAAATGTAAACAACGCTACAAGGAAAATTGTTCATGTATAAATTCAACAATTAAATCGAAATATATTATTTTTAAAGGACTTATATTAACTATTATGTTAATTATAAATTTTATAAGTATTTGTAACAAAATAATAGTTGTGTATTAATTAACCTGTTGCTATTTCAAAAAATATATTATTTATTGTTTATCAGGTATAAAAAATATGTGTACCTATAGAAATTTGTTGAAATGTTCTATTGCTCTTAATCTTTTTAATGGGTTCTTATTACAGTTGTAAATAAACACTTTTTATCCGTCTATTTAACACTTACAAACGTATGCATATTTTAAGTTGTAAAGATCCATAGCCTCTTAATGTTTTACATTAGAAATAAGACCTGTGATGTCACATTAAATCGTGAATATGAGGTAAAGGATTTGGGAGTTGTCTTTTAGTCTAATTTGAAGTTCAATAACCATTTTTTACACAAAACTAAAAAAGCAATAAAAGCATTAGGTTTTTAAATCAGAAATACAAAAAAATTTAGGATTACCACCAAAATCAGATTATATAATGCCTTAGTAAGACTCCATCTTGAATATGTTTCACATGGATGCCCTTGGAAGCCACACAAATTGATTATATTGGAAAAGTACAAAAAATATTTTTACGGTACCTTTATGTCATAAAAAATACGTGTACCCTTATACCTAAGATCTCGTATAAAACTATGCTCAATAGTTTTAAAATAAAATCTCTTTTACAAAGAAGAAAAGCAACAGGCTGTGATATATTTTATACTCTATTTTAAGTACAAAGATTGTGAATTGATTGACTATATAAATGTTAATGCGGCAAAGATTAATCTCAGAAACCAAGTAACAAAAAATTATTTGATTTAGATCCAAGTAGTATATCTCCTTTTAACAAGATGATGGCTGTTACCAATGAGTTTCTAAGCGAGATCCAAATAGATATCTTTAATGTTAGCCTAAGAAAGTTGAGGACTGTACTAAATTAAGTTTACTAGATATAAAGCTTTGTTTTGTTTTTGGTCTTAAATTTCTTGTTACTTAACTCTACATGTAACTACTATTAATTTTTTTATAGTATCCAATAAATAAATTTTACCTTATGGCTGCTTTCAAACAATTCTGTGTATAGTCACTTAGTTTAAAGTCAATTTTAAAGTAGTGGTTTTACAAGAATGTCAAATAGTAATATGTATTGTCTATGAATTTGCTGGGTGTAGTAAATGGCCAATATACATAACTTTGATATTTTTATCACAAGTGTAAAAACTACGAAAACCATATACATATAGTTCCCATTTTAAAATAAATTTAAATTAATTCATAATAAAAAAATAACGATTTTAGTCTGCTATACTTGAACTCATTCACAAAAACGAGTCACTGAGTACATATTTGTAAAAAAACTACACTAAATATGTCTCCGTTACAAATTTTTAAATTTAAAACTACATATTTTCCTATAGATTTTGCAGTACCTAAATAACGTATAGAATAAATTTTTACAATATACTAGAAAAGTTTTAGATTAGAGTTATTCTTAATAAATAAAGCAATACCTCTATTTTGTTACTCTGACCTTGTGTGTTATATATTTCCCTTAACAAACTAACGTTATATTTTGAACTAAAAGTAATTAAACTTTTCACCAAAAAGTAATATTTCACATATATAAAAAAGTTTAAAACGGTTCTGTCCTTCTTACATTTGCGAAGACTGCCCTGATATCTACACGGAAAAAAAATTATACAACAAATTTATACAATTATACATTTTTTCTCTACAATAAATAGTACATATAGGGACAGGGACAATTTGTAGTAAAAATTTCCAAATATTTGTAGAGAATGTATTGTTATTATTGTTATTATCTACAATATTTAGTAAAAATATCCAAATGCATCATAAGAATTGTTCTACAAATTGTTATAATTTTTGCTCTTTATTGTATGAATTTATATTAAAAATGTATTGCGTTTTATGAAAATAAATACGAAAATTTTACACAATAAATAGTAAAAATTCATACAAATTGTAGTAATTTTTAATAAAATTTGTAGTATTTTATAATTATTATAATTATAACCTAGAAAAAAATGTTCCTTAATAAAATATTCAATTTATTGTTTTAATATAAAAGATACAAAGTCTTAATTACATTATGTAATAAATAACAGTAATAATAGCACCCTCAGTCTCAGTTAGCTTTTCTGCACCTGAAAAATATGAAATAAAAATTAATGCCTATTGAGCTGTTCATACTCTTAAAACGGGGATATTTATCACCTTTACAGTGATTTTGATATTAAATGACTAAGTCAGATAACTAACAAAAATGAGAAAGTAGGTATGTCACAATTAAGACAAAAAAAATCATTGAACTTGGCACAACATTCGATCGTTGGGCACAACATTCGATCATTGACCACAACTATTTTTTTAAAAATATTCTACTGTTATTTAAATTAGTTATCTAAAGGTAAATTATTCAGAAACAATAATAAATGTACTTACCACTAATAGAAGTTATTATTAAAATTTTCTCAAACGCATCGGTGCTTATAATATAATAATGTGTTATATATGTACCATGCATTGTTTTGTGAACATGGCGAACGGCTACTGCTGTCTGGCCATTTATGATCGACGTCAGAAAACGTTGGCCAATAGCAGAAATCTGTTTTATTCACATGACTTAGAATTTCTACAAAATTATAGAATATTTTTGAACAAAATTGAATTTTTTTCATAAGAAGGGATGTAAAGTATTACTATTTTTTGTAGAGAAAATTACTATTTTTTGTAGAGATAATTATTAATATTTGTACAAATATTTACAGAAGTTAGTAGTAGTAATTACGATAATTGTAATAAATTTCTACTTCTACAAACAATAGTAAAATATACTAAACATTGTGGACTTCTTTCCTATTGTTGTAGCATTTTATTCGACAATTCAATTGCTACAATAATGAATAGTTTTTAACTATAAATTGTAATAAAATTTTCTACAAAAAGTTAAGTATTTTTCTACAAGTCTACTACTACAACATTGTAGTAAAATTTTCTAGTCACATTTTTTCCGTGTAATCTATTTTCTTTTTCAAAGTAATTAAGTTGTTCAACCGTTGTCTATGAAGGTATCTCACATCTCCCTCATACACACGACTTTGAAAAGCAGCAGAACAAAAATTCAACTAACCAGGTATACCAAGTCCGTGTGAAGAAAACTTTTCATATCCCGAAAACGTCAAGTGTCAACTAAAATTTCTACTTTTAAAGATCAAACGTGCCGCCTTAGAGTGCCAATACTGATTGGTATATATACTGGGGTTTGAATTCGGTAGTTAAAGAATAACTATTGGAAATATTACAGAAAGTGTTTTATTAATTAACTACCCTAAGACAGAACAAAAACTTTAGTCAAAGTGCCATCGAAGGAAGTCAAAAAATATAAATATAGGGTAGAAAAATCGTTATTATTAATTTATTACCAAAAGTCATTGTCTACAAATATTTCTGCTTATCGAGAAAAAAAGATCAGATGTTAATAAATTAATAGAACATGAACTATGTTTAAAGCATAGTGTTTACAAATGAAAGTTGTTTGTATCCCATGCCTATTTGCTAATAATAAATTTGGTTGTTTTTAAATAACAATAAATTTGGTTTCTTTAATCTGTTCAATAATATAACTTTAATGTAACTTTTTCTAACTAGAATATTTGCAATCAAAATTATATTATTTTAAATAATATTTATATCCAGTTTGTTATTTTATTTTTTAATTCCATCGTTAATGTTTGTTTTTTAAGTACTTTCTTGAGTGCTATAAAAAAAACACGTAAAATTCGCGAAACCCTTGAGAGATCTCTACGAAACCCCTGAATTCTGGGGAAATCAGTTTAAGAAACACTACTTATCTAATGCACAGTGGATAATAAGTAATTAAAATACATACATTAAACATTGTTAAAAAAACAAACGAGATAATAATAATAATAATACTGTCTCTAATTCACCCCCTTACTAGTGAATTTTAACCCCAAAAGCTGAACTTGTCCGGGGAAAGGGACGGCTATTATTATGATTTGCCGTGGCGCTCCGGGGCGACCTAAAGATGATTGATGATGCCATTTGACTTACAGGTGAGGAAAACCCCACCCACCATCATATTTTAATAATTCGACTGCTACATAATATTATTTAATATTTTTTTAATTTCATATCAAAGGCAGCTCCAGGGAGGAGGCCATGGTCCCCATGACAGTCCAGATATTAAAATTCTTACAATCCATGTGCCTTTTATGAAAAAAATATATTTGCTAAAAAGGGTATGGCTAATGACAATGGCCCCCTAGAGCTGCCCTTGTTGCATAAATTTAATTTAATATAATTAAATATCTTTAAATTTATTTATCACTGTACAATGTGCCTATTTACAACAACTACAAAAAATAAACACAATAAATTCACAATGAGGCGCGTAACTACAGTGGGCCTAGGGAGCCAGCCTCCCCCAAGACGTCGCCAGGCCCCCTCCAGGAAAAGGCCAACATTGAATTTTATTAACCGATCGTATTCTGGAATTATTCTTAACCGAATAGGAAATTAAAGTTAATTTAAAGCTTATTTTATAAAATCCACGAAGGACTTTTTTGTCGTTTGTCTAGTACACAAAGTTTTTCATTTTACAAAAATGTGTACAGTAAATTTAGCTACAGTTTCTGGGGTCAAAAAAATAGTCGATGCAAGCTAACTTAATTTTATAAAAAATATATAGTAAAATGCTTATATAGGGTGTTAAAAATAAATTTTAAAAGTGTTTTGTTGTTCTTACTCTAAAACTGCTTAATCTATTTTTATGAAATTGTATATGGGATGTAAGTATATACTTACTTATATATATAATAAATAAAATTGTTTTAATTGTATAATTGTATAGATATTTAGAAATAACGGTTCCGCCCCCTTTGACCTCCTTACTTTTTTAGACAATAAAATTCAGTTAAAAACAGAATACCATTTTACGGATTATAGCAAACATGGAATACAACAAATGGAATACCCTATATGTTATTAAAATTTAGAAACATTTTTAATTACTAATTTTAAAAATATACAATACCCCTATCATATAAACCTACCCTTCTCAAGTAATTAAACGTCGAATATCTTGATTAAGCAATTTACTGTGAATATGGAAACGTCAATATTATTTAAGTAAAAGCTATGAAAGTTAAAACTATTTATGTTTGATAAAAGTGACATTACTTTAATAAAATAATCAAAATAGTTTACAGTGGGAAAAAAGTGTTAGATATTTATCTAAACTAAGATATTCAACGTTTAGTTAATCAAAAAAATCATTCCTAAAATTGAATAAAATATATAGACTATCCCATTTAAAAATCGTATTTGTTATATCTCAATAACTAAATATATATATTGACAATTAATTTGACAGAATTGTCGCTCTAGAGTTCCATAATCTGACGTAGAGGACGTATCTGACCAGCAAATAAAGTCGTTAGTTGAATTATTGTACCAATAGATGTCAGGCGCGATTGCCTCCAAATATAACTTTTACATTGCGATTATCTTACGATAGGTCTTTACACAATGCTTAGGGTCTGATCTTAAATAAAAGAGACCGGAGATGTTATATTGCACATCGCGCACGTTGTCTATTCCAACCCTAAGTAACCCACCAATTAAAAATCATTGTATCCACGACGCCACCCGAATTGCTCCGACATTTCTATTCTGCGGTCATCTCCGCGTGAGTGAGTCATCATGTACTGCCATTTTTCGAATTATTTGTTGGTGTTATTAGCAATTTAAACTGTTTTAGTTACTTAATTTTAAGTCGAAAATGCCACGATGTATCGAGAATAATTGTATATACAAATAATATAATTGCCAATGTTATGAAAAATAAGAAATATATTCGTTTTCAGCGGTAAATATTTATTAACGTTTTGACATAAAGCCGCCATGATCCCTTGTGGTGAATACTTCAGATCCGCATTAAGGGGTCTCAATAAATATTAAGCATCAAATACATATTTCAAAAAACAGATTTCATTATGCATAAGTTTACAAAAGGGTACATTTAATTTAAATAAGAAGTAAATAGGGATTGTTACTAACGATATTTTGTTTTTAAAAAAATAGTTTCATAAGAATATTTACAAAAGGTGGTTTTTAGCCCTTTTTGGTAGATAAATCAGAAGTAAAGAAGCATAGTTGCTAGCGGAATTTTATTTTTATAAAGTATTTTTAAAAGATTATTAGATGAAATACAGGATCACCTACTTAAAATTTCAAGTTTCATCTTATTTGTGATTAAATCGGAAGTGACATTTGAATCTTAAGTCTTAAAACAAAGTAAAACGCACAATATGATGCAGTATAAGTAAAAAATACTAAAGTTACGGAAGTTAGTTATATTGTTAATAAAATGTTACATTATAAACCCCTAAACAACTCGAAAAAAAAATCTAGCAATATTTATTATTTATTATACAATCGAATGCGGTTTCAAAGATAACAGGATCGAAAAATCCGAATTTTTAAATTTTGAAGCTAAATACTAGGATAAAATTAAGCGATAGGGGTTACAAAAATAATCGATTTGTCGATTTTTTTTTATGAAAATCGGTTTATCCGTTATAATTAATCGATTATTGTCGATTAATCGAACATTTTCAATAAATTATTTTTGTTTGTTTTTTAAGATACTTAATGGAATAATTGCAAATATTCGATTTTTTTAGAAAAATCGATTTAATATTTAATCGGCTTTTTTAATTAATCTTATTTACGATTAACTGAATATTTTCGATTAATCGATTATTTTCGATTTTAAAAAGGTATTCGAATAATTTGTTTTAAAGAAATACGAAAATAATAGATTATATAAAAATAATCGATTTATCGAATATAATCGTTTATTTTATATAATTAATATTTCGGTTATTTTTTAGAATTATCAATTTATTAGTCAATCAGCTTTTTATTAATCGATTATTTTCAGTTTATCGATTATTTTATATTTTTCAAAGATTATCTAATAATCTGTTTCCAAGGAAATACGGAACAAAATAGATTATTTAAAAATAATCGATTATTTAAAATAAACGATAATCCGTTTATTATTTTTTGTAAACACTGATTTATCGGTTAATTGGCTTTTTAATTAATCGGTTATTTTTGGTTTTCAAAGATAATCAAGTAGTTGATTTTAAAGGAAATACGAAAATAATATAGATTGTTTGAAAATAATCGATTGATTAAAAATAATCGATTATTATCAATGATCGATAATTTATTTCGATAATCATCCACCTCTAGCGACCAAATGACTTTTAATATTTTTAAATTTTAAAATATTATCTGGCATTTCAAGAGTTTTTTTCTTTATATTAATTAATATTCCCAAAGAAAGAAGCTTTATTATACCTTTTTCTGAGGTTACAATACAAAACAGCATTTTCTCATTTTGACTAATTTTTAATATTATGTAAAAAAAAATATAATGTTCAAGTCACAAGGTTTGATTTGCAGTATTTTTAATTAATTTCTATTTTCCTTATTCTTGAGTCACCTATATACTTACTGTCAGTAATTATTACGTAGATTTATTTGCTAGTAGTCATTATAGGTGCCAATTTTTTATTTCTCAAATTATTTTATACATAGACTCTCAATATTTTACGATTTAATTTTCATAAAAACAATTATTGCCTTATCAATCTAATTTTAACGCCATTTTAATTTCTTAGTCCTCGTTCTTAAATGTTTTTTTGTTCGTACTTGTTTAATGTAAATTTATATTTAAATTTAATTTGACTATTGGGAATGTCTTAACCAATAAGAAGCATCTTTCTTTTTTTTATTTTTTAGTTTTTCACCTTTATTAAACAAATAGGTATCTCTTTTTCACCTAATATAAAGTTAGACACAGTGACCATTAATACTTTTTATTTTAACATATGTAGCTTATTCGTAATGGATGTCATTTTAAGTTAAATTATTATTAATCCTCTTCGTTAACCTTTAACTGTTTACTCAGAAGGGAATCCAACTTTTATAAAATGTGGTAATATTTGATGATTTTGAGTTTTATTTGCTCATCTGTAACTGTTTGTTTTTGTTTAATTTTCAGTCGCAATTAAAATAACTTTGTGAAACATATCTCAAATATAACTAACCTTTACACAACTGTTGTGGGATAAGATATGCGTAATTTTTTATCAATAACTACTTTAGAAACATTATTTGTGGATCACTCTTTAGTTTTGGTATGCCCTATTTCGCAGAAGACTTGAAACCACTGTCTCTTGTTGGAACATTAAAGGGTTCGGTATAATTTATGGTAAGGGTGTAGCATGCTTACCGGAAATAATGATTAAACCTGGTAGTTAGAAATAGGTTGACGTTAAATAAATTTTGACAAGTTTTACTTCTACACTTTATCTATAAAAAGTGAAAACAAATTTTTTGTGCGAAAATAGTTCCTTGTGAATGAAATTATTGTAATTTTAAAGACACTCACAAATCGCAATTGTGTGTATTTCATCCTGAAAAATAATTTTCTGAGTCAGTTTTTGTTGGGAGAGAATCTTCAGATGTTTTTTAAAACCACCTTGTACATGAGCAATTACTTCAAAGAAAGTATATTTCGCAGTGCCTGCTTGTGTGTGTTAAATGTTCGTGAAATAATGACGAGAAAGATAAAAAGAAATGTACGTGTTTTGAATGACATTAAAGACTTCTAAGATTCCTACAAAATACGAACAAGAAATAACGTCCTTAAAATGTTAAAGAAGTATCCTTAATGGAGTATAAAAAATATATTGGTTGAGAAATCTAGATATTTAAGAAACGATACATTTTTGATTAAGTAAACATTTTTATTCCTATAATTCCCACATCAATATTGTTAATAGTCAACATAACATCAACATCAAAATTTATTTAAATAATTTTACTGAGGTCGGCCTTAGAAAAATGTACGTGTGACGGCAGTGGTGCATCCAGAGATTAAGTTTAGGGGGGTAGTAGTAATAAAGTTTGGGTCTTGGTTGATAGTGGTAATATTTAAGACTTTATTTTTGATAATAATACACTGTAGTACCTATAAAAAGTTAGGTTTAAAAATTTGGGGGAGGGGTAATTGCCCCATTATCTCCCGTATATGCGCCCCGTCATGCTAGAAAAGTATTTAGTTTTTCCGATAAAGGCATAGACATAAATTTTTATGTTAGTAAAGAATTAGCTTAATATAAAATAGTATAGAGTATAAAATTTTGCCGTATCTGTTTTTTTGTTTCCTCAATTTTATTAACGAAAAACTCGTATTGTCAGGCTATGTTGATAATGGGGTGTTAATAGACTGCGACCTAAAAGATCTATTGTGTCCCCTTCTGTCGCCACTGCACTAAGGAAATGTCTCAATGCCTATAGTGACCCTTCCAATCCTATTTTCTCAAGGAAGTGTAGGATTTGAAGTGGCTTCAAGTTAGGTAAGTCTTCCTCTTCTATTTGATATCCTCCTAGATATAGTGCCCTTGGATTCTGGAGTGCTACACATTCAGTTAGGATGTGAATGGAGGTTTCGTCCTCCTCCTCACAGAATCTGCACTCACTATCCTCTACTACTCTCAGTTTACTTAGGTGTCCTTTTAGTCGGCAGTGCTGTTACAATACGTAGCCTGTTCTTGCTCAGGCAGATGCAGGCTTCCGATCTTTTTTGGTTATATTCACCCAGAAGTATCTTGGCCTGTCTCAGCCCCAAGAGATTGTTCCAATTATCGGTTCTTCTACTACCCAATTCTTTTTTAATCTCTTCTAATATTATGTTACTGCTGATACCGCAGAATGGCTCAGGTCCTACAAAGGGTGTTTGAGCCCCTTTCCTTGCAAGACTATTGCAATCTCGTTACCCTGTACCCCGTTATGTCCCGGGACCCAAGTGAGAGTAACTCTATTTTTCTCGCCTAGCTCATTCAATTGTTCTAGGCATCTCCATACCATTTTTGAGCTGATTACGTAAGAACTCAGCGCTTTGATGGCTGCTTGACTATCGGACATGATGATAATCTCTTGTCTATGATAGTTTCTCTCGATGTTAAACTGGATATACTTCTCGATGGCGTGAATTTCCGCCTGGAAGATGCTTGGGTATTTTCCCAAGCTTTCGGAGTGCTTGGTTCTCGGCCCATACACTGCTATTCCAGTTTCTTCTATGGTTTTGGAACCGTCCGTGTACCACTGAATAGCTCGGGTCAGGCTAACAGAGTACCTAATATTTCCAATAAAGGCTAGAGTGGAATTTTTTTTATGTTGATATAGAACTAACCTAAAATGAGTCCTAATTTATGTGGTGCCCATTTTTTATTTTCCTTAATTTTTTGAAAGTAAAACTTTAAAAACTCGTACTATCCCAGCAAACACAAACATGTAACATATATGTATCATTTACATGTACTAGTTCCGTGTTACATAACAAAGTAACTTACATGTTACAAAATAACTCACGTGATTACTGTGAAAAATTACCTAATTTTGTTATATAGCAGGTTCCTTATATGTGATGTAATGTGTTAAGTACATGTATTGAACAATGTTATATATCGGAAGACATGTAACATTTATATTACCATTGTAACATTTAATATGCTTCATTATTACAGCACATATACATTGCTTTTTTCATATAACATTAGTATTATAAATGTTATATAAATGAAGGTATATAAATGTGTCGTTTCAAAATGTAGGTATTATATATACAGTGTGTCTACTTAAGTTGGAACCATATGGAAAACTTTTTTATTATTGATTTTGTAAAAAAATTTATCTCTGATAAAAAGTTCTACATCGTCCAAAACTTAACATGCAATCATAAGATAATAATTTATTTAAGCTGTCTACGAGGTTTGTCTAAAAATATGAATTTTACTCAAGAGTAAAGTACCTTTATGTTTTACAATACAGAAGAACATTATAAAGTAAAGTTATTTTGAATTAAAAGTTATATTCAAATATGCAATTACAGTCATTTAGCATGAAAATTCAGGTTAGGTGATTATATACGTTTTACATTATTTGTAGTTATAAATTAATTAATCACCAAACCTGAATTTTAATGCTAAATGGCCGAAATTGTATATTTAAATATAACTTTTAATTCAAAATAACTTCACTTCATAACATTCTTCTGTATTGTAAAATATAAAGGTACTTTACTCTTGAGAAAAATTCATATTTTTTGGCAAACCTCGTATACAGCTTAAACAAATTGATATCTGATGGTTGCATTTTAAGTTTGGGACCATGCAGAACTTTTTATCAGGAATACATTTTTTCACAAAATCACTAATAAAAAAGTTTTCCATTTGGTTCCAACTTAAGTAGACACACTGTATGACAAATACTTACAAAAAAAAACGTTGAAAATATTTGGAGGAAAAAGAAAAGTAATTTAAACGTATTTGTTAGGTATATCAATAATTTTATTGGACAAATTCATAATCGAAACCAAAAATGTGTTATAAAAATATTGCACACAAATATAATAACCCAAATGCATCATAAAAATCACAAAATATCTGCTATTGACGATCCACGGCCTCAAAATTCAGGGCCCCATAAAGCATGACCTGAAAAGAGAACAAAAATTAATATTTACACCTCAAATGTATCATCGAAATACAGCACACACATATAACTCAATTCCATTATAAAAACTCAACATACCTGCTATTGTCCACAAAAAATCCAAAAATGCCACAGGTACCTCCATAAAACGCCTATGGCCGCCATCGAATATTGAAACGCTACTAAAAATAATCCACCAGATTTGTCTCTGACCAGATATACCTACCAGAGACTACCTACTTACCTACCTAAGAAACATGCGCATTTCAAGAACCGTTTGATCAACAGCATTTATGTATATATACGCTATGTAACATTTTGTACGAAATAATTTAGTACAATTGTTACTTCAATGTAGATTACACAGATATATAAATTGATATAATCTTTATGTGAGGAAATTAATATAACGGATATGTAATTTTTGTAACATATATTATAATTATATACATGGTATATAACTATGGTGCTAAGTTTGAACTTATGTGTTCGGTTCCATAAATAACACATAAAAGTGCATACAAGACAGTCTAAGTATATTTTAACCTTCTTAGTTATGTAACAGTAGGGAACATGTAACAGAATGGTTTGCTGGGATCAAGTTAGCAGAGCACTTAATTTTTCCGATAAAGGCAAGAGCAGAAAACATTTAATGTTAATAAATAATTAGCCTAAAATGAGCTTAAAATTGTGCCCTCTCCATTTTAAGATTCCTTAATTTTATTAACGAAAAACTTTATAAACTCGTATTATCAAGCTAGCAGAGAAACTTATTTTATGGAAAAAAAAATTATGTTAGTATAGAATTGGCCTGAAATGAGCCTAAATTATGCAGTATCCATTTTTTATTGTTCTCAGTTTTTTAACGAAAAATACTATAAAAGTCGAGCTACCAGAGAACATAATTTTTCCAATATAGGCAACAATTATTTTAAAATAAGCCTAAAATTATTTCATAATTTTTTACATTGCTAAATTTTTTAATGAAAAACGCAATAAGTGCATGTTGTTAAGCCTCCAGAGGACCTAATTTTTTTCTATAAAGAAAGCAACGCAATTTTTTTAGGATGATTAATCTAAAATTAATCTAAAATTAATCTAAAATTAATCTAAAATTAATCTAAAATTAATCTAAAATTAATCTAAAATTAATCTAAAATTAATCTAAAATTAATCTAAAATTAATCTAAAATTAATCTAAAATTAATCTAAAATTAATCTAAAATTAATCTAAAATTAATCTAAAATTAATCTAAAATTAATCTAAAATTAATCTAAAATTAATCTAAAATTAATCTAAAATTAATCTAAAATTAATCTAAAATTAATCTAAAATTAATCTAAAATTAATCTAAAATTAATCTAAAATTAATCTAAAATTAATCTAAAATTAATCTAAAATTAATCTAAAATTAATCTAAAATTAATCCAAAATTAATCTAAAATTAATCTAAAATTAATCTAAAATTAATCTAAAATTAATCTAAAATTAATCTAAAATTAATCTAAAATTAATCTAAAATTAATCTAAAATTAATCTAAAATTAATCTAAAATTAATCTAAAATTAATCTAAAATTAATCTAAAATTAATCTAAAATTAATCTAAAATTAATCTAAAATTAATCTAAAATTAATCTAAAATTAATCTAAAATTAATCTAAAATTAATCTAAAATTAATCTAAAATTAATCTAAAATTAATCTAAAATTAATCTAAAATTAATCTAAAATTAATCTAAAATTAATCTAAAATTAATCTAAAATTAATCTAAAATTAATCTAAAATTAATCTAAAATTAATCTAAAATTAATCTAAAATTAATCTAAAATTAATCTAAAATTAATCTAAAATTAATCTAAAATTAATCTAAAATTAATCTAAAATTAATCTAAAATTAATCTAAAATTAATCTAAAATTAATCTAAAATTAATCTAAAATTAATCTAAAATTAATCTAAAATTAATCTAAAATTAATCTAAAATTAATCTAAAATTAATCTAAAATTAATCTAAAATTAATCTAAAATTAATCTAAAATTAATCTAAAATTAATCTAAAATTAATCTAAAATTAATCTAAAATTAATCTAAAATTAATCTAAAATTAATCTAAAATTAATCTAAAATTAATCTAAAATTAATCTAAAATTAATCTAAAATTAATCTAAAATTAATCTAAAATTAATCTAAAATTAATCTAAAATTAATCTAAAATTAATCTAAAATTAATCTAAAATTAATCTAAAATTAATCTAAAATTAATCTAAAATTAATCTAAAATTAATCTAAAATTAATCTAAAATTAATCTAAAATTAATCTAAAATTAATCTAAAATTAATCTAAAATTAATCTAAAATTAATCTAAAATTAATCTAAAATTAATCTAAAATTAATCTAAAATTAATCTAAAATTAATCTAAAATTAATCTAAAATTAATCTAAAATTAATCTAAAATTAATCTAAAATTAATCTAAAATTAATCTAAAATTAATCTAAAATTAATCTAAAATTAATCTAAAATTAATCTAAAATTAATCTAAAATTAATCTAAAATTAATCTAAAATTAATCTAAAATTAATCTAAAATTAATCTAAAATTAATCTAAAATTAATCTAAAATTAATCTAAAATTAATCTAAAATTAATCTAAAATTAATCTAAAATTAATCTAAAATTAATCTAAAATTAATCTAAAATTAATCTAAAATTAATCTAAAATTAATCTAAAATTAATCTAAAATTAATCTAAAATTAATCTAAAATTAATCTAAAATTAATCTAAAATTAATCTAAAATTAATCTAAAATTAATCTAAAATTAATCTAAAATTAATCTAAAATTAATCTAAAATTAATTTTAGATTAATCTAAAATTAATCTAAAATTAATCTAAAATTAATCTAAAATTAATCTAAAATTAATCTAAAATTAATCTAAAATTAATCTAAAATTAATCTAAAATTAATCTAAAATTATGAAAATATTAAAATTTGAAGAATCCAAAGGTGTTCTGCTAGCTTGATATCAAGTTAGCAGGACACCTAATTTTTTTTTAAAGAAAGGAGCCCAAAATTATATCATTCTCAGAACGTCAAAAATCCAAGGGTGTTCTGCTAGCTTGATACGTACTTCATGGCCCACTTTATAAATATTTTTTTTATAGATCACCCTTTAATTGAATACAATTTAAGTCCTTTTTAACAATAATTTTATAAAGGAACAAAACATTTACTAACGTCTGTTAATTAGTAAGGGTACTACAAATTCTTCTCTAAGCATTAGAGTCTTTAATTTTTATATAATCAGGCCAGACATTATATTTTTGTAATAAAAATATTAAATAAAGTTATTATCTAGGTATACAAACAAATATTAATAATTGTATCAACCCAGTATATATACCAATCAGTATTGGCACTCTGAGGCGGCACGTTTGATCTTTAAAAGTAGAAATTTTAGTTGACACTTGACGTTTTCGGGATATGAAAAGTTTTCTTTACACGGACTTGGTATACATGGTTAGTTGAATTTTTGTTCTGCTGCTTTTCAAATTCGTGTGTATGAGGGAGATGTGAGATACCTTAATAGACAACGGTTGAACAACTTAATTACTTTAAAGAAGAAAATAGATTAGATATCAGGGCAGTCTTCGCAAATGTAAGAAGGACAGAACCGTTTTAAATTTTTTTATATATGTGAAATATTACTTTTTGGTGAAAAGTTTAATTACTTTTAGTTCAAAATATAACGTTAGTTTGTCAAGGGAAATATATAACACACAAGGTTAGAGTAACAAAATAGAGGTATTGCTTTATTTCTTAAGAATTACTCTAATCTAAAACTTTTCTAGTATATTGTAAAAATGTATTCTATACGTTATTTAGGTACTGCAAAATCTATAGGAAAGTATGTAGTTTTAAATTTAAAAATTTGTAACGGAGACATATTTAGTGTAGTTTTTTTACAAATATATACTCAGTGACTTGATTTTGTGAATGAGTTCAAGTATGGCAGACTAAAATCGTTATTTTTTATTATGAATTAATTTAAATTTATTTTAAAATGGGAACTATATGTATATGGTTTTTGTAGTTTTTACACTTGTGATAAAAATATCAAAGTTATGTATATTGGCCATTTACTACACACATCAAATTCATAGACACAATACATATTACTATTTGACATTCTTGTAAAACCACTAATTTAAAATTGACTTTAAACTAAGTGACTACACATAGAATTGTTTGAAAGCAGCCCTTATGTATAATTTATGTATTGGATACTATAAAAAAATTAATAGTAGTTACATGTAGAGTTAAGTAACAAGAAATTTAAGACCAAAAACAAAACAAACCTTTATATCTAGTGAACTTAATTTAGTACAGTCCTCAACTTTCTTAGGCTAACATTAAAGATATCTATTTGGATCTCGCTAAGAAACTCATTGGTAACAGCCATCATCTTGTTAAAAAGAGATATACTACTTGGATCTAAATCAAATAATTTATTGTTACTTGGGTTTCTTAGATTAATCTTTGCCGCAATAACATTTATATATTCAATCAATTCACAATCCTGGTACTTAAAATAGAGTACAAAATATATCACAGCCTGTTGCTTTCTTCTTTGTAAAAGAGATTTAATCTTAAAACTATTGAGCATAGTTTTATACGAGATCTTAGGTATAAGGGTACAAGTATTTTTTATGACATAAAGGTACCGTAAAAATATTTTTTGGACTTTTTCAATATGATCAATTTGTGTGGCTTCCAAGGGCATCCAAACATACTCAAGATGGAGTCTTACTAAGGCATTATATAATCTGATTTTGGTGGTAATCCTAAATTTTTTTGTATTTCTGATTTAAAAACCTAATACTTTTATTGCTTTTTTAGTTATGTGTAAAAAATGATTATTAAACTTCAAATTAGACTGAAAGACAACTCCCAAATCCTTTACCTCATATTAACGATTTAATGTGACATCACAGGTCTTATTTCTAATGTAAAACATTAAGAGGCTATGGATCCTTACAACTTAATATATGCATACATTTGTAAGTGTTAAATAGACGGATAAAAAGTGTTGATTTTTATTTACAACTATAATAAGAACCCATTAAAAAGATTAAGAGCAATAGAACATTTCAACAAATTTCTATAGGTACACATATTTTTGATACCTGATAATCAATAAATAATATATTTTTTGGAGTAGCAAACACACAACTATTATTTTGTTACAAATACTTATAACATTTATAATTAACATAATAGTTGATATAAGTCCTTTAAAAATAATATATTTTGATTTAATTGTTGAATTTATACATGAGCAATTTTCTTTGTAGCGTTGTTTACATTTTGCAGAGAAATATTGTATTCTGCTTTTAGCTGATAAATCATGTACATGTAAATGGGTTGAATGTAGACAATGTTAATGTTTTTGCTACTACTGCTGGCTAGAAATGCTGGGCTGGGATGCCAACAGAAAAAAAGGAAGCACGAAGCACTAGATGTTTTTATCACTTGTACACGTACAATTTACAACCATTCAAGTAACTACCATGTTGGAAATACTTCACGAAAACATATTAAACATAAATCAGTCGAAGGCAATGTATTTTCTTTTTATAACACACCTTTTTAGCTTGATTACTTTTAGTACTCTATTCCAATGTCCTCAAATAAAACGAGCAATAATAAGGATAAAACACACACTGAAGTGTATTTGGGGTATTTTTGATCTAAATCCACTATCAAAATAACAAATTTTCCGTTTTTAAGCTGTGAATGTATTACAAAAACTACTTCGATAAAATGTAAACAAAAGTTTATATTTGTGTACGAAATATGGGTTGCCTGCGCATGGTAGCGAGTTTTTAACCGGATTTATGACAAGTGATAGGTTATATCCCGAAAACGTCAGCGCAGTAACAGCTGCGCGTCTTTTTCCCGCCCAGGGAGTGTCATGGACCTGGTATCAGTTTAACACCAAACAAGGGCGGGAACCAGCCTAAGCAACTTATTCTTGTTTTGTGGTGACAGTCCTGTTCAGTACTTTTTGTACGCCCATGTCAGTAAACGTTAAAAATCGCACTGTCAACATTCCTTGTAAATGACATTTAATAATAACATGCACGTAATGAGATCTCATAACATACACGTGCGTTTTGATTGGGAAACTTAAATTTCTTAGTTTAATCAAATTGTAATCAAATTTTTATCTAAGTTTTTATTTTATTTTATTTACGTTTTTATCTGGTTTATTTACATAAATTTAGTCAATTAAAAAACAAAAACTTTTAGAATTAGCGCGATACATTTTGGATTAAAAAAGTTGTGCCCCTAAATGTAGGCAACAAATTATACAATTTAAAAACTAAGTCGCGTTTTCTTAGCATGCTATGGAAATGAACGTCGTTTCGTTTATATTGTCAATTTTTGTAACAAAATATTATTGTATTCGAACATTTTCTCAACTTTACCTACGAATATGTCTTCATGCGTAATGGGTTACTTACAACTCTTGTTACTTAATATACTATTACAAACATTATACTTGTATTATATTATAATAGTAGATATAAGAATGTATTCTATATTTTATTTAACGACTCTAAATGTGCACCGTCGTACGGGTATATATGAAACAGGCGGGTTATATGACACGATTGGGCATATTTTTAAATTTCGCGGTAAATACATGTAAAGTTGGCAACACAGGATGTCAAACGTTACTAATTCGTTTTTATGCAGTTGTGAGGTTATGTATAGTGGTGTTAAATATTGTTATTAAAACAGGCGTGTATTTATTAAGTAAGTATTGTTTTATTGGAATATTTATGTATGTTGGAAAAACCTCTGAATACTAAATAAACTAATAGAAAAGTATGTGTGCAATAATGAAATTTATTTTTCTTTATGCCCAGAACTATTTATTTACGCACGAAATATATTTATAGTTTTGATCTATTTTCGAAAAACGGAAATTTTAAAAAATAGTGTAGTTTTCAGGGTTATACGAAACGAACGAAATATGCCTAGAAATTACATTCATGTGCCGGGAACAGCTCGAAGAAGAGATTACAATGTTGATAAAACGGAAGACGCTTTGAGAGATGTAGAAAATGGACTTTCATTTGGTTAAGCGGCGGAAAGACACGGTGTGCCAAAAGCCACACTTTATAAAAAATACAGAGGAGTGCATGGGGATAAGTTGGGTAGACCAACAGCGTTGAGTTTTTTAGAAGAGAGGGCAATAAAGAGTGCATTGGAAACAGCTTCTGGCTTTATGATGCCTTTTACTGAGGGAAGATTACAAGATTTTGTTGAGCAGTATGTAAACCAAAAGGGTGTAAAAAATCCTAGTTTTAAAGACAATCGCCCAGGAAAAGACTGGTGTACAAGCTTCCTCAAAAGGCATGAATGTTTGTCGAAAAGAAACTGTGAAAATATTAAAAGATGCCGAGCAGAAGTGGGTCCTAAAACAATTCGTGAATATTTTCGACACTTCAAAAATACACTGGAAGGAGTTTCACCCAGCAATATATTAAACTATGACGAGACAAATCTTAGTGATGATCTAGGTAAAGAAAACGTTATTGTACGCCGAGGAACAAAACATGCCAGTCGAATAATGGACTCATCGAAAAGTATAACTTCACTCATGTTTTGTGTAACAGGTGACGGAAGTTTGCTCCCAATATACATTGTTTACAAGGCCAAATATTTATATTTAGATTGGGTGGAAGGGGGTCCCGACGGAATAAGGTACAATCGAACTGAGTCCGGTTGGTTTGACTTTGACACAAAGAAGGAAAAAAGTTATTTTAGCCGATAATTTAGGGACTCACCTAACGATTAATGTTTTAAAAAAGTGTGAAAACAACAACACTGATTTCGTTTTTTTTCCAACAAATAGTACACAGATCTGCCAACCGCTAGATGTAGCATTCTTTTGGCCCTTGAAAATTAGTTGGAGAAAAATTATAAAAAATTGGAAAAACAAAAATAGAGGTGTGGTGCCAAAACAACAATTTCCTAAGTTGCTAAAAGAGCTTTTGATTGGCATTAATGAAAATGCTAAAGCAAATATTGTAGGTGTCTTTAAAGCAACGGGAATATCGCCTCTAAATGAAGAAATAGTTCTAGAAAAAGTCCGACCCCCTACATCTTCAAATCAACCTACTGTAGTAATAGCCATGAAGGATTCTTTTACACATATATTAAAAGACCTGACAAATGTTGCTGAAAAAACTGTTGCAAAAAGAAAACGAAAAATACAAGTTCCGACAGGAAAGTCTGTTTCAACCTCAGATTTGGAAGTTGCCACCAGTTCCACGACCACAACCAACCAAATTGAAGATGATTTGCACGAACCAGATGAATATCAAGAAACTGATGCAAACATAGAAATTGAAACTCATCTTAATTTTAAAACAGAAGTTACTGGACCCTGTGATATTGAAGAAGGTTGTTTTGTTGTTGTTGATTTTACATATAATGAAAACACAAAAAAAACAAAGTTTGAAGGAATACGTCGCACAAATTATTAAATTAAACAAAAAAACAATTGAAGTTAACTGTTTGCGAATGCATACGGGAAGAAGAGACAGTTTTGTTTTTCCATCTGTTTTAGACACGGCACATGTGGCATTGGAAGCAATTAAGTTTCGGCTGTCTCAGTCTGCAATACGTCGAGGAGTGTACAGATTTCTAGGCGATGTTTTTTAATTTTAACTATTTCATTTTTTTATATTTAGGCATAGACTTTAAAATCACTTTTTTTGTTAATTTTTCACTAACAGAATACAGGTATTAATTTTTTTCAATAAAAAAGCCTATTTGATGATAATCTGGAATTTGCTTGATATTTTTAAGTCTGTATGAAACGATTTCCAGAATACATAATATTCCCATTAATGTTTTTAATTGTTTCATATATCCCGATATAGCGGGTTATATAAAACGCTGGTTTTTTATATATAAAAAAAAGAAGATTAAAGCTTGTTTCATCCTATGTATATCGCAAATGTATTTCTTAAACAATCCTTAATCAAAATCCTATGTTTTTTTCCAAAAAACTTTCCTTGTCGTAATATATATACACAAAAATAGTTAAAATTCGTTTCATATACACCCGTACGACGGTACCTATATACTACTGAAACAAATTTTAATTTTGTCTATACTAAAGAATAATAAAAGAATTTTAATACTTTTGAGCAAGCCATTTTTGACAAGGCCGATCATGAATATCATCCCTTAAGTCCCTCTCTGCCTTATTTCCGCCCCCACTTTTACCAATAATATGCGATGATATAAGTTAACCTCCCGAAAGCGACCCTAATGGGATGCCTATGGAAATGGGACGACCCTGGCTACTATCGATCATCATTCTGAAATATACTAGAACCATAATTAAGGCATCTATAGATTCGAGTAGAGTGTAAAAAATGGCGAATGCACTATAGAAATAATCTCGAATCCACCAGAATATAATAATATTATAATAATAATAATACTCTCCCTAATTCTCCCCCTTACGAGTGAATTTCAACCCCTGAAGTCGACTGAACGACTTGTGTAGGGGAAGGGACGGCTATTATTATTATTTGCCGTGGCGCTCCGGGGCGACTTAAGGATGATTGATGGTGCCATTTGACTTACAGGTGAGGAAAACCCAGAAAACCTCACCCACCATCATCAAACTCAAAATACAACCGAACATACCAGCGCTCCTTTATGTGTATAAATAGACTGTTTTCTGTGGGAGAATACGATTTAAATTCCTATTTTCATGATAAAATTGTTAAAACATTTCACAGGCCAGATATTGATCTCTTTGGTTCTCGAAAAAAATAAATAAATAAAAATTAAAAATAAATAAAAATAGCTTCGTTTGCGGTAACAATCCTGAACTGATTCAGAATTACTAATTCATACTTTGAGCGCATACCCGATTCTATATCAATTCTGAATTTTTACAGCGCGCGCAATCCCTATTATATCTCGGTGTTCCAGGTATAATACAAGCGTTCAAAACCAATAACAATTTTACCGCGAACGCAGGATAAAACCAATAGTTCAGTTCTTTTTGTTCCGCGAACACTTAACTACTGCGCCTGCGAAATCGTTACTATTAGTAATAATTCGCTTCAGGATTCTCACCGCGAACGAAGCTTATGTGCATGATAAAAACCGGACCCAAATTTCATATTAGTTGGCGCCTTTACCATTAGCTGAAAAAAAATTTATTTTTTATGCTTTGCCACCATTTGCAATTATAAGTATAATAGAAATTTGAGTGGTATTCGTTTGGCCTACTCAACCGTGGTGATTTCACGCTTTTCAAAGGCTCTAATAAATATCTGCTTCTTTCATCTTTTTAGGAAACTTCATGCTCTACACAAAAACTATTCCTAGTAGCAAGAAAATTATCCACAACGCTTTCCTAAGACCCAAAATTTCGGAAACAGCCATCCTCATTAACTTTTTGTCGGGGGGAAATTTTACATTAAGAGTTATTCTAATCCGCTATAATTTAAATCCTATTATTAAATGTTTTATACAGTTACTGGCACATAAATTATCATATTCCACAATAGATACTCATAAATCGGCGCTTCTACTTTTATTTGAAATCAATGCGGTTGAAGAAAAAATATTAAAACATTTCCGAAAAAGTGTATCTTTAACACTAATCCAACAAGACCGAAATATAATAATATCTGGGTCCCTCAACCTATGCTGGACAAATTAGGTAAATTTTACCCTTTGGAAAACAGTTGACCAAAAAAGTATGTACGCTCTTGGTTTGAACCACAGCGCATAAGGCCCAAACAATTACAAAGATATCGTCAGAAATCGTAATTTTTTCAGAATGTAATTTAGAAATAAGGATTGCTGTCATTGGGGTCTATTCTGTACAAATTCCTTTATATTTAACGGCCTTTAAAAATATTGGCGGCCTATAAAAATATGTTCGTATTCGTTAATTTACTTCTGTCATTATTTAAACAGATTTCTTTAAGATAGTCCTCTAATGTATTTTAAAGATCCGTTTAAATAATGACAGAAGTAAAGAAGAAAATATTTTTAAAGGCCGTTAAATATAAAGGAATTGTTACAGAATATACCCCATTTTCAGTTTATTAATAATAGTTCATTTATTTTTTTTTTGTCGTTTACTTTAATGATAGTAAGTATAATTGGTAAAATAGACTACCCAATCCTTTAAACAGCCCACATAGTGAGAAATATACCGGAGGATAAGCGAAAACAAATTTATAGATTTATTGACTTACCTGTAAAAAGAATCATTCCTAATTTATTAAGCTTATCCGGTATAATTTGGCCCACCCTCCATACATTCTCTCCCCTTTATCAGCGTTCTATTTTTTACCAAATATAAAACGAAATGAAGGTATGAGTCTAGAGTAAGGGGCCAGTTTGGTAAGCATAATCTTTAAAATGTACTGAGAGGTATGAATAACGAGTAATATCACCCATAGTATAGAAATCCAATAGTGGACATAGACATACCAAAAGACAATAAAAATTCCGAAACTCAAAATACAAATATATCAAAGGATTATTGTAACCCCTCCTGGGGTTTGTTCGGGTAGCAGGTAAATTTTAGACAGTCGGAGACAGAGTTCTTTGGAAATAAAACTTTAACTGTCAACCTTTTTTGGTTATTTTAATAAAACTTTATTCTAACAATTTATATATAGATGACAATATGTACATGAAAAGGTAGTAGCTAAATTTCGATTCGTCGTGTCTTCAAATGTTGTTCCCCAAAATATATTTTATATGTCGGTTCGGCGTGGCTTGGTCCAGGATGGTGTGGCGAAGATGTGACAAGGCTCAGGTTACCTTTACGGTGATGGAAGTCCTTCGAAGTAAATACTTTCGTTGGAGAGACTGACGGGAAAGGAAAAACTACAGTTTCAATACCTTTGCAGGTAAGGGTCGGGACGTCGGGAAGTCTACAGAGTCAATACCTCTGCAGGAGCAGGAGACGAGAGTCTTTCTAAGTCAATACCTTAGTTCGACTGACGAGAATTAAATTCGGAGCTCTTTTTATACTTGTCTCTGCTTGGCAAAAACGATTGCATGCTGAACCATAGGCGTCCCTAGAATGGTGTTACTGGCGAACATCGTTACATGATCATACTATACATTTCAATTCGGATGATAACACTGTCGTAGGAATCCCTATAGTAGACTATGTAGTAAATTATGGTAAAAATCAAATAATAATAGACTGAGTTCTTCATTAACCAACTAAACCAAAAAATAAAAAATTATTTTTGGTAAGCAAAGATTTTATATACAAAATTCGCAAAACAATACCGAACAAGATAGCATTGACTCTATTAAGGAATACATTGCTTCAGGAGTAAAATATTATTTAAATTTCGAAGAGTCTACCTTCCATGTACCTTTTTACAAAAACTCTTTATATAATCCTTAGTAAAATGTAATAAAAAAAATTAATAGATGTTATCGATAAAACAGACATAGGTACTTGAAACTATAAAAAATTATCACGAAGGAAAAACAAACCATCGAGGTATTGAAGAAACTTTAAATCGTATTGACCCAATATGAAAAAATCAATACCGTCATTCATGAATGAAACTTGCCAACAATGTAAATATGATAGGCATCCTGTAAAAATGCAAATCAATCTTATCCCTACTGCAACTAAACCGTTAGAAGTATGCTCAAGCCTATTATTTAAATACAGTCACAGGTACAGAAGTAGCAGATAATTTAATAAAATTATTTTCCCATGATGGTATACCTAAACAAATAATCTTAGATAACGGTACAGAGTTCAAAAACTCAGTTTTGACAGAATTACTATACTCTATTTTTAAACTAGGAGGAGCGAAATAAAAAGTTCTATTTACACAGGGAAAAATAACTAAAAAAAGTAACTAGATATCATTTTAGCGGTAAATTTGAATGTGTCTTGTATCATTTTAAGAAAAACATTTCAAAACTTTGTTATGAATGCACTGAAGTGAAAATTTTAGATAACCAGCGAATAAAGATGACACTAAATTGTGCTCATTTCGTTTTTGATTTATAATTATTACATTTTAGTTGTACTTTTATTTTTTCATTACTTCGTCTCATAGCGCGGCTCGCGCCAGTATAATGAGAAGAGAATCACCCAAGCAGCGACTAAATGTCACGTCAGTAAATTGAGTAAAATGTCGCTTAACAAAATATAAAATATTTTTTTACATTTTGAATTTAACATAGAGTTTTAATTCAATATGCTATTCATTGTTTTATAAGTAACTGTGATTAGAAAATTATATATCTATTATAATAACAGAAAATAAAGTAAATAGTAGGTTTTTCAATTTGATGGAAAAATTATATAAATAGGTATGCCAGTTCTATTTGTTGAAATGAATTTAAGCACCTATTATTACCTACCTACCTACCTACCTACAAAACAAAGAAGGGCTTATTTAAAATGCAGGATTTTGGCAGGTATTTTTATATTTCTTTACATATATAGTTTTATTTTTTTATTTGTAATATTTTTTTTTCATTAAACTACAAGATTACCATTAGTTGTATGGATTTCCTAATTAAATGAAGGTTCTTTCTTCAGATATAATATAGCAAAGTTCTGAAGTATATTATACGAGAGGTTTGCAGACAAGTGTTTGAAATTAAATAAATCAAATGGACAAGGATCATAACTATACGAATTTTGTCTCCACTAACAAAATGTTATATTCAACAGTGGAAAATGTAAACTTGTTGGCAACAGCTTATTAAATGTACGAGTATGTAGAAGTCCGAGAAAGTGTAATGGTACCAGCTTTTACTATAATAATATTTTTTTTCCTTGTAGTTCTTGGCTTGCTACTACAGCATCAAAACCGGACACGACAATGATAAAAATCAATTATATAATAATAATATAAAAGGAAAAGGATTTAAAACATTTAACAACTATAACGACACACCCCATAATGTACTAAAGAACAATTTTGACTGTTAAAATGTACAAATATTAAAAAAAAAAAACTACTGAAGAAGGCACTGATCAGTGCCGAAAGCTTTACCCACATACACGAGTTTCATTCCTCAACCAACACCTAAAAATCCAAGAACTACAAGGAAAAAATAAATAAAGGTGTAAGAAAAAAAAACTTTAGAAAAGAAAGTCTCCTTTTATAAAGAATATAATATAAAGAATATAATAATAATGGTTTTTATCATTCTCCTGTTTTTTGTAGATAGGATTTATAATTGTTGCATTAAATTCCACACTGTGTATCAGAATGTCTTTGGTCTTCTCGAAAACATATTTTTATACAATATAAAGCAGATGGTATATTTTTTGAGACATCCTTTAAGTCTTTTGAAAATTAAATATTTATTTGCAGGTAAGATATCTATCTTAATTTTGTATGATCATTTATAGTATAAACAAATAATTAAATATAAATTATTAGGGCTATTCGTAATTTGTAACTTTTTGTCGGCAAAATTTAATATATTTTTTATAAACAAATAAAAGGTAGATTATATTTTTATTAATTCAGCACTACATATGTTTCAGAATAAAATTCCATCTTCTGGTGCAGTCACAGCTTTTTAAAATTTAAAAAAAAACATTTAGGTACATAACAAACGATTTAAAATGTTCATGGGCGAAACCCATCTTTTTATTTGTGATAGTTTGTAGGTACCAGTGGTGGTTAAATAGCTTACAACTAGTTGACTAAATTAAAATAAATGTCTGACAAATCTTTTACACATTCACAGAGTTTAATATGTGTAAGTGTAGTTATAATCTTTGCAGTCTATTTTATAAATTACATTTAATTGATTTGCTTTCTTGAGTTTGGGTTCAAAATTTGAAAATAACGTTTTCGTTGTATTGTTTCGTTGACGAGCAATTTTTATATTATACCTAAAGAACACTTTTGTTTGAACACCAAGAAAGCAATGTTGACCAATTTATAACATTGCAGAAAAATGCTACCACATATTCCTGAGGCTTAAATATAACGATTTAACCCAACTTACTTTAGTCCAAAAGTAGATGATTTCGGAAATACAGAGTGTTAAAAGTTCAATTTAGTTTTTCATAAATAATTTTTTTAATAATTGGTGCATTTTCAAAATATTTGGCTAGGGAGGGTTTGTGGAGTAAAAAATTTAAAGCTGCTCTCATTTTTATTCTAAAATTTAAAGGACGCCTTTTTATAAATCCAGATATCTCAAAAACGGCTGCTTATATCTACTCTTACCTCTTTTAAATGTGTGTAAGGTACCGTCCTTTAAATTTTGCAATAAAAATAGCAGTTGTGATTTTTGCATACTATACTGTAGTAGTTTTGTAGTTTTTTTTTAATATGGGTTAGTAAAACATATGAATACTAGTATCTTTATTTTGTAAATTTACTATAATATTTTAATTAATAATAATAAAGTTTAAAAGAAAAACAGAAAAATACATAAGAAGTGCCTATACAACCTAATAAGTGAAAATACAAAGTACATCTTGACATTTACATTGAAACAGAAACAAAAAACACAAAGTACTCAATATGTTAATCTACATCAGAAGATTTGTTGTGTTTTTAGCCGTCACCTCATTTATTTGTGCCTCTAGCAATTCTGTGGGATTTAACTCGCAGTGATATGGGGCAGCCATTACACAACTTTATTCGTTTCTTTAGCCATTTCATCGACAACATACAAATTATATGCATCTTTAGCTTGCCGAATTAGGTGTAAAAGTTGATATTGCCTTCGTAATTAAATAAATTTAATATTTTTTGTTCCTAACCACTCCTGTATTTCAGATTTTCTTGATGACAAAGGAATTTTTTCATCTTTTCGACTATGATATGATGCATTGCATTAGGAAACTTTGTAAAAAAAAGTAGAAAACCAATACTAAAATACTTCAGGTTTCGTCTCTTCATGGTAAATTCATTTTCTACAAAACCTTCAGAATTAGCATGTGTAATATTAAGGCACCTTCCCTTTCTTGTAAGACCTCTCTGGCCCGTGGATAAACCTTAATGACCTAATCTAAGTAAAAGCTTAGTCTCTTTTCTTGTCTATATTGTTTGATGGATTTTAAATTACAGATATAGCGTTCTATCAATACCTTGACAATTTTTTTTCAAATATCTAAAAAAAAATATACGTAATAAATAAACAGTACATTTGACTGTTTAAAGTTACAAACTTACTTAGTTATTATGTCTCAAGAAAGAATATAAGGATGAATAATATATTTGTGACAAATCTAAATGTTTCAATTCTTGCAAAATTTTATTCAATCTAGATCTCATTTTTGAAAAAGAAGTCATATGTTAATCTTCGAATAGCATTTAGAACCTCTTATCAAATGTTTTTAGAAGTCCTTGTCTCTTATAAATACTTTTTGGACTATATATTGTTCCATTAATGCGGTATTATTTCAATAATCGGTAAGTAGTTAACTTTGCAATACCTGTAAGAAAAATGTTGAGTATTTAATATTATTTTTAATTTGAAAGTAATGAGTAAAACTTACCGTTGGCTTGAGAAATTTTGGATATAATATCAACAATTTTGGTTCTTGTATTATTATCCAATATTTATTATTTACGGCTTTTCTGAGAGACTTGAATGGCTAAACTTTTTCGTTTTCGTTGTTTTAATGGACTCCGCGAGGAAGTGCTATAATAGTATTCGATGTAGAAGGATCAATAATCGTAGAAATTCAATACAATTGCTTACTAAAGTTTTGAAAAGAACTGTTATTAAAGAAATAAAATAAGAAACAAATAATGATATCAAATAACAAAACGGCTAAGTTCGGTTTGGCGTTCGCTGTACTCAGAGTGCACTCGGTATGCCTCGATTGTGGTCGCCTTGGCACTCAGAGCGTACTCTTTTGTGTTCGGCTTGCCACAGATCACGTACTCAGAGCGCGCTCACTCTTCCCCGAGTTGGCCGATGGAGATCAGCGGGTATCTGTAGGAATGTGTCAAAAATGTCAAATGTCAATTTTCTGATCGGTGATTAATCAGTTTTACACGTAATATTTCTTGTTTGTTTCTGTTATAACTATTTGCTATTTGATTAAAATTATTTTTTTTGCAGTCCATAGACACACACAAAAGTGTATTCAAGTGCAAACTACCACTAGTGTCATATGTCATTCCCCTTGTGTTCGTCTTGAGATTGTAAAAAGAGCGAACTCTGTCTATGACGTCACGCACGCCGTGCGCGCTCTGTCCGATTCGCCGAGTTCCAAACCGAACTTACCCAACATAAATTATAAAATGTCAGAATAGAACTGTCAACAATAACAAATAACAATTATCAGCTAAAAAGTAATGTGTAAAACTGACTGCAATCTGACCAATCAGAAGTCTACAGAATTGCCAACTTAAATTCAAATCGCTCCTCTTAGTTTAAAAATAGAGATAGGACTTCTTCAAATAAAAATACACTTTTGTTCCCTCAGATCATCCTCAATCTAATGGAATAATAGAAAGATCCATTCTACGATAAGTGAGCATTTACGCTTATTAAATACTTAAAGGTGCTTCGGATACTCCAATTAAAAATAAAATAATCTATGCAATTTAAGCATATAATAATATAATTTATTCTGCAATGAAATTAAAACCCATTGACATCAACGGACATATTACGGACAATGAACCCTTTAATATAGATTTAGGAAGATTGCTTTTATATGAGATTATGTAAATGATAAATATTATACACTAAAACAATGGACACTTACGAGAAAATAAAAAAGACTATGTCAAAAAAATTAATACAAACTGTGAAGACCCCAAAATGTTTGAACCTTACCCCCACTGCGTATATTAAAAATACAAAAAGACATAAAAGTGCTAATAAATTTCAGAAACCAATTGCTAATAAATCAGTTAATAAAAACGAAAACTGTAACCACTTCAAAACATGGCAAAATACACATGAGTAATATTAAACGCCCATTAAAGAGACTTTATTCCTTCGATTACTAAAATTAAAATGGGAAAATAGTATTCATATAAAAGAAATAATTATCCAAATTATTAATTTGTATAACTTAGAGTATTACATCCAAGCATAATTACAATCAAAAATTTATTCAGAATTTTGTAAATCGTATTTAAAGATTATAATAAAAAAAAAACAGTTAGTTTAAGCTCAAGTAATGTATTATTTCTGCAAAAGAATATAAAAATATCCTGTTTTCTTTCTAATAATAGAATAACTTATATATTGCATATTCCAATAAATATATTTGTAGATTTAACCCTATATAATTTATATCCTATACCTATTATGAAAACAGGTCAGTTTAAGGCAATTAACCCGGAAAATAAATATGTTGTACAAAATAAATTATACTATGCTTATTAAAGTAACTCCTCTGCACCAAGTTGTCCAGCCAAAATTACATGACCCAACTAGTCTCAGAAAAGTTAACCATAACAGCTCCTGCGAGATCCAACTTCTAAACTACGAAACCACCTTCACATGCCCACAAGTATCCATAGCCGAATCACACCCTTCTATCACGAGGTTGGAACAAACGAATCAATGGATTTTAGTTCTACCTAAAGAAATTACACTAATCCGTAAATATAATACACAAGAAGAAATAATTAAGCTATTTGGAACCTTCCAAGCAGTAATTCCCATAAATTGTCAAATTATATTTGAGAAAGAAACTATTGTTAATGCTGAGTCAAATACATTCAAAATTCAACCTATTCTATTTCCAAAAATGGACGACCAAATTGTCGAAAAAGAATTGTCCACTCCCAATATCAAATTGCAATCCATCAATCTAGATGACCTTTAAACTCTACGAGAAAATATAATTTAAACTCAAACAAATTTCGATTCCAAAACCATTTCATATGTACCAAGCTCATGGACTATTATTATTTATAATATATTATTTTCCATCCTTATCTTCTGGCTATTTAAATGATGGAATGATGGAAAAAACTTACAGGAAATGCAAGAGAAACTGAAGAAAGTTTCAACCTACAAGAAGTCCGTCCATCTTCCTCGTTAGCCCTCGGAACCTGGATCTTTAGGGGGAGGAGTTATATCACCTATAGTATAGAAGAATATATAGAAGATAAGATTTTGCATAGTTAACATTTAAAATAATTTGTTTATATAAAAGTAGTAATAGGCAGTTAAAAGTCAGTTCCTAATTAATATTCAAGACATTAACATATATTTTTATTGTAATTAGGTAAAATAAAAGTTTTTTTAAAAAATCATTTTCGGTAGTGAGAATTATACCGGAGGATAAGCTCAACAAATTAGGATTGATTCTCCTTACAGGTAAGTCAATCAATCTATAAATTTTATAAGTACATAAACTGTTAGCATTCCCCATGATTATAATTATCTTTCTTGACACAAACCAGTTTAAGGTCTATCGCACAATAATTTTAATTAATTAAAAAAGACATAATAAAAACAAACTCGACAAGAAACTTCCTTACCTTCTTTGTTTCAGTATAATTTGATGAGAAGCAGCGCTTAAAAATGTATCGGCATAGTGAAGAATCCCTTAATTAAAAATAATTGCGCCATTAATTTAGACCCAAAGTTTTATCCGTATAAAGTAATGATAAAATTCAGATAAAACAACGCTTTCGAGCCGGTATTACCGAACTTAAATAAAAATGACGAATATTTAAGTTAAAAAGTTAGACGCTCTCCAGGGCCTCATAATGAGTTTACATAAAAAGTGTAGCTCTCGAATGTTGCCAGATGTAAGAACTTTTTTGCAGATATAAAGAAATAATTGTCTGGACGTACAATTATCTACTTGGATCACTAAACTCCATATTAAACTGGAAGCACGAAACCATTTAACCCCTTACCGCATGATTTTTTTTAATTTTTTTGTCAAAAAAATATATGCTTTAGAATGATTGATTAGGAGTTATGAAAAAATAGTGAAAAAAATATTTATCGATATTTATAGAAAATAAATGTCAAACTTTGACTTGTGCCAAATTTGGCACAAAATGAGATAACAGTAACAATGTTAATTTTTGACATGTACCAAATTTGGCATAAATTTCGGAAATAAAACAGAAGTATAAATTCAGATTTATTTATTCTCAACAGAAGAACGAAAATCTTGCCATATTCCGTGTGGAATTTGCTAAAACAATTGCGATCCTTATTTAGACATAAAAATACTAAACTTTTGCCACATAATTGGGGTTATGATGGACAAATAATGTTATTTTTAACAGACACGTTATTTGTGAACAGGTTGTTATTTCTATGTGTTTATAAAATAACAAACCTGTTAAAAATAACAGAAGTTGTCAATCATAACCCCCAATATCTGGGATTTTCCCTTACAATCTAGATATTTGCACCTCTGTCGTTCTTCACTTACTCTTAGCAAATGATTCAAGTTGTCTGTTCTTATTTCCTGGGCTGGAATCTGCGAAAAAGGATATTTCTTTTTTTTTAGATCCAGTTGAGGTTGTAAGCTGGTACTTGGTCTTCCCCTTATTCTTTCTGAACTATAAGCTCTGGTCAAAACTTCTGCGTTACCAAGTTTGAATTCTAAAAGTGGTAGCTATAAATAATTATTTTGTAGGGTTCGCCTCCACAGTATCCAGCTATTGACGCATATCATATCCAGGAAATGGAAAAATACCCTCTTGTACCACTTTTTGGATCGAATTTGGATTCGGTAGTATTCTTACATAGAATCGAGAAGATCTACTCCCCCATATAAGCATTATATACCGCAACACATTGAGGGTGGGTGATTTCTATATATGTCCTAGATTTCCTGCAGAATTTGTTTACCATCGATACAGGCTGACTCCCAACATATGTTGACTTGGTGTTCACAGTTTTATTATCAAACCATGAAACAACAGATATGTTCACACCATCTACATTGGCCACTGCTTCAATAGCTGTACGTCTACCTTTTTTTCATAGCTGCTTCCTTAGGGAATTCGAAATTATGCACACGATTTCCTCTTACTGTCCCCAAAGGAAAAATACCATTTTTGGTGAGGTATATTTGTAGAGGAATGCTCGTAAACCAGTTATCAAAAAATAATTTGTAGTTTAGATTTCTTGGAATTGATTCTGAAAGTTTTACAACAATATTGCTGCTTGCTCCTAGATCTGGTTGATTATTTTCAAGAGTAGTAGCCCCACAATAAAAGCCGAAATCGTAAAAATCCAGACACCCCATTTAGAACAAAGACCTTGTATCCCCATTTATGAGTTTGTTTGGGATTATATTGTTTGAGACTTGATAAAGCTTTTGTCAGAATAATTTGTTCATCCACATTATGCTCCTCTTTAGAAACAAGTAAGAAATGTTCACGAATTTTGTTTAGCAATGGACATATCTTAAAAAACTTATTATAACCTGGCTGCTCTTGAGGAACCTGGCGTGTGTTGTCATTAAAGTGAAGAAATCGTTTGATTTCTTTAAATTTATTGCAGGTCATAGCACGTGAGATGCAGGGAATATCTAACAATTGGTTCCAATAGGACCTAGTTGAAGGAAGTTGAATAATTGACATGTATATGCAAATACCTCAAAAAATGCGAAGTTCTTCTTTGGATATATTGGGCGGTTTTTCAGACCTACTTTGTACACCAAAAAACTTTGACTGTTCAGCTGTATGAGTAAAAATTTCGTCGGTGAAAAAAAATTGAAAAACTGAATGGGATCTTCGAGTTCTTGTATGAAAATTGGAAGTGTTTCATCACCTTTGAATTTCACAAATTTTTCATTAACAGCAAGGAACCTATTCTGCCAGACAACTTCTCTTTTCCCATTTTTTGTGTTGTAATTTTTTACATTTTTTGCTAGTCGATGTCGATGGTAAATTTGTATCCCTATGAGATTAAGATGTCGAGGTAACATTTATATCACTATGCTTATCTTGATTAAATTGTCGTAATCTAGAGAGCGGTGTTTCGTATTCGCTATCACTGTCAATTTCGTCGATAATTACCTCTTTAGTTGATGAAGCATTGGTTTCACTATCTGATGTTTCACACAAAATTTTTGTAGGTTTTATGAGACTCATTAGTTCATTCTTTCGATGGTCATCATCAAAAGATAAATTCTCATCATCACTCCCATTAGTCATTGGAATTTGTACTTTTTTGTTCCATAGAACTTCTTAGTATTCATCTGAAAAACAAAAAATCCGTTACAAAAATATTATCTTTATCTCATATTGTTCCGAATATGGCACAAGTAAACAAAGACAGTTTTTTTCTCGTTTTTATACAGAAAAAAGTTTTGTACGTCTTCAGTCACCACAGTAAATACCCTTATAAAAATAATTTTTTCCTCACAAAGTAGGCCAAAAGAACAAAAATATTCTATTTTGAATTTGCTGCAAACAAGCTAGCGCCTGTCACCAGCCAGATATTCACTAAATGATTCATCAAATTTGCGCGTACGATAGTGGAGGGGATTTAGCGGCTGCATGTGAACAAGCGAGTGTGCCAGATATGGGACAGACAACTTGAGTTGACAGTACAATCTCTTCGGAAACTTAAAAAATATAATAATTTTGAACGTGTGCCAAATATGGCACAGTATGCGCTAAGGGGTTAAACGAAAGCACGCCGCAATGCGATGTGATTTTTGATAGTTTGGAGTCCACATGAGTATATCCAAAGAACTAGAATAATAAATTTATACTGAAAGTAGCTACGTGTGGGTTAAGTAATTTTAGGTAAAAAAAAATAAAAGTTCTTTTGATCTTACCCTACAATGATATGTTTATTGCGACTGGTTTTGAAGTTTGTAACAAGTAATGTTGGTTTTACTTACCGTGTTTTAGCTCAATTTAATTAGGGCCGTGAGTAGCACTTAATAACCTTGACAAAACTTAACTATAGGAAAGGTATGGAGGGCGCCACCAAACTTACATAAACATATCATTTAAGGTGAATTATAATAGTTTGGCAAATATAATTAATATGAGTGATGTTTAAACAGAACGTATATGTTTATGCAGGCAAGTAACAATTACAATCTACACAAGTCATGATTCGTTTAAATTACTTCTTTATTGAATGTTTCAAAGATAAAAGTGAAACTTATCTCAAGGTAGGACTGGTGTAGGTCTTCAATCTTTTCAAATAAGGACGGTCTCCTACAGCGATGCGTCTTCTTCTATATATGAATTAATATGTTTGTAATCATAACTGCAACTATCTTCTAATCATAACTCAACATATGTGGGACCATAACTTCAACTGTATTCTAACCATTTGTTTAAAAAATATATTTTAAACTATGTTCTCAGCGGTGTTGTAATAAAAAAAACCATCCAAAGGTTGACTTATCTAAAAGATTGAGACCTTTTTGAAGTTTACGTAATAAGGAAAAATAAGGAACAAGGAGGTAAGATGTTTCTGAACACATAATGAATAAAAAATAATCTTTACAGAAATTAATGACACGTTCTAAAACATCTAACCTCACATTTTTAACAACTAAATAAATCTCGATCCATTTCGTTAATCTTTGCAGAAATCTTGTAAATATTAATCTTCTACTCACCATGAAATACTGATGGTTCTCACCACTAATAAAAATATCACATACTGTTTAAGATTGCTTAAATATTAGCAGATTTAATAATCTCGACTGCCTCGTTCTGAGGTATTATTGTAAAAGACTTTTTCAAGTAATACCTGTCGAAATTCACTTTCGATCCGAACATACAACTTTTTAAAAAACAAAAAATAACTATATAAAATATTTGTAGCGAAAGAATGAAACTATCGGTCCTAATAGAGATGGGACAATCATTCTAAAAATATAGTTATAAAATATTAAGAAATAACGGTACTAGAAGAGTAACCGTTACACCCCATTACCTCCGGGTAAAAAAAAATAAATTTTAATTTAATTTTTTTTTTTATAAATTTCAGAAAATTTTGAAATTACAGTTTAAATCTGTTTTTATAAGTTGGAATTTTAATTTAAATTTTTCTATAAACCTAGTTAAACAGAGATCAAAAGCAAATGATCCGTGCACCATTCTTCCAGAGTGTTGCCCGCCGATATCCACAGTAATCAAAGGTCACTGCAGGAAAAAATCTTTCACAAATCATTCAACTCCAAATATTACTGCTAAACTAGTTATATAATAGAATATTTTATATAAGAATTATATAATATCGTACAAAGATTAACGAAGATACCGCTGTAATAAAAAACTTAAAAAAAAATATCAATTATCAAAACAAAATAATTATTATAAGGATGCATGCAAAAAAAAATAAAAGGATGGAAAGGACATGCATTCTAAAATATTAGGTAAGGGAAAATTAGTAAATAGTTTATACTAGTTTAGAAAGAACTTTATGTACTACACAAGGAGTATATTTTGGAGCAAACTTAGCATTAAAATTATTAACCTTTGAAGATAAGACGAAATTCCTTTTCCATAATTTGTCACCAACATGAAATTCAATATCTCTTTTTCTTAAGTTATAATATTTACAATTCCTGTCGTAGGCCATCTTAAGTTTTTTTCTAACATTGTCAAATAATTTAGGTAAATTTTGTGTGTCATCAATACGTTGTAACTTTTCAGAAATTAAAGGGATATCATTTGTATTGTTTGAGATTTTACCATAAAAATCTCCAGAAAACGGAACATTACGAGCAAAATTTAGGAAGGACGGTGAATAACCTGTGACTTCATGTTTGGCAGTATTAATGGATTGAATAACTCTAGGCAAAAATATGTCCCAAGAACGCTGGTTATCATGTATGTAACAACGAAGTGCTGAAACTATTGTCTTATTAGTTCTCTCAGTATGATTAGCTTGAGGATGGTACACAGGATTATAAAGTATTTTTTGAACTTTATATTTATCCATTAGGGCTTTAAATTCTTTTGAGACAAAGACACTTCCATTGTCTGTGGAAACAATTTGACAAACCCCAAAGATATTAAAGATGTGAGTTTCAATAAATTTAGTTATATTTGTTGCAGTAGCTTTAGACATAGGATGGGCAAAACAAAATTTTGTGAACCAATCAGTTATTACTAAAGCATATTTATTTCCTTTTTTTGTTCTGGGATAGGGTCCAATAATGTCCATTGATAACCATTGAAATGGATGATTAATATTTTTATAATTACCCATAATACCAGCTTTAGGTACATTCGTACTTTTACAAGACGAACATATTTTACACTTTTTAATATATCGATATACATCTCTCCTTAAATTTGGCCAATAATATATTTCTATAATTCGGGAAATAGTTTTAGAAATACCAAGATGACTTCCTGTAACATCATCGTGATAAATTTTAAGAATTTCTGAACGATTCTTAATAGGTACTACAATTTTCCAATTTGTTAAATTAGAAATCAAGGGATTATAAGAAAAAATATGTTTATACAAAATACTGTTTTCAACTTTAAAAGAGGGATACTTGTTGGGATATGTTTCAACCTTATGTAACATCGACCTATACCATTTGTCTGGTTTGAATTCAGCAACATCTAGGATGGAAATTTCATTAACCGAACGACTTAAAAAATCACTCACTGTCATGGTGGAGCCTTTTCTATGTTTAATGTCGAAATCAAATTGAGATAAACGAAGAGCCAGTCGAGCTAAACGGCCGGAGGGATTGGACAATTTGTAAAGATACTGTAAAGATGAATGATCAGTCTCTAAAATAAAATGAGTACCTTCAACATAACAACGAAACTTTTCTACCCCAAAAATACATCCAAGTAATTCTCGTTCAGTCGTGGATAGCTTCCTTTCACTGTTAGTTAAGCTACGACTAGCATAAGCAATTGGGTGTTCAAGACCATCACATTCTTGATATAATATAGCACCAATTCCAGTTTCGCTAGCATCTGTTTGAATAATGAATTGTTTGGAATAGTCAGGACTCGCAAGTACTGGGCTAGTAGTAAGCATCTTCTTAATCTCAAGAAAGGCAGCATCAGCTTCTGATGTCCATACGATAGATTGTCCTTTCTTTTTAATTTTTAATAAGTCATTAATGGGCGAACAAACAGTAGAAAAATTTTTTAGGAATCTCCTATACCAACCAATTAAGCCTATAAGGCGTTTAATCTCAGTTGTGTTTGAAGGAGTTTTATAATTCAAAATTGCAGAAACTTTTTGGGGGTCTGTCCTCAATCCACCTTTATCTAACAAAAATCCAAGGAATTGAAGAGAATCTCGACAAAATTCACTTTTGTCCATATTAATCGTAAGATTAGCATCTTTCAATCTGCCAACTAATTTTTCCAACGTATTTATATGAAGTTCGAAAGTAGGAGTTGCTACAATGATATCATCTAAATAGCAAAAACAGTACGGGATAATAGAAGGGTCTATAACCATATCCATCAAACGAGCCATTGTTCTAGGGCCATTTTTTAAACCAAATATCATTCGTGTAAATTCAAATGATCCAAGACCATATACAGCAAAAGCAGTTTTGGCTTTTGATGTGTCAGTTAAAGGAATTTGTAAAAAAGCTTTTCTAAGATCTATAGAGGTAAGAAATTTTGCATCTCTTAGTTTACTTAAAATAGAATCTACTAAATGTACAGGATAACTATCAGAAACCGTGTGTTGATTTAACCGTCTACTATCCAAACATAATCTTTTCTCAGTATCGCATTTCTTATCAACAATCCAAAGTGGACTAGACCAGGGAGAAACAGAAGGATGTATAATACCTAATTGTAACAACTCATTAATTTCCTCTTTAACATGTACCATCATAGCAGGTGAAAGTGGGTATTGTCTAGAAAATATAGGTTTTGTATCCCCTGTATCAATATCGTGTTTAATTAAATGTGTACATCCAAGAGAATCTTTAGGAGCTATAGCGCTAAACAGATCTATCACTTTGTTAAGTCTAGATTTCTGTTCAAAGGAAAGAGTTGACATTGTTTGAATAGAATTGACAGCACATACTGATGATAATAAACTATATGAAAATTCCCCACATCTGATGTCAATATTAAATAATTTCAAAAAGTCTATGCCCAAAATTAAATTATGTTTTACTGTAGGTATAAGTAATATTATTAGAGTTTTTGTAATATCATCAACCTTTACTGCTACATTTATAAAACCTAATACCTTTTGTAAAACACCATCAGCAGTAGTTACACTTAAATTATCATCATAAAGAATAGGTGTATTATTTGTATGAATAATATTAAAAGCTTGTTGACCTAAAATTGTTGAATTAGAACCTGTATCAACTAAAGCTAATATTTCAATATTATTAATTTCAACCTTTAAATACGGTCTATTATCATTTATTTTCTTAAAACATACTGGACTTGAGTTATTGTTTTGAGAAACACTCTGTATATTTGACCTATCCTCTACTATTAGAGATGATGAGGTACTGTCATTAACTAAAACACTATTATTTTTAATGTTATAAGAAATTTTTTTAGGTACGGCACTGGAGTTGCACATATTATTAAGAAATTTTTTTACAAAGGATAGATATTGCTTCCATTCTGAAATAGAAGTTATTGTTGTCATCTGTTCCTTATATTGGGTAAATTTTTTACTCGGGACGTTCCTGGCATATTTGAAGTATTTATTCGACTGTCCCTTGTAGCCAGAGTTTGAGGTACAGTCTGCATACCGTTTTTTGAACAACGAGGGCAATTCAATACAGTTTTATTTTTAAACCCACAGCGATAGCAAAAGACATTTCGTTTCAAAAAACATTGTGCATACATATGTCCTACTTTCCCACAATTATAGCAAGAAATATTCGAGGATTTATTCCTATTAAATTGATTATTATTGTCTAGGTACTGATTGTCAGTATTCGAAAAAAAATTACTACCTAAAGCAGCTGTATTATTTATAGAAAGGGGTTTAAAATTTAAAGATAATCCTTGAGCATCTTCTATTTTTTTACATAAAGTAGACAATTCATCGATGGTTTTTGGTTCTTCTAATGCAAGTTGAGAGATAAAAATAGATAAGAGATTTCTTTTAATGATACTTAGTCTCCTAAGTTCATCAGGTAAGCAATCTAATCGTTTAAAAAGATTTTCCATAAATGAAATGTATAGAGTAGTACTTTCATGAATTTGTTGTTTTCTATTATGAATTTCAAATTCTAGTTTATATTGACAATCACAGGGTAAGAAATTTGATTTTAATTGTATAACAAGATCATCCCAATTAGTAAATTTAGAGCGATTGTTCATGTACCAGAATAGTACATCTCCTTTTAACAGATCACAGCTTCGTTGAAATACTTGTTCATTTGAAAACCCTCTAGATACTCTCAACATTTCAACCTGTTCCAAAAAATCAAATAAAGAAACTTTCCCATCATAGAATATTCCCCACTTATGAACATCTATGCTTGGATGTGAAAAACTATTAATTGGTGTATCAGTAACTCTAATAGAACTTGTTCCGGCAGCAAAGGTATTTAATTTATCAGCTAAATCAGCCTCTAACATATTAATTTTTGATTTTATTTCTTTTTGAGATGTTTCTTCTTCATCTGTTTCTACTTGAATATTAGCTACACGATTAGACAAATGAATTAATCTAGCATTAATGCGTTTAAAAGCTAGGTCTGATTTATTTCCAGAGAAACTCTCAATTTCTGAATTAACTTCCCTAATTGACAATGTTATCTCAGCAATATCATCTTTATGTTTGTATGGATTATTTTTTCCGAGAAACTCCTATTGTGAGATTCTTGAGAGAGTAGACCACTCAAAACCTTTCTTTTTTGTTCAACAGTCGAAGGTAACTCTATATTTCTAATTAGAATTTCATAATTTAATTCGTGAGCTTTTAAATGTTTAGGAAGCCTAATATTTAAATAACGATTATTAAAAATCGGAGGGGGAAGAAAAGATATTTAAAATTTGATCAAATGAAATGAAGTATTTACGATAAAAGTAAAGAGATAAAAAAAAATCGATTATTAAATGCAATAATAAGGTATTTTATTTTATTATAAAAGATAACGAGATATTTAACAAAAACTAATGACGTTTATAATCGATTTTATTATACAGGGTGTTCCATCTCAGACGAGCCACCCCGTATATTTCGTATCCCATAATAATTGGAAAAATTTCCCGAAACACTTCGGATGATTTTCTTTGGGGACCATCTTTTAACGTATATTTGAGACTTGAACGAGCAACCCCCTATGAGGGGGCGCTTCAACCCCTCAAAATTGATTAGGGAAGAGGGGTTGAGTGATACTTCATTTGTAGGGTCTTGGAAGCCTATTTACAACGGTGTATGAAAAAAATCACATACTTAAAAAAAAATTAATTGTTTTATCATACATGAAATGATCGAAGAAACGTGATAAACACCTTCTAAGAACAAAAAAATGAAGGCAAGATAAGAAAATGTTTTGATTTTTTTTTTTATTTATTAGTTCGAGAGAATTTATTATTGTATGGAAGTCAATGGAGGACAATGTTAACATTTGATTTAAAAACGCAGTTTTGATTTTTTTTTTTTTATTGTAAACATGATATAACAATTATTTTTTTTAAGAATGTAATTTTTTTCATAAACCGTCGTAAAGAGGCTTCCAAGACCTTACAAATGAAATATTACTCAACCCCTCTTCCCTATTTAATTTTAAGAGGTTGAAGCGCCCCCTTATAGGGAGTTGCTCGTTCAAGCCTCAAATATACGTCAAAAGATGTCCCCTAAAGACAATCATCCGACGTATTTCGGGAAATTTTTCCAATTGCTATGGGATAAGAAATATACGAGGTGGCTCGTCTGAGATGGAACACCCTGTATGTTGTGTTGTTTATTTTGTTCTTCTAGTAAATATTTTATTTAAAACATTATTTTTTAGTTTAATCATTTAGTGTATTATTTTAATAAAAAACATTATTTGTAGTTTGGTGTTAAATTTTTACAGTATTTCCAAAATGTCTTGTTGTTTTGTACCTGGATGTAATAATGCATCTTATGGTAGAAGATACAAGGAAGAAATAACATTTCATGTGTAAGTTTTCACAAATATTTGTGTATTGTTTACTGAAAATAATGTATTTACAAAATCAAATAATTTGTATGTTTTGTTGTAGCATACCAAAAAATTTTAGGAAAGAATAGCTGATAGCCTTAAGGAGACTTTTGTTGATAATTTTTTCAGAATATGGTTTTGTCTTATTTTATTTGCTCATGTACAACCCTTTACAGTTTATTTGTGTTTATTTAAATTATGTATGTACAACTTAGTTAATTTATGCCATTGTAATTTAGTTATAACCAGGTATTTTTACAATAGGACTTTTCTGTTATATCGCATCTTTATGTTCCATTATTCATTGTAATTTATATAGCTTATAGAAATTACACACTGGTGATATTAATTTTTAATTTTTTTCGCATTAAAAAAAGTTGAAAATATAGTGAATTGTGTAACGAAACAATAGTATGTATAGTCTTTCTAGACACAATCCAACACGGCGGAATAACCGATAAGTACCGACTTCAAAGGGACCGCGCACATGGGCGTACCAATTTTATTATTAAAATTAAATGAATTAAATTAATAATTGTGTATAGTTATTCTATTAAATTCGTTCCGAACTCTTGCCGACAATTTTGTTTGATCTGTCACAGGCGTAGATACCTCATTTTATAAATTTAATATTTTTATAAATACGAGAAAATATTCGTTAAAAGGCGATCGAATGATTATAAATTAAACTGCGTTATACGCCGTTATTTAGAGAGATGCACTTAATTGTAGTTCTACTTGAAACTTAAATAAAATCATTATTATAGCTCATTAACTTGCTACAACTGTTTTTAAATAAAACGTAAATAGACGAGTAAAATGTACCAGCCTATAAGGGCGTTAGGTTCAAACAGGGTTCCAGACGTGAACTGATCCCTTTTTGTACGTCATTCGTTTTTTTTTTTTTCGGAAAACGAAATTTCAAAGCCAAAACCATAAAGGAAAATAAATTCTTTGCAAATTAAACAAAACTATAAAATAATTTAGAAAAATATTTTTTTTTAAAAAAAATAAATGATTACGAACTAATAAAATGTTAACTATGAATTAATTTGATGACTCTCGGATTACCAATAATGACAAATAAGAAAGTTAATTCGAATTTAATTCTGAACCATCTGCCGAGGAATCGAGGTTTGTATATATAACTATTGGAGCTATAGAAGGTAAAATATGCTTTTTTTCCCCTTTTAGAACGTGACTAATGCAGTTTTTCTAAACGTCAGTCAAAGACGGGTCTTTAAAAACGCCATTAATATTTTCCAAATTACATTTGTTGAGGTAGACGCAAAATTATTACGTCTAAGTTTTTGTGTAACTGAAGACCAAACTAATCCAATTGGATTAAGTACACAATATTAAGGTAGTAACCTCAATACAGTATGACCATCATCTTTTGCAAAATTATCAATATAATACTGTATTGGAATATTCTTACTTTTAACAATTTGTAACAATTGTGGTTTTGTTTTTACGGAAGCAGGACTATCAATGTTATTATCTTTTGAACACTTTGATATACCTGATTCCTTAGAGTCACTACTTGGCTTCTTGTGAATTTGCCGGGAATGATATGACGCATTGTCCAATATAATGACTGAATTAGGTGTAATATTCGGTAAAAGTTGTTTAGCAAACCAGTTCTTAAAAACTCCTGCATTCATATCTTCATGATAATCCAGCAGAGCTTTATTGACATATTTTGCTGAAAGTAGCGAAGCGTTTGCTACAAAGCCATTTTCATTTCTGGCATGTAAAATTATGACTCTAGTATCTACATCTACCTCAAAAGGTCTCCACAGAGCATCTCGTATAACACAAATCAAAATTTAACAGAAACACTGAAAAATAAAAACAAGTGGGAATTTTGTTTCAAACCGTGTACGCTACTGAACAAAAATAAAACAACTAAAGCAGCCAGGCGATCCAGCAATTCTGGCCGCTCACTTGTGGCCACATCAGAGGCTATACCAAGACGGTTCACGCTTATTTGCAATGTGAGTATAGAATTTGTAGAATTCGCATGGCATGTAACGCGAATTATTACGCAATCCCGGTACAAACGATTGTATTGGATTGAGTTTAGAAACACTATACAATATAATATTTAAAGGTATGACTAAATCAAACGGAAATTTATAGACCAATGTCATTATTGTGTACTTTTTATTATTTTTCTTTGCAATTCCATTTATTTATCTTTCTCCTGGATAATATTTCACAATATTATTAAAGTTTTATTCATAATCATTGAATGGTTGTTAACTGATGCTTAATTAAATATATTTCTGTTCATGTTTTGGATAACCAAGAGCAAGTAGATGCTATATCTATATATAAAGAGTTCTAAGGCTTTGGATAAGGTTGATCATATGAACATGGTCTCATAATTGTTTAGTTTATGTTTTTCTAGTGGGGTTATTATTTTTATTTACAAACCATATTTTCAATTACTGATAATGTCTCCAAATATGCTCCTGTTCAAAGTGTGGAAGATTGTAACGAAATTCAAATTTGAACAGTATCAATAACATTATTTAATTGATAAAAAATGTTAAGTTTTATGAGTAGTTCTTAAAGTTCTTTCAAAATTGTTAACTAGAGATATATAATATTCATAAATGACAATATATAAATTATATTTAAAGTATTAGAACTTTTAAACAATGTATGGCTTTATACAGTACTTATTATTTTGTATTAGGCATAGCCGTGCTTTTATAACAAACATGTGGCAACTATGATATCCCCGCTAAATCTCTCTAGCTTTGTGCCTCACATTTGGTTTGGCTATTATCTCACCACCATATCTTCTAATTTTAGTCGACAACGAGTGGCTGTTGCCCTTTTGTCATTTTATCAACTTGTATACTAGTCGTAGCCTAACAAGAAAAAATAAGTACTGTATAACAATAAATTGTAAAAGCTTTACTAATGCAGTACCTATACCTATCAAATTTCGCTTCAATTAACTTGGTGGTTCCAGCTGTCTATTTGGAACACTTTAATGGTATTTTTAGGATATTAAAAAAGCTCAAACGAGAGTTATGGAACATATATAATATAGTTTTTAAAATGGATCTAATTTCTCGTGAAAGAGGTTTAAATAACAATACATATAGCATCTAATGTTATTAAACAAAATTATTTTTTTATCTTTCGGGTGAATGAATGTTATGAATGTCACATATCTAATTATTAATTTAATTTATGAATTGAAAATTGTTGGCAACAAAATTATTATTAATATTACCACCCTATTTATGAATTGTTATTAAACAACATGAGTGTAAACATAATACAGGGTGTCCCAATAAAAAATAGCCCATTTCCAGAGCTTATAACTTTTAAACAAATTGTAGAAACGTGCTGTTTTTGCTGATAAGTGTTATTTTGCTATAAGTTTTGCTTCAGTGACACAGAAATTATGTATTACCTAAACAGGATGTTTTTTTATAAATCTCCTCTTTTAAATTCACCGTAACCAAATTTTATCAAATGAAAACGGGCTACTTTTCATTGGGACATCCTGTATCTAGATATATGATATATCAAATTAGGTACTTGAACTTTTTAACATTTCTTGGTGAGATTTTATTTATTCATTTAAAAAACTAATTGAATGCATTAGTTTAGAAATTTAGTACACTTTTGGACATATAATGCCAAAGAAATGGTATAAAAATCGTAATTTAAAAAACTGTTGTTACAATTTATCCTACGACTTTTAAACAGGTTTTTCTTTTAAATATTAGTTCCGTTCTAAGTAGGTACCTTTTAGTTTGTATGTTTTATACTTTATTTTATTACATGAAATAAAAATTGAATTTAATTCTGGCTTATTGAGTAAGTTATTTCATATAAATATGTATTGTAGTGACTATTCACCTATAGTTGGTGCGTTGCTGTATATCCCTGAGTTTTCTATATTGGAGCAATATTGCTTCTCCACTCGGGCAGTATTTTTTGCATCTCACAAGATTATATTAAAAAACCAAGGAATTGTTTCGGGTCTATTGCTGTGCCCTTTTTCAACATTGCCACAGCTTTTTGAAGTGAAAACTTCTTTAGCGGCGTTGAGCACTTTTGTGGGATGGGTAAAAACAGTGAAACTCGCGTCAGGACACGTATGCTGATCGAAAATTCGTAAGACGGTTGGAGAGTAGTGTTGTAACATCGAAATCGATTAATCGAACAATCGATTGTTTTTTTTTTCGATTGTCGATATTTTTTAAATTGGAATAAATTGAAATAAATTGGAATAAATTGGAATAAATTGGAATAAATTGGAATAAATTGGAATAAATTGGAATAAATTGGAATAAATTGGAATAAATTGGAATAAATTGGAATAAATTGGAATAAATTGGAATAAATTGGAATAAATTGGAATAAATTGGAATAAATTGGAATAAATTGGAATAAATTGGAATAAATTGGAATAAATTGGAATACATTGGAATAAATTGGAATAAATTGGAATAAATTGGAATAAATTGGAATAAATTGGAATAAATTGGAATAAATTGGAATAAATTGGAATAAATTGGAATAAATTGGAATAAATTGGAATAAATTGGAATAAATTGGAATAAATTGGAATAAATTGGAATAAATTGGAATAAATTGGAATAAATTGGAATAAATTGGAATAAATTGGAATAAATTGGAATAAATTGGAATAAATTGGAATAAATTGGAATAAATTGGAATAAATTGGAATAAATTGGAATACATTGGAATAAATTGGAATAAATTGGAATAAATTGGAATAAATTGGAATAAATTGGAATAAATTGGAATAAATTGGAATAAATTGGAATAAATTGGAATAAATTGGAATAAATTGGAATAAATTGGAATAAATTGGAATAAATTGGAATAAATTGGAATAAATTGGAATAAATTGGAATAAATTGGAATAAATTGGAATAAATTGGAATAAATTGGAATAAATTGGAATAAATTGGAATAAATTGGAATAAATTGGAATAAATTGGAATAAATTGGAATAAATTGGAATAAATTGGAATAAATTGGAATAAATTGGAATAAATTGGAATAAATTGGAATAAATTGGAATAAATTGGAATAAATTGGAATAAATTGGAATAAATTGGAATAAATTGGAATAAATTGGAATAAATTGGAATAAATTGGAATAAATTGGAATAAATTGGAATAAATTGGAATAAATTGGAATAAATTGGAATAAATTGGAATAAATTGGAATAAATTGGAATAAATTGGAATAAATTGGAATAAATTGGAATAAATTGGAATAAATTGGAATAAATTGGAATAAATTGGAATAAATTGGAATAAATTGGAATAAATTGGAATAAATTGGAATAAATTGGAATAAATTGGAATAAATTGGAATAAATTGGAATAAATTGGAATAAATTGGAATAAATTGGAATAAATTGGAATAAATTGGAATAAATTGGAATAAATTGGAATAAATTGGAATAAATTGGAATAAATTGGAATAATAATAGGCATTCCTTCAAAATTATTCCCTAACTATTCCAAAAAATCAAAAATGCACAACGTTAATATTCAAGTTTTCACTTCTGCCTTCACTCCCGGAGCGCAACCCGTGTTTTTTTTTACTTTTTGCTGATTGGATCTCTCATAGCAGCAACTGCATTTGTTGTTTTCACTAGTTTTTTTATCTGTTGCAACGACTTTGCATACCTGCTTCATAATCTCTTCCATATGTCTCAGTTTCTCAGGTGTAATCTTATACTCGCTCTTTTAAATCAAATTAACACTATAGTTTATTTGAAAATGCATGATGGCACAGTTTTTATGGCAAAGGTCTATATTTTTATATAATTTTCAAATAAACTATAAGAATAGAGTAATCTATCAGTTTTTCTAAAAAATAACTTGTTACCGATGTAAGTATATCTTTCCCTATTTATAAAGTTTAAGTTTTTATTGTCATATTAAAATATAAATAAATGGCCGGTTAACAATCACATCCTTTCAAATAGTACATTTGACAATGAATGTAGGTATTGCCTCCATATTGCTAAACAGGAACAGATGGTTTACTTGTAAATTGAGTTATATTACATAAATCTCATTGAATTTCTCTATAATCCTGATAGCAATATGTACACAGAACATATCCAATAAATTATTTATAACTATATAAAAATAACATTTCAAGAATGAGAAAATGTTAACTTGAATAATAAACGAACAAAAACAAGTAGCTAAGTATAATTAAAAAATATTATTTATCGCTAACAATATTGAATTTAAATTGTTTTGGTTTTTGGTAAACTCAAAATATTTTTAAACACAAACTTTTACAATACAACTGTTATATTAACGTGCAGCTTCTGTCATAAATCTGAAACTCCGACATAAAGATCATTGCCTTATATAGCCCCTTTGATTTTGCGAACCTTCCAGATGTTCCTTGATACGGAGTGACATTTCTAGACATTTCTAGACTGTTCTTTTATTCGTACTTTTTCCGCAGCACACTGTAGGGTGATAGTTAACATTGCACTTGTTCTTTTGTTCGTACATTTACCGATAACATCTGCAGGTTACTGCAGAGTGCAGGGTAACATTGCTCTCTTCTCTCTAATTATTCGTCCCTAATAACTTGATTACTGGAGACAAGCGAGATGATCTGGAACACGGTATTGTCCCAACTTTTCAATGTCAAGTGCATTGAGTTTACTTCCCGCTGACAACTAAATGCGGTAGATCAGATAGTTGATTTCCTTGAGGACGGTGTAGGCGAGTTCCGTTGCAGTTTCTGACAAAGTCCATTTCGACGCTTGGAATTGTACAGCCATACAGACTTGACTCGCAAGTACCCTAGCAGTATATATAAAAGTCATACAGCGTTCTCATTCCAGAGAGAGATAAATTCTCCCAGACGGACTACGCAATGTAAATGAACTGTTTTAAAACTAGTGGTAAGATATTCCAAGCGATATTATCGGTATAGAATTGGGAGTACCTAAGAGAGTTGATAACATAACTATAAACTAACTATAACGATTTTGTTGGATAGCCAAGCAGCCTTAAAAGCTTTGAGCTTCAATCGTGTTGATTCAAAGTAATAAAGGTAATAAAAAAGCCGACGGATTCGCTAAAGGAGGAATCAAGCTGAGCTTATAAAGCCAGAACCATTCCTTGTATTTTTAATAGCAGTACCATAGATTTTTATAAACTGGATAAAGGGTGCATAAAAAGCATCTGGATATCGTGAAAGAAAAAGCAGCTGGCAACATGGCAATTCTTGAAAGCTTTATTATTATTTGCAGATCCCCGACTTAACCCAATTTCTCTTCAGTCTACTGCTGCGACTATATTTACTGCAAACTTTTATAACGGCATTCATTAACTTATTAAATCATTTTCTTTTAAAAATGGCCTTAACTTTACTTTTTTAATGAGCTAATAAAGGTTTCATTTAAGTATTTCTACCAATATTTTACTTTAAAAAAATATATTTTTTTAATAATCTGGAGACGTCAACACAAATATTTTTTTTTATTATTTTTAACATGTAGGTTGAATTAACACGTTAACCGAAACCAAAAATATTTTCTAACAGAATCTGTATTCTCAAAGACAACCCGGTGACATATTTGGCGATTGGTATCATCTGGAAATTATGTATAGAAAAATGCAAGTCGAGTATATTACAGGAAACAATTACTTAAAGGATCTCTTGGTAATACAAAATAATAGTGCAAATATATACACAGGGTGTTTTTTAAACATTTGGCAAAAATTCAAGGGGTTGTTCCTTGGAGTATTATAAGAATATTTTATTTTTTGATGATTTTTAAAATTCCGTTTCGTTTTTCCAAACACGCCCTTATTTAATTATTACCGAATTTGTTCCATTTGGCTGTTTCACACTATACAGGGTGTTCTTTAAACATGCGGCAAAAATTCAAGTGGTTGTTCCTTGAACTATTCTAAGAATATTTTGTTCGTTTATGATTTTTGAAAATCCCTTTTGTTAAGTGGAAAAATAGCCGTTTTTAGTAATTGGAATGGTGTTAAAAATATTAAAAAAACGAATTTTTAAAAAAGTTGTATGTTCTTGGTTAACACAGTGTTTTAAAATTATTAATAGTCTTATTCGATATTAGCTATTCATCGATTATTCGAATATTAAAATAAAATAAAATGCATTGCTATAAAGTAATAGCAAATAGCTCTTGGAAGACGATTTTAATAGGAGAACGCAATTTTATGAACAAATGATGGCAATTCTAGATAATATGGTGATCCAATTAAAACATGTTTTGTTTTCTGATGAGTGCACCTTTACACTTCACGGTCATGCTAATCGTCAAAATTGCCGCTATAGGTCTAGGGAAAATCCTCACTGAATGAGAGAAGAACATAGGCAATACCCTGAAAAGGTTAATGTTTGGGCAGGAATTGTTAGCGATGATATCATAGGTCCCTTTTTCATTGATGGCGATTTGAATGGCGATAAATATTTAGCACTGCTTCAAAATAATGTCGTGCCAACTTTAACGAACTTATATCCCGATCCAGCAAACCGAAAAGTGCCAGCCTTTGAATATAAATAGTCAGGAAGGAGGAATACTAAACGACCTTGGAATCGCGATGGTATCTAATTTTGACAGTGAACTAGACGAATATGGCGAGAAGTGTTTCCGGTCTACCAGTGACGTACTGTCATAAGGGTGCGTAAAAAAGATAATAATAAATTCTTATTTGCATATTATCTAAATTTACGGATTTTTTTCATTTTAACGAATAGCTATTTTCTTGCGAGAAGTTTGCATTTTTTTTAATTAATCATGATTATGTGAATTAATTTTACTTTAAAATTGCATGTTGGGTGGGATAAATATAGGAAAATATTTTTGGTATAAATTATAGAGGGATTTCATTTGAAAAATAAAAGCAATAATGCATTAATAAAAGAATTTTTGACTTTTTTACGTCTTTGTTATGACAATATTTTTATTAATTTAAATTTTACAAATTGTATAAACTTTACAAAAACAGTATGTCGTGTTTATTAAGGTTTGAAAATTAAATATGTTTTGTAGATGCGTTAAATAATAGTACAATTGTTCAACAAGAGTGGATATGATGGCCATATCGCACGAAGACGAAATTTGAGCACAACGCCGTAGGCATGTATTTGTGTTTGTAATTATATTATGCAAGCCTGAGTACATAAAAAAAACTTCCTAATATCGAAGAGAAGATCTGATCATTTTATTACATAATATTATTAGTAATATTTTTTGCAGGACTTAAATTTTGCATAAGTTGGTATAACACCTTTGCATAAAAGGATCCTATAAAGTAATAACGATTCTGTGAGTGCAAAGCCCATTACCACAATCTACATATCCATAATATTTATCACCTACAAATTCTGAATGCTGTCTAATCGACATTTCATCAAATACTAAGGAAACTAAGGAACAAACCAAGTTTTTGTTTGAATTGGCAACTTTTAATTTTAAAAATCCAATGTTTCAGATGTAAAATCTGGCTTGGCATCTACTGAACAGTACCATTTTGACAAAGTTTTTGGATGTGGTAAACTATTGTAAAAACTTTGTCTCACATAATTATAAGCTTTTGGAGAAAAGAAGTGTAATGTAACTGCAAAAGTTCTAACTGAATGTTCGTATATTTTTTTAACACTCTTTTTTTGAGTTTTTTAAATAGGCGTTCAACTATTTCCTTATTTTTTCCAAAATATTCTATCATGACATTTTCATGTTGTTCTAATAATAAATTTTTATGTTTTAACTCACAAACCATACATTGCAAAGACATAAGTTGTTTTTTTGCTGCCATGTTACCTTCTGTAGTTTTCTTATTTTAGTAGTTTTCAAAATATTTTCCTACGCAGTTCAGTAATTTTCCTGTTCAAATTTTTTTTTCGAGGAGTATCATCTGAACTCTTCAGAGTTGAGGAAATACCTGGAACAGGAGAAGAACACTGAAGTGGCCTAGAAGGTCCTGGAATGGCCAATAAATCTATTTCCTGAAGAACCTTTCTTTAAAATTGCCTAAAAGATTTGTTTAAATAGAATATGTATATATACCCTATAAACCATGAGACTACACCTATGAGCACAGTTGATCGCATACATACTTACCATGTTTGTTTACAAATTTAAAACATTAAAAATTTAAAAAACTCTTTGTTGTGGTTGATAATTGAGAGAACAAAATACTTGCTTATGAAATGTAGTCCCTTCCTTTCTACTTTTAGCTGTGCTGCTGTATCCACAAGAGCAACAACTGACCATATTGTAATGTTTGTCTTTTAACGCGGAAAACTTAAAATTAACACTAATACTGACTAAATACTAAAACACTAAACACTTTTTAAAAAGGTCTACAAAACATACGTTTGATAAAAGTTTAAATTAACATATGAAATATCCAAATTATTAAGAAATTTTAATGACTAAAATTAGGAACCAATTTTAGAAACCATTTGTCATATAATAATGAGTCATCCATAGTATAACATGGCTACCACTTCCTTCAGATTGATTAGAATATCGCAGACATGGCATGCTCCTTCCTGACTATTTATATTCAAAGGTGCCAGCTAATATGATATGATCTCAGCAAGATGGAGCACCGTCCCATTACCAAATCAATGTCCGGCAGTACCTCAATCGAGTATTTCCAAATCGGTGGATTCCCTGATCTGACATCATTAGACTTTTTCTTATGGGCATATTATGTCAAAAGTATTTTATACTAAACTAAACCTCCCAAACTAGCTAACTTAAGAAGACGAATTTGATCGGTCACGCCTGAGATGTTGAGTAACGTTAGAAGACATTTTTATTTCAGATTATTATGTTGCCAAGAGGTTCGCGGCGAGCATTTTGAACATATCCTGCATTGAGATGTGTTTTTTTTTGTTACATTATCAAGAAATAAACAGTATTACTTATTAGTTTTCGAGTGTGTTGTTTCTGTAATCAAATAATTTTATTTTCCTACGACCACTTAGGAAAGTGATACATATCAAACTATATAGTCCTATGGAAAGTGCCCTATATCACACGCGTATGAATAAGAATTTACTTTCCACCCGTGTGTGAATATGCTACTTTCCGCATCAGCTGTCACAAAATGTCAAACCCATCATTTCTATTTTGATCTATGTAATGTCCATATTAATACTAAAATCGATATGATTGTTAAATTATTGAAATTGTTGTAAATTAGATCCTAGATATTTATCTTTAACAATTATTAAAATAATTTTAAAATAACTAAGTTATGTTTGCTTTTTATTCTGGTTCAACACATAACCGATTTGATCATTCAATTGACGTAAGGCCTATTAGCTCAGGTGGTAGAGTATCAAACTTTATCAACTTTGCCATTTGAGACCTGGCGAGCGACCGCATTCAAATCCTTGCGGGGGCAGAATTTTTTTTGTTTTTTTTTTTTTTTTTATTTTTTTTTTTATTTTTTTTTTTATTTTGTTTTGTTTAGAAAATATGAAAATTAAATAAATACGATTATTGTTGATTTTTTTTATGAATACATTTTAATTATTATAATAATAACCTGGTTTTTCATTTTTTGATGAAATTATTTTGTGGTCGTAGGAAAAATAATGTACATCACTTGTGAAAAGTGATTCTCCACACTTGTAATGTAATATACCTTTCATTAATGTTAATTTTTGCAATAAATCGGAAAACTTTTAATATTTCCGAAACAGTTAGGTACAGGACATAATCACTGAACTGTAACTGTTACTGAACGCTAAAGTCTATTCAGATTTCATTTACGCCGCGTCAAAACAATTTCTCCCATCTAGCAACAGCTCACGTGACATTTTTTTGCGCTTCTATTGGTTAATCGGTCGTTAGTTATTAAGACGACGCGCAAATATTTTTTGTCAGAGTCGAATTCAGTTCAATTTGGATAATTATAAACGTCGTTTTGGTAGCATTCACCGTGTTGGTTAGTTTGGACATTTTGTATGTTTGATTGATTATAATTCATTATATTATAGTTTAGATATACATATATTGTGTTATTTATTTTTTTTGTTTTTGTGGTTGTTGTTAGTTTGAACATGTTTTACTCTATTTTATGGACATTTAATTGACTATATTTTGTAATTGCTGCGTGACACTATGTCCTCCACAGATACAGCAGATGAAGTCCAGAAAAATGTTTTTACTCCTTCTAAAAAGCGACTGAAGGAGTATAGGCAGATTCATAAATTTTCTGAACCAAAAAGAAAGCTACGTTATAAACAAATTAGTGGCTCTGTGAATGATTTTGATAAAAATGCAATAAGGCGCAAAGTACATCAATTCTTCTTTAGAAATTAACTTCCAACAATTGATAAGGTTTTATAAGAAGTCAACGATGATCCATATTTGTCTACTTTTAAGCGAGCTACATTTTACAAGCTTTTCAAAACGCTTAATTTTAAATTTAAAACTCGAGGAAAAAATAGTTTGCTTTTAGACAAAAATGAAATTGTTTCGTCCTACGCCACAAAAAATAAAACGGTACAGAGAAGAAAAGCAAAAAATATATTATCTTGATGAGACTTGGATTAACGCAGGCCACACCAAATCAAAAGTATGTTTCGATATGTCGGTTTTTTCATCCAGACAAGCCTTTTTGGATGAACTTTTAACTGGTTTTAAAAACCCATCAGGTATGTGCGTAAAAACAGCTCATTATATGCCATATTGGAAGTGACGAAGGATTTGTCTCTAATGCACTTTATGTATTTGAGTTGAAAAATCCGGTGACTACCATGAAGAAATGTGTGGAGAATCGTTCAAAGAGTGGTTTTCAAACACCCTACCAAAATTAGAAGATAACTGCATTATTATTCGAGAAAGCTGGAAAAAATATCTACGACGTCTAAAAAAGGTGATATTTAAAAATGGCTATAAGGGAAAAAAATTGAATTCGACTACCAAATACTTAAGATCCAACTTCTAAAACTTGGTAAGCAACCTAAACATTATGATAGGTATGTAATAGATGAAATGGCTAAGCAGAAAAACAACATAATACTTCACATGTCTCTGTATCATTGTGAACTTAACCCTATTGAATTAATCTAGGTTGACGTTAAATAATACGTAGCAGATAAAAACTCAACATTTAAATCTGGAGACATTGAAATTCTTTTTGAAGAAGTAATATTATTAATTTCTCCAGAAAAATGGAAAAAGTGTATCGACCATGTTTGCCAAAAAGTTGAAGTAAAAATGTGGGAGTTGGATAATATTATAGAAGTTCAGGTAGAACAACTTGTAATTTTAATTAATGAAGATAGCCTTTCAAGTCTAACTAATTTATCCGATTCAGAATAGTGCTAAGTCAAGTAAGGAAGATTGCTATAATACAGGGTACAAGTTGTCTAATCTAAATACTAGTAGAACAAGAACAATAAAGAACAAAAGTTATCAAAAATACAAAAGGTTTCTTTTTAAGATGCACAATTTTAAATCAAATACCAAATTCAAATACCAAATACCTCTTATATTTAAAGTTTTTTTAATGCTTTTAGTAGATATATATTAGCTATTAAAGAATTTGCAATTATTTGGACCCTGTACAATATAATTTTATAATATGATTGTTTTAATGCTCTGTATCACAGTAGACATATGTAATGAACTAAATATAATGCAACCATCTCTTTTAAAGTCAAATACATTTATTAATTTGTATTGCAGGTTAACGCAGTTTATGTCGCTCACCTATCTTCGTCCAGAAATGTCACTATAGTCTGGGAGACCGTGTATGGCATTTATTTTATAGTTTTACTTTACAAAATATGTTTTTATCGTAATAAAAAAATAATTTTACAATTACATTCTTTAATTTAACATTTTTGCAAGACGGAAAAGTAAAATACGGCCCTGCTCAATTTTAGCGTCCACCTGCTTCTGTTTACATCAGGCGTAAATTAAATTTGAATAGACTTTAGTAATAATACATGTGCGAGAAAATTTTAAGCCATCTATGCAGCGTCAAATGGAGGTTATTTATTTTGAAAGTCCTGTACTGTAAGGTTCGTGCGCTTGCGTATGACCTACATGGTAGCCATGGCGTTTGTCGGCGTGAAGAAGGATAACTTTAGTCCAAAGCATAATGTTTAGTGAAAAATGTTGTTCTTTTTGTTTAGTTTAGTTTAATTATTGAAATTTGTTGGATTCAAAATTATTTGAAAGCTGTGCATATGAGGACATCCTACAGTATTGATTTCAGTATTATTTAACCCAACATCTCAGGAGACAGAGTTTTTAGCATGAATAGCTGGTTATTTTATCTACTTTGGTATATGTGTTTGAGCTCAATTTATAGGGCGTGTGTTAGATTTTTAAATAACTCTAATAACTTTGAAAAAGAAGTTGGGCACCACTATATTTAAAGCTTATACACTTAACTCTACATTAGTGATAAAAATATAGAAAATCAAATTATACTTAATGAATGCTTTAGATAAGGTAGGTTTCAAATTTTAATTCACATAAATGTGTACCTAATTCAAATTTAAAACAATTTATTGATTAGATCAATTGCACTTATCTGTTTGGTAAATAAGGTAATATACGGTATGGTAAGTTAAAGGTAAAATCAGGTATTTCTTCCTTCGTCCCAAACTGCAGAGATACTTCAATCGCTAAACATTATATACCGGTCAGACAACTTCCACCAAGGGATTCGGGATTCTATTTCATAACTCTCATTCGAGACTGCTATTCGTGATTGAACCGTAAATGATCTTCAAGATAAATGATTCTTATTGTATTCGAACCCGAACCGTCTAAATATTACCATTGGCTAAAAAGGGATAAAATGTTATGATAGATGAAGGGAAATCTGAAAAAGATTTAGACAAAATGCTTTAACTATTAAATGAATAATTTCACAGGGGCTAAAATTAATATGAAAAGGAAAAATGTTATTTAATATATTTAAGGATAGTAAAGAATATCTTATTCCAAAAAATAATATATAATTTTATATAAAAGCTAACATGTGTCATTCATTGCAGATGTAAAAGTTATGTATAAAATTTGACAATTTGCTCGAGAAATCATTGCACAAAATATATATTTAATAACATATTATTAACAAAACGTATCAAATCAGACGGTCATTAAATATAAATTAGTATTTCAGATGACCGAAATAATTCAAAACAGAAGTGACCTATTCGTCTGTCAGTGAAATAAAAATGTCACTTCCTCTGACACAAAGCATAGACAACAAATGACATTTGAGTAAAAGGTGATTGTATTCGAAATAACGAAACAACGAAATAACGGTTAAAAAGGTGCAGATATGTATGGTTTTGTTTTGTAAATAAGATATGCTTTGCCTAAAAACCAGATACACCAAAGTAATACCCGAGAATACCGATCAAGAAGCGACAGCTTGGTGTTTTCAGTGTACCGTTTTGTAACGCGCATGTGCGAAAATAAGTTGTGTATCACTCAAAATTATGTTATCTGTCAAAGTCAGTCCAAGTTGTGTTTAGTACGTGAGCAATGTTAATTGATATTTTTTGGTGTTTGCTTTGTGTAGTAATAAGATGAAGATTTTTACACACTTAGGTATTCTAATACAGATATAAAATATGCCAAAAAAGTTATTAGGAAACTAAGAATTTTATCACATGCATAAATATTAAGTATAATGATTTAATCATTTTTGACATTTTATTTTTCATATGATGGTACTGTATTTTGTGAAATATATGTTTTTCTTCTTTTAAATAAATTTATTAAACAATGAACTGCAGATTTTGTTTAATTTATTTTGAAATTATATTTAAAAAAATAAATAATAATAAATAAATAAATTCGCATATTTCAATTAGGATTGGTCAAAGTGGGCAAAATCCCTTTATTATGGCTAAATTGTAAGTTTCAATTATGTCAATATAAAGATGTTTTGCCCATTCATATTTACATTTATTGAATAAATCATACTGGAGTTGATTTTGGAAATATTGGTGCATACTTAAATAAGTACTATTTCTGAAAATTCGTCTATGCACACATAGTCCAATAGACGTCCACTTTAGATCTATTTGAGGGTCAGGACGTCCATATCCGGGCATCCAGTGTACGTCCGTTTATGCTAATTAAATTGACAGCTGAATATCGATACCCATAGAACGTCTGTTTTTGGACTTCATTTTAAGTTCAGTAGTATTTTGACGTCCAGTGGACGTCCATCTTAGGTCATTATTTATTAAGCCTACCAGATAATACCCATCTATATATACTTCTTTTTTTTTAATATAACTGGTCATTAAAAATTGACAAATTGAATCTATTGCATTTCATTCTATCAGCGGAAGTTTGAAATCTTATTTAATTATAACTGTATCTAGTAAAAAGTTTTCAAGTGGTTCCTTGGTCGAGTTCGTCTAGCGATTGAAAGCGTAAAACGATAATGGATGTGTCGTGAGTTCGATTCCTGCTCAGGTCAAGCGAGTTTTAATAAAAAATAAATAAATGGTGTATAGCTATTTGCAAAAATAATAAACAAATTATTAATAATATAAAATAGTGTGTGGTGAGTTGTGGTTCTGTAAAAAAGTGGGGATGTGGTCTCAATGGAAATATAATCCTGGACGTTTTTTGAATGTCCAGTATTCGACGTCCAAATATATTCCAGAATTGGACGTCAAAAGTGTGCCATTTGTATACTTCACTGGACGTCCATTTGATGTCGGAAGTCCAGAAAACTAATTTTTGGACGTCTAGACATCCAAAATTGTATATCGAATGGACGTCCAATGTACATATTTATATTGTCTGGGTAATAGCCAGGCCAGGTATTTAATTCTAAATACATTAACCTTAAATGACATCTGGTTTAACTTGGCGAGAAAACACTTGTTTCTACAGAAATGAGTGATAAACTTGAAAGTCCTTTTAATATAATATAAATCTAGAAATTCTAAAAATATGTAAGTACTTTTTAAACCTAAAAGCTTTGAAAACATATGCACATTGCAAATATTTAGTTAAACCTCTCAAACTTAATGTCGTTTTAATGGTTACCTAAATTTTTTTTGACACCCTTAATTTTATTTACCTTATTTTTAGTTAAGGAAAAGGTAATTTAATTTAAATATGGGGCTTTTATTACATTTTTAACAATAAATAAACCAAATATTGAACAAATTTTATAGATAAATTATAAAATAATAAACGTCTTTTACTTTTATAATAAATAATTAATTATTACATAATGAATTATATTTTGGCGCCGAAATTTCAGCATTGCTATTAACCCTAACTACTTCAATGTAATTAAATCACATTGCAACATTTGCGCATGGACTATAACAATAATTTCAGATAATTTTCCAAACTATTTCGCTCAGTGTAGAAAATAAGCATGTTTTCTCAGCGTGCTAAGTTGTGTATCAGTCAAAGTCATACTGTGAAAAAGGTACATCCGATATCAAAGGCACCGACAGCTACTGTCGCTTCTCCTTGATCGGTATTCTCGGGTAATACTTAATAATATTGTTATCACACCTCACAGATTACCTGTGAAGAGAAAGTTACATTTTAAAACTTTTTTTTACCATGTTGATTTTGTATGGTTTACATGTAAAGAACATAAAACAGACGTCTTCTCTCATTAATAATAAGGAAGTATGTTATGATAGTATGAGAGCTGCGGCAGCCTAAAAGACAAAAAAGACAAACACAATGATTTGAAGTTACTATATTTAATTTTTTTTCAGTTTCAGTTTATATGGATGGTTGCTTTTGTCTTTTTTCCCACAATTCAAAAAGAATTTTTGATTTGTTTTTTATTTTGAACATTTATTAGGGATTAGTTTTTATATCATGTAAATTAATTATTTATTGTGTAATTTCTGATTTTTATGTAATGTAATATTTGTGATATTAGAGTAATTTTCTTAAATAGTCATCTTTAAGTCGTCCGGGGGCCCCAGAGCAAATAATAATTATAATAATAGCCATTCTTGCTTTGCAAGAGCTCTGCTTGGAAGTTTACTCGTATGGGGGTAAGGTGTAGGAAAATATATTATTAATTTAGATTGCCATTTATTTGATATATTTTTTATTTATTTTTCTTGAGAATTTTTAGTAAATATGTATGCTATTTATTTTATCCCTCATAAAATTTTACATTTTTATTGGCATTTCTTAATTGTTACAAACAGCTAATAAAAAGCAAAATTTTAATTATAATTAATAGGAAAATATACTGAAGCAACTATCTTTTTCTAAACAATACGAAATATTTTAATTTTTAGTGAATGAAAAATATGTACCTTTAGGTAAATGTGAAATATCCGTTTCTCTAGAGCCATTATTCCGAAATTTAATTTAATTATTTTTTCAATTTTTGAAATCTTTATAAAAAAAAATTTTGTTGACTTTAAAATTTGATTAAATTTTGAAAAAGTGGCTCCAGAGAAACATATTCAACGTTTGCCTACACGTACATGTTTTTTCTTTTACTAAAAATGAAAAAGTTAAAGTATTACCAAAATTTTGGATGGCTGTATTTCAAAAATAAGTGCCAAAGTATATTCTCCTTAGTAGAAGTAAAAAAGCCTGCCAATTTTCAAATTAAATATAATATTATGGGTAACTATGTTACCGACAGAGTAAGTGTTGATTAGTTAATATTGCCGGTAACTAAATTAACGAGTGAGTAGGATTAGTTCTACATATGAAGACTAGAGATGAGGAGACGAATCGGCATACTCAAAATACGGTCCCCAAAAACGCATTCTAATTAAGCTTCTATAATTAACCGCATGGGCGCTGGTACTGCATACGGTGTTCAAAATACATGGCTTCTTATGGGAATTATACATAATTTTGTCAAAATAATAAAAATAAACTTGCTTATAGCTAAATAAAGCACATATCGTATTGTTGTATTTATTTCTAAATAAGTCTTGCATGTTTTAATTGATAAATTATTTAATTTTATCTATATAAAATACAAATTAGATATGAATGACCAAATTCGAAAAGGTTTATTAAATTCTGAAATTTGATAAGTACAATTTTGTGTCAATTTTTTTTTTTAATTGAACCAATATATAGTTTTAAGAGTAAAATAAAACACAGTTAAAAGATTTTTTATTGTTGTAACACAAGTATAAAGGGAGATTTGGGAATGTACATGGTATTACCTCATCCCTTAATTTCAGCTTTCCTCTTTTTATTTTGTTAACAGTAGCATCAGTAAAAATAGTCTCATAATATTTGATAATATCTTCTTAAAAGTATAAAACAGCATCATCTCTAGAAAGTGCTTTATCGGCACTAGGAACGATATATATGCTGCCACTGTTCTAAACGTTTAGTATCCTATAAAAAATATTTACAACGACTTAATTGGGGTCCAAAAAAAATAACAGTAGCAACTCTTTATCTAACATTAAAACTCTATAAAAAATAAATATTATATTTAGACATGAATACATTATTTTACTTACCTTAGTAGCTTTAAAAAGACATTGAATTGTTTTCGTCTTGTGTTTTCTTTAGTTTTACATTTGATTTTTATCCTGTTTTATAGTCTGGAACGACGTAAATCTTGCTTTGATGTTTTTTGTTACTCATGTTATTTGTACTCCGGTACTTTTTTTACATTATTTTGATTCTTTTCACCAATTTTTTAAAAAATCACTGCATTTTACATTGACTTACATAGAAAATTGACTTCGCTGTCATTAGACATGCCAACTACAGTCAATTTCGCGAACTTTATAAAAAGAAGGACGAAAATTTGAAATTTGACCATTGCCGATTCGCCTCCTCTCTAGTCTTCATAGTTCTACAATTCCCCCCATAAGTCGCTACAAGCAAATTTATTGCCAAATTTCTTTAAAGACACGGCAACTCTTAATAATCCTTCCTACATGGTGTAAATATTTTAATTTTTACAGCGTTGTTGTCATATAATATTCATATTGTCTGCTATTATATTTAACGTAAAAAAAAATATTTGTTTATTCCAACCAAATTCATTGTTTAATTTCCAAATTTTCATATAAATTAAATATGATCTAACAATTTATTTCTTTCCATTAAAATATTAAGTTTATTGGTTGCTACAAAACAGAACAATTTTATTTTAAAATAAACAAATAAATATTACTTTTAAACATTAAGATATGTTTGAACCAAATTCTATTAAACTACCTACATTTTGTTTCAAACAAGATTTTTTTACAACAAACAAATTTTGTTTAGTTCAAGAAAATCTTTTTTAGACTGTAAAATCACACAATTCACTGACGGTAGTAGGTCGTTTAAAAAAATAGGTAATCAAGAGCCGATTCTACCATTGTATTAAACGAAGTTTAAATTAGTAATGTCAGATTTAAATAATATGTTATTTCCACCGACATATAAACTACATTTAGTTTAATTAACGGCAAAGCGAATATGGTAAATAGCGCTAATGCAAATACTTGTTGTAAATGTAAAGCGCTAATTAATTTTAGATGTTTTTATATGTTAAATTGGATGTTCTCATATATATTTCATATTGAAAAAATCTTGACTTTAACCCTTTTAGAACCAAGCCATAGAAATATTATATCTTCTACATAATACTCACATTGTATATCTAGAATATTAAGTTCTCTTGAGACAATGCATTTTCTTCAGAACAGTAATAATTTACATGGCAGCCCTCAATGTCTTGAATTCCAATAATTGATGAGCTAAACACGTTGGGCGCTTTGGTAAACGACAGCCCTGGCACTTGCATCCTAATTTCCATGGACCATTGACTCACTGAAATTGTATATGAGGGATTAGCCCACAGTTATGAAACGACGTAAATTTGTAATACTGAAACTCACTATATACTTGAGATTAGTTTAATTGCCGCTATCCGACAAACAACTTGCTCCTCGCATGGGCGTCACCCAAATAATAGGGGTTAATATTACAAAGGTTATAATGAATAGAAAACTTAAAATTTTAATAATAGGCTGATACAGGTAACTTTTTTGACAATAAAACTCAATAAACGGGGAATTAAGGCGTTAGAAATAGATGATTAAGGAATGAAAATTAATCGAAGAGTTTTATTGGCCATACTTGGGCAAAAGGAATCAGGACGAGCAGTCTTCACTATATTGTTCTTATAAACAACATATTCGTATATAGCTGAGCAGCACTGACTGCTTCTGAGCTACTGGATTCCATTTCAATAGTAAAGAATGTGATTGTTAAGAGCTACTTTGTAACGGAGGTAGAGTAAAAAGACCAATATTTTAAAAAAGATGCAAGAGCTGAAATCAAAAAAATATGTTGCCGATATGCAAAATGGACTGTTTCGATCTCAGAGCCTATTAGCCTATTAGCTTGTTAGAAAAATAATAATTAGTTCCAATTACTTTAACAATGAACTATAGATGGATGGTCAAGCAACTTCTTAAACAGACTATGCATGTATTTACATCTATTTGCATGTGGCTATACACATCATTTATGGACGCAGAATACGATAATCATGATGTGCACCTTTGCCCTCATTCAAAAATCAAATATCAAAAATACGCTTTCTCATTTTTCTCCAAGATATTTTGCCCCAATGTAGGGACAAGACTGAGATTATATAATAATATTTCAAATAAATCAGCCAAAAGAGATTGTCTGTATTTCGTGCAAAAGAAAATGTTTCAGTTGTTTGACAAAATTAAGCTATTATTAGCTATTATTAGCTATTATTAGCTATTATTAGCTATTATTAGCTATTATTAGCTATTATTAGCTATTATTAGCTATTATTAGCTATTATTAGCTATTATTAGCTATTATTAGCTATTATTAGCTATTATTAGCTATTATTAGCTATTATTAGCTATTATTAGCTATTATTAGCTATTATTAGCTATTATTAGCTATTATTAGCTATTATTAGCTATTATTAGCTATTATTAGCTATTATTAGCTATTATTAGCTATTATTAGCTATTATTAGCTATTATTAGCTATTATTAGCTATTATTAGCTATTATTAGCTATTATTAGCTATTATTAGCTATTATTCGCTATTATTAGCTATTATTAGCTATTATTCAGCACAGATTTAATTTAATTAAAGCTTGCATTTCAAGTTTAAAAAAAAAACAACGCAACAATTATCCATTTTGTGTTACAGGGCATGTCAATAACAGTTATGGGAAAAGCAAAAAGTGATTCTTGTCTGCTTGAGACAGAAAGTTGCACGCGCGACGCCTAGTATGCCTATGAATTAAGAAAATCTTGTGAGTCTGCTCTGCATCATCTTGTAACAAGATAGAAGGGGACTCAGTAGCCAATAAATTGTCTTAGGGGAATTTCTTGACAAAGAAGGAGCTTTTGATAATACCTCCTTTAAATCAATGGTAACTGCTGCTTGCAAACATGAAATAAAAGACACCATCTTCTGGTGGATAGAAGACATGTTAAGTGGACGGCAAGTATAGGCACAAATGTTCAGTGAAATCATGCAGGTGAACATCCATAGGAGATGCCCATAGGGTGGAGTCACTTCTCTTCTACTGTGGAACCTTGTGACAGATGAACTGCTGGAAACATCGAGGTCCATTTGAAAAGCTTGTCGTTAAGAAATAAGTCAAGCTTAAATTAGCATTTTACCGTTGATAACGTAATTTTAAGCTTCGCTTGTTTCTTAACGACTAGATGTGCAAATGACCCTTAACAATCAGGGGTTGTACGCCAAAGGATACGCCGATTATATTGTTATCCTTATCCGAGGAAAACACCAAATCACAGTCTTGGAACTCATGCAAAGAGCTCTAAGGCTAACAGAAACGTAATGCGTTTGGGAAAACATCATAATAAATATTGACGAGGCACAACTCATAACCTTTATTTAGAAAACAAGGTTGGATAGAAGCTCCGACACTGTTTGGAGGAAGGCTAAAAAACGAGCCAAGTAAAATATCTGGGTCGAATCCAAGATTGCAAACTCACTTAGAACCAACGCTTACAAAAATTGATAAACAAATGTAAAATAACTCTCATTGTAGGGAGACGGGTATTTGGAAAAACAATGGGATTAAAACCCATGATAACTTATAGAGCGGTTGTTTGGTAACCATAAGTAAACCAAAAAACAGTCCTCAATACCCTCTCAGGAGTACAGAGGCTGGCATGCCTTTGTATTACACGATCACTGAGAAGTGCACCGACAGCCTCTATGGGGAAATCATACTAAACTTCTCTCCTCGACCTAGACATAAGGGGGAGACCAGAATGAATGCATACAGGCTGGACATCTTCAACAACTAAAACCCACTGAGACATATAAAACATACCGGAATAACATATGAGGTAAATGATCCTGTATTAAACATGAGATCAGATCATATGACACCCCGCCTAACCTTCAACATACTCTTCTAGGTCAACTGTAACTAGAACGAAGTGAATAAGGAGGTAGAGAAATACTTAGCGGTCTCATATGGTATACGGATTTATCCAAAACAAACAACGAAACAGGATCTGGCGTACATGGAGTTGAACTCAAATTCGACATCATCGTCTCACTAGGAATACATACCACTGTATTTCAGGCGGAAATACATGTAATCGAGTTGTGTGTACGAGAGAATTTAAGAAGGAACTATAAAAAACAATATTAATTCTCTCGGATAGCCAAGTAGCCTTAAAGGCCCTTGGTTTAAATATAATCAAGTCAAATCTGGTCCGGAATTGCCTTGGAATACTAAATGATCTGGCAACCCACAATAAGATAAAACTAGCGTGGGTACCAGGACACAAAGGTATCTAAAGAAATAAAAAAGCTGATGAACTCGCCTAAAAGGGATCAGAACTACCATTTACTGGACCCGAACCTATATTTGGGATAAGTAAAACCTCTTCTCGACAGGTAGTGAGCAGGTGGATAACCACAAAATACCAAACTCACTGACAACAGATAAGAGGGCACAGAATCAGTAAACTCATGCTAAGGGGACTAAACCCACGCATGGCTACTAAGGTTCTACAAATAGCGAGGCCTCAGATATTCACCATTGTGGGATTACTAACGGGACGTAGCTTGCTGAAACACCTTCATGTGATGGGATTACACAATGATCCCACCACGTGTATACTGTGAAAGAGACCTCATACCATGCGATCGTCGAATGCGAAGCTCTTGCTAGGTGACACCTCACCCTTTTTGGCTTATAACCGGAAAAATCCCCAGAAATACTTGGTAGGGAACTTAGTAAAGCTAACCAAAGGCACAGGACTATTTCAAAGATAGTAGCTAAATACGGGAAAGCAGGGGAGTGCAATATACCCAAGAAACCGCAGTGTTCTGGGCCAAAAATAACCATACCTGCTTATAACCGACAAAGATAAAGATGAAAAACGGTTGGCGATAAAAATTTGTATGGATTACGTCAGCAAAGCGTCTTTATCGAACTGACTTGGTACCTAAATAATTATTATTTAACTTAAATGACCTGTTCCAATAATCATGATGGTATGATGGTATACGTTTGTAACAAAATGTGGAAGTGGCTAATTTTGAAACAAATCACAAATATAAAAAATATTTTTTTTGTCATTTTTTCACGTTTTATATAAATAATACAGGCAATGTGGTTCTAATATATTTTTTATTATAGTCTACATAGAGTATTATAGGTTTACTTTCGAGTTTAATATTGATCCAAATTTTTGTACCAAAATCTTTTTCATCAAATTTTAAACAACTTTTAAAAATGTCCGACCGTCCGTTCTATGTCACGTTTTTTATCCTCACACTAAGTCAATAACAAAAATCAAGCACTATAAGAGTACGAAGTATATTTTTTTTGAAAAAATCTGATTAAAAATGGAGGGTTAAGGGGGTTGAAATATTGAAAAAAACTCAAAAACGAAAAATTATATTATGAAATATTACTTAAGTAAAATGGGGGCGTTAATGGGGATTGAAATTAAAAAAAATACAAATCAAAAACGAAAAGCGATATCAACATGAAATTTTTAGTTTAAATCAAGCTCTATAAGGGACGTAAAAAAATCTGATTTAAAATGAGGGAGGTTAAAGGTGGTCAAAATTTAAAAAAAAAAGTAAATCAAAAACTTAAAGCGGTATCAACATGAAATTTGTAGATAAAATCAAGCTCTATAAGGGGATGAAGCTTAATGATCCTAAAAACACATCTTATTAAAAATGGGAGATTAAGGGTGGTTGGAAAATAAAAAAAAATCTTAACTTAGAAACAGAAAACGATATCAACTTGAAATCATCAGAATAAATCAAACTCTATAAGGGGGTGAAGCCTATTGATTTTGAAAAAATGATTAAAAATGTGTGTTAAGAGGGTGCGTTAAACTGTGAGGAGTATAATATATAATACCAAGACATTATATATCCTTATTCTAGTTATATAATAAGATTACAAAAACTTGATCATACAAAAAAAATCGAGAACAAATATTTCGGAAGACAAAAATAGTAAAAATTTTAAACAAATTTTAAGAAAGTTAAACGAAATGGGTTCTGGTATTTAAATATTGAATTGGGCTATCTCTTTAGGTACATTACAAATTTTGAGAACGTTTCATTATTGGTTAATTCAGTAATTTGGATGGGACCGCATTTGAAACAGATTTTACGTTGGATCTAGCAGGTTTTGCAATTCATCCCCATATTTGAGAGCATATTTTAGTGGGATGGAGTCATTTATGATACAATCGGAATATATCATGTAATAAAGCGTATTTTATAATATACTATCGAATTTTAAAATTAGTTGTGACAAATTCAGGATTTAGAGGGACATGGGGGGTCGAAAGCATGTTCAAACAATCTTAACAATTTACTATAAACTCCATAATACCGAGAATATAATATCGTAGCATAGTGCAGGATTATAAATAGTCCATCTATAGGCCTGGGATCAATATCAAGAACTGAAAATAGATAGATCTTACATTTTAGCTTTTGGGCCAAATTGAGTTTGCCAATTTTCTTATAGATCCCATCATCAGATGTTAACCAAACGTATATGGGACCACCCCCGAACTATCCCCTTTCTAACAAAAAAAGAATCATAGAAATCGGACAAAGTGATAAAGAATTGCTGAATATAAATAAAAAATGAAGAGTTTGATGAGTTTCTTATTGATTCCTTTATCAGATTTTGACCAAAATCATATGGGACCACACCTGAGGTACTCCCTTTTTAAGAAAAAATCATAAAAATCGGACTCGGTTAACATACATAAAAAAAATTCCATCAAATGGAGAACCTCCTCCTTTTTTTGAGTTCTGTTAAAAAATTAATAACAGAAACTATGGGTGAGGTGAATAAAAGCAAGCATTGTCTTTTACTTACTAATTTTTGAGCGAATACTTACTAGTAGATGAATAATAAACGGCTTTACTTATGCTCACGAAGCAAAAACTTGCAAACTCGAGTTATTACTTTTTTAGCAAGTAGTGCCTCAAAATAATAAGTATTTACTTTTCTCGAGTGAATAAAGCAAACAAATACTTTTCTTTTAAAGTAAATACTCTAATTTTTGCAAGGTTGATATGAAGTGACCTTACAGTAAATTGTATACCTATAATGGCAGCATTTATAAATATTCGCAAAGTTAAACAATATCGCGGCCGTAGAGATGTAAGCCCAAAGAGCGTAAAACGTCTTCTAAGATTTGAACTGAAAATGTCGATTTTATTACGGACTATTTTCTACCAAACAGTAATGAAACTCGAGGCGGTGCCCTCGCTCCAAGAAAGCAAATGGAAATATTTCTCCAGTATATAAGTGACCCTGGCTTCCTAAGCGGTGTTGCAAATGACTTTGGCGTTGACACAACAACTGTTTGTAAGACTGTGGACTATGTTGCACAAAAAATTATGGAGAAGGCAGATCAATGGATAGTTTTCCCTTCATCTGAACTGGATTTAAATAAGGCAAAGTCAATGAGGCAGACAACATACAGAATTTCTACAGTAATTGGTGCACTTGATTGTAGCCACATAGTTATTAAAAATCCTACACAGTTTGGGGATGACTAAATAAATAGAAAAAATTCTCCTACGTTAAATGTTCAGATGACATGTGATGGAAAGGAAAGAATAACAAGTGTTGATGCCCAATGGCCTGGCAGTGTACACGATAGTAGGATTTGACGACAGAGTTCAGTTCAGCAAACGCTTGCAAGAGTTAACGGGGGTGCTTGTTTGCTGGGAGACAGTGGATATGGTATTTTACCGTGGCTCTTAACACCATTTAGGTAACCTCAAAAGCAATTGGAACAGCGATACAACACATTACATTCGAAGGAAAGAGTAGTCATAGAACGTGTGTATGGTCAATTGAAACAGTGTTTTCCAATACTTGCAAATAGGGTAAGAATCACTCTCAGAAAAATACCGCAAATAATAGTATGTTGTGCTATTCTGCATAACATTGCTAAGCACCTGAATGATGGATTTGTTTTTGGAGATGAAAATGAAATTATTCAAAAGGAAGAAGCAGGAGAAGAAGTTTATGAGCAAGATGATATTCGACGTCTTGGTGAAGAAAAACGCTTAAAAATAGTTGAAATACTCAATCAGTTACAGTTACTTTGAAACAGTATAAATGAAGGTTTATTATTTTTAAGTAAAATATAAATGGTAAATAAAACATTTTAAGTTATATTTTATTTTAATACCTGCTGCATTTACAACATATTCTTAAATAGCAGAACATATTTTTATTATTTTTTATGACATGGAACTTGAATATTAAATTCCTTATTGGCATAATCATCATTTACCTCTGTAACTTGTTGCTGGCGTAAACCTTATAGTTGTAGTTCCTCCTTTTCAATTTGTAATCTTGTCAGTTTAAACTGTTCCAGTAACACTTAGCGTTGCAGCTCCGAAGTTGATAGGTTTTTCGTTTCTTTTGTTTCAGCAGCTAACAACCTCTGTTGTTTGGAAACATTACCATTGGAACTTGTGGTAGAATTGTCTACTCCATGTTGTATCTCGCGTGTTGTAGTGTTCGTCTCGACTAAACTTCCGCTTATAATAGTAGTTTTGCTTTCATTTTGCCGTAATGAAAAAATACCAGATTTTCTAGTGTCTGTTCCAAATGCGACAGCTCCAGGAATTTTAGCGAAAACAGCGTTTTCTTCGGCATTTAACCTTTCTAGAAATTGTTTTTCCCATTGCAGTAGCTTGATTGGTTTATTTCCTGTGGCAGATAAATCAGTTTTTTTCTTAACTTTGCTTTTCATATTATTAAGTAACTTTTTCAACTGATCTCAACAGTTATACATTTTCCTGTGTATTTTAAAAATACATCTTTGATTGCTTTCCACCCATTTTCCTTCGCCGCAACCATTGTTGGTACCATCGACTTATTTAGGACCACTTTATGTTTTAAAATAAATGTGATCTGTTATCCGAAATATTTTTTGGTTTTTCAGTGTCTTCGCCACTGGATGACATCGTAAGTAATTACTAAAACCGCTCTCAATCAGAAAACTACGTAAATAAGCAACCTTTTAAACAGGCGTGTAGTACTAGGTATATACATACGTAAAAACTTCATTTTGTACAAGTAAACTTTTGTAAGAATTGTCTTAGTTCTCTTCACCTAACAACAAGTGTTTGCTTTTAATTTTAAGTAAATGCTTATAACTACTTACTTATTTTTTTTCAACTCACCCTATATCTGCACGATTTCAGGAGTAATATCAACCCCTCCTTTTTTGTTGCAGCATTATTTTAAGATAATAAATTTTGTTTACAATGAAAATGTTAATTAGTAAATGCCATTTTGTGACAGTGGCTAAAGGACCAACCCAAAATATTTTGAACTTTGACAGACAATTTTAATTTTGAGTTTTCTCGGGGGCTGTTATAATAAACCATGTAACCCCTTTCTGAAATTTATTCCAAGACTGTCCATGCCTATAACGTTATAAGTTTTAGCACTGTTTAAGTACCAAAGTACCAGATGGAATCCCTCATCATGTATGTGGAATTAGTTGTTTCGTTTTATTAAAACCGCGCGTTAAACCACGGAGTGTTCTAATTAATCGTCATTTAAACTTTGGAAGTTGCCTCGTCGTCTGAATTATGTCGCTATTCTAGGCACAACGGCAGCGCATCGGTGTTAGTGACAAAGAAACGAACTTAGTCATTCGCTTTTCGTGGTTTTCTATTATTTACCACAAACCGATATTACCAGAATGTAAGTGGATTTTTGGTGTTGAAACAAAGTTATATATGGAGTTGACTCCCACACAAGCAATCTATCACACAGCGGCTAAAATAATTAAACTTAACATAAAATGTCAGAGGTAATAAATACAGTCAATTTAAAGTGTTCAGAGCTGAATTTCATTCAAATAAGTATGAGAAATAAACACGGAATAAAATAAAACTTTGTATAAAGTAGACTTTGAGCATTCAATATAAAAATCGATGCACGTCAGAGATGACGTCAGTGACAGTCATTGGTACCACACACACTAATAAAAATAATTAAATTTTATAATGCAAATAAATTTAGACGCATGGAGTTCATTTTTATAAAATTTCATATTAATAATGTATTTTTTATCATATCACAGTAGTAAATGTACTGTAGGCAGATTATTAGGGGAATACTTTCTAGTGAATTTCATAATAAAAGTTGGCATCAAATGTATCAGCTTTCAATTTTAATACATTGTTGTCAATTGTTATTTGTTTTGTATTATTTTGCATCGATCGATTTCTTTTCAACAAATTATTTGTATTTTAGATTAAATTATTAACAAACTGTTCTTTTCAGAACAAATTTGTTAGGAATTTAATAGTGGTGTTCGTTTATTGTGTATTTTTTTATTGAAAAATGACAAAACAATTAAATAGTCACTGCAAGGAACTAGTGGCTTCTCTATTAAATTATTTTGAGAAAGAACGTGATAATAATGGGCCTATGTTACCTTTAACAGCTGTAAGAGAAGTGAGTTGATTAAAAATGTATCACCGTTAAATTAATATAATTATTTTGTTTCAGCGTGTCGCAGAAGCACTTAATCTAAATTTTTCTACTGTTAGTTCTATTTCACAAGCTGTAAAGAACAGTGAAGTTCTAAAGCCACCACTAAAAAAGCGCCCTAGGCAAAAGAAAGTTACCACCACAAGAATTCTGAATACCAGTGCTATTCGAGATGTTATTTATAGCATGTACGGTCTAGTAAGTGTATATGTATATAAATTATTATAAAACAATTACAAATTAATGTATGATTTCAGAGGAGCATGTAAGTTTAGATTCTTAGTTGGTGAAACCTAATGAGAAGGAGTTGTTCAATGGATGTCGCACATCATTGTATACCTTATTATTAGAAATAGGTTTCAAATGGCAGAAAGATGAACCAAGGCGAGGTCTTATGGAACTTCCAGATATTGCCGTGAAACGGGCAGAATTTTTAAGAAAATATACCATAGAAAAGGAAGCAAATTTGTACCAGTTTGTTTTTATTGATGAGACTTGGATTTTCCAATATGGCACCATTAACCATTCTTGGCAAGACAGCAATAAAAGAAGTGTAAAAAGTACAAAAGTTGATGGTAAAAGGTTAATAAAAAAAATTAATGTATACATGTTAACTGTATATTGATCTTTTTTATAGATATATAATTCTTCATGCTGGAAACTAAAATGGATTTATTGATGGTGCCGAGGCCATATTTGCTTCAAAAAGCAATGATTATGATTATCACGGTGACATGAATAATGAAAATTTTTTAAAATGGTTCGAACAACAATTGCTTCGAAAACTGCATGAACCATCTTTAATTGTAATAGACAATGCTTCATACCATAGCACATTGGCACACAAAACATCGAATAGTAATTTGACTAAGGTTCAAATTCAAGAGTGGTTGACGAATCAGAACATACCTTATTCAGTCACCTTGTTTAAGGCTGAACTTTTGAACCTTGTTAGACGGTGAGTAATGGAAATCTACTTTTTCTGTATTTTTTAATTGATTTTATTTTTTAGTAATAAACCACCAAAAATATATGTAGCTGATATGCTGGCTGAACAGTATGAACTAAGGTGTTACGTCTTCCTCCTTACCATTGTATTTTTAATCCAATAGAACTGATTTGGGGTATTTCAAAACAATATTATAACAGGCATATTGGTCGGGATGGAAAGACACAAAGAGATTGTATAGATATGTGGTCTGAAGCCCTCCGAACCATTACCCCACAAATATGGCAAACAGTGTAAGACACACTGAAAAAGAAATTTTTAAATGGTGTGAAAGAGAGCATATACTGGACCGATTGGAAATTGCTCCCATTATTATAACACCAAATAGAGATGATTCTGATTTTAGTTCTGATTATTCTGACTGATTTTAGCTTAAATATTATTTAAGTTTTAAAATGTCATGTGTTGTTAATTTTATTACCTAACTGTTCTAATTATTGTTACTTCTTTTAAATATGGATGTTTATAAACTAACTGAACATAATTATTCTTTATTGTAAATTAAATCAAGCCTAAACAAAATTTGTTTATTTTTTCATCCTTAACTTAACCTTTTGTCATTTTAACTCTTGTGCAAAATTTATTACTATTAAATTCAGTGTTTTTCTAAAACTTTAATTTAAACATTATCAATGACCTTCATTGGCTTTTATATAGAATTCATTATACATTTAAAATTAATTGTTCCTTATAACATAGCCAAAAAAACATAACCTCATAGTTTTAAAAATTCCCACATTCTTAAACTATTTTGAAGATTGGGCAACACTATGACTTAACAACTGATTGATGACGTGTATCGGTTTTTATATTAAAGACAGTGACGTAATTTCTAGATATTTCTGTTGTCAAGGGAATAACATGAAAAAAACTAAGAGCAAATACGATTTAAACTAATGAGGTTGAATAATATAGAAATGACATTCCAAAAAAAGCGACACCCCTTCCCACTCCCTTAGAATCAATTAGGCATTCCAAAGACCTGTCAAACAATAGGTGCCAGTGGGAAATTCTTGTATATTTAAGGGGGTAGCAACATAGTCTTGCAACTTGGACGCTATTTTTATTCGAAGTAGTACTCGCCAAGCCTGCCAATTTATGAAGAAATGTATAGGTGGGTTTTTTAAATATTATTTTTATTGTGTTTGACATAAAATATTTAAATGTAATCCATTATTCATGATTTTACGTAAAGTAGATAGAATACACCATATGTCGCCACCCTTAGATATACCAAACCTGCCCACTGGTAATTCATTTGTTTGGAATGCCTAATGTTATATTTGTCAAAGAGCTGTCAAAACCTTTTTAAAATTTAAATATTGCAGCCAGAGATAAGGGAGATAAAGATAGGAAACGCTCATAAGAAGCCAATGCTTAATAACGACCAGCTTTAACGCAGTTAACATCTGACCCACTATGTGGCGCTGTCATCGATATCAAAAAAATATTGCAGCGGAAAATTTAAAAATATGATAATTAAGGTTGTATAAATATCGACTGCACTCTCACGTTCTAGTAAATGAATTTAAACAATGTAATTACGGTAAATTATTTATTAAAAAGAATACTACACTTACAGTCTATTATCGATTAATTATTTTAAATCTATTCATGACAAATATTTTTTAATTTTTGATCGTTATGGGTAACATTAACATTTTTGTTCTTATTTTCCAAACGAATGGCCAATGGTGTCTTATTTAAAAGTGATGAGTGCAAACTCAATAATGGGAATTCATGTATTTTTCTTGCTATATCAAATCTTCTTTCTAACGTTTTGAAACCATTTTCTTTTTCGAGCATATATATACTCAAAGATTTTCTTGCTCTAAAACAATAAATAGTAAATAAATACCTACTTTGTGACAAAAGTTGGCTACTACTTATGTAACTTACATGACTAGATCTTACTTTGGTTAATTAAAGAACACCACATTGGGATTGTTACATTTATTCATGTGGCATGTGTTACTAATGCAATACGTTCTCCGACTTGTTGTAATATTACAAAATATATTTATTGTCTTCAAATTTCACACAAAAACAGCTACAACCATTTCGCTAAGTTCATCTAGAGGATAACACAATCGTGAACTCAAAATTTAAAATTCAAATGCAGGATTCTACGATATACATACAACTAACTGACATTTATATTTACAAACTGTCCGCGTCTACTGTCTGTCTACAACCGACGTGTACCTTTAGTTAACATCTGAGACGCATAGATGACGCCATCGTTACTGAGGTCGCTGCGTTTCCTATCTTTATGTACCTTATCTCTGATTTCAGCGTTAATTCTGTCCTAGTCAATCTTTTTTATTATTGTGAAAAAAAATCATGACCAAGTGTACTAAACCTAATAAACCTAATAAAATAAAAAAAATTAAGAAACGGAAGAAAAGGTGTGATTTAAGTTTTCACAAGTAAGTTTAAGAAATGTAGTTAGTATTTTATCATAATTCCTAATTTCTTGTTTAACGTTAAAATTTTATTACGATTTCCAAAAGACAAATTTTATGTGAATTTGTGGAAAATTACCATTCGATGCCTAGACCAAATATTATGTTGTATTCAATTCAGTTTTAGGATGAATTTTTAGATAAAAGTAAGTTTAGGATCAGAATAAAGAAGGAAGCTGTTCCGATATTACTCGTAAATAACTGTTTAGTTAGTAACAGAAATTGTATTTAAAATAAAATTTAAATAACTAACTATATAAAGAACTATAATAAAATTTAAACAACTAAATTTAATTTTATAATAAAACTTAACTAGCTTACTTTAACTTTGTAATAAAATTAAATGATAAATATAGTGCTTAACTAATCATAATTACTTACAATTCTGATTGTTCTTTATTATTGTTAAATTAGAATTGTGGGTTAGTCCGTAAGTATTATATAAATTATTTAGTAAGTCATAAATAAATTGTAAATAAACTATAAATAAATTAAACTATCTTTACATTGGTGTGAAACTGTAAATAAATAGTGGACTAAAATGGCTAAAAACCTGTGTGATTTAAAAGTGGCTGAATTGCGTTGAGAATTAGAAGAACGTGAACTGGCGACGAAGGGAAGAAATCAGAGCTGACAGAACGACTTAAAAGAGCACTAGAAAATAAAGGTTTGGATCCGGAAACGTTCCTATTTTCGGATGATGCGTCTTCTATAATTTCTTCAATTACCAATATGAAAAACGATAAGTGTTCTTTAAAAACTGATATTTCTTCTGATATGCCTTCCATGAAAATCGATATTTTTTCTAATATGTTCTCCTTAGAAAGTAAAATTTCTTCAGACATTTCTTCCTTAGATAGTAAAGTTTCTTCCTTAGAAAATTTCTTCCGATTTGGAAAACAAAATCTTTTCTTTAAAAAATGAAATCTCTTCTAATATGACTTCTATGAAAACGAAATTTTTTCTATGGAAGATAAGAGTTCTTCCATTGAGGAGAAAATAATGACTTCTGTTGAGGAGAAAATAAAAGATATGGAAAAAAGATAGAAGAAATGAAACACATAGACCAAACCAAGAACGGTGAAATAAAGTGCCATGAGGTAGAGTCAAAATTGAAATTGGAAGGAGCTGTAAGCTCTACTCGTGTTAAAACCCCAACTTTCGACAAAAAGATGTCATGGACAAACTATCTTAAACAGTTAGAGATAGCTGCCAGAGCAAACGAATGGTCTGAGAGAGAAAAGGCAGTGAATCTGACAATCTCCCCTCGAGAAGACGCTTTAGATGTTCTTCAGACAATACCTGTGGAAGAGACGGATGATTTGGAACAACTGAAAAAGAGACTTAACATGCGATATGGTCACGAACACTTGGAGCGGTTATAATGATTACAGTTGAAGAATCGCAAACAGAAACGTGAGAGCCTTCAAGAATTCGAATTAGATATTGCGAAGATGGTACGATTTGCCGACGCAATCAGTTCCGGAATACATGATTAATGTTTGGCCGTTCAAGCATTTGTGGATGGACTTCGTGACCATGAAATGCAAAGAACACTTCGTTTAGCCCGTCACAAACCATTGATCGATGTCTTGTCCGCTGCTCTTGAATATGAAGCGGCTTCGCTGGCTTCTGTTGGATACAGTGAAGTAAGAAGAAGAACAGGGAAATAAATTGGACCAATTGTTTTACATGATAAAAACCGCAACCGAAGACTATTAGGTGCTGAAATTGCGGTGAAATGGTAAATGTAAGCAGTTCGCGCAAATGCCCAAAGAACACTACGAATCGAAAAACCGTGTCGGTGGCTGTACAGGTAGGAACGGTGGTGTTGCCTGAAAGAAGTGAAACTAGCGGAATCTTCGAATTACAATGAAGGTGTTGTTCAAGGAAATCTGATTGGAAAGAGGTTGGCCACATCTATTAAAGAAGTTACAGTACGAAGAACGTCGGTTGTCAGCGATGAGTGGATCCCTGTCAAACTTACGGAAGAACAAGGAACGATCTCGTTTTAAAGAAGATAAGGGAAAGGAAAGAGGAAAATCGTCGACCTACTTTGCAAGAAGTATCGAAACCCTCTTCAGTAGTTAAATCATATTGGGCTCAGTGGGACTCCTTTATCCTGGAAAAAGGCTTAATCAAGCAAGTACTTTAAAATGATAATGGTTCCGAGAACAGAAGACAATTGGTCATTCCAAAGAGTAGAGTAGCCGAAGTACTTCGTCAGTTACACTACAGTCCATCAGGAGGACATCTCGTTATCAAGAAAACCCTTGAGAGAGTCCATGAAAGGTTTTGCTGGATGAACAGTTCCGATGATGTAAAGGACTGATGTTAGAAATGTACCACCTGTGCTATGAGTAATGGGCCTCAATGAAAAAGGAAGGCTCCCATGAAGCAATACAACGTTGGTAACCCATTTAATAAGATCGCCTAAGGTATTGCTAGACCATTTCCCATGACCGAGAATGGTAATAAATACATGATGGTGGTTATGGATTATTTCACGAAATGGATGGAATTCTACGCCATTCCAGATCATGATGCCGCAACTGTTGCAAATGTGTTGATAAAAGAGTTGTCGATATGCTTTTGAAGGACAGTGACAAGGCAGAAATTTTGAAAGTCAACTTTTCCCTGGAATCTGTGACAGACTAGGCATGAAGAAAACCAGAACCACAGCATTGCACCCACAATGCGATGGAACGGTAGAACGAATGAATAAGACCATTGCCAAATATCTGTCAAAAGTGGTTTCAAACCCTCAGCTAGATTGGAATCAGTATCTTTCGCTCTTTTCAATGGCTTTTCAATGCAACTTTGCAGATCTGCAAATATGGCGGACTTACAAATGCAAGTATTCCAAAAAATATCTGCAAATTCGCAATATTTATTGTGCTTTATTACCCCCAACAACACTAAACCCAAATTTGGAATACGAAAACTTGATACTTGCATGTGTAAGTCAGTCATATTTGCAGATTTTCAAAGTTGCCGCCATATTTGCAGATCTGCAAAGTTGCAGACATTTTGTAATCTCACCCTAGGATTCCATCGTACATAAACACTAGTAAAATCACACAGAACCTAAGACCAGTAGAGCCAACCTCAAAACAACGAAAATTCTGAACACAAAAATTCATAAAAAGTATAATTTGTAAAGGGATCTCGTGTCTCACTGAGTGTATTCTCACTTTCTTCTTTTATATATCGATAAACAAGGATGCAAATATATTCAGGTCCATATTTATAAACAGAACTCAGCTGAGTCGGACTTGGGTAAGTCGTCCTTGAACTAAAATCAAAGTTCGGTTACAACATCTCTGAAGTTCCAGGTGGTTCCGGTGTGACACTAGAATTTAGAGATGGATATTAGCAAATCTGTAAGTGTTAAGTAGGTACATTTACGGATTTATTACTACCCATACTATCTTCCATAAGCCATATAAAGTTATAATAGAACAAATAGAAGAGCCAGAAGTGGCAGGTACGATTCATATCAACACCGACGGTTCTATAACAAAACAAGGCTCAGGATGCGGAATATACTCCAGAGTCTGAAACCTAAACATAAAATGGGCTGTGAGCAATAGTGCCAGTGTAGTTCAAACATAGCTAACGAGGATTCTCATAGCAGCAAAAGAAATAACCAGAAATAATATCACTGGAAGGAACATGCTCATCTATACAGATAGCAGACAAGCACTACTCACCCTGAACAGACCACGAATTTATTCAGGGTTAGTACTAGAATGTCATGAAGCTTTGGCCGAAGTATCCATCAACAATGTGGTCACCTTAAGATGGATCAAAGGTCACGCCACATCGAAAGGTAACCGTCTTGCCGATTCACTAGCCAAGAAAGCAGCCAACCAAATACTTTTTGGACCTGGCCCTTCTATTGGCCTGACAAAATCGGTAGTGACAGACCTAATTAAAGAACATTCCCTTGTGAAATTCAAGGAAAGATGGGATGAAACAAGAAACTGCAAAGTTGCCAGGGAGCTCTTAAGTTATCCTGACAACACTGTAGCAAACAAATACTTGACTATGACTAGACAGAATCTGCGTCTGGTCACAGGCATTCTGACTGGTTATTGACAAGTACGGAAGCATCTCCATATCATGGGGCTGTCAGAATCCGCACTCTGCAGAGGGTGCGAACAAGAAGATGAGACCATCGAGCATATCCTTTACGATTGCCCGATGCTCTCATTTATCAGAAGATTTGTGTTCAGCGAGTATCGGCTAACACCGGCCGATATAAGAGAAGCACCTCTTGACGACGTTGTCAACTACATTAAATCTGTAGGCTGGCTAACGAGCTAGGAGGTGCCTATCATCTTAGTAGGATGCACAGTGGGCCTAATGAGGGGGTAACCCACCCTCTACACGTTACAGATACAGAGACAGATACTACCCATCTCTAAATTCGCGCGATATAACTGAACCCCAGGTAGACGGAATAACAGTTTGTTTGATTTGGTACAGTGATGCCAGAATGTTTTTTTAGGGTACCAGATTTGTCTAAAAAATGTACCAGATTCCTTAAATGTACCAAATTTTTCGAATTCTATTTGCAGTGACATCTAATTTATTGAAGAGGAAAAAAAGGGGGTTTCTATAGATAACGAACCCATCTTTTATCAAAACAGTAAAATTTTGTGATTTCAGCCAATAAGAATTCGAGATCATTAAGTTTTATACTGATTAATTTAATTTAAAATGTAGTCTCCAGTTTACCATTCATCCGATCCAGTGTTACGACCTTGCTATCCACTGTCTACAGTGATTATTAAATTCTATAACCCGTAATATGAAAAGTTATTGTATAACCCGTGGTATCTGGCGCGGTCGATCCCCGGATCCTACCCGCTGCTGCGAGTGACAGCTGATTCGGTGGGGCCTGACGTTATTTGTCCGAAACCCGAACAAAAACAACAATTGGAGATTTCAAACGACAACAAATTTAATTGTGAAAACGAGTTTGCGTTTTCGCTAAGTTTTTACACCGCCTCCCCAGACAAAAGAGCTTTAATTTTACTGATGGAAATGTCATGTACGTTGCTGCTTATGTTTTTAACTCTCCTCGCTGGGCTCCGGGTCGAGCTGGTTCGGTTGCTAGCCCGCTACGTCTTTGTGGCCTAATTGGATAAAAGTTTTATGACATTTTGTATGAACTGCACGAGTACAAAGCAGATAGTATTGTGACCCAATTGGTATCTAATTTAATTTGAAAAGCTTTTTCTATTATATAATTTACTACCATCAATCGATAAAAGATTATATTGACTAATAATTAGTTTTAAAAATGTGTTCTATAAAAAATGTGTAATTCTTTTATTTTCAAGATAGGTAGAAAAAAAATAGAAAATCGAAAATCTCAAAGCCGTGTGTCAAAAATTATTATATCAAATTATATAAAAAAAAAAACAGCAGAGATAGAAAATTACTCTAACTTTGATTTTTCTTACTAAGGAGAACGTCATTCTCGGAACGGTTTCGTCCTTATTCGGACTCGTCAGCAAGAAATTAATAATAATAATAATAATAATAAAGTGCCTTTATTTTGCATTGTAATATACAATACATGAACATATATAGAGGCGAAATCTAGCTAAGCTACTCCACTTAAAGAGAAGGTAGGTATTAAATAATTTTATCTTGTTTTCAATATCATTTTCATATACCTAATATATTTTCAAAAGGCATACTTAATAGATCTCTATTTAAGCTATCATGTGAAAAATATTTGTTAGATCTCTATTTTATTACTTTAGGACTCTGAATTACAATTGATAAATTTAGACTGCAGTACACTCCTCTGTAATCAGAAATATCGTGATCTATTGTACCAGAACCTGCGACAAGGTCATCTCTATTTGTAAAGATAAGGTCGAGTAAGGTTTTTAATGTAGGAGTAATTCTGGTTGGTTCTTTTATTAACTGGTAAAACCCATACGATTCTACAGATTGATATATCACATTATTTGAAAGTTGGTCAACATTTATATCCTCTGTAATTAATATATGGTCAAATTGAGGTTAAATAAATGACAATACATTATCAAAAAATTCAACAAAACTTGGAATATCACATGCGTTTGGTCTGTAAATAATCCCTATTAGAATCAAGTTTTTACCTAATTTAAGAGAAACCCACATATGCTCAATGCCTTCGATAGTACCAAAATCATGAAGAACATGCTGGTGCTGTATACAGTCGCGAATATAAAAACCAACTCCTCCACCAATTCGATTTTTGCAATCATTTCGAAGAATTTGGTATCCAGGAATATATATACTCTCATCAGATATATGTTCATCTAACTGCGTTTCTGTAATGCCTATAACATCAAGATTTTGTTCATGAATTAAATCGACAAATGCATCAAATTTTGGAAAAATAGAACGCATGTAAAAATGAGCTAATTTTAGTAATTTGTTAGGCATAGCGAATTCTAGTTTTTAATTTATCTATTTCATAAAGATAATAACTCTAAAGAGGGCTATTAGGGGGGTGGGTTGGCTCAGTGGTTAGAGTCATGACTTTGAGATCGGAAGGTCTCAGGATCGAATCCCACCGTTGGCCGGGATTTTAAAATTAATTCTGATGCCTTGGTAGGATTCCCTACTCAACCATTCACTGTTGGGTTCTAATTAACAGTGCTGTTCTTAAAGTGGCGCTGGTAAACAGTAACAAAGCCTACACAGAACACGAGCCTAATGGCCGTAGTAGTCGACGCCGATAACACCAAATTAAAAAAAAAAAAAAAAAAAAAAAAAAAAAAAGGGCTATTTACATTATGATTAGTACATACGTTTGTTTTATATTTGATATTCATGATTTTACAATTTCTGCAACAAATATCTTGAGATTGACAAGAATTTTGTTCGTGAGAACCAGAACAAAGCGGACATATCACTGATGTGCTGCGACAATCTTTTTTATAATGTCCATATTTCCAACATTTAAAACATTTAGTTACATTGAAATGTTCCCTAATATTACACCTAGCCCAACCAACATAAAGAAAACCTTTTTTAATAATTTCATTGAATATCTCTGGAACTAATTCTAATATTACATTAAATTTATTTTTAAACTTCATTTTAGTAATAAACTTAATTCCGTCTGCCAGATTATTTAAGTCATTTAAATCATTTGAACTAATTAAATTACTCACAAAGTCTGGATCATCAGCAGAGTCACTATCAACATTATAAACAGTAACCCCCGGATTGAATTTTTTGGCAAAGTAACACTATAAGAATCTCCAACTTCATGATTTAAACATTTTTTTAGTTTCTCCAACGAATTTGTATCACTTCATTTTATCATCAAACCATTTTAAATTATCTTAGTTCCTAGAATATTTGCTTTTATTATGCTGTGGTTCACTTTCGATTTTATTTCGTTTTCAATTTGATCGTTTGTATTTCCAGGGTTCATTGACTTTACTAATGAAACAACACCATTTGTTTTGGTAGCAAAGGCGTAAGTTTTTGCGGTCTTATCATCAGCATCAGACAAAAAGTTGCTTGTATCGGTTTTACACTCACTATCATTTAGCGACTTTTGACTTTAAAATTTTATTTTAAGTATTCCATTTCACTTACATATTTGTTTAAAATTTCCAATTCTCGTTTTAAGCAATCTATTTCTTTAATCACAAAATGCATTTGAAGAGCGAACGCTAGATAGCCTCTTTTTGTTTCTTGTAATTATCTTGACAGCTACGGCATCTAAAACTATTTTTATCAATTTTCACAATTTTTGTAATAGATTCAAAACATCGTAGATGTATCACTGCATAAATGGAGGATCGGACGAATGACCGCCCGCCATATGACTATCGATTGCCGAATGATTCTTTTTTTTACAGCCACTTGTATTTTATCTTTTCTATGCACAGACTACAGAACGCATAAGTATGGCATATTAGTCTAAAAAAGATATAATTGCATATACATTCAAGTTAATAACCGATCTAATATTATTTTTTCAAGTCATTAGAGTTCTGTACCCGAAGGATAACCGACGGGACCCAATTACTAAGCCTCCGCTGTCCGTCTGTCAGCGGGCTGTATCTCATAATCCGTAATAGGAAGTCAGTTGAAATTTTCACAGAATGCGTATTTCTGATGCCGCTATAACAACAAATAATAAAAATAAAAATAAATTAAAATTTAAAAGGGCCTCCCCTAATAGAAACGTGTTTTTTTTGGCTTTTTTTTTCTTCTTAATTTTATTAAAGGATTTAAAAAGTACGATGGTGCGGAACCCTGCTTCATTCGCGAGTCCGTCGCACTTGGCCGGTTAATAGGAAATAATATGAGGTTTCCGTCGGTATATTTTTTAATTATTGAGAATACATATAAGTGATTCTTGTGAAGAAACAATAAATAACTAATTCAATCATAAATTTTAAGCCATAAAAAGTGCAAAAGTTCTTATTGCAACAGCTTTCACAGCTGAGGCCATTTTTGTTTTTCAGATTTATTTTATTCGTAAAATTCATAAATCAAAATTTTTGTTAAAATAGTTAAGTATTTATTTTAGTAACTTCTAAATTAATTTTTAACATTTTGTACATTTTCGTTAGGGAGTCGTTGAAAAAGTATACTGTACAACTCGAGTGTATTGTCATTATGACCGTCCACTCTTGTTTCACATACCACTTTTCTATATAATCTGATTTTTTTAAATAATTCAATCTTTAGAGGTGCATTTTTTTAATAAACGTATATTTTTTATGACCTTAGTACCAATTTTCACAAACGGCAACACTATTATTTGATAATACCAATTAAAAGAGCACATCTTTCTCGTAAAGAAGTTATATTTCCTGATATGTTACATAGCAATATTTAACAAAAAAAATAATTACAAAATTTTATGTAACTGAATAATTAGTAAATTCGAAACAAATCTCAAAAATACAACTCCTAATTATCAAGACCATCCTCGAACCCCAAGGTTGAAAACACATACTTGGAGATTTGAATAAAAAGGCTGTTGGGATCGAACCCGGACATCCTTTTATGCTAGACAAATGTCCTTTCCTCTAGATCAGCCATATTTCTTACAAAATGACATTACATCATAAATATGTCACTAATGGCAACTAGGTAAACCTTAATAGTAAACTTACATTTTGTCTAAAAAGTAGGTGTAATCTACCTAACTTCTCTGACGAAACAAAATTTATGGAGTAACATTTAATTTTAGTTTGTAAAAATTAGTGCGCCTTATCATTTTCTTAAAATACCTACTGGTTTTAAAATTTATTTGAAAAATTACGGAAGAAATAAACTAAAAATATTTCAAAATAATTGTTATTTTAAATAAAAACATATTAATGTAACCTTATTTTGTCTAGATACCTATTGCAATTTTAATACAGACTGAGATCCAAATTTCATTTTTTGTTTTTTTTTTTTACCAACATGGCGAAAAGTTTGTGTTCCTTTTTACCGAATAAAATGGCTGAATGTGCACAACATATGGTTATAATAACTTAATTATGTAAGTTTAATTTGCATATACCATATTATTTATTACCAGTAGGTTATAACTTAGTTTTATGTAGGTATATTATATATCAAAATTCGTTTACCACTGAGTTATAACTGTCAAAAAATGAAAACTTAGGTGTATTTCAATCATTTCTAATATTGGTTTGCAAGGATTAATAAAAAAATAAGGATCAAATGAAAAGTACTTAGTGTTTGCAAAACATGGTTGAAAGCTATAGGGTTTTTAAATAATAATATACCATTGAGTTTTAGTCCCATAAAAACTATGTTTATTTGTCTGAGAGTTTGCATTTTTTTAATTTAATTATGCATAAAATTATTCTCACTAATTTATTTACAATTTTATGTGGTAAGTAACCTACTTTATTTTTGTTATTGCCCATACTTTTAGTTATCGGTCCCTATTTTCATGTCAATTTCTATGTTGCAATATTTCTTGGTATTTTTTAGTTGTTTCTTTTTATAACTGTCTTAGAAAGTATTGCAAGAAGCACAATTCCGAATAGTATTGTTGAAAACGAGGATGGTTTTATTGTATAGGTAAGTACTGCGGATCTGTATTTGAAATGTTCTCAGAATTTGTTATTTCTTGAAGTACTTTGTTGCGTCCAGTTTAAATAGTTTTTTTACATCTATAAGAGCCACCTCTTTTTTGTATACATGATAATTCTCTTCTAAAATGTATAAAGCAGTGATTCCCCACATAGGCGCCGAATCCCCGGGCTCTGGGTGCGCAAGCACCCAGAGCAGTTTTAAACTGGGTGCGGAGCACCCATAGCATAACGTGGACAAAAAGTGCCAATAAGTGAAATGAAGAAGATGTTGTGGCCCAAGTTCGTAGAGCGACAGGATGCCTCAATGCGGCATCAGTTTTTCTTTGGCTGCCAGAGTTGTGTGCTGAGACGTTGCACGTTGCGATAATCCTAATGCAAAATATTAAAGCTTTCTTCTTAAGACCCAACTCAATTTTTTTTCTTAGGTTAGAAGACGATTTTTCTTTCGACGTAATACATTTTAAATTTCTATCTCTTAATTTTAACAAATACGTAACACAATGAGTTTAATAAAACATATGTTTCGAATAAACACGGTTGCAAATTGGCTCCACCGCATCAACAGTACATTTTTAAATCTTAACAAAAGTTTCCTTAAATAATTAGGATACAAATAAAAAGAGGGTATTTTGCGTTTCCGCTTTTAAATACTATAAAAAATGATGGAAAGTTCATAACTTTTAAATATTTGTTAAATATCACTTATTAAAATATTATGCATTAAAAGTAAAACAAACTATAGATTTTCCACCATTCTTCACCTTACTCTGAATCCATTTTTAAAAACAATTTCTGAAATTAATATTGTTCGGAGCTGTATTTTTTGTGATAAAAAAGTCGCCGTCAGTTGTCATTGACAACGCGTTGAACTTGGATTTAGGTTTATTATTTTTGTTGTATAAAACCCTATGACGTCAAAAAAGAACGACTAATAGCGTTCTACGATTAACAAGACAAGAGCTCTGTACATATGCTATCGAACAAATGCTTGAGGGGAGAAGGGAGAACATTTGAAAGTTGCTCCAGATCAAGCACCGTTAAAAAGAAATGTTCATTTAGAGTTAGAAACAGCTCTCTAGTAGTGCTCGCGAGTAATAATTTTTGTCAGTTTTACCCCCTGAATGGAAACTCTCTAGCAAGGATGACATTCAACCCTAAAATTTTAAATGCAAAGGGGTCGAATGATATTTTATTTTAAAGGTATGTTTACCTAGATTAAAACCCCCGAGTTTAACATCGCTACTATCTACGTAGCCCATACAGTGGCTAACCAAAAGTACAAAACCGGTTTAACATAATCTTTACATTGTTATTAAAAAAAGAATTTTTTTGTAACAATTCTAGTTTTATTGTTATCAGATGACATTCTTTGGTCGCCGTAAAGTAGTATAAGGTGTAGTTTATTTCGTTATAGAGTTGGCATAAAAGTGGCATATCAGTGATAATGGTTTACTCAATTGCTGAGAGGGTGCAAATAATTTCACAATGGATGTACTAATAGAATGGCCCAACTGTTTAACAATCAAAATCGACAAATCTATCGCAAGTATAGTCCATAAATTTTGGGAAACAAGGTCAGTAACTAACAAATAACATGAAATGGAGAAATGCTGTAGTAAATGGTACAAAGGTGGCGATTTTAGGGAATGTTGTTCAAGATCCCACATTGAGCACAACACAGTTGGCGATAACATCTGATATTAAGAGAAGTAACATTCAGACGATATTAAAAAAACACAAGTATCATCTCTAAAAAATACATGTGGTACAAGATTAACTAAGACGATTTTGATAGGTGATTACAATTTTGGGAAATTATGACTGAACGAGCAATAAATGATCAGCAATTTCTTTTCAACGTGTGTTTTTCTGACGAATACTTTTTTCCCAAATAGTACGATAAATTGTCACAACTATCATTATTGGTCCGAATCAAATCCCAGAATATTTCATGAACTGCATACGCAACATCCAGAAAAACTGAATGTTTGAACTGGAATTTTTGGGAACCGTATAATTGGCCTCTTTTTTACCTGGAATTCTAACCGCAAAAATGTATCTGGAATTATCCGAAAACGACATTTATCCAGCATTACTAGAGTTGATTCAGAATGACGATCAGTATATAGCAAAAAACTTAATATTCCAACAAGACGGTGCGCCCCCCCCCCATTTTACAGTCACTGTTCGTCAGTATTTGGATCAAACGTTTCCAGGTCAATGGATCGGAAAAAGAAGAAGTATTGAGTGGCCCCCACGGTCTCCGCATCTAACCCCGTTAGATTGTTTTATGGGGCCACTTAAAACTTAAAATGTATGCCACCCAGCCAACATCACTGGAAAATCTGCGACAACGGATAATTGATGACACTAGCGATTTAAAACTCGGGGGTTATAATCTAGGTAAAAATACCTTCAAAATAAGTTTTTAGGGGAAGTTTCATCCCCGCTAAGGGGTTTTCGTTCAAGGGGTGAAACTGGCAAAAAATATTTCCACCTAAAATCAAAAATTGACGGGTCCCAGCGTTTTTTCGTAAATGACCTGAGGTGCCCAGAATTGGCTCTGTTTCGTTTTCAAATGGCCGCCCCGTATATATACAATACTCCATTATATGTATATTAATAAATCATCAAAAATCTTCTAAATTCCTGATAGTTAATAAATGTTTTATATTGTGTTTCTACTTATTCCATTGGTACTCTAGCACCGCAGCACCACTGAATACCAGTGATGGCTGCACCGAGCATATAAAGTTGGCAGAGGCCAGATATCCTGATTTAGGTGGGAGCCTCAAGCATACCGATTGTTGATACTCCCGTCTTCTGCTTCAATCCTCAAAACTCCAGCAATTTGACATTGAACAATAACTTTTTTTTTTCAAAAAAATTTTCATAAAGTCAACGCTTTAAAATGGCTTTTAAAGTGCTTTTAAAAACAGATGGTGACCCTAAATGTTGTGTGGAGGGGGAGGAAGAATCTCCCATTTCCCGCATAGAGGCCGGGCACCCAAAGCAATTTTTAAGTTCCGGCGCCTATGATTCCCCAGCTAGCACACAACGTTTCGAAGCTTTTCGGCGATGTTGCTTTAAGGGAACGTAATAACATTACTATACAACGTAAATGCAACGTTCCTGAGAAGTTGTTGAGGGAAATCAAAACCTCGCAAAACTTCTATTTGTTAATTACCTATTTAACATACCTGTTATGTTAACACAACGTAATAAAGTAATTTGCTAAAAAAAGTATCCACGAAAAGTACTATGAACATCTAATTTGATTTCGGAACGTTTATTTATGTAAATTGTCACTTTTTCTTGATTTGAGTAGAATTGGTAAGGATCCTCTATAAAATAGAAAACTATTTTCTAAACCATTTTCTTCGTTTCAGATTAGCAATGCAATGCAATTAACCGAATGTCCAGTTACATTTTACTTATAAATACTTATAAAAGAGGTATCTGTATCTCTGTAACGTGTGGAGGATGTGTTACCCCCACGGTACTTAGGCCTCACTAGGCCCATTATACATCCTCCTGAGATGATAGGCACCTCCTAGCTCGTGAGCCAGCCTACAGATTTTATGTAGTTGACAACGTCGCCAAGAGGTGCTTCTCTTATATCGGCCGAACACAAATCTTCTATTAAATGGGAGCGTCGGGCAATCGTAAAGTATATGCTCGATGGTCTCATCTTCTTGTTTGCACCCTCTGCAGAGTATATAAAAGAGGTATAATATACTTAATCAAACTAAAAATACATTTTAAAAATAATATATTTTAGGTTTCCTTTGTACCTGACATTCTAGGAATATTAGAAGCAAAAGTAAATACTACAGACTTGTCTAAAGAAGAATATATAACGCCTGAAATTTTATAAAAAGTCATTATCATCAACATGCTTGTACCTGGAACTCTGATCATCAGTTCAAGTACAAACCTAGAAGAAAAGTTGAGAGAAATCACAGAAAATGCCCTCGAGCATACATCAGAATATCTTGCTAAAAAACATGAGTTGTTTTTTATAAAATATGCATACCTAACTTGGAAATCCATATTCAAGCATAAAATTTGTGAAATTCAAAAAAATTTCATTACACTAACTTTGGTTGTTTTATTTAAAACAACAAAGTAAGACAAAATTATCTATTTAAACTTGAGAATATTTTTTAATTTCTATATCATTTCCTTTAATAATAGTTAAACAAGTAGGTCAATCTCTTTTTTATTTAATATGTTGTGGAAAAGTAAAATCTTTTTATATAAAAATATAATTTATCCTTTTCTAATAAATTGTCATATCTTTGTATTGGTGGTGAAAAGAGCTAAGCCACATTTTTAGCAAAATGAGTTAATTATATCACATAAATAAAATAATTATGAAAAATACAGTGGTGAAGAGAGACAAGCGATTATATAATTATAACCTTAAAAATCCCACAAACTGAAAGAAGCTAGGTGAAAATACATATATTTTTTTCAGTAATAAAGTATTTTTAAGAAATATACCTTTCTTTTTTTTTTTTTTCGTTTTTAAATCAGTCTTAAAATGAAAGACCTGTATTCGTTTGTACCAAATGTTATCAAATTTAGTGAATAAAAACTTAAGATTTAAATCAAAAGTTGTTTTAACCTTTTTCTCCATTTACTCATTTTCTCCAATTAATAAGTGTGTGGCTTAGCTCTTTTCACCACCAATATGAGAATATATTTGTTACATTATAGCATAAATTGAAATATTTCCAAGCCACATGTGATTACAATAAAATAATTTTTGTTTACCTTTGCAATAAGTAAACTTTATATAAAATATCTTTAACTTTAAAGGACTCCTTAAAAAAGTCGCTGCAAATGGATGTTAATTGAGCAATTTGAATAACCCATTTCAAATTTTTATTTGTACCGGTCCGGTTGGTTGTACTTGGTTGTACTTGTAATTAATTCATTTTTTAAATTACTTTGTAATTGTAATTATTTTTAAAGTGCATGTAATTACCCAGCTCCGCTGGCCGCCATGTTAACTGGACTACACTGGTTTTTAAATTTTGTGTTCTGTAATATGTAAACACTGTCAATATGCAGAGGGGGGATATCGCGCATGATGTCATGGCTGCGCTGACGTCATGCGTAGAGTTAGTATAGTTGGCGCGAAGTAAATATCATATGACAGAGACACGTTGCAGTGGTTTGTAAGCAGTGGTTTGTAAGTATTTTATAGTGATTTATAATATTTTAAGTAGATATTTGTGTTATATTATGTTGTAAACTTTGTTCTTTGTGAGTTTTATTAGTGAAAAACATTAAAAAAAACGAGGACCGCAATTTACGGCTGTAACAGCAACTATCAAAGCAAATAATTTAAAAAAGACATTGTCTTTTCACTTTCCTCGACAGTAAGAGGTTAGTCAGAAGAGGTCCAAGGGTGGCTCCGGTGGGGGTCATACTCCCCCGAATTAAAATTCTTACATTCCATGAGTCTTTTATTAAAAAAATATGCTAAAAAGGGAATTGTAATAGGCAAAGCTTCCCACTCCCCACACTCCCGAAAACTCGACCTGGAGTCGTCCTTGCAGTGGCCTGTAGCCGTGCAGATAAATTTAAAATAGAAAATTGGCATGTGTGTTCCAAGCACTTTTAACCTTTCAATTATAAGAGGAATCTTAAAGCCGATCTTCACATTGGTTTACGCAACTGGGGACTACCCTTTGAAGGCTAAAAATTTGACAATATACACCAAAGTTAAAATTGTATGTCACGAAAAAGAAAATTTCGACATGTACTTGATAAAAGCACTAAAAAATATTAGTGACCATGTCCAGGAAAAATGCAGTCACATTTTATTTTAATTCTGTATATACACTCACCATGTAGAAGTTAGTCGTATTTGGTACATTCTTTTTATGCTCTGCATTAAATTATATGTACCTATGAAAAATATTTTTTAAAAACCTATTTTTGGTATCTTACTCATACATAAATCCCATCTTTTTCATAAAGTAAGTAGTTAATTATATTCAATTGGGTAATATAATGCAGGATGCAGGTAAATGAGTCACCAGATGATGCGAAATTTTTACCCACTGTACACAGTTGAGAAGTTTCGAGTTGTGAAGATACCCTTCTCATTATCCTGATTATAGAAACTATTCTTTAGAAGTCGAATGTTCCTCAAAATTAAAAACCTGCATTCGAATTTGTATAACAAAAATGGATCATTAGAGAGAGAAAGAAAAAAACTGTTACTTAAAATAAATATTTCTTTTATGTATGTATTTGCATTAATTTGTTCGTTTAATCGGGTAATTATATTCGGCGCTCCGTCCGAATAGATTACTTTATAATAACTTAGTAGGCTGTTTAAAGTTACATTGGCTGCGTTCATCCGCGCCATTTCAAGGAGCGCTACAAAAGTAACGATCACTTACGCTACCTGATCGATCTTTATGCACGGATGAACCATGTTTAAAAGTGACATTTGATTTTGGTTTATTCATTTTACTTTTGAGTTGAATGTCTCTGGTTGAAGATTTGTTTGTTTATTTTTTAATTGCTAATATGCTAATATAACCCTACTAGTCACCAAGCAAACCGTGGACGTAAGTGCGTAAGACAGATCAGTGATCACCGATCAGACGTAAATAAAATGCGCTACTTTTAATGGCGGCCGCTCCTTGAGCGAAATGACAAAATACACCGTTCATACGTGCCACTCGAGAGCGCTACCAGATCGATCAGGTAGCATGTGGCGCGGATGAACGCAGCCATTGTTTCAGGCTTAGGAAATGTATCAAGGTTATACAGTATCTTCTTTGATATTTCCTAGAAAAACAAAAGTTATTGTTTTTAAGCCTATGGTAAAAACAAGCAAAAATTTTATAAACAATCTAACCTACTATGTAAACAGAAAAAGTATCTTTTTTAAGATTCTATGATGAGAATGTAAAACAATTAATACCTAATTATTGCTTCTGCAAATCTGGATTCTTCCAGAGGCCTGTTGTAAAAATTTATGAAAGCTTTCCACAGAATGTCTCCTGGAATAAAGCAGAAAATCTAGCAGTACCTACCTATTTATCTGCGTCGCTGCTTTATCTTTCTTAAAACAATTTGATGTATGGTTTAGGTTCCCACTTTTAGTATGGTGGTAAACTGGCAATTAATAAAAATTCCTAGTTTTCCTGATTTCAGCTTTTCATTAATTAATATAGGTACTCTACCGTTTATGTACGATGCTCTAGCGGAGTAGTAGCGATGCAGATCCTAGAGGATTTTCTACGAGATATTACCAACTCCAACAAATCTTACAAGTTTTAGAATCTTTCTGTTTTGATGTTTTTATGAGCACTGGAATTAATATTTGGATCAAACCTGTGATTACGATATTTTGTATTTTATTAGTTTGTTTGCATAGCCAGTTATTATCAGGGAAATTAAGATTGTGGTCTTTTGGACTAACTGTTCCAGTGACAACTGTTCTGGTAAATTATTCAAATAATCCAGCACTTTTCAAAGATTTCAAGAAAAATTATAACGTGATTTTGTAGGCCTTAACTTAGACATACCTTTTTGTGGAGCATTTTACATTTATATCGGCTCCAATATGTTAGCTTTTAGGTATTAGTAAAATATATTACTAACTACACTAACGAAAGCTTGTTCGTATAGCCAGCTGCGTTTTGTACAAAATTTATTACTTATTTTCTACAAGAATAATTCCACCAGGCCAGACCGCCAGGCCCTAAGGGGGGCAACTGTATTGTAAAATATTTTTTGATAGTGAGTTTAGCATTGTATCACCTAGGCCTACCTCGAGTATATTTTTTAGACTTAAATCCTTGTTGGATAGTTTCTTCAATCGGTCGCCGATATGTAGGTGTGCGATTATCTCAAAAGAGGTTACCGTTAGAAACCAGGGTTGTGTTGGTCAGTAAGAGACAATCATTATTCCTGAAGACTTATTAATGATAATTTTTCTTAGTACTTAAGACTATTGGAAAAAGGAGGAAATGCATAGGTTTGTATATATATTCTCTCAAAATATGGCGAAAATACGTCTATTACGACTGGCTCTGGATCTCGTGATTGTCATATTTTTTAAGTTTTCGGTTTAAGTTGGATACAAATATATTTCTAGGTATAGTAGAGGAGTTCCATCTTTTCTTGTTACGTATTTTATTAAATACTGACTTATCTAACTCCCATATTGTGTTTCCAAAGAAGTTTGACACGTGACCCCTATCTGCTTTATTTTCTACTGAACAAATATAGATATATGAATTGTAAGTAGAAAAGATGCGCATATAAGTACACTATGCTTGAATCCGGTAATTTTTTGATTCACACCATCTCCAAATCTTTAGCAAATATTATAATATATTTATTTTATTAAGTCAATAGAAAATGTATTTTTTATGGTAAATAAATATTATTATAACTTCATCCAGATATTTATGATTTATAGATATCTACTGTCCTTTTTTGTTTACTTACAAAAATATATATAAAGTGGTAGTGGTTATCACACCTCACGAATATATTTGTAAAATTACAATTTTGAGCAAGACATTTTTGGGGCATAATAGAATGCAACAAACTATAAATGATTACAATATGATATTCATATTATTAATAATTGTTATCTTATATTCTTCTCCTAGAGCTAAAACTTTTTCTTTTTCTAAAGAATTGATGTATAAACGACTATATATTTTTCAGCTGGCATAGCAGATACCAGGAGATCAATAACAGGAGCAAAAAACCTTATTTTTCATTATTTAATTTTGTGACTGCTTTGAAACTAATCATTTTCTTTTATTCGGCTAGTAGGTACAATCGACATAAGATTTTCAGTATTTATAACAGTGAAGGCTAACCCTAAAAAATTTATAATTTTTGCTAGGAACTAAACTAAGTACTTTTTTGAAGTTCATTGTGAATCCAAGATTTTTCAAGTTTCCTATTATAATTTTAGTTTGTAAAGCATATAATTCTGAATTCGCCATTATTAGACCATCGTCTAAGTAAACTGAACAACTAAATGTCAATTTCTCTTAAAAGGCAAATGGTTTCATAATTTTAGTAATTAAAGATATCTTAAACATTTTGTAGATTTATGAATTGGTACTTGGAAATTAATAGCCATCTTTTAAGTCTGTACACATCGAGATAGCCAACAGAGTGACTGTACTTACATATAAAAGTATTTTGTGATAATTTTACGATTCTTTAATCTTCCATTTTGAAATGGTCAGGTAAAATATAGTTAGAATAAATCAATTTTACCACTCCATTTTTTAACTAGGAAAAAGGGGCGCAATAAACTAAATTTTTTGATGCACCCTTGCTTTTAAAGTCCTTTAAGAAATTTTCAATTAAAGGTTTGTCTTTAATGACAATCTTTGATGAAAAATTTCTATGTGGGGAGTTTATGTGGAGTTTTGTAACCATTCAGGCAATCTAATACTAAGGGATTTGGTTTAAGGCTTTTCCATTTAGATATAACATTTTAATTACCCTGCTTTTAAACCTACCTTTAATATTTGTTTTGAGGGTAGCACAGACAAGAATAGTTCATCTTCCTTTTTCTGTGCAACAGAGAATGAGGCCTCTGTCCAGTTTTTCTGCCTCCCCCTCCCCCTGGTGCAAAATAGGCTCCTCCAGTTTCCCGAAATATTGAAAGCTGGGTTTTTCTGGACTGTTTTTAGAAGTAGTGTTGTAAAAATACATCACGACTGATTTGTCTATTACCTTTTGGGTTTTATATTGATTTCCAGGGTTAGAACCATATTGTATTGTATTATTTGTATTTTAACTATTATTTTGATTAATTTTAATTAAATATATTATTGTATATCAAACATTATACCTAACTGAATGGAGAATTTCTGTTTATATATAAGTAAATACAGGAATTTATCAATTTCATTTTTATATGCAGAGCTGTTACCAAAGAATCATTTCATATTTTATGGAAAAATCTGCGAAGGATTTTCCCAGACTATTTTTTATGTCTCATTGTTAGATGACAAGAATATATTTATTACCTTACCAATACTGGACACTCCCAGACTTAATTTTACTGACTTTATATGTCAGTTAAATATTTTTGATATATTTCTGGGGATTTTAATAGAGGACAAATATTTATTAAAAAAATCATTTTTTCCTTGCCTAATCTTTTAGAATTAAAGACAAACTTTTTTCCAATATAAGGATTAAACACCATTTTTGTTTTCAAGATCCAGGTCGTCTCCTAGATGAGCTAGTCTCAGTGTCTAGCTCTAGGAAGTGCGGCTTTGTAGTTCAAGGACTTTAGCCAGAATTCTCTTTTTCCGTGGTTGATGAACTTTTGCCACAACACTACGAATTAAGTTTGAGGACGCCGGGCCATAAGTTGGGCCGCGGACGGACATATGGTTTGTAGCAACTTACCGAGGATGTACGGCTTTGTTGTTCGACTTTAGCCAGAACTCTCTTTTTTCCCGTGGTTGATGAACTTTTGCCACAACACTACGAATTTAGTTTAAGGACGCCGGGCCACAAGTTGGGCCGCGGACGGACATATAGTATGTAGCAACTTACTGAGGATGTACGGCTTTGTGGTTCAAGGACTTTAGCCAGAACACTTATTTTTCCGTGGTTAATGAACTTTTGCCCCAACACTATGAACTGAGTTTGAGGACGCCGGGCCACTAGTTGGGCCGCGGGACCCTTTTATGTAGTATTACCTCAATATGGAGGCGACCATTATTAATCAACATATTTTCCAGTGCAGTTAGCGGCCTTCTATGCAAGGGTGAGCGAGAAATAGAAGACGACCTTTTCCTCTTCTTATGTTCTCCCCATTTTACCTTAAAAATAAATATTATTAAATACAACTAATTATAAAATTTTAGAGATAAAACTTCTCTATTCCTAAAAGAACGTTGATACCATCTTGGCACAAAAACGTTATGACGTGTGAAAGGGATCGGTAAAGTAGGTAAGGATACTTAACCGATAAAGAAGTTTTTTTATCTTTGAACGTTGTGCCATCTAGCACCGAAAACCGGTACTACTAAGTTATTATAAAGTAATCTATTCGGACGAAGCGCCGAATATAATTACTTACTCTGAGCATTGAGTAAAAGAATATAACAAGAGAAGCAATGGTTGTGTTAAAACGCGTACTCTACTGCTCTCTCATCGGAAGTCTCTTTCATGGCGAATACCGCACCTCTCTGCCAACAAACCCGGCGTCCGTTCGTACAGTGGCGACCACAAAGCACATAGAGGTTCCACGTGAATGACCAAGGTCAAAACCGACAACTGACATTTTTTATGCTATTTGCACCAAACTCTAGATGGGGCTACTGGTGAAATTATGATTTCTTACTCCATTTTTAAGCCTTATGGGAGAAAAACTTAACCAAAGACTCCAAAGATGTGACGTGTATTTATTTATGTTCTTGGTTAGTTTCATTTTTCCGTCTGATTTTAGTGATTTTTTGTTGGCTTTGGCTTTTGGTTTCTGTTTATAGTTTCGTCTTAGTTATTTGCAAAATTGTGATGTTTCGCTTTTTTATTTCCTACTGTGTTTTGCAATAATTTTGGTGCTACGTTGAAAACTTCGAGAAAAACTTCATTGATTCACCATATATTCACCATGCATCTGCATCATAAAAAGACAAACGGGGACAACAACTAATTGATAATCAATTTATCACTGGACTAGATTCCGAAATATGTATCACCATCTGTATTTGAAAGGAAAATACCTATTTATCATTGAATGAATAGTTAAAAGGATTCACCTTTTAATACAATACCTATATTACATTTGTCCTCAGTTAAAAAGACATTTATAAAATATATAACTTTAGTGTTAATAAAATGTAATATCCTAGTCTCTACTTCACATAATTATTGATAGGTATTTTAAAGATTTGAGATTATATATCTATTTGCTCCAAGTAAGTATTCGTTAAATATGTATTATTATTATTTGTATTTATTTTTATCTAATAATATTTATTTAAGTTATTAATAAACATATTTTAAGAATGTTCTATTTTATTATTTATTGATATATCTTATATTTATTTAATAAAAATATGCAGAACCAACTCTCCACATTAGACCCCTTATAACAAATTAATTCTTCAAATTTGGTATAATCGACATAAATTATTTTGTAAAATAAAAGTTTCGAACTTACTAGTTCCATACTTTATTTTATAAAATAATTTATGTGGAAATCATTTAAAACTACTACCTACTCCTAAAAATTACAATTTGAATTTACCGCCATCTGTCAATTGCCATTTTAGTTCCAGCTCCAAACACAAGGTGGCGCTAATTTGGTTTAAAAGTTTAACATTGGCGTGGGGTCTCTAGAAGATACATGCTTTGTGGTGGCGACAATTATTGGATTGTAGATTTTTATTTCACAGTAGGTACACAGGCAAATTGTGATTTCTTTAAGAAATATTGAATTATCGCACAGTTTATATATTTATGCTTTTGTTAAATTTTATTATTCAGAATTTAAAATTAAATAATAAATAACTAGATTAAATAAAGAGTTTTATATTACCTACCTAAGTAAATAATAAACGGAGAACATGAATGTTATTTCTAATAATTGTAGTAATGCATCTAAAATATGAAGTGATCTGCAATAAATTATATAATTATTTACTATTTCTAAAACAATATTAAAAAATGTCAAGTTTCATTGAATTAATTTATCAAAAAATAGCACAGCATAGGTAATTTTAAAATGTAAAATAAATCCACTTTTTAATAAAAAAACATGTTACCAACAAATATTTTATTAAAAAAAAAAACTTAAACTAAATTATTTACAGGGACTTTTATTCTTAGACGTAAACAGAAACTGAAAAGAAACTGGAGATATATACCAAATATTAGTTTATAAAGAAAGTACAACTAAAAATTAAACAAAAACAACAACTATAATTTTTAATTAATTTATAATGAAAACACCTGCAGAAAATTAAATTTACAGATAGTGTGTTTCAGTCGTATACGTAAACCTATCAAAATTAAAAGAAACTTCATGTTTTGAACTGAAAATTAAACAATAGCAATTTGTAAAATTCTTTTATAATCAAAAATAAAACAAAAATGTGTTTCATTCCTAAATTCCCAAATTAATCAGAATAAAAATTGGAAAAAAGGATATTAAAAATTTAGAACAAAACATCGTTAGGTACTGGATTTCTTTAAAAACTTTAAAAAATAGATATGTATACAGTGTGTCTACTTAAGTTGGACTCATATGCAAAACTTTTTTTAATTGGTTTCGTGAAAAAAATTTATTCTTGATAAAAAGTTTTGCATGGTCCAAAATATGTAATATAATCATCAGATATCATATTTTAACAGATAAGAGAGATAAATTCAGTATTGAAATTTATAACCACAATTAATCTATAATGTAAAACGTAAATAAACACCAAACCTGAATTTTCATACTAACTGGCTGTAATTGCATATTTGAATATAACTTTTAATTCAAAATAACTTTACCTTATAACATTCTTCCGTATTGTGAAAAATAAAGGACTTTACTCTGGAGTAAAATTTATATTCTTTGTCGAACTCCTATACGTCTTAAAAAAATTGATATCTGATGATTGTATTATAGGTTTTGGACCAGGCAGAACTTTTTATCAACAATAATTTTTTTCACAAAACCAATAATAAAAGAGTTTTCCATATGAGTCCAACTGAAGTAGATTGTATATATGAATTGATTTTTTTTTATTTTGATGATGACAAAATGATTACTTTTCGATGTGGTTTTGGGAACTCAGACCGAAGCAATAATTGTTTTTTATCTTGTTTGGCCATTTTCCATTTTAAATGTCGAAACATATATATTAAATGTTAAAAAATGATACTTGTGTTATTAGGATTTTATAAATAGTGATTTATAAGAAAAAATGTTTCTCTTTTCAATTATTTAAAATGTATACAATAATTTCTTATATTTAACCCATTCTGTTTTTCTGAGGTTACTTTTGAAGATAAGTTGAACATTTTTAAGCTGTTTTTCGAAAAACTGTCAAAGAAAAGGTAATACAAACGAATGTATTATATACAGTAAGGATGAAAATTGTACCCTACTCTATTTTAACTTCTTAATAAAAAAGGATAATGACAAAACAAAACAGATATAATATTTTTGTTATAACGAGATGCACTTTACTTGAGATAAGTAAGATAGAGGAGTTAACTAGCTTTAAATTTTCTAATGGAAAGTAGGGTCATGTGATATCTCATTTGAAAGATATTTTCTATATTTTTACGTTACATAAACTGATTTAGGTTTTTATGATTTTACAGAAATTATATTAAATAAATTCATGAAGTAGGTTAAATTCTTTTTTTTTATTTACCGCTTCAACCTCAAAGGATCATTACCGGAGGTATAATACCTTATAAATGCTGTTTTTTACAATAGTATACAATGGAAAATTAACATTTTGGCTAGTATACAGTAAATGTCAGTATCTTTTATAAATGTAAGTAATTTTTTACTGTTAGAGGGATTTAACACTGCACAAATGTCAATTTTTTGTAGCTGGTACTTTGTTCTTATACAGACATGTGCCTTTACTAATAAGTTACATTCTTGATAACTCTCGTATTAACAATTATTGTTTATTACTAAGAAAGAAAACGCTTCTCGTATTTACTAAAACAAATAAATCAAGAATATCGAAGGTGATTTAAAAACCACTTGACGTATTAAATTTTTCATAGTTTCTTGGCAAAAAAAGCTTATTAAAAAATTATCTTCTAACATTATCTAACATTTCTAGGATTATTGCGGCACACGAAGATTATCAAGAATGAATTTTTTTGTGAAAACAAAAAAAAATAAAACTTTTTGCTTGGACGTAAATATAATCAAAATATCTTTCAAATGAGGTATTACATGACTTAGCTTTCCATTAGAAAATTTAGAGATAGTATCACCTTCTATTTTCCGTCTCAAGTAAAGTGCATCTCATTATAACAAAAATATCATAATGTTTCTCTAATTTCACATCGTTTTTGTTTTATGTCTCTATCTTCTTGCATTTTGAAAACATACTACAAAATGCTTTCATTTGACATCGCAGGATTGCTCCAATTTAACCTCTTCCCCCCTCCCCAACTGACTTAATCTGGGCCACTTATTACTTCAAATTTCAATTGTAAAACGACTGTGAGTCATAAGTGTTTCTTATTGCCAAATTTAGGTACTAATGCGCAAATTACTTTGTTTTTGTCTTACAAATTTTACCGTTTTTTCATGTTTCGTCTTTTTCAAATTTAAATTTGATATTGTTTTATCACGATAGAAACGAGACAAGACGAGAGAAAGTCTCTCTCAAGCGAGAGAAGCGCCTTCTCACCGAGACGAGAGAAAAGCTCTCTCGAGCGAGACAAGCGCCTTCTCGCTCAGACGAGAGAACAGTTTTCTCTCGCCCTACGAGACGAGAAAGGCCACTCTCTCGTCTCGTTTTGTCTCGCGGCATCACTAATTTTGCGTTTCCTTTCATAAAGGCGCCTAGGTTGCTTAGTTAAAGAATTTTTTGAAACAACACATTTAAATGTATATTTAAAGTGACGAAAATAACATTTTTTTTTTAATGGAAGAACAGTTTGTTCGCGAGATTAACAGATATATTTTTAAAAATATTTTTTTTCTACGACACATCTACTAAAATAAAAAAAAAGGAAATGATAATGAATTCATAGATTTTGTTACCATGAGTCTAAAAAGGTTTGCGTTGCAATTTCCCCTGGAGTATTAGGAAGTTATTTAACTATAGGAAATGTTAAATTAAAGAAATTAATACTGAGTGTTCAATTATTTTTTTGTAGTAGGACCTTAACAATAATAAATAGAACTAATAGAAATAAATACCTACAAAAAGTTTAGTTTTCGATATACAGGATATTCAAATTAAATTTTAAAAGGAAGAGTTAAATAGAAAAATGACAATGACAATGCATGAAATTGTGTAGCAGGTAAATATTTTAAAATTTTTGTGATAAACAATAATTAGCTACCTATAATAAAAAAATCCTAATCTATTATTTTTTTGCTTGGATAGGCGAGTAAGTGTTCTAATTAAAACGAAAATGAAGAAAAAATATAATATATCTCTTTTAAATATGACCGTAATTAAATACGATTAGTATGTTTACCTGGAGTTAAATTGTTAATAAACCTAAATCCTTTAATTGCATTTAACCGGTTTTTAGTGGGAAGAACAACCAATATTGGTATTTTTAATAACAATTATCTTCTAAATGCCTAAACACAATAAATGAATGTTTTCTTAGAAAAATAAAGATCTTTATTGATTCTTTTTACCTAAATAGGATTAAAAATTCCAATGCGTTGTTAAAGTCCATTACTAGGATTATGAGACAGTTTACAATATATTTTAAATAGTAGATACGCATCATTGCCTCCTTCCTTAAAATAAACATCTACTGGGTTTTCTATTTAAGTTAAATAAATTGTGTTCTTTTTAAAAAACCAAACTTTTGGAACTACGTATACAGGGCGTAATAAAAATAATGCAATAAAATCTAGGATTTTTACGTTACGCTTAAATTAAAACTTAAATCATTATTATTTTGTAATACACTGCTTGAATTTCAATTTCGGTTGTATGTATATTTTTAGAGATATTCGTACAGAGTACAGGTTTTCCGTTTTTTTATATCTCATTTTCATTAATTAAATAGCGTTTTTATGTATGGACATGGGCATGGAATATCTCGAAAAATATTCACATTAAAAAAGTGAGAAAATAATTCTTTGTGTACCTAAAAACATTGCTAAATTCAAAAATACAACTAAAATTCAAATTTAAGTATTGTTGTACAGTTGTTTTAATTAATTTTTTTATTTTACGCCCGGTAATACAAAGATGGAGGATCTTCGGATATGTTTATAAAGCAAGTTCTACTTATTTTTTAAAGTTCTATCAGCTATATCATTTATGCAAGGTTTTTTTGAAACTTCTTGTATATGCACCTGTATAAAAGGCAACAAATCACTAAACCAGACAATCACATTGTTACGTTAATTTTGGCCAGGAGTATAAGTATATGAACGCATTGTTAAATTGTAGCCCATGCTCAGGGGTACCTGCAGGAGAATATTTTGGAATTTGAAGTCTCATTTAAATATTCGAAATATTAATATTACAATATTTTAATTTTTTGCCCACGTCTCCGAGAATCGTATTACAGTTAATATAAACTATCTAATTGTATGTATCATGTTACAATTATTTTGTCGCAGCTACGAATACAATATTCCTTCATTATCCAGTTACTAAAATAAGCAGCATTCGTTCTACTGCTATAAGAACAACCAACAAAAACGCACTTATGAGTTGCCGTAACGTTCATTGTCACAAATTATGAAAATCAAAACTAACAAAATCTTGTAAATAACCGCCAAAATCGATCGCCCAGAGCTCCTCACCAAATGATGATAAGCAGTCGACTGAGAATCTGAGAACCAAGTGACTGTATTCGCCATCTATTTGTCAGAACCATTGCAAGGTACGGTCGGTGCATAAGCGTTGCTTCTCTTGTTATATTCGTTTACTCAATGCTCTGAGGTATTAAGACATTCCAAACAAATGAACTGCCAGTGGGAAGATTTGATATATCCAAGGGTTGCGACATACGATGTATTCTGTTTACAATACGTAAAATCATGAATAATGGGATTACATTTAAATATTTTATGTCAAACACAATAAAAATAAGATACATTTTTTCATAAATTGGCATGCTTTATTTATTTCGAATAAAAAAAAACGTTCAAGATGCAAGACTATGTCTCTACCCCCTTAGATATACCAGACCTTCTCACTGACAGCTATTGTTTGACAGGTCGTTGGAATGCTTAATTGGTAATAGTAAGAGAGCCCACTGCAAATTACGACCACCATCTGATAACAAAACGAAATATGCTCCAAGGACATGTAACAACATTGTACTTTACCAAATTGCACCTGTGCCAATCTGTAATCCAGAGCAAAGTGGTTAAAAAAAATTATTTTATTTTTAAAAAATTACATAAGACATGACAGCGATAATTGTGTTTTCTCTGAAAATTACAATCCTTATTCATTGTGAACCTAGCTTTTAAACCTGAATTATTAATTATTATTAATTATTTTTACCTAACTTTGGCAGAGATAGTCAATAATAATTATAAACTCTTGATGGACAATTCTTTTAAACCATAATCATAGTAGTTTTTTTGTCGTTTCTATGACAACCTGTAAAAATGAATCACAACAATAGGCATACAAATAAATTCTTAAATCAGCAACAATTGATTCATATTTTTAATGATTTTTACCTACTAATCGTGTGTAGACGTTTTTGTGCGATGTTAAGAGGAAGAAAATGTTTCCCGTTAACGATATATATCAAGATATATTTGAATATGTTATTATCTGGAAAACTTTAAGGGCAAACAAAATTAGCGCTGTGATCACTTATGTGATTTTTTTAATATAAAATATGTTTTTAAACACTTTGCTCAGGATTGGGATTGTCACAGGTGTCATTCGGTAAAGTACAATGTTTTTACAAGCTTTTGGGGTATATTTTATTTCATTATCAGATGGCGCTAAAAATTTACAGTGGGCTCTTGGGCTATTATGATTTGATTCTGTATTCGCCAGGGATACAAATCCGAGTTGCGCAATGTATAAACTGGAACATTGAGATTAAAAGTGCCGACGCATAGTGAGCGAACTGATTCTTTAGCTATAAACTGTGGTATAGGTTAAAATTAGGAACAAAATTTTGATAAACCTTTTCGTTCAATCAAGTTCCTTGTTCTTGAAATTATATTTGCACACATTCCAATTATAAATAAATGAATTCCAATGAAAATTATATAATTTAATTCAATTTACAAGCTACTTAAAATCATTTATGTTTAGCCATTGAAATATTATATGTAATTTTAAGTATTATATTAAAAAGTTACGGTTAATTATTAAATAACTGATTGCATCATCTATTTATATTAGATATTCATGTGATAATAAAAAAGAAAACAGTTGATTATGGATTTTCTTAATACCTAAGTTATTTTCAGAAACCTTTTCTGAAACAGATTAATTCTTACTTAATAAGTGAATTAATTTTCCTGAGAAAGTTCGACAAATAAAATGTGTCATTGCTTTTAGAGATAACTGTAGAACTAAGCACCAGCTTATAGGAATACAAAGGTTCTTAGCTTTCTTTTAGTAACTAAACTAATTCGATTTCAAATGAACATGAATTAAAGCTATATAAATACCTAACTGAAAATGTAGTAGATCACACAAAAAAGGAAAATAAAATGAAACAAAACTTACTTCCTTTTATTACTGAAAAATGAAATATCCATTATTTCAATTATTCTCAAGTTGAGACTGATTAACAGCTGATGACACAATTCCTGAATTTGGTTGCATAAATGAATTGTGAGTACCTACAACCAGTCAATGATTGTCGTTCATATTCATAACGATTTCCGACATGTCCGATTTCTTACATTATTGCAAACCGAGCTGAAGGGCAATTAAGCTGTGTTATTTTACGAGAGTTGCATCACAAAAACTCAATATACAAACATATTCTAAATAGTCTTTTATTCTTAGGTATACAGCATAAAAAATGATTAAAATAACAGCATATAGCATATCAAACTCAATACAAATCGTTTGAAAAGTTACATGTGTTACAAAAACAATCTTCTCGTTCCTCTGGATCTCTCGAGGCAATTCTGTTTTCACACCAGGAAGTAAGTTTCTATCACAATCTTGATGTGGGAGATTTTTAACAGTCCTTGTATCTTGCCGTGTGAGGTAATTACTTGATATATACAGGGGTGTTCCATAAAGAATGGGACATAGAACAACGGAAAATTATCTGAATAAAAATAACCCGATTAAACGAAACATGATTGGGTATAATGGAGGGTAAAATGTTACTCGTTTCCGAAATACAGGATTATATAGTTAAAAATTCAAAAATTATTAACGGCTACAATTTTTTTAATATTCAGTATAATTGGACTAAATTCGGCATCTATCAGCAAAAAATCAATTACCTACTTTGGACTATATAATTTAAAATGTTTTGATTTGTTTTTAATAAATCATATTTGTTAAAAACTAATAAAAAAAATTAAATTTAAAAATAAATTAGTGCAAAGATTTCGAAACCCGATCACTTCATAAGTTTTAGAGAGTGACGTAAAATTTAGAAGGGATATGAAGGTGTTATTTATCCATGCCGTACGCCACTAGCAAATTTTATTTATTGATTTTTTTGCCAATAAAAGTATCTTATGACACTTAAAACGTTGGCGTTGGCCGAATTTAGTAAAATTATAATGAGTAACAAAAAAAATATATTTAGCCATTAATACCTAACTTTTTTAATTTTCAATTATAGCACACTGTGTGTCAGAAACGATTTTACCTAAGCATGTTTCTTTTAAGGTACCATTTCGGTAGGCGCGACAGACGACCGCCGACGCGACCGAGAAGTGTCGCTTCACATCTAAAATACATACAATTATATGAAACACATTTTTCACGGCGCGACACGAGAAGTGTCGTCAAGACGACACTTTTGAATCTGTCTCGGGGTCACTGCCCTCGGAGTGTCGCACTCGAGGTCACTCTCCTCGGGCATCGCTTATTTTTGGGGTTGATTGGAGGTTGTAAATTTCTTTCGATCTAGGCAGCGTTGCCCATTTTAAATAAAAACAATGATTATCTTGATGTTTTGTTTTATGGAGCCAACCTACAGTAGTGGATGTTTATTACGCTGCTTTTACTGCAGAAAATTTACTAGAGAAAATATTCTTTAACCATTTGCTGAAGAATGAGGCAAACTTAATAAATTAAGAACAAAATTTACTAGAGACAAAAACACTGGATCTACGTAAAAACAGTAGGTCTGGCAACGCTGATCGTTCCCTCGAATGGTTATTTGCAAGTGTCGCGCGACACTTCTCTAGCTTCCGAAATGTAACATTTATGCATCTGTCGTCCTACTGGTCGCCTCAGTGATCTCATGTCTCCTGACGCGGCTACCGAAATTATACCTTTAATCGTCTTATTTTTAATCAGAAATCTTCAGTTGCTCTTCTATGTCCCATTCTTATTTGGGACATCCTGTATATTATTAATGGAAAAGCAAATGCTTTAAGTTGTACAAATGCGTGGAAGATTCTTCACGCACAAAGTTCCTTAAATATTTTATTTTAAACGAACAAAACTATATTATCATATAAAATTATAAATAAAAAAAAAATTAAAAATTTCATTTCAAATATAAAACAAAGCAAGCCATGATTGCAATACAGCCTTTGACAGTCGATTTATTTCATTGGATGCTCATTATTTTCCTAATGAAATTGCGTATGAATGTTATTTTATAACCTAAATTTCAATATTATCAAGACATTAATTTTAGAATGACTCAAAGGGCCAATGTTTTTTGCAATTTTCCTGGTCGACTTGGCCGAATCAGTGTTTCGCGGTCGACTATTGCTCCGCGAAAAGTGACATTTTAGGCGTACTTTAAAACAATTATTAGTCAATGGTATCTCTATGGCTATCAACTGTTAATTCCGAAAATGTTTTGGTATGGTATATAATAAACAACAAAAAAAAATTATTAAGACAAATATTTGTGAAACGTTTCACGTAAAAAGTTACTCAGTCCTTATATTTTCTACGCCGATCCTGTCTTGTCAGTATTGCCACCTTAAAATTCAGGTATCATGGCGCCCAGCTGCAGGGGGGCAAAATTTCTTTTCGATGCTGTTTTTAGGGTTTTAGGTTCGATTCCACCATTGTGTTAAACGAAGTTTAAAATGACATGTTTACATTAACAATGTCATTTTAATCTCTGTTTAACACAACGGTGGAATCGGTCCCTAGAGATCTATGGAATTTTCCGAAATGATTTTCAGTGTTTGATATTGGCAACACTGACTCACTGACAATGACATATGACATGATTATAACATAACCTAACATAACATTCTGCTATTTCTTACCTGCCAAACAAATTTGTATTAAATATTTTAATAAAAGACTTCCTCCATGAACATACTCGAGTAATGGAACGCTGATTAATTTATTAAGATAGCTACTTTTAGTGTAGTTTTTGTAGTGACTTATTTTGTGTGTGAATAGCTACTTTTAGTGTAGTTTTTGTATATAGTGACTTATTTTGTGGGTGCATTTAAATAGGTATGGCCAATGTGAAAATAGATACTTTTCTATTGTGTTGATTTATTTGCATTTATTTAAAAATGAGACTTGTATGGTAGTTTTTACACTTATAATAAAGGTTTTAAAGTTATGTACATTAGCCTGTTTCATTCCAAACAGCTAATTCCCAGATCTTATACAAAAAGTATCACTTTTAGACATTGGCCATTCTTGTTAAACTTACAGATTTAAAATGGACAAATTAAGTGACTATGCTAAAGGGTTAGCAAAGACTTCTTTAGAAGGGGCCATATCGTATAGTGACAAAATTAAGGGACTGAACCTTGATCCCTATACCTTAACTGATGCAGATTTAGACTTTGAAGTTGAGGCTATCCCACCCATTTCAAATATGGATATTGTCATCTATTTGGTTTTAACCAATAGCTATTATACAGAAAAGCAGATGAAGGCCTATAAAAGTTTAACTCCTTACAAATATTTTGAAGCTGGCTTTGTTGAAAAAGTTGGAGTGAAGCAAGTAAATGGATATATGCTGTTAGTGGGTAAAGTATGTTAAAATTAGTAACACTAGGAAGAATTGATTACACAAATTGTTTTTTGTTGTAGGTACAGCCTCCGGTACAGCATTCTATGCATGGAAGAGAACCTGAACTTCATGTTTGGATTATTACTGAGAGGGATGGTGGAATTTGTACAGCTCATTGTACATGTATGACTAAACTTGGTGAAGTCTGTAACCATATAGCAGCAGTTTTATATGCAGTAGAACATGTGACAAATTTGAAAAATTCAACTTCATGTATTACTGATATAAAATCTACCTGGCCAGTTCCTTTCCAAAGTGGTTTGCAACCAGTACCCATTCGATTGATGGATTGGGGACCGAAAAAAAGTCCTTCAATTAAAGTTGATGTAAAACCCATGACAAATGATGAAATGTGTTCATTATTAAGAAAAATTCAAGACTGTGGGTACGAATCTGCTTTAATGAGAATTGTTGAGCCATTTGCAAGTGAAATTGCCAATTCTTCAAAAAAGACAAACAATTTACAATAAATTTCGTAGAAATACAATAAAAATTTCTTATTTTTGTTTATGTTATATAAAAAAATATTCTTGCAATCTCAAATATTAATGGTTCAATAAAAAAGTTAATTACACTTAGATGAAACAACTGTATGTGCCATGCAGGGGTTTTACTTTTTTTAATGCTGTATCTAGGGTTTCCGAGGTCAATATTACAATTATTGTGAGCATGGTTGGCCAATATATAGTATGGTTTTTATTGCTAATATAAATATATTCAATATTTAAATATCCCATGCATTTTTTTGGCAGTTCTGTAGCTCTACGTCATTTATGCACCAGCCGCCACAGCATATATGTCAAAACTATTGATTGGAATTAGAATAAATTATAAGCAACTGCTCCATAAGTTAAACTTTCACATGTGTCACTTAAAATTTATTTACATACAGAAAACGATATTTCAACATCAACGGACGTCACGGGGTCAGGTCATATATCAAGTTGCTTAGTTTTTCAAAGATGACACATTTATGTTTTCTTAAGCAAAATCTACTTTTTAAAAGATACACAAGTCTACAGACAGTAGGAAAACCAGCATTATTAGTTGAAACCATTTCCAATTTAGTCCTTATACAATCAGTAATGGTTCCTGACAATTGGAAAATGATATGGTGGAGATCACCAATAAATTCCAATTCCGGAAACTCGTTTATCCACCGATCTGCTGTCGAACGAGATGCATTTTTCTGTGACATTTTCACAATATTTGAAAAAATATAATGTGTCACTTGAATTCTGAGTTTTATAAACAAAATTAAACCAGAAACATAAACTGATCCCCTTTTGTGTTTGACAAACCATGACATCAGTAACAGGAGGTGTGGATACATATTTAACACTTTATCGAAGAAGTAGATTAGAAAAATTATAATCTAGGGTTTACTATTTAGTATCTGCTGATGTTGGGTCAACTTTGGTTTAGCTGAAATCTGTTAGATCGCAACTGTTTCATTATCAATTATACACAGAGCAATTATAGAATTCTGACATCAAAATATGAGTATGAAGATTGCCCAAATGAACTTGGTAAAATGTTGGTGGTTCACCATTTACAAGGTGGTAAATTTTAAATATTTTATGGTAATAATGATAAAGGGTGTAACAATAAATCAACAAATTAAATTTTATAACATATTAAGATGACAATACACAACTTTATCCGTAACGTACATGTTAGGCCGAGTTTTAACAGAAACGAGTCAAATTCGTATGATGGAAAACTGTTAAATTAGAACAAAACAGGCAGAAAATAACAGTAATGTGTTGGAAAATGTTTTCCATCATACGAATTTGCCTCGTTACCGACAGTTAACTTCTAACCAAACTTTTAACAGAAACATCACTAAATTTGACAAAAACTGTTTTCAGTTTTTTTTTTATTTTCTGGTTATACAAAATAGTTTCGAGGTATGTAAATATACTTGATGCATATGATCTACTTACTTTAGGAATAAATTTATAAAAGTTCAAAAATTGTACAGAGTGAATTCTAACTCGATACTTTTTTAACTGTGCATAGAAGCAGGGTAGGGCGATCCGGGCGGCCGCCCGGAGCGCAATGATCTAGGGGCGCCAAAATCATGGAAAATGAAAATAAACTGATAAAAAAATTAAGTTACAGGCTTTTATAAAATGCACTAAAAAGTAAAGAATATTTTTTTTATCATTCTGATATATCAATAAATTATTTTTCATAATATTGCATTGTCATCGGACCCTTGTATACCAAATTTCATTGAAATCGGTTCACGGGAATTTTCTTAAAAACGCGTTGCAAGATTTGACTGATAGTTGACAAGATTAAGAGGCGGCAGGCGGAATTTATCATTTTTATTTCTAAGCACATAATATAATATATTTAAACGTTAAGGTTGAATTCAATTCAACATGACAAAACCACTCAACCACCGCCTTTCAAGAATTGACAAGTTTTTCGGCCCGTGGCAACACGACTGTACAGGAAACAACAATTTTGAAACCAAGCGAAACAAGATCTAACAGCCCTTTTTAACTGCATATAAAAAGGAAGTAGACTTAAAACAATGCATTATTTGTCACTAGACTTCAGCTGGTGCGAAATAAAATAGTTTGTTTAAATTGTTAGTGCAAAAAGCTTTAAAAAAGTGCTTGTGCAAATTGTCCAGTGCGTTTGGCTTCTGTGAAGGTAAGTGTTTTAATTTTTAAAAACTAAAAGCCAGTGGCGCACAAGGGGGATTTCAAAAATTACGAGTTTACATCAAAAAATGGCTTGTGTGGTATTAAATGAAAGTTGATTGAACCTGCAGATGAATAAAATGTATTTTATTTTTTTAAGCCAGTGGCGCACAAGGGGGATTTCAAAAATTAGAGTTTACATCAAAAAATGGCTTGTGTGGTATTAAATGAAAGTTGATTGAACTTGCAGTTGAATAAAATTTATTTCATTTTTTGTAAGCCAGTGGCGCACAAGTGGGGGATTTCAAAAATTAAGAGTTTACATCAAAAAATGGCTTGTGTGGTATCAAATGAAAGGTAATTGAGTCTGGAGTTGAATAAAATGCATTTTATTTTTTAAGACAGTGGCGCACGAGGGGGATTTCAAAAATTAGAGTTTATATCAAAAAATGGCTTGTGTGGTATCAAATAAAAGGTAATTGAGTATGGAGTTGAATGAAATACATTTTTTTAAGTCAGTGGCGCATAAGGGGGGGATTTCGAAAATTAGAGTTTAAATCAAATCATGGTTTTTTTTTTTGATATCAGTATTATCTTTTATTTTAATTAATTTGTTCCAGAAACCAAAATGTCCGATGCTAAGAGAAAACCCTCTGGGAGCGAATTTAAAAAGCGGAGATTGAACAAGCAAACAGCTTCAAAAACAGTCAGATGCGCTGCAGAACTTCTTGAAAGAAGGTAGTTTCAACACTCCCACAAATGACCAACATTTGAACAACGCCCAGCACCTAGATACTAACTTTCCGGATATGGACGCAACCGTAAGCATTACTGAGCTGGGTAAGTCATCTCAAACTAGTTTGGCGAGTAGTGATGCAGTTCCAAAAATCAAAATTCGCAAGTTGTGCAGACCTCAGAGAAACATTTAGAAAAGGCTACCGTCCAAAGTATCTCTTCTGACCCAGGATTATGGCCCGAAATCATGCGTGCAGCACATTTTTTTTTTGGTTAAACGTAGTCCAGCTGCACCTTTGTATAATTTTGATTTTCCTTTTGATGATCAGCATAGAAGATTATCACCAAAACATTACAAGAAAAGGCTTAGACATGGAGAAGAGGTTTTAAGAGAATGGATGGTATATTCCGTATTTCAAAATGCTTTGTACTGTTTTCCATGTCGACTTTTTGCTGCACCATCTAGCTTGAGCGCTCTTGGCAATCGGGGATTTAAGACTGGAAGCATTTAGGGGACTCTTATAGATTTTTTGAAATCATGGCTTGAATTGAAGCAAAGATTGAAAATAGGTCAAACAATAGATGCAGTTTCTCAGAGACTTATTGATTCTGAGATAAATCACTGGTCTGAAGTTCTTTTACGCATTATATCAGTCGTTAAAATGCTAGGTGAGAGCTCTCTAGTTTTTCGAGGAACAAGCGATAAACTGTATGAACACAATAATGGAAACTTTTTGAAGTTAATTCAGTTATTGGCTGAGTTTGATCCAAAAATGGAGGAACACGTTCGCAGAGTCCTCAATAAAGAAGAAATCAAAGCTACATATCTAGGGAAAACTATACAAAATGAAATAATTGAATTATTGCATGACAACATAAAGCACCATATCATTGAGCAAGTTCAAAAGGCCAAGTATTATTCCGTGATTCTTGACTGTACTCCCGATGCAAGTAAAGTAGAACAGATTACATTTGTGATAAGATTTGTCTCCATACAGGAATCAGTCTGAAGTTCAAGTTAATATCAACGAACATTTGTTGGGTTTTCTACCCATCGAGAGATCAACAGCTAAGGAATTGTCGGAGGTTTTACTAGAAGAGCTAGAGAAAAATAGGCTTAAAGTAGAAAACATGCGCGGTCAAGGGTATGATAATGGTTCCAATATGAGAGAAGAAAAATCGGGAGTACAAACAAGAATCAGAAATATAAATCCCAGAGCATTTTATGTTCCATGCAGCAGCCTTTCGCTAAATTTGGTTGTAAATGATATGGCAAAATCCCCGTTTGAGGCAGCCAACTTCTTCAATATTGTTCAGTTATATATATTTTTTTCTTCCTCTTCTTTTCGTTGGGCAATATTACTGAAATATATTGATACTTACACCCTAAAACCATTGAGTGATACGCGATGGGAAAGTCGAGTCAACTCATTAAAAGCTCTGCGGTTTCAAATTGGTCCAATTCACGATGCTTTGTACAGCATATATGAAGATTCAGAAATCTATAATATGATCAGAGACGAGGCTAGCGGATTATTAAATAATTTGAAGCAGTTAAAATTTATCTGCTCTGTTGTGAACTGGTACAAAATTTTGAGTCATATTAACCCCATCAGCAAACTTTTGCAAACTGTAAATTTTAATATGTTACAATAAGCTATTGATATGCTTAGCAACTGCAAACTCCTCTTTGAAAACCTGAGATCAGATGAAGCTTTTGAAAGCATCATTTAAGAAGCAACCGAGCTTGCTTCAGAGATTGACGTGGAAGCTAATTTCGAAACCACCACAACACGTCATCGTGTCAGAAGCAAATCAAGAACGTTTTTGTATGAGGGCCCGGATGAACCCGTTTAAGACCTCAAACAAAAATATAAAATAGATTTTTTTTCACGCTATAGATAAAGCAATAAATGCCTTGGAAACCAAATATAATTTTCTAAATACTCACAGTAATTATTTCAGCTTTTTGTATAATATTTTTGGTCTAAAAGACATGCCCAGAAATGAGCTACTGGCTCATTGCAAAGATTTGGAAGTAGTTTTAACTGATGGAAATTCAAGCGATCTTAACGCCCTGGAACTAGCCGATGAAATAAGCATTGTTTCGTCATTATTAACAAAAAAGGAAACCCCTGTTGAAGTTCTCAAGTTTATCGCTACACTTAAATTCGCACCAAACCTCAGCATAGCATTAAGAATCCTACTTACATTGCCAGTCACTGTGGCTTCAGGGGAAAGAAGCTTTTCAAAACTAAAAATAATAAAAAATTATCTCAGAACGATGCAGACGCAAAATCGTCTTAATGGATTAGCAATAATAGCTATAGAACACCAAATTAGTGACAAAATAGACTTGAAATCACTGGTTCGTGAGTTTGCCGAAAGAAAAGTTAGAAAAAGGGCACTTTAATTACTTCGGTTAGTTAGAATTTATTTATAATATGGGATATTAGTTTAGTTAGCATTACTATATTTTAATTTTTGTTATTTTGCCTTAATCTTGTTATCTGATGATTGAGTTTTTAATGAAACGTTTTTTTAATTTTTTTTTTGTTTTTTCAATGTTTTCTTGACTTTCTGATATGTTCGCATGAGATTCGCTTAAAAAAAACGGAGGGGGGCAAAATTAAGTTTTTGCCCGGAGCGCCAAAATGTCTAGGGCCGACCCTGATAGAAGTCGTTAAAATAGACAACTTTTTCAAAAATAAAAAAACAAAATCCTGTAAATAAAGTTTTCACGATTCACTGAAGTGTTGAAATACAAGGTAGGCCAGTTAATGTTCATTCTATTCAACACCGTTAAGGCACTTTGATGCATTTTAAAGACACTCGCTATAAATAAGCAACATATTATTCTCAAGTTCATTGTTTTCATATTAATATTCTGAACAGTAAACACCCAAGCAAATAACACTGACCGGTAAGCGTGTGATTCACAATAAAACCCTAACAAAAGAGGTATAAAGATACAAACGTATATATTTAGCTTAATTTTCGATACACAAATCCAGGCCCTGATTCAGATTCTTTTAATTCACTTTTTAATTGATTTTTTTTGTTGTTTGAAAATGATATTTATTTTAACGACTTCTACAGAGTTAAAAGAAGTATCAGCTTAGGATTCACCCTGTATAAATTAAATAAATAAGTCGCATTCAAAAAGTCTTCTATCACAAATAAAATTACATTATCACTAATTTATCGTATTGCTCTGTATACAATTCATTATGAATCACCCTATATACTACTGTTTTCAACCACCCACAAGATATAATATGGATTTGTTAAAAAACCTTTAAGTGTGATGTAAGGCAACCTTAAATTTTTCATGTATCTTCTATATAATTTTTGTTTGTTTTTGTATTGTTAAGGACTGTTCAAACACGCGTGAAAACCGTAATATTTACCGTACAAATCATGCGCTGTATACAATTTTTGGGTAGAGCGCACGATTTGTACGGTAATATTACGGTTTTCGCACGTGTTGGAACAAATCTTAGGTCTACTGATTTTGAAAGTTTTTCTTACTTAATACGTTAGGTTGAAAATGAGAGGGATGATCTCATCGCTTTACACTGCGACCCAGATGGATCTGTTGTGGCTCTTCTCTTACTTAATAAGTAAATGATAAAAATTAAGGGGATTTTTAAAGAGTTCAAATTAAATCCATGTCGCTCATATATTTAGCATGGCGTAACTAAATTATCTTTATTAGTAGAAAACAACAAAAAACAGATTAACATAATAGACGGAACATACAAAATTTACATTTTTTTATTTTCAACAATAATTGTACATAGGTAATCTTTATTTATATCGTTTTGCTTTGATAAAAATGTTTAGTTACAATTCTTTGGCCAGAAATTTCAACGAAAATAGCAGCAAAAAAATATAATATATCTAAATTTTGATGTAGTTAGTATATAAAATCAGTACATCATTGACAAAACATTTGAAATTATCTTAAAAATATGTTCCTTGTCTTTTACCTTATGAAATTAAAAATGTAAAATACTATTATATAAAAAAAACAACTTTTAAGATGATTTTAGCAGTTTGAAAATATTGCACAATTAAATACATACCTACATCAAAATCCAACCATGTATCATTTTTTTGGAGCTACTTGTTAAAAATGACATAAAATTTCTGGACAAATTTTACATTATGACTACTGATAATTACTCCTAGTGAAGTACCTAAGCTGGTGGTTGTGGACCTGTTGCACAATTTGGTTCTTTAACTTTTTCTTTATTCCATTCTTTTAAACCTTCAGGAAGAGTAGTGTCTTCTTCAAAGGAACCTGTTCCTTCAACAAACTCTTCATATGTAGATTTTTCGGGGAATGGTCTCTTACCTAAAAAAATAATAGATGATAATAGAAATATTTGTATTACATAAAACATTGCTAATTTTGGGAAATATCTAAAATTGTATTTAAAATTAATTAGATTAAGTAGATTTAATTAGGACTGTGGGCCATGTGGTCTCCCCCACCTCGGCCTTTTCAGATCTATAGTGGATATCCTTTAATCGTTGTTGAGTACCTTGTCCAATTCGGTCTGTTGTAGTAGATTCCATACACTAGGAAGTAGTTCTCCGGCGTAGCTAGTTGCATTTGGTTTTTCTTCTCAAAGTGTAAGAAATCTCAGTCTTGATAGACCTTTGCAGTAGCAATATTATTTAAAATTCATTAAATTATAAAAGGTTTGTTCCCACAACAAAGTTTCATATAGTCAGCAAACCACAAGTCGAGCGCATAATAAGTTTCCAACATGTTTAATATTGACCAGACATCTGACAAAATGCATAAGTGTTTGCATACATTGATATTAATTGTAATGAAAGAAAAGTGAAATGATAAAAATCAGTTGAGATCCGAAAAACTGAAACGCAATTTTGGAAATATATAGATGAAAAATCTACTAAATTATGAAAATTACACCCTCATATCCCCAAAATGAAAACAAATCAAAAACAAATAAAAAAAAAACAATTAAAGAAAAGAAAAAATGAGTGTATTAACCAGGAGTCGAACCTGGATGGAACATTTGGACTGTGGTCGTCACTGCTCTTACACATGGTGTCGTTATATAAATTCATAAATTTGAAGTCAATCAGATTCCAACTCCCGTCGACGTAAACACAAATTCTAATCCCAATCCCAGCTCTCTCCATTCTTTTAAAGCCACCCCTGTGAGAGAGAGAGAAAGAAAGAGAGAGAGAATATATGTTTATTGTCCAAGTTAAAATACTTATTGACAAAAACAATATTGTACAAATTTTGTACAAAATACAAATAAATAAATAGTCAGATCTTTTACCAAAATTCGTTGCATAGTGCCTCTGGAAATGTTTAATTCTTGACCACGATGCCGAATGGAAGTTCCCGGATTCTCGGTCACAGATTCCCTTACTGCGGCTATATTTTCGAGTGACCGACAAGGACGACGACGTACAATGGTCTTCTGATCCATCAGCGTAAATTTGGTCTCAAATTTTGTAATTAAACGCCTCACAGTCGATTCATTTGGCGCATCATGACGACCGAAAATTTGACGTAAATGGCGAACTGTTTTCGCAAAACTTTCACCATTTTTGTAATGTGTTTTTACAATAATTAAACGTTGTTCATTTGAATACTTCTCCATATTCTTAAATCGCGCGGTCTGTAGGTGACATCTGTCAAAAAAAATTGACAGTGCAACTCGTATTAACAAAATGGCGGCAAATTTAAATCCGGCGCTCTTGATGGGACACCCTTTATTTGGGATAAGCAAAACCTCTTCTCGACAGGCAGTGAACAGGTGGATAACCACAAAACACCAAATTGACTGCCAACAGATATGCTAAAGTGACCAAACCCACACATGGCTACTGAGGCACTACAACTCGCAAGGCCTCAGATATCCACCATTGTGGGATTACTAACGAGGCACTGCTTGCTGAAACACCTTTATGTGATGGGATTACACAATGATCCCACTTCGTGTAGACTCTGCATGGAAGAGGAAGAAACCTCATACCATGTGATCTTCGAATGTGAGGCTCTTACTAGAGTCTCATCCATTTCGGCTTAGAATCAGAAAGAACGCACCAGGAACACTTGGTAGGGAACTTAGAAAAAATAACACAAGGCACAGGACTATTCAAAGATAGTACCTGAACACGGGGAAAGCAAGGGAATACAATATATCCAAGAGGCCGCAGTGTTCTGAGCCAAACCTAACCCTACCTGCTTATAACTGACAAAGATAAAGACCCAACATTTCCAAAATATTTTTTAACGTATTTGCCTCCGATACAAAATTTACAGTAGAAGAAAAAAAAATAATTTTGTCTCCGATATTCTCAATTTTTGTTCAGCTTTTTGTGAAAATTTCAAAGAATTATCAACAATAGGCTGATTAATTTTATATTTGGTAAAAATCACACGAGCTCATGAAACAAACTTTCCCAATGTGTATAGCCTACTATTAATATTTTTAACTTTGTAACTTCCGCTTCTGCTGAGCGATCAATTTCCAAACTAAAGAAATAGTATTCAGCAACGTTTAAATAGTCTAAGCCTAGGAAATAAGTGAAAAAAGCAATCAACTTTGATAAAATAATTGACGTTTTTGCAAGTATTAAGAACCACAAAAAGCTTTCCTAATAGACATGTATATTATGTTATAGGAAATGTTAGTTTTTAGTAGATAGACCATGTCCAAAATTTGAGATTTATTGTGCTGCATTGGTTCGGGGGTTCCCTTGGGTTCATTTTTTGGTTATTATGAAGTTTTAGTAATAATAATCAAACTAAATGTACTAATGTGTGTTCACTGAAACTGATATTTCTTGTAACATAAATAATATGTAATATACAAGTTAATATAAGATTAAGAATACTAGTTAAGAGACTTTTTGATAAAAAATACCCCCATTTTCAATCAATTTTTTTCAAAATCCATAGGCTTTCTCCCCTTATAGAGCATGAGTTTTGCTTAAAAAGTTCAAGTTGATATTATTTTTCATTTTTGAGTTAGGATTTTTTTTCAATATTTCAATCCCCTTATCCTCCATTTTTATTCGGATTTTTTGTAGAATCAATAGGCTTCATTCCCTTGTAGAGCTCGATTTTTACTAAAAATTTCATGTTGATATCACTTTTCATTTTTGAATTATGATTTTTTTTAATTTCAACCCCAACAAGTTGAATGCCGACCACTCACGGGTGCGAGGTGCAGCAGAAATGCGCAGTGCCGACCACGCACCGGTGCAAGACGTTTCCATTATGATTTGCATCACTCAGTAGTTAGCACCCCACAATGGCCCTTTAGTTATAACCGGCAGTCAACCTGTTAAACCACCACTTTTTAATCAATTGTTTTTTCAAAATCAAAGAGCTTCTCCTTATAGAGCTTGATTTTTGCTAAAAATTTCCCATTTTATTTCAGATTTTTTCAGAATCAATTCGCTTCATCTTCTTATAGGGCTTGATTTTTACCAAAAATTTCAAGTTGATAGCATTTTTCGTTTTTTGACTTAGGACTTTTTTTATCATTATAACTTCCCCATTTTTAGTCAGATTTTTTCAAATTAAATAGGCTTCGTCTCCTCAAAGAGCTTGATTTTTCCTGAAATTTTCAATTTGATATCTCTTTTTGTTTTTTGACATATCATGAGGACAAAAAACGTGACATCGAAGGACGGACGGAACCGAATGCATAATACTCTTCACAGCCTACTGTGTGAAGAATATATTAATTATAAATTTTTACGATTAAAGTATTAAACAAGTTTGATATATTTTTTTTTATACCTAAGTTAAAAAATAACTTGTACCATATTGCGATTTTTCTCTGGACATAAAGCGCCAAAGTGACTCTTGCCAACCGGCGCAAACAGATCTAGCTACGCCACTGTTATTAATGTTACTTTTAGCCAACTTATGACATCAATTTAGTCATACAGTTTCTGCATTAACACGTATGTCAAATAATACCCTTGCTTAGGCTTATTTTATAAACCATTCCTGGAATTACTTACTTTAAATCTGAAACCCACCTCTCTAATGTGTATTAGTAAGTGAATGTTAAGCTAATATAAAACTACAAACAATATAAATATTTTAAAAATAATCTTACCTAATAATTCAATCATATCATCCCTACTTATGATCTCTTTTTTCAGTAACCTCTCGGCAACTTTAGCCACTTGTTCTTTTCGTTCCAACAACAAATCGGTTGTTCTCTTATGTGCACTATCTATTAATTTCCTAACCTCAACATCAATCATTTGAGCTGTACTTTCAGAATAAGGCTTTTCCAACATCATTTCTCCTTCCCTGGGCATGTCAAAACTGACATTTCCTACCTTTTCATTCATACCTGTAAATACCAAAGAAAAATATTGAGTCATGTCTTTAACCATTGTTAAAAATTTCTCACCGTAATGAACTACTTGAGCATAGGCACTTTGTGTGACTTTCTTAAGATCGTCCTGAGCTCCTGTTGTTATTCTTTTGAAAAATATTTCCTCAGATACCCGTCCACCTAGTGTCATGCACATCCTGTCAAAAAGCTGTTCCTTACTGTACAAATACTGATCTTTTGGCAAATATTGGGCATAACCTAGACCTTTACCCCGAGGTATGATGGAGACTTTTAGGAGAGGGTCAGCATGTTGTAGGAACCAGCCCGCAACAGCATGTCCAGCTTCGTGATATGCTACGGTCTTTTTCTCTTCTGGAGATAGAACATTGGTTTTCTTTTCCATGCCGGCTACTACTCGTTCGATCGCTTGCTCAAAATGTTTTAAATTAATCGAGTCATTTAAATCTCGAGCTGCTATTAAGGCTGCTTCATTACAGACATTAGCTATGTCAGCTCCTGTGAAACCAGGTGTTAGTGCTGCCATCTTTCTAGCTAAGTCATTCTTTTCTAAATTAGTTTTAAGTGGACCTAAATGGACTTTAAATATGTTGGCTCTGCCCTTGATATCTGGTGCCGGTACAAAAATCTGTCTATCAAATCTACCTGGTCTAAGTAAAGCTTTGTCTAAAATATCAACTCTGTTAGTTGCAGCAAGAACTACAACGTTTGTAGTAGTATTGAACCCATCCATTTCTACTAGAAGCTGGTTTAAGGTGTTTTCTTGCTCTGAATGTCCACCAAAACTTCTTCCTCCTCTCTTTCTTCCTACGGCGTCGATTTCATCTATGAAAAGTATACATGGAGCGTGTTTTCTTGCCATGGAAAAGAGATCTCTAACTCTAGACGGACCTACACCTACGAACATTTCAAGAAATTCAGATCCTGATACAGTAATGAATGGTACATTGGCTTCTCCGGCAGTTGCTTTGGCTAAAAGAGTTTTTCCTGTTCCGGGGGGGCCTGGAACCAATAATAATATAATAATAATAATGCAATAATAGTTACTGTATTTTCTAACTGGTGAAGTATTTATGCATAGAGATATGTTTTGGGAATACAAAAGCACCTTTAACTCTTTAAAAAAACATTAAAACACAGCAAAGGACAGGCATAAAATGTTCATTTTTCAAAAAAAGTTAAGTACTATTATGTGACATGTGGCTTTGAAATTTTCTGGTTTTTCTTATTCACATTTGAGTTTGAAATTATTTTCATTTTTGAATACTGTAAAAAGAAAGGTAAGGGGTGTGTATTTCATTCTCCCAGTTAGGAGCAAGCTGTTATAGACTTTCCTAGCCTTTTTAGCCACATTGGAGGGATCAAGAATCAGGTCTGAGGGGATAGGGTAGAAGGAGTGGTGAGAGGATGTTCCTGACCCAGAAGTTTCATACTGCTATGAGAAAATCTCTGAAAAACTCAGCAGGCAAGCGGCAGTGGGTCTCAAACCCCTTCCGAATGTAAGGCAGATGTGTTACCGTAGGGCCATCTTGTTCCTCTGTATTAAATATTGACTATTGAATACTGAATATTGAATTCTGAATGTTGAATATTGAATATTGAATATTGAATACTGAATATTGAATATTGAATATTGAATATTGAATATTGAATATTGAATATTGAATATTGAATATTGAATATTGAATATTGAATATTGAATATTGAATATTGAATATTGAATATTGAATATTGAATATTGAATATTGAATATTGAATATTGAATACTGAACATTGAATACTGAACATTGAATACTGAACATTGAATACTGAACATTGAATACTGAACATTGAATACTGAACATTGAATATTGAATACTGAATATTGAATATTGAATATTGAATATTGAATATTGAATACTGAACATTGAATACTGAACATTGAATACTGAACATTGAATACTGAACATTGAATACTGAACATTGAACATTGAATATTGAATACTGAATATTGAATATTGAATATTGAATATTGAATATTGAATATTGAATATTGAATATTGAATATTGAATATTGAATATTGAATATTGAATATTGAATATTGAATATTGAATATTGAATATTGAATATTGAATATTGAATATTGAATATTGAATATTGAATATTGAATATTGAATATTAAATATTGAATATTGAATATTGAATATTGAATATTGAATATTGAATATTGAATATTGAATATTGAATATTGAATATTGAATATTGAATATTGAATATTGAATATTGAATATTGAATATTGAATATTGAATATTGAATATTGAATATTGAATATTGAATATTGAATATTGAATACTGAATACTGAATATTGAATACTGAATATTGAATACTGAATATTGAATACTGAACATTGAATACTGAATATTGAATATTAAATATTGAATATTGTATTTTTTACTGGTTTTAATCTCACCTGTCAACATTGCGCCCTTTGGAATCTTAGCACCAAGATCAATGTACTGTTGTGGATTTTTCAAAAAATTTACAAACTCCATAATTTCTATTTTTGCTTCTTCACAACCTGCTACATCTCTGAAAAAATGGTGTAGTTTAAATGCCAAAATTTTGAAATATAGCACAATCATTTTGTAAATATTTATAAGCTTAAATTCAATTGTGGCAATCTAATAAAATAAATTCTTTAAATAATCAATTACATCTATGGCGCAGCCTGCGAAAGGGATTCTGTCCAAAGGCCCACCTAAGCCAAATTATTTTAAACGAAAACAAGTCAAGAAAATGAAAAATGTATTTTTGTTTTAATGCATAGAAGTAATAATGGCATCATGTAATAAATATAAATATGAGGTGCCCCCATATATTTTCTGACGTCCCACTAGATTTATTACATAAATAAGTATATCTATAAGGCCTAGACTCATTGTATATCCTCCAGGGGCATGTAGGAGCTGCCTCTCAGCTCATCAAAAATTCTGCTGGTTGATAAAGGCACTGAAAGGTGTCCAGGGACTGCCTCTCAGCTCAAAATCCTGAAGGTTAATAATATCACGGAAAGGTGTCTCTAGATACCTATCTCCTTTTTTTTTAATTTCCTCTGTTATTTTATTTGACAAAAAGTGGCCTTCTAAATGGATCCAAAGGGATGTACATAGGTGAGTTAAAAGTGAATTATAACCAAGGGAAATACAATTTATGTGTTTTCTCACCTAAACTTTACTCCAATATCACTAGAATTAATCAGTTTGGCCGTGCTTTCCATGACACCTCCAAACAATCCACCTCCTCTCTTACCCCTTTTGCCTCCCATCATTTCTGCAGACCTCCTCATCATGTATATGAGAAAACCAATCACAAGAATAGTAGGTAGCATGCCAGACAAACTGGCCGCTTCAATTTCAGTCTTGTAAATCACTGGAATAAAATTTGCAGGTTCCGTGTTCATATCCATTTGTGAATTTTCAAGGTTCCTTTCAAAAGAATCTACACTACCAATATTGAACCAGATGATGTTCTGCAATTAAAGTTATTATGATTATACTGCAATATTTTCATCCAAACAACTTGTATATACTTACAGCTCCCTCTACAGTGTTTCCTGGTAGAAGTTTAACTCTTACCCATTTTTTGTTAACTACTTCTAATCTATCTACAACACCTCTTTGTAAATAACTGAAGAAAAAAAAAATTATTATTTTTTGAAGGTTTTATATCTCAAAGATAGTCATACTTGTGTACAAATTCCTTCCAGCTGATTTCCTTGTAACCCATTTCCCACATAGTAACTGTAGCAATGAAGGCCACAGCTGCAGCTGCTCCTAACACATACCATTTATCCTTCTCTTGATCGCCAAATGGTTTCCCACCACTTCCACTAAATAAAATAGATATTTTAATGCACACATTTTTTAAGTGTAACCCAAATATGCATCGTTTAATGTAACCATAATTTTTGAGTCATTGAAACAGGGTAAATGGTGATAAAGTGAACTTGTAAAAATGGTCTCAATAGAGGTGTTTTAATAATAACATGTAAATAATGTACCACAGTATCAGTAAAGAGGCTTGGTTGAGAATTCTTATTAAAACATAACACCAACTAACCAGCTAGAAACATTGTCAAAAAATAAAAAAGGAGTCTGATAGGAAGCTGAAAATTATTTGCTTTAACAATTTTATACATCAAGTTTTGCTCAGTTTTGCAATAAAGGCCAATATTACTTATTAATGATAAGAACACATGGTTTCAATTTATGAGTTGCAGGGTTGCATAACATGGGGATATTTGTATATAATGTTTACCCTCTTCCTGTTCCACCAAATAACCCAAATGACCACTGTTCATAGGGTTTTGAACCCCCAATTCCAGAGCCAGAACTAGTACTGGGAGGTACTCTTTTTGGAGCTTCTTTGATTGGTTCAGATTGGGTTTCTTTTTCTTTGCCTTCTTTGGCTTCTTTAGAAATCTTTCCATCTTTTACAGGTTCTTTTGGAACTTTGGCACCACCCTGTTTAAAATATTTTTCGAACCCTTTTGGAGGCTTCTCGCAAAACAACCGCCATTCTGTTAATACTGCTTCTTTTAAAGAAAATTTATTCTGAAAAATGACATGAGTTTATGGAAATAAAAATGAAGAAATATTATGAAATAGATTGATCGTACCTGTGAAACGCTGACATTATTATGTTTAAATGTTTTCCAAACTAAATTTTCCAATCGTCTGCAACTACTTAAAAGCCGATGGGCCATTATCAGGTTTTTTATATAATTTGAAGTCTCCAAAAAGTCAACATCATACAACTTGAAAAAATTAAATCATAACCTAACATTTAATATTTAATAGTTTTGCTCGCAACCATTTTAGAAAAAAACTACCTACACACTACCTAATCGATTTCTTCTTTTAGAGCATGGTGTGTAGAGCCAATTGGACACTTCAGTTCACTTTTATTTCAAAAACATAACCCGGTTAAAGTCCAGAAGTTGAACAAGTTATTATTTAAAATAAAATCAAATAATTACATAAATGGTATAATGAAATGTAAATATTAAATTAAGTTATGACCGTTATGACCAAAAATAAATTAATACCAAACAGGACCCTTTTATTTATGGGTAGAACAGCCCAATATTTTGACATTGATATTTGTCCTTGACGGTAACAGTCGATAATACCCGAAACTCATCTTCACTCCAGTGATGCCAGATCTAGGAAATTGTCCCTAGTTCAAGAAAGATTTTTCCAAATTATTTTTCTTAGGGCAATAGGGAAATCCTAGGGATTTTCGATATAATAAACATTTGAGGCAATAAATTCAAAATGCTCCTTTCAAAAATAATGTAAAACAAAGGTATCAAGTAAAAAATAATTTTTATTTCTCTGGTGACTCCACCGCGCTATTCATCGGGGATGTGCGCCTCTGACACTGGCCTGATGCGGTGCGGAAGGGCCCAGTGCTTCTTATGGGGCCCCAAAAGGTATTTTTGCAACCGTCAGATGCATTGGAAATAATAATAATTTAATGAATTAGTTAATTAGTTCTTATCTAGTCAATACAAAAAAGTAGATTAAGACCAAATAAAATGGTACAAATATTAAAATTATAAAAATGCTGTTAAAATTGTTTGAATTAATAAAACGCTATATAGTTTAGTTAATAACTGTTCCATGAAAAGTTGCTAATCTATTAAAAATTTATCTATTTCTAATCTTTTTTTCTATATACTATAATATTCACAGTTTTGGTTTTGGTTGAACCAGATATATGGTTATTATTTTTTATATTTGGTTAATTATACTCATCACACAGAGTGCCTACTCCGTGAAGAGTAACACAGGTTTACTTCTTTGTCTATCCGTCCGATGTCACGTTTTTGTCTTCACTGTCAAAAACGAAAAATGATATCAACTTGAAAATTTCAGAAAAAATCAAGTTCCGCAAGAAAACAAAGCATATTGATTTTGAAATCGTCTGAATAAAAATGGGGGCGTTTAAAGGGGGGGGGGGGTGAAAAATTAAAAAAAAATCCTAACTCAAAAACTAAAAATGATATCAATTTGAAATTTTAAACAAAAACCAATAAGCTCTTAATTATTATAAGGGGAAGAAGCCCTTTGAGTTTGCGAAAAAAAAATCTGATTAAAATTGCCCAGTAAACCACAAATAGTCAGCATTCGTTGGGCCTGACACCGGCATGTACGGGAAGCCGAGTACTCGGATTGCCGTTCTCGGGGTTTCTTCTGAGCCGGGAGGACCGTACCATTTGACGTAATTTAGAAGCAGAAACCACATATATGGTCCATATTTGGCTTTCCATGCATGGGAGGCATATCATTATACGGGCCGAACGCGGTGAATATTTGGCTAGCCGGGCATGGGAGTCATCCTTATACGGGCCGAATTATATTATATAGATATATGAACGCGGCTAGAATTTAGTGGGCTGCCGACATTCGGCTGGACGGAAATGCCCTCTACGTTTATGTCGAGACTCCACACCCGTATATCGAGCCGAGTCCGGCATCTCTGGCAAGCCTTCTTCGGCCCAGTTACGGTGCTGATTAACTGTGTTTATTGGGTGGGGCGTTTATTAAGGGTTGAAATTAAAAAAAAAAATCAAATCAAAAATGAAAAGCGATCAACGTGAAGTTTTTAGTAAAAATCACACTCTATAATATGGAGATGAAGCTTATTTTGATTATGAAAAAACTTTGAATTAAAAATGGGATTAATCCACCCAAAATATGGATCTATATATAGAGAGCGGAAAGTCTTGCGGGTGGGTCCCCAAGAAACGACACGCCGCTAAGGGCCGATTCCACCGTTGTGGTAAACGGAGATTAAAATGACATTGTTAATGTAAAAATGTCATTTTAAACTTCGTTTAACACAATGGTGGAATCGGTCCTAAATGGTCTCTCAATAAGTTTCCCTTTTTACTTTATACCGATTCAATAAGTACATCGATTTTTTTTTTCCGTTGACGGTGCAGGAATTCCCTCATATAGTCACCCTTTTATTGTCTGCTTTGGCGGACTTGTCTTCCATGGTCTCCTGGACCCGCACGAAAAGAGGAATTTCGGTAGTGTTGTAAATATTAATTATTTATTGACATGTAGATAATAAAGAACTTAATATGTAAATAAATTGATGTTATACTGTTATTGTCTGCTTTTACAATAGGAAAATAAATTTGTAAAATATAAAAAAAATGTAGGTATGCTACTGATACGTATTTAAATTTTAGAGAATATTTATTTTTGGTTTTACGTGTATTTTCAACGTTATATGTAAGTTCTACGTTTATTTGTTTTATTAAAACATTTTTCAAATATGCAATTGCTGCGTTTGAGAATCCACATCGGATGCATTTTTTACATCTCGAGCGTTTTTTTATCCACATCGGACACATCTATCCCATTACATTTACGTATACTGAATCACGTGATCAAAGATTTTTTACATCTCAGATGCATCCGATGTGGATTCTCAAACGCAGCATATTTGTATTATTTTGATTTTCGTAAACGTATAGGGAATTCCAAAGAACTGGAGAGGGGGAATTCTAGCACTTCCAGTCTGTACTTCCAGTTTCGTTCATATAAACCTCTTAGGGAGTTCTATGAAAGGAGGAAGGGTACTATAGACATTTTTTGCTGCAAAACTAGGTATTTTAAATTTGGTAATCTGGCATCATTGCTTCACTCATCAATCAACAAATCCCGGATGCCCGGATTGGTCCGGAAATGGTTAATTAGGGTTGTTCTCGTGTTTTCAGTAAATGCAGCTTCAGATTACAGTTTTTATTTTGTTATGTAACCATTGTTAACGTATTTTTGAACTTCGCTCAACAAGACAAACTACTATATTTAATCAATATTTATCAGCTAAAATTACTGAAAAATAAAATAGGGTGAGTAAGCTATTTATTTTAAGGTTAAATGGCGTCTGAAAATCTCTATAATCCCATATTATTTTGTCTGCAGCAAAATGGCAACAACTGAGCAATTTTCTTTACGTTGGAATAATTTTCATTCAAACATGACTACAGGATTTCACGAACTTCTAGAAGCTGCTGAAATGGTTGATGTAACTTTAGCTGTTGATGGACATTTTTTACAGGCACATAAAATAGTTCTTTCTATATGCAGCCCTTATTTCAAACAAATGTTTAAAGTAAACCCTTGTAAGCATCCTATTGTGATATTAAAAGACGTCGGACATGAAAATATGAAAGATATTCTAGAATTTATGTATATGGGAGAAGTTAGTGTCCTTAGGGACAATTTGACTCAATTTCTTAGGACTGCCGAGCTCCTTCAAGTTAAAGGATTGACTGGCGATGACTCTGTAAGTGCCTTAGTAAATTTTACCATAATAATATCTAGAAGCCTAGGAATAAACATTTTTCATTTATTTTTACATTTCAAATAGATATAATTTGACATTAATATAAATATGTGTAATAATACTCATTGATTTTAGTCATTTACATGTGTAAAAATTTTATGAACAATTTGTATTTTTGGAATAATTTTTTAAAAATATACATGAACATGACACTCACAAATTCATTGCTTTTTATCACATATGCTATGGAAATATTTAATGTCAAATATATATTTTTTTAAACTTCAATCATTCACTGTCAGTCATTTTACGCAACATAGGTTGGTACTCTATGGACAGAATATTAGGGAATTACCAGTGCCAAATAAACGTAAAACTGATATACTTTATCATCCAGAGCTTGATGTTAAAAGGTTCCGTTTTGGACAGCTTGTGAGCATTTCATCTCTTGGTTAGTCAAATAAATAATGCTGAACTACGAAAGTATGAACGAAAGTGAAGGAATTTATTTTTATATTATTAGACAAATATTTAAGAGGTAATAAAGTTTTATAATTTATATTAACAATTTCAATAATTATTAAGAAAAAATTAATTTAATTTTTTTTATCTAGTTTAATTTTCTTTTTCTGTCTTGTACATTACAATCACTGCAAAAAGTAGTTCTTGTATTGATCATATATGTGTGATAAGTAATACTGGAAAAATATCCCCCACAAGCAGTAACAATTGACTGACATAACAGACCATTTTCCAATTTATTTGTTTATAAATAGAACCTAAAGTTAATGTCGCTAACAATAATTCAGAAAGATAAATATCTACCTTTGTTACAAAAACATATTTAAGCCAAAACTGTAAACTGGAGTGAAATATACAAATGATTCTATAGCTGATTATCAAAAATTAATTCAAATATTTACAAATTTAAAAGACAGTTGCAGTTTGCCGAAGCACTAATATTATATATGAATATAAAAAAGAAAAAAGCGTGGATATCAACTGCAATTATAACTTTTATAAAACAAAAAGATAATTTGAAGAAACAATTCTTAAGAAATATTGTATACTGAATATAAACTACTGTAAATGTTTAAATAAAATAATTATAAATGCTAAAAATCAATATAATACAAATCAAATTGCAAACAGTAAATTTGATTTAAAAAAGTATATGACATAATAAAAGAGGTCACAAAGGAATCAAGCAAAAAATACAATAAATACAAATGTCTTAGGTGAAATGATAAAGAAATTGAAGGGTCCAAAGCAAGAACCAGCTAAGTCCACTTTTACATATTTTTCAAGACTTGAAAAAAACATTATAATTTGTTTTTAACGGTGTTTTAAAGGTACACATACTATTTTATATTAACTAGTGTATTATGTTAATTATTAAAAAATAATTAATGGACTTAGCTGGTTATTGGCCAGTTTTGGCGTTTTTTTGCATTACTACGATTTAATAGTAAAATAAAACTGTAAGTAAGCAAAAATATTTGTTTATCGAATACATTACATGTTAAAGATGAGCTATGACTACATAAGATATGTTTTACCTATTCATCAGAACTAAATTTGGAGACTGAAGTGTCAACATTAGGTTTATTATGAATGGTATGGTATTCTTTAATGTAGTCATAAAATCATTGATCTCACTGAGGTACATTGTTTGTTATTAGTGTCATAACGTGGTCAAACTTGTTTTTTTTTTAAGTATCCAAATATAACTTTTTCTCATCAGGTAATGACACAGGAACCAAATCTTTAGTATTCTTGATATTAAATTCTGTAAAAACTGGTTACACTACTGCCTTGCTACAATTTAACAAAATATGTACATACCTAAATCACACTCTTTTGGCACAAAAAAAAATACAATGTTTTAACAAAGTAAATTTGTGATTTTTTTTGAGAAATGTTTTACATTGATACAGTATTTGACATGTGCCGTCATCAAAACATTCCGTATCGAACTAAGCAAAAACAGATCAGGTCCTGGACTTGACGAGCACAGCGATTCTTATGTGCGAACTCAACACGTGCCGTATTGAAAGATGAGAATCCCACTGCTGTTCTTACAGTGTACAGGAGGATAGGCATCCAAAAAAACATGACTATTATTTTCATGTAGAAGCCTGGTTCGTTCCTGTAACATTCGAATTAGGATTTTAAACTGTGCAAGAATGTTAACCCAATTTGCCTAAAAATTAGGCTTTGGGCCCCTCAATTACTAACTATTGCAATGCATATTTTTCACAAGTAGGATTGAACATGGCCAAAAGAATAACTAATCCTATAAATAAAATTAATATAAATTACCAAGGACTCGCAGACTTGATGGCAATAATTCCATTTAATAAAAATGATTTAATTTAAAAAAGATCAACGCTCCTGGGATTGATGGAGTAAGTTCGAAATTATTAAATATATGTCATTCCCACATTGTTGAACCTCTTAAACACATAATAAATTTATTCTTTGAGATTGCCAAAATAGACAACACCTATTTTTAGTAAAATCACAAATTTTGCTAAAATATTTGTGAAATGTTTAAAAAGTAGATTATTTAAAAAAAAAGCAAATATTTTGAGTAGATTTAAAACAATTTGGTTTCCAAAAGTGATGTCATGCATGAACTAATATCAAGTATAAAAAGTAGCTTACAGAATAACAAGCACATTGGTGTCTTTATCGAACTTGCAAAGGCGTTTGACACTGTTCCCCACAAACAATTTTAAAATGTTCTTAAGGAGGTCCTTTCGCCACCAATGTTAAATAAAAAATATTAGATTATGACTAAAATTAATTTTTTTCTAATAGTAGATGTCCTTATTTATCTAATAGTGAACTTTTAACTATACCTTACCGTGCAAATTTTTGAGAATTTTTTTTTTTTAATAATGTGTGTGTTTGTACAGTGTCTTATGAGAAAGTAAGACTTCAACAACAATTTTCGAATTATAATTAATTTTACTATTATTTATTGATTAGATGGAGTAGAAAAAAACTAAAAATAAGGTTTTTGAAATATTTAGGTTTTGTTTTTTACAATAAAATATATAGGTTACCGTGGAATTTATTGAGAAATTATTATTAAAAAATTTTCAACTAGGTTACTTGAAAATTTTTTGTGATTTTTTAATATTAATTTCTCAATAAGTTCCAGGGTTTACTATATATATTTTATTGTATAAAACAAAATCTAAATATTTCAAAAACCTTATTTTTAGTTTTTTTCTACTCCATCTAATCAATAAATAATAGTATAATTCGAGAATTGTTGTTGAGGACTTACTTTCTCGTGAGGTACTGTACAAATACTCAAAAATTTGCAAGGTAAGGTATAGTTAAAAGTTCAGTATTAGATAAATAAGGACTTCAACTATTAGAAAAAAATTAATTTTAGTCATAATCTAATAACTTTTTTTTAACATTTGAGGCGAGAGGTGTGGCGAAAGGACCTCCTTAAAAGTTATGGAATAAGGGGAACAGTGTTTGAAAAGTGTTTGTAGAGTGTTTGAAAAGATACGTAATGAACATAGTTATATGGTTACAATAAAAATAGGAGTTCCACAGGGAACAGTACAGGGATCGATATTATTTATGGTTTACATTAATTCATTATTACATTTAGATATTGAGGGTGTATCAATTTTTTATGCAGATGACACAGTTATATTGTAAAAAGTAACAAATAGAGTGTTATCGAAGGGCTGAAGGGATAAAAGTAATTTTAAAAAACAGACTCCAAAATCATGCAGATGTCATTACAAATTAAGTTTGCTGATTTTCTCATAGATTCCATCACCAGATAGTGACCAAATTTATATGGAACCACCCCTGAGGTACCCTCTTTCTAACAAAAAAAGAATCATAGAAATCAGACACAGTGATAAATAATTATTAGTACATAAAAAATGAAGAGTTTGGATGATTTTCATATGGATTCAATTATTAGATCTTGACCAAATTTATATGGGACCCCTCCTAACAAAAAATAATCAGAAAATAAATATCACATAAAAAACATATTTCAAACGAATTGAGAACCTTCCCCCTTTTTTTGAAGTCTGTTAAAAATAGATAAAAATCATAAATGGACTTCTCAAATTTCAATACTTGGCAAATAAAATCAGAAAACTAATACATAAATTCTATCTTATTCGGAATATATTAAATAAAATATTGTTAATGATATATCATATTAATAAGATAATATGGAATAACTGTATGGGGTGATTTATATGAAAATGCATTAAAAGCATTCATTATAATACAGATATTCTCAAAACAATTCATTATAAGAATAGTCTATTTTCAACAGTCGTATTATATAACAATACTATCTTTAATATCAGATCAATATATTTTCAAACAATTGTATGTTCTTTTTCAAAAATAAAAAAAAAAATAATCACACATTTACCAGGTGTAGAAGCAAAAAAATGATAGCAAACCACTAATTTTTAAAAAGTTAGTTTGTTTCAAAATATTACTTTCGTAAAGAAAATATTGGTCACCAAATTTGTAATAAATATTTAAATGTGTAACTAAGGTTTTGTGCTCCTATATCAAAACTGATAAATTAACAAGAGCTCTCTAGGGTAGAGCGTTGCCAGTCGAATGTAGTTACATCCTGTATAGGGATTCCAAATTATTGAAACCAAGTTTTGTTTTTACTACCAATTACTGAAGCTGATTTATTCTATTTTTAGAGTGAAGATGCCTCTTCTTCAAATGATGTTAAAGGAGAACATGACAATGAAGATGAGAATGAAATATATAATCAGCTAATTGAGACTGATTTGGAAATGCCTCCATATTCACACCCTTCCCCCCCAACAGCAGTTCATGGAAAAAGAACAAAAAATACTACCAATGGAAGTACAAATAATAAAAGATCAAAAGTATGTAATGATTAATTATTTTTATCATCTCATATTGATTCCTTAATAACAACACATAAACGTCGTATGTAAAAAGAACAATAGATATCTTTTTTTTTTTATTATTTTATTTACTCAAACTATCAATTGAAAATTTTGAAAAAGAATAATTAATATTATTTGAAATATTTTTATTAAATATATTAATGAATATAAATGGAAAAGAGAAAATATTTAAGTGTCACAGCAAAGTTGAGCGACAGTTTCCCTTCTGAAAATAACTACTTGCTTGGCTAATACCGCAATTGGCATTGCATTATATCAAGAGGAAAAAACCAGAGTTAGTAAATCATTTTAAACACATATATTTGAATTTGCTTCCTAAGGAAAAAGTCATACCGTTTTTTTTCATCCTTGTTAGGACTCATCAGCAAGCTTTATACAATACCGACTCTAATGAAGTCTGCTTGATGTATGACTTTCACTCGTATGCATTAAAAATGGTTGAGAAAGAGTAGGTAGTGAATGAGTAAAAAATGGTAATGCCATCTGCACTTAGGAAGCAAAATCAAAACTCGCTGTAGTACCTATAGTCCCCTAAAACAAGGTGGAATAATAGAGGAAATAATTCAAATTTTTCAAATGTGACCAAATTAAAAATTAATAACTAAGGAAAAGAGAAAATTTCTAGGTCCATGTCACAGCAAAGTAGAGCAACCGTTTCTCCCCTGAAAACAACTCTCAAAATCAAATCTAGAGTGTTGAAAATTATTTATTTATTAGCCAAGGGAGTAGTTGTTTGCAGGAAGGAAACGGTCACTCAACTTTGCTGTAAAACAGACATCTTTTCATTTGATATTTATTTTAAATTTGATCATATTTGAGAAACTGGAATTATTTCCTCAAATATATTAATGCTACAAATTCGTTTAAGTGGTTCAACTTTAGGTACTGATATCAATTTTTGATTTTGTATGTGAGTCTAAGCACCTTATCTGTTGTATTGATTATTTATAATTGGCTAACGCGACTTTTTCTACAAGTATCAATTAGAAATATATACAGGGTATTTCAGAATAAAGTACCGTAAACTAGGGGACTTGTAGATTTTAACTAATTAAAGAAAGGCTAAGTATAATTTTCCTGCAACGTCCCAGTTTTCATTCTACAGAGTGATAAAGACTATAAAGACTAACTTAAAAATATGTTCTTATTAATTGGTTGATCACTATTATTAATTAATACACTTTATTTTGATAAATTACGATAATCATTGGGCATAGAATCAAGGGCTAAGAAAACAATTTTGATCCAAACTTTTTGAACGCTCTATATTTATTAAAAGTTAATAATAATAATTATTCCTCTTACAGTTTGTCACAAAAAAGGTGTCTTGGTTGATCTTTGTAAAACGTTCAATTTTCGAGATTTTTCGTAGTTTCTAATTGTTCGGATAATCTACAACAATCTGGAAACTTTGCATTCATTTTCACCATACACTTTATCCTCCCTTGGCTTAAAACTCCCCGGGAGATATGTTCACTTCATTTTCACTTTCTCAAACAGTGCTATTCTTGAAAGAACATGATTTTGAGAATACCACTTTTTGGAAAAGTAAAAATGTAGTGAATATATTTCTCTCGTTTTCAAGTTATGCACCCTGGTCTTTTTAATCTTAAGTAAATAGAGGATTTTTACTTTCCTATCTGTATACAGATAAGGAAAGTATAGGAATCGTGATTTTTTTCTATCTCTAGTTTTCGACGGATTTTTATGTTTTGGGGTCCCCTGAATCTGTTTTGACTAAGTTCGCGAAGATGTCTGTATCCTCGATAACTCATGAACGGATATAGCTTTAATCCATCCTGCGATGAACTAGATTTTGGGCAGAGTCTGAACATCTGGGGGAGTACTTTATGGGGGTTAATTTTAATATTTTATGGAATACTAGCTATTGCCCGCGGCTTCGCTCGCCTTTGCTCGCATATAGTCGTGTTATTAATATAAAAAAATGCATGACTTCCTTTTTTATTAGTTTTATTGATTTTCATTCATTTTTTTAATTTTTTTATATTTATTCATTTTTTTTTTATTTTTTATTCATTTGTATTCATTTTTATTCATGTTTATTCATTTTTATTCATTTTTAGTAATTTTTATTAATTGTTATTAATTTTTATTAATTTTTATTAATTTTTATTAATTTTTATTAATTTTTATTAATTTTTATTAATTTTTATTATTTCTTATTAATTTTTATTAATTTTTATTACTTTTTATTAATAATTTATTAATTTTTATTTCTTTTTATTAATTTTTATTAATTTTCACCCCCGTTTTCCCCCCCTAAAATGTGAAAATCCAAAACCATGAAACACTTCATTATTTATTTATGATGAGAACCTTTTAATTCCTACCTTTCAAAAAATCGATAATTCCCAATAAATCTTCAGCCCCCCGTTTCCCCCCTTAAAATATGAAAATTTAAAAACCCTAAAACACTTCATTATTAAATTGTACTCATTAGCTGCAATTCCAATTTTCATGTTTCTAACTTCAAAGAGAACAAAAAAAGTTATACTCCCATACAAACTTTTATGTCCCCTCAAGATGTAAAAATATAAAAACCCTAAAACACATTATTAATTTGTACTCAGTAGCTGCAATTCCAATTTTCATGTTTCTAACTTCATAGAGAAAAAAAATCGATAGTCCCTTACAAACTTTCACCTTCCGTTTTCCCCCCTTAAAATCCAAAAACACTGAAACACGTCATTATTTATTTATGCTCAGTAGCTGTAATTTAAATTTTCATGTTTCTAACTTTAAAGAACAAAGAGTTTCATTAAAAGCTCCCTCCCCCCATTTCCTCCCATTTCCCCCCTTTAAAGTTAAAAATTTTAAAAATCCTTTCTTAGCGGATGCTTACGTTATAAAATGAACCTATGTTCCAAATTTCAGCTATCTAGGCTCAGTAGTTTTGGCTGTACGCTGATAGGTCAGTCAGTTAGGACAAACAATTTTATATATATAGACTAGCTGTTGTCCGCGGCTTTGCTCGCGACTTTTCTGGCATGTAGTCGTGTTATTAATACAAAAAAATACATGACTTCCTTTTTTTATTAATTTTTATTAGTTTTATTGATTTTCATTCATTTTTATTAATTTTTTTTTATATTTATTAATTTTTATTCATTTTTTTTTTTTCATTTTTACTCATTTTTATTGATTTTTATTCATTTTTATTTACTTTTATTGATTTTCATTCATTTTTATTAATTTTTATTAATTTTTAACAATTTTTAATAATTTTTAATAATTTTTAATAATTTTTAATAATTTTTAATAATTTTTAATAATTTTTAATAATTTTTAATAATTTTTAATAATTTTTAATAATTTTTGATAATTTTTAATAATTTTAATTTATTTTTATCCATTTTTATTCATTTTTTCAAAAATTAGTTACATAAAAGTTGTTTTTTATATTATTTTCTATAATTTTTATTCTATATATAATTTCTCTAAAATGTACCGTATTCGAAAAATTTGAGAAAAAGTAAATTTGGAATTTTAAAAAAATTCAAAAACGGATAAGGAGAAAAACATTAAATTTTAAACTTTTTTTATATTTTATGGAATATATCTATTATTTACGTTTGGAAAAGAACATTCTTTAGACAAAAGTTACGTCTAATATAATTATCTATAATTTTTGGCTCATATAATTTTTTTTTAAAATGGCCCGTATTCGAGAAATTTGACAAAATAAGCCAAATTCTGATTTTTAAAAAAAAATTTTGCGATATCGATCTCTATAATTTTTGTTTTATACGTGATTTCTCTAAAATGGACCGTAATGGAAAAGTTCGTTCAGCCCCTCTCAACAGAATATACTACTATAATTTCTTTGTATTTTCATTTCAAATGAGTCTTTTAGAGTAATGATGACAGCAAGGCATCTCAAAACAAAATGAACGGAAAACGGTTATTTTGTTTTCAATTACCTTAATATTTTTTCTGTCTGAAGCTTTGGAGAAGAGTCTACAAGTAGATTCTGTATATACAGACTTTTCCAAGGCCTTTGACAAGGTGAACCATGATCTCGTTCATAAGCTAAATTTATATGGTATTGATGGGATTGTCTTACAGTGGCTCGGTAGTTATCTAAAAAATAGGACTCAACAGGTTCGAGTAAATCATCATTAATCCCAAATTTTCCCAGTTACTTCGGGTGTTCCTCAAGGGTCTCACTTAGGACCGCTACTATTCAACCTGCTTATTAATGACATCACAACTTGCTTTCCTAACACTAAAGCCCTATTGTTTGCAGATGACTTGAAATGCTTCAAGATCATTCATGATTATGCCGATACTCAGATTTTGCAGTCGGATTTAAATAAACTAGAAAGTTGGTGCTCTAGTAATGGCATGGATCTAAATACTAGCAAATGTCACATCATCCGATTTTGTCGCAGCCATAATTTAATAACTTATAATTATAGTTTATTTCAACATGTTTTGGACCCTGTCGATCAAATCAAGGATCTAGGGATCACCTTTGACTCTTCCATGAGCTTTAATGGCCATATCACTGCTACAGTTCAAAAATCAATGAAAATGCTGGGCTTTGTCAAGAGGACAACTCATGACTTCACTAATATAAACACAATTAAAATACTATACTTCTCTTTAGTTAGGATACAACTTGATTATTGCTCCTCAGTTTGGTTTCCACATTACTTAATTCATAAAAGTAAACTGGATGGAGTTCAAAATAATTTTCTTAGATACATAGCATTTAAGTTTAACATTTACTACAATTATGCGGAATTGCAACAATATTTAAGCATACCTTCTCTGGAAGTTCGTAGGAAACGAAAAGATCTTACCATACTGTCCAATATTATCAATGGCAGGTGTAATTGCCCCGACCTCCTTTCCAGAATTAATCTTTTTGTGCCGTCACGTACTACTTGACAAATTCAAACATTCCATGTACCTTTTCACCGTTACAATTATGGCGTTTAATTCTTTTATTCCTAGAACACTTAGACTAGCTAACTCTCTTCATGATATTCAACTTTTTAACAGTTCTGTTCAAGGATTTAAGAACCACTTACACTGAATATTATAACGTCTCAAGCAATTCCATACTTTTCATTTATACACATTACAATTTATTTGCTGTTCTGTACATTAATGTCCCCTGTTTTATCTAACCATTTTATTCTATATTTTACTTAATTTTTATGATATCACTATTCTATTTTATTGTATTTTTTATTTTATATTGTATTTTATTGTATGTAAACTGAATTGGGCTTTGCCCGTAAATAAATAAATAAATAAATATGATAAAAAAATATCAAAAAAACTTGCGGTCAAATTTTTCTTAGGTAAGCTAAGAAATCAATTAACAGATGGGATAATTACTTATGGCAACTCATATGTTTTAAAGTTGACAACTTGGTAATGAGGTCAAGCAAAACATTGGCAACCTATGTTTTTTAGCTCCTTATATAATATACTTTTAAATAGCTCTTTATTTATTTAAATAACAAATGAGACAACTTTTTTAATGAAGGAGCATAGGGTCAGTATATTGATAGGCAATTTAGTTATGATTTATTGGTTTTTGTATTATCTTTTAAATCAAATCAAAATAGCTTTATTATACGAATATTTACTGTAAGGGGTTTTCTCGCCTCAGAGAAAACGGTTCCTTACGAATGGCGCTGGTTCCGGACGGTTCTCGAGCGCCAGATTTGGTATGTGGTTTACTCCACAAACTTTCGAAACGGCGTCGAAAGTACTTGGGCAGCACAGATGGAGATGAAAAATTCCAAGGGCCAAAGGTTACTTAGAATCATTACTTGTGGTTGCAAAGATTTTCTCACTGCTGTAAAGTAAGGGGGAAGTAAATTGGGGATAAGTTAACTCAGTAATAGTCAAGGTAATGTTAACACATATATTGGTTTAACTATTTACAGTTAAAAATAAAAAAATAATATATTTCAACGCCCACCCTTGGTTATGAAACCCTGAACAAAAAAAAATAAAGCGAAAACAAAATGGGAACGAACGGCGGATATATTTGGCTGGTATTCTCAATCAGACTGCTTAAACTGGATACGGTGAAGGGGTCGCTTATAAAAAATGTATTCGTAAATCTCAGACTAAGGTCAAAATTTAAATCTCGGATAGTAGGAATTTTAAATTTACGATAATTACTCTTAAATCGCAACAATAAAAAAAAATAAAATCTAAATGTAAATCATGGATAATACGAGTTCAAAAATTTAAATTTACGGTAATTACTTAAATCGCAAAGCAAATCAAAATTTTGATCAAGGATAGTATTAATTTTAAAAATTCCAAAATTTACGTTAATTTTCTTAAATCACAAAGAAAAATCAAAATTTAAATCAAGGATAGTATGAATTTAAAAAAAAAATTAAACTGCGGCACTTCTGTAACTCGTGAGGACCACTTGAAATCTTTCTAAATGTTTGTTTCTTTTTTAAAACCCCTGAAGCCAACGAGCAAGCTACGCTGAATCAAACCCACACTACCTCTTATTATTATTATTTATTATTAAAATCCCAGGTCGGACAGGGATATCTAGGAAGGAAATTAACACAGGGAACTTTAAGTCCTCACTGAGTTATTTGGGAATAGCCAGGAAGGAAAACTAACACAGGGAACTTTAAGCCCTCACTGAGTTAGTTGCGGATATCTAGGAAGGAAAATAACACAGAGAACTTTAAGCCCTCACTGAGTTATTTGGGAATAGACAGGAAGGAAAACTAACACAGCGAACTTTAAGCCCTCACTGAGTTAATTGCGGATAGCTAGGAAGGAAAATAACACAGGGAACCTTAAGCCCTCACTGAGTTATTTGGGAATAGCCAGGACGGAAAAATAAAGGAACTGAGATTTTATATTCAAAACAGGAAATGATACCATTCCCTTCGGTAGAACAAAATCCCGGACAGTCAAACTAAACCAATAAAAAAATGAACAATATCCAGTTCCCGTATTTCCCACGGTTAGGAATTCAAAAATTAAAAAAAAAAACGAAAAGAAAATAAACACTAATTCCTATCTTTTCCCAATTTACTTATTTAATAATTCTATTTACAAAGTCGATTTATATCTGAAGCAGTCCTCACCGTTCGAAGACGATAATAATAAAAAAAATAAACACGGCCAATATTCAAACAAGAAAATATTCTTCGACTGTTAATTTAATTATTAAATTTCGGAATTTTTATACAAAATTATTTACGTGTTAAAATGTAAATCTCAAATGGTGTTTAAATCTACCTAATTTAATTCGGTTTTATTTCCTAGCTAAACTTGATGCTACGTCAAAAAATAAAAACGGTTTTTTGTATTAACTGCGGTAAACAAACGGTTTTAGTTCGCGGCGCCGGTATTACACTTATCGACTGATTCTTTCGATCGCTCGGAATGGAATTCAAAATTTCTCTCTCACTGTTTTTGATCTGGTCTCGAAAAATATTTAGCAATGGCCCGCGCACGATCAACTTAAGAGGGAGAAGGTACTCGAGAAGGGGTACGGTGCTGGCTGCTGGCGTTCGTTCTCGTTTAACATATTAAAAAATGAAAAATTCCCAAATCTACAATTTTCTATAATATAAATTCAAAACCCTGGTTTAAAATGACTTTTGAAAACCATTGCTATATTGTGAAAGTACTATGGATTTTCGGATTATTATACAGGGTGTCTGTAAAAGGTCTTTACAAAAACATACCACATATTTCTTAGACCAAAATAAGTCGATTTAAGTAAAATTACCTTAGTACAAAGTTGCTTCGTTTCGGCTCCAGAGGGCCTTGAAGTTACAATTTTTAAATCGTTTTTCCCATATAAATTTAAAATGACATATGCGATTTTGCTGAAATTTGGTATATTGGTAGAGTTTTGTGGCAAAAAAAATGGTATTAAAATTTTGTCCGATAATAATACATAGGCGTAGAACTTTTTTTAAATAATTGCACCTTTAAAAATTCTACGCCAATGGAAGAAAAGGAGTTTGAGTATGAAATTTAGATTGCGCAACTCATTTACTTTAAAAAAGGTACTCTTGATAAGACTCGATTACTCTCATGGTTTTCGCTAAATTTCTGTTTTAATAATTTAGAGTGTATAGGTTTCACAAAAATATTTATTTACAACATAATCGAAATAGAGATTTTACAAAAATTGTTCAAAGTGTTCACCATTTTCACGCATACAAAGATTTATACGTCGAAGAAAATTAAAATGTATCCTTTCCATAACTTCTTCATCACCTCTAAGATTGTTTATTGCATCTTGAATACGTTGCCAGAGTTGTTCCTCATTTTCTACAGGTTCCCTGTAAACTGTGGATTTCAGATGTCCCCATAAAAAGTAATCCATCGGTGTTAGGTCTGGGGAACGTGGTGGCCAGTTTACAGGTGCGTCATTACCTCTGCCTATCCATTTGTGTGGATATTGTTCATTCAAGTGGTTGTTTCTAACGTTTAAAGAAAAGTGTGGTGGAGCTCCATCTTGCATAAACCACATATCTCTCCGAAGTTGGAGAGGTAAATCTTCTAACAATTCTGGCAACGTATTTTGTAGAAAATCCAAATAATTTTCTCCAGTTAATCTTCGTGGAAGCATGACAGGACCAACAATGAAATTACCAATTATTCCAGCCCACACATTAATTTTGAATTCGTGCTGAAAATGGTTTACCTTTATTGCATGCGGATTTTCAACGGCATAAACATTATGAGTATTAGTTATACCTCTTCTTGTAAAACCCGCTTCATCGGTAAAGAGAACCTTCTTGACAAAGTTTGGATCTCTTTTTCTTTGCATATTAACAAATCGACAAAAACCCAAACGAATTTGAGGATCATGGACTAATAATTCTTGTACTGGCTTCTTATGGTATGGATATAGCAATTGTTCTCTAAGCACTTTATGAACGACATCTTTACTTACTCCTAGTTCCCTTCCGTCTGGTGCTTAATTCTGGATCTTCTTCAACACGATCTAAAATATCTTCTTCAACTTCAGGAATCCTTACAAAACGTTCTCTTCCATTATCAACAGTATTGGGAGCAAAGGAACCGGTCTCCCGAAGACGTCTCTCAACAGCAGCAAAAGTTGGGTGGCTAGGTACACGACGATTTGGAAACCTTTCAGAGTACACCCTGACACTCTCTCGAGCATTTCCTTCACAAAATCCTAATGTCAGTAACATATCGGTATATTCTGCATTGGTATATTGTACAGCCATATTAATAAACCACGCATTTGTTTTTTTAATTATTGAGTCAGATAGAATACTTTCAATCGTTAACAAGAGGTTAGGTGTTAAAACTTGACAATATTTTTATTTAGATGAAACTATGGAAACCAATAATAAATGTTTTTGTATTCGTATTGCAGGCAAATAATTAATATTCCTCAAAAAATCGTACATGGCAAGAATCGAGTATTTTTGTTAAAAGTCTCGATTAGAGGTGTTGAAGAAGATATGAAAAAAGTACATTTTTATGTTTTTCATCGTATAAAATTTTGTCCGATAATAATACATAGGCGTAGAACTTGATTTTTTAAATAATTGCACCTTTAAAAATTCTACGCCAATGGCAAAAAGGGGGTTGAGTATGAAATTTGGATTGGGTACTCATTTACTACAAAAAAGTACCCTTGATAACACTCGATTTACTCTCATGGTTTTGACAAAGTTTGTATTTTAATAATTATTGTTTGTTCTAAAATTACTAAAATGCAAATTTCGTCAAAACCATGAGAGTAATCGAGTCTTATCAAGAGTACCTTTTTTAAAGTAAATGAGTTGCGCAATCTAAATTTTATACTCAAACTCCTTTTCTTCCATTGGCGTAGAATTTTTAAAGGTGCAATTATTTAAAAAATCAAGTTCTACGCCTATGTATTATTATCGGACAAAATTTTAATACCATTTTTTTTGCCACATAAAACTCTACCAATATACCAAATTTCAGCAAAATCGCATATGCCGTTTTAAATTTATATGGGAAAAACGATTTAAAAATTGTAACTTGAAGGCCCTCTGGAGCTCAAACGAAGCAACTTTGTACTAAGGTAATTTTCCTTAAATCGACTTATTTTGGTCTAAGGAATATGTGGTATGTTTTTGTAAAGACCTTTTACAGACACCCTGTATATTTCAAAATAATAGATACAGGGTGAAGCCAAAAAGTTGACTTATAAATTAAAATAGTAACGAATAATTAATTTTATTAAATTGATATGCCGGATTCTAATGAAAGTTAGATTTAAAATCATTATTAAGAATACTAATTCGGCAATTGAATAAGAAAAACAGTAATGAAAAATGACTTCATTACATTACATCTCATTGACAAAGCAAGTAACATAAAAAAGTAAATAATATAAAATGTACAGTTTAAAAGATACAAGAAATAGATAATATAGATAAAAACTTAAGAGTACAGTTGTAATACATACATAAAATAAAACGTAAATAAAATAAAACAAAAACGATTACTAATAATAGTCACAACATAGTCATATTTTATTAATTGATTAATTTCAGTAATGTTCATTCTCAAAAAACTCCCCAAACAAGCAATATGCTTTTCCTATAACAAGATTTTTTACTTCCCGTCAATCCTTTTTAGACTTAAGGGTAGATGCTTGATTTTTTTTACTGTTAAATAAAATAGACTGTGTGGTAGTAGAATACAATAAGTACGTCTTGTGTCATGATAAGAGTTTGCGCTGATTAAGAGTTTTATATTTTTTTGTGCACGATCACTGACGTTTTAATAATATAAATGCTGAATAATAATAATAATAAAAAGCACTTTATTGGTTATGAATATTACAACCAAATGGCCATCGACCTAGGTCCTTCAGCCAGTATAATTTGTATAGTATGTATGAGGATTTACAAGCTATATGTGTAAGATGAATACGAATATTAAGATACTTAAAAAAAAACAATATGTGTCACTAATTATTGTTCATCGGCAAATTCGTTTAAGATTTCTGTTATTGATCTCACTGGATATTTAAACTTTGCTTGACCAATTTGTCGTTGCATCGAAAAAATGTTTATTAGCATGTGATTGTTTCGCTTCTTCGAGAAATGTTTTGATAGTTTTCTAATTCTTTCCAGGATAGGCTGAATCTTAGTTTTTTCGTAAAGATATTCATTCGCTGGATGGTGAGTGGGATTTTCAGGATGTCGCATCTTGGTAATGATTCTTAGTATAGAAGTTTCGGCCACCTCAATGTTTTTTAATGCAGGTTTTCGGCAGTTTAAATATATAGTGTAACCGTATTCCAGGAGACGTCTGCAAATTGTTTTGTAGATTTTAGTGGCTGTGTAGATGTTGATACCTTCTTTTTTGTATTTTAAAGAGCGGAAATGTTTGCCTCTGGTTTTGATTTTTTTTTTGTCTGTGGGTGTGTTCATTGAAGTTCAGCTTATTATCAATAATAAGGCCTAGGTATTTCACTGAGGATACGGGATAGATTGGTTGGTTAGATATGATGAGTGTAGGTGATGTCGGTCTTAGATCATGATAGGGTATCATTAATTGACATTTTTGTGGGTTAACTTGTAATCTCCTTTTATTGAGCCATTGAACAACTTCGTTATATTGATTTTTTAGTGCTGTGATGGTTTGATTCAGCGTATTTCCATGCGATATCAAGGCCGTGTCATCTGCGTATTGGAGTGTGTAATTTATTGCATTGAGGTGTAACTGACCTAAAGGAAAATTAAAGCAATATATGTTTTAAAGGAGCGGAGATAGTGGCGACCCTATAAATGCTGATTAAAGTTAAAATTGTATGCTTTAAAAAGAAATGATTACATGAAACATCCAAGTTGACGTTGCACATAAATCTAAGAGCCCTTTTTTGTAACACGAAACCACTTTTAAATAGTTCCTATTTGCAGGATTCCCAAATACATGTTAGTCTACTAGTGAATAATAAACACCTTTAGCTATTTCAAAGTTTCTTATTGCATAGCATCCAGAAGCTAACTTATTACATAATCAATTGATTTGTGGTTCAAATTTTAATTTCTGATCGATGCAAATTCCAAAAAATTTGGTGTCTATTAGAATTTAAAACTTTTTTTTAACATACATGAATTGTTGGTTTTTGTAACATTTCTATGTTCTGTTAACAATTTTTTTATGAAATTCTTAGTGTCTTTTACCTCCAACATGCCTCTATAAATAGTACGACTAAAGTGAGAGTTAAATAGTGTTGTTTAACGTTTAACTTGTAAGTTTATTAAACATTGAACATAGCATTATCTTTTTTTTTAAATCAACTTATATTGTGACATCACTATACATGGTATAGAATACCACTGAAAAGGTCTCGATGAGCCGATTTTAAAAATATAACCTTTACAACACTGCACTACGTCTACATAGTTTACCTCCCAGGTAGATATCGGTAAATATTTAATTTAATCTTCCTGATATAATTAATTTAGGCCAGTGTAATATTTATATTTTATATCTTCTTTAAAAAAACTGAAATGTAAGTCTGACAGTGTTTATCAGTACCTCTGGCATTTATAGATAGGGAATTTTTCTATTATTTCAAGGGACAACCTACAAAATAAACAATTATTCATATAAAAGTGTATTACAGTCAAGAAATTATCCTTGTTTAAGGGTCGATCTTTTCACCTCTGAGTAAAGCTACATGTAAGTTTACTTGACATATTAACAAACAATGGCCCTATAGTTTAATCAGCAAGTAGTAACTTTCACCTTGGTGAAAAAAATGGCCCTAAATAAAATATATAATAAAATTGTCATACTTTTTTAAAACTTCCTTTGTCTTTTGTTGGAAACAAAAAAATTTGTTCAGTGCATAATTGGGCATATTCTGTATATATTCTTGGGTATATTCTGTAGACTCTGAAACAAAAAACAAAATAAACTATAATTTGAAGTACACATAACCTCAAAGATAATAGTAATAAGCAGTGGCATACCATTTTTTTCTTCAAAAATATTTAATTCAAACCCCGTACGGATGTCACTGGTAGAAATTGAAAAAAAAAAATACATCAAAAAATGCTCCTTAAGGATTAAAAGGTGTTACAAAATTTCAGAAAAATATCTGGAGTGATAAGAAAATTATGATAAAAGTTATTTCTTTTTTAAACTGTAACAGCCTGTAGCTCAAAAATTAAGAGGTTTACGACATATATTGATATTAACTTTTCTTCTTAAAATCACCCAAGGATTCACACCCTTAAGTATTAGCACTTAATTAATAAACAACCTGTATATGACTTCGGTCTTACAGAACCATTTTATTTTTTTGCATGTTTAACTGGTTCCGATACTGAAAGGGTTAAGGTTAAATGACATGGATCAGTATATTAGTGCCTTGAAAATACATGTTTTAATTTTAAACACATTTACATTTTTTACCAATGTTCCTAATGTCTCAAGACCATATAGACATTATGATATTTTACCTCATTAAAAATAATATTAAAAAATGTGATAGCAATTTAAAAATAAAATTAAAAAATGTGATAGCAAAGCACGGTGCTTGGGAACCAACTTTAAATGAAAAGTTTATTTACTAGACTTTTTTTCGGTCAAAGTATTTCTTAAGGACTATAGATTGGCGCAATATATTTTTTAAAATCGGTTCCAGCAGCCGTTTTTAAGAAAACTCGATTTTTCATGAAAAAGTGACCTTTTTTTACTTTTTTGCTTGTAACTTGTGCATTTCACATTTTCCCGGCTTGCCAAAAGTAAATTTCAATGGGAAAATGTCCGCTCTACAAAAACGCATCAATGACTTTTTTCTCTAAAATCGGCCGATTTTGAGTTAAATGAGACACGGTGCTTGGGAACCAACTTTAAATGAAAAGGTTATTTACTAAACTTTTTTTCAGTCAAAGTATTTCTGAAGGGCTATAGATTGGCGCAATATATGTTTTAAAATCGGTTCCAGCAGCCGTTTTTGAGAAAACTCGATTTTTAATGAAAAAGTGACCTTTTTTTACTTTTTTGCTTGTAACTTGCGCATTTCACATTTTCTCGGCTTGCCAAAAGTAAATTTTAATGGGAAATGTCTGCTCTACAAAAAAGCATCAATGACTTTTTTCTCTAAAATCAGCCGATTTGAGATCTCATTTAACTCAAAATCACAACAATAAAATTGTATTGGTTAGTGGTTAATATAAACATATTTTTTATATTTGTTATTTTGTCCTTATATATTTTCTATTAATACCTACCTATTTAACAACTGTTTGATTATTTTATGTTAGATCAGTTACATATGAATATTCTTCATTGATTGTTAATAAAACTTCGGATTCTCCTTTTAACTTTTATTAAATCTTCCACACATTTTTTTTTCCATGAAACTTATTTTGTTATTAAGTGGAATTATTGAAAATCGGTTATTATAACCTTAATCATCCGTTTTATAACAAACAATTATTTACCACTCACATTTCTTAAAAAAAAAAATGTAGGTTTGGGTTGCATTCCCAATAGTCCCGTTCTGGCGGATCGGCCATATTTAGTCTACATAAGCCCCGCCCAGTGATACCGTTTTGAATGTTTAAAAAAGATGCTTATAGTGTCTCTCTACCTTCTAACACCAGGATTTAAATTTATGTTGGTGATAAGCTAATTATATGTAATTATTATGTTAATTATCTTTAATCAAAACTACAGATGGGGTAGAACTTTGTACTATATGTATTGTGCAGTGTAAATTGTCTTTCTATTTTTGCATCAAAAAATCTTTTAGGTTGAGAATCATCCCTCTCAAACTAAACCTTTGAAAAGTGAATATGATCCAGTACAATCAAAAATAGAAACAAACAATACTAATCAGCAGTCAGTAAATGATAATATACTCAATTCAATGAAGGCCAATTCTGAAATAGACGACACTAAGGATCCAATTAATATCAAGACTGTATGGGATACCAATTTTAGTACTACATCTACTGAACTTTTGAATTCTTCAGATCAAGGTAAGTTATTTTATAATATGATGCATGTAGCAATGTTTTTTCTTGATTTTTTTTTATGTACAAACGTTGTTTTTGTATTCCATAAAAAGAAATTACCACTGAAGAGTTCATTTTATTATCTTTTAAGCTGGAACAAATCTCATGATTTTGATTAATAATTTGAAATATATCGTAATTGGATACAGGACCAAAAATAATAATCATGATGTAACCAAGAGATTTTCATTTCCTGTTCGTTTTTAAAAACGGTGGGCTATTCAAGTAGCTAGCACAGGAAATGAGAAATATTATCTATCTAATGCTGTTAACAGAGATTTAAAAATAAATAAGAATTGTAGAAATTAATGTTTACATTATTCATTCGCAAACAAAAAAATATTTAATTTTCATTTCCAATTCTGTTACCTAAATTTTCAAACCAAAAGAACATAGTAAAAAATCAAGAATTAACTGCATTTTAGTCATAACCGCTTTTTATTAACACACATTTACACTATACATAATTTTAATTTGCATATGTAAGCTAGTTTTTATAATTTCCGTTATTTTATTTACAAAAGTTTTTTTTTGTGAGTTTTGTGCCGTTTTATTTAATTTGCAGTTATTGCATGGTAAGTAGAGCGCTTGTATAAGCTAAAGTTATTAAAATGTATTTAGAGATTACTAATACTTTTCTAGCGAAGTGTCACACTTGTGGGAAGTGGATGAGAAGGAGCAGCATACGAAGACACATGTATGACGTGCATTTGCCTAATCAACAATTGCCTTGCGATTTGTGTCATAAATACTTTAAAACGGCCAATAGCCTAACGACGCACCTCATTACTATACATAAGAAATTTAAATCTGAGAGGCAAAATTTGGTTAAAGAGAGCTTTGAAGGACATTTTTTGAGCTGTTAAAAGAATATTTGAAATATCACATTTATACAAAATAACGAAATTTTTAATAAATTAAAAAATATATTTTATATACATATATGACGTATAAATTTAATATACTTTAAACTTTTGAAAGATACAAGATTCTTCCTCTTTTTATATCTTCTATAACTTTCATTTGTATTGAAGCTTAACATAAATGATGAGTGATACAAATCAATATATTCTACTCTTCCATCTTTCATAATATCTTCTAAGACAACAAAAATAGTTTTCACTGTCACATAATTACCAAATTATTAAACCGGAAATATGAGGGAAATGTCTATCTCAAATCTAACAATATAGTCTGTCAATTGCCAAGCAAAAAAAAAAACAAAATTACTTGACAATAAGCAATTCAGTTGAACAATTATGTTCTAATTATTAAACACATTAAAGGTTGATTCTTATATATTGTCGTTCAGTTTCTTGTTTTAAATGGGGAGTGGATATGAAAGTCAAACGTCGCTGTACAGTAGTGATGTTTTTCATGAAAATTTTGCACTGGTTTGACGGACATGTCCGGAAAGTTGTGAAAAGTAGTCGACCTTGAAAAAACTAGATATAAAGAGTTATAATGTAGTTAGGCCCACGGGGGTCGGATTCCATGTAAATAGTTGGTAACAAGTAGCGCGCTAAGCGCTTACGGTTGAACTACACCTATCGGTTTCAGTCGATAAAGTAGGACACTACTAAGTAAAGCGATTTAAAAGGTGGCCGGCTTCATAATTTAGATATTTGAAACAATTTAAAATAACGTTTTCATATTTGACAACTTTTACTTACAACTACTAAATAAACATTAACTTAAGTGAATTTCTGTTGTAGGTAAATGTTGAAAAATAGAAAATGTCACTTGTTTTAACTGAAAAATAAAATTAGGTAAAAAATAAAACACATTTTTAACAAGTTTAATTTATTTAGAATTACCATCTAATTACATGTGTCTCATTATCTTCTAACTGCATATTCTGAATATAACATAAGCACTATATATATATATATAACAGCATAGCACATGACAATGATTTTGTTATTAAAAGACCCTGATATAGTTTTTATAAAAAGTCAAAGTAATTAATTTATAAACACAATCGTTTTAAATATCCCTAATACTGACTTATTAATCCAAGGACAAATTCTAATTCTAATATTCTTATACTTATTATTTCTTTACGGCCTTTACCCATCTATTTCAATCTAGAGTAGTTGTAATGCCTATTTCGGGAACAATAAGCATCCAGCTTCAGTACAGGTTGGATTTGAAACACACCCTAATTCAGATAGATATTTATACACATTCCAAAAAATTCCATACCCAGGAATATCTAAAACAAAACATAAATAAAGGTGCAGTGTGTATCTTAAAATTAAAAATTAACACGAGTTTTAACTTTTTTAAATTCTTACATATTTTTTTGTAATAAAAGGTTTAAATATTTCAATAAAAATAGAAAACACCTTAATAGGCGAACCATCCAAAAATTAACATGTTATCATATTAGTTTTTGAACATATTTGGGTATTATGATGAAGTTCTATCTCGGGTTATACAATATGTTTATAAATTGGCTTCACACATTTCGCTCACAACTCCTTTCATTTCTTTGACCACAAATATTTAAAATATGTTGATCCATTTATCTGTAAGAGTAATAATAATAGGAAGAAAAATATAAAATTTCTTTAATTTTGTGAGAAAAATATTTACTTCTGCAATTAAAATTTAAATGAATCAGAAGTTAATGACATTCTTAAGAACCTCACTATAGTTATAAATTAGTTAAATTTTTTTTCATTTAAATTAATGATGCCTTAGTAGGATTCCCCACTCGACCATTCACTGTTGGGTTCTAATTAACAGTGCTGTTCCTATAAAGTGGCGCTGGAAAACAGTAACAAAGCCTACACAGAACACGAGGCGATATAACCACAGAAGTTGAAGTCGATGACAAACCAAAAAAAATATTAGACTGACATATTTATGGCAACATAACCTAATTTATTTTCAAAGCCAGATTTACACCATCTCATAATATTTAAATTTAGCTTTAACTTCACATTTTTCAACGGTTATCTCTGAATTTGATAACACATTATATTAAAGTGAAATTTAAAGGGATAAATCGGTAAAATTATTGATTTCTTTGTCATTATTTTTGAAAACATATTTTTAATGGGTGTAAAACGGGTTTGAATTTAGTGATAGCAGCGCGTTAAGCCTTTACGGTTGAACTACCAACAACGCAACAATTCTCGCCATTAATTCAAACCTTCTCTTTTTATTTTTCTATGGTCAGGCCTATCTTTTTAGTTTATTGGATTCAGATAAAAAGGTTTTTTGTTTTTATTTATTTTATAACAACTTTTTTTAATCCTATTCGTTTATCTTTTTATTTTCCTGTATTGTCGACTAGTTTATGCCCTAATTATTTTAAAACTGGTACATTAAATATAATTTTAAATGAAACATTTTATCGCCAACTGTCAATAGTCATGCATTACCATAGCGATTTGTGGTAAATAGTAAACAAACTTTATTTCACTGTAAATCAAATATTTTATCTGCCGCTAATATTTATCAACATAGCCATGACATAAATAGTCTGTAACTGATTTGCATTCGCTGTTATTTTTTTGTTTATTTACTTCATTATACTAAAATGTGATGTTATATCTCCTTTTTAGGCCTTGGCGCTCCGTCTGTCTGTCAGCGGGCTGTATCTCATGATCCGTAATAGGTAGACAGTTGAAATTACACCATGACAAGTGCTTAGAAGCTTGACAACACTTTCTCTTATTTCCCATTCATTTCCATTTGATTTAACTGCAAGGCGAATAATATACAATACTAGTTTCGGGGAAATACCATTGTTTCTTGTTTACCTACTTTTTGTTCTTTTCAAATACCTTTTAAGAATATCGATAGTACATCAATACTATCGATAGTGTTTATCAAAACTATCGATACTATCAAAAGATCTGACTATCGATGTTTATTAAACACTACGTTTTAGTCACTAATTTTGGCGAATTTTAAAAAATCATTAACAAGACATTAAGAGCTTAAATTTGGGGTTATATTAAGAATATTGCTCTTGAGGAATGTATTTATTTCCATTACGATATTTCAAAATTTAATTTTTTTTCTCGGAAATTGGAAAAAGTTAAAACTTTAAAATATTTGCATATTCTAGATATTATTGTCAAATTTATTTGGCCAGAATTTTAAATTAAAAAAAAAAATACTTTTTGAGATATCCTTGTTTGAAAATTATGAGATGCTGTAATCACCTTAAGTGGATGTTTAACTCATTCTGTTGGAGCTTATTTAAACACTAATCAGAAAATCGTTAAGACATAAAAGTTAGTAGTCATTATTTGTTGTTTCTTCTTTTTTGAACCATATTTTGCCTTTGTTTTTAAGAAATTTATACAAATGTTTTAATTTTATTTCGCTCCTGCGCACAACAGATTTTAACTGTTGAAAAGTTTATTTGGACTAGTCAACTTTTCAGACTAGTCTGTCGGACATGTTTGTAGACTGTTTCGAGCGACACATCACTACTATATAGTCTCTTAGACCGTCAGATAATGACAGATGTAGGTTCCCCATTTTCGCATTCAAGTCAAGAGGGTTGAATAGTACATCGATGTTTAGTAGATTGAAAGGAAATTTATAAGTGGCTCTTGGGACTACTAACACATGGAAAATTCGATTCTCCTAAACAGAAATATTTTCCGACCCCAAAATGCACTTCGGATCATTCAAGCCAATATGTTTTTTGGACCAGTGACTATGTACGTTCTTATATATTCGATGGACTTGTGTGGAAAAAATCGGTTAAAATCTCGATGTTTTCTTAAAAAATGATTTCAACCCTGTAGCCACGTGCAACATTAAAGCCGTTGGTTTCCTGCAGCCTAGTTCTATTAGTTAATCATTTAGTGAACACGGCTTGCTTAAAAATGAAGGCAACAAATACCTTTTAATTTCTGTTAAGGAAAATCGAATTTTTCATGTTATCCTCAGGAAACTCGTAAATTTCCTTTCATTCTACTCAAAATCGATGTACTTTTCAACCGTCTTCGAGGCGTGTATGCGAAAATCCATCTAGACATATCACTATATGACAGTCTATCTAGCCTAACAAAAAAAAAGTAACGTTACTTTTCGATTTAATCTTAGATAAAGAGAGAGGACGAATAACAAGCATATCAAGCACTCGTAGTATTCTGTGCCGATTATCTATTGCCCGCCATTATTTTAGTGCTGAGCATTTCGGCGGCACCAAAGATTTTTACTCGTGTTTATTTGTGATTTTTGAATTAAACGACATTTGATAATTAGTTTGTTACAATGGTTTATTGTGTTGCATATAAGTGTAAAAGTCATAGCGACAAGAAATAACCAGTTGTTACCTTTCACAGGTAAATAATAAACGTGAATCATTTATACTTTATACATTTTCTTATATTTTTTATTTTATTTGGTCATTATAGCTATTATAGTTATTATATTTAAGCAATTAATAATATTAAAATTGCCAAAAATGCAATTTTTTCCAGTGACGTGTCGTACAATTCTAAATATTCACTTTTATCAAATAATCTTTACTGATGAATCTACTTTCCGAAAATAAACAAGAATTTCGAACTGTAGATCTTTAGGAAGACAGTTGGTAAGGCCTTATTTTTTTGTTGGTCATTAAAAAAAAGATTTTTTTTAATTGTTTGAAGATAGATTCCTGGAACCTTCTTTTGGATATTAGACGAAAAATGTGGCTGCAGTTAGATGAAGCTCCCGTCCATTTTTCGCTAATGTCAGGACATATTTTAACCCAAAATTTCCTGAAAAATGAATAGGAAGAAAAGGATCTACTAATTGCACATCTGTAACCTGTGGAGGGTGGGTTACCGCCACGGCATTTAGGCCTCACTAGCCCCATTGTGCATCGTCTTACTAGCTCATGAACCAACCTACAGATTTTATGTAGTTGACAACGTCGCCAAGAGGTACTTCCTTTATATCGGCCGGTGTTCACTGTTTTATTTCCAACATGTTACGCCTCTGGTCAAATAGCATGGGTGTCAGAATGGAACAAGATTTCTTGCGACGTTATGAGTCCTCTCTTTATACCTAGTCTAAGGTTTTAATTATTGAAACCATTTTATTGGTTAATCTAAAATATTTTAATTTTAACCAATCATCTTTAGATTCAAAATTCCAAGTGATCGAATGAGGTAACCAAAAATTACACATAGAAAAGTTAATATTTATATTGTTACACTAGTTCTTGGTAAACCCAATACTCAAACTTTTACAATTAACTAATAACACCAACGTACAACGGCTATCATAAAACTGAATTCTGACGGCAAAATCATAGCCTTATGCAGGGTGTCCCAATGAAAAGTAGCCCGTTTCCAGAGCTATAACTTTTTACGGTGAATTTAAAAGAGGAGATTTTTAAAAAACATAGGTAATACATAATTTCTGTGTCACTGAAGCAAAACTTATTAGAGATGAGCTTAGTCGCGAATATTCATTCGCAGTTGTTACTGTGAATGCGATTTATAATTCACTGTGAATATAAACTGCGAATGCTAACTGCGAATGACGTCATGATTTCACTGCATTGCACATTACATATATCGTTATCGCAAATTGAAAATTAATGCAGCGATCTGCTGAGTGTCGAGTCTGGGTATAATATTTTAATAAGTTATATTATTCTATAAGAAAATTAAAATATAATAAATCATTAGTGTATATAGCAAATACTACAGTCAAAATCGCTGCCAATCGACCAATGAATAGACTCGACGCGATGAAAAACGCGAAGTTGCGATCACAGTAGAGATAGCTCAGCAAACAATGAGCAAAGTCAGCAAACGTGATTGAAGACGTGAACGCGCTCGTTTACATTTTACTTTTCGCTTTTCGGTTAATGCGTTTAAAGAACTGTTCTGTTGTTCGCCCAATGACGGTTTGTAGTCACGATCGCGCTATTCGCAGTTTATTTTATAATAGATAGCAGATTGCGATTGCGATTTTTCATTCGCAGTGAATATTTAGCAGTTCGCGATTTATTGCCCATCTCTAAAACTTATAGCAAAATAACACATATCAGCAAAAACCGCACTTTTCAACGAGGTGTTTAAAAGTTATAAGCTCTGGAAATGGGCTACTTTTCATTGGGACACCCTGTATATCTCCTTTGATTTTCTTGAAAGTTTCAGACACAGAATGGAAATATATTCCGCCCTCCAGATATTTCTAGACTGTTCTGCCTTCTTCTCTTATTTCTACTTTTACTTCTAACAACCGCACCACACTAGAGTGCGGGGTGACATTGCACTTCTTCTTTTATTCGTATGTTTACCTATAACAGCCGCAGATTACTGCAGGTTGGAGGATAGCAATATTAATAAATTGATCGGCCATATTTGTCTTTATAGGTATTGTAAACAATGAATAAAGGTAGGAAGGACAGCAAATACTTGACACATTCTAAATATCGTTGATGAGTTGATCACTGTACAATGGCTTTTAGGACATTATGTTGTAATAACCTTTTTGATTAGCATATGACAGACTATGGAATTTGAGTTGCTGTGGTTTTTATTCGCCCCTTCTATATATTACTGTAATATATTTGAATTTTGAATATCCCATAAAAATAATACAACACATGTATAATGTAATGTACTTATCAAGATAATATATTTATATAAAGTTGTAATAGATTAAAAAATTTCACAAATGATTTCTAATATCTTAATATTTAAAACGTTAATAAATTGTGTCCTGGTGTACATATGAACTTTGATTCTGCAGCTATAAAAAGGCCTTACAAGAATTTAGGGAAATTTTAAAGTTTGCAAATAGGGTTCATTTTTATTCATTGTTTGTTTGTTCGTTCGTTGGTTCATGAAGTTCTTTTTCAAATATGTCTTTTGTGAACAACTTTACATGCAAGATCGATAAATCTTTTAGTTTAAATTAATCCGGCAAAAATCTTAAAAGTCGGCCAGTAATAGTTAAGATTTAATGAAAGTGAAGAAAAAAATTGCAAAACAAATTTATATGAACGAGGTTGTATTTTTATCAGAAAAACTATACAGTGAAAACTATTTTTTAAATTTGAAAAAATATATGTGTTGTTTGGAGATAACTTAATATACATATTAAACATATCTCATATTTGGATGTATTATTTTGATTATAAGAAATCAGCTCTAATTGTTGATATTTTCCCTTATAATAATGAAATTTTTATTTTCGAATCTTAACTGTTTAATTTCTTATTGCTACTAATTGGGATTTTTAACCACATTTGGTTAATAGAGACAGATATGTTTTTAAATAACAAGCGATCCACAAAAAAATGTTTTTTTTTAAATCATTCAATTTTTATCAGTGTTAAATATTTTGTTCAAAAATAGTAGACTAAACTTTGATTTAAAAACATCTTACAAATATTTCTGAAAAAAAAAGATCTAATATAATAAATTAAAAGTCAAAATATTTTTCAAAAATTTAATTTGTCACAAAACATTTTAACCATTATAAACATGGTAAAATAAAAGATGTCTAAATCAATTTTATTCGTAATCCTTATTTTTAATATATCCAAATCTTGATGACACTTCTCCATATCGTCTATAAAATTATTACATTGTAGTATTTGTGTTACACTGCCTGTGATATTGTAATAATAGTTTTTCATTTGAGTATTGTTATATATTTGAGTGATCTCTAACATATCGTGTACTTAGACTTAGTTTGAAAATACATAACTTATGACTAACTTTGATTGTGTTTTTATTGCCTGAAACGTTGCCTCATCAGGATTATTGAAGTAAGAGCTAATTTGGTTTTTATCTACAGGGTGTCAACAATCATAAATAAAAAAATGTCTAAATATCGTAGTTGTAGGCTAGTTGTATTAAAAAAATATTTGTATAGATAAATTACTAAAGAAGGAGTGTCCCGCCACACTTTGGAAGTCACTGATTGACACAACATGGTCGCTGTAAGAAATAATAAAGGTGTTCATCAGAGATAACAGGAGATGTAACTACAAATATGGTGCTGTCTTGAATGAGACATTCCAAGGGATACAGGAGGATATGATATCCACTGTTGTCATGCCCATTTCATTATTATCGTTTTGTTTATATATCTTAAAAAAGCTAAAATAATTCAACCTATTTTATTGCAACTGAACCCAAAAAAATTTGAATCATTAGTTATACAAAATTTAACTAAATTAAATGTAATTTCAATAAATCAGATGTAATAATTTTCAATAAATTCCAAAACCTAGATAATGTTAAGTTGGATATCAAGTATTTTGTACTAGATGTGGCAACACGGCTTGCATTTTAACTTTGTTTATTATGGGCGTATAACGGCTTACACATATATTCATTGATAAAATTGTTCTGCATGGCCGTCAAAACCTTCAGCTTATCCCTTCCCATACCTCACGCCACATGTCACTTCACTCCTGATCTACAACGACCCTATCGAATTATTTAAGCTGTGTTATTGATGTCTGCGTCACAAATATGTTATCAGTGAATATCTCCTGTTATCTTTGGTGTTCATGCTATTTAATGATCATGGCTGTGAGTGTCTAAAGTTTAATGGTTTTAAATAGTTTAACTGGATGTATAATTTAGGTTTTCAGTTGTGTTGGGAGTTTTTTCCTTTTTCGTTTTTTATTCCTAATTAAAAATTGATCCTAAAGAAAAAAGATTTGATCAGGAATGTTATTTCACATTTTTTATAAAAAATGAGGCCAAAAATATTATCGCAGTGTACATTAGGGCCGTGGATATTAATAAAGGTGTATTTTAAAATGTCACGAAAGAGCCGGAAAAAGTAGAGAAAGGCAAGCCACGCCACTGGTCATCTTCACTGAAACCTACTGAAGAGTGCCGCTCAAAATTTTTAATTTCAGAAAGAAAAGGGCAAAAATCGAAAGTAGTTAATGTTATAATTGAGAGAATGGCTAACTTAAAAAGATATATACAGAGTGGTCAGACGAAAAGGAAACAAGGTCATTATCAGGAACTGCGTCAATAGTTTAGACAAACGCGCGGACCAATCAATTTTTGATTAAAAGATATTTTTTATCATCCTCAACTGTCATATGTCAGTTCCTGCCCTTCTATCACTTTAACCAAAACAATTTAAATAAAAGTACCAAGTATGACACATCATTGAAAAGGCAATTTTATGGAGAATTCAACAGTATAATTATTGTTCATTGCGTCACTTTTGACTTTAGCGGACTAAAAAGCTATTATGTACTGTAAAATGTGACACTTAAATTGAACGCTAATTTTGTTAGTAAGGAATGCGTGGAAAATCTTCACTTATTAAATATATTTGTTTAGATTATTATCATCCACTTTAGAAGGTAATATTTCAGTTTTATTCTCATTTTTAATTAATTATATTTTGTCAAAGACCAGCCGTTTGGAAGAGCTGACTATTTTCACCTCCAACGTGCAGTATCGCTTCAGCACTCGCGAAATTCACATGAGTGTGTGTTAATTGTAATTCGGTACCTACTCATGTACCTTTTCCGGAATATTCAAACTAGAGCCCTTTCAGTACAGTCCACTAAATCCAGATATGGTATCTGCAAGTCCAGGAAGTGAGATCGGCTTCCGGAAGCCAAGACAACAGAAGTTTGATTGTGAAAACTTCATTAGTTTTCTTTAGGACCACAACATACCGGTATCTTAGCCCTAACCTGTTCATTTTGATTCTTCACGCTCGGATTATACTGTCCTACTGGATGATAATTTTTTAAAATTATTTTAGATATTAATAGATGTTATTAGTTAATTATAAAACAAAAATTTTTCAATCGCAAAAATGTATTTAATAGATTCCAAATCAAAGTTTTTTCTCTTCTTGTCTATTTAAATTGATTTTTTAATCATACAGGTGGTAAAGAGGACAGTTGCTTTAATTAAATTTAATTTGTTTTGCTTTATTCTATATCTCGTTCTCATGTTGATAAAATTGTGAAGGTTACAATTTCCTTAAAAATCGCTTTATTTGTGTGTTTCGAAGCACATAGATATTAAGTTCGTTAAACAAATAATATAATAATAATATAGTATATATCTTTATTCATCACTTTGGTTACAAAGATTTAAAGAAAGTGCAATGAAAGTAAATATAAATGAAGGTAGTGATGGAAATGTAAATTAACTGATTTTGATTTACAAGTGTCACACTTTACAATACGTAACAGTTTCATATCGCACTAGAGGGCGCTAAAATCAAAACTAATGCAATGGATAATCATATTGTTGAATGATCCAATAAATTAGCTTTTCATTGATGTGTCATGACGTATGGCAGTTAAGGATATGAATCAAAGACTGACGAGTCCGAGTGATTGTCTAAAATGATAACGTATTTCCTGATAATGGCTGTTTCGTTTTCGTCTGGTCACTCTGTGTATCTAAATAGTATGAGTCACTTAACATAAGCTCTCAACTTTTAGGAAAGTCCTTTTAGAATTAAGTTTTAAATAGGCAAAATACATCCGACAATAGGTCTGCGCTTATAAGAGGCTTTTAAAATTTGTAACGTTTAAATTATATTCAAAAGTATGCCAAAACTAATTAAACTTATTGCGTAGTTCACATACTACTCCATCCATCTTCCTGGATGTTTTTAAAAGCCTGACGCAACTTAAAAAAAGCAAATTTAAAACGAATTTACCGTACGAAATTTTCATTGCAATTTAAATTGCGGCAATTTGTATTTCACTTCTGTACACATCCGATCATCTGTTACAATTTTACTTGCAATTGCAGAAATTAGTGACAGACTGAAATTTACTGTCGCGCAAGTCATATTGCAGCTGCAATTCTGAGGAATACTAGCTTAAATGGGCGCTGCCAATCTGAGAATGAGGGATTAGGTCTCATAGGTATATTAACACACGTTATAATGGGTATGTTCCAATAACGATCAGAAACAAATCACTTCTTTCAGGATTCTGTCCAGTACAGTTGAATCCAGAAATATTAGGCAGTAATGGAATGTGTGGAGAACGCTGTCATCTGTCATTGCGGTTGAGTTTTTGGAGGTTATAGGACAAGAGGAAATTTTTCAGTTCTAGGTATATATTGCATATGGCAACTCTGTCATTCTGGATCCTGACATCAGTGATTCGTTTCTGATCGTTGTTAAAATAGACCTATATTTACCACTTACATTAGATTTGAATGGAGTTGGACTTTGTTTTTGTCCACCGCGATCTTTTCAGATTTATTTTGGGTCTCGGTTATTTAAAGAATGTCGTCTAGCTTGTTTTTTTTTTTTTTTTATTAGACTAAGTAGCTTTGCCAGTGGCGTCTACATGCATCTGGCATTTTCTTCTTCACAGAGCCTGCACAATGTTATTTCTTCTGCTGGATTGATGACATTCATGTGCCTTCTTAGGAGACAGTGTCGAATAAGAAGACCAGTAGGTCTTTCGTGAACTTGGCCGATGGTTCCTTAATGAACTCTTTGGCCTGTCTCAATCGTATATAGTTGTTCCACCATTCATGACACTCTTTTTGCATCCATTGTTTGATGGATGCCTTGCATAATTTCTTAGCAACTCCACAGAAAGGTTCGGGGTCTGTCATGTCCTTATCTAAGCCTTCTCGGGCTAATTCGTCGGCCTTTCATTCCCCTGATATCCTTCGTGGCCTGGTACCCAGGTCAAGGTCACTTTGTTTTGACTTAGTAACTCTGTCAGGTTTTCTAGGCAGTCTTTTACTAGTCGAGATTTTAATTCTGGTGAGAGAATAGCTTGGCTATCAGAGTATGAGTAAATAGCTGTAGTTTTGCCTGATACTGGCTGCTTCATTATGTCTCTTGCACAATATCGTATGGCTATTAGCTCAGCCTGGAACACTGTTATATATTTTTCTAGACTCAGAGAAATCGTTGTTTTCGACTTCAGTCCAAACTTTCCACACCTGCTCATTCCTTGGTTTTTCAGCCTGTATTATGGGAGGTCCCTGTTTCTAGGATTCTCGGACTGGTTTTTAAATTTTATGGGTTATGGCTATATCAGTAGGCATTCCCAGAATCTTATCCTGTTTTACTTACTGGTATATAGCCTCATATGGTCAGCGCTATGTAATTGGCGTATTGGATTTTATCCTTGCAATAGCCTGTGAATGATAGTACCTAGTTTCACCTTGTATGAAGATGTGCAGATGAAAATTTGCCCAAGGGGTATACCACTGGAAACATTTTGTACAATAGTACACATTTGGGCACCAAATAGTATACAAATAGTGATGAAAAGTAGTTTTTGAATTAGTCCGACGGACATGTCCGGAAAAGTAATGAAAAGTCACAATGAAAAATAGTAGATCTTGAGCATAGAATACACAGTTAAATCTCCATCCTGGATGTTTTTTAAAAACACTTTGAGAACAATATTTGCATATATATTTTCTTTTTCTTAGCCAAATAATTTGTAAAATACTTCAAATTTTTTGATTTTTGGGTAATTTTTCAGTTTATTTTAATAAGATATGAAACGAAAACATCGTTAAAACATATTAGGCATTCCAACGACCTGTCAAAATGCTGTCAGTGGGAACTCGATGACCTAAAAAACAGTTCGTTGCAATTTTTCACTGGGTCAGCATTGCTGCAAAGTGGGAACCCTACACATTTAGTACCATATAGTACAAAATAGTACACATAGTAGAGATTGCTTGTACATCATACACCAGCGGCTTGACTCTCGGATTTGCCACTTATTTGCGGACATGTGCAGAAAAATATGGATCTTTCAAAAACAATGAACTGTATTATTACTTATACTGGGGTAATACAGACAGCAATTTCTCTTCGTGTAATAGGAATTGTTGCAATTTTACTTTAGCAAGGAAAATTTCATACTGTAAAGTGGATCTAACAGAGCCGAAGTTAAATATGCATGAGGAGAAATGTGATATGTTACAAATAGTGATACCACATACCGTTTTTTTGTGGACAGTGGCAAAAAAATTAACTACCGCAACTTTTAAATTGGCTATGTTAAAATGGTTAAAGACTTAGGGAGAACAAATTGTTCACAGAGATAGAATGACTAAACATAAACCCTGTTTTATAATATATATTTTATGAAATTATAGCTTAGTGTTACGATTGACACCCTACCACGCTCGTGGACTTATTTTGTCGTGGGAAGAACAGAGCAAACACTAATAAATAACACTTTATTTAGTCTAAAATCCCTTTTTCTTATAATACATTATCCCCATGTGTAAATACATTCTTTGGTCAATAATCTTAAAAAAGAAATATATTTATTATTGCTCCTTTTGTTTTTTCGCGCCAATTAGAAGCGCTTAAAATAATTCGACATTTGTGTGGTAGGCAGAGTGGAAACGAGACAGTTGTTGCTTTCTTTAGTAATTTACCTTTAAGATTACACATACATTTAAAGAATCAGTTGGCACCCTGGAATTGTCATCTAGGAATCTCAAACATTAACAGTTGATTACATTTAGGCAAATCCGATAACCGGTCCATCAAGAACCACTACCAGTGCGGACAGTGCATGAAAAAGTTTTCGAGGCGGGACCATTTGAGAACGCACGAGAAAAATATACACGGCGAATTTGCAGGACCCTTCAAGTGCGGCATATGTTCTCAGTTGTACAAAAATACCGAAAGCTTAAGGAAACACATAGCCAAGTTTCATTTTTCAACCATTCACGAAACCATTCAAAGAATAGAGGTTAATGCGTGAAATGAATCGTCCTCGGGAAGTAATTCTGAACTAGATTATTGGAATCTTCTTTAGATTTTTTATATATATTTTATTGAAAAGGAATGTCTATGTTAGATATTTTAATATTCAGAAAATTACAGTTTTTTTTTTTTAAATTATTATGCTTGGTCCAAAAATATGAAAGCAGTAAACAGTTTTTACGTTTTTCCTATATATTAATCTATTTTTATTTCTCGATGACTTGAATGTAGACAATGGTTCATAGTAAAACTCAACCGCGTAGTTACACTTCAAAATAAATTTTGTTGTATTTCTTATTAGCCTGATTTCACTAGTTGCTGTTGAACAGAAGAAAAGTAATAACTTACACTCAATAATGTAGATGATTGTGGATAAAGCAGCTCATATCGCTGCGCTAGTCACACTGCGATGATGGTTAAACTATACCAGTAGACTAGAAAAATACTGGACTATGCATCTAGCCATGCACAACTTGCCATACATTGAGAAACAAAATAATTTTTTTTTGGCAGGCGACTGCACTATTGGTTTTAAAGTCGACATGTTATGTTTCACAGGGGCAAGTGTAGAAGCGCGGCGACTTGCACGGAAATGTACAAAGCGAGCGGCGCGGCGATGTAAACTGCTTCACTGTTTTTACACTTATACCTCAGTTCGAATTAGTGTTGTAAATATCCGTATCTTTTTAGTATTCGGATAATTCGTATTCGGAACCAAGAGATATTCGGATTCATCATCCGGATACGTATCCATACTTCATGTGTGAAATAATACGCAACCCTAAATACACGACGGAATCGGAACCGGGCAGTGTTAGCAACCCGCAACAAAATTTTTATTTGAGAGTGAAGTAGCGGTAGGCGGTAGCAAGTTTAGAACAATAAACACAAAGTAAATCGCAAATATTTTGTTTTGAAACATTTCTCATTCATTGAATATTATTTATATTTTTATAACTTTATATTACCATTAAAATATGCTTAGTGCATGCCGAATAACTGACTATAAATTGCAACTTGCAACAACGTTGGTACTATATTGGTAGTTTTCTGTCAGCTAAATTTGGGAATCACATATACACATAACCCATATCTTTTCATTTTTCAAGCATGCGTTATCAGAGAATTGAGTGAATAAAACGCCAAATAATAACATTTAAATATTTTGATTTGTCTTCTTTTTGGTTCGTGTTTGTGCTGTTGCCATCTAAATCAGTAGCGTAACGTATCGAAATAGAATTAGATTATTGAATTATGGCTCCTGCACAAAAATCATTTGTTTGGTCTTTCTTTGAAAAATCGTCGGATAAACTTTTTGCTATATGTAAGTTATGTAATCAAAAATTAAAATATTTTGCTAGTACGGGAAATTTAAAACTGCATATTACTAGAAAACATCCAATTTAATCTCTTGAACATCTAAAAAAAGAAAATCCATCGGAAACCTCTGATCAAACTCAGGAAACATTAACTGATAGTATACCTCAAAATCAAACAATTACAATAAATGATCATCCAGTTGCAAATGAAGCTGAAATATTACCAGTTGCTAGCAGCTCTTCAACTTGTAATAATATGTCTCCCCGATTGGCTACTTCTGTTAAACGAGTTTCTATTTTTTCTTCAAACCAAATTGTGAAGCAAAGACGTCAACTAAAACTATTTGGTGGAAAAAGTTCAACTGAACTGTCAGAAGACCAGAAAATGAAATGCGATTTAAGTCTTTTAAAGTTAATCGTAAAAGATTTTCAACCACTGTCCATTGTAGAAAATTCTGGCTTTTTGGAATATAGCAAAACATTAAATCCCCTTTATAAAGTTCCAAGTCGAAATATATTAACAAACAATCTTCTATCGAACAAGTATCTAGAAGAAGTAACAAAATTAAAATCTAAATTACAAGAAGTGAAATACGTTTCGCTAACTACAGACATTTGGCAATCAGATAGCAATGTATCGTATCTATCACTGACATGCCATTTTGTGCATGATATGATATTACATTCACAAGTATTAAGTGTAAAAGAAATTGCTTCTATTCACCATACAGGACAAAATATTGCTGCTGATATATCTGCCATTTTGACGGAATGGGATCTTGATGCCAAAATTGTTACCATTGTATCAGACAACGGCGCCAATATTAAAAATGCCATAACGGTACATTTACGGAAATACCATCATCCATGTGTGGCGCATACATTAAATCTCATATCTAAAGAGGCTCTAAATGAAAATCCCACACTAAAGACATTAATAACAAAATGTAAAAATTTAGTCGCTTATTTTAAGCATAATGCCCATGCTACCGGAAAATTAAAAAAATGTCAAGAAGATATGGGAGAGCCTATCTTGAAAATCAAACAAGCAGTGGAAACAAGGTGGAATTCAATCCTTATAATGCTGGAGCGGCTATTATTAATAAAAAATTCTTTAACCATCGCAATTGCTAATTTACCCACAGCTCCAGATTTTATAGACGCATCAGAGTGGAATATAATATCGGAATGTGTGCCTCTATTAAAACCATTAGAATTAATGACAACTGAGCTTTCGGAAGAAAAGTATGTAACAATGTCCACAGTCATACCACTAATAAGAGGACTGCAGCTTACTATTAAAAATTTGAAACCTTACACAGATATGGGTCTATGGTTGCAATCCAACTTATTGGAAACCATTTCAATGCGGTTAAGCATATTAGAGTCCAATAAAATTGTGGCCAAAAGCACATTTCTCGACCCACGGTTTAAGAAAACTGCATTTGGTCTGGAAGAAAACGCTAAAAATGTGCAAATGTGGTTACTGGACGAAATTGCTGCCAAAGTTTCCATTTCAACTGCAGAAATAGAAAACAACTCAGAAAAGAGCTCTTCAAATTCTGTATCGTCAGAGAATAATTTATCATTATGGTCATATTTTCAAGAAAAAATGAAAGCTGTTAAAACAAACACTACCCCTGCTACGACTGCTACCCTCTCAGTTCGACAATATCTCGAGCTTCCCCATTCCGACCTCACGAGTAATCCAATGACTTTTTGGAAAACACATAAATTTATGATGCCAGAACTATGTGAACTGTATGAAAAGTATGCGTCTGTACCTGCTACGTCAGTGCCAAGCGAAAGACTTTTTTCAAAAGCTGGACAATTAGCAAATCTTAGGCGAAATAGACTCTCTCCAAAAAATGTGGATAAAATTTTATTTTTAGATAGTTGTTTATAATATTTTTGTTATTGATGTGCATATTTTCCTAGTTGTTCGTTCTACTTAGATAGGTTATTTTTCGTTTTTTAATTATGTTCTATACTTTTTTAACAAAACCAAAGAGTTTTAATTTTTTTTATTAGTATGATAAACCTACTTACTATTAAACCAAAAAATATTTATTTCATTTTTTAAATTAATAAAAATATTTATAAATTAGGTTTTCATTTTTTAAATAAGTATTGTACGCCTATGGTATTCTAAGTAATCGTAGTCGACTCCGACCGAAACCGATTCGAGTCGGTTGCCAGTATTGCCACCCGCTATGTCATGAACAGAATAGAAAACATCAATAATAACATCGCATTCGCATTTGATTCATGTATTCGGATATTTGGTTCGAATTTTGTTTCTGTCATTTTTGATTCCGAATCCGTATTCGAATTTACACTTGATTCCGGAATATCCGGATCCTTTTAATATTCGGATTCAACGGATTTTTGGATACGTATTCTTACATCACTAGTTCGAATCTCGGTCGCTATAATATTTTTAACAATAACCAAGTATACCTCTATATAGCCGATATTGCAAACCACTGGGAGTAAGTATATTGATTTAATACTGACCCAAGCTTAATTTAGTGCGGATATGACGAGAGGCAAATCACTGACCAAAATTTTGTACACATGTATCCTTTTGGTATGAATAAATCCTCATACTTCCTTGTAAATCTTTAAAAATCTTTAAAAATTCTCATATATTCTTCATACATCTCCTCCTCGGAAATCCTCATACATCCTTCATACTTTCTCCGCAATCCACATGCCTCGTTATACTCATACATCCTCATACTTCACACTTTCAGTATCGCTTTCTGATGTGTAAGTTGATTTAAAAATTCATTTAGATATTTGATTATAAATAAAAATATTTGAATTTTAAGAATATAGAGTACTATCTTTCAAAACATATTTTAACAATATGTTTCCTTCATTGTATCATAAAGTACTTTACTTGGCACCTTTGTGTGACTAAGGGTCGATGTTTTCACCTCTGAGTAAAGTTACAGTGCTTCCCAAAGGTCCCCTCCCCCCCTCTTTTCTTTTGAATGGTGATACTTAAACTGATGAAATTTGGAGGGTGAAAATGAGCTATTCTAAGCTTCTCTACTAGTGGTAACAGGTGATGTCACCAGGCAACTGAAACCAATAATATTAAATGGGACCTTATGGCCAGTGACATCTCGTTTGAAAGGTATTTAGAATACTTATTCAGTCATACTATTTTTTTTTTATTTACGATGTTTTTGATGGTTAAAATAAACATTAAAATTTGAGTTTTGCTTTTAATTAATAAATATTTAAGAACAAGTTCTTATAATAATTGTTCAAAATGTGCTCCATCTACTTCCTGGCAGTAAAACATCCTATTATTAAACTCTTGTTGGACTCGATTAAACGTGTCCGGGGAAATTGCCCTACATTCTTTAACAATTCGTTGTTTTAAAATGTCAATAATGTCGTGTAAACTTTAGATTTAAGATATCCCCACAGAAAAAATCTAAAGGTGTTAGATCCGGTGACCGATCTGGCCATTCTATTGGACCGCGTTGTCCAATCCATCTACCAGGATATTCCTCATCTAGATAACGTCGTACTGCAAAGTAATAGTGTGCAGGAGCACCATCTTGTTGGAACGTTATTTCCAAGTTACCAAATTCATCTGGATTATCTTCCTGAATTTGAAGAATTAATGCTTCAATTGCGTTTTCTAACATCTCGAGATACACTTCACTGGTTAAATTAGAGTTCAAAAAAAGAGGCCCGACTATGTGGTTTCCCAAAATACCTGCCCAGACATTTACTTTTAATGGGAACTGTGTATGTTTTTCACGAAACATGTGAAGATTTATGTCACTCCAATACCTCACATTTTGAGTATTAACATTTCCATTAAGGAATAAAGTACTTTCATCACTAAAACAAATTGTCCTTACATAGTCTGGCTGTTGAAGAATTTTAGTGGACATATTTTCACAGAATTCCAGCATTCGGTCGGGGTCGCCATCTGAAAGTTGATGCACCATTTTTAATTTGTATGGGTGATATTTGTTTTTGGTCAACACCCTGTGTACTGTACACTGACTCCAAAGGTAGACGCTACTTGGACTGTGGAAGAAGTAGGGTTTACTACAATTTCTGTAACTAAATCAATTTATTTATCAATACCAATATTTGGTCGACCCGATCGTTTGGCATTATGAACACTACCTGTTTGTTGAAACTTATGAAACAGCTCCCTCAAATAAGTCCTCGATATAGGGCGAACGGGGTATCTCTCATTAAAAATGCGTTTCGCCTCATGAAAATTATTTCCACTTTCACCAATAATTAAGATAGTTTATTTGTCAGCTAGAGCACGTACCATTTTGTTTATGTAGATACTTAAACTTCTCGTTAAACAATAATTAAACTAAAAATTCAAGATATTATCGCCTGTAAAAACGTCGATTAAAAAATTTCAGCTTTTTTTGACAATTAACCATAGGCGGACTTTTGAATCTTTATTAATTAAAAGCAAAACTAAAATTTTAGTGTTTATTTATTTTAACCATCAAAAACATCGTAAATCCAAAAAAAATATGATTGAATAGGTATTCTAAATACCTTTCAAACGAGGTGTCACTTGATATAAGGTCCCATTTAATATCATTGGTTTCAGTTGTCTGGTGACGTCACCAATGCCTATTATGTCACCTGTTACCACTAGTAGAGAAGCTTACAGTAGTTCATTTTCACCCTCCAAATTTCATCAGTCTAAGTATCACCGTTCAAAAGAAAAGAGGGGGGAGGAGACTTTTGAGAAGCACTGTGTACACAAAACCATGTTAAAAGATGATACTGTTTCAGCAAAGGTAATTATTTAAATACTATGTGGCAATATCTCTGAATGTCGTCAAATTTTTAAATTTTACTTTCCATTATTATATTAGTATTTCCAAAAAAAATCAACCACAGCAAACATTAGTAATTATAATACATTGGCTCAAGCTAGGATAAAATATGTGATTTGACGAATTTACCTGATAACAATCCTAAAAAATTGTATTTAATTTTGATTGCTACTTACAGATTATCAATCTAAGGTAAGTGCCCTGTATAAAGAGCAGCAAACGCAATAAAAAATATCAATAGGTTATTTTATGGAAAAAGAAAGAAACGCAAATCCCACAATGTTCTAACATACTATATATTAGTAATGACGTAATTCGTGTTTTAATGAAAGTTACAGTATAAAATAGAGGTTATAGGTATTTATTGCCATTTTATTTCTATTATTTTCAAGATTATATTCATTTAAATGTTAACCGTAATTTTGTCACATACCTTTGTACTACTTGTGGTATAGCGTATTGTTATAAATAACGTTGTGAAATTTAATGTTCGTTTCCATTCTTTTTCTGTCAAATCCATTTTTTATATCCTCATTAATAAATATTATTAGGTATAGATATTTTTAAAACATTGAAACAATGAGAACTATTTTTGGTCTATCATATTTTGGGTTAAAATAGATTATGATGTATTGAACGACCATTGACCAGAATTCTGACAAGTTCAATTTTCAAAACATCATTATGGCGGTTTTCATAAATTAAATGGTCTTGAAATATTGGATGATCGTGGATTATCTCTCTGTTATCATTATGGTTTAAGCTGATAATTTTTGGACCTTGAATAAACATTTAATTTTCAAAATTCTAAAAGCAATTTCCTTATTTTATTACATTACGAAATACATCACATATTAAAAAAAATAAAATAATTTAATTTTGCGTTAGTGATTTTTCTTTTTGTTTTGAGAACAATCGCCGATAGTTCCGATTCCTATTTTTCGAGGATGGTTTTAAGCTTTAGACAAATGTATTATGTATTAACTTTTTGTGGATTGTTACCATATATTTAGTAGGTATTAATAATTATATATTTTTTTTATATTTAAATATTAGGTTAGCATTGCATGATCTTTTAAATTATGATGCCAAAGTTTTTTTTACTATTATTATGAATATTGATGATTTTTAAGTTATATTAACGTTAAGTACATTTTGTCTTAGGTTATTTATATTAATTTTTGTTTTGACGCGAATTAGGTACTTTTTAAAACTTTTTGGGTACAATAGGTTATTGCAATTTGTTTTGTTAAAATTGTGCCATATATTTTTTGTGAGAAAAAATAACTGTTTAAACACTGCCATGATTCGAAAGTATATACTCTTCTAAAAATACCAAAAATGGGGATATTTGTTACAAAAATAAGAATACAAAAGAGCGGATTTCTTAAAACGGGGTAAATAAAAAAAAAGTTAAGTTTTGTATATGAAAGATATTGTTAAAGTAACTTGCAAATCAACAAATCAGCGATTTTAAAATTAATTTTATACAGGGTCTATAGAGCCAAAACTATTTAATTTTTTCTAAATTTGTTTTCACAGCGAGATGTATGTGAGAAAAGGCAACAATTTAAAAATAATTTTAATTATACAAGTTTCTCCAGGAAAGTTAGGTTTTTTTAATGAGTGTTTTATTTTATATTTAAATTTTTAAATGGTCTCGACCACACATATTTCGTATATGACAGTGACAATTAAACTATATCTGTAACTATTGTTTTCGTTTTTATAACTTTGCATATCCGCCAAATCACTCTGCCATAAGTCTGTATATCCGTTCACAATAGTTCTTCTTCTAAGAAAATTCCGATGGGCCACACGGGGAATTTCTTCAATTATTTGGCTTTTAGACATCCTTTCGAAAATATTAAAATATTATTTCTTTTTTGATTCAAACTTATTTATCCTATCCTCCGACCCGACTATAATTTTTGATAAAATTTTATTATTTGTTGATCAATACCTTCTTTTATACTTTCAATATCGCGGAGAATTTCTGAAATAGTAGAATCTGATTTCAGTCGGTTGATTTGGCCTTCAATATATACTCTGTTGTGGTCGAATAATTGGCTCAAAGATGAATGTTTATTTTCGATTTCTTCCACACGGTTAAATAGGATGTTATTGCGCTCGATCCCTATTTTTTTCCATTCAACAGCCCTTCAAGGTATTCCCTTAGAGTCCCCACCGTTACAGATGCTGATTCCGTTACAGCTTTTAAAATTTGATATTTTGCTTGTCTAGTAACATCATCAACGTATCTGGGTTGTAACGCCGTCAGTCAATTGTTCAGGCACTCCAAGATTTACTAATAATTTTTTCTGCATTACATAATTAACACTATCTGTTAATTTGAATCCAAGACCCCTTCTTTCTCGAATAATTACACGTTGATTTTTCTTTTTTCTTGTCGACACTGTTTCCAGACATCCTGTTTATGACTGACCTCTACACCTTAAATTTTTAATGTATTATTCCTTATTTCAGTTCTTCAATTATTGATATTTCATTATCGTGTCCAGTATGGCCCGCTTGTTTTGAACTCCATAATAATCGTAATCTAGTTACCAATTCTTTCGGTTTGTTCCAGTACACGTAATTGGGCTTAGAGCTTGTATTTTTTGTATTTAGGTATTTTTAAAAATCCTTTACCTACCTGAGAGAATAACGGTCTAATAATTTTTATTATTTTAGGTAGTTTTTTTATTTAACCCTTTGGATTTGTCATAACCTACAAAAGGTGCTCCTGTAAGTTCTAATATTTCTTTATACGTCGGCATATTTACATTAGTTTTCTTTTTAGGTTCACGATAAAATAGTAGCTCATACAATCCCAAATTTCCATCATATTCAGCAACTTTATCATGTCCATTCCAAAATGAGATTTTGCCATTAAAAATTTTTATTTCTAAATTCCCTATCATTGTTTTATTTATATCCGGGCCCATATCGGGTATCATATCGCTTATTACCTCGCGATATTTCCTTTAAATGATTATCAATGTATTTTACATCATCATCTAACCCTTCGTTCCCCGAGGTGTTAGGGGTACCAAATTCATCATCATCGTCAATATCAGAGTCTTTTAGCGCTGTTTCATATTTTGTAGAATCTAGTAGTTCCGGTTTGCTTTCTCTCTTCACGCTGGATATGATATCGCTCTCATGTTTAACGTTGGTGGCTTTTGAAATTGCCTTCAATGGTTTCCTCAGTGGCTCATACTTTTTTTCTAAAGCTTGCAGATTTTTAACATATCCACTTTTTAAGGCATTAAATTTCTGTCTAACCGAATCGGAGACGGCTGCCAATTTTCATTTTAATCGTTAAAACCACCTGCCGCTTGAAAAATAATGCAAAATATGTTGTTTAAGGATATATGAAGCTATCGAATCCTTTCTTATATCTATCCGCACTTATATCTTTATCGACCACTAGAAATCCATGCTTATCACCCCAGCATTCAGCACACATTTTCTTAAATTTTTTAAAAGGAACATCTGGAGCTACATGGTGTGAGTATATGTGATGTAGGTTTGTCATCTTGTTTAAACATAATAATTAGATTTGCGTTGTCTCTAATCAATTGTTTCGGAATCTTCGAATAAGTTTGAGCCAAATAAAAGCAATCTATATTTCTGTGTCGCCCCATACTAAAATATGATCTAATAATATCTTGCTTTTCACAAATCATATCATCAAATATAAATATAAAATTCGGTTTGGCGTCTACTGGTTGAATTATATCTTCATTATTGTTAAACGTAAAATAACCTAACCCTTTTATCGGCGTCAAACCTTCATGCAAGTATTCATACTTCTTCTGGTATAAAGATTTTGAATAAATATATACGTTTTCAAATCGTAGCTCATTTGGTTGGATGAGTAGTGATAACATGACATTTGTTTTGCCACAATTTGATGGTCCTATTGGAAGGCTGCGTTAATTGATAATTAGAATTTAACTAGCTATAATTTATTATCGAGTGAATTAAGTTTTTGACAATACCTAATGCGATTTTTACATTTAGCATAAAAAGAATTAAAAATAGCAACCAAAAACTACTTTATTCTAAATTTATTGTTATTTTGGCAGATTTTATTTAATCAGAAAAGTTCTTGAAGTGGCATCCAATAAAGGTCTGAAGGTGGGTTTCAGTGGTCCAAATCACATTTTAAAGCATTTCCTTGAAATACTTTTCTTATTCGCAAAGAAAGGTCGTATTAAAAAACTATTTTAAAAACAAATATTGCAACACTAATGACAAGTAGTAATGAATTGTCTGTATTTGGGTTTCAAAGTCAACTTAAAAATATAATAAACTTCGAATAAAGTATTTATTATAATGTTTGGTTGGTATTGGTAAGGAAAGTTTTGAATGGTGATATAAACAACAGTGTGGTAAAAAAAAAGATAATTATGTATAGGTTTGATTCCAGTACAAGTTTTGTTGACTATTACCACAAAAAAAATGGTTTTTAATAGGATTTTCATATAAAACTAGTTATAACGTTATAAAATAAAATAATGGGAGCCCTATTAAAAAAAAACCTAACTTTAATATGTACCGCTTTCCTGGAAAACCCTGTATAATTGAAATTATTTTTAAATTGTTGCCTTTTCTGATATAAGTACAGATCTGGTTAAAAAAATAAATCAAGTTTTGGCTCTACAGGCGTTACCGGTGGCCCATCTTGTATAATAAAGTATGTTGGCTCATAGCTGGTTGCAAGTTACTTACATCGTTAATGTATTACAAAATATATTACAAAAATTGTTTATATTATAATTATTGTATTTTTGATAATTCGCCATATATTTCCTAGTCCTAGTAAATGTTTTTGATATAATGAAACAAAAACTATCGATATGTATACCTTTTATGATACATATCTTATTGTTATTATATAGCTGTTAACAATCTATTTTAAATTACTTGTTGATAAAACTAATAATTTGTAACTGATAATTGATTGCAATAAATATATTATTTGAAATGAGCTTTTTTTATTAAACCTTTAGAAACCATAAGTCAACGTCATTATTAATATACATTCAACCAAAAGGACATAGTAGCCTAAATTTAACCACATGTAAGTTCTTAAAGATAGAGTTGGGCGATATTTCACTGCCTGTTATTTAATTATTTTTATTTTGGTAAACTGGTGAATAATTTGTTTGGTAATATTTTGAGAAATAAAAATATCATTTATTTGAATTTTATTAATCGCAGTAGCGATTCCAAGTGTAATTTGACGTTTCTATCTTTAAGATTTACATATAGTTAACTATTTCAAAAGGTTTTATGAATACGGATGTTATTTTATTTAAAAAACAAAATAGTTTAACTTAAAAACTATATGGTTACCTCATATTCAGAATAATGAATAAATAACCTACCATAAATAAACCCTTTGGACATTTATAATTTGTTTTTTATATTCAAACAAAATACCGCTGCATTTAAGATATATTTTTTTGTTCATTTAAGTACATATTGAGTCTGTTTCTCTTATTTATTATAATTTCTCAAATAAGGGTGTCCAAGGATGAGCTTTTTTTTGAACAAGCCCTTTGTAACTGACTTACACATTTTCTAAAAACGAAATAGTAACGATAATTCTGCATCAGATCTATATCAAATAACGCCATAAATATTTTTAGATCTTTCATTATAGTTTAAGAGATGATGACAAATTTGGGGAAGGTATTTTGGGCAATTTGAAATTATACAAAACAGTACTGTATCGATGTTATTGAATCTGGAAACGAGAGTGAGGAAGGGTACTTGCGGTTATTTTGCTACTGCGCAGCATATGACAGCAAAAAATGAATCCAAAAAGATACGCTTCAGATACCTTGGAATTATTTTAATTTTTTTATTTTAGCTTTTAAAGAATCTAGAAATAAAAATCTCAGACTGTTTCGACGGTTTTGAAATATGAACCGACTGTCCCTAATATACTCTTATACCGAATATATACTTTAGGCTCTCTAAAATTTATATAGAAAATGTATTAATTAATATTGAAAATATCTGCTAAAAAGCCTGACGAATACGAGGGTTTTAAATAACTACCTGACACAAATAAAGGTTTTAAATGAGGACGACAAAAAAGTAGGTATTATGCTTAGACATAGCCATAAAAGAGAAAGTTTATCGGCACCTACCTGCGGCTGCTTCGACCCTGGCTCGCCGGACTGTGATAGGTTGCTGAAAGCAGAGCTGTCACAATTACCATTGCAAAGTAATTGAAATACCAATTACTAGACAACCGAAAAACTATGCAAATTACTAATTACTTTAGTTTTTCAAAAGTGCTGGCAATTATCAATTACTCATAAAAGGAATTGAAAATGTTCATTTATAATAATTCAATTGCTTTTGCTAGTAATTCATTTACTTTATCTGCGTCAAATACCTTTAAAGTAATTGAATTATTCCATTTAATTGAATTACCGATGAGTTATTAAATTACCGAAAAATAATTAAAAAATTTTCATCAATCAATTTAATAAAAGCTTATGTTAATTTTAAGAATATTATAATATTACAAAAAACAATGATATTTTACAACAACGTAATTTCTTAATTATTTAAAAAAAAACATATTTTACATATTTAATGAAGTTTGCCTTTATAAGTACCAGTTGCTCGAAGTGAAGATCAGATAAAGCATGTCTCCTTGGAGCATTAATAATTTCTGCAAAAGAGAACAACCTTTCTACCGGGGCCGATGAAGGAAGGCAAGTGTTGAATTTAAAAAATTACTACTAGGTTTCGTTGTTGCAGCTGGTGAATCTTCTAGTTCAAAAAATCATCTAATTTTGTTTGGTTGGTCTCTTCTTGAAACGTGTTTTCCGTATAAGTTTTCCTTTGGTGCTGCTCCAGAGCGATCCAAAAATAAACAATGTCCAATAACGTCCACAAAGACTTCAGAAAACTCCGAGTGCAGTGAAAACCCAACGTCGATATCTTTTCAATCTAGAATAATTATAAAGTCATACTTTATAATTATGCAAGGTGTCCTACAATAGGAAACAAATTTAACCAGCGGCGCGCTATCAGGATTAGTGGTAACTTCCCATTATTTTGTACACCACTGGAACATTTTTTTTATATTTATTTATTTATTTTTATTTTAGTTAAAAAGATAACCTTTTCTGGAACTAAAACAAACGGTGTTGTAGAAATTTGTTTCCGAACAAAAGTCTGCATATACTATCATTGAGATAGAATAAAGAGATGCTATGACGATACTAAAAGTGTCCACACCTTTGCATTACACTTTTATATCATATGTCAAACTCGAGCTAGTCAGCTTTGGTGAGAGTAAATGCCATTTTTTTTAAATATCTTCATTTAAAGTTCAGTGGTTCTTAACCTATTCATGATGGGTGACCACGGCCATTTTTTTGCAATGGACCAACAATTATTGATGGTAACAAATTAGTATTTATGGCAGGTTTGAAATAAAAAAATACGAATTAATTAGAGATTAACACGTATTTAATGAGTACGAAAATCATATAATAGTGTTAGTGAAATTTTTGTGACTGCATGCTTCTAGCCAATTTTTAGATTCTTAGTTCAGTGTTGCTCAAAAGCGAAACGCATGTCGGCACTGGCATCCAAACGATTTCTGCATTTATTTTTAACTATTAAAAGCTCCGAAAATCTTTGCTCGTATAATTACGTGGTAGAAAACAAAGTCATTTGTCGAATTTTCGGAAAAGAATGTTTCAAGTTGAATTGCTGTTTCTATTGTATCCTTACAGTTACTATCGTGTTGCAATTCAATAACTTCTTGTATGTTATCGGATACCTTAACAGTGACGGATCAGTTTCCGAATGCCTCTATCATTGCAGTCAAGAAAATGCCGATTGACTCCGTTTTTGAATTGTATCAAGTGGAGTGTAATCTGTTTTTTCATTTCTACAGGATTATCAGCCCGCTGTTCCTCAATAATAGACTTTAGCGTTTCAAACGCAGGTAAATTATTAGTTTAACCTTTGCTAATCCAGAGGTCGATTTTAGAAATGAAGATTTTATCTTCAAATATAAATATGTTACCCACTCATTTTAATTACACATTTCCTGAACCAAGAAGCTGAAGATTTAATTTATTTAGGTGTGTAAAAAAACCAAATAAGCTAAATTTATTTGAAATAAGGGATGACCAAACTGATCCAACAAGTTTCTTTTTCTTTGTTAGGTAAAAATAATTTCACTTTTTCTTTACCAGTTCGTTTAACTTCTCCAACATGTCTCCTCTCGAAAGCCAGTAAACTTCAGTGTGAAAAATCAGAATATATTTTTTTTAAAAGGCGTGTATTGAGCACACTACTTTTAATATAATTAACTGCTTTTATAGCAGTCTTCATCGTTTCAGCGAAGCTAGGAGCGTTTTGGCCGCCAATTATTGACGACGTATGAAACAGTGTGTAGTTATTGCGGATTGATTCTTTTATTTTATTAGAGCTGCAAATCCGGAACGGGAACCAGGCATAGCAGGAGCAATGTCTGTACAATATCCAGCAAGTTTTTGCCACATGATGTTTGTCAAAATATTTGCGTTATTATATCCTTAACGTCTGAACCGTACTTTCCAGTTCTTTGAAAGCATTAATTCCTCTTTAAACGTTTTATTGTGATCCGAACATCTAATAAATACAAGTAGTTGCTGACAACATCGTGTGACATTTTCTGAATACGCGCTTTCACTGTGTCATTCGATAATGCTGTTCCTCGAATTTTCTTTTGAGCATCCTGTCCTAAAACTTCTTCAGCAGCTTTAAGCAGATACATGGCTTTATTAGTGATTCGCCGATATGTGGTTTTTTAGATTTTTTAATTAATTTTGATTTCAAAAAAAGCAGTCAATGTTTTCTCTGTTTTGTTCCCGAAAATCAAGTAAATCGCGGAGACTACATATTTCGATATTATTTTTTTCGAAAACCTGGTGTGAATAAAAGGCTGAATAGGGTAGAACTACTAAACAAAAATGTTTGTTAGGACAATACTCTTACTTGAGAGTCATACAAACATTTTGATGACAATCAAACTTTTAGTTCCGATTTTATACTTATTAAAAAAAAAAACAGGTAACTTTTCACCAGGCTGCATTTTTTTGTTTTGGTATATCAACTGTTTCGCCCGGTTGACAAGAAATTGCGGCCGAAAAAATTAATCAATTAAAGTACTCGTATTTCTCTACAAAAATTGAATTTTGATTTAAAAATAGATCAGTGCAGTACTCGCACGGTCGGATCTTAGGCTATAGTAATTTTCAACGCCAATGAAAGGTAAAAGTACATACAAAATTAAAATAATACACCTTAATGACTCATGAGTGCGTTCTTAAAACTTAGGTAGTTGGGTCTCTTAAATTGGATTCAAAATAAATAACATTACTTATGAGCGTTTTAATTTAAGTACTTAGGCATAAAGATCAGGGAATTTTTTTATAATTGTTAAATCGATGCCAAAGTTTAATAAACACCCACTAAAACACAGCACTCTTAACAAGGAACGTATACCTAGATACCTAGTTTGCTTAACTAAAAGTGAAACAATGGCGAATGCGAAGGATTTGGAGCAATAAGTTGCCGGCCAGCGCTGCGGGGAACCACACTTTCTGGTCATGTACATGCCAACCCTACTACCCATAGACATGACCCTTGCGCTTTTCGGGATTTAGTTTAAAACCACGTCGACCTGTTTACTTAAATTTTCAATATTAGGTATATCAGTATATAGTAGGGCCGGATGCTCCTGTATTCAGTTTTCGTCTGCCACGCGCACCTCAAAATAAGTACCGCTCACGATGAGCAACATCTTATGGGCCGCATGCTATGACGTCACTCACAGTGTGATTTTCATTTGCACGTCAAAATAACGACCGCCCACGATGAGCAACATCCTATCTTTAGGTATATATAGTGAGTATAGACTATTTGCATAGAGATCTAAATCATGGCTTAGCGTACCACTTCTTATGCTTCCACGGACCACCAGTTAAAAACTACAAATTTAAATGATACGAATACATTTTCATTCCTTTAATCAATATAAAATTATTAAATTTAAATAAATGAAAGTACGACGCTAGTTGTTATTTTGATTACACATTTCACTCGAAATGCGTCATCTGTCGTAGCGCTAAATAATGTGTATGTCGTCTCTACTTCATTCTATCTCGATGACTTGGATATTTGTAACGTCTCAATTATTTCTAAATTCTAATCTAGTAGGCACGTGTCAAATTTTTAATAGTTGGTAGATCAAATTTGAAAAAAAATATTTTTTAATTTATGGCAAATTTTAAATTTTGGTTTCAAACTTTTAACACCCTGTAACTCGGTAATTATGTCCTTTAAGGGCTCATGTTCCTATAGCATAATTCATAACAAGAGCTCTCTGGGGGTAGGACGTTGTCGGTCGAATATATTAATATATCTGTTTATATATTTTATTTGAATCTGATGTAAATTTATATTAATTTCCCAGCAGCTGTAGTCATGGGCCGATAAACTTTCTACACACAAGACTTTTTTGTCGCACTTATTAAAAACCTATATTCGTGTCAGGTAGTTATTTAAAAGCTATTCGTCAGACTGTTTGGCAGTTATTTTCAATATCAATTAATAAATTTGTTATAAGGGATACTCTTGGCAAATATTAATAAAACAAATTCGGGGCAGTCAGAATAGCTCGACATTTTTATTTCTAGATTCTATAAATGCTCAAATCAAAAATTTAAATAATTCCAAGGTGTTGATGGGGTGAGTGGCTCAGTGGTAGAGTCTCTGCCTGCGGATCCAAGGGTCCCAGGTTCGAATCCCACCGTTGGCCGGGATTTTTTCATTTAATTTAATTATTCAAAATTAATTCTGATGCCTTGGTAGGATTCCCCACTCGACCATTCACTGTTAGGTACTAATTAACAGTGCTGTTCCTAAAGTGGCGCTCGGAAACAGTAACAAAGCCTACACAGAACACGAGGCTAATAACCGTAGCAGTTGATGCCGATGACACAAATAAAAAACTTACAAGGTGTCAGGAGGATATTTTTTTGGATTCATTTTTTGCTAATGTCATATGATGCGCAGTAGCAAAATAACCGCAAATGCAATTCCTGACTCTCGATTCCAGATTCGCTAACATTGAAATAATATTGTTTTTATAATTTCGAATTGCGTAAATACCTTTCGTCATCAGATCTCCGACTATTACATTAAAACAACGGACTCATGACTACTTTAACATTCTTTGAATCATACGTACTACTGGTACTTGGTGTAAACTCACAACTTTCCTTAAACTGTGGTGACGGTTAAGTTTCTAATATAGTAAAATAATGGGCAGTAAGGTAAACACTGATCTGTTTGTTAGTGTTGTTTACATTCTATCCCAATTCTTTTCCAGACTTGCTCTCGTATCAAACCGATCAAAAGGGTCACGTATTCTGTCCCTATTGCTGTAGGAAGTTCGTAAACCGTTACAATCTTAAGGTGCATGTCAGGGACAAGCACGAAGCCAATTCCGAAGACCTGGACTGTCAAATTTGCGGTAAGACTATGCGAAACCAAAGTTGCTTGAGGGTACACATGTACCATCATCGCAAGGCTAGCTTAGAGGCGGCTCAAAATGTAGATGCAGCTGGCGTTGTTTAAGTTAAATTAATTTTTGTTTTTTTTTATTATTATTATTATTATTTTCAAGTGGGGTCGGTAAACAAATTTTACTTTATATGTATATTTTTTTAAATTTTTCTTTTTTAATTTTGGTTACAATGCGTTATTAGAACGTACAAAAGGTGATAAGTAGGTGAATTATTTATTAGAAAGGAAATTTAATAGATCTCAAAACGTAAAAAATTATCTTGATATATTTTAGTTTACAAAAACTTTATGGATAAAATCGCAAAACAATAATTGTATAATCCATTCACGACCTATTTAAATTTATAGTTAAATCATATTTAAAGGAATCCGCAAGGTCCTTATTATGGTAAATAGCTTTCCGTCGAATCTGGTGAATTTTATATAAGTATGTTGCAATTTTAGAACTCCTTATTAAAATTATGGTCCATAGGTACAACATTCTCCTATGACTAGTTTTTGAGATAGAGAGTGTTTAACTTGTGAATTCTCCTAATAGACGTAAATACTAAAAGTAACGGTTTGACTCTCTAAGATATTTGTTACTACCAAAATACAATACCAAACTTTTTTGAAAAGTCTATGTAGGGTGAGTCATTTTTTAAATTAAAGTAAAAAACTGAATATTTAAAAAATCGTTAAGGTCTGAAATAACGATTATAAATTGATTATTTATGTATGGTTATATAATTGTGTGTAAACAACACTTTTTTATTATAAAAAATATATATACGTATATGGGGCGAGCCAAAATGTTGGTTCACTGAGGGCCGCTATTTTACAATGTACCCTGTATATCGTAATGTGTCCCAAACAAATAAAATATTACACCAACAAAAATATACTTATCACATACAGAGAGAGTAAAAATTTAAATATTAAGTTAGAATGTTCGAAAATTGACATTTTTTACAAAACTTTCTGTAGAGATATAATCAGTTAAATCAATTATTATTATGATATATATTAAAACAACAGTGATAACAATTGTATTTCACAAGTTAATCCAGGTTCCTATGACAGTGTAATACTTGAGAGTTTACAAATTATACACGGAAAAAACTAGTCATAGGAACATTTTTTTTTGTTAGAGTATTGTTACTAGTCATTGCTGACTAACCTACAATTTTAATCTAAAAATCTTACAAACTAATTACTTATCTAAGAACTCCCCATTGGGCTGTCTTAATTGTTTCTATAGGAAGGCATCACAAGTTGGCGTGAAGATTTATTACACTGTTTTACACTAGCACTAACATTAACGTTCACTGCACTAGCTCAAATGGCTTCTCCCTTTTGAGCCTTCTGTTGAGTGTAGAGTTGTCCAGTAATTGCAGCGCTTCTTCGTTGACGTGGGAGTGGAGTCGACCCTCATGTTTCGCAGCAAACATCTTTATTTCTTCTTCGATTGTTGGCATCTTCAAGCCTCTATGAGGATAATAGTTTCGGTAGAACCAAGGTGCATCAACAATGCATCTTAGGACTTTATTTTGGAAAACTTGTATCATGTTGATATTACTCTTGCTGGCACATCCCCATAGCTGTATGCCATAAATCCAGATTGGTTTTAGGATTTGTTTATAAATCAGCAGTTTGTTGTGCACTGACAATTTGGATTTTCTTCCTAGAAGCCAATACATTTTTTGAATTTAAGTTCAAGTTCTTTACGCTTTTTTTTATGTGCTCTTTCCATTTAAGTCCTACATCTAGGTTCATCCCTAGGTATTTGGGCGAATTGTGATGCGGAATAACGTCATTGTTTATTCTTGTTTTTGTTCATTTGGTCGAAGAGTAAAATCAACATGCACTGATTTAGTTTGATTTATTTTTATTTTCCACTTTTTTGTCCATCGATTGATTCTGTTGCAGGTTTCCTAAAGTTTTTCTGAGGTTTCTGTATTAGTTCCGCCAACAGCCAATATTGCAGTGTCATCCGCAAATGTTGCTATTTTAACAGATTGTTGTTGAGGGATATCGCTGGTGTATAATAAATAAAGAACCGGTCCTAACACACTGCCTTGTGGGACACCTGCTTTAATTTCTTTCATTTCGGAGTATGCCTCGTCTTGCTTTACTCTAAACATTCTTCCCGTTAAATATGATTGTAGAATGTCGACATATTGTCTAGGGAGCATTTTTTCAAGTTTCTGTATTAGGCCAGCGTGCCAAACCTTGTCAAATGCTTGGGCTACGTCAAGAAATATAGCTGAGCATATATATTTTTCTTCGTAAGCTTTTTCGATGATATCGGCTATCCTGTGTACTTGATCTATTGTCGAGTGTTTGTTTCTAAAACCGAATTGGTGCGAAGGGATCAGATTTTTATTTTTAATTATTGGTTTTAGTCGTTTTAGTAGTAGTTTTTCAAATAACTTAGATATTATCGGTAACAATGATATAGGTCTATATGACGACACTTCATTCAGAGGTTTTCCTGGCTTAGGAATTAGGATAACTTCAGCCATTTTCCATGCATCAGGTATATATTTAAGGCGAAATGCTGCATTTATGAGGTATGTCAATTTAACAATAGCCTTCCGTGGTAGTTTCTTCAATATTTCTCCAGTAATAAGGTCATATCCTGGGGCTTTCTGTGGGTTAATGTTTGTCTGAATTTCTTTCGTAACTTCATTGGGAGTAACTAGCTTAATTTCAAGTTGTTCCATATTATGGATGGTTTCATTAGGAGTGTCTTGATTTTCATCTAATTGGAACGTCTTTTGTAGGTGGTCAGCGAAAATATCAGCTTTTTGTTGATTGTCTCTTGCCCATTTGTTATCTGCTATTCTGATAGGAGGACAGTGTTTACACGAATTTTTCATCTTTTTAGTTGCCTTCCAGAGTGAATAATCAGTTTCTTTATCATCTGTTAGCCCTACTAGGTATCTGTTGAAGGATTCTTCTTTGTGATTTAGAATTTCTCTTCTCAGTCTTTGGGTAGCCCTATTTAATATATTTTTATCTTCTGGTGATCTTGTCATCTGCCATTTCTTTCTTAGTTTTCTTTTTTCTGCTACTCGTTCTCTTATCTCGACAGGATAGTTTTTTCCAGCTGTTAATCTTCTTACTTTTGGTGTGTTCCTCCATGCAGCTTGCTGGATTTCAACTATAAACTTTTCCAGTTCTTCATCTAGCTGATTTTTCGTTTTTAGTGTTATGGTCAGTTGAATAGTATTTGTTAAGTCCTCTTGAAAACCTTCCCAACTAGTTTTCCGATTTGCTAGGGTCGGTTTGGCTTCTCTTTGAATAACATTATCACTTAGAGTAAGGATTACTGCAGAATGGTCTGAATCCATATCAAAGTTTTCTTCTACTTTTATATAGTTTGGAGAAATTTTCTTTAGAATAAAGAAATCCAAAAGGTCTGGAATCTTATTTGGGTCGGTGTGCTAATAGGTGGGTTTTTCAGAAGATTGGTATGTACAACCAAGTTCTGATGCAGCTCGGTGCAATTCTTTTCCTTTGACTGTGGTTAACCTTGAACCCCAGTTTGTGTGTTTGGAGTTGTAATCTCCACCGATTATAAATTTGTTACCTAGTTTTTTGAGTACATTGAGATAATTTTCTTTTTTCTGGTTGTATCTTGGTGGGCAATAGATTGCAGCTATTGTAATTTTGCCCCCCTTAATGTTGATGGTGCTAATGGTTACCTGATTTTCTAGTTCTTGGATGCCTGGTTCCTCATAGTCGGAAATATTATTTTTAATAATTAACGCACTTCCTCCTCTTGCTGCATTTGATGGATGGATTGTGTGATAGAAGTTATATCCTCTGAATTTAATGTATGACTCTGTTGTAAGGTGGGTCTCAGAAATCAGACATATATCTATTTTTTGTACGTACAAGAAAACTTGGATATCAGTTTGTTTTTGGAGAATACCATTGGCATTGCAAGTGGCTATTCTATCTCCTTTGTCCGTTGGTGGTTTTGTTATATGTTTGGGGTTTATTTAATTCTTCTAGCTTCTGGATCCTGTCAGAGAGTGAATCTATTCTGGTTATTAAGGATAATAATAATTCATGAGTAGTACTTTCTGCTAAGCTGGTTGACTGTGAAGTATGCTGTGCAATTTGTGGCGTGGGATTCATGGCTGCTTGTGACCTTTGAATTGGTTGCTCCTGTGAGTTTGTTACCTGAGAATATGTTATTTCATTTCTGACAGTAGGAAAAGTGTTTATAGATCTCTTCTGCCTCGTCATTATTTTAGGTTTAGTGATGTTATCCTTCCTTATCTGAAAGGTTTTAGCTACCTCACATCCTCTGTAATTAGCAGGATGTTCCATTAGGCAGTTTATACATTTCGGTTGTTGTTCTGGGCTTTTTACACAATCCTTCGTATGATGTTTTCCTACGCACTTTACGCATCTTGATTCTCTTTTGCAAAAGTTGTGCGTATGTCCAAATAACTGGCAGTTTTTGCATTGTGGAACTAGTTTTGACTTTCTTATGGTTTCTATTCTAACTCGTAGATTAAGGATTGCTTTGATTTCCTAGATTTTCTTAATATCTTCAATATTTTCGAATGATAGCATGAATAGGGGCAATGGTTTTTAATTTAGTTTACGAGTGTTATCCTCGGTTAATTCTATTTCCTTCTTTATTATATTGACAGCTTCTTTACATTTTAATCCTTGACTTGGCAAGTCTTCAACAATATCTTCTGGTTTAGATTTAGATGGTAGACCTCTAACCATTACTTTAATGTCTCTGTTCTGTTTAATAAATGTTAATGTTGATAAACTTGTTAACACTGTTTTTTTTAATATATCAAAATCATTATTTTGTAAATATGCAGTTTTCCTACTATTGTTTAAAAAATTACCCACCCTCTATAGTTGTCCAAAAAGGTGTTGTATTTTTTAGTCACAAATATTTTAGAAAGTCAAACCGTAAAAGTTGAAAATGAATGGGATGATCTCATCGCCTTCCACTGCGACCCAGATGGATATATAAGCTTTGTTCGGCTTACCAATTTTATAACGTTTCAGAACGATTCAGAACTGCGTGAAATTAGTTGCGCACTAAATTACACACGAAACAGTCAATCCTAGAGTGTCCTAGGACTAGATTTGGAGAAACCCGAACACGTAAATTTAAATGCGCATGAATATAACGATTTTAAACCGTTCTCAAAAGTAAGCCGAACAAAGCTATTGTGACTCATGTCTAACTCACTTTACAAGCCACATCTTTTGATGAAGGCCATGGTTGAATTGGGTGTGCATTTATTGAATTGACTTGTGTTATATGTGTTTAGTTTTTAATTTAAGAAATTTTTTTTTTTTGAATGGATACTCGTATTAGACTTACTACAAACCTTGAAGATGTGATTATACCATGGTTATACCAGTGCAGAGACATAATTCGTTCCAGAATAATAATTCATTTTATATTTTAAATGAATATCAGTTTGTGCAAACTTTAGAATTTTAAAAAAATTGTGTCAATTTTTAATAAATACACATATTTCATTAATTTGGTTAATAGTAGGTTTCTGATTTTGTAGGTTTTAGTAGCATTAGGGTTTTTTTCCGCCAGTAAGCTGTAACATGGACATTGGTAGAAGTTTATTTGTATCAGTTTCCCGGGCATCAGTGTACCGATGCCCTGTAGAAATCAGCAGTGTTTTAAATGAACCAGACTATTTTTAACAAATTTAGCATTTCCCAAGAATTTTTGAAGAGCTAAATGTAGTCAGATAATGAAAAGTCATTCCATAATACAAAATATTAGTATCATGCTGTTATTCAGCGTGTCATTTTAATATAATTGCAACGTTGCCAAAGTGAGAATTTAGAACATTCGCAACTAATTGCGAAGGGGTATCAAGAATCTCATTTTAGGAAAGTATACGTAAATGAACCCTTCGCAAGGGAATATACGTGCATTTGCGAAGGATGTCAAGAATAGCGCTGCTGGGCGTAACTTAAAGCCCAGAATTCTCAGTAACATTAGTACAGGGGTATATTGTATCCAATACTAAGTTTTAAATTCACTATATTTTCGTGTTTCTGCCCCTCTTAATTCCTATTCTTGTATACCTATCTCTAAACTATGCGAGTCAAGCAGATTGCACACAGATGATTTTGTAAATTACAAACAACAATGGATCATGACATTTATAGAGGAGCAAAGCATGTAGAGTAAGTTCTTTTACTGAGAGTAAAAAAGAACAATATTTTTTTTATCTTTACCTTTACCCCAAACTACTTGCCCAAAAAGGCACTGAAGTATAAAAAGTAGCACTGAGGTACTGATAATGGCCAAAAAATACTGATTTCAGTACTTTAATAAGGATACTGGCAACGCTGTATAGAATGTACTCTGCGGATTCGTCTTGCACGCTGCAGAATCGACAGTCCGCTTGTTGCCGTTTAACGACGAAAAACTACTAGACTAATCTATAATTAAACCCTTATTTATTATGACGCTGACAGAGCTGTCGCTCGGCTGCTGTATTAAAAAGGAGACATCCGTTAATAGTGGGGTTGGTGTGTACGAGTATATTTATCTGAGCATGCGTTTTATGAATAAATCAGTATTTACGTCTAGTAAGCTTGCTTTACACTGCTGTCACACTTCAAAATTAATTGCATACTTTCTTGAAAAACACTATACAACTATAATAGTTGCAACTACGTGGACGACACCGTGAATGTTTGCAATTTGATTTTTGTTAACAAAATTAGTTTAGTAGTTTTTTCGTCGTTATTGCAGACCTATCCTTCTCATCTGACAATGTCCTATCATTAGTCCCGTATCTTTCCTATTCCATTCCCGGTTATCGGCAGAAATGTCCATGTGTCCATAGAAGGGTTGGATATAAACGCCTTAGAATGAGTTCCCCCTATGGTATCTCTCTAGTTTGAGAGTGTTACATCCTTCGTCCATTTTGAGATAATTCCTTTGACAGTTCTCTTCGCGAAGCCCAGGAATTTTTCTGGTCCTCTTGTAGCAGTGCGTCGGCTTTTAAGTCAAACCATAACTTTTAATATTTATGAATATCAGCAAAAAAAACACTGTTTACGTCCTAAAGTATTTTTAAAAATGATTAAAATTCACAATTTCAATACCCTGTATTTCAAAAAATAGTCGTAGGAGAACTTTATGCCAATGATCACTTTTTATTAAGAGGTCAAAAACTGAAACATCTATAAAATTTAGTCGACTGAAATCCGTTTTCCATAAGGAAACTGCGAATTTGTTTACAGCCAAAGGTTCTTAAAAAATATATTTACTTTAAAGCTAAGCTTCATACAGTACGAAAATGTTTGACTAGGCATTATATGTCTAAAATTATGCCATATCCATAATAGACATTTCCCGTTATTGGTAATCTCAATAGTTATGCAAGCGGAAATCCTAGTTCCATTTAAAATCATCAAAATTTGTTGTTATGTTTCCTACCCTGTGTTCCAATTACACATCTGTAATAGTCTAAGAGACCATGGGAGGTGTCGACCTTCACCCATCTAATAACCAGATGAGGTATAGTTTTTATGAAATTTTATTAATTTATTAACACGTCTATGGGAACTTGCCATTCAAAAAGTGTTCATGGCTAATTTTAATTAAATAAATTTTAATCAATTTTTTTTTATAACCTTCACTTTTCTGATGACCGAACAAATTTAATTTTAACATAGAGAATATGCCTCTGTAGGGTTTTTTACTTATTTCTGTTCATGGCTACCTGGCAAGCAGGTATGAAGGTAAATCAATATAGGTAACTACACCGATATGTCAACCAATAAAAAATGATATCAGAAGATAGATAATTTAATTACGAAAATATTAGTATAGGCTTGCCTGCAAAAAAAACTGTTCATGGAATACTAATGCCATGATTTAAAGTTCCTAAATCGGAGCAATTAAATATGTGCGAGAGAGAAAGTAAAACGTGCGAAGTCCGTGTGATAGAACAGGACACAACATAGCAGCTGCGCGCGACATGTCCGCTGTATCTAACCCAATGCGCATGCTCTTTTACATGCGATTGACAGAGACAGTGCTTATTTGTTGTTAAAAATTATTTTGTGACAGCACGTGCTGAGTATTAAGTATTTGTAATTGGGAAACAAAAAAATGGTAAAACATGAATAAAAAGTTTTTTTATGTGGTTCAAAAAAATCTCTTCTTGATTTTGATGATAATTTATTTTGAATATGTTCTTTAAAACTTCAAATATGGAAACATCCAGCTAACCAAAGAATTGCTAGATTTTGTTGTTTATCTCTCCAAGTATTATAATTAAGTTACAGATTTAAGGAATAAATATAAACAATTTGAAAATTTTGTAAAAAATCATGAAGTAAGTAAACATTTTTGTAAAATATTTTAAATGAAGAAGAAAAAAATTGTACGTTTGATTTTCAAATATTTTACGTTTGTAATTATATTTTTTTTCATCATTATGTTTATTTAAAAATAAAAAAAAAATTGTTTTGTCTGTAAATTTGAGTTTAGTGATAATTATGTTCATTAATTAATAAACTTAATATGAATGAGAATTTTAACAATATGAGAATTTGTTTATATTATATAAATAAATTGTTTTAATAACGTCCAAAATTGAATTATTCTATTCGTATGTAACAATAAAGTATCGCACGTAAAAGAGCATGCGCATTGGGTTACATTCAACGGACATGTAGCGCGCAGTTGCTATGTTGTGTCCTGTTCTATCACACGGACTTTAAAGAACAGTTTTTTGCAGGCAAGCCTATACGATTATTTTCGTAATTAAATTATCTTTATTCTGATATCAATTTTTATTGGTTGACATATCGGTGTAGTTACCTATATTAACTTACCTGTTTATACCTGCTTGCTAGGTAGTCATGAACAGAAATAAGTAAACAAGCCTACTGAGGCATATTTTCCATGTTAAAAACTATCTGGTAAAATTAAATTTGTTCGGTTATCAAAAAGTGAAGGTTATAAAAAAATTGAATAAAATTTATTTAATTAAAAATAGCCATGAACACTTTTCGAATGGCAAGTGTTAATAAATCAATAAAATTTCATAAAAAAATATGCCTCATGTGGTTATCAGATGGGTGAAGGTCGACCTCTCTCGGTCTCTACTATAAATGTCATTTTGTTTTGGCTTTTGATAGTATTGGTAGGGGAGCCAGGGAACTTATAGGTGTGTTATTTATAAAAGGCAAAATTACAAATAGTTCGTTCATTCTTACCTTGTAGAACATGGAAATAGTTGGCAGCAGCCCCTATAGCAATGGAGCCCTTGCAAATGATGTCTAAAAAAAGCTTGTGTAGAAAATGCTGTCGTATAGCAGAGCAAGCTTGAAACTTTCAGATATTATTTACAGAAAAAGTTTGCTGCCACCTTCTTGCTTGCTGACTGACAGGGTTATTCACCGTCAGATCGATTATAGAAAACGATATCTATTATTAAAATATACTATCCTATCACAGACAAAAATGAGCTTGGCGTAAATACAACATAACAATATAACTATTTATTTTCTTGGGGGTGGATGGCTCAGTGGTTAGAGGTGGTTATTGGTCCACGATTCGAACCCCACCGTTGATCAAGATTTTTTTTAATTTAATTTATTTGTTTAAAAATAATTCTGATGCATAGGTAGGATTCCTAACTCCGACCATTTATTGTTGGGTTCTAATTAGCAGTGCTGTTGTGTGTAGGCCTGCAGTAGTATTAGACTACTAGCACTCCTGCACTATGCAATATTGTCTACTAGAACTCCATAACATACATAAAACACGAGGCAACGGCCTAAGTTGTTGAAGACGAAGACATCAATAAAAAAATTCATTTTCCAAACTGAAGGTTTTTCCACCGCTACCAAGATAGCAGCAAACTTTTTGATATTCTTATTTTGTGTATCGGCGTTTTGAAGACGTCGTCATAGAGCGCTCCACCGCTGGTTCTTTTGCAGCAATGTATTTCCATGTTCTAGAGGGTAAGAATTAACGATACATTTATAGGTTATTTAGCATTGTGTAAATGCGTACCAAAAAAGTGTCACTGGGGTTCCCTTACTATACAGACTCGATGACAGTTGTTTAAAGTAACGATGCCATGGGGTAACTATACTCTAATTTAGTAATGACGTAATTTTGGTTCCACTGACAATTATAGTGACAGTATTTTATTTGAGAGCGTTATCGAAATTATATTGTTTATAAACTTTTATAAATGTATTTCTAGAGTAAGTAGATAACATGCATCAAGTATATAATCATTAAGTAATCAATTATATTCCTTTAAACTACTTTTTATGACCCGCAAATGATATTTAAATAAAAACATTAAAAATATATATGTCAAATATTGTTAAAAGTTTGGTTAGAATTAATTGTTAGTGGAACCAAAATTCTGTCACTTTTACGCGTATTGTAAGGCGAGGATAAGAAAACGGAAAATAATTTGTTTGAAAAATTACTAATATTTCCTTCCTTTATATTACCTTCAAAAGACATGAAGAGTAGAATTTTTTTTTTTTTTTTTTTTTCAAAAATGTACATTATTTTATGGAAATTATTGTGCAAATAGATTATGAATGGATTCTAGGAAATATACCTTTATTTTTAAACAGTATTGTTTAACTCTCTTTAAACCTTCTTTTAGGTTGCGACTATCGAATAATTCGTCTTTTTAAGTGACTTTTACTACAAAGACCAAATATCAGCGACTAATTCTCTAGAGAAATAGTCAATTGATTAATGCCAAAATTATATTTCATCAAAGTGATATTTAAATATTCTCGAGATTTAGACGCAACAAAAATAGCTGACTGTTATCAAGGTCTTGGTATATTACTCTTGATTATCACTTAATTTGGGTAAATTTACGTTTTAAGGCTGAAACGCAATTAATAGTTTATGATTTTAAGTATTAGATTATATATTTTATAATATATATTATCATATAATCATATATATTATCATATAACATATTTTATCATGATTGAACATGCACATTTCTGAATATCAAGGCAGAATAAAGTTTAGAGAAATAAATAATGAGATTTATGATTTATGTACAAAAATAATTACCTACCTTTTTACTTCAAGGAATACACTTATGTTTTTTTTATATAACTATATCATTGACTCTTTTAAATCACCAGGCCCACAGGGTTGCCATATCATGACCCACGGGCAACTATTTTGTTTGGAATGCCTAATGAACAGTGCCGGCGGAAGGAACATATTTAGATCGGGCAAGCACCTTGACTGGCGTTTCTATAATTTAGGTTTACAATATCTCTTCTAATCAAACGAGACAGGTAACGACTTTTTTGTTTTGTTTTCAGTTCCTTAACCGAAATTCTTTTTGTTGACCCAATGCTGTTGAACGCGCAGTTTTGTTTAGCTCCTCAAGTCTTTTTTGTCACGTATCAGTCAATTCATTTTTTATAGATAATTTTATATCTTAATTTTTGGTCGATCGTGCTTCCTTTGCATTAGGCGCCCCGGGCGGCCGTCCTGGTCGCCCGGTCCTTCCGACGGCTCTGCTAATGAATAATTGCCACATACGTTCTGTGGACTAGGTGGGGCAATTTATTATTATTATTATTATTTTTTTTTTTTTTTTGAAATATCAAAATAGCATTCAGACACAAATATGCCAGATTTACGGAGGAAGAAAAAACGACGACGGGAGGGTTGGGGGAGTGAAATGATATTTAGTTGGTAGTTGAGACTAATAAAAAAATCTTTGTATAAACATATATTAACATAAACTCTCACATACTCAAATTTTCAAAAATTGTGATAAACAAATGAAAAACGTCAACAAATGAAAAACGTCAACAAATGAAAAACGTCAACAAATGAAAAACGTCAACAAATGAAATACGTCAACAAATTAAACGATACAGCGTTATCGGGTTAAACAATTATTCTTGCATTCTCCATTGATTTAAAAGCGGAGCATTTGGGTACTTTAGAGTGGCGCGTGGCAACAAGTGTAAAAGCGTGATAATCACGCTTACAGTGGGGCATCTGACAACTCTATATATTAGTGATGACGTACTTTTGTTCCACTGGCAGTTACAATAACAGTAGACTTATAAAAATAGAAGTTGTAGATATTTGTTAACATTTTAATTCTATTATTTTCAAGATTGTTATATAATATTTTGGTAACATACAGTTAGACTACTTTTTACGACCTGCAAACAATATTTAATAAAAACTAAAAACGTATATTATGTCAAATTCAATGACATAATAGTTTGTTTTTGTTAAAAGTTAATTGTCATTGGAACATACATGACGTCACACTAATATTGTAAACACAATAGAAAATGAATTAATGGCTGGTAAATTTCAATTTTATAGAGATGTCAACAATTAATTATCCCAATATTGTTGTTAAGTTTTAACTAATTATTACAAACTTGGTTATACCAGATGAAGGCTAAGGTATATAATTTTGGTTCTACTGACAATTACAGTGACAGTAGACTTGTTTATTATTTTTGAGTGCGTTTTGTTCGCTTTGTTTTCATACATTACATAGTTTTTGAACTTTTATAAATATATTCCTAAAGTAAGTAGATAACATGCATCAAGTATATTAAATCGTTTAGAAACGAATTACATATCTTTAAGCTATATTTTATGATCTGCATACAATATTTAGAAATGTATTTGCCACATTGAATATTTTTGTTAAAAGTTTGAGAAGGTAACTGTCAGTGGAACCAAAATTACGTCACGGTAATATGACGTTTTAGTGATGGCGTAGTTTATGTTCAATTGACTTATTACAGTGACAATAATAGATATTATGAGTTCAATTATAATTTTTTCTCTATTAAAAAGAAATGTATTTATATGTCAATTTCAATGACATATCTGTAGCGTAGTTTTTTAAAAATGACATTTTCATGGCAGTTTTTTTAAGATAACGTATTTAAATTTAATCCATTATTTATGATGTCGCAACTCCCTAGATATGCCAACCCTTCTCTTCGGAAACTATTTTGTTTGGAATGTCTAATAATTTATTGATGAAGTCCATTGTGGTGCGCCCATGCACCCGCCCTCGTATTCATTAAAAGAATATTATAAGGCTAGGTTTTTATTTTTGTAAATTTATATCGTTTTCTCACTTTTATAAATATATTCCTAAAGTAAGTAGATAACATGCATCAAATATACAATCGTTTAGTTACCAATTACATACCTTTAAACTATTTTTTATGACCTGTAAACAATATTTAGAAATAAACTAAAAACAGTAAAAACGTATATGTCAAATTTATTGAGGTTTTTATTAAAAGTTTGGTTAGAATTAAATGTTAGTGGAATCAAAATGACCTCACACCGAACTAGCGTATTGTTCAACATTTTATTCTGTCTTTAAATTTTTATTTCCTATATCATAAAAAATAAAGCGTATTTTAATTGTGTTTCAGCTGATTTTTATGCATTTTATGTTAAAAACAATATTATATATAAAAAATTTTATACGACCCCACTGTTTTGTTATTTGTTGCTCATTATTTTTTTTTTTTTGTTTGTTAATTGTTATGTCAAATATTGAACAAAGTTGGTGTTTTAGTTAATAAGTGATTTGTAAATATTGGGTGATGTCACATTCTAAGTATTTTATAGTTTTATATTTTTGTCCATTTTAATTTGAACTTAGCTAGTTATAGCTTATATACCTTTATTAAAAAAAAAAATTAGAAAATTAATTTAAAAGTACAATTTTTTATTGGCTGTAGATAATAATATCTAATGGGTCCCTCGCGCCTCTTGATTTTGAATTATTTAATTAAGATTTTGATTTTCAACATCCGGTATTTAAATGGATTATGCAGGGTGTTTCTGAAAGTAATGCATTTATTTCACGTTCGGAATAAGTTTGATATTTTGACTAAAAAAAATTTAAACATTAAAAATCGACTAATTATTTTAACACATTCACCGCCAAGCCAATTTTCATAAAACTTCCCAGCACGCCACCCATAAGAGCGACTCAGCGGACACCGGTGTCCGCTCTGGCGCCATGCCTAAAAAAGCATTTTTCCCTCGCATCACGCCAGAGCGGACAAAATTTTTCTGATTTTACCACGCCACAGCGGACACAAATATCTCAGCGGATACGTCGTAACAGGTCTGTTTGCCGAAGCGGATCGCGCGCCAAATGTCTTGCTAAGCTCAGTATTGCATAAATTAGCGTAGTAGACACTTGACAGTGGTTTTTCGCCACAAGTTTTTTCTATTTTGTTTTTTCATAAAGTGACAATGAGCAGCAGATCGAGACATATGTCCCTTGTGGAATGTTTTAATAAGGACCATAATAAATTAGTTTTTTGGCCATTTTGTTTTTATACTAAAAAAATTAAAAATGTGTGTACCTATAAAACATTATATTTTTTTAGTTATTTGTTATAAATAACGAGAATTTTCTTGATATGTTTATTTGTTTTAAGATTTGTTAAAAATGCTTAAGTTATATTGTGTCTAGTTGTACATAATATAACCATAATCAATAAGTTTTTTGATATTTTATTTTGTATACTATAGAATGTTAAAATGGTTTTACATTTCCATTGAAAAAAAATTTGTCCGCTCTGGCGCCTAGAGTTTAGCTGCTTTAAAAACTTTTTTACACGCCACAGCGGACACAATAGCGGACACAGTCCATAAAATTGAAACAAAAATATTACCGTTTTAAAAAAGCAAAATTTTTGCTGAATAAACATAATGGGTGTTTGTTTAAATAATTTGACAAACGGTAAATTTTTTGTAATAAAAGTTTTTTTATATTGAAATTAGATCCATTACAATTTATTTGGTCACTTTTGAAGATGACTTCGGCCAAGTGGCCACCTCCGGACGCCACACACAAATCGGCCCGTTTTTCGGTATTTTCCATTACTTTTTGGAGTATTTCGGGTTGAATGGCAGCGATTTCTCGGCGTATGTTGGCCTTAAGTTTTTGGAGAGTGGCTGGTTTATTGGCATAAGCCTTTCCCTTCAGGTATCCCCACAGGAAAAAGTCAGGTGCGGTACCAATCTGGTGAATGAGCCTGCCTGTCCAAATCTCCATATTTCGATATCAATCGATTCGGGAACATGGCACGCAATAAATCCATTGTTGCGCCGTCTTGCTGGAACCAATAGTCGCCCATGTCATGTTCGTCCACCTCATTTGCCACAAAATCGCGTAACACGGCCCGATATCGCTCGCCATTGACTATTACCATGGCGCTGTTATCGTCTTCGAAAAAGTACGGGCCGATGACCCTTTCAGCACAAACACCGCACCAAACAGTGACTTTGGGGGAATGCAACGGCTCTTCGAAGATCATTTGAGGATTTTCAATGCCCCAAAAGCGGGTATTTTACATATTAACAACGCCACACAGCGTGAAATGTGATTCATCGGTCATGATCAAAAAGCTCCAAAAATCAGGTTGACCGGCAAAGATGTCCTGCATATTGCGAACGTATTGGATGCGACGCGTCCTATCAGTTGGCAATAATTGTTGAATGGTCTGCATTTTGTAAGGAAAGGCGCGCAAATCCACCTTTAACAACCGCCACATGGACATGGGGGACATGCCAAACTGCTGAGTACGGTGTCGGACCGAAATTTGTTAACGCTCCGCGACGTCGGCACTTACGGCTGCTATTGCTTCCATACTTCGTCTGATACGCGGCTTATTTCGACGGACAGAGGTTGCCAAAGATCCTGTGGCATTAAATTTTGCAACCAAAGCACGAATAGTCTTCGGGGTAGGCGCATTCTGGCCACGAACGCGCGTTGAGTCAGCGTAACAGAGGAGTTTGTACAATTTCAGCACGTTATTGTGGTGTAAGGTGGTTCATTGTTAAAATTGTACGGGACTGACGTTTCTAAAACATTAACGAACATGGCAATCTGTCACCTGGTTGTCAAGTTATTTGAAAAAAACATCGGGTACCACTATAAGATATACCCTTTATATGTAATTACAAAAATAAACAAAATACAGTACAAAATCTAAAAAACTCAAAAAAAACTCTGAAATACAAATAAAATCGGGGTTTACATAATTAAAAGTAATTTTATTATTGCCACCAGGTTTTTAATTCGGGAACATCGTAAAAACCTCTTTTTGATATTTGTCTTGGTGGATTTGTAGAACCTAAAACATCATCCCAAGAATAACCCATTTGATCCTTTTTTTTTGCGGCCATTTCCACGCCTTCAAATATTTCTCCATCGCATTTATTGTGACTTCTTTGTTGTCGAAGGCACTGGAAATTGTTAATTATCATATTCAAAAACAATAAACGTTCCCATTTCGCGCACGACATATCCAAATTGAAAATCTGGCTTTGAAGTTTCCTTGCTATTTACGTATTCAACAAACTGGCGTTCTCTATTCCTTTCTTCATCCAGTTCAACGAAATCAATGTCGCTTGAAGAATCGTCATTGTACTGTAACGAGGAATCGTTTTTATTAGTGACAGACGTACTAGGCTCATTGAAATTACTAGCAGTCTCTTGGTGAGAAGCAGTTTCTTCGTGAGGTGATTCATTTTCATTGCAAAGACTTTTTCCAGCCAGAATGTTAATTTTTATTCTGCGTACTATTGGTAGGCTTTGTAGATTCCAATCTTATATCAACAAGTCTTTGTAGGAAAGCAGAGTGAACGTCATTTGAATTAGATTCCACATCGCTTTTTGGTATGCGATCTAAAAGTTTGTTTACATTTACTGGCACAACGCCACACTTGCGAAAACTTGATTTTAAATTGTCTGCTACACTTGTTTCAATAATAGCAAGCATTTTCTTTAATAGCGGTGGAAAGTTTTGTTTCTGGATATTGGTATTGTGCATTCCTTCCTCCGTATCCTTCCATTCTGCCTCCATGCTATTTTTAAAGTACTAAAGAACGCCATATCGAAGGTTTGCGTTAAATGAGTACTGTTTGGTGGTAAGCAAATTAAATTTATTTGGTTCTCACGGTAAAGCCTCAAGGCGTGAACGGTAATATGGGATGAAAGATTATCACATAGCAATATTTTTTTCCTGACAGTTTTCTAAATCTTGGCACAATTTGTCTTTCAAGCCAATCAGTGAATATGGCCGCATCAAACCACCCATTTTTGGTATCATTATATCGACATCTCTTTGGGCCGTTCTCCGTCCATGTTGTCCACATATGACTTGCTCTGTAAACCACATACGGAGGAAGGAGTTCCTCAGAAGCAAAAATACATTATTGCGTACATATAACCACAGCAGACCCAAAAATTCCATCTTACGTTTGAATTTTATCCCTAAAAATTATCAGCCTCCGAGTCAATTAATACGTAAATGCCAACACTATAAATTTATCTTTTTCGTGGAATCATTAGATGCAATGTTGTCAGGTATCATTTTTTAAATAAATTTTAATTCTCACATACTTACTAGACAAATGGATGGCTAAGAAGAATATTTATAAGGCTGCATATGCTTTTAAGAAATGCATTATTTTCCCAGATATCCCGTATAATGAATTTAAATTTTGGTGTTTTGTGAGTTTGTATTCCATTAATCTTTTTTTTTGTGGCTTTTTACTGAATTTATATTCTTGATATAAAAGAAATTGGCAGCTAACCAATTACCCATAAGTTCCATCCATCAATACATATTTTTATTTAAGTACATGAGGGATCCTGCTGAATTAAATTGTAAAATAATTCTTTTAAAGGCTGTGATATTTAGGTATTTAGCTATAAACCATTCAATGAACGAATTAGCATTGTATTTTTCGTCTTGTAGGCAATTTATTATATCGTAAACAGAAAACAATAATTTAAGTTTCTGAAATTGTCTCTTCAAATATTTAATTATATCCAAAAAAATGGTCAATAAACATTTACCAAAAAAATGTTTGATATTAATTACAGCAGCTCAAATGATCAGTGATGAAGATCTGTTTTTTTTTTCTTAGAATGTGATATGATTATTTTAAAAATATTGGGTAGACTTGTTTTTATTTCTATTTATTTTTAATAGGAAGTAGGTTTTAAATAATTTATTGAACAAACTCATTTATTTTTGCAACAAATACTTTGATATATTTTTGAACATTCCATCAATCGCTTTAAAAAAGTTACTGTTTTTAATTTATATTTGTATTATAAAGTTATACGGAAGTTGATTTCTGAAAGCATATTTAGTTTCAAACCTTTTCATTTCAATTTCACTAGGATTGGATTGATTTTTGCAGCTAAATCTGAATAAGGTCGAAACATAATTTTGAGATAGATATATCTTTTTATGCATAACCAAGGTTACGTTACGTCATTTGATTTTGAATTACAAATAAATTGATCCCAATTTGCTTTTAAGCTAAATATGTGTTCAGAAACATGTTACACTGAGTCGTTATACTCTATACTTTGTCTTTATATTTTAGTAAATTTGTCTTGCCATATTGTAGTAGTATTTGTTGCTATTGTGATAAAAGTTACAGCTGAATAATTTTAAGTAATAAAACTAGCTCAATTTACCAAATTTATGACAATATTACATTCCATTTTCGTTTTAGTACCTACATATTTTATAGTGGGGATAAAAATATAAGTCGATAAATAAAAAAAAGTTAAATAAATTGCATTTTTTTATTACATTGTCCTTTAAATTATACTATTAAGGTATACACAGAGCGTTAGATATACAAAACTATATACAGGGTAGCCTTTTGAAAACGAAACAGTGCCAATTTTGGGCACCACAGGTCATTTACGAAAAAACGCTCGGACTCGTCAATTTTTGGTTTTAGAGGAACACTTTTTTGTCAGTTTCATCCCCTGCACAGAATAGAGGGTTTATGAAACATCGTTATGAAGTCTGCCTTAAACGAGGAGATGCACATTTGGAACATGTACTAAAATGTCAATAATATGTATATCTGAAATAAATAAAAAAATTACAAGTTCAGTACTGTTTATTTCGGGCAATACTGTTTTTTTTTTCTATGTATGTTCAGCTATAATTCTTTAATACGGTGTCCGATTTCAATGATTCTTTTTTTTGTTAGAAAGGGGGTACTTCAGGGGTAGCCCCATATAAATTTGGTCAAAATCTAATAATTGGGTCCATGATAAAATTCTCAAACTCTTTATTTTTTATGTATGTTTAGCGATAATGCTTTACCACCTTGTCCGATTTATATGATTATTTTTTTGTTACTAAGGGGGTACCTCAGGGGTGGTCCCATATAAATTTGGTTAAGATGTGGTGATGGCATCTGCACGATTATAACCCCCGAGTTTTACATCTCTACTATCTACGTAGCCCATTCAGTGGCACACCAAAAATACAAAACCGGTTTAACATAATTTTTACATTGTTAAAGAAAAGGAATTTTATGTAACAATTCTAATTTTATTTCTGTGGCCTTCAATTATTGTTATCAGATGGCATTCTTCTGCAGCCGTAAAGTAGTAAGATTTAGTTTATTTCGTTGTAGAGTCGGCATAAAAATGGCATATCAGTGATAATGGTTTACTCATTTGCTGAGAGGGTGCAAATAATTTTACTTTTTTTTTGAACAATTAATGTGTTAATAGAATAGCCCAACTGTTTAATCAACATCAAAATCTATCGAAAGTATATTTTGGTGTTAGTCCAAAAATTTCGGGAAACGGGGTCAGTAGCTAACAAAAAACGTGAAATGGAAAATGCTGTAGTAAATGAAGCTATAGAGGTGATGATTTTAGAGCATATTGTTCAAGAACCCACGTTGACTACAAGACAGTTGGCGATAACATCTGGTATTAAGAGAAGTAGCCTTCAGAAGATATTGAAAAAACACAAGTGTCATCCCTACAAAATACATCTGGTACAAGAACTTAACGAAGACGACTTTGATAGGCGTTTGTAGTTTTGTGAAATTGTGACTGAACGGGCAATAAATGATCAGTGTGTTTTTCTGACGAATGCACTTTTTTCCTAAATGGTATGGTAAATCGTCACAACTGTCGTTATTGGTCCGTTTCACAGAATATTTCATGAAGTGCATACGCAACATCCGGAAAAACAATGTTTGGGCTGTCATTTTTGATAACCGTATAATTGGTCCCTATTTTTACCTGGAACTTTAACCCCAGTAATGTATCTGGAATTATTAGGAAACGCCATTTATCCAGCAATACGAGAGTTCTGCGCCAGCCCATTTTGCACTGACTGTTCATCAGTATTTGAATCAAACGTTTCCAGGTCAATGGATCGGAAGAAGAGGAAGTATTTAGTGGCCCCCACGGTCTCCGGATCTAACCCCGTTAGATTTTTTATGGGGCCACTTAAAAACTAAAATTTATGCCACCAAGCCAACATCACTGGAAAATCTGCGACAACGGATAATTGATGAATGTCATCAAATCACCCCATAGATGCTTCAAAATGTCCGAGAGCGTTTTGAACAAAACCTCTATTATTACATGGAGGCCCAGGGTCAACATTTCCAGCATTTACTCGACGGACTGAAAAGCATTTAAAGAAAATAAAAATCGTTAAAATATTGCTAGCAAGACAGTAACGATATAAAACTCGGTGGTAAAACTACCTTCAAATTAATATATCATTCGACCCCGCTTTCTATTTAAGATTTTGCTCAACGTTTCTAATTATCGGCAAAAAAAGATGTAAATAGTCCAAAATAAAAAACAATAATAGTGGTCCTAATTTGGATCCGTGTGGTACACCTGAAGTAGTTGTGGTCTAAGCCCACCGTACTTAACAAAAATAATTATGTAGTAGACAAAGTAGATTCCTATACGCTAGCATTAAACAGGAACGTATATCCCATTAACGCCCGTAATGTGTTTTTTAATTGCTAATTTGGAGTAAAATAATATAAAGAATATCTAAAAAGATATTTTTCTACACCCGTATTATAATAATGCACTTATATGCCCATAATCCGTTTCCTAATGATACCCATTATGATACAGATTTTTCATTACGATACAGATTTTTAATCAATAGAAACCTACTATTTTTCAATCAAGCATGCTGTTTGACGTTTGTCCTAGGTTTCTATGTAATTGTTTTAGTTGTCAAAACGTATTAAATTTTCGTAGATAGCTAAACTTCGATAATTATAATATTAAAATGTCTCATATCAGCGATATAGAAGACTCTTCCACACATATCGGAGAAAGCAGAAAATACAGTACAAAATATTTTGCAGCAAAAATCTAGGGAAATACCAATACCCGAAGTAATACCATTAATTACAATTTTGTAGAATTTTTTATAGAAATACGAGTAATTACTGTTATTGTGTTCAATACCAATATAAATATAATATTTATAGGTCTTGATTATTTATCGGGTGTAGAAAAAATAGCGTATGCAACTCTCATGTAATGGTTATTAAAACACTCGCATAGACCATACGAAACTCGCCTTTGGCTCGTTTCGTATCCCGGTTAATGCTCGTGTATTAATAACCATCATTACATGATCGTTGCATAATATACTATTTCGAAAAATTATGCAGGCTTAAAAAATGATACCATCATGGGCGGTGTGAAAGTCGTATTTAGAAAAAATAATATTTATGATATAGTCGCTTTGGTCGCGCGGCGATAGACGGTTCATTGGATGGAGTCCCATATGATTTCAATGAGCAGTCAACATTAGTTCGCTTCTAGAACAGCTTGATTTCAGCCTACTGTCGTTTCAGTCGTCGAATTCGAAGTACACCTTTAGATAGGAAAAAATAAATCCAGAGAGGTTACTTAATTGTAAATTCTACAATCAATTGACCGTTTACTAACTTATAAATAAATAGCAAATCTCATTTCCATGTGTTTTTTTTTTTTCAAGGACGAAAAACGACTAGAATTAATTCATTCCTAATTAAGTCCTTATTTATTGCAAGTACAGTAATGTATGTATAATCCGAACTCGTTCGGTTTATAGATACATTTCTTAACCGTACAAATACATTTTTACCACAAAAAGTTCACGTACTGAATGGCTATAAAAACTTTTATTTATGTTATACAGAAATACATACGTTTATACACACTATAACGTATGTATTTCAAAGTGAAAACAAACTTCTAAGAAAGAGGAACACCGTACAATACATTACATAATATGTACTATAGTACATAAGTATACGTAAGTACAGGCATATTGCAAATACGAAAAAACAGTAAACGTTTAAATAACAACAATAATAAGTAAGATTTTTGAAGAGGCCAATTGGCTAAACACTTCATTGTCTCTTAGTTGTTTCTTTGAACAAAATTGTCAAGAGTACTTTTAACAGATTTCTTGATGCTTAGATCGACAGCCTTCTGTTGAATTCTTCTTAGAAGAATCACTTCATGCAGTGGCAATGCATTTTCTGCCACCCATTGTAGACATGAATTAAATGGCATGACCGCCTCTTTACAGGATATTTTCTGAATAGGTTCGTCATCGGAGTTCTGATTTTGTCCTGTGACGTTAGCTAGGATTTCATCATCTTCTAAGATTTCTATATCCAAATTTTCCTCGTCATCACCTCTTGCTCGTTTTTCAACTTCTATTTTATCCATCGGATTATCAGCACGATTCACTCTGTTCACTAACTCCACTAGGTCTTCCATCAAGCCCTTCTTCTCTTAAGTCACTCAAAGGTATCAGATCATCAGCATCCCATTCATCCATGTTACTGTCCGAAAAAAGTTGACACCATGACTTTTTCACCAATTTTTCAGGCACTTGCTTCCATGATTCGGCTAGTGCAAACACAGCATCTTTCAGCAACACATTTTTCAAACATCGCGCAATGTTTTCATCCCCTTGTAAAAGCACCTCTTGCAGCAATCTTTTCCGATATGTAACTTTTACATTTTGGATCACATTCTGGTCCATCGGCTGAATCAGGGCGGTACAATTGGGTGGTAGAAACATTATTGAATATTACCATCATGGCTGGTTAGTTCTTGGTCTGGTCCAGAGATAACAGAGATATAAGCAGTCATTGATAAAATATAATATTCACATGCCAACATTAATTCGACAATCGATACATTCTATTTCTAGACGCAGGGCGAGGCGACGAAAGTTGAGAAGTAAGAGAAGGGATAAAGAGAAGAATTTTACGCAGACAACTTATTTTTATCAATGAATAAATGTGTAAGCCGCTGTGTGCATATAATATACAATATAAATTTCCATGCCGGTGTAAGCTCTATTGCCACTTCCAACCTAATATCACTAGGTTTTGGAATTTATTGAAAATTATTACATCTAATTTAGTGAAATTACAACTAATTTAGTTAAATTTAATATAACTAATGATTCAAAATTTTTTGGGTTCAGTTGCAATAAAATAGGTTGAATTATTTAAGCTTTTTTAATATATGTAAATAATTTTGTAAACAAAACGAGAATAATGAAATAAGCATATGACAACAGCGGATATTATACCCGTCTGTGTCCCTTAGAATATGTCTTATTCATGTCCGCACCATATTTGTTAGTAGTTACATTACATCTCCTCGTTATCTCTGGTCTGGTCTGTGAGCTGAAGCATTATCCAATACCAAAAGAGCTTTCTCTTGTTGTTTCGAAGATGCTTTTTACGCTTGGTACGAATTCATTGTGAAACCATTCTTTGAAGATATATTGATTTACCGACGCACTGAGCGCACTTTTTTGGTTTCGGTAATAGTCAGGTAGCTGGATGTTTTAAATGGTCTTGGATGTTTTGATTTGCCGATCACAAGCAACCGCTATTTGTTTCGGCCACTTGCATTTGCGCAAGGCATAAATGTTATTCGATCTTTACTGATTTTGCGACCCGGTGCATCCTTTTCGCCTGAGTGTACTAATGTCTTTTCTGGAAGACAGTGCCAGTACAAACCAGATTCATCCGCGTTGTAGATTTGCTCTGTAGAAAGACCGAATTACTCAATTTTTCATTTCAGTTCAATACGTAAAGGTTCCGCGGCATTTTCGTCACTCAACAGCGTCTCCCCGGTAACTTTCAACGAGCGGATTCCAAATCTGTGCTTGAAGCCTTGGAACCATCCTCTACTACCTTCAAACTTGACTTCTTCGCCATAATTCATTTCTGTGAAAAATTGGCGAGCCTTCTCGAGTATGATAGCTTCGGAAATCGGTGCATGTCGCGCTCTCTGTTTTAAAAACCATGTACTCGTATATACTGCATCTTCATTATCAGAAAATTCCGCACTGCGCAACATTAAAGCGTGCTGCTAAGGACGTGAATGAACATCCAGACTCCAGCTGGCGTAAAATTACAGTCTTTTTTCGAGGGTTAATGTAACATGCTTACGTTTAGAAGCCATGGTTTACATAATACATAGGTATGCATGCACACGTACACACAGTCTAAACCGAGAATAACGATCAAGGAGAAGCGACAGTAGCTGTCGGTGCCTTTGATATCGGATGTACCTTTTTCACAGCATGACTTTGATTGATACACAACTTAGCACGCTGAGAAAACATGCTTATTTTCTACACTGAGCGAAATAGTTTGGCAAATTATCTGAAATCATTATTATAGTCCATGCGCAAATGTTGTAATGTGATTTAATTACATTGAAGTAGTTAGGGTTAATAGCAATGGTAAAATTTCGGCACCAAAATATAATTCATTATGTAATAATTAAATATTTATTATAAAAGTAAAAGACGTTTATTATTTTATAATTTATCTATAAAATTTGTTCAATATTTGGTTTATTTATTGTTAAAAATGTAATAAAAGCCCCATATTTAAATTAAATTACCTTTTCCTTAAGTAAAAATAAGGTAAATAAAATTAAGGGTGCCAAAAAAAATTTAGGTAACAATTAAAAAGACATTAAGTTTGAGATATTTAACTAAATATTTGCAATGTGCTTATATTTTCTAAAACTTTTAGGTTTAAAAAGTACTTACATATTTTTAGAATTTCTGGATTTATATTATATTAAAAGGACTTTCAAGTTTATCACTCATTTCTGTATAAACAAGTGTTTTCTCGCCAAGTTAAGCCAGATGTCATTTAAGGTTTATGTATTTAGAGTTAAATACCTGGCCTGGCTATCACCCAGACAATACAAATATGTCAATTGGACGTCCTATCGATATACAATTTTGGATGTCTAGACGTTCAAGAATGTGTTTTTTCTGGACTTCCGACATCCAATAGACATCCAGTGAAGTATACAAATGGCACACTTTTGACCATTCAGAGGACGTTCAATTCTGGAATATATTTGGACGTCGAATACTGAACATTCAAAAAACGTCCAGGATTATATTTCCATTCAGACCACATCCCCACTTTTTTACAGAACCGCAACTTACCACACACTATTTTATATTATTAATAATTTGTTTATTATTTTCGCAAACCGCTATACACCATTTTTTTTTTTTTTTTTTGATTTATTAAAAATCGAACTCACGACACATCCATTATCGTTTTACCCTTTCAATCGCTAGACGAGCTCGACCAAGGAACCACTTGAAAACTTTTTACTAGATACAGTTATAATTGAATAAGATTTCAAACTTCCGCTGATAGAATGAAATGCAATAGATTCAATTTGTCAATTTTTAATGACCAGTTATATTAAAAAAAGAAGTGTAGATGAGTATTATTTGGTAGGCTTAATAAATAACGACCTAAGATGGACGTCCACTGAAAGTCAAATTACTACTAAACTTAAAATTAAGTCCAAAAACAGATATTCTCTGGGTATCAATATTCAGCTGTCAATTTAATTAGCATAAATGGACGTACACTGGATGTCCGGATATGGACGTCCTGACCCTCAAATAGATCTAAAGTGGACGTACATTGGACTATGTGTGCTGTCTGGGCATAGTCGAATTTTTTGAAATAGTACTTATTTAAGTATGCACCAATATTTCCAAAATCAACTCCAGTATGATTCATTCAATAAATGTAAATATGAATGGGCAAAACATCTTTATATTGACATAATTGTACCTTACAATTTAGCCATAATAAAGGGATTTCGCCCATTTTAACCAATCCTAATTATTATATTTTTTTAAATATAATTTCAAAATAAAATAAATAAAATTTCCAGTTCATTGTTTATTAAATTTATTTAAAAGAAGAAAACATATATTTCACAAAATACAATATCTACATATGAAAAATAAAATGTCAAAAATGATTAAATTATTATACTTAATATTTATGCATGTGATAAAATTCTTAGTTTCCTAGTAACTTTTTTGGCACATTTTATATCTGCATTAGAATACCTAAGTGTAAAAATCTTCATCTTATTACTACACAAAACAAACACCAAAAAATACTTAACATTGCTCACGTACTAAACACAACTTGGACTGACTTTGACAGATAACATAATTTTGAGTGATACACAACTTATTTTCGCACATGCGCGTTACAAAACGGTACACTAAAAACACCAAGCTGTCGCTTCTCCTTGATCGTTATTCTCGGGTCTAAAACTCACAAAACAACCAAACTGCGTGGCGATAAAACTCACAGAACAACTAAACAGCTTGGCGAAGTAAGACAAACTAACTCGCAGAGACTTGTAGAAGAAAAATGTTGCATCAGATTATGGATATCATTTTACGCAATTGGGGCGTTCGGATTATAGAGTATTTCGGATTAAGGGGGGTTTGGACTATCCATACATTACTGTATTCAGATTGTGTTTTATATTAGACAGACAGGACTGTCGCATCGACTGCAGCTTTAGAAAGAACAAGACGCCTACTAGATTAAGTGGGGATGGTTTGTGGGAGAGTGTTTATCTGAGGTGAGAGCACGCGTTTTATGAATGAACCAGCTTGTACAACTATGATTCCAGCTTTACACCTTTGCCACGCATTAAAATAAATAGTGTACATTGCTGTAAATCATCTTTAGCTACAAGAATAGTTGCAACCAGAAAAAGACAGATAATAACAGACATTAAGAAACCAAATATACTTCTTTAATCTAATTTGGAAAACCTTTTTTAAATTTTAGACACTTCTGTTAAGTCAATTCCGAATTTATAACCCTTGTATATTCTCCCATCATAATTTGTAATTCGATTTTTGTAAACCAAATTGGTCTAGTAGTTCGTCGTTGGTTTTTTTAAAGAATGGTAAGTGAAATTCGTTTAGTAATATTTATTATAGTCAAAGCACAGAATACACTGAAGTGTACCTCTCGAGAAATTACATAAGAACGCTGTGGCAAATTTTGGTGACCTTCAACCATCGAACTGGGTTCCTTTCGATAACCGGCTTAGCACAATCGGACTGGTCAGAGTCGGTTTGGTTTTATTTTAGATTTATATGAGGGAAGAAATATATAAAATTGGGCTTCGATATTTTTATTGATTTTTACTCTAAAGGTTCCCGAGTTCGAAATTGTTTTTTGTAAATGAACGAGAAAACGGCTCTACTGATTTTCTTTAAATTTACCAAAAATAATTTTAATATTTTACTTTCCAGTTATCAGTAAGGAAAGTAGAGGAATAATTCGTTATTTGAAGAAAATCATCGAATTAAAGTTGTTTGTGATGTATTTCTCTATCATTTTTGTTATACGCATGTCTTTAAAATTAAATCGAGAAATACGAGGAAAAGTACAAAATTATAATTTTCTCAATATTTTTGTTGGTAATAAAGATATGAAAAAATGTTTCGAATAAAATATGTATAGAAAATGTTTACTTTTAATTCATTTTCTAAACATTTGATTGTATAGGACACATTAGATATATAAGGTTGGAGGTTACAAAATGATAAATAATTTAAGTCTTGGTCACATTTAAGTTGGAATTATTTTCTATTTTTAATAAATAAACGTTGTATTACATACAACTTGGTGTGTTCATCTTCTTGATCATAAAAGATTGGATTAAATAAAACAATTCATATTAAAGGTAATACATTTAATAATACGCTTTCTATTGATGTCTCCAAATAATTATTTTTACTTTTTTCTTACGTAAACTTACATTTCGGTTTGCATATTTTAATGCATAATAGATTCGTAATCTACCATATAAATTAATTAAATGGGTAAACACTGTTTACAGGGGTTATCAAACATAACTGTTTTAAACATACTGTTACACAGGTTTTTGGTATCGCAATATATTTCAATTCAACTTTAACAACAATTATACAACTGATAACATTAACATGTAACGTCTATCATAAAAACTGAAAACTGACTTCAGGATTATCCTTATATAGCTTGCTCGAACCTTCTCGAACTGTCGTCTAGAATATTCTTGACGGGTAATGACATTTGCATACATTTCTGAACTATTCTATCTTCTTTTACTTGTACTTTTACTTATGACGACCGCAGCACACTGTAGGGTAACATTCCACTTCTTTTTCCATTTGTATGTTTCTTATAATAGCCGCAGGCTACTACGGGTGCTGCGTAACATTGCTCCCTCCTCTCTAGTTATTAGCCCCGAATAACTTGATTACTGGGACCTGGTTGGAGCCAACTGGGAGGATCTGGACCACGAAATGGCGCTAGCTTTTCAACATGAACTATCTTGGATTTACTTCCCGCTGACAGTTGAATGTGGCAGATCAGTTCGTTGATTTTCCTTAAGGACGGAGTAGGGGCCTTCCCAGTTCCGTTTCGATTTCTGACAAAGTCCTCCTTGCTGCTTGGGATTGCACAGCCATACCTTGTCTCAAAATGTGTATCTGTAGCACGGCTGTCGATTCCAGCTTCTGCTTTATCGGTGTGGTCTTTCAGTCGTTCCCGAGCGCATCCATAGACCTTTGTCCTGCTTGCATACATCACATTTTTTACACCAATCCGCTACATCCCGTCGGCAATTGACCCAATAAAATCTTTCCCGAACTCGTACCAGTGTCCTCTTCTTGCACGAAATTAAAATTTCGATCGATAAATTAGTTCATACACTGTAATAAAGTTTGTGCTTTAGTAATAATAATTATTTTGGCGTTTTTCACTGAAATGTTTCAGTGCGTTCTGACTTTCTTTTTTTTCATATCGATAAAGAAGGACACAAATATACTCAGTGCATACTTCCAGTTCCAGTGAAAAACACTATTAGCATTCGTTATTAGATATACAGGATGTAACAAAAAAGTAGGTCATAAATGGAACCATATATTCTGGGCTTAAAAATAACTCGATTGAACATAAGTTTTCTTAATGATAATGTGCACACAAAAAAAGTTACAGCCCTTGGGAAGTACGAAATGAAAATCGATTTTTTCCAATATTTGATGAACATTTTCTAATGAAAATGGATACATGGCGCTTTTATCGTAAGGGCATCCTTTTCATATAAAACCCCTAAACCCCCAAAACTTTTCTATGCGTTACAATTAAATTAGTATTGTAACACAATTGGTTTAATACATCATTTTTTAAATTATTTTGCCTCTTAGCCCTTTTTCGAAAAGCCAGTTTTTATCGAGAAACAGCCTCTTTTTAATTATCCTTCAAAAATGTTTAGTTACAAAAAGTAGGTTATAACCGAGTATTCATATTATTCGCAGGTATAAAAATATGTACAAATGTTTAGTATTTACTATAATAAATGTTCAAAATGGCCTACATTTTTCTGAATAGACATTCGGCACCGTTTTAAAAAGGAAAACCGAATTTTTTGATCATTGGCTTCTGACGAAATCGATTTGAACTTCTGGTTGGCCAAGAAATAGGTGCATCAGGGCCTCTTCCAATCCAACGTCCAGGGTACAGACCGAAAAGATATTTCCCAACTTCGTTATCAAAATGCTCTGGAGCTCCATCTTGTATATACCACATATTTTGCCTTATTCCTCAATTTACCTTTTTCAAGTACTCTGATAAATCATTTTGTAAGAACTGCAAATATTTTGCACCATTTAAATTATTTGAAAGAAATACTGGTCCTATTAAAATATTATTCACAATGGCTGCCCAAACATGATTTTCTTCGGCCCATTTGTGTTCGTTATGGTAATTCGTAATGCCATTTCTAGTGAAGGTAGCTTCATAAACAAAATATGATTAATTGAATTGATATTTCGACTGTTTTTCGTTAAGAACCGGTCGCAAAATCCCATTATTTTAGGATAATCTTCATCTAGTAATTGCAGCTCAAATGCTCATCACTTCAGTTGGGGCAGTAAGGATAACAAAGCTAGAGGCAAGTCACCTTATGATTATATTATAATAACCAAAAATCTTATTTTAAATAAAGGTACTACACCAACATTTTTAAACTCTCGCAGTCAAACACTAATAGATATCACTTTATCCACAACTGTTATCTATAAATCTACTCTAAACTGGCAAGCGTCTGATGACATTTCGATGTCAGACCACCGCTGGTTAACATTCAAAATAAACTTGATGTTGTCGACCTCCACGCTGTCTCGGAACCCTAGGAAGACGGACAGGGCAATCTATGCCTACCTTCTCCAAGATGCTCTGAGAGAGGTGGAGGCCGAAAAACTAAACAATAACAATTCGTTGGAAAAGTACTCGAACACTAACCAAAGCACAATTAACAATGCCTGTAAAACATTCTGCCCCTTGAGGTTGGTCCAACACGATTAGATGACTACCGCATGCTGGTGTCACGAGTTGAATCACCTCAGGAAGATGGCTAGGAAATCTTAATAAGGCAAGAACCACAAAACTCGAAGGTTTTCTGAAGGCAGCGAGGATTCGAAAAGTTCTCTTAAGAGATCCACACCGCTGTATTGGTGCGCTTATTGAAGAGGATGGCATGAAAACTGCAAACCTCGAAGATAGCATCAAACTTCTGCTTTCAACACACTTCCCTGACTCGGTCATCACAAATGTGGCCGACTGGGCAGAGGAAGAATACAACCTATCTGTCTACAATTGGAAAACTGCCAAACACATTGTAGATGATGACAAAATTAGATGGGCAGTATCTAGCTTCTATCCATGTAAATCGCCAGGACCTGACGGTATCTTCCCAGCCCTACTTCAGTGGGGTCTGGAAGAACTCACACCGTACCTGGTAGGTATATTCAGATCCTCATTGGCTCTGAGGTATATCCCTCAAAAATGGAGGTAGTCTTTATACCCAAACCTGGAAGGATGGATTACACTGTCCTAAAAACCTACCGACCAATTAGTGTGACATCGTTTTCCATGAAGACATTGGAAAGGCTATGCGAAAGGTAGATAAGGGATGTGGTGATTACAACCACACCACTACAGCCAAATCTGCATACACCCCAGGCAGATCTACTGAATTAGCCCTTCACCTAGTTGCTGGCCGAATAGAGAGTTCACTGGACGTTAAAGAGTCCGCATTGGGTGTTTTCATAGACATAGAAAGGTGCTTTTGATAAGAAGATCTTTCCCAAAAGAATACATTCACTAAACAACAGAAGTGTTCCACAGATGGTTAGTGCTCTCAAAGCGAGCAGGAAACATAAGTGTAGAAGATGTGAATATAAGAGGCTTGGTTGCGAGGGGATGTCCACAAGAAGGGGTGCTGTCACCTGTACTGTCCATGGTCCTCGGCACCCTCATTAGCCGCCTCAATAATGACAGTCACTACACAATAGCGTATACAGATGACTTGGTTATTCTGCAAACAGGGAATTTTGAGAACATACTTTGCGAAAGAATGCAAGTAACTCTCAAAATTATAGAACAGTGGTGCAAGGACCATTTACTATCAATCCCAAAAGACAAATATGGTCCTTTTCACAAGGAAAGGGATAAAAATGGAATTAAAACCTCCCGAACTCTTAAACACAAAGCTAAACTTTGCAACAGAGGTGAAGTACCTAGGTCTCACCTATAGCAAGTTGACGTGGAACTCACACTTAGAAAACGGAGTATAAAAAGCATACATTGCTTATGAACAATGTCGCCGAACCGTGGGGCGGACCTGGAGTTTCTCCCCCAGAGTCGTCGCATGGACACGGCTATCATAAAACCTATGCTAATATACGGTGCAGTTGCCTGGGTACCCAAAATCCCAAAAATTGACGGCTATCCGCAAACTAGTACAAATTTAAAGAATAGCATGTCTCAACATAACAGGAGCCAATGAAAATCACACCGACCATAGCCATGGAAGTCATTCTTAATCTCACTCCCCTTGATATTTACATCAAGGAGGTTGCTCTGATGATAATGACACGCCTCCGCACGGTTGGGATAGAACCTGATGTAGGATCTCGTGAGACGAGATACCGATTTTTGGCAGGAGGCGCTCGATACGCTCCCACTGCTTCAAGCGAACATGGACACCATCTCACCGAGATACTCGTATATCTTCCATAAGCCATATAAAGTTATAATAGAACAAATAAAAGAGCCGGAAGTGACAGGTACGATTCATATCTACAACGACGGTTCTAAAACAAAACAAGGCTCAGGATGTGGAATATAGATCCTTAAATCTTAGTGCCAGTGTAGTTCAAACCGAGCTCACGGGGATTCTCATGCAAAAGAAATCACCAGAAATAATATCACTGGAAGAAACATGCTCATCTATACAAATAGCAAACAAGCACTACTCACCCTAAACAGACCACGAATTTATTCGCCGAAGTATCCATCAACAATATGGTCAACTTAAGATGGATCAAAGATCACGCCACATCGAAAGGTAACAGATTCACTTGCCAAGATGACAGCCAACCAAATACTTTCTGGACCTTCTATTGGATTGACAACATCGGTAGTGACAAACCTAATTAAAGAACAGTCCCTTGTTAAATTCAAGGAAAGATGGGATGAAACAAAAAGCTGCAGATTTGCCAGGGTGTTTTTAAGTTATCCTGACAACACTACAGCAAACAAGTACTTGATTATGACTAGGATAAAATCCGCGCCTGATCACAGGCATTCTGACTGGATATTGCCAACTACGGAAATATCTCCATATCATGGGGCTGTTAGAATCCGCACCCTGCAGGGGTTGCGAACAAGAAGATGAAACCATCGAGCATATCCTCTATGATTGCTCGACGCTCTCATTTATTAGAAGATTTATTTTTGGCGAGTATCGGCTAACACCGGTCGATATAAGAGAAGCACCACTTGGCGGTGTTGTCAACTACATTAAATATGTACGCTGGCTCACGAGCTGTCTACTTAGGAGGATACACAATGGGCCTAGTGAAGACTAAGTGCTGTGTGTTTACCCATCCTCCACACGTTACAGATACACATACAGAGTTGTAGAATAATTTTAAAATTCGGAAACAAATCTCAAAAATCCCCCTACGAATTATTAAGACCATCCTCGAACCCCAAAGGTGATAAAATATACTTGGAGATTTGAAAAAAAGCTTGTCAGCGCCAGGATTCGAACCCAGACATCTTTCTTCTGTACACAAATTTCCTAACCACTGGACCATTGCGACATTGACTGTCGAGATGTGCTTCGGGCCAAGCGCAGTTTTCAGGTTCGTTCTCAAATCTTCAAATACCTCTAACACAGCGTAGGTATATATTAAAAATGCATTTAAATGCATACTGAGCCCATATGTGTGAGTTAAGTTTGCGACGTAAACCTGTTTACGAAAATTGTGAACACAGGCTTGCCTTTGCGGGTTTCTTTCTTTTGTTTATTCCAGGTAATAAATTATATATATTATTGCATTATTTTTTTGTGATTATTTATCTGAATAAACTAATTATTAATATATCGTAGAATGCAAATCGAAATCCGAAAGGTCAGAATTATCTGAAATAAGTTGTGGAATAATTTGAAAATTCGGAAACAATTCTCAAAAATCCCCCTACGAATTATTAAGACCATCCTCGAACAAGTTTTTCCCGCAACTTCTTTTAGTCAAAATATGCAAAACAATTTATACAATGATCATCAATATTTATATTTATATGACACTTTAGTATATCAATAGCTTTATCAAAACTTTAAACCACAACTTGATAAAAAAATTATAAAACAGTAGTTTTCTTATCACAGGAAGACACAAAGGAAGTACTGAGTAACATCGGGAATTTTATACTTCACAGTATTATTTCATCAAAGTAATTCAAAAATTGTGTTTATTGTAATATTTTTTCATGACACTACTCAGAACTAAAGTTAAAAATTAGTTAGGTAGGTACTTACAGTTGTAAATTGTTGAAATGTGGTTCGATTTGGGTAGAAAGGAAAATTTTCCGTCAAATTACGGCTCACATGCCACTGCTGTTACCGTAGACGTTTTGGATGCAGGGTTTATAACTGCAGGTGTTATATTGGTTATAGCGTTTTTTATTTCTATACCAACTACAAGACTAAAGGATGTAAGTACTAGATTATTATTTCTATATTGTAGCGCACAGACAAAACAAAAACAGTGACAGTTTTATTAAAATTTTATAAAATGATAATAATAAAGATGAAACTCTTATAATAAAACGATACAAACGAAAATAACTCATTTTATTGCAAAGTAAACGTTAAAATTAAGATATTTATAATTATTTTTTATTTTATTTAATACTTTATAATTAGTTAATTAACAATAACGGGATTAATACACCAGATCAGTGGATCAATCACAAACATAAAAAACAAAATACTTATTTTAAAATAACTAATTAACAAGAAAAATGTTTATTTTATGTGACAACTAAATATTAGGATATAGAAGAATTTTTAATTCTAAAACGGAGTGATATCGCCATTAGATTTTATGACTGTTTGAATTCAGTTGGTCATTGAACCAGATAAGGATACATGAACTTTCAGGGGAATTTTTTTTCTAAATCTGCTCTATTTTGGCTTTGCGTTCTGGTAATGTCCTACGTGGATTGATCCTTAATATATGTTTAGTAAAAGTAAAAGAAAAATAAAAAATCTACAAATAAATATAAAAAAAATATTTAGAATTATATTATTGTCTTTTTTTTTAGTAGTCATCTTTTACTCAGCCCTGTCTGCACATTGTCTGTGCTTTCTTCTCCATACTCTGGTAACTGATCTTGAAGTTCTGGCAATCGACCAAACTTCTTCCGGAATACAGATGCCAGACCTCGAGCGTCGTAGATGTTGGCGGAAGTGCTATGGACCAGCGAGTTATCTTTAGGAACCGTGAGCAGGTCTGGTTGTTGCTCGGTTGTAACACCATATCTTGCTTTTCCGGTACCTCCATATGTACCCATAAATTCTTCAAAGACAAGGTCAGGTGTTTCTTGAGCTGGTTTACTTTTTCTTTCTCTTCATGGTCACCCTCAAATGGCGCCAGCCGGTTTTGGTGCACTACCTTTGGTTTACCGGTCGGGATCTTACTCATACGGTAAATGACATCATTAATTTTTTTTCTTGATGAGGTACGGACCTTCCCAAGACCTTTGAAGCTTTGGAGGACAACACTTTTGGGTTATGGAGCCAGACTTTGTCGCCTTCCTTGAAACATCCTTCTGTGACTTGGGTATCGTATCGCTTCTTAATTCTGTCGCTGGCGATTTGAAGATGTGAGCGGACCAATTCATGCATATCGTCCATTCTTCTTCGTAACTGGATCACATAATCCTTACCTGCTACATTTTCTCCAGGTCGGCATCCAAACTCAAGGTCGCACGGTAGTCTCATCTCACGCACAAACAGGACCTTTGCTGGTGTTTGGCTTGTTGATTCATTGACAGCGGATTTATAAGACATTGCAAAGAGCGAAAGATACTGATCCCAATCTCGCTGATGGTTTGTAACTACTTTTGACAGATATTTGCCAATGGTCTTATTCATTCGTTCTACCATTCCATCGGATTGTGGGTGTAATACTGTGGTTTTGGTTTTCTTCATGTCTAGTCTGTCACAAATTCCACGGAAAAGTTGGCTTTCAAAATTTCTGTCTTGATCACTGTGGATCTCCAAGGGCACTCCAAAACGACAAATAAACTCTTTTATCAATACATCTGCAACAGTTGCGGCCTCTTGATTTGGAATGGCGTAGACTTCCAACCACTTCGTGAAATAATCCATAACCACCATCATATATTTATTATCATTCTCGGTCATGGGGAATGGTCCACCAATATCGATCCTCTCAAATGAACTACCAACGTTGTATTGCTTCATGAGAGCCTTCCTTTGTCGCTGAGGTTATTACTCATAGCACAACTGGTACATTTCTTACACCAGTCCTGTACATCATCGGAACTGTTCATCCAGTAAAACCTTTCCCGAAGTCTCTGAAGGGTTTTCCTAACACCGAGATGTCCTCCTGATGGACTGTCGTGTAACTGACGAAGTACTGCTACTCCTTGGAATGACCAACCGTCTAATGTTCTCGAAACCACAATCATTTTCAAGTACTCGCTTTAATAAGTCGTCTTCCAGGATAAAGGAGGCCCACTGAGCCCAATATGATTTAACTACTGGAGAGAGTTTTGATACTTCTTGCCAAGTAGGTCGACAATTTTCCTCTTTCCATTCTCTTATCTTCTTTAAAACTGGATCGTTCCCTTGTTCTTCCCTAAGTTTGACAGGAACCCACTCATCGCTGACAACCGACGTTCTTCGTACTTCTTTAACAGATGTGGCCAACCCCTTTCCAATCACAGTTCCTTGACCAACACCTTCATTGCACTTCGGAAGTTCCGCCATGACAGGCGTTGCTTTCTCTACAGTTTCTTGCAACCGCCTTACTCTTAAGGTACCATTTCGGTAGGCGCGACAGACGACCGCCGACGCGACACACGACCGCCAACGCGACCGAGAAGTGTCGCTTCACATCTAAAATACATACAATTATATGAAACACATTTTCCACGGCGCGACACGAGAAGTGTCGTCAAAACAACACTTCCTGGAGACACTTCTGAATCTGCCTCGGGGCAAAGGTTTGCTGCGTGTCGTACTCGAGGTCACTGTTCCCGAGCATCGGTTCATTTTGAGGGTGATTAGGATGGAAATTTATTTCGATCTAGGCAGCGTTGCCAGATTTTGGAACAGTATGGGTAAAAAAAAAACCGTAGATCTGAACAGTAGATTTTAATACAGAGGGAAATAATTATAATTTGCAGTGTAGTAAATAAAAAACAAGTATATACGAAACGAAAAATAAACTTTTTTCTACCCAAATTAGAAAGTAAACAAAAAATAAAAACATTTTTATTATATACTTAACGTACGGGAAAAAACCAATTAAAAATAATAAGTACCTACTTCTTTTAGATCAGTCTGAATAACATAATTTAAAATCGTAGTGTTTGGCATATGCATGTTCTTTTTATGATGCCCTATTAATTCTTTGTTTCATTTTAAATAAAAACAATGATTACCTTGATGTTTTTTTATGGAGCCAACCTACAGTAGTGGATGCTTATTACGCTGCTTTTACTGCAGAAAATTTACTAAAGAAACTATTATTTAACCATTTGCTGAAGAATGAGGCAAACTTAATAAATTAAGAACAAAATTTACTAGAGACAAAAACATTGGATCTACGTAAAAACAGTAGGTCTGGCAACGCTGATCGTTCCCTCGAATGGTTATTTGCAAGTGTCGCGCGACACTTCTTCATGCTTGCGAAATGTAGGAAGCGTAACATTTATGCATCTGTCGTCCTACTCGACCTTGGGGTCGCTTCAATGGTCGTTTGTCTCTTGACGCGCCTACCCAAATGGTACCTTTATGGTTTCACTACTTTCAGGCAACACCGTTCCTTCCTGTACTGTCACCGGCACGGTTTTTTGATTCGTAGTGTTCTTTGGGCGTTCGCGCGAACTACTTACATTTCCCATTTCACCGCAATTCCAGCACCTAATAGTCTTCGGTTGCTTCTCAATAAGGGTTTTTATCATGTGAAACAATTGGTCAAATTTATTTTCTTGTTCTTCTTCTTTTACAGTCCTTACTTCACTGTATCCACTAGAAACCAGCGTAGCCGCTTCATATTCAAGAGCAGCGGACAAGACATCGCCCAATGTTTTGTGACGGGCTAAACGAAGTATTCTTTGCATTTCATGGTCACAAAGTCCATCTACAAATGCTTGAACGGCCAAACATTCAATCATGGATTCCGGAGCTGATGGGTAGGCAAATAGCACCATCTTCGCAATATCTAATTCCAATTCTTGAAGGCTTTCGTCACGTTTCTGTTTGCGATTCTTCAACTGTAATCTGTACGCCTGCTCCAAGTGTTTGTGGCCATATCGCATGTTGTTCAAAATCATCTGTCTCTTCCACAGGTATTATCTGAAGGACATCTAAAGCGTCTCCTCGAAGGGCGATTGTCAGATGTACTGCCTTTTCTCTCTCAGACCATTCGTTTTCCCTCGCAGCTGTCTCGAACTGTTTGAGGTAGTTTCTCCAACATCTTTCCGTCCAAGGTTGGGGCTTTAATACGAGCAGAGTTTACAGCTCCTTCAATTTTAACTTCGACTCCACCTCATGACACTTTATTTCACCGTCCTTGGCCGATTCGGAATGTTCCAGTTCTTCAATCTTCTTTTCCATCTCTTTTATTTTCTCCTCAACGGAAGACATTATTTTTTTCTCAACGGAAGAAATCTTATCTTTCATAGAAGAAATTTCGTTTTTCATAGAAGACATTTCGGAAGACACTTTTTCTTGTAAAGAAAAAAATATTAGACGAAAATTATTTTCCATAGAAGACATTTTGTTTTCCAAGTCGGAAGAAATTTCGGTTTTTAAAGAAGATATGTCAGAAGACACCTTTTCTTCTAAGGAAGAAACTTTACTTTCTAATGAGGAAATATTAGAAGAAATATCGGTTTTCATGGAAGACATATCAGAAGAAATTGAAGAAATTATAGCAGACGCATCATCCGAAAATAGAAACGTTTTTTAAGTCGTTCTGCCAGCTCTGATTTCTTCCCTGTTGTCTCCAGTTCACGTTTTTCTAATTACCGACGTAGCTCAGGTACTTTTAAATCACACAGTTTTTTTTTCCATGATTGTCCACTATTTATTTATAGTTCCACTTCTAACACCAATGTAACGATAGTCTAATTTATTTATAGTTTATTTATTTAAAACACACTATTTACAATTTATTTATGACGTACCTACTAATTAATTTATATAATACTTAGGCACTAGCTCACAATTCTAATTTATTTAATGCAATTTATGTGTTCAGTCCAATACTTTTTACTAAACTAACGGTCCGCTGATAAGTAGGGCTATTTATACCAAGTCCATCTCTGCTACGAGAAGTCTCTAGAAGCTCCCGAAAATTCCATCTCTGACTCAACGGCACTTTTCGCTGTTTTAGCCGGTTCTCGAGCATCAGCGGCATTCCTAGAAGATTCCGTTGTTTCGAGCATGAGTCGGGTGGCAAGCTGAAGGTCGCTTGCTTTAGAGACGGCTTAGGAATTTTCATGACAATATCTATGATTTGAAAGATTCGTATGTCCTGCCCTACCTTGTGACGTCATTGCGTAAAATAAGGTGATTTTAAGCAGGTCATTGTTCGTTTCATGGATCTGTTAACGTGTTGACTTCTCTTTTTATCTAGAGGCTTTCGTTAAAGCATCTCGCTCCCTCGGACTCAGAAAAGTGAGCCAAAGAGACGCGATTAGCCAAAGTGCAGTGGCGTACCAAAAAATAGAGATTAACACGTATGAAAATAATAAAATTATTAAAATTGAATTTATATTTTTGTGTTATTTATTTTAAAATAATGTGTTTTTATGAAATGTAACCGCCCCTGATTAAGAATTAAGTGTTAAATTCAAAGCTTTCTTTAAATATCAATAAAAATATTTTTAAATGTGATTAAGTGGGTGTGCATCCTTTTTTATTTATTGCTATCAGATAAAAAAAAAACATTCTTGTTTAGGCTCAGAAATAAGATATCTTCATCGTAATGTCCTAAACTCGTATCTTTTTTAGAACTTGGTAGGTATATTTATTTATTAAATAACACACAAGAAATATAAAAATAACAAAGTAGATAAAATCAGAACGTTTGTATTGTCGCGGTCACGCCTTTATTGTTCTATTTTTTAACTCATAACTTCACTTCTTCCTTGACTTGACGATTGGATTGATGGCGCTGTGTAACGTTCATGCAGCGTTGCCGGTTTTAACAAAGTCCTGGGCATGTCATCGCGTTACAAGATTCTATATTTGTCGTAGACTTTTTTTAAATATGTTCGCGAATTTCTCGGGAACCACTTAACGGATTTTAATGTTTTTAGGCTCATTTTGAGCGGGAGTTCTCCAAGTTGGTTCCTTCCCAGAGAGGATAAATTATTTATTTATTATTAATTAACTGTAATAAAATTAATTATTTTTTCCTTTTTATTTTTTTTTTTGTTTATGTTCAATTACAGGTAGTGTTTAGATAGTTACTCAGATATAATATACTTTAAAAAAATACGTGTGGCACTCGGGGACTGCCGCGGTAAAGCTATTGCATAGCATTTTTTATATAAACTTTCTCACAAACAGCTACTTACGTATTCGTCCGATTACGGAGCGGCTCGTCTCGATCCGTGCGAGCTTCGTACAGTCGTACCATATACATACACGTTAAGGTTCAACTAGTCGCGTGCTAGTTAAATTTATTTAACTCGAAAATCATTTTTTAAAAACAAAAATTTACTTTTTGAAGATTAGAGACTTTATTTATCTGACTTTACTCTACAACAATCTAAGCTGGAATGAATTTTTAATAATCTATTTTACAAGATAATGCTAAATGCAGAGTTAACAGTTTACACCGTTTACGGTTTTATATTTAGATAGAATTAGCGTTTCTTCTTATATAACTTACTCGAACTCACTCGTGGACGCGGCCAAAAATCACGCTGTTCATTGCCTTTTTCGTTTTATCGATTTTTGGATTTTTCGATTTTTATTAGTGAGTCGTAGAAAAAATAGCCGCACCGCTGTGCCGGTTGGAGTGGAGGGTGTTAGGTTTATTTTCGTTACGGAATTTCTTGATTCAGTCGCCGCGCTCAATGCCCGCGATAAAAGCTATGCAATAGCTTAAAAATGTTAGGTGACGCTACACAAATGTTTATTCTCAAAGTGGACGGTAGGCGAAATAAGTTTGATCTAGAGGAAAAGGCATATGTCTAGCAAACATGGATACCCGGATTCGATTCCCGGCTGCGACGGGCTTTTTTTCAAATCTCCAATTATTTTTTTAACCTGTGGGGTTCGAGGATAGTCTTAAAAATTCATAGGGGGATTTTTGAGATTTGTTTTCGAATTTTCAAATTATTCAGCCACTTATTTCAGATATTTCTTAGACTTTTAGGACTTCAATTTGCGATTTCACGATAAATACATTTACACTTTTCAAATCTAAAAAACCCTAATTAAATCGTAATAAATTATTAGAGAAATTTTATGAAAATTATCTAGATTTTTGAATAAACTAGTGAAGGCTTTTGAACCTTGCAAAGTAATCAGAACCTACCTATTTTATCCCATAGATTTAACCAAAAATGACACTGTACTGCTACTTTCTGTTGTGCAAGCAATTATGGACCTTATTATCAACCAATGTTTTTATAAACAAGGCTTGTTTATCCTATACACAAGGTTAAATGTGCCAATAGCGTCAAGCCTTGTTGGAAAATAAACCTTTGCTATTTGCGATTCAAACTAAGTGATACGCCCTCTAGAGGAAATTTGTAGAAGGTCCCTATAAGTAGGATATCGTTCAGTGTTGCCAGAAGTAGCGAAATTTCGCTAAGTCGTCGTCGGATTATAGCTCTTGAAAAAGTGGATAAGACCTTTTATTTAAGAATCAAAATTTAAGGATTTTTTTATAAAACCGATTTATTATATTGATTTTTTTTAAATTTAATTTCATTTATTAATTTTGTTTTTAAATCAGTTCATAATTTGGCAACATTGGCGTTCGTGTTCATTGTTTACATTTTAAATTGTACGAGATTTTTTTTTTATTTTTTAGCTTTAAATTTGTTTATTTCTTATAGTATGTGATAGTGTTTATATTAAAAATTAAATCTGCGAAAAAGCAAATTGCAATCTATATGGTGTTAATGTCAAAATCAAAACTGAATTATTTATTATTTTCCAAGCGCAGTCGTAAAATTTTCTTTCTTACGATAAATGGATATCTACAAATTCACAATATTGAAATTTTGCAAAACTTTGTTTAGAATCAAACTGTAATCTCATTTGTGACGGTTTTATTACCATTTACATCAATTCATTTCATAATATAAGAATAAGGATAGTAAGATTTTTAAATAAGTTCATCAATAATAAACGTTTGGTACCTGACATGTCCTTTAAACCACATAATAAAACATGTCCTGGGTTTAGAAAATACATATGTTTAGATGTTCTTGTAGCAACCAATAGGTGAATATTTCCAACAAATTAAGTAATACACATGATAAATATTATATTTATGACGAAAGCACGAAAACTAAACATAAACTAACACTAAATGAATCTCAAAAACACTATTAAAATGAGAATATTATCTAAAAATAGTTAAAAAATCACAAATACAAAATCCCGCACAAAACAAACACATGTAAATAAACAAACATCCTACTTATAGGTGACAAATTTTCACTAATTTCTTGCTTAACAGATTTTACTTTTAGATCATTTAGTGCAGGGCATAGTGGCGCATTCGTTTGCAAAATTGTTTTAATTCGTAATTTTTTTTTAAATGTCCGGAAGGCTTTCCTGATTATAAAAGTGTAAGATGACACTCGATATCTGTTGATGTTATTGTTTAAACAACGAAAAATTAATTAAGCTAGAAAAAATGCATTTTTTGCAATGAATTAATTTTTTTTTATATTATTTAGGATATTTCGAATAAAAAAGTCTTCACGCCCATCATCGTATCTTTAACCCTTTAATTGTTATGAATGTTTTAAAATCCGAAATTGACGAAAATTCTAATTTTCTTGAATTAAATAATATACCCTAAAATTTAAAATGCTATAATTTTAATTTTTTTACCGAATATTCAAACTATAATAAACAAAATAACCTAAATAAATTTTTAAATTTTTGTTTGTTGTTATGTTTTTTTTACGTTATAACAATATGCTTCCTACGCGTGTGTACTTTTAGAGAGAAGTACTTCTATCTCACTTCCAACTCAATGTATAAGATGGGCAAGAGAAAGCCCGATGACGCGCTGAATCAATTTTTGCTGTTTTTCAGAGGTAATAAGTTAAAAAAAATAATATTAAGATTTTTCATAACACTTTGTTATATTTGCCGATTAATAGTTTTGTATCATGTGATTTTTTTTACTTTTTTAGATACTTTTGATAACTTTTTTATTTATTAAAGTTAACAGAAACATTTATTTTTATTCATGAAAAAATTATTGTCAGATACTGCCTGAGAAGTAAAATCTTCTTCAACCTTTTTTTTTTTCAATACGATACGTTAAATACGTTAAAAAGGCCAAATGCACTTGTCGTGATCCGTGAAAAATTTCTACCTGTTACAATGAACATAGTAGGCTGGGGTTATAAAATTTTATGATTTAACAAAAATAAGGAAAAACAAATTTTTTCCATGCACGTCGGATGCTTTGAAATTGCATACTTTACGAGCTTCGTTTCAGACTTATATTTGGAGGAATTCAAATCAATTTCAATATGAACCTTTAGATTTCTCTGGTTTTGGTTATGTTTTTTGTGATAACCAAATAAAACCACTGTATTTAACAAAACCGCCATTACCTGAAGACTTAGCAAAACCGTGCAACTGTAAAAAAAATTGTGCAACGAAAGCTTGTTCGTGTCAAAAACTAAACATGACGTGTGTGGGGCATTATGCGGATGTTTAATTGAATGTTGCCAAAATCAATTTCATGTAAAAACTAGTTAGATGTACAAACTATAATTTTATGTAAAAATTTTCTTAATAAATGAATATTACTATTTAATAATCATAGTGGAAAAGAATTAACAACCATAGAAAAAATTGAATACATATACATTACGTACTCTGTTTTAAAATAAAAACCAGGTGAGTCAACTATGCTCATCGTAACAGGTAGAAATTTCCCTTGAATTACTGCAGGCATGTTTGTCTTCTTTTATCTTATTGGAAAAAAGTGAGAAAAAATTATTTTTTAGACAGCTCTTGGCAATGATTTTGTTTTTTTGTGGATGGAACATTTCTATTAACTTCAATGAATAAAAAAGTTATCGAAAGTATCTAAAAAAGTAAAAAAAATCACATGATACAAAACTATTAATCGGAAAATATAACAAAGTGTTATGAAAAATGGTAATAATAATTTTTTAAAACTTATTACCGCTTAAAAACAGCAAAAAATTGATTTAGCGCGTCATCGGGCTTTCTCTTACCCATTTTATACATTGAGTTGGAAGTGAGATAGAAGTACTTCTCTCTAAAAGTACACGCGCGTAGAAAGCATATTGTTACAACGTAAAAAAAAACATAACAACAAACAAAATTTTGAAAATTTATTTAGGTAATTTTGTTTATTATAGTTTGAATATTCGGTATAAAATTTAAAATTATAGCATTTTAAATTTTAAGGTATAATATTTAATTTAAGAAAATTAGAATTTTCGTCAATTTTGGATTTTAATAAATTCATAACAATTAAAGGGTTGAAGATACGATGATGGGCGTAAGGACTTTTTTATTCGAAATATCCTAAAGAATATAAAAAAAATAATTCATTGCAGATATGAAGAAAGTTTGTTATTAGGACATCCAACTATCTACCTTTAGACCTACTACTCCTATGGCTATTAAGGATCACATAATAATATGTGACTTCATATCATTCCCCGAACTGTATATTGTTTACTTATTTAAATGTTTATTTTTCTCATTTTAGAACGTCATTATTTACTTAAGAGTTTCACTTACAATTATCCTGGGAACACTGCTATTAAGTAAGTTTTAAACCAATTTATTATTTAACCAGGAAATTATCAAGTAATATTACACGAGAACGGAGACGTTAACAATTATTTATATTTTTGATTTTAGTCAACAATTTTGGACAAGAATGGGAAGTTGGACACATACAAACAAAGACGCCATATAAAGCAGGCTCAGGAGACGAAATTGACGCTGCAATTTCTATAAAAATCTCTCTCAGAAGTGTTAACGTAACTCTGAAAGCTACACCTGATTCCAATAGTTCGCTAAAATACGAAACAATTAATTATAATGAAAGATTTGAATGGACATGGGACCAAGGCCGGTTCGGATTCGGACCATATGGTTAGAATATTTTATAAAATAAAAATAATACATTTTTTATTATATTTGATCAAAATTCCGATTGCTAAACCATTTCCGAAAATTTTTTCAATTCATTACCTTGAAACTATAACTTGTAACGTGCTTTTAGCGTGCTTAAGATAAAGGGATGAAATTAATAAATATATACAAGTTGTCCCAACAAGTTGGGGAAAAAAGTTTCTTTTACAAAAATAAATAAATCTTGATAAAAAGTTCTGCATCATTTAGAAATCCATTACATTAAATTTTTTAAAATATAGGGAAATCAAAAATAATGATTTACAATGAAGATTGAAATCACAAAAGCATCTATAAATTAGGGAATATATTTTATGTCGGCTTCTTTGATCTCGGTAAGACTGGTTTATTGAAAGGTAGCCATGGTGAATGAGAAAGAAATCAGGACCGTATTTAAAAACTCGTAATAGTATTTTGCGAGACCCATAATTACATAATTAGAACGGGATTAAATGAGAATTAAGAGTTAACACGTACTTTGGGTGCTCTATTTATGATCCACCCCATATAAATAATGTAACGTTATACTGTAGAGTTAACCTAAGAACAATATATTTCAATATTCAATTTGTAGCCTGCATTTACCTAATATAATAAAAATCATGTTTTAGTTATACAGGGTGTTTATTAATTGAGTGCCGATACTTAAGGGTGTGAATCCTTAGGTGATTTTAAGAAGAAAAGTTAATATCAACATATGTCGTAACTCACTTAATTTTTGAGCTACAGGGTGTTACAGTTTTAAGAAAAAAAGTACTTTTTTATCATAATTTTTTTATCACTCCAGATATTTCTATGAAATTTTGTACACACGTTTTAATAATTAAGGAGCATTTTTTGACGTATAAGATTTTTTTAAATTTTTACCAGTGACGTCCGTACGGGGTTTGAACTGAATATTTTTGAAGAAAAAAATGGTACGCCACTGCTTTTTCTGAAAACCAAAATTATTTTTGAAATCATCATTTATTTTGGCTCATAGACTTACTTTCGTACGATGCACCGTTTTCGCGTAAAAAAAATAAAAACCATTGTAGTGGTTGGTCAAATTTTTTCCTTAAATTCATTGATACCTACTGCTTTTGATATTTTGTTGAAATCTGGTAGGCACCCACCATGCGTGGAAACATTTTTTTGGGACAAAAATTAATTTTCTACGTTTTGAATAGAAAAAAATGGTAAGCTCATTATTGCCCTCTTAAAGCAAATGAAATAAACATTAGTAGGCTGGGTAAAGCGTCATCATTTTTGACGTTTCTTTTCATAAAGACAATAAAGTTGACATTGATTTTACATTATTAAATAATTATTATTAGAGTAAGAGTTAAAATCTGAAAAAAAAATGGTAAATTTTACGAACAGTGAATTAGCTGACATGCATTTTAGTTATGGGCTTGCAGATGGAAATGCATACGAAGCCAGACGGATATACCAAGAGCGGTATCCAAATCGCGTACTACCCGATCCGAGAACATTTTCTAGGATTCATAGACGTCTTCACGAGACCGGAACTTTAAAAGTAGACCACAGGGCTAAAGGAGTCCATCAAACAGTAAGAACACCGGAACTTGAAAAAGGAATTTTACATGAAATTGAGGAGAACCCCGAAACTAGCACGAGGAGAATCGCGTCAACATTTAATGTTTCACATGTACTTGTTTGGAAAATTCTCATCGAAAATTTGTTATACCCATATCACATTCAAAGAGTCCAGGCATTACTCCCTAGAGATTTCCCGTTGCGCATTAATTTCTGTGAGTGGTTTCTTCAAAACCTGCTGGAAAATCCATTATTTGACAGGCACATTCTTTTTACCGATGAAGCTAATTTTTCTCGAAACTCAATAATAAATGTCCATAATAACCATTTATGGGCGGATGAAAACCCTTATGCAATTGTTGAGTCAAATCATCAAGAATAGTTCTCATTAAATGTTTGGGCTGGCATTATTGATGATTATTTGATAGGCCCATTTTTTCTCCCAAGAAGACTTGATGGACAATCATATTTACACTTCCTTGAAGATGATCTGCCGCCAATGCTTGAAGACCTTCCTCTTTTATTAAGAAACCAGATGTGGCTAATGCACGATGGTGCGCCTCCACATTTTAGCTTACGAGTGCGTGAATTTTTAAATCACACCTATCGCAATCGGTGGATAGGTCGCGGAGGAACGCAGTCATGGCCACCTAGATCTCCCGACCTTAATAGTTTAGACTTCTTTTTCTGGGGGCATCTGAAAAGCTTAGTGTACGCAGTGCCGATACAAACCGAAAAAGAGTTACGAAATCGTATAACAGTCTGCTGCCAAACCATAAGAAACACCCCAGGAATCTTTGAAAATGTGCGTCAGTCTATGCGAAGAAGAGTAGATGCTTGCATACGTGTGGGTGGAGGACACTTCCAACAATTACTGTAAATAATTTGGGTTCTTTATTTTGTTTGTATTCTCTTGTAATTTCGTATTAGATTCAAGATTTTGAATTTTCATTTTACTATAAATAAATCCCGATTTTTAAAATACATAGAATTTAAAAAAATCAGAGGTGTACGTTTTTTTTTCTATCCAAACATTCAATATGATGCCTACGTGGCCGTCACTGGTGGAAGTAGAAAATTAATTTTTGCCCCAAAATAAGTGTTTTCACGCATGGTGGGTGCCTACCAAATTTCAACAAAAAATCAAAAGCAGCTTAAGAAAAAAAATTTTGGTTTTTATTTTTTTACGCTAACACAGTGCATCGTACGAAAGCAAGTCTATGGGCCAAATTTGCTCAAAAATAAACGAATATTTCAAAAATAATTTTGGATTTTAGAAAAAGCAGTGGCGTACCATTTTTTTCTTCAAAAATATTCAGTTCAAACCCCGTACGGAAGTCACTGGTAAAAATTTAAACAAATCTTATACGTCAAAAAATGCTCCTTAATGATTAAAAGGTGTTTACAAAATTTCATAGAAATATCTGCAGTGATAAGAAAATTATAAAAAAATATATATTTTTTTCTTAAAACTGTAACACCCTGTAGCTCAAAAATTAGGAGATTTACGACATATGTTGATATTAACTTTTCTTCTTAAAATCACTCAAGGATTCACACCCTTAAGTATCGGCACTCAATTAATAAACACCCTGTATAAATATTAAACTAAATTCAAAGCCAACCCTGAAAAATGCAGGAATACAGTTTAACTTATTTTAAATTTCCAAAAAAAAGCTTCCGTTTGGCAACAAAAACACCTGCCAGCAGTTAGGAACCCGTGCCGAATATAGCTTTTTCGCTTTGCGGAAAATTTCGATTAAATAAATATAGACTCTGACTCGTTCCTACTCACAGACCTAGTTCACTTGTACCCGCATAAGCACGTTTAAAATAAATTATTAAAAACAAATATATACACTTATTCAATTTTCACACATCACTCTATCTCTCTCCATGCCAACCGGGATAAAAACCACGTCACTTTCTCTAAACTAATCATAGGATAGTGTCAAACATACGATTTTTTTTTCTTTAAACCAATCACAACATTGCACGTACACACTTTTAACACAGCGAGACGATACATTTATTCATATGTACAGAACGATTTGAGGCTCCAAACAAGCAACAATAAAGTAACCAGATTTTTTTAGACATCAATAAGGGACAACGGAAAAATGACCTTTTTGAGAGAAAGTAATCATTTTACGAATAAGTCATTCAGTCATTTATTTATAAACATTTCAAAACGGAAATCGGAACAAAAATTGTTATCTGTGCAACGAAACCTATAGAAACTTTTATTAAAAAAACAACATAAATTATTTCTCAATTTTCAACAAAACATAAAAGCCTACAATTAAAATAACATGAATAAATAAAAATCAAACAACACAGCAAAAAATGCATTATTGTCCTTTATTTTTTTCAAAAAACTGTTCACAACTGCTGTTAATATTAAATTTGACGAACAGCATAGATTTAACAGTCTCTACTTGGAGCTGGGCATTTTCTACTTTCCAGATTTTATTAACGTCTGTAAAAATTCTTTCCGTAACAGCATTTATTCCCGGAAGGCACAGACATTATTCAACCACCTTTTTTTACATTTGTAAAAGAAATATTCAAAAATCTCCACCAATCTCAAACCCACAACAGTGACATCAAAATTTTTTACGTAAGTAAATTCATCAAATAACTCATCTTCTGAAATATGATTTTCTGGTACGTTTGAGTAAATTTTTCCATAAATTTTCTGAAGGTCAGTCCATTGAAAAGCTGAATTATTAAGTAGAATCCAACTAAATGCCTGAAACTCACTGAACTGACTGCACCATGATTTTAGATAGTTTACTAAGTTTCCATAAAATAATTTTATTTGACAGATAAACCATTTTTCGTCAATTCTGCCTGATTCAGAAAGCACCCTTATATCTTTTCTAAAAGTTAATGGTAAGTCTTCTTCCTCTATTATTTTTTATACAAAATAATCAGGTTATTCATTTCTTTGGCGACTTCTGCAAAACACACGTTGTTTCCTTCAATATTTTTAATTAATCTCCAATGATTCATTTGAAAAAACTTGTTTAATAATTAACGGGCATTTTTCTGCTGACAAAAAAATAAGATTTGAATGGTGCATATAAATTTAAAATCCTTTCTACTGCAGGAAGGAGGGCTAACTATCTTGTTTTGCTGTATCCAAGAAGTTTTTTATATTCTGTGCCTGGCTTTTCACAAAATTTTTGTAATGTGTGTACCCTCACAGTATAGATATAAAAAAATGGGTAAATTTTCATAACTATGCTCTCTATATCAATAGGTAATAGATCAGCAGTAGTCTGAAAATCATTATGAACACATACTTTGATATGAACGATATGCGCACCGCAACCAACACCTATAATATTTTGCGGCAATCGCTCATTTAGCTTCGTAAAAACGTTGTCCACCAAAATTCGTATTTGCATTGTCAGCACAAAAAGCAATAATTGTTTTTCTAAATCGTTGTTATTAATCACTTTCAATAGAATATCTGCAATTATTTCTGAGGTTTCTCCTGGCATGTCTACAAAATCTAATAACCCCAGTTAAACACCTGATTTAATGTGGAAGTATCTAACTACTACTGGAAATAACCATACGTCCCTGTGATTTGATGCATCAGTGAAAACAGTCAAAAAATTAGTATTTTCTAAATTACTTTTAAGTTCACTTATTGCCAGTGGAGCTATAAGTTTTTTGACTCTTCAGCTTTTGTTCTTTTTACACGTGAATTTCTTTTCAAACAAGCGTTGTATTATTCCGGAAGTAAAGTCCATAGACCTAAAACTCTGATTGTGCTTGACAGTATGATAACTAAATAAGGCTTCAGAAGCTGCAATTTTTTTTTCGAACATCCAAACTCGCTTTTTTTAAAATAATACATCATTTTAGCAGAAGATCTTAAAAACTGCTTATGTTTTTCGCTATCAAGATGACGCTTTATGTTGTACTTTCCCCCGTTTGCAATTGAAAACTGAACATTGCATTGTTCGCAATGCACTGTAGTATCTACTAATAAATAAAAACTCTTTTTGCAGATATTCACTGAATATACATGATCATTTAGTAGCCATAATTTTACTTAGGTACCCTAAAAGTTTCAAATAAATCAAAGAATTAGTGTGATATGTATTTAAAACATTTCTTACCAACCCTTACTTTAAAAAACTCGACGAAGATCCCGAAAATGCATACACAGAATACGTCAGGCACCTACGCATGTGCGTGTATGACTGAGAGTGGGTAAGGGTGGATGATGGGGATGGATCTTAGAATATATATAGTCAGGGAAGGAGGAATCCTAAACGACCTTGGAATCGCGATGGTATCTAATTTTGACAGTGAACTAGAAGAATATGGCGACAAGTGTTTTCGGTCTACCAGTGACGTACTTCATAAAGGGGCGTAGAAAAGAAAATAATAAATTCTCATTTGCATATTATCTAAATTTACCGATTTCTCTCATTTTAACGAATTGCTATTTTCTTGCGAGAAGTTTGCTTTTTTTATTATTCTTCATTATGTGAATAAATTTTACTTTAAAATTGCATGTTGGGTGGAATAAATATAGGAAAATGTTTTTGGGATAATTTATAGAGGGATTTCTTTAGAAAAATCAAAGCAATAATGTATTAAAAAAATATATTGACTATTTTACGTATTTATTATGACATTGTCTTTATTAATCTACATTTTACAAATTATTAAGGTTTGAAAAATAAATATGTTTTGTAGATATGCGTTAAAAAAATTAAATATTCTATACTTATATTTAGGTCAAACACCGCTGTGATATTTCTTTCTTAGATGTTTTTGTTGGAGTACATATAAAACTTCCTAATATCAAAGAGAATTTCTGATCATTTTATTACATAATATTATTAGTAATATTTTTTGCAGGACAATTTTGCATAAGCAGCTAAAACACCTTTCCAAGAAAGGATCCTATAACGTAATAATGATTCTATGAGTGCAAAATAGATTATTTTTAAATGTACATTCCACACATTATTTGTATGCTTAGTCCAGTTATGATGAGAGTCAATTTGTACTCTAAGGTATTTGATATCATTTGTAATACTTATATGAAACTACTGAACGTGACCTTTTATTGTTTCTATAAGAAGAGACCATCTTTTTGTGACTATATAATGGAACAACATAGTTAGTTTTATCAAAGGCTTGTAAGTTTTCATAATTAAACCATTCGAAAAATTTTATAAGATCTGTTTCTATTAATAATTGTAATCAATTCCAGTTCTCTGCATTTTATAGAATAACTGTGTCGTCTGAAAAACTTACAATATTTCCATCTGTATTTAAACGACAAATTATTTAAAATAAAATTAAACAAGATAGGACCTAAGACAGTATCTTGAAGCATGCGATATGCTACTTATTTCCTTACTTGAAATATTATTAATTCTATTTGTGTTCGTTATTGTAAATAACTTTGTAATAAATTATATAGGGTGCATCACATGCATACAATAAACTTCTATTATACGAGAAAAACGGCACATGATATAGTTAGTAAAAAATTTATTTACTTTTATACTTCAACTGGACCACTTTTATTGTTGGAACAGCTGTTGGTAGAAGTCTTATTCTTGGTTTTGAGGTTCGATCAAAACAATCTGCTTTAAAATGGCGTGAAAATAAAAAATTAAGATATTTTGGTTCACAATTTGTTTGTTACATGAACTCAAGCCATAACTTTGTTTTTTGAGAATCTTTAGGAAATCTGAAAATTGTCTACCTGGGATTAATTTATATAATTTGTAAATCTAGAATCTTTAAGAAATCTGAAAATTTTTTACTTGCAATCAATTTATAAATCTAAATTGAACAATAATTTATTCATTTTAACAACCACATAAATATCTTAAAATTGCATAAAAGAATTGTTTAAATACAAGTATGTATGCCCTATAAACCATGAGACTACGCCTATGAGCACAGTTGATCGCAGACGCACTTACCATGTTTGTTTACAAATTTAAAACATTAAAAATTTTAAAAATCTAATGTGGTCGAAAATTGAGAGAACAAAATGCTTGCTTATGAAATGTGGATTATTCCGTTCTACTTTTAGCTGTACTGCTATATCCACAAGACGAAGAACTGACCATATTGGCTTGTTTGTCTTTTAACGCGGAAAATTTTAAAATTAACAGTAATACTAAATAAATACTAAAACACTAAACACTTTTTAAAAATGTCTACAAAACATACGCTTGACAAAAGTTTAAATTAACACATAAAACACCCAAATTATTAACAAATTTTAATTAATAAAATTATAAATCAATTTTAAAAACCATTTATTATATCATGATGAGTCATCCATAGTACAACATGGCTACCACTTCCGTCAGATTGATTAGATTAACGCGGACATGGCATGCTCCTTCCTGACTATATATGTTCTAAGGGGTGGATGGCTTGACAAAGGCACAGTGTTACCTACTCAGACAATTTTTCATTAGACCTACAGGTTTCAAAGATTATTTCGGTAAATAGAAATTACATTTATGACTAATACTTTTGGCAATGGGGGACACATTTGAATGGGGTACAGTGACTCAAAATGGGAGACTGTCCCCCTTAATGGTGGACGAATGGTCACTTTAAGCAACAACCAATTTAATTTCTGCGCGGACGGTCGCATTTTTAACATTACACTACCACAATAATATATTCTGTAACAAGGTTGGAATGAAAATTCGACACAAGTGGAAAATTTTGAATACAAGCTTGAAGAACCACAAGTATCGTATTTTCATTCTAACAAAGTAACAGACTGTACACTGTAGTGTCTTCACGGCCACAGGCGCAGTAGGCGTTGAACATAGTAAAATGAAACTTTGAACAAAATTAAATATTTAGTCTAACTTATGTTAAGTAAGTTTTTATTTAAATTATTTGCATAATTTGTTAGTTCAGGAGGAATAATATCAAATTTCATATAAGAATTATTATATTCGCCAATTTTTGAATTTAGGTTCGACTTAACAAACGCCGGTTATCTTTATTCAGACAAATTAAAACTAAATGCTAATACGTCGCATAGAACTGTCAGTCATGAAATTCATGACTATCTATGATGCCTGCGTGATATTCACAGCCATTGGCCAGTGTTTCAGAATTTTCTTTCAATCTCAAGATTGAGAATGTTTTCTTTTTGTTATTATAAGTGGTTTCGGAAAAAGTACATTCAGAAGTGGCTGTGGAGAAATATGTTTTAAACCAGTATGTAAAAAGTACAACTAATGTAATGGGGTTACAAAGTTGAGATTTTACAAGATTCATCAAAAATACAGAATTTGCACTTGCTGTTCTCGCTCCAAGCCCATTCTTCTCCTATCTTTTCCATGGAATTTCGGGAGACCGCTCGAGACTAGCACAGACCACGATTGCCTAATCCGTTATCACCTTTAAGTATATCATCTTGTGGAACGGCAGCCTAGACCGCGATACAAAAACCAATTCGGCCATTATTTGTTTATATGCAAACAAAGGCTACCTTAGTTATTATTAAAGAGGGGGAATTTAGCTTTCATTTGAGATTTCATTGTAATAGGAGGTAACAATCGCCTGATTAAGCGCACTTCTTAATTGTGCGCACGTGGGATTATTTAGCCGCATGTTTTTAAATTTGGCTAGTGCCACTCTTTCACTTAAGATATATTTCTTTACTATAAAATACCCCTTTGAACAACCTTTAAATTATTGTTGTACCGATAGTATGTTACTTTGAAACGTGCGTAAAATCAAGGCACAATAATGTTGATCTGGTTTTTAATGATAATCTATCATTTTTTAAATTCAGATTATGATTATCTCCCTATTCGATTTTATACGGCCGACTCTAGACTATCAGGTATAGGCCGTTTGGGGGTGAAGAACGAGAAAAAATATTACTAAATCTTGAAAATAAAATTGCAGCCGGTCACTTGCAACAAGAGTTTCGAGCAGCACAGTACCGTGGTCTGCCATTGCCGATTCTCTGGATTGTGGATTACTTTGTGATTGATGGCGAAGGACAAAGATATGGAAGATTTTATAGAACTGCCGGATGGTATACGCATATTTTAATGTGGACTGCTTTTCCTTGTTGGTTATTAGCCGTTATTTTATTTAAATCGGGTAAGTTTCACAACCATTATTATAGAAAATCACAAACCTTTTTTTTTGTATAAAAATTGTGTTTTCTTCTATTTTTAGTTATATCGTACGGCGCATATTGTCTTGGAATATGTGGCGGACTTCAGTTACTTGGAAATCTCATTTATTTTGTAATTCAAAATCCCATACCATTGTCGATACCTTTTGAAAATCAGACTCTTACAACCAAATTTGGTTTCAACTACTGGTGCACGTTTGTACTGGGTAAGCTAATCATACGATTTTATTGAACGTTTGTACCAATGAACTGGGGTGGGGTAGAATGCATGTCAATAGGCTTGAGATGCGACTCTTTGGACGCAGCCATTTTATTATAAATACTCCCGAGTAATATGAACAATAAAAATGGCTGCGTCCATGGAGTATCACCTAGTTCTATTGAAACAACATGGACATTGGCATTCAACCCCACTCCAGTAACTCCAGTTAAGAAAAGTTCAGTTTGGATCTTTACATTAAATAAACACTACTTTTTGTTAATAAGGTTCCAAACGTAGATATAAATGCAGTATTGTTACCCTGTAGCCTGCGGCTATTATAGGTAACGTACGTTTAAAAGAAGAACTGCAATGTACGAATAAAAAAGAAAATAGAACAGTCTAGAAATGTCAGTCTGTATAAACAAATATATTTATTGTTCGAGAAGGTTAAAGGGAGCAGCTATACATGAAGTCACACTTCAGTTTTATGATATACGTTGTACGTAAATGTTGATATAGTTGTGAATTGTAAAAGTTTGAGTTGTAAATAAATTGAGCTAATCGAAAACCAGTGTAACATTGGTGACAGCGGTGGGATACAAAATAAAGGTTATTTAAGTATTCTGCTGATGGTAAATACTAGATCCACTGTGTACGAAACATACATGGATACATCAGGTCCCAGCTAGCACAGACACGTGATTTTCACGTGAAATACACGTCACATTTTACGTCGAAATCACCAATTTATGACGTGCTAGTGACGTGATTATGACGGCAATATGTCACAGATCAAAGACGTCATACAGCGACGTGATAAACACGTCACCAGATAACGTGTTTAGACGTCAAAAAAACACCATACTATTCATTTAAAAATGTTTAATTTGTAAAAAAATGTTTATAAAAAACGTTTTATTTAAAAAATGTTTAATAAAAATATGTTTTATATAAAAAAAGATAGGTTACTGCATAACATTTCTGAATTGAAACATAGTAAGTATACTAACCTGAACTATTACTAAATAAACATTACTTCTTAGAATATCTACTTAGAATGTATAAATTACAAAAGATTATATAGCAATGTCCAGATATTCAATAAATCATTCCGAATATACAGGCTTGAAGCAGCTTCAATGGTATCCTTACTAAATTTTCGTTTCACTAAAACAAAAATATAATAGTTATAACTACCACAAAATTACATTATTTAAATAAAATTTGAGCCAAAAAATAGAGTTAGCAATGACCGAGAAAGACAGAAATTGTTTTATATCATTAAGCTGTCACAAAAGTGATATATTTGATGGTTCACATCTTATTATTATATGCTAAACAAGATAAATAAAATCAGATCCGTCAGGAATGTGTATGTTTAAATTATCGTTATGTGTTTATATTAATGTCTACGTTAATAGTTAAAACAAAATTAGGCTAGCTACAGGCACCTTTACAATATAAAAAATCACTCACCTTCGGTAAAATATGTTCTATAAATAGGAAAGAGTCCAATTTTCTCCATTTTTAAGCTCTTGTTAAAAGATTCTTGTTGTTTATAAGAACCTCATTTCCTAGGATGTCGGCCACTTGGAACTTGAAGTGGTTTAATGATACTCCGGTGCCGTGCTTGTCGGCGTATTGAATTCCTATAAACATACTAAAAATAAACAATAATATCGCACTAAACTTCCTAACTACTTACCTTCCAAACACATAGAAAATCATACAATAAAAGAATGTTGCAAACACAAGTTACAGAAATAACAAAATGGCGTGAACCGTTAACCTTGCTTGGACAATGACATGACAGCTGACATTTCTAAACAGTGTTGACATAAAATTTCATTTAAAAATAAAAATTCCCAAAAATCCCTAGATTTAAAATGAGAATTATAAATTTATTATAAACACTAAAGATGCTTTTATTAATAAATAGAATGTAAAACAATAAAGGTATAGAATCGACGTGTACACATGCGCAGTTTAACGCTTCATTTCAGAACGTGACAAACTAGTCCATAAATAACGTCATAGTACGTCTTATTTTGGTGTCACAATGACCGCTAAATAAACGATGTTGTATAAATTACCTTCTATTTATTTAATAATGAATAACAAAAACTCTAAGTGCATTAATGACATAAATAGGTTTATTTTGTTCGCAACAACTATGTTTACGTGTCAAATTGGTCCGAAAATGACGTCATTATTACGTTACTTTTGCGTCAAAAAATCACATCGACGTATTTGACCAAAATTCAACGTGATTATGACGTGAAACGACGTCCGGTGCTAGCTGGGGTCCCTCAGCATGATTTTTGATGATAAAATAAGAGAGAGGAAGGCGAGAAGAGGAGAAAGAAAGGCGTAGAAAGAACGAATAAGAGGAAAAGGAAAGGCGAAAGAAGGACGAATAAGAGAAGAGAGAAACGCGAGTAAAGAAAAAGAAAGGCGCAGAAAAGTGGAAGAAGAGAAAAAGGAAATGCTCAGAAGGGACGCAGAAAAAGAGAAGGAGGAGAGGCGTAGAAGAGCAGAAGTGGAAATTATAAATGGCTTGCTAAACAATTCAAGAAAACTTCAGGCAAGACGGAGGTCAGCTGAACGGTCGAGTAGATCTCCTAGCATAACAACAGCAGCAGGAGAATATAAAAACTAATTTAGAGCAACAACAGCAGAATTTAAAAGTTAATTTAGATCAACAGCAAGAAAAGGCTAGAGAAGAGTTGGAAAGACAAATTAGAACTGAAATAGTGGCGTAAGAAAGAAACATTTGTAGCAATATTAAAGCTGAAAATACTATCTCGTCTTTATCTATGACCGAACCAAGCCACATTCTAACTTCTCTTTCTTACAACCATACCAGCAAGACTCTTAAGCAACCCACGTTTAACGATCAAACAACATGTAAAACGTATCGACTCCTATTTGAAGCTGCAGCTAGAACCAATGGCTGGGCCGAGAAAGAATTGGTGGCTTCATTGATAGTGTCGCTGCGAGGACAGGCAGCAACCGTTTTACAGTTACTTCCTCAAGAAGAACCCAATTATTCGTCTCTCGTCCAAGCTTTGGAGACAAGATATGGCCAGCAGCATTTAAAACAGTATTCCAAAGCCAGCTAAAGGTTGTAGTCAGAAACACAACGAGAATCTACAGGAATTCAAGGCCAATACAAAAATATTGCTGCATCTGGCCTATCCACAGGTATCTAAAGATTTCCTAAAACAAATCAGCATACAGGCATTCATTGATGGACTGCAGAATGTGGAAATGCAGCAAACTTTTAGGCTACAACAGCACTAGACGCTGAGTGAGACACTGATTGCAGTTCAGGAATACAAAGCAGCAAGATAATGTCTAGATCATCTCGCGCAAAATTGAGAGAAGTGAAGAGGCCACTAATACTATCCCTGCCAACCTACCCTCTCACAAATCTTAAACATCCTACAAAATATGCAACGAGATAGCCAAAATGAGAGCAGAAGATGGTTCAATGCGGAAGAGTCGGTGACCTTCAAAGAACTTGTAGAAGCAGGGCTCGCTCTACAAATAGAGAATATCGGGATGAGGCCAGAAATTCACCTAGATCAACGTGCCAAAGCTCCTCGTGAAGTTGAACAAGAAATAATACCAGCATATGCCTCCCGGAGAAGACATTCATCCTTACCTAGCCGACTTTCTAGCAACAATCAGGGAAACAAAAAGGTCGACACTATTTCAAACTTACACCTTAAATAAAAACGAACAAAATGTATTGGTATATCGACAACCAAGAAGGCACCTTCGCAAACGACGACCAACTCAAAGAAGCTTAGTTCTGGAAACAGCTACAGGGAACATCACTCCTGTTCTAGGCGAGATATTAGCAACCATACAGATTGGTAATATCCTAATAGAACACTTAATTCTAGTGGCCGATATTAAGGATCAGTGTGTCCTGGGTATGGACATTATGCAAAATAAATTTATCATCGACCTTCAAAATTAGATTTTGGTAATTGGGAACGAGGAAATTGTCTTAAATTCGGAGGAAAAGACTCAACCTATAAAGGTCCTAGTGAAAGAAGATATAGAATTCTGAAGCTGTCGTCTTGGCGAGGCTTAGCGAGAAATCACACGGCTGATATGTGGGCATTGTGGAAAGTGAAGAATTTGTGAGTGACGGAATTCTGGTAGCTAGATGTCTCGTTGACGTAGATCAACTAATTCCAGTAAGGGTTGCTAATTTATCGAAAAGACCATTCAAACAAAAGAAAGGACAAAAATAGGACTCTGCATACCGGTGGAAAACATAATAGTCAAGTGCAAAGACGGTTGTACGGGGAAAGCCACCATTAGTAACTTTATAAAACAGTTTTAAATAATGACCACCTCACAGCTGAAGAAGTAAGAAAAGTTAAGAAATATATTAATACAAACTGTGAAATTCTCGATACCGCAAATCTACGGGACGTACCAGTCTTATTCAGCATAGAATTTATACAGGCGATGCAAGACCAATGCAAGCACCTAAAAGACTACCATTTGCTAAACAGAAAGAAGTGGCAAATATGATACAGGACATGATGGATGCATCTGGTCCCTGGTGCTCACCTGTGGTTCTAGTAACTAAGAAAGTCGGATCTTCACATTTATGTGTAGACTATAGGAGATTAAATAAAATAATGCAAAAAGACAGCTACCCAATTCCTCGAATAGACGACACACTAAACACTCTATCAGGTGCAAAATGGTTTTCCACTCTAGACTTGAAGAGCGGATACTGGCAAGTGGAAGTACACCCTGACGATCGAGACAAAACAGCTCTTTTAACTAGCAGCGGATTATACCGATTCCAGGTTCTCCCGTGTGGTCTCTGTAATGCCTCAGCTACCTTTGAACGACTAATGGAAATGGTTTTGAAAGGATTAACCTGGAAAACTATACCTCGATAACAATCATGTCAAAAACTTTTAGTAAATTTGAGTGAAGTATTAGACTGATTAAAAAATGTCAATCTAAAGCTTAATCACAATAAATGTTCACTGTTCCAATCGAAAGCCTATTATTTGGGAGTTTACCAAAAACCAATGTAACATATTTTAAAGTCGTGTAGAATTTTTAAATTATTTACAAAATTTTATTTAAAAATGGTAACAGTACTCTTAATTGTATACTAAAAAACAAACGATTTTAAAGAAAAAAATATTATATTTCTTTTATCATTATTAGTAACCTGCGAAACCAACATGTAACTCAATAACGTTATAAATATAAAATTTTAAATATTTAACTCGAAAAAACCAAAAAAATGCATAACTTTCAGGAAAAAAACATCTCCGTCTAAGGGTGTTTTCACATTAGCCGGCACGACACTGGCAACGATGCCAGTGTAGTCGAAAAATATAAATAAATGTTTTCACCTTAGGTTTTCACACTCACCGACATGTTGATGCCGTATCGTAGCAAGTGACGACATGTCGGCTAGACGCAGTCACTCCAGTTGTACCGTCCAGATTTTTATTATTTTTAATCTACACTAGATCGATGTAAAAATGTCTAGATTTAAATACGATGGGATTTCTTACATGCACGTGGGTACACATTGTCCTGTTTAATCTGGATTATCTACTAACTTCTCAAAATAGAGTATAATAGTTAATCTATAAATATTTTTTTATAATTGAATGTGCCCATAACAACTGCCTTTGTTAATTTCGTTTTTGTTCCTCAAATATAACAAATACAATTTGTTGATTCTCCCTCGCTCGATCTGGCATTGCAATCGTGTGCTGTACCAGCTAATGTGAACATGTTCTTCCGGTATCGTGTCGGTGTCGTTGCTGTACCGATGTCGTGCCGGTGTCGGTATCGGTAGATGTGAAAACGCCCTAAAGGTGGAACCTGCGATTGATGAAGTCAGTTTGCTGATGTTTTTCAGATAGTTAAGCCGCTAACTTCGACAATTAAGTAGATAACATATTCCCTATATCAATTTTTTTCTAGTCGTTTCTTCTATTTGGGGTATTCCTTTATGGTTGACTATTATTGTTTAATGTTTAATACAATTTTACGTCATTACGTAGACATTATTGGATTTTGGGAGTAATTTAAAAAATTAATAATTTATTCGATATTTTTTAGTGAATAAGAGAAAATAATACACACTCTGTTTTAGGATTAATATGTGTCATACTATCTGCAGTTATACTGTTTATGGATTACAAATACGATCAACAGCTATACGATTTCTTTGGAGTTAATCCATTGCACAGTTACGATGAAGTAGTCTACTTGAGTAAGATATTAATTTGTTCAAATTATTCATAAATAAATTTAATATAGTACACGACTCTTTATGAAATTCTTCTTTTGTAATTATCTCTGTACCCCGATGCCTTGTCTAAATTGATAATTTAAAATGCAGTTTACAAAATAAAAAGTTTGTAATACCAGTTTAAAAACTTTAATTTTCAGCTAAAGAAGAAAGAATGCTGTTAAGGAGACATAAATCTGCCCCAGCTAACGATATTCCATTGGTTGAAATGGAAGAAGGGCCATCAAAAGACGAAGACCAGGATGATGAAGATATTGATTACGTACCCGTGTATCTAAAAAGAAAAACGATTGTGCTGGCTCCCAAAGTTAATCGGTCCATTAAGCCAAAAAGACATCAAGTTCCTTTAGCCCCACCGGTTGCGGTGGACACTTGATAATTTCAAGTACTATAATTCAGTTTTTTTACTTTGGTTTATTGAATATCATACCTTTGCGACATTTTATTTTCCAAGAAATATACCAAGAAATATACTTTCGAATATGGATATCGTTTTTTTAATTGCCCAATGTTTTTGAACATCTACATAAAAGAAAAAGTTTCATTATCCCCGAATTTAGTAAGTTTAATATTAAAATACAGCTATTAAAACCAAATGAGTAACGCAGCATCTTTTTTTAATTCCTCTTCTTAACTTGGTAACACTTTTCGAACAACCTTTTTTGTTTTTGCTTTTTTCCTTTTTGGGGCTTCTTTTTTATGGTTCTCAATTTCAGTCTTTTTCGGTATGTCTATGACAATGAGACTACGACCAAGTGGTCTAGGTTTTCTTTTATTTTTTAATAGACCTGCTTTTATTGAATCCCGAAACTGTTTGGGTGAAACAAACGACCTTTCAATCGCTTGAAGTGGTGACAAAATGTGTTTTATACCTAATGTTTGTTTAGTCAAGCCTGATAAATTTTCAAGTACTACATGTACAGCTGTTGATTCATTACGTGTTGATAATTGTTTTAAATATAATTTAGCTTTAGTTTAATTTGACGTATCGATTTGAGACGAATTCGCTAAATTAATTTGAGTTGAGGTTGATGGCAATGCGGTATCAGTTCCATCATAGATTATATTTAAGTATGGTTCTATTTTCCCGATCTGTAATGCAGCTGGGAAGAAAATCTTCGTCGGTATATACATTTCTATCAAATGGGTAAATTCCCGTTTTTTAAGGCTTTAATTATATTAAATTGAAGCAAAGCTAGTATATGGTTAGTGATATACCAGAATTTCCTAATAACCACAATTCATAGCTGCAACAACGCTTATTGCTTTTGTGAACTAATAAAACGCAGAGACATCATTTAAATAAAATTGAAAAATGCCGTGTGACAACTCATAATAAAGACATCCTTAAAATTTAAAACAGGGTGTCTCATTAAGATTCGCTGATCAAAATAAGTCTAATAAACGAAATATTCTTAGTGGTTCCGAAATACAGGGTGTTAAAGTTTAAAATCTAAAAAATATCATTTTTTTTACTTCTCATTGTAATGAATTTTATTAAATTCGGTAAAAATACACCTATCAGCAAAACACTAAAAATAAACTTTACCAGTGGCGCATGCATAAGTAACTATTTCATCCACTCTAAATTTTACGTCACTATCCAAAAACTTATTTGGACTATACTTCTGCATTTTTTTTTAAATACCTCATGTACTCTTGTTGGAAACTCATAAAGTGAATGGGTTTCGAGATATTCGTATTCAAAGGTGGATATTCTTCATTTTAATTTTGTAATTATAATTTTAAGCTATTGCATAGCTTTTATCGCGGGCTTTGAGTGCGGCGACCGAATCAAGAAATTCCGTAACGACCGTAACGAAAAGAAAAACACCCCCACTCCGACTGACACAGCAGTGCGGCGTTAAACAATATTAAGAGCGATATCCATGGTTAGAAACTGGCTTAAAACGACTTCAAGGTTCTCTTTCTCAGTTTTAAATATTTTTTTATAAAATTTGGTATGCCTACTAAGCAAATGATAGAGAACCCCGCTGTAGAGCCCGAATTCAGATAAACTTATTATTTAATTATTTCTATACAAATTATGAAAATTATTGCAAAAAGGAGTCTTTACCGGGAATTGTTATACAAAAATCAACTAATTCTTTCCAATACACTTTTTTGTCTAAAGCGTATATTTTTTGAAAACCTTGAATTACGAAATCTGAGAAAATCTGTCAAGATTCGAATCCATATTAATTGATTTGGCAACAAAGCGGCGGACGTTGGCGGTGCATGCAGTACCGGAAAATTAGGATAAAAGTATTTATGTAGTCATTTAAGTCGCTTATAATGAAATTATTAAAAAACTATATTCTTTTTAGTTCAAGTGTAGGTGTTTTCGTTTCGTATTTAGTTAATGTGTTTATATGAGCTTTTATGTGTAAGTTGAGTTATAATAATTTGTGGTAAAAATGGGAAAACTTTCGTAAATGCCGAAAATATTTCCGTTTAGAAGGAAATCTATAATATCGTGCTAGATTACTTATAAAAAGACAAACACTAGCACCTCTTATTCCAGTCCACTTCAGTTCCTGCCCTTCTACCCATAAAAGTCAAAATATATGGGAAATTAATATACTAAGTATTGAATAGAAAAAGAACTTTTAGCTTTAAAGCAATATTCACAAATTTAAGGCGGATGTCCAACAAATGTGGTTTATTTGTGGATGCTGAATATGGTTTTTTAGGATCCGACGGTTTATTAGGAACCGACAGTATTATCGAAATTAAATATCTTGCCACTGCTTCAAAACTGACTCCAGAAAAAGCAATGGTTGACAACATAATAAAATTTGCAATTATTAATGATAATGGCAAAATGCAATAATTGTTCAGGGGCAACTTCACGTAACTAAACGAAATATTTGTTTTTTTATTATTTTGATACCTTTAAGTATGTTAGTAGAAAAAATAAAAACAGATGAAAGATTTTGGTGTATATGAAAAACAAACTAAAGCAATTTTATTTAGACTGTATACTACCCGAGATCTTAGATCCACGTTTCACTAGAGGTTTAAAAATTAGAAATCCGAGTAGAAATCCGACCAATAATCAATAAAAATTATTATTTTTATTTCTTCTTTAATAATAAATCATTTTACTCAATGTTATTTTTATATGTATATTTTTAGTACTAGAAAACAATTTTTCCTATACCCAAATGGATATTAGCGTATCTACGTACAGAATACAAAACGAAAAAATATGCTATTGCGTAAAATGAGTTATACTTGTGTAGAATCGATAAATAATAGCATTTCTAGTTTTATTTGATCTATATTTAGAAATAAATATTTATAAATTTTTGGGGGGTGGGTGGCTCAGTGGTAGAGTCTCTGCCTGTGGATCCAAGGGTCCCAGGTTCGAATCCCACCGTTGGCCGGGATTTTTTCATTTAATTTAATTATTTAAAATTAATTCTGATGCCTTTGGTAGGATTCCCCACTCGACCATTCACTGTTGGGTTCTAATTAACAGTGCTGTTTCTAAAGTGGCGCTGGGAAACAGTAACAAAGCCTACACAGAACACGAGGCTAATAACTTTAGCAGTTGATACCGATGACACCAAATTAAAAAAAAATTATAAATTTTAATAAAACTATATGAAATCAATTTAATTTATATTCACTCTTGCTACACAAACTACTATTTTCTACATCCACATGGAAATGCTTTTTTCTATACTCACATGAATATTAGCTAATCTACGCACATACTACAAAACAAAAAAGTATGCCATTGCGTTCAACTGAACGAATAAATTTCATATTTATTCTACCTACTAAGAATACTGCAAAACAGTTAAATCCACCAATTAGATTATATTTTGGTCACCCGGCTACTATTATTTTTAATTTAAATTTTATGTAACAATTCTGTCAAACTAACTGTCAGTATATTTTTGAATTATTGAGATAAAATGGCAAGTGTGACGATGGCGTGAGGACACGGAGTTTATCTCCAAGCGAGAGGCCCGAGTTCAAATCAGGGCTGGGGACTAATTAAATTAAATCTTTTTGTATTTTTATTTTATAAATTAGTAAAAGTCTTATATTATTTTAAAATTATTTATTTTGTCTTAATAAAATACTTTTGAAAATTTGTAGAATTTCGTTAGTGTGTCGTAGAAAAAATATACTATACAACTCGAGTGGATTGTCCATATCGCACTCAGACGATTAAGCACTCCCTCTACGGCGTCGTTCTTAAACTTCGTCTTCGTGCAATATGGCCATCATATCCAATTTTGTTGCACAAACTACTATTCACGCACAGACTACAAAACGAAAAAATATATTATTGCGTTCAACTCAACGAATATATTTCATATCCGTTCTAGGTAGTGAGAACACTGCAAAAAAATTAAATCCACCAATCACAGTTTATATATTGGACACCCAACTACTATTATTTTTAAAATTTTAAATAAGTGACAATTCTGTCAAACTAATTGTCAGTATATTTTTTAGGTATTGAAATTAAACATACATTAAAATGAGTTAATTTTTGTGTAGAATCCATAAATAATTTTAATTTATTTTTATTTGGACCACATTTTAAAAAATCTTAAATTTGAATCAAACTACCTATATGAAACTAATTTAATTTCTACTATTAGAACTAAAATTTTAAATGTGGAGGTGAAAATGAGGATACGGCATCTGTCTTTCAGACTAGAGGCCCGAGTTCAAATCTGGGCTGGGGACTAATTAAATTAAATATTTTTTCATGTTTATTTTATTTCACAAATTAGTGAAGTCATAAATTATTTTAAAATTAGTTATTTTCTCTTTTCCTAAAATAAATTTGTAGATTTTCGTTAGTGGGTCGTAGAAAAAAATATACTGTACAACTCCAGTGGATTGTCCACTGTTGTTGCACAAACTAGTATCAAATGGATTATTATTTAAAAAACGTGTTTTTATACAGGGGATTTGTAAATAAGTACGGAAGATTTTTACAAATTGTTATCAAAGTTATTTTGTTAAAAAAAGTTCCTATAAAAGTAGGTCAAAACATACTTCGTTTCCGGGATACAGAATGTTTAAATTTTAATTTAATAAATTTTATTAATTATTTCAAATAGTTTTAAAGATATTTACTCTAAATTTGTAAAAAAAACTTTGAAGAGACAAATAAGTATTTTTTGGGGTGTTCCAAATATTTCTACTTGTACCAGTGGGTTTGTTTTTTAATAAAAAAAATACTGCGCCACTGACTTTTTCGATCTATATTTTTTTTTATAAAATAACTTCGGCAAACATTCCCTAAAATCATTCACACTTACCAACAAACACCCTGTACATAAGAAAATGTAGAACTAGGTACTTTTTAGATATTTTTCCGAAATAATCATAGAAAATACATATGCATATTTAAAAATATATTTCGTAAATAAATTAATTAGAAAAAAGATTTTCGAAAATGTTACACCAGGTTATACCTTTAAAAAATATTTTAAACGAGAAAACAAAACAGAAATACTCTTTGTTAGACCGGACCTGCGATTTATCGGCCTTTTTTATATTTTAAATCATCTATAGTTTATAAGTAATAAATTGAAGGGAGCGTAAGTCAGGGAATAGAGCAACGTTGCCAAAGTGGGTTCAGATGCACTAAAAGTTGTCAGTGTGTTCTAAACCTGAATTTGCTGTTAGGTAGCGCATGGATATCGCTCTTAACTTCTCATTTATTCAATAAAAGAAAATCGAAAAATAGAAAAATCGAAACAGAAATTCCGTAACGAAAATAAACCTAACACCTTCCACTCCGACCGGCACAGCGGTGCTGCATTGAAAGCCATGCATCGTCTAACGTCGTTTGAGTTCGTCAGACTTCGGCACGGTGTTTGTGTGCGTGCGACTAGACGTATGCATGGAGACTAGCTGCTAACTGATTCTGGGGTCTATTCTGTAATAATTCCTTTATATTTAACGACCTTTAAAAATATTGGCGGCCTTTAAAATATTTTTGTATTCGTTAATTTACTTGTCATTACTTAAACAGATTTCATTAAGATAGTTCTTTAATGTATTTGTAAGATCCGTTTAAATAATGACAGAAGTAAAGAAGAAAATATTTTTAAAGGCCGTTAAATATAAAGGAATTGTTACAGAATAGACCCCTCTATCTCTTTTAGACATAATTTCGGAAAAATTGAATTTGAAAATGAATAATGATCCACAAGAATCCACAACAAAATACGGGACCACCATTGACACGGTATTTTCCAGATATTTAGAGGATATTAAGTCTTAAACTTATGTTTCTTATTTCAGTTACGCTTTTTATTCTTCTGCACTTAGTGTCGCCTAAATAAAACATTTTTTGGTTTTTGCATGAACGTAGAAAAAATATTGTATGCAACTCGTGCAAAAAGTGTTTATTGCACTCCACGTCGCGTGCAATAAACACTTACTTTTTGCACTTGTTGCATAAATAACTATTAAAATGTGAAGAATCGATAAAAAATAGCATTTATATTTTTATTTCGTCTATATTTCCAAAAAAAAAATCATAATTTGATTAAAACTATATAAATTAATTTAATTATGATTATTAAAACTTAAACGTTAGGTGTGTCGATGGAGCTGTGTATAACGTATTCAGCTATTATGCGAGATATCCCGGGTTCAAATCTAGGATTGGAGACTAGGTTATTAAATTAAATCTTCTTTTTTCAAGTTTTTTTTTAAATTTGTAAAAGTCATATAGTAGTTTGTGCAACAAGAGTGGATATGGACAATCCACTCGAGTTGTACAGTATATTTTTTCTATGACCCTCTACCGAAAATCTACAAATATTAAAAATTATTTAAGGTTATTAAGAAATATAATTAATTTAAAAATAATTTGTCTTTTATTAATTTATAAAATACAATAAACAAGTAAAAAAATTTCATTTTATTTTTCTCCATCTGAGATTCGAACTCGAGTCTTCCGTATGGAAGGCAAGAATGCTTTAATACTCTTAATTAAATTGACTTATATAGTTTTATTTAAATTAACACATTATTTATATAGACGAAATAAAAATAGAAATTCTATTATTTATCGATTCTACACAAGAATAACTCATTTTATTGTATATTTAATATCAATAACTAAAAAATATACTGACAATTAGTTTGACAGAATTGTCACTTATTTAAAATTTTAAAAATAATAGCAGTCGGTTGATCAAAATATGAACTGTGATTGGTGCATTTAATTTTTATGCAGTGTTCTTACTACATAGAATGAATATGAAATAAAATATATTCGTTCAGTTGAAGGCAATAGCATAATTTTTCGTTAGGTAATCTGTGCGTAGATAAGCTCATATCTATGTGGGTGTAGAAAAAAATATTTTTAAATTTGTTATTTTAATAACAAAAAATAATTTTTAAAATTTGTATATTTTAGTTAGTGGGTTGTAGAAAAAACATACTGTACACTCGAGTGGATTTTCCGTATCGCACTCAGACGATTGAGCACTCCTCCTACGGCGTCGTACTCAAACTTCGTCTTCGTGTGATATGGCCATAATATCCACTCTTGTTACTTAAGAGTGGATTATTGAAAATCTAAAAAACAAATAGGTAATACCCTGGTTACCAAATATGAATTGTGATTGGTGGATTTGATATCGGTGCAGTGTTCTTACTAGGTAGAATGGATATGAAATATACTGCCCAACAATTGAACTGAATAATCCTGATTGTCTTGAAATTTAAATTTTAAAATGTTAAAATAATTGTACTGCATACTATCTATAGCCGGCAATTGAACTGTTTGCAACAGCATCCTCAAATATTAAAATTGGCTTATGAGTTGAAAACAATTGGTGAAATTTAAATATTTAGAGTTTCTCGAAATACCTATTCAATTTTTTTGCAATGTATATTGGTTCGTTCTAATTCATTTAAAATGGGCGTATAGCACAAGTAAAAGTTGGAAAGGCTTTTGGTAGGTAGAGAGAGGGTAACGTCAAACCATGTCGGACGGCTTCGAGAATTTCGCAGTAATGTTTACCTGTCAGAATAAGTCATAGAATAAGTAATTTTAAATTTTTACCGGCAGAACCGGACAATCGCATGTATTTATGGACTATAAATAATTATTAAGCATGTATTATAATATTCAAATCATAATTTTACAAAATTTCAACAGTTATTCAGAATTTATTAAACTATTTACTCGAAAGTGTTTTTAACATCTATAAAATAATTTTGTACATCAATGTATCGCGTCCACTTCGGTAAAATCCGCCGCAAACCTGTCAGTTTATGTGTATAAAGTGGGAGAACTGGCAAAAGCCTTTCCACCTTCTGCTATAGTCATGTTTGAGTTAGTTTGATAAATAAAGGGTAGGAAAGAAAAAAGTCCTTTTTATCTCACAATGATATGTATTTCTTTTTGAAGCCATTGGTTTCGAAGTCTAAAACTTCATCTTCTGGCACAACTAGTGGGTATGATGCTTTCGTTCATAAGTTAGATCAAAAACCAAAAATACACAATGGGCTAATGGATTATATCAGCAGTCATAAAATCCAATCTCCAATTGATTCCAGCTTTGAACATCTAGAATCTACGCTACAATCATATCTACAAGTTTTTCTTGAACATCTAAACCTTTAATGAAGAGCATGGATATTTTTTCACAAAAAAGCACTTCATCATATTTTTTTATATACAAGTAGGTGACATATGGAAATGGAGGTTATGTTAAATACATGTGTTATATAAAAACTTCCGAGCAATTACTACTAGAGGGAGTCTTGTAATTGGCTTATTTAATCAGCGTTGGCAAGTTTGACAGCGCCAGTTCCGACACATGTCAAATTTTTATTAGTATTTCACGGAAAATATAATTATTTATAGCATTGTAAGAGTTGTAAAGGTATATTTAAGATTTATTATCTCTAATAATATGGTGGAAACATGTTATGTTGAGAATGGGGTGTTAATACACTGCGACCTTAAAGATCTATTGTGTCCCCTTCTGTCGCCAATGCACTAAGGAAATGTCTCAATGCCTATAACGACCCTTCCAATCCTATTTTCTCAAGGAAGTGTAGGATTTGAAGTGGCTTCAAGTTAGGCAAATCTCCCTCTTCTATTTGATATCCTCCTAGATATAGTGCCCTTGGATTTTGGAGTGCTACACATTCAATTAGGATGTGAATGGAGGTTTCGTCCTCCTCCTGACAGAATTTGCACTCACTATCCTCTACTACTCTCAGTTTTCTTAGGTGTCCTTTTAGTCGGCAATGCCCGGTAAGGATCCCTGTTACAATACGTATCCTGTTCTTGCTCAGGCAGATGCAGGCTTCCGATATTTTCTGGTTATATTCACCCAGAAGTATCTTGGCCTGTCTCAGGCCCAAGAGATTGTTCCAATTATCGGTTCTTCTACTGCCCAATTCTTTTTTAATCTCTCCTAATATTAAGTTACTGCTGATACCGCAGAACGGCTCAGGTCGTACAAAGGGTGTTTGAGCCCCTTTCTTTGCAAGACGTCTAAATATGACGTCATTTGGACTGTGACATATTTACGTCATTATCACGTTAGGTTTCAGAGGATTAGTTACGTCGGGTATGACAAAAATAGGATGTTATAATGACGTCAGTCGGCTGCCTGGGTGATGGTTCTACTGGTTTCCATAGTAAAATTCTCCTCGAAACTACTAAAAGAGAAGTGGCAGAGGCAACCGAAGAAGGCAAAACAGTCTTTTGCAAAACAAAAACAAGAAATTTGTTTAGGAATCTAATTATTGTTTGAAGTTTTACCATTAATAATTTTTGATAAAGTTTTAAGATTATGAAGTTCTATTATGTATTGTACTCTTTCATAACCTATGTTTAAATTTTTATTAGAACCAAAATAAATTATAATTTTTATTTTAACTACAAAAACGCTCATAATTAAAAAGGGGGAAAACGCCAGATTAGTTATATTCAGGAATCAACTCTTTAAACATTTATCTACTTAACTTTCTATTTGTACTTCTATTAATTTATTTCATTTTATCTCTGTTTGTTGTATTTTCAAATTGATTTTGATATTAATCTTATCTATTTCTATTTTTTTTATATTCATATATAGGTTTTTTTCATTGAAACAAATGTTTATTATATTATTAAATATAATAAATTCATGTTGTTTTATTAAATTCTTGTATGAATGATTACTTTATTTCGTTTTGAAAATGAATTTCGAAGAAAAAAAAGGAAAGGGTGAGTGTGAATAAAAAATTATACGAAAGTGACGATATTTTTTGGAGCTTTCATCTACATGCTCCTTTTTCTAGCGATCTACACCTGAGCCAGCAAAATTCGTCTTCCCTCCATCCTTACATTCTCCAGATTTACCGAGAAAACGCCGTCCTCTTTCACATATCCGGACCTTCTTTGACTGGGACTATACCACTACTTTACATTATCAGCCTTATTTGTTATTCCGAGCAATTTAAATGCATTCGTAATTGCTTATTCTCACCTCTTCTCTTGTAGATTCCGTGCCCATTTTTCTTATTTTTAGTTATGTTTGCACTGCTCTTTCATTTAAACAGCTTTAATTCTACAATGCTATAACGCTACAATATGGATCCATTTTTGTGGTTTGTATTATTTAATTTTAAGCGTGAGTGACCAACCTATTATAATAATTAAGGATTGTTGTATTACAGGCCTGAAGATGTCCCTGTGAGGCCGAACTATAGTAGCTACTGTATTTATTTATAATAAAATTGCTTTTGAGGTTTTATTTTTTAATTGAAAAAATTAGACCTTACAGTGATTTTGTTTCATTTCCTGCATCAGACACATATAAGATGATATACATTTTACAAGTATTAGAAATTAAAAATTTAAAAAAACCGACTTCAAAAACGTGCCAAATTTATATGAGATCAACCCTGAGGTATCCCCTTACTAACAAAAAAAGAATCATATAAATCGGACAAGGTAGTAAAGCATTATCGCTAAACATACATAAAAAATGAAGAGTTTGAGGATTTTCTCATAGACCTAATTATTAGACTTTGACCAAATATATATGGGACTACCCCTGAAGTACCCCCTTTCTAACAAAAAAAGAATTATTGAAATCGGACACCGTGTTAAAGAATTATCGCTGAACATACATAAAATAAAAAAAAAATATTGCGACGAATTGAGAACCTCCTCCTTTTTTGAAGTCTGTTAAAAAATAGTAAAATTAGGAAATTTTTTGTTTTTTTTTATCATTAAAAAGTTTAGCTAGTGTGTTATTACAGAGAAATGATACGCCAGTGAACAAGAAGGATGTTTACATTCCCCCTTGTGCCCGGTTCCTCACTTCCTCTACAGATGTTGCGAACACAACAATCGCCTACAAACTCGTTTCACGCTCCCTCTAGTAGTTATTACCCAGATAAAAACCAATGAACTGGAGTGGGGTAGAAAGCTAATGTGCATATTGTATCAATTAAACAAGATGCGACTCTATGGGCGCAGCCATTTTTATTTCTCATCTCACTCGGGAGTATTTATAATAACCATTTTCTGTTTCACTTTGTTATTGTTCAATCCACGGGCTGGTGGATCAGACAATAACAAAGTGAAATAGAAAATGGTCGTTATAAATACTCCCGAGTGAGACGAAAAATAACCTGTCTTCGCCCATAGAGTCGCATCTCAAGCCTATTGACAAGCATTCTACCCCACTCCAGTTCATTGATAAAAACCAGTCTGCCATATTCGCCCAAAACGGCTAATTTTTCGGAATGCTCTTTAGTCGACTATATCCTATCCAGTATCCAGTAGTAGATTCACCCTACTGGACCCACCGACTTTCAACAAGTCTCACCCTACTCAGCCATGGCATGGCCTTCATCAAAAAGGTGAACTATAAGTTAGACATGATCTATAAGATATCGATGTTGGTCGCAATGGAAAGCGACATACGATTTCCCTTATTTTCAAACTAACCTTATACCTTAGATTAAAGAGACCGAAGATGTAACATTGCACACTGCGCATGTTGTCTATTTTAACCCAAAGTAACCCACCAATTGAAAAGCATTATTTGCACGACGCCACTCGAATTGCTCCGATTTTTCCAATCATCGCTCACCTCCGCTTGAGTTCAATCACCATTGACAGCTGTTTTTTAAATTATTTGTTGGTATTTTAGCAATTTAAAGTGTTCTAGTTATTCAATTTCAAGTTCAAAATGCCACGATGTATCTTAAAAAATTGTATATACTCATAATACACGTACCAATGTTATGAAAGGTAAAAAATATATTCGTTTTCGGCGGTAAACGTTTTGACATAAAGCGCCATGATTCTCTGGGCTGAATACTTCAGATCCGCATTAAGGGGTTTCAATAAATATCAAGCATCAAATACATATTTCAGAAATCAGATTTCATATTACATAAATTTACAATAGGGTAAAATTTTGAAAATTTAAATTAAATAAGGAGTAAATAGGCATTGTTGCTAACGAAATTTTGTATTTAAAAAGTAGTTTACTAAAGGTGGTTTTTAGCCTTTTTGGTAGATAAATAAGAAGTAAAGAAGCATAGTTGCTAGCTAAATTTTATTTTTATAAGGTATTTTTATAAGAATATTAGATGAAATACAAGATGACCTATTTATAATATCAAGGTTCATCTTATTTGCGGTCAAATCGGAAGTGTCATTTGAATCTTAAGCCTTAAAACAAAGTAAAATGCACAATATGATCTACTATAAGCAAAAAAAAAATACTGAAGTTACGGGAGTTAGTCACATTGTTAATAAAATGTTACATTATAAACCCCTAAACAACTAACAAAATTTTCGTTTACAAAAAAAATCCAAATTTTAGCAATATTTATTATTTATTATACAATCGAATGCGGTTTCAAAGATAATGGGATCAAAAAATCCGAATCTCTAAATTTTGGAGCTAAATGCTCGGATAAAAGCAAGCGATCGATAGGGGTTACAAAAATAATCGATTTATTGATTATTCCGACATTTTTTTATGAAAATCGATTTATCCGTTATTTTTAATAAATGATTTTCGTTTTTTTAAGATAATGTATTAATCGATTTTAAGTAAATACATAAAGAAAGTAGATTTATTCAAAATAATCGATTGATTGAAAAAATCGATCATTTTCGATTTTTCAAAGATATATGAAAATAATCGATTGATCGAATATAATCGGTTATTTTATATAATCGATATTTATCGATTAATCAGCTTATTAATAATCAATTATTTTCGATTTATCGACTATTTTCGATAATCAAATAATCAATTTTAAAGGAAATATGAAAACAAAGGATTACTAGAAAATAATCGATAATTCGGATACTTTTTGGAAAATCGATTTATCGTAGAATCGGCTTCTTATTTAATTGGTTATTTTCGATTAGGCGATTATTTTGGAATTATCCATTATTTTCGGTATTTCAGAGATAATCGAATTATCGATTTTAAAGGAAATACAATAAAAATAGATTATCGATAATAATCGATTGATGGAATATAATCGATTATTTATAATATTCGATAATTGTTTTTTTAATCGATTTATCAGTTAATCGACTTTTTAATTAATCGATTATTTTTAATTAATCGATTATTTCAAAGATTATCGAATAATCTGATTCAATGGACGAAAAAACATGGATTATTAGAAAATAATCGATAATTCTGTTATTTTTTGGAAAATCCATTTATCGTAGAATCGGCTTCTTAATTAATTGGTTATTTTTGATTAGTTGATTATTTTGGAATAATCGATTATTTTCGGTATTTAAAAGATAATCGAATTATCGATTTTAAAGGAAATATAATAAAAATAGATTATTGGTAATAATCGATTGATCGAAAATAATCGATTATTTAAAATAATCGATAATCCTGTTCTTTTTTAAATCGATTTATCAGTTAATCGGCTTTTTAATTAATCGATTATTTTCGATTTTTCAAAGATTATCGAATAATCTGTTTCAATTGGCGAAAAAAAATTGATTTGAAAATAATCGATTATTTAAAATAAACGATAATTCTTTTATTATTTTTTGTAAACACCGATTTATCGGTTAATTGGCTTTTTAATTAATCGATTATTTTTAATTTCTTAAAGATAATCAAGTCGATTTTAAAAGAAATACGACAAAAAAATATATTGTTTGAAAATAATCGATTGATCGAAAATAATGATCGATAATTTATTTCGATAATCACCCACCCCTAGCGACCAAATGACTTTAATTTTAAAGAAGCCTTAATATACCTTTTTCTGAGGTTACAATACAAAACAGCATTTTCTCATTTTGAATTATTTTTAATATTATGTAATAGCCGTAGAAAAAAATATAATGTTCAACTTATAAGATTAGATTTGCAGTATTCGCCTGCGCACATGCTTTTTTTATAATACTCGTAGACAATGAATACCATTTCTTGCTCTATTAACAATATTCTATTTCACCATTTTACTGTAATCTCTTGCAGAAAAGCCCGTAGTAAATAAACGCTAACAAAATATTCTATAAAAGGTCTTCTCTTTACATAAAATGTCGTGGCATCTGTTTGATAAGCCTAATACCTACGATTTGGTTTCAGTCGCTTTGACTCCTTTGAACCTACCTTATAACTTCTTGTTATATGACAACTGTCAATGTAAAAAAACATAATTATGGATCATCAAATGCCAAAGTATATTGGGGGGGTATTTTCGCAAATTATCAAGCATGCAACGCCATGAAAACAGGTTTTTTTCATATTCAAGATCAGCAACATTTCCTTTTTCTTATATGAGTCCTAAAACAACCAAACACATCGATGATGCTGCAACTCAAACTGATTTTCAAGCAAAGAACAAATTCATATTCGCAGAAGAATTATTTGGTAATAATAACGACATGATTTTAAATCAAGAGAGTAAGAAGATTTATATTTTAGCTTTAAAGTATGTTAATAAGTTTCACGAACGTCTAAACTACGAATTAGATAATTTGTACAAAAATTACGATGTAGAAGAAAAATTTACATGTCCTAACGTCCCAAACTACTCAACCGTTTTCCCCTTAGTATTTAATTTATCAATAGATCAAAACTCCTCAGAATCAGATAACTTAGTTAACAAAATATCTCAATCAAATATTAAAGCAATTGATCTTGCACCAGAATTAAATGTATTGGATCATCAATCTACTCGGTTAAATTTACTCGATTATAAGATACAGGATATTTTGAAAAACATTTCTCCGAGTAAAAATCTAGTTTCAGAAATGAGGAGTAAATCAAGTGATATTTCTTATAAAAGAGAATTAGAAATTAATCAAAATGTACCAAACAAGACTGCCAAAGAAAATGTAGAAGATCTAGAACAAGAGAGTGTTTCAGTTCACTTAAAAATTCAAGAAAATTCCAAACAAGTCCGAAAAAAAAGTAATTTAGTACAAACCTCTTTTAATGTTGTGGCTATTGAACCATGCATAGATCTTTTAGAATATGCTAGAAGCAAAGAAAAAATTAAGAAACTAGATGGTATCCCGTCGATGGAAAATATTAGACCCATTTTGCCATCTTCTTCTATAAGACCTTTCACTCCGAAAAAAGTTGTAAAAATGTTTGATGCGATTTCTCAAGATTCGAAAAATAGTAAAAAGAATAGCTTAAACGAGGATTCCGATGATAGTATTATTTTAGATGATGAACAGTTTGAACAACACAGTCACAATCTTCTATATAAACCAACGTCTACTAAAGATTTTTCTATATATAAACATCCCGATACAAAAAAGAATCTCTTAATAAACGAAAAGGCAAACCCTTTAAAACTAAACCAGAAAGATTTGACCAACATCAATGAAAAAACTTTAAACACTATTGGATTGTTCACAAACCGAGGCGAAATAAAACCAGATGTTATAGATATGTTGGAAAGAGAGAAATCTATTAAAGCAAATGATATGAGAAATAAAAAGTTTAGAAGCCAGCGTCAGTGGGATCTGGAAATTCATTTGAATCCCAAAACTGATTTAGAACCAGTCACACCCTCAATTGTTAGCGAAAAGTCTTTTTTAAGTTATTCTGATATAAAAATACATGTTCAAAATGTACAGAGTAAATAAATTCTTAGAATAACGTCAAGCGAAAATTTTTTTGGTACTAGTTGGTGGATTACAGATGTCTTTTTATAACATTTCTTTATAAAAAAATCGTATGTTATGGAATGGGTTAATGATACTTTTATTGTATGTACGCTGTTACACACTAAAATTGTTACTGTTGTTTCTATTAGATTAAAACAGGAATATCTCAGGGTTAGCTTAGGCCACTTCCAATTTTTAAGCTTTTCGGGTGACAGTGCTATCCCAGCTAGCACAAAAACATCCTATCTACGTTCTCTACGTTAATAAGCTGCATTTTAAGGCTCTTTAAGCTCGCATGCGATGTACTTTTAATGTAACGCTGTTGCTAGGTACACCCTAAAGTGTACACAAATCAAAAAATTATATACATGCGAAACGTTATATTGCTGTGGTGGGAGGTGTTTGTGTGAATGCGTCTTGTTTGTTTTCATTTACGCCGTGACTAGCAGTAGTATTTTATAATCCTTCGAAGCAAATTTCACATACATGAACAAATAATAATAATGCCGTGACAACAAGAAAACGAAGCAACGACTTCTCGTAAATAAATATTTTTACAAGTATAATTAAGCCATCCGTGGACGCACTTTGTGTAATGTAATACAGAGAGGCTGAAATTGAAGCTATTCGCTCCTTAGAGCATATAAGACTAGAGATATCATTCAATGTATTTTGTTATGTATAAGCGGGGTCATCACTTTAGATATGAGGGGAGAGGGGTAGGTACTCCATTCTCAATGGCGTACGGTTTGAAAGTGTTCGTATTTAGGTTTACAATTTATACAGTGTAATGTCACAATAACTAATAATTTAGAAAACTGATTCGCAACATTAAGGGCCCATCTTTTCACCTCTGAGTAAAGTTACACGTATGTTTACTTGACAGAATAGCAAAAAGTAGCCTGTCGTTTAAACAGAAAGTAGTTATTCAACTTTACCCAAAGGTAAAAAGACTGGTGGCACTAACAGAAATAAATTTATTTAAAAATATTAAGAGTTCTTTTTTATTTATGTTAAGCTTTCGTTATACACTGTATTATATAATGTTTTACTGGAAATGACTATATGTTCGTTTAGGATTGAAAACTTTTTTTTATTGTAGATATAGGTTTTGAAACTACATGCTTTCAAATGGATTTGTGACCATACATTATTTTCCTTTAGTAGATCATTTAAAAACTGCAATATTTTTTATAGAGCAAATAAAAGGCAAGTAAAAGCAAATAAAAACAAATTATAATAATTTATTTATAATAGTAATAATAATAAATGTACAAAATTTTTAATAAAATTATTAATCAATGTAATCAAAACATAGTTATTGGTTGTTCCTAGATGTAATATCTGTGTAGAAGTAAGCTATTTATAAAACAAAACAAAAAACTAAACTAATATTAATGCTACAAAATTCCCATGAAATTTATTTATTATTTATTTAGTATATCACTTAACAGTTAAATACCAATTACATATAGAATGAGATGAATACAGAAAAAATTCATTTAATTCGTGAGATACATCATACACATTTTCAGGGAAAGACGCTCAGTTACATTTGACTGCTTATATTAGAGCATAAAACATTTTAAAATTATAACACAAAAACTTACATATTATTAATATATGCACAATATATACTATATACACATACAAAAGATAATATAAAATATAGTGGGTACACTACTATTCGTAATAGACGTATTTGATAACTCTACAAGCAGAACACAATAGCTTCTTTTGGTTCAACTGACTGATTTTGTTAAAACTTGCTAGAATCCTCTACTGGGCAAGAGCTAATTTTCTATCAAAAAATAACTTTGCTTGAAATTTTTTCTTAGGTATTGCTTTCCTAGAATCATAATAATGCTTGATTATGTAAGAAAATGTCTTATTTGACTCTAATAATATTTCTTTTTTTCTTTGTAAGTTATCTTTCTCCTTCAGAAGCAATTAGTGTAGATAAATGGGAGCTTGTCGAAATTGTGGTTTTAGGTGATTAGTTTATCAAATTTTGAACAATTTTTTGTCTTTTAAAGAGAGCTAAAGATTGAAGTTCCCTGTCTTGCCTATTTCCATTTGATTTTTAAAAATTTAAGAGCTAATCATACCTTTTCGTTAGCATTCTATCTTTCTTATACAACTTCGAAATTTCCAATGTTGGGAACTGAAATAAGGGCATATTTTCTATACTGTCGTAATTTTGAAGCCTATAAACAATAATGTAATACTAATACATGTTTACTATTTAACAAAATAAGGAAATAAGTGTGTTTCGAAAGTCACATACATATGAATATCTAATTACATTACTTCTAGTGTTTATATGGAAAAAACTTACTCATTTCGAAAGGTACAGGTACAGCTTATGGTATAGCTCATTTTATTAATCTATTGCTATTTTTATTAAAATGTTCAGTTAAAAAAATGGTCTGTTGTTAGATATGCTATTAATGCTCAAACTGAGCACTTGACTAAGCCAGTTTGGTTGTGAGATCAGTAGAAAATCTGAAATAAGTAAAAAAAAAGATTTAAAAAGTTAATGGCAAATAAATATGTACAATACAAAAAGATATCTAACCCATTTTACAATACACAAAAAGACTAATACATTAAGCATTATATCGCAAAGGAAACAATTATTTTCTGTCGAACGCAACCAGTTGCGGTGATGCTCAAATGAAAAACTTTCTGCAAACATGGTTTCTTATTAATTTGCCCATTTCCCATTTTAAGTTAAGTTTATGGAATATAGAATACTTACTTGCGAAATGTCAACCGGGATCCTTTTAAGAATATTTTATTGCAAACTATACAAACTCTTGGCATGATTAGCATTTATTTTAAAATAAAAACATACTTTAAAAGTTTATAAAAGAGACACCTCGTCCAAATTGTCTTCAGTAGCCCCAAAAACCGATCTTTTTAAAAACCAAAACAAGACGTCAAATAAAATGTCATTTAACACAAATACGCGCGCTATTTAAATTCGGCAATCATAAATCGTCTTATACCTAACTCGCCAATCATAATGCGTCGTGTACCTAACACCGAAGGGGTTACCCCCCTCAGTACATAACAAACCCATTTGAGTAACACCTCTAGTCTTATATGCTCTAAGATTCGCTCCGTGCGAAGTCGTGGAAATTTTTCATTTGAGAAATGTCGTTCGTTCTTATTTTCAGCGCAAATATCTTGCACCAGAAATTAATCAGTGACGTCATGACATCAATCACTGATAGAACAATTATTGAATAGAAGAACACAGCTTATATCACAAACCTCCGAGCAATTACTACTAGAGGGAGTCTTCCCCCCTTCCCCGCGGTAAATTTTGTTAGCAACATCTACTCCCCCCGAGGGGGAAAATACCTCTTCTGTAATTGGCTTATTTAATCAGCGTTGCCAAGTTTGACAGCGCCAGTTCTGACACTTTCTGACACATGTAAATTTCTTATTTGTATTTTACGAAAAATATTATTATTTATAACGTTGTAAGGGTTATAAATGTATATTTAAGATTTATTATCTCTAATAATATGGTGAAAACATGCTTTATGTGTAAAAGGCCTATTGAAAATGCTTCTTCAAGATAATATCATAAGTAAGTACAGATACAACCTAATTATCAGAGGCGGTGTATTAGGCAATCACCTTTAATTTGCAATTAAACTTTCTTATTTTCTTATCGAAAAATTAAGATTAAGAGCAAGTAAACTCCAGCCAGTTCGTCTTCATCCGTCTCATAATGATAATAGTAAAGGTTAATTACTTATTATTATTATTATTTTAATATCACATCTTTGTAAAGTTTATTGTTATTTTTTTTAGGTTTTCTTTTCTTGATATGAGAAAAAAATACATGGTTCCAAAATATAGGAATTCAACAAGTGACCACCTGAATAACTTTTTATGCTAATGAACATTTTTATTACAGACCTCAGTAGAGGAAAATATTAAAGAAAATTGCAATTTCGACGAAAGAAGTATAATAATCAATCCTATCACTACTTCTTACACTATATTCATCTGCTACTAAAATACTAAAACACAAGTAAGTAGAGAAACTTAAGTTTCTTTCAAAAAGAATGTTTAAGGAAAAAGGCATAGCCATTTTTTTGTTGACACTTTTTTTTAACTAATCTAAAAGACTAATTTTGTGTATTGTTTAAATTTTAATTTTTTGTACTTAATTTGGTTTAGGTTTAAACAAAATGAACTTCTAAGATATGCATGGAATATCCCAAAAGAGCTAAGGAAGGTTTTAAAATTCCTAAGAAAACTATTCAGAGCCAAAAACATAAAATAATCTTCCTGTCCAAAATATAAATAGGTATAAATATTTAGATATTAGGAGTGATTTTTTATTCTATAAATAGAACATAATTTGCTTCTAAATCACTACCTAATGGACTATATTATATTATAGTACAAAACTAAACAAGAATATCACATTATTCATGTTTTTTTTTAATTTCCTTAAAAAACGTCCCAAAAAAATGTGAATATTTAATATTGGAGTTTACATCGTTATGCTAAAACAATACTAGAACAACTTAAATAATGAGGATTTTGACTATTTTGAGTTATGCAGATCATTATGATCTAAAAAAATGTTTGTCTGGTGCTATAGTCAGGTATAAAAACATTCATTTATTTAAACACAGTTGCAATATACATTTTATTTAGTTTTTAAGTTAAAACCTAAAATGACTTTTTTCGTTTGATGTGAGATTAATTATTCTACATTTTTGTTGGTGAAATAGGATATATTAAGATGTCTTCCTGTTTTCTCTGATTATCTAAAAAGTTAGAACAATATACAAAGACTGTTATAACAAAAAGAGATATACCTTTACTTAAACACACAATTAGTCAGTTCAATTGTACGATAATTTAAAGCAGAAATCCAGAAAACTTTAAAAATGTGTTTAAATGTGTTTTTACTATAACAAGGACATAATTATTAAAAAAACTTGGCACATTAACATGGACGATAGGTTTTTATAATATATATTGTACAAATCACAACGAACTACACAAAATGACATTATTAATAATTTAGTAATAAAAAAGTTAAGTACAATGATGACATTAAAAGTTGAGTTTCTCGAAATACTTTTTTTAAATTGTCTCAGTACCTACTTAGTATTTTTCTAGCACAATGATATTATATGAATGTGCATTGTGTGATATCTTATATTTTAGGAATAAAATAATATTTTTTTTTGCAGGTTTCTGTTAACAACGATTCCAAGAACTTTTGAAAATATTATTAAAACCGCATTCGCAAATATAATTCTCAATTAAGAGCTTTTGATCAAACATTAAATTTTTATTCTCCAAAAGGTTACAGCTACCTAAGAAGAAAGTTTAATAAGACTCTTACCAGACCCAAAATATCAAAATGTTACCAACCAATTAATGGTTCTACTGGTTTCCATAGGAAAATTCTTCTCGAAACTACTAAAAGAAAAGTGGCAAAGGCAACCAAAGAAGGCAAAAAAGTCTTTTGCAAAACAAAAACGAGAAATTTGTTTAAGAATCTAATTATTGTTTGAAGTTTTACCATTAATAATTTTTGATAACGATTTAAGATTATGAAGTTCTATTATGTATTTTACTCTCTGATAACCTATGTTTTAATTTTTATTAGGACCAAAATAAATTATAATTTTCATTTCAACTGCAAAAACCCTCATAATATTAAAAATGGGAAAAACGTTAGATTAGTTATGTTCAGGAATACACTCTTTAAATGTTTATCTACTTAAAATGTGTTACTTTTAGCAGGTATGTTATTAACTTTCTATTTGTACTTGTATTAATTTATTTCATTTTATTATCTGTTGTATTTTCAAATTGATTTTGATATTAATCTTATCTATTTATATATTTTTTATATTCACATATATGTTGTTTTTTCATTGAAACAAACGTTTATTAGCTTATTAAATATAATGAATTCATGTTGTTTTATTATATGCTTGTATAAATGATTACTTTTATTACGATATTTACTGGAGCTTTCATCTACACGCTCCTTTTTCTAGCCATCTACACCTGAGCCAGCAAGATTCGTCTTCCCTCCATCTTTACATTCTCCAGATTTACAGAGAAAACGCCGTCCTCTTTAACATATCCAGACCTTCTTTGACGGGGACTATACCACTACATTATCAGCTTTATTTGTTATCCCGAGCAATTTAAATGCATTCGTAATTGCTCATTCTCACCTCGTACTCAGTTTTCTTATTTTTAGTTACGTTTGCACTGCTCTTTTATTTTCACAGCTTTAATTCTATAATGCTGTAACGCTACAATATGTAAGTGACCAACCTATTATAATAATTAAAGAATATTGTATTACAGGCCTGAAGATGTTCCTGTAAGGCCGAAACTAGTCGCTCCTGTATTTATTTATAATAACATTGATTTTAAGGATTTATTCTTCAAATGAAAAAATTAGACCTTCACAGTGATTTTGTTTCATTTCCTGCATTAGACACATATAAGACGGTATTCATTTTAAAAATAGTAAAATTAGCAAATTGTTTAGTTTTATTTTTAATTAAAACGTTTGGACAATGTGTTTTTATAGATAAATGATACGCCACTGAACAAGAAGGATGTTTACCTTCCCCCTTGTGCCCGCTTCCTCACTTCCTCTACAGATGTTGCTAACACAACAATCGCCTACAAACTCGTTTTCACGCTCCCTCTATTAGTAATTGCTCGGAGTCACAAACACAATTATTACACATATGGGATAGCAGAAGCTACCTATAAAGCACTGAACGATTGGACAAAATTAGCTAAATAGTAAAATAACGTACCAATATTGCAAGGTTTACTAAAACCTTAAACGGTGAACAATGATAAAGCTAGATTAGTGAATAATAATAGACGAATACAACAATGACTAGGTACATATTTTACTAGATTACTAGAGGATAGCTAAGTTCCTTGATTTCTTACCTCTAAACTCAGAGATATATCATCTTTTTTAAGTCAAGCCTTTTAACTTTTTTGTATATTTATAAAATGCTATAATGTAACCTAAATATATGACAATTTATTAGAAGAGGATAAATTATATTTTTATATAAAAAGATTTTACTTCTCAATACATTGAATAAAAAAAAATGACAACTTGTTTAACTATTATTAAAGGAAATTATATAGAAATTAAAAAATATGCCTTACTTTGTTGTTTTAAATAAAACAACCAATGTTAGTGTATTGAAATTTGTTTGAATTTTACAAATTTTATGCTTGATTTCCAAGGTAAATCTGCAGATGTTATAAAAAAAACTCGTGTTTTTTAGCAATATATTCTATTATACTCGAGAGCATCATCTGTGATTTGTCTCAACTTTTCTTCTGAGTTTGCACTTGAACCGATGGTTAATTTCCAGGCAAATCTAGCCTGTTGAAGAGAATGAACTGCTTGAATTCTGATATACTTGATATACCATGTACCTATAGATTCACTTTTTATAAAATTTCAGGTGTTATATATTCTTCTTTAGACAATTCTGTAGTATTTACTTTGCTTCTAAAATTCCTAGAATGTCATCAGGTACAAAGGGAACCTAAAATAAAATATTTTTTAAAATGTACTTTTAGTTCGATTAAGTATAATTACCTTTTATAAGTATTTGGTATAAAATGTTACTGGACATTCGGTTAAATGTTTATCTGCTCGTTTATAACGATTTATCTGCAATTCTTTGTTTTTATTGTAGTTAAACCATTTTGTATACCTAACGAATGAAATAATAAATTTACATTAGGCAAACAACGACAATGGTTTAGAAAATAGTTTTATATTATATAGAGGACCCTTACCAAATCTACTCGAATGTATAAATAATAATTTATAAAATAAATTCTGGAAGTCATAAAATAAACCATCAAAAAAATGACAAATGACAAGAAAAAATGACAATTGACATACACATAAACCTTCCGAACTCAGAGTAGATGTTCATAGTACTTTCCATGGATACTTTTGTTAGCAAATTACGTTGTGTTAACATAACAGGTGGGTTAAATAAGTAAGTAACAAATAGAAGTTTTGCGTGGTTTTGATTTCTCTCAATAACTTCTCATAAACGTTACATTTACGTTGTATAGTAATGTTATTACGTTCCCTTAAAGCAACATCGCCGAAAGGCTTGGCAACGTTATAAGCTAGCTGGGATGATTCTTCAACAATGCCTGTATTAAATTTAAATTAAAATTAACTTTAATAACTTAAGTAGTAACCATGGAGGTAGGATATTGAAGGAGATGCTACGTTCGTTTAAACATGTATTCTAAAAATGACATCGGTGAGCGGGGTTAAGTGGACGTAAGTGAAGCAGCAATATGGCGGTCGTACCAGGTCCAGACTGTTTTTTTCAATCTGGGTAGAATACCCAAATATATACTAAAATTATTTTTTCCGATTTTAGTCAAAAGGAGATATATACAATTAGTATAATATAATTTTAGGTTATAAAGAATTAACTTTTGGAAAACTACCTATTTAAACAAAAACAATTTAACTATGTAAACAAAAACTATTTAATTATTAAATTTAAGAATAAATCCGCATCAAGTATTCGTTTTTTAAGAACGTAAAGATTAGTAATTTCAAAAATTTGACGATAGTATCTAGCCAGTTTATTCCTAGATTGTATGTAGGTACAACTAGTGTGTTATAATATTTTTTTATGACCCAAAGCTTCATCCAAAAATATATAAACATACAATTAACGCAAAGGGTATAATAATTTAAAAACACAATGCAAGAATTAAATATAGAAATCCAGTATAAAATAAATAAAAAAATACAATAAAAAAGTAATAAATATAAATAAAAAAAGATAAAATTGGTAAGTGCAGTGTCTATTTTCAAAGAAAATATAATAGGAACCGAAGTTGTGCACGGGCTACCTATATTTTAATGACATGTATGTCACCAAATTGATTTAATGTTATTTTAATACTAGATACATATGAATCTCAGCTGCTTTATCATTTTGTGGCTGTTAAATATGTTGAAAGCGAATATTGACAGATATTATAATTTTTATTTGTAGGTGATTCATCTGCGAATTGCACTAAGGTCAGGCAGATTGCAACCTTTTACTTTGGGTGAATTAATCTGACTTTTGTTCCAGATTAACAACCTGCTTATTACTAAACTTTTAACATGTTTTTAAAGTTTTTGGATTTTAGATCTTTTAATGATTTCCAAAATAATATGTGCCATAAATATTTTCAAAACATGGGTATTTTTAAATTGAATTTTGATACTTTTATAGATATCTTCTTTATAAATTGAATAACATTTAGCTTCTGGAGCAATGTCGGTGGAACAACTTGAATTTTCTGATCCAGTATATGCAAAGTATTTTAATTATTATAAATCTCTTTTAGACTCTTTTTTCATTACATTCAGTAGGAAGTAAATTTGGCCTAAAAATAATATAAAATATTTACAACATAATCTGCTTAAGCCTAATAATTTAGACATCAAATACAATCTGTCTTGTATTTTGTATAAAATTATTTTTACTAAGTTAGCAGAGCACTTTGGGCTTTCGCCATCCTCATTGCTAATTTTCAAGAAACTAATACCTAGTTTATATGTTCATAAAATGTTTTCTTTCCAGGAAACACTAAGATTTAAACTTTTTTTTGCTTTTAAAATCAATATATACGTTATTATTGAAACTTTTTATTACTGAAGGAAATATTGAATATTTAAAAATAGATTTTGGTTAAACTTACAACCTGGTAATAATGTTGTTGTGGTCCTTATTTTCTATACTAAATCAGCACAAAATAATTCAAACACAATATATGACAAAATAACCCACTTTCTTGAAAATTAAATACCATTAAAACAATATAAACACAATTTTCTATTTGTCTGTAAAATTAATAAAGTTATGCATATGCAACTAACAATACGATAAAGTAATATCGGTTGCATAGATGTCAGTAATTTTTTACCATAACACAATTTTATTAATAATCTAGTCAAAATTACAAAAAATATTGTATATTTATTGTAACACATTCATGTTGCGGGACCTCTTTATATAAAATAACTGGTTGCATAAATGGCTATTAAATAATTCAAGTTTTTGTACTGTCAAACATTTTATTATTACAATAAATTTTTTGTTTATTAAATACAATCAAATTCAAAGAAAATATTCAAATTGACGACACTTGACTGTAGCACAGTGAGACGGACAAACAGTGAACTCTTCCTGAACTTTTTTTTCCGGAGTTATTTGCGCCATCGCGATCTTTTTGTGGTCTATTTTGGTATACTTTACATGTTAAATATCCTAATGAAAAGAAATCCAGAGGAGTTAAATCTGACAACCTAGGTGGCCATTCGATTTATCCTCTTCGTCAATACAAATAGTTTCCCACCAAGGCAACATACTGTGGGGGCTTCTTCTGAAATGCGCTCGCCGGACATGGATCTTTCGGGGCATGCCAAAAATAATAGATAAGACTGATGATCTATGGTAGATGCGCCCATGGTACTTACTCCATCTAAATGCGTGGTATTTTCTAACATTGTCTTTCCAGTGACGGCCTTTACCAAATTTTATTTTGGGTATTTAAATAGAGTCGAAAATTAATACTTAAGAAGTTATGTATTATTTAAAATTATTATAAAAGCCTTTTAAAATAATGTATCGCATGAACAACTTTTCTATTAAAAAGAAATCATCTATGACGTCATCCCGTTCATACAGGTGATGTCACGAATAAAAGGATTATTTGGCAGAACGTGCGTTTGAAAATAAAAATCGACGGACTTCAGAATGTTTTCCAGAAGCCAAAGAGTTACGAAATAATGAATGTATTCCTTACATTTGCAGTGGTCCCTTTTCTCAACTTTGTTTCCAAAGTTTATGTCAATGAAAATCCGAAAGAGCACCCTTAACCCGATTTACTATTTTTAAACTAACGACATTATAATATGTGAACGATTATGTCGCACACAATGTTTATTAACACAAAAAAAAAAAGAAAATCGTCGCAGATAAGTTTATTGATTCATTCAACATACTTAGTGTATGGCCAACGATTTGTGAAGATTCATTAGATAGGTAATCGTTGGCATGGCTACAATCCTTTCAACCGTGACGCTTCACAAGGGCTATCCTCCTCCATTTAGTAATTTCAAATATAAATAGACCCTTTAGGTGCACACTTCCCAAAAAGTTGAATCTCGAAAACAGTCACATACGTCATAAACGAAAAAAATTGATATAAAAAGGGACATGTCGCAGGACGAGAGCTTAAAATCAAATTCAGAATCATCAGGTAAGTACTCAATTGTATTTTAAGAGATTTTTCACACATTTTTGGTGAAGCAGCCATCTTTAAGTAACTTTAACGTATTTTTAATTGCTGTGCTTCTATTTAGCCTGATATTTTATAATTTTAATATGAAATTACTAAGACTGATGGGTCACTATTTGAATATTCCATAACAGTAACAAATAATAATACAGCCGGTTGCAAGAACGTTCAATAAAACTGACAAACTCTAACAACTGTCATAAATGTTATTTAATGTCCTTGCAATTGGCTGGTTTTAAACAACATTAATGCTAATAATTTTAATCGTTCACATAGCCTTTAAAATATAAACGAAAAACAAAAAATATGTAAAAAATATGTTTTATATTTTAGCACTTTTCAAACGTTTAGATAATAAAAAGCCGTTTTCATCAGTCTTCTTTTAATTTTTATAAGTTTTTTCTTAGTGTCGGTCTTTTTTTGGGCCACTTATAGCATACCTATACACGGCTATAGGGCAACTATGTAATTTTAAAATGATATTTTTGGATATTTAGAATGTCTCAAATTGGAGCGATTTAAAGTAATTGCTAGATTTCTTTGCTAATTTTTTTTTAAATAATTTAACTTGAATATCTGCTCAAAGTGCCGAAAATTTTTAATTTCAATTTTTTTTTTAAACTGTGACATATACTACATTTTTACAAAGGGAAAAAAGGACATTCACAATATATCTAAAAAAAAAATATACAGCTGTGACAGAATCTTCCATTTGAAATTACATAGTTCAATATATGTACTTAATTTTTGATTAAACCGGAAAAGAACATAAACATATAATCAGAAAAATCTTATAAAAATTTAAAGAACACAGTTTAACTAGTTTAAAAGATATATTGATTGAAAAAAAAAAGGAAAAATATATCGGGTTACGCTGTTTCATTATAGCACGGAACCCTTTGTAGTCACTAGAATCAATTATCCATCTTTTGATCTGATTTTTCACTAGTCTTTTTAATAGTAATAAATATATTTTTAATAGTGTTTTATAATCAGCAGTTTGTTTTAATAAATTTATATTAAATGAGGGGTGAAAAGACTTCTTACTATTTTTGAAAAAATCACTAACGTATTACCTATACAAAATATGTACAGTAAAGGACCCCGCAATAATCTTATGGAAATTGGGTTTCTGTCAAATTGTCTGAATTTTTGATATGTTGTAGATTTTGTCATCCTGAATAAAAGTCTCCATGGGCACAAAGTGCTAAAATGAATATTTTGGCAGCTACGGAGCTGCCAAAGCTCCCCTGACCCGTTGCAAAACTATTCATTTTCAATGCTATTTACATATGTCAAAAGCATATTTTGATTATTCTATTATATAGGGTAATGTTTTTGAGGTCACTGGATTCAACCCTCATGTTAGATTGGACAAATTGACCGTTGACAGCTGTCAATTCGCGGTCAACGAGGAATATAAAAGTAAATATCCTCTTTTCACATTGAGAGTTTGGGTTTTTGAGGTCGTTGACAGTTGACAGCTGTCAACTGTCAATTTGTCCAATCTGACATGAGAATTGAATTCAGCGACTTCAAAAACTCAAACTCTCAATGTGAAAAGAGGATATTTACTTTTATATTCCTCGTTGACAGTCAATTGACAGCTGTCAACTGTCAATTTGTCCAATCTGACATGAGAATTAAATTCAGCGACCTCAAAAACCCAAACTCTCAATGTGAAAAGAGGATATTTACTTTTATATTCCTCGTTGACAGTGAATTGACAGCTGTCAACGGTCAATTTGTCCAATCCTCCGAGCAATTACTAATAGAGGGAGCGTGAAAACGAGTTTGTAGGCGATTGTTGTGTTAGCAACATCTGTAGAGGAAGTGAGGAAGCGGGCACAAGGGGGAAGGTAAACATCCTTCTTGTTCAGTGGCGTATAATTTATCCATAAAAACACACATTGTCCAAACGTTTTAATTGTAAAAAAAAAACTAAATAATTTGCTAATTTTACTATTTTTAAAAAGAATACCGTCTTATATGTCTCTAATGCAGGAAATGAAACAAAATCACTGTAAAGGTCTAATTTTTTCAATTAAAGAATAAAACCTTAAAGTCAATTTTATTATAAATAAATACAGTAGCGACTAGTTTCGGCCATACAGAAATATCTTCAGGCCTGTATACACTAATCTTTAATTATTATAATAGGTTGGTCACTTACGAATAACATTAAATAGTATAAACCACAACAATGGATCCATATTGTAGCGTTAGAGCATTATAGAATTAAAGCTGTGAAAATAAAAGAGCAGTGCAAACGTAACTAAAAATAAGAAAACTGAGTACGAAATCTACAAGAGAAGAGGTGATAATGAGCAATTTTGAATGCATTTAAATTGCTCGGAATAACAAATAAAGCTAATAATGTAGTGGTATAGTTCCCGTCAAAGAAGGTCTGGATATGTTAAAGAGGACGGCGTTTTCTCTGTAAATCTGGAGAATGTAAGGATGGATAAATCTTGCTGGCTCAGGTGTAGATGGCTAGAAAAAGGAGCGTGTAGATGAAAGCTCCAGTAAATATCGTCACTTTCGTCTAATTTTTTATTCTCTCTCACCGTTTCGGCTTTATCTTCGAAATTCTTTTTAAAAGGAAATAAAATCAATTTGAAAATACAACAGATAATAAAATTAAATAAATTTACACAAGTACAAATAGAAAGTTAATAACATACCTTCTAAAAGTAACACATTTTAAGTAGATAAATGTTTAAAGAGTTTATTCCTGAACATAACTAATCTAACATTTTTTCCCCTTTTTAATATTATGAGGGTTTTTGTAGTTGAAATGAAAATTATAATTTATTTTGGTCCTAATAAAAATTTAAACATAGGTTATCAAAGAGTAAGATACATAATAGAACTTCATAATCTTAAATCGTTATCAAAAATTATTAATGGTAAAGCTTCAAACAATAATTAGATTCTTAAACAAATTTCTAGTTTTTGTTTTGCAAAGACTTTTTTGCCTTCATCGGTTGCCTCTGCCACTTTTCTTTTAGTAGTTTCGAGGATAATTTTCCTATGGAAACCAGTAGAACCATCAACTGATTGGTAAAATTTTGATATTTTGAGTCTGGTAAGTCTTGTTAAACTTTCTTCTTAGGAAGCTATAACATTATGGAGAATTAAAATTTAATGTTAGATCAAAAGCTCTTAATTGAGAATTATATTTGCAAAGGCCGTTTTAATAATATTTTCAAAAGTTCTTGGAATCGTTGTTAACAGAAACCTGCAAAAAAATATATAATTTTATTCCTAAAATATAAGATATCACACAATGCACATTCATATAATATCATTGTGCTAGAAAAATACTAGGTAGGTACTGAGACAATTTAAAAAAAGTATTTCGAGAAACTCAACTTTTAATGTACTTAACTTTTTTATTGCTAAATTATCAATAATGTCATTTTGTGTAGTTCGTTGTGATTTGTATAATATATATTATAAAAACCTTTCGTCAATGTTAATGTGCCAAGTTTTTTTAATAATTATGTTCTTGTTATAGTAAAAACACATTTAAACAGATTTTAAAAGTTTTCTGGATTTCTGCTTTAAATTATCGTACAATTAAACTGACTAATTGTGTGTTTAAGTAAAGGTATATTTCTTTTTTGTTATAACAGTCTTTGTATATTGTTCTAACTTTTTATATAATCAGAGAAAACAGTAAGACATCTTAATATATTCTATTTCACCAACAAAAATGTAGAATAATTAATCTCACATCAAACGAAAAGTCATTTTAGGATGTCCTAATAGGTTTTAACTTAAAAACGAAATAAAATGTATATTGCAACTGTGTTTAAATAAATGAATGTTTTTATACCTAACTATAGCACCAGACAAACATTTTTTTAGATCATAATGATCTGCATAACTCAAAATAGTCAAAATCCACAATATTTAAGTTGTTCTAGTATTGTTTTAGCATAACGATGTAAACTCCAATAATAAATATTCACATTTTTTTGGGACGTTTTTGAAGGAAATTAAAAAAAATATGAATAATGTGATATTCTTGTTTAGTTTTGTACTATATAATATAGTTTATTAGGTAGTGATTTAGATGCAAATTATGTTCTATTTATAGAATAAAGAATCACTCATAATACTTATCTAAATATTTATACCTATTTATATTTTGGACAGGAAGACTATTTTATGTTTTTTGGCTCTGAATAGTTTTCTTAAGAATTTTAAAACCTTCCTTAGCTCATTTGGGATATTCCATGCATATCTTAGAAGTTCATTTTGTTTAAACCTAAAACAAATTAAGTACAAAAAATGAAAATTTAAACAATACACAAAATTAATCTTTTAGATTAGTTAAAAAAAAGCGTCAACAAAAAAATGGCTATGCCGTTTTCCTTAAACATTCTTTTTAAAATAAACTTAAGTTTCTCTACTTACTTGCTGTTTTAGTATTTTAGTAGCAGATGAATATAGTGTAGAAGTAGTGACAGGATTGATTATTATACTTCTTTCGTCGAAATTGCATTTTCTTTAATATTTTCTTCCCCAGAGGTCTATAATAAAAATGTTGATTAGCATAAAAAGTTATTCAGTTGGTCACTAGTTGAATTCCTATATTTTGGAACCATGTATTTCTTTCTCATATCAAGAAAAGGAAACCTAAAAAAAAATAACAATAAACTTTACAAAAATGTGATATTAAAGTAATAATAAGTAATTAACCTTTACTATTATCATTATGAGACGGATAAAGACGAACTCAGCTGAAGTTTACTTCTTTTCGATAAGAAGATAAGAAAGTTTATTTGCAAATAATTAAAGGTGATTGCCTAATGCACCGCCTCTGATAATTAGGTTGTGTCTGTACTTACTTATGATATCTTGAAGAAGCATTTTCAACAGGCCTTTTACACATAAAGCATGTTTTCACCATATTATTAGAGATAATAAATCTTAAATATACATTTACAACCATTACAACGTTATAAATAATAATATTTTCCCTAAAATACAAATAGGAAATTGACATGTGTCAGAAAGTGTCAGAACATTCAGAACTGGCGCTATCAAACTTGGCAACGCTGATTAAATAAGCCAATTACAGAAGAGGTTTTTTCCCCCTCGGGGGGAGTAGATGTTGCTAACAAAATTTAGCGCGAGGAAGGGGGGAAGACTCCCTCTAGTAGTAATTGCTCGGAGGTCCAATCTGACATGAGGGTTGAATCCAGTGACCTCAAAAACATTACCCTATATATTAGAATAATTAAAATATGCTTTTGACATCTGTAAATAGTGTTGAAAATGAATAGTTTTGCAACGGGTCAGGGGAGCTTTGGCAGCTCCGTAGCTGCCAAAATATTCATTTTGGCACTTTGTGTCCATGGAGACTTTTGTTCAGGATGACAAAATCTACAACATATCAAAAATTCAGACAATTTGACAGAAACCCAATTTCCATAAGATTATTGCGGGGTTCTTTAACCACCGTTTCTGGCGTCGAGGATAAGTCGATTTAAGTTAACTTATTTAACGGCTTAATATTTTATGAAAATATATTTATCAAATAAAAAGATTAATATTATGCACTTTAACATACGAAGTGCAAACAAGAATTTAGATGAATTCCTGGCTTTAATTGAAACATACAAATTCTCTACTTGTGACTTTTTTGTTTTAAGTGAATGTTTTCAAACCGCAGCCGTCAATAATCTTAATATTCCTGGTTACACCACCATACACAATGGCTTTAATAAAAATGACGGTATTTTAACAATAATGAAATCTTATCTTAATTTTAATATAACTAATCATAAACTTAATTTATGTGGAGTTTCTCTTTCTATAATAAATTTGTCAATTTATTATGTAACAGAATAATAGCATTGTATAGACCTAATCCTAGTAACTTGACTTCTTTCATTGAAAAACTTGATACATATTTAGGCCAAACTCAACAAAATGCTAAAATTGAATTATTAATTGGGGACATCAACATTAATTTAATGAACGAAAATGATTTTTATGTAAACAAATATTACTGTGTGCTTGCTAAATATGGTTTGTCCCTTATATTTTGAATCCTACTCGTGTTACACAAGATTGTGAATCATAAAAGAGTCATTTCATAACCAACAAAACATAACGTTTAACTGATTTATCCTTAAATGTTACATCACAGACCACTATCCTGTTTTATTACAGGTAAATTTCAAAATAAAAACAACAAATGCCCTAAATTTTAATGAAAAAATAATTACCAAAATTGACAAACACAAACTACAAACCGCCATAAAAAGTACAAACTGGAGTGATATATTAAAATTTAGATAATCCCCAAATTGCTGCAGACTGTTTCTTGAGTAAGTTTAGTAAACACATTGAGGATTCAAAAACTTATATAAAAAGCCGGAAGAAATATTTTAAAATAAAACCACGGATAATAGAAGATTTGATTATATCAATAAAACGTAAAGATAAATTAAAACACAGGTTGAAACTACATTTCTCACCAGAACGCGAGTACAAAACTTACAGGAACAGTCTGAACATTTTATTAAAAAAATCAAAAAATAACTATTATTTCAGGCAAATTGAAGATTACAAAAATAATACAAAAAAAGTTTTCCAACTAATCTCTGACGCTACTAATGAAAAAACTAATAAAAAAACTACATTTCAACTTCATAATGATGAAGATCTTGCATTTAAAGACAACAAGCTAATGGCAAATTACTGTAACCAATACTTCATCAATATTGGCTTAAATATGGTAAAAAATATAAAAAAACCTATTTTCACAGAAATTGTCTCAAAAAACTGTTATAACAACAAACAATACCTGTTATAGACTTCGATTCAGATATTGTTAAACCGTTTTCATGACTCCAACTATGAATCTTCTCCATAGATTTGAATAACACTGGTTTAAGATCAATAGAAAAAAATTAGTTGTAAACATTTTTCACTATGGACCTTCCTTCAAGGGCCTATAACTCATTAATTAAGGCTATCACAAACAAATACTCATTAACAAACAAAAAAAATTCATAGCAGATGTAAGGGAACATCTCTGAAAAGAGATGTTCCCTTTTTAACTGACATTTATTGTTTAGACAAGTAGGGTGGTCAATGGCGTGCAGAACTCTTCTAAACACCTATAGAATTAAAACAATTTTGAACGCCACTAACTACATTTTATTGGTCACTGTATACTAAACTAAATTTTCAGAAAAATATGTTAAGCCGTTTTAGAGTAAGAGCTAAACATCAGTTCTAGAATTTCTACTTTAACACCCTACAAGTTTTTTACCAACCAATTTTTATGTACCTAAGCAAATAAGCTTTTTGCGTATTTTTTATTCCAGATACTGTGGTTACACTTTCTGTACATCTGATTTTATATTGATATTTCTGTAATCATTTATATAACAAATGATTTTGTAGGTACTAAATACATTTTTTGAAGGAATAAAAATTTGCCATTTATTATGGCAATGTTTTTTTTTTAATTGGAAACAAGAAAAAATTGTGATGAAACCTTTCTTCTTGTCATAAAACTATATTTATAAATTTTATCGATTATGCCAAGCAACAAAATACTATTTTTGACTCTAAAATCAAACCTAACCAGAGCCAAAGAGAAAATACTTTGATAAGCGCCTTCACCAAAAATTCGTAATTTACTGGTGTACATTTATTCATTTAAAACTTTTATTTTGTGTAAATATAGGGTATTTTAATGTAATAGTAATACAATTTTTTTTATAATTAGTTATCTTTTTAAAAATTATAAATAAAATATCCTGAACCAATAGACAAGTAGTAAATGTAAATACCAATATCGAATGTCTTACTGATCAACTTATTGGCTGATTATTTAAAAAATTTAATATATGGCGGGATGAATCATCGAATTAAAATTTAAAATTTATTCAACTTCTCCAATATCGGACAAATACTTAAAAGTTTTGTTAAAAGAATCTATATTTTTTAAATAATCAGCCAATAGAAACATTTTCGGATCATCATATTGTCGGATCATCGTATTGTCGGATTTCGTACGTATGGACAGTAGGCTTACGATGGTTATAATCACAGACCTGGTTATAATCCTACGATAGTTTTCGAAGTTTTTAATATTGTCAATTCCTCTAGGGCGGCTCCAGGAAGGGGGATAAGACCTAACGCCCCTCCCCGCAGGATGAAAACTCTTACAGTTCATAAACCTTTTATTGAAAAAACACTTGCTGAAAAGAAAATAAAAGAAAAAGAAACTATAATATCATACATAGGGTGATAGACCGAAAACTTCCCAGCCTGATTATGTTCTTTCCAGTAAATAATATGAAAAATCACAAAAACCTGCTAATTTTATTTTCAAGGGAAACACCTACAATGTTTACTTATAACACTTGTGGCTCAAACTTCTAGGAGAGGTAGATGTTACCTTTAAAATCTTAAATGGGAAAGGGGTCAAGTGGCACATCATTTTAAAGGCAAATTATTTCTGACCAGCAAGTTAAGAAAAATTGCATTTAAAAATTGCAGAAGTTCTCGGTTTTTAGATTAGTATTTAAACGAAAATTATTCTATTGAGTTGAATAACAGGAGAAATATCAAGTCTACACGTTTGATTTTTTTTTTTTTTTTTTGTTACGTGACTTTTACAAAAATAGCTTTTAATTTGTACAAGACATTTTAAAAATAAAACACATATGATCTACTTGTACACTATTTTAAAAACTGTTCAAACTGTTGTCCATTGTACTGTAAACAGTAATAAAGTCTGTTTCCGAACTCCTCCTAACATTTCGGAAAACTTCACCGGGAATTAACCGGCATGCTGCTGTAATTCATCAATATCAGCAGGTTGCGTTTCATAAACAACGGACTTAAGGCATGGGCGAAGTTAGGGGGGAGGTGGCTTGGGGGAGCTAAGCCCCCAAAAACCAAATTAGCCCTCTAAAATAAATCGAACGTTTATCGCACACCCACCCACACATTTCAGAACATAAATTAAAAAACAAAAAGAATCGTGCCATTTGATTAATTCAGCAATTCTACATTTAGTCCAGGAGGCAGTGAATTTTTTTCGAACTTATTTTTCCACTCGATGTATATGAATATAAACTGTTCTTTCTCTTAGTGATCAAAAAACAAAATTTTTGAGTCTGGCACTTATTTTCCCAGTCATAAATATTTTACATTTATTGAATTAGAACATAAACAGTTTATAAAAATAGAAGTCTGGATTATCTCACGATAGTGGAAAGTGAGTCTGGTTGAAAATTTTCGGATTAAAAAAATGACTGGTATTTTTCCAAGCTTGAAATTTAGCATATAAATTGATACAATCATAAACTGTAAATAATAGTAATAATAATAAGTCTGGCTGATTAACGAAATTGGCAAATGAGTCTGGCAATATCTTCAAAATCGAAAAAATATATTATTTTTGCTTTTATTTTCCCGGGTTTGAAAATTTGTCGCGTTATAGATATATTATAATTTTATATCTCTATTTTATAGCCGATGAAATGCTGTTATTTTAAAACGCTTCCATGACAACCAGAACATTTTCCGGAAATTTTTCTCTTGGTGGGTACCCTGAACGAAATTATACTAAATTTTTGACCTTTGAGAAGCTCTTTCGTGCATATATTATTACGACGCAACGCGATAGTATGATTAAAAAATTTGCCATTTCAGTGGTTATTTTCATTGGCGAAGCTAGAGAGGAGCCAGGGGGAGACTGGCCCCTCCTGATGTACCTCTGGCCCCCTCTGAAAGATTTAAATAAAAAACTGCATATCAAAAAAACGTAATAGGTGAATTTACTTATATTTATTATTTATTCAATTTAATTTCCAATAAATTGGAAGAGTTTAATCTTAGCGACTTACAGACGGAGCTGCGGTGATGTCGGGTAATATAAATGGTCTCCAAGCAAATAGCTAGACAAATATCCAGCTGCAATTTACACGCACTGCTTAGCTTATAGACTTAACTTGGATATGGTAGACTCAAAAAAAGTTCCATCACTAACGACATTTTTTTGTACCTTGGAAGCAATTTACGAACATTTCTCAGATCCACAGAACCATACCAAATACAAACAAATATTAAAAAATCTCAATATTGTCCCCAGAGAGTTGAAAAATCTGTTCGATACTCGTTGGGTGTGTCGATATACGACTTGCACGCTGTTAAAACATGTTTCAAGGGAATTGTCAATGCTTTGGAAAACGAAGTTTCTTATAAAAATGATAAACAATCAATCACAGTAATCGGCATATATCAATTTCGGTGATATTCCCATCTGTTCTGCTACTGGTTATATGGAGCTAGTTGGCACTGCAACAAATGTTCCCAAAACCTTAATTTGGGCTTCTTCATTTAGTACTCGTCGGTTATTTTTTTTTCTATTTTTCACTGAATCAGTTTCCAAAAACTATCAAATCGAGAATATAGGTACCTGTGATATTACGATTAAGATTTCTTTCATTAAAAAGAAATGCCACCCTTCGTGCGCATTTTCCAACCTCTCCATAAGCGAAAATCATTTTGATTCTTTCCTGTAGAGAGTAAACCATTTTTGAAGTTTATTCACTTAATTAACGGTATCTCTTGAACAGCCCAACAAATAAAACTGGATTAACAATACTAATACTAAATGGTTAAAATTTGCTAAACATTTATTTTACTTAACAAAAAGCCGCTATTTCAAGATTTAAAAAAAATATAAATAGCAAAAAAGCCAGGCTATCTGTGGAATTTCAACGACAAGAATTAAAAATACACCATTTGAAAAATGCAGTATAATTGCCATCAAAATTTTACTATTGGAGTACTTTTAAAGTTTTAAGTTAGTTGAGACCTAATCTTCTAGCCATTTCTGCTAAAAGGATACCCAATACAATAATTATTGTTTAAATATTAACATGAAAACCGAGAACTCACTGCAGGCACGTTCCAACTTCTGTAGCTTTGAAACGCAATTTTTCGGAACCTGTTGGTCAGAAGATATTATAAATTAGGGTGCCATTGAAAAGATAATTAAACGCCCTTTTAAATGATGTGCCACTTGACCCCCCTTTCACATTAAAGATTTTATGGGTAACAACTACCCCTCTTAGGAGGTTGAGCCACGAGTGTTAAAAGTATTCGTTGTGGAGTGAGCTAACGTGTCATGTCAAGTAAGTTTTCTAATGAAATATTTGTATTGTAAATTCGAGAGGCGCTAAAATGGTGGTTCCCACCTTATCGAGACTGAGGCCCATAAGGGTAAACTCGTAGCGTAACAAAAACGAGAAATGATTTAACTTGGAACGAAAGACCGAAAGCTGCTAGTAGTATTAGGACGTTGAATTTTTTGTTTTGTGAAGCATTGGCATTACTTAGGTTAAATCATGTGATGATTTTCACAAGCCTTGATTTTTAAAACCATTCTATATCGCGTTTTGATTAGGGTTTAAAAACTTGTTCAAGCAATGTATCCAATAATAATTGTCCCCCTTACCTCTTAGGCCTGCTTATGTAAAATATTTGGGCTCCTTACTTCGCCTATTTATATTCTAGTAATAAAGGACAGAAGAATGAGTATTGCAACTATGTTAAAAGAAATAAATTGGCTTTCAGTTCAGAATTATGTTCAGTACATGACTGATATTTTTGTATAAAATAAAAATTTCATAAATCCATCGCATCAGATCTATTAGAAAAAATTCAATATAATTCACAATATCACAACTATAATACAAGAATCAAATTTGACTTTTATGTACGGCAAGCCATCACTAAAAGTTCCCAAAATACAATTTTTATTAAAGGTATAAAAAATTTAATAGACTGCCTATAGAAATTAAAAAAAAAACAACAATAAATGTATTCAAACGCAACCTCAAACAATACTTGATAAATAAATAGAACGGATATACTTTCTTGTGATAATACTCTTTAAACCTGCCCTTTTTAAGTATTTCCCTTAATTTATTGTTATTTTACCTCTCGTTTTACTACTTACTATGTTTAAATTATTAATAGTTCTGCGACGATAGGTTATAGCAACTTATAGCCACAAAACTATTTTTGTGTTAAAGTAGATCCATAGAGAGCAATGTAATGTAAGGGGTTTTCTCGCCACAGAGAAAACGTTTCCTTGCGAATGGCGCTGATTACAGGCGGCTCTCGGGCGCCAGATTATTTATTGTGGTTTACTCCACAAACTCTCGAAGCGGCGTCGAAAGTACTCGGGTAGCTACAGATGGAGATGAAAAATTCCAGGGATCGAAGATTACGTAGACCCAGGTAATCGGTATCCATAAGTGACGGGCTTTAATCGTCGCTTGCGCTTATAAACAATATTTCACTAGCTGAAAGTTAAGGGGGAAGTAAAGCAAGGTATTAGAATTTCTTTAGTAATACGGCCAGATTACAATGACACATATCGTGAATAACTATTTACAAATTGAAAAATATAAAAATATATATTTCAACGCCCACCCTCGTTGCCATGATAGTCAATATAACCCTGAACAAAGAAAACAAAACAAAAACGGACGTTATTGAATCCCGACTAGTCTCAATCAGACGTCAAAATTGAATTAAAATAAAATAAGTGTTTCGGTCGCAGGAAAAATTAACTTGACTACTTAGTCGGTAATTAAACTAAAACATAATTTCCCATTTCGGTAAGGGAAGAGCGGTCGTAGCAAAAATTAACTATTTAGCTGTCGCAGCGGGAATTAAACTAAAGTGTACTTTACTATTTCGGCAAGGAAAAATTATCTATACGGTCGCAGAGAGTGCGAGAAAACAGGATTGTGAATGAACTACTTGTAGTAAATATTCGGAAAGGAAAAAAAAATAAATGTATGCCCGGGGTAGCCTATTATCCCAGAATGAGCTGATCTTCATCACGAGCCCGCTCAGACAGGGTAATGAAGCTATTTAGGATTTTTTAAATTTGCGATTCGCACGTAAAAAATAAAGAATACAAGGAGAAGAAGAAAAACTAACGCGGATAGTACCTAATCCAAGAATGAGCTGATCGTCATCACGAGTCCGCTCAAACAGGGATAGGATGCTATTTAAGATTATTTAAATTGGCGATGAAAGAGAAAGCAAACTTTTAAAAGAGGGAAAACGTCTCCTCGAAAACTCTGTTTCTAAATATTCCCAACTTATTTATAACGCGGCACTTACTAAACAAAAGTATTTATCAATTAAATCAAATTTAATTCCCGATTTAACCTACCAAAAAGAAAAGTTTAATTTCTTAGGTCAGACTAACTATCAAATGTCTAAATCAACGGTATTACAATTTTAAAGAACTAAATCCTATCATTTATTATTTAAATCAAATTCAATTCCCTTTAAAGAAACGATATTCTATTTTTAAAGAACCAACTTCTAATATTTATTAATTAAATTAAATTAAATTAAATTACCGGTATGAGACTAACAAAAAGGAAAGTTACATTCCTTAAATCTTTTTCACAACAGTATCGTTAACAAAAGCATTCTATTTGCAAAGAACGAAATTCTAATATTTATTAATGAAATCCTACTATATCTTTTAATTGAACAATAAATAAAAAATTTCCTATTTTCAAAAGATAAATCGGTTTTTAAATTAAACTAAATGCTGTTTAAATATAAAACGTTTCTTCTATAAAAAACTGAAGCAAGGTTTTTTACCTATCGGATTAATAAACACGATACGAAAAATCTATCAACGGCGGACCTAATTTAAATGCGGCTTCTACTTTAAACTGGCTGAAATCAAGTGCCTCTCCAAATCCTTTTAATTCGCGACGAAAGCGAGAGAAATTCCCACCAACGACCAGTACCACCGCGCATCGATATGTCGATCGGCGGTGCGCAGCTATTACTCAAAAAGATATGGTCCTAGGACAAGCAGTTCGAGAGCGTTTATTATTTATTAAAAATTATAAATGAAATAAAACTGATTAAGGATAAATTGACTTCATTACAGTAATTTGCAAAGACCTTCTTTCAACATAAAAATAAATGACAACTTTATAATTAAAATGAAAAACACAACAAAATACCTCGGTATCATAATTGATCAAAATTTGAAATGGGTTGATCACATTACGTCATTAAAGTCCCAAGGTAAAAAGATTCATTTTTAAATTTTATGAATTGAGGAAATTAATCACTAGGACTTTACTAATTATTATTTACAATTGAATATGTAATCCAAAATCGTATAATTAAAATTATCTACAAAAAAAACCAGCATTATATTCTACCTCTCTTTTATATAATAAAAAAGTGCGTTGTATAAGAACAATATATTATCTGTCTTGCTGTACCTTTATTTATGGAAAGCCTGAATTGAGATACACTACAAATTATTTGCAACAAATATCAAAAGAATCATACATTTTTAAATAATTTGACATTTAAGAGCCATTCACACATCAGAGTTGACATATTGATACTTGACAGGCACAGCCAAGCATTATTCTGCTTTTTGCCAAATAAAATAGCCGGTTAATTATTCTATGGGGTTTCGACAGAGAGACAGTAAATTTAATGAAGGTGTTTTTGTGGCATTTGAGGATTGAACATATTATTGTAAAAATAAAAGACCAATAATATATATTTTTTTTAACAATTTTCCAGGTAGCTCTACAAGTAATCAATTCCCCTTTTACCAAGAACACATTCTCGATGATCAGCATGATACTATGAGCGATCCCACATTGTATGGAAGCAGCAGTTTAACGAGAAGTGGTACTGTCAAAAGGGCAGGTACCAATTTTTTACAAAAAAAGGAAAGTAGTGAAGTGATTAAGAGTTTTTCGATGTATGAAGATAGTGATAGTGTATTCATTAAGGAAAAATCAAGTCCTGATTCTGTGAATAGTCGGTATAGAAGGTCCTTGGATAGCACTTTTCGGTAAGATTTTTTTTCTAATTACATTTTTCCTTTAAGGATTAATAAAAAACTGTATTATTACAAAATGAATCAGAATTGGCTTTTGGCCTTATAACTAGTGCTAAAAGAATATCTATTTAGGTGATTTAGCTTAAAAATATCAGTGGGGTTTTTGAGACCTCATTACACCCAGCCAAGGTTAAACGTTAGTTTCTTAAATCCGAAAATGAGAATACGCTAGTACAATCTATTATTAAATTTTGTAAACAAAATCTATTATTATTTTGTTAGTAATGCCGTAAGGAATAACAAATTGAATCAAAATGTGTTATCTACATTTTTACTAATGAAACAAAAGCATATATCTCAGAAATTTCAGAAAACATCGTAAAACAATTTTAACCCCAACATGCTGCCGACCATAATAACTGAGTACTGAGTTTTAATGTGGCACTACTGACAAGAAGACAGAATATCTACGTCGTTTGTAGAGGGACTAGTGTTGCCAAATATTTTTTTTGAGAAATCGTACAAGTAGAGTAGAAAAAAGAAAAATGTATTTCGACACAAAAATTGTACAATAGATACATGCATAGTATAATATAACTTAAATGGAATAAAAAAAAAGCTTTGATGTGATAATTTATTTATCTATTTATAAAAATGTTTACAACAAAAAAAACTAAAGAAAATACATGAAATTTTAAATTAACACATTTAATTTAATCAATGACTGTCACTTGAAAGTGATAGTCGGTGTACAAAATCACCATGGTCAAAATCATGGTCAAGTCAGAACGAAAATGACTGCCTTCAGAAATTACGAACGGCCTATGAATCTTTGCAAGTAGTTTTTGATTTTTATTGTTTTATATTCTGAACTTGTTGCAGATATTTAAATAAACCTACTAAAAAAGTAAATATCGTATTTTTACGTACGATCTCACTAATGAAATCGTACATCGTCTTCGAGCATCGAAGACAGAGAGTTAAAAAATAGTATAAATACGATTTAAATCGTACGGTTGGCAACACTGAGACAGACAGTAAACGTGGACAGCAGTGGTTAGTTTGTAAATATAAATGTCAGTTTTATGTATATCGAAGAATCCTGAATTTAAATTTTAAATTTTGAGTTCATGATTGTGTTATCCTCTAGATGAACTAAGCGAAATAGATGTGGCTGTTTTTGTGTGAAATTTAAGGACAATAATTATATTTTGTAATATTACAATAAGTCGGAGAACGTATTGCATTAGTAACACATGCCACATGAACAAATTTAACAACCCCAATGTGGCGTTTTTTAATTAACCAAAGTAGGTAAGATCTATTCATGTAACACAAATAGTAATCAACTTTTGTCACAAAGTAGGTGTTTATGTATTATTTATTGTTTTAGAACAAGAAAATGGCTTTAAAACGTTAGAAAGATTTGATATAGGAAGAAAAATATCTATAATAATAATAATAATAATGTTTATTTACAGATAACTTGTTTTTACAGTGATACGCTAAAATAAAAATTACAAATATAATAAATATTGTAAATAAACACAGGTGACCCATAAAACCTAAGGGTTGTGCATGGGCTTGATAATTTATTTAAATTATTTGCTCTATTTATTAATTTTTTTCTTTTAACAGCATTATAATATACATATAAATTATAGCTATGAAGTAATGTAATGTACCTAATGTTTTTTTTTTATCATTTTTTTTTTTTACTTAATGCGAATATTTTAAACTAACTACAACTATCTACCAAAGAATGTAATATATTTCTATCGGTAATTTTAAGAAATGATTTTATTCTAGACTTAAAAAGATTATATGAATTTATAGTCCTTATGTACAATTTGTAAATATCTGGAAAAAAGTTATAAATTTTTTTTGCTAAATAACTCAGTTTCCTCTGACCTAATGCTTTTTTGGCAATAGGAATTCTAGTATTTCCTGCATGTCTAGTTCGAGTTTCATAAGTGTGTTCAATTCCACAGATTGAAGATCTATTTTTGTAAAGATAGTTTGCAACATTATAAACGAAGAGTTGTCGAATATCAAAAATATGTGTTTCTTGAAACAATAGGTCTGAAGGGTAAGTTATATCTTTAAAATACATTATTTTAATTATTTTTTTTTTAAATGAGCCCCAGACTAATATGGCATATGATAAACGTGACTCCACAAATGCGTGATATAAAATTTTCAGGTGAGTTATGTCTAAACAATTTCTCATATATTTAAATTTATATAAAACTTGTCTTAAATTATTTACAATGTTATTTATGTGTTTATCCCATTTCAAATGAGAATCTATATGAATTCCTAGATATTTAGCCTCATGTTTGAGGAAAATATTTATTTGGTGTCCATGATTTATGATTGTAAGTTTATTCAATTTAGGAAGACCTGTTTTATAGCTTGCAAATGGAATGGCTAATGTCTTATCCATGTTTATTGTTAATTTGTAATGCGAAAACCAATCAAACACATTTTTTAAATCATTTTCACAAAGTTCTTTAACTGCGTCCCAAGTTTTAGCCGAGTATAAGATTAATGTGTCATCCGCAAAGCTTATTACTTCTCCTTTTATTTCTTTTGAAACCAATAATTTATTAATATATAGGAGAAATAAAATTGGCCCGAGTATAGTACCTTGTGGGACACCATATTTTATAGGTTTATAAGAACTTACATATTTATTTATTTTTACTGCTTGAACCCTTTCACTTAAATAACTAGAGAAAAGGTCCAAAGATTTACCTCTGACACCCACTTCCTCTAAGACCTCCAACAGCTGCATATGACATACAGTGTCAAAAGCCTTTGCCAGGTCAAGAAAAATACACATTGTGGGAACGCTTTTATCTATATTACTGTACAATATATCTGTTAGATGACACATAGCATCAGTGGTAGATAAGCCGTTTTGGAAACCATATTGCTTTGAACTTATAATATTATATTTATCAATGTATTTAGTTAGTCTATTTTTCAAAGCTTTTTCCACGATTTTTGATAAAGTGGTAATTAAGGAAATAGGTCTGTAGTTACTCATTTTATTTTTGGGTCCTTTTTTATGAACTGGGATAACCACTGATTTTTTAAGGTCAGTGGGAAAAATTCCTGTTTCAAAAATTTTATTAATTAAATGGCTAAGGGGATTTGCAATCTCATGAACTATTTCCTTAAATATCTCACTTTTTAGTTTATCATACCCTGGTGTTTTGTTTATTTTTAACGTTTTTATAATTTCTTTTACTTCATTTATATCTACAGGTTCTAAAAAGAATGACTGTATTGTGCTATTTTTTCCAGGTTTGGGCGATAGTGGAGGAATTATTTTTGAGGCCAGTTTCTCTCCTACTTTGGAGAAATACATATTAAAGCTTTCGGCCTGTTCTTCCTCGCTTATAAGAATTTCATTACTTTCAGTAAGTATTTTTTTTATACTATCTTTTTTCACTGGTACATCAATTTCCCTAACTATTTTCCACAAATTTTCATTATTATATTTATTTTTATTTATTTTATTATTATAAAATTTTTTTTTAGTTTCTTTAATAATTCGATTTAGATTATTTCGATATTTAGTATATTTTAAAAGGGTAGTGGGGTTCTGATTATTCCTATATTCGTTAAATAACATGTTTTTAGTGGCAATTGAATTTATAATACCTTGCGTTATCCAATCTTTTCTTTTAATCTGGGTCCGTTTAATTTTTTTGACATTTGTACAAAGTGCGACACTTTGACTAAGTAGTTTAACTAGGTGATTTGTTTTTATATTTACGTCATTTAAGTTATAGAAGGGCGTCCAATCATGACTATTTAATTTTTGTTTTAGGGCGCTGTAGTTTATATATTCAACCAAATTTTTGCGTTCATTTTTAAATTTACAGTTAAAATTTAATTTTAATTCTACTATAGTTGCTTTGTGATCTGTTATCATAGCATCAAATGTTAATGCTAATATATTTTCTTCTAAATTAGATATTTTGCTTTTTAAAAATACATGATCCAAACATGTTTTAATACGTGTAGGTACATTTATTAGAGAATTGAAATTAAATTCTACCATCACATCCATGTAGTCTGAGGATTCATGTGCATTTAATATATTAATGTTAATATCTCCTAAAAATACATGATTTTCAATAGTGCTACATTTTATTTGTTCCAGATATTCTCGAAGGCAATGAAGAAAATTATTCACCTCTGTGGAAGGAGGCCTGTAAATTCCAGATATTAAAAAACTTTTGTCAGACTCATTATTATATATTTTTATTTGAAGAAAGTTAAAATTACCGATAGAAACTATTTTACTTTCAAATTTTATATTATTCCTTAAATAAAGTAACAAACCATCATGACTATTTATTTGTCCCTGATTATAAACTAAATTATAATTGTCCAAATTAAAAAAATGTATATTTTCAACTATAAACGTTTCTGTGAGTACAATACAGTCGAAAGAATAGTCTATATCTGATAAGATGACCTTCAACTCATCTAAATTTTTTCTTACACTTCTAATATTTTGCTGAAATATAGTAAAGTTCGAGTCTATGTTTTTATTAAGGTATCTCTTTACCTCTTCTACTGTATGCACTTCCGTGGTATTAAATGGATTGAAATTTATATCATTGATAAATTGATACATTTTAAATTACGAAATACCTATCTATTTTATTTAAGTCTAAACGCAAAATAACCTGTAAAATAAATTATTGTCTGTTTTTGGTTTACAATAATACGATTTACCACCTTTCCACCAAAGAAAATTAAAAACTAAGAGAACTATATTTAATTACAATGTTACGAATTAGGAATTAGTAAAAGAGACTAATAATTATATTAATAAACAACTTAAATTTGATAATTATTTGTAAAAAAAAAAAATGAACTTTATTTATTTTTCTGATTTCTTGTTCTCACACTTCTTCCTGTGGGACTTTTCTTAGGTTTTCTCTTGTTCTCAGAAGTGTCAGATTGATCTTCTGACTGAGATGCTATTCCAGATTGTGTATTATTGTCGTCATCATCATCCGAGTCCGTGTTTTTTCTTGGGAGCGTTTCTAACTCTTTAGCCCATTATTGAATTTGCACTCAACATTTTTAAATAAGATACTGTAAGTCTAGTATTCTTTTTAATCTTAGATTAAAGAGACCGAAGATGTAACATTGCACACTGCGCATGTTGTCTATTTTAAGCCAAAGTAACCCACCAATTGAAAATCATTGTTGCACGACGCCACCCGAATTGCTCCGATTTCCATTCAGCGATCACACCTCCACCTGAGTTTAATCACCATTGACAGCTGTTTTTTGATTTATTTGTTGGTATTTTAGCAATTTAAAGTGTTCTAGTTATTCAATTTCAAGTTCAAAATGTCACGATGTATCTTGAAAAATAGTATGTACTTATAATACAAGTACTACTGTTATGAATATATTCGTTTTCAGCGGTAAATATTTATTAACGTTTTGACATAAAGCGCCATGATTCTCTGGGCTGAATACTTCAGATCCGCATTAAGGGGTTTCAATAAATATTAAGCATCACAAACTCAGATTTCATATTACTTACATAAATTTACAAAAGGGTAAAATTTTGAACATTTAATTTAAATAAATAGTAAATAGGCATTATTGCTAACGAAATTTTGTATTTAAAAAGTAGTTTTATAAGAATGTTTTCTAAAGGTAGTTTTTAGCCCTTTTTGGTAGATAAATAAGAGGTAAAGAATCATAATTGCTAGCTAAATTTTATTTTTATAAGGTATTTTTATAAGAATATTAGATGAAATACAGGATGACCTACTTAAAATTTCAAGGTTCATCTTATTTGCGGTCAAATCGAAAGTAACATTGAATTTTCAGTCTTAAAACAAAGTAATCTAGTATAAGCAAAAAAAAAATACTAAAGTTACAGGAGTTAGGTTCGATTCCACCGTTGTGTTAAACGGAGATTAAAATGACAGTGTTAATGTAAAAATGTCATTTTAAACTTCGTTTAACACAACGGTGGAATCGACCCTTAGTCACGTTAATAAAATGTTACATTACAAACCCCTAAACAACATAATTTTCGTTTACTAAAAAAAAAATCCAAAATTTAGCAATATTTATTTATTATACAAGCGAATGCGATTTCAAAGATAACTGGATCAAAAAATCCGAATCTCTAAATTTTGGAGCTAAATGCTCAGATAAAAGCAAGCGACCGATAGGGGTTACAAAAATAATCGATTTATCGATAATTCTGATATTTTTTAATGAAAATCGATTTATCCGCTGTTTTTAATAAATTATTTTCGTTTTTTTTTTAAGATAATGTATTAATCGATTTTAAAGGAAATACAAAAAAAGTAGATTTATTCAAAATAATCGATTTATCGTTTAATCGGTTTTTTAATTATTTGATTATTTTCGATTTTTCAAAGATATTATATGAAAATAATCGATTGAATATAATAGGTTATTTTACATAATCGATATTTTGGTTATTTTTTTAAAATTATCGATTTATTGGATAATCAGCTTTTTAATAATCAATTATTTTCGATAATCGAATAATCAATTTCAAAGGAAATATGAAAAAAGGATTATTAGAAAATAATAGATAATTCGTTTTATTTTTTGGAAAATCGATTTATCATAGAATCGGCTTCTTAATTAATTGGTTATTTTTGATTAGGCGATTATTTTGGAATTATTGATTATTTTTGATATTTCAAAGATAATCGAATTATCGATTTTAAAGGAAATACAATAAAAATAGATTATTGATAATAATCGATTGATCGAAAATAATCGATTATTTAAAATAATCGATCATTCTGTTTTTTTTTTTGAAAATCGATTTGTCAGTTAATCGAATATTTTTGAAATACAATAAAATAGATTATTGGTAATAATCGAAATATCATAGAATCGGCTTCTTAATTAATTGATTATTTTCGATTAGGCGATTATTTTGGAATTATCGATTATTTTCGGTATTTCAAAGATAATCGAATTAACGATTTTAAAGGAAATACAATAAAAATAGATTATTGATAATAATCGATTGATCGAAAATAATTAATTATTTAAAATAATCGATCATTTTGTTTTTTTTTTAATCGATTTATCAGTTAATCGACTTTTTAATTAATTGATTATTTTTGATTAATCGATTATTTTCGATTTTTCAAAGATTATCGAATAATATGTTTCCATGGACGAAAAAAATGGTTTATTTGAAAATAATCGATTATTTAAAATAAACGATAGTTCTATTTATATTATATTTTGTAAACACTGATTTATCGGTTAATTGGCTTTTTAATTAATCGATTATTTTTGATTTTTCAAAGATAATCAAGTAGTCGATTTTAAAAGAAATGACAAAAAATATATCGTTTGAAAATAATCTATTGATCGAAAATAATCGATTATTTTCAATTATCGATAATTTATTTCGATAATCACTCATCCCTAGCGACCAAATGACTTTTAATAGATTTAAATTTTAAAATGTTATCTGGTTTCAGACATGTGCATTTCTAGAGTTTTATGTGACTCGTCCTTTATAATAATTAATATTCTTAAAGAAAGAAACCTTAATATACTTTTTCTGAGGTTACAATACAAAACAGCATTTTCTCATTTTGACTAATTTTTAATAATATGTAATAGCCGTAGAAAAAATATAATGTTCAACTCATAAGGGTAGATTTGCAGTATAAGCCTGCGCACATGCTATTTTTATAATACTCGTAGACAATGAGTAACATTTTTTGCTCTATTAACAATATATTCTATTTCAACATTTTACTGTAATCTCTTGCAGAAAAGTCCGTAGTAAATAAACGCTAACGAAATATTCTATAAAAGGTCTTCTCTTTACATAAAATGTCGTGGCATCTATTTGATATTAAAAAATCACGATAATTTGATTTCATAATACAAAATTCGATTAAACACCTTTTAAATAAACCTAATAGTTCATTAAAATGCTAATAAACAAAGTCCGGTCCCTGTCACAGAGTTCGGGTCGTCGCGTGTCGCCGCCCAGTTCCCCCACTCCGTTAACCCTTCTTTAGAAATTGGCAACATTTGCGCAGGTTTAAAACCGGTGTATGTTATATCTCTGGTCTCTTTTATCTAAGTTTTTAATAAATAATTTAGCGTAATTACATTGTTTTAGTTTATTTACAAGAACATGAGAGTACAGTCGATATTTATGCAACCTTTATTATCAGGTTTTTAAATTTCCCGCTGCGTTGTTTGATATCGATGAAAGCGCCACATAGTGGGTCAGATGTTAACTGCGATAAAGCTGGTCGTTGTTAAGCATTGGCTTTTTATGGGCGTTTCCTATCTTTATCTCCCTTATCTCTGGACAGAATCGGCACAAGATTAGTGCTAACTCTGGGATCGGCGTTTGTCGGTGTGTAGAGTGAATTTAAATAAAACTTCTAGTTTTAGTATTTGTCTGTTGATTTTATTAGTCTGAATAGAAGAGGAGGGGATATAACATCACATTCCATAGGCGTACTTCGCAAAATAGGTTTTTATTATATAAATAAGGCCACAGCACATAAAATGGTATATACCCACTTCGTAGATTAAATTTTTAATGAAAAAAGTTATATTATTTACAAAAAATAAAAATAAACCTTATTCTTCTGATAAAATTGTTGCACTTTAACACTGAACGAATTAAATTTAACCGATGAATAACAAGGAAGATTATATGTTGTTAATGGGATTAAACTTTTTTTAATATCTTGGCATTAAAAGGAACACTTCAATACCCAAAATTAAAGATTAAAAAAATAAAAAGTTCAAGAACTATCTTTAAAAGTCACTGTTTGGATAATCGAATTGGTAGGAAGGATGATATGAACGTTTTGAATAATCTTTTGTAATACCTTATTCCTGTTTACTTTTAACATTAACATTTTTTTTTCATTTATTTTTATTGCAGCCGCTTCATATAACATTAATTAATTAATTAATAATCTACAATAATCAATTATTGTTACAATTTATCATAAGAGTAAAAATAACATTTCAAGAACGAAAAAAATTTCAAAACCGGTCCTGCCTGAACAAAACTAGAAACAACAAAAATGTTTGTCGAAGTTTTATTTCCAATTTATTTCTAGAAATTATTCATCTCCCTTACTTATAACTAATAATAAAGTAAAAATTGTCATTATTCAACACACAAACTAAAAATCAATGCAGCAAACACACAATCCAGTTATCATGGAGGCCAGCATGAATGAGGTAATTTTATTGTAAGAACAGCATACTCATAGCGAAATCTAAACTTTCTGATAGATATTATGAGAGCAGTTTGACTTGAAGTTAAAGTTTACTCACAATCGGTTAGTAATCTGTGGACGTAAACCCCTTGAAAGAGTCGGGAAGTGACTTAATGGTAGCCGAGAAAGTATGTTTTTATAACATAAATAGACACGATAATTAACAGATTTTTATTTTCTAAAAAAATAATTTTTACATAAATACGTTTTTTATACACCCACATGGATATTAGCTTATTTACGCACAGATTGCAAAACGAAAAACTATACTGTTCCGTTCAACTCAACGAATATATTTCATTCTAAATAATGAGAACACTACAAAAAAATGAAATCCACCAATCACAGTTCATATTTTGGAAACCCAACTACTATTATTTTTAAATAAGTGACAATTCTGTCAAACTAATTGTCAGTATACTTTTTAATTGAATATACATTAAAATGGGTTATTTTTGTGTAGAATCGATAAATAATATTTTTTTTTTTGTTAATTAAATTTTAATCTAACTATACGAAACTAATTTAATTACGAGTAATAAAACTAAAATCCTAAAAGTTGGGGTGGAGATATGGAGAGAGCATCTGTCTTCCAAGCGAATAACCAGAGTGTTCGAATCTTGACTAGAGACTAACTCATTTTTCATGTTTATTTTATTATATAGATTAGTAACATTCATAAATTATTTTAAAATTATTTATTTTGTCTTAACAAACTAAAATGTTTTTTTTAATTTGTAGATTTCGTTAGTGGGTCGTAGAAAAAATATACTGTACAACTCGAGTGGATTGTCCATATCCACTCTTCTTGCACAAACTATTAATATATCAAGCTCTATAAGACAACGAAGCATATTGATTTTGAACCAAAAATCTGAATAAAAATGGGTGGGTTAAGGGGGGTTAAAATATTAAAAAACTTTTAACTCAAAAACGAAAAAATACTTTCATTTAGAAAAAAATATGTTTAAAAATAGGGGGTTTAAGTAGGGTTGAAATTAAAAAAAAATACGTGTGGCACTCGGGGCTGCCGCGGTAAAGCTATTGCATAGCATTTTTTATTAACTTATGCAATTATAATTATTTATTTTATTTATGCAGTATTTTTTTCTTTGATATTAATTCAAGTTTTTTCTTTGATATTAATTCAAGTTACACTTTTTGAGCGTGGTGACCGATAAGAAAACAAATTTCTTTCTTTTATTGAACAAATGAGAAGTTAATATTGTTTAAAATAATTTTATTATCTTACAATACATGTAGGTTATTCAGGAATTTTTATCATTGAAACTATAGGTTTATGGTAACTGAAATAAAAAACATAAGTTTGAGACTTGATATCCTCTAAATATCTAGAAAATACCGCGTCAATGGTGGTCCCATATTTTGTTGTGGATTCTTGTAGATCATTATTCATTTTCAAATTCAATTTTTCCGAAATTGTGTCTAAAAGAGATAGAATCAGTTATGAGCAGTTAGCAGCTAGTCTACACGCATGCGTCTAGTCGCACACACACAAACACCGTGCCGAAGTCTGCCGAACTGAAACGACATTAAACAATGCACGGCTTTCAACGCCGCACCGCTGTGCCGGTCGGAGTGGGGGTGTTAGGTTTTTCGTTACGGAATTTCTATTTCGATTTTTCAATTTTTCGATTTTTTGATTTATCGATTTTTCGGTTTTCGTTTTTTCGATTTTTCGATTTTTCAATTTTTCGATTTATCGATTTTTCGTTTTTTCGATTTTTCGATTTTTCGATTTTTAGATTTTTCAAATTTTCGATTTTTCGATTTTTGTTTTGTGGATTTTTCGATTTTTCGATTTTTAGATTTTTCAATTTTACAATTTTACAATTTTTCGATTTTACAATTTTTCGATTTATCAATTTTTCGATTTTTTGATTTTTTGATTTTTGATTTTTTGATTTTTCGATTTTTCGATTTTTCGATTTTTCGATTTTTTAATTTTTCGATTTATCGACATTTTCGAATTTTCAATTTTTTGGATTTTATAAATTTTCGATTTTTATTTTTCGATTTTTCGTTTTTTTGGATTTTTCGATTTTTTGATTTTTCGATTTTTCGATTTTTCGATTTTTTGATTTTACAATTTATCAATTTTTCGATTTTTCGATTTTTTGATTTTTTGATTTTTTGATTTTTTGATTTTTTGATTTTTTGATTTTTTGATTTTTTGATTTTTTGATTTTTTGATTTTTTGATTTTTTGATTTTTTGATTTTTTGATTTTTAATTTTTCGATTTTTCGATTTTTCGACATTTTCGATTTTTCAATTTTTTGATTTTTTGGATTTTACAAATTTTCGATTTTTCGATTTTTTATTTTTCGATTTTCCGATTTTTCGTTTTTTGGATTTTTCGATTTTTTTATTTTTTGATTTTTCGATTTTTTAAATTTTCGATTTTTTTATTTTTCGATTTTCCGATTTTTCGATTTTTTGATTTTTCGATTTTTTGATTTTTCGATTTTTTGATTTTTCGATTTTTCGATTTTTTCGATTTTTCGATTTTTCGATTTTTTGATTTTTTGATTTTTTGATTTTTCGATTTTTTGATTTTTTGATTTTTTGATTTTTTGATTTTTTGATTTTTTGATTTTTCGATTTTTCGATTTTTTGATTTTTCGAGGGTGTTAGGTTTACTTTCGTTACGGAATTTCTTGATTCGGTCGCCGCTCTCAAAGCTCGCGATAAAATCTATGCAACAGATTAATAATGAAACAGGTAACACGGATAAAATAAAAATTAATATTTAATAAATCTTGCAAAAAAAATTAATATCTAATAGGTATTTACGCCAGCCGGGAACATTTGTGATACCAATTTATTAGAAGCCAGAGAAAGCTCTTCTAGTTCTTGTATTGCATAAACGTTCCAGTCCGCAGACGTATATTTAACTCCGCTTTATACTAATACGAATAGGGTCGGATAAAACCTTCCACGGCTTTCAACGCCACACCGCTGTGCCGGTCGGAGTGGGGGGTGTTAGGTTTATTTTCGTTACGGAATTTCTTGATTCGGTCGCCGCGCTCAAAGCCCGCGATAAAAGCTTTGCAATAGCTTAAAAATAATCAAATCAAAATGAAAACCGATATTAAATTAAATGTTTGGTAAACTTAAGCTCTCTAAGGGAGTAAATAAATAAATAAATAAAAATGGGGAGATAAGAGGGGATTGGAATATTGAAAAAAATCCAAACTCAGACACAACAAACGATATCAAATTAAAATCTTCAGAAAAATCAGACCTTATTAGGAGGTGAATCCTATTAATTCCAAAAAAAACTGATTGAAAATGGAGGTTAATGGGATCTGTTAAACTGTGAATAGTATAATGCCAAGCATTATATATCTTCATTCTAGTATTAAGGCCAAGTTCAATTTTGTTTGACATATAATCACGATTTTTTTTTAGGTTAGAAAATTGCATTATCGATTTTTTTCATTCGAAGTAATAAAAGACGTCACTTTAAATTTCTATCTCTTTATGTCAACAAATTTGTAACACGATGAATTTATAAAACGTATGTCACTAATGAATATGTGGCGGCAACTGACGGCAATACTGTCAGCTACTCCATAGGTCTTTTCCTTTGCATCGACAGTGTAGCACTGAGCTACGTCACTTCTGAAAATATTGTTCCATCCATACAATTTGTATAAATGGAACGATATTTTCAGAAGTGGTGTAGCTCAGTGCTACACTGTCGATGCAAAGGAAAAGACCTAATGGCTACTAGAGTACATACAGGTCCGGTATAAGCCATGGAAAATAACAATTTAATGTTTTGATCGAGTTAAATAAAATATCAAAATTAAATGTTTATTTTTAAGTAAACGACATTTTTAAATGTATACGTCTTCAATCAAAAATAATATAGGCTAATACTCAAGTGTATTATACGAGTGTACTGGACAAGAGATAATTTTACCCTTTACTCCAGTTTTTTGTAATGAAACCAGCGGTAAAATAGATATTTGTGTACCAAGGCTGTGTTTTGGCCGAATTAGACATATGCGTTCAAGTCTAAGCTAGTTCTGGTTAAGTATAAGAGTAATAGGCAAGAAACGGGTGTTCAATCAAACTTGACATCGAGATACATGTCACATAAACAGGTGTACTGAAGATGAACTTTGCAGGACCAAGCATCAGATAGGTATAACACTTGATATTCTGAAAACTATGTGGATACTACACTGAATAAGAACGAATGGAAGTGTCAGAAGGAGGCTAAAGGCAAAAAATAGGCGGAACAGAGCCTAATAGATAGATAAGTAATATTTTAGCCAGGAGAGAGTCGATGAGTGTTATAAATATAGTTAATTTATGAATGTATTTTTAATGTATAATTTCAGTTTATTTTCATTTTTGGTATAAAACTATGGCTGACATAATAAAACTCTTAAAAGTATATATATTTTCAATCTTTATTACTATACATTATTTAGTATTCATTTATTCTCTCTGACCTAGGGAAAAGGTCAGAAAACCCTGGTCATAATTGTTTACAATATTGCGTGTTCCTAATGATACAAAACATTACAGAGGAATGATACTTAGGCGATGAAATCTCATCGAGTTCACGCATGACATATTGTGGTATGGAATATGGCTATCTCTGATGCATCTGCAGATTTAAATTTATTTTTGCGTACTGTTTTCTATCAACTGATACCCCAAATTTACACAAGCCACGTCTTCGCACCACAATGTGACATAGCATCAAATCTGCTTAATCTCGTACCATATTTTTAAGTATCAAGGATATTCTTGGTGTAGCTGATCATCATGTTTCGAGTCATTGAACCTAAAAAATAACAAATATCAATAAATAGAATTCGGAATTTATTCCAAAAATATTTTTCTTTGGGAATTATATAGGATTTCTCGTTAATATACTGACAAACTTTTAAAGGTGGTAGGTGCATCAAAATAAACATTTTTTTGTCTATTAAAAAAAAAATAATTTTATTGCCCAACAAATTAATCCAATTACAGAACAAAATACATGAAATAAATGTTAAGCATAATATTTCGACAGAAAATAATTTTAGCAACAGCAAGAAAAAAAAGAAAGAATCCTAAATACATTAGCTACAAATTAGTACAACTAATGGTCGAAATAAATATCCCAATCAGAACAAAATTAATTAAAATTTGAGCACATTAGCGTTATAGGTGAATTTCTTCCCAAGTTCGTTCAAATACTTGCTGTATAAAATGTTTTATGATATCTAATGGCTGTTTGGGGAACATTACAATTTATTTAATTTATCAAAAATAGTACATCAGTAGTGTTATGTAATATTTTATAAAAAAATGTAACACTGGAAACTACCCTTCTATTTTCGAAAGAAGCAGAGATTCTTCAATACCTCGAATGGGATACAGCTCATCTATTTTAAAAGTAAGGTACTTGAGAGATCGCCGCTGAACATTTTCCAATGATCTTTTATGAATATTGTAAATAAGGTTCCAGACAAGAGATGCATATTCTGGCCTGGAACGAACTAAAGAAAAGTAAGGATCTCCAAGCTTTAAGAGTTTGTAAAAGAACGAGTATTACGAATTAAGAACCCTAAGCTTTTCAACGCAGAAGCAACGGTATTTTCAATATAATCCAAAAAAGTAACTTTTGGTTGAATAATATACCTTAATCTTCAATTTGTGCACAAGTCCGATAAAGGTAGGCTGTTAAATAAATAATCAAACTCCACCTTGTTATTACTTCTAGTATAGGAACATACTTTACATTTAGACACATTCATAAACAGCTTGTTTTCATTACACCAATTTTCAACGATTCCCAAGTTGGGTCTGTAAAAAGTAACAGTCTTGAATTGATGAGATTGAGGTAAATATTTTTAAGTCATCAGCGAACAGCAGGTTAAATTTATTGCCAAGTCATTAATAAATATACCAAATAATAGTGGCCCCAGATTGGAGCTCTGTGGAACTCCAGATGTTGCTGTGAGGGGTGAAGATGAAAATCCGTTGTAAGAGACATAATTAAAACGATGATTTAGGTAAGATGAAAATAATCTCAACAGCTACTGATCAAACCCTAAGCTTTCCAACTTACAAGAATATTATGATTTTTAATTATTACAAAATACATTATGGGCAGGTTGTACAAAAAATATTTTAACTAACAAGAGTTTTATTTTTAACTAGTTATATTCAAAAACAAATGTCATTTTTAAAACTATGTTTAACAATAACCGATGAATATACAACAAGGTTCACAGTTTAAACTAAATCTACATTTGAACAGCCTATTGTACAACCCGCCATATGTACAATTAAAAATTAATTGTATTTCTTTAAAATACACTTGATTCTGTTGATCAAAATCATTCGATAAAAAAATTAAAAAGTATTTGTATAAAGGTGGTTTTTATATCTATGCTATAAAGCATTCATTGGGGTAGCATGTAGATTATCTAAGTATCAGATCAGAGAGATTAAAATTAAATAACATATGTAGTGGGATTCTCATCTTTCAGTACGTCTCCTATCGAGACTCCTATATTTGTTTGACAGACAGCGATTTTAATGTAATGTCTCTCTCTCTATTCTGTATGTAATGTGTCGAGTTCGCACAAAAGAATCGCTGTCCTGATCAGAAGAAATTAACCATATCAAAGGAAGAAAATTAGGTCCCCTGTTATTTTTAATTTATATTAATGATTGTTGATGTCGCAATAATCAATATGACATTTACCTGTTAGCCTATGATGTCCTTATCTATGTTTCTTGTAAGTTGTAAGGATTCAGATAACTTAGTAAGAGTTAATTGTCAATGAAACTCTGCAAAATGTTTATAAATGATGTTGAAATCATTTGTTAAAAATCAACACAAATACCTAAAACAAAATATAAGCTGATAAGTAATACTATATGCAGTTTGTGGACAAACAATATAGGAAATTGAAAGAAAATCTATACAGTTAGTAGAAAAATTCAAATATTTAAGGTTAATTATTCGGAAACAGATGAAATTCACAGACCATATGCAAATACTGTTATGAAAACAATTGCAGTTAAATTACATTTCCTATTTAGAATGTTATTAAAATAATTGTTATATTATTACATTATTTTTTACTAAATTTGAATATTGTGATATTAGCAAACTAGCCAAATAAAGAAAATAAAAATAAAATAAAAACCGAAAACATACCTGGATCTACAATAATATAATATATAAATAATATAAGTAGGTACATTGCATCTTTTAAATTATTAAAGTCCATTAAATTGAAATGACACGTCAAACCATAAATGTCAAACTTTCAAAACAAACATGCTTGTGTTGTGTTCCAAACAGAAAATAGCATTTATAGAATAATTTATTTTTTCCGCAAACGTCAAAAAAAGTAGACCTTATTAACGTCAATTCATGATATTGAAGTATGATTTCACAGACGCCACTTTTTTGTACGGCCGTGAGCGGCTGACGGCCGTACAAAAAAGTAGAATTTTTAACAGGGAAAATAATTATTAGTTGAACTTTTAAACTTTATTAACGATAATAATTATTAATAGTAAAATTACAGTTATTTAAGGTTGCACCGCACATATTTAATGCAATACCTGATTTATTCTCTTCCAATTCAAGCGAATTTTGTGCAGAGTTGAAAGAGTTCATCGACAAAATTTCCCGTGACTACTTGTTGTTGCTTCTGTTACATCAACGTCGACATAATTTCGCTCATGAGAAGCTGCATTCAGGTACAGTGAAAAAGAATTCGACATCAAGATTTTTTCTGCAGTTTGTTTTTTATTAGACAAAGAGTCTTCAATGTATCCTTCAGCGACAGTGCTCGACCTCCAACCTCCATGCCGTTTCAAACAAGTAATATCAGCTCCTCCATCCACAAGCAAAGTAGCTGAAGTTCTTCTTAACGCATGGCCGGTGTAATCTTTTGAATTCGGTAGTTTTAAATAAGTTGCTACTGTTTTGGATACGTTACTAATTGTATGAATTCCCATGACCATGCGATAACATTTTCCCTTTTGAAATTTCAAAAAAAAGCGTCGGCTTTCCATAGCTTGTGGACGTAAAGAAGTATATTTTCTGTAAAGATTTATATATTTTTCTCCAATAATTGTGAACGATCGTGGCTTTTTAGATTTACTATCAGGAATCTTTATATGAATAACAGATCCTAAATCTTTTATATCGTCTATTGTCATGTTCACCATTTCATCGCATCTACATGCGCCAGATACGCCCATTATTAGAACAACCTAAAAGTAGTATGTATTTAAAAACTTGATTGTATTTATGCAGGTTAGAATATTATAACTAACCTTAATTCCTAGATATTGCTCATTAGGTGCATTATTTAAAAAATCTTCAAACTGGTCTTTTGTGAATACCTTTGACTTTTTGGGAGTATACCCTTCATTCTGCTTCTTCAGATAAGCACGTAGTTTCATATATTTGCTAATATCTAATCCATGTTTAATATTCAGTAATGATTTTATCATGGAATACTGAGACCACATTGTTGAACTCTTCATTTTTAATTTAGTTGTCATTTCAAAAAAATAAGCTAGTAGCACATTTTCCGAATAGTTTGAAATGTTTTTATCATTGCACCATGTGAGAAATCTTTCGTAAGCATGAATATAAACTCTACTTGACTTAGTTGGAATTAAATCATTCGTAGCTGCCTTAGCAATGTCAACAACGTCGGGCGGTGTACAGTTGGGTTCTGAATCCGACATAATATAATCTAAAAGAAAATTTCAGTACACTTTACTACAACAAACGAAATTTTGATGCTCAAGTACTTACCAAAAATGCACAGTCCAATTGTTGCTTTAAATCACTTACAATATTTCTGACATTATAAAATATTATTGAACTGTCAAATTTGTTTTTGACTTGGCAATCACAAAACCAGTAACCACGGAAATGTAGTGCGCAGTTTTATAATTATTATTCTCTGAATTTATCAACTTCGTTGCAATCGTTTTGAATTTTTATTTAAATATTAATTAGTTCTATAGTCTGGATGCCGTTTGCGGAAAAAATAGCATGTTTCATTCGGAGCAAAAGCACTTTTTGTGGCTCGTCTGAAATTGTCGGCCTCACTAACGTTCGGCCATCAAACATTCAGACTCGCCACAAAAAGTTATACTTTTACTCCTAATAAAACAATATACTATACTTGCAACCTTTCCCCGCACACCACCTCGCCCCTCACCTAGAAACATGGTCAAATTGGGCTAAGCCATTTTACATTCGTCTGCATAGGGAGCGATGTTGCAATTTTTCAAATTTAGTGTCTATTCCGTCTGTTCAGATAGCAGCATCTTATGGGCCCTACATTTTTAAATCTTATCACAAGAATCCTGAAATAATTAGGCAAAAATAAAAGAATGTATTTTGCGTTTTAACTTTTAAATACTATAAAAAATTATGGAAAGTCCATAACTTTTAAATATTTGTTAAATATCACTTATTAAAATATTATGCATTAAAAGTAAAACTGGACTTTCCATCATTCTTTACAGTTTTTTGAACCCATTTATGAAAACAGTTTTTGAAAATATTATCGTTCAGAGCTGTATTTCTTGTGATAAAAAAGTCGCCGTCACTTGTCATTGAACTTGGCCTTAAATAAGTGTATTCTAGGTATTTAAATCATGATTTTTTTCAGGAGGAGTTTGGAATCAATCTCAGAACACAAAACAAAGCGCTCATTTTCTCCAAACTGTACACTTAGCACAGCTAGCAGATGTAGTTCCTCTCTAGAATCATTTTCTTCTGAACCGGAAAATGCTATTAGAATCGCTACGAATACAAAAAACGATGAAGGTAAAGTTCAAAGTCCCGCCTCAAGTTACCTTTCTTGGATAGGAAGCGTTAGTAACGAATTTATAGCCACGCCCGCCGAAATACGACAATCAGTTGAAATTAATAATGATATAGATAGTAAAGTTGGAGAGTGGAATAATTTTTGGCTGAATTATAATAGTGCTAGAAGCAGGTACATGTCCAGTGCTTTTCTTAGTGCGGATGATCGAACGGTAAGAATTTATTATAAATCATAAAATAATTAGTGTCAAAAGTTCTTAGACTAGGTAATAAAAATAGGACTGACACCAACGATATTCGACCAGAGGCGTAAAATGTTGTAAATAAAAAAATAATGACTTGTATTTATGTTATTAGTACCTTATTGATCTTTTTAGGTATAAAACAAGTTTAAAGCGTAAAAATTAAAATAGGAAACAATAAATGTAAGACACAATAAAAAATATATTGAAATAAACTGAATGAAATCGTTTACATAATAAAATAAGTTTTTTTTAAATTCGGCAAAATAAAACAAAATGATCTACATTAATTACAAAAAGATTTATTTTTAGTTAATAAAGAATGACACTATTATCAAATTAGCTAATAAGAAAAATTGTACATAAATGAAAAGAAATGTATTACTAACCCTTAAATAATACTAATTTGGTATAATATTTTTTTCTTTGATATTAATTCAAGTTACACTTTATGAGCGTGGTAACCGATAAGAAAATAATTTTTTTCTTTTATTGAATAAATGAGAAGTTAATATTGTTTAAAATATTTTTATCTTACAATACATGTAGGTTATTCACGAATTTTTATCATTGAAACTAGGTTTATGGTAACTGAAATAAGAAACATAAGTTTTAGACTTGATATTCTCTAAATATCTGGAAAATACCGCGTCAATGGTGGTCCCATATTTTGTTGTGGATTCTTGTGGATCATTATTCATTTTCAAATTCAATTTTTCTGAAATTGTGCCTAAAAGAGATAGAATCAGTTATGAGCAGTTAGCAGCTAGTCTACACGCATACGTCTAGTCGCACGCACATAAACACCGTGCCGAACTCGGCCGAACTGAAACGACGTTAGACGATGCACGGCTTTCAACGCCGCACCGCTGCCGGTCGGAGTGGGGGGTGTTAGATTTATTTTCGTTACGGAATTTCTTTTTCGATTTTTAGATTTTTCTTCTTTTCGATTTTTCTTCTTTTCGATTATTTGATTATTCGATTATTCGATTTTTCGATTTTTCGATTTTTCGATTTTTCGATTTTTCGATTTTTCGATTTTTCGATTTTTCGATTTTTCGATTTTTCGATTTTTCGATTTTTCGATTTTTCGATTTTTCGATTTTTCGATTTTTCGATTTTTCGATTTTTCGATTTTTCGATTATTTGATTATTCAATTTTTCGATTTTTCGATTATTTGATTATTTGATTATTCGATTTTTCGTTTTTTCGATTTTTCGATTATTCAATTATTCGATTATTTGATTATTCGATTATTTGGTTATTCGATTTTTCGATTTTTCGATTTTTCAATTTTTCGATTTTTCGATTATTCGATTATTCGATTATTCGATTATTCGATTTTTCGATTATTTGATTATTCGATTTTTCGTTTTTCGTTTTTCGATTTTTCGATTTTTCGATTTTTCGATTTTTCAATTTTTCGATTTTTCGATTTTTCTTTTCGATTTTTGGATTTTCGATTTTTCGATTTTTCGATTTTTAGATTTTTCGATTTTTCGATTTTCTTTTATTGAATAAATGAGAAGTTAATATTGTTTAACGCCGCACCGCTGTGCCGGTCGGAGTGGGGGGTGTTTTTTTCGTTACGGTTTCGTTTTTTTTTTCTTAATTCGGTCGCCGCGCTCAAAGCCCGCGATAAAAGCTATGCAATGGCTTAAAAATAATTCGAGATGCTTGATTCATTTTATAAATTGGAAGATAGATTAATTTCTTCTCTTCACAAAATAATTCATTATACATCAATAAGGCACTTTTTAAAGAAATAATAAAACCTATAAATCACGTTTTGCGACTAGAATTTATAATTAATTCATCATTAAATTTTAGATTAGAAATTTACTCGATAGTTTCCTCTATCAATCTCTTTGTAATTTCAATGTTTCTTTCAAAAAGTGCCTCTTTCAAACCTGGTGAAATTAGGGACCTACTATTTAAAATATCAAATATTATTTATTTACAGTTTTTATAAATTTAATTGTCCCAGAGCAACCCTGAAATTCTTCCAGTTTTAATTCATCTTGACAATAACTCAAAGAGTCAGCAACAGATTGGGTCAATAATTGAACTGCTAAATTGTTTAAAAAATGTAAATGGGCCTTGGTTAGCTTATTTCCTAAGTGAAGACTATTGTCTAATTTTTTTTATAGATTCCCACCTTATAAAATTGCCTTCACGATCTTTAAAATGTTTTTCCCCAAAAGCATTTCTAATTAATTTTAACATGTGGCAGGGATCAAAAATGACAATTTTTTTTTTCATTTAATGTAAAATATGGTTTCATGTTAAAAAAATCCGTTTTATAGCCCAGCATATGTGCCATTGTTACATTTGATGAAGTCCCATGAAAATTTAGTTAAAGACAGTACGTGTGCATCTGTGTAATTCATTAATTTAATACACTGTGAAACTATTCCACATTTTTGCCGATAATTTACATGTATTAACGCTATTAAAACAAAAGCTTCTTTTGTAACATCAGTTAAGTTATTATCCAAATCTATACCATAATTTACGTACCCATGATATTTTTCCCATCCCATTCAACATGTTTTCGAAATGAAATTTCATCAACAATTAGTGACAGAATAATGGGGTTCTCTGAATTTGTTACATATTTGTTTAGTGTACTAAAAGATTCATTACTAAAGCCTGGCTCAGCATTGATATTTTGAAACCATTTACCTATAGTACTACGGTGAGGTAAGCAAGTATCAAATGCTTGCCTAACATAATCGTAACCCTTAGAAAAAAAAAAAATTAAAGTTATAGCAAACTTACGCAAATCAGATGAACGCATGCTTTTTTTTTTAATTTTTGCTTCTGAAATTGCTTTAAAGTTCCAATAAAATAAACCCTCAAAATGAATTTTTCTTTGATTTAAATATCTTTACTGAATAAACATTGTGATTTTGTTTTGCTTTTTTTTTTTCAGGCCGAAGAAATGTCTGAAGCCAAAAGTATCAATAGTAACATCAAAGAAACAGCAGACAGACCTTCTGGAGAATTTATTCTAATGACTATTGATGAAATTCATGAAGCCTTGAAATGCTCAAAAAAGATCACAGAAATTTTTCAATCTGCTCTTACTAGGAACGACCACGACTGTGAAAATTCCAATTTTGAAACGTCTTACTATTCAGAGTCGGTTTCTAGACATGTAAGCCCTTTTTTAATAAAAATGCCATTGTTGAAGATTTTTCTCACTCATATTACACATTAGCACAAGTCATCATTTTAGGATATTCATGTATCCAAAAAATATCGTTAAGCAAAAGTCTTTTTAGGCCCATTTCCACCATTAGCCGTTAAGAAATACGCGAAGCCAACTTTCTGTCTCAAGCGGAAAAGTATCACTTTTCGCTCTGAATACACAAATAGCTATGGTATTGTCGGTCGATTATTTTTTTATTATTTCGGCACTACATACACCACGAAATACGGTATTAGAAATATATACTCTCATCTGTTATTTGATTATGACAAAGATTATATGTTAGACAGGGCCCCCGCAACTGCGCCTGCAACGCGTGCACCGCACGCGGGCGCACCTCTAAAGGGGCGCCAAACCGGAGGTCTGTATACAATTCGAATTTTTAATTTTTCTAACCTTTCCAATGAAGAAGGCACTAAGACACTAAAGAAATCAAAAATGTTTTTATCTCAATTCAAGATAATATAATCAATAATGTTATCGAAGTTTATGTTCGTTGATATAATGACCTATTCCTATTGTGACAGAAAACATATCTATTTTTGAAATCAAATAGCTATTTAATTAGCGTTAATTACGAGCCCTAACACAAAAATGTTCGGACATCAACTGATTTTTCGTAAAAGTTTGAAAATTTCCTTAAGGGATTCAATATCATGTTTTTCATTTATAAGACATAATATGTATTGTTTTACATCATATTTATGATATTGTTTTCAAATAAACTGATATTTATCAATAAAACTAAGCTAATGTTGATAATAATGCATATTTATTGACACATAAATGTTCGGACAAATCACATCAATAGCTGGTTGCATCTCCCTTTGCCTTAATAAAAGCTTTTATTCTATCAGGCATAGTTTTAACAAGCTTTTCGCAATCTTCCGCGATAAAAGAATCCCATATTATATTTTGCAATTTTACCCGCAAATCAGAAATGTTGCATTTCTTAATTGCTGCTTCATCTTGTGCCATACAGTTTCGATTATATTTAGATCAGGGCTGCTGGAGGGCCAGTCAAGGACGGAAATATTGTTGTCCTGCAGCCACTTTCTTGTGGTCTTGGCTGTATGGCAGGAGGCGCCATCTTGTTGAAAAGTAAAGTTTCCATCAGGTGATAAAATTGGAATTGACACTAACAAATTGGTTTCAAGAATGTCCTGATATTTTTCTGCGTTTACATTTCCGTCTATAAAGTGCAGTTTTCCAACACTGAAACCAGACATGCTTCCCCATACCATAACACCTGATGGAAATTTTATTTTTCTCTTTAGACAGTCTTTGTGAAAGGCTTCATTTTTGTTTCTTATAACACGTGATCGATGATCACCCACGCAAACATCAAATTTTGATTCATCGCTAAAAATGATTCTTTTCCAGTCTTCAAAAGTCCACATTGCCCGTTCCTCTGCCCACGCCAATCGTCTTTTCTTTTGTTTTTCCGTCAGCAACGGCTTTTCTTTTGCCTAAACCAATGATTTCACTACATAAATATGAGATTTTCCTTAAACGTAACCTACGTACCTTATAAAAATGTAAACCAGACTTATGGATCCAGCGACGACACGTTTCTCGTGAAACATTTCCAATTATTTCTTCATTCCATTTTGCTGTTATTTCCCTTACAGTACTTCGGCGATCAGTTTTACAAATCCAAACAAGAGATCTTTGCATTCGGGAAGTGACTTTGCGTGGCCGACCAGCACCATGTCTTGAAATTTGAGTTGAACCCGTTTCTCCATATTTTTTCTCAATATCTGACACCGTGGACTTTGCGACATTTATTTGTTTAGCAATATTCCGAAAGGTTTTTCCTTGGTTAAACAGTTTTACTATTAATTCTCTAATTGCACCATTTGTTGCTTTACCACGCGACATTTTGGAACCAATTGATAATCGAATTAATTTTCAAATTAAAATGTCAAAATAGAAACACTTTTTTTTGTTTCCATGGCTTGCTATTATTTGTTTTACTAACGTGTCCGAACATTTATGCGTCAGCAAATATTGCATTTTTATCAACATTAGTTTAGTTTTATTAATTAATATTAGTTTATTTGAAAACAATTTCATAAATATGATGTAAACAATACATATTATGTCTTATAAATGAAAAACATATGATATTGAATCCCTTAAGGAAATTTTCAAACTTTTTCGCAAAATCAGTTGATGTCCGAACATTTTTGTGTTAGGGCTCGTATTAAATATAATAAAATCAATAGGTTAGTTAATTCTGTGTGCAACATGCAATACCATGAATACCCGTATAAATTTTAAACTTGTCGATTTTTCTTGTCCAGACTCGAATACTGTACGAACGACGAGTAAGTTTCAAATTAGATCTTGTCGATTTTTCCTGTCCAGACTTGAAGACTCATATAAGAACCACGAGACCACGAGTATAAATAAAACTGCAGGAGGCGTCGTAATCCAAACAGTTAATATTTTCTTCGGCAACGTGAAGGTCAAAAACCAAGACGCAAAGTTATAGTTATAAATATTCGACGGAGTGCTTTATATTTTGTGTTAATTGTGTTTTAATTAAATTTTATGAAATGGTAAGTACCTACCCACATAATACCTATGTATTTGACTTAATTCATGCCCGATTCGCGTTCCCATTTCGCCTGACCAATTAAAATTTCTCGATTCGCCTGACAAGCTCAAATTGTGGTATCGTTTCGCCTGACCATAAGTTGGATGGCGAGTGCTTTTTTTAGCATAAGGGCCATTTTCAAAATACATGCAAAATTTGATTTATAAGGATGATTTGATTTGAAACAAAAAAAAACTGCATTTATTGACATTATTAAGCGTTTTGTACCAGTGTTTTTAAATCAATTATTTTTAAATTTTCTAAACCATCTTGATAATTTTTTCTTTAAATCTTTTTTCATAGATATACTAAGTTCTTTTCTAAAGTAATGTATAGTTGAAATTACTGGAGGAATTTTAGTTTTTAAATATATATTTTTTGTCCTGGCCGGTTATTGGGACACATGAAAAAATTTCTAAATTCAAATAGTTTATTCGCTTTACGCTTCGTCAATTTGAAAAAATGTTTAGTTTTTATTTTACTAACTTTTTACTTTACTGGGTGCTCTATATTTTTTGTTTATATCGAATTAAATAACTACAAGGGTACGATAATGGGGCGAATATGCGCGGGAAACATACTGGTTTACAAAAACGCATACTCGATGCTAATCCCAGGGCATTTTTTGTGCCATGTGCTGCACACAGCTTAAATTTAGTAGTAAATGATGCTGCTAAAGTTTCAAATGAAGCAGTTAACTTTTTCAATATTGTACAAGAACTTTATGTATTTTTCTCTTCATCCACAAAAAGGTGGGATATTATAAAAAAGCATGTCCCGAAGTTAAATCTAAAACCCCTAAGTGATACTAGATGGTCAAGTAGGATTGATGCTATAAGGCCGCTAAAGTTTCATGGAATTCAAATTTGTGATAGCCTTCTAAAAATAGTAGAAAATGATACTTTTTAACATAGAAGCTAGGCATAAAGCAAGTTCTATGCTATTAAGTATCCAATCATTTAAATCTATTTGCAGTGTAATAATTTGGTATGATGTTTTATTTTAGATTGGCATTGTAAGAAAAATGATGCAAAATGTAACGACTGATATTAAAGTGTGCCAAAACTATTTAAAGAATCTAGTTGATAATTTTAAAAATTATAGAGATGATAATGTTTTCGAGGAAAAACTTGCTCAAGCTGGACAACTAGCAGCCGCTCTTGAGATAGAGCATGATTTTCCTCCATTAAATACGAAAGTATAAACCAAAACTGTTGGATTACGAACAGAGAGATGAGACACCTCAAGATCCAAAAACAGCGTTTAAAATAAATTTATTTTTAAAAATAATTGATCAAACACTAAGTTCTTTAAATAGTAGATTTGAAATGATATCTGATTACGACAACGTTTTTGTTTTTTTTAGTGATATTTTTAAATTAAATGACGAGGATCTTTTAAAATGCTGTCGTGCTCTAGAGCAAAAGCTAACTAATCAGAAAAAGGAGGAGGCTGACGTAGAAGAAAATGATTTATTTAATGAGATAAAAGCCCTAAGATTGTTTTCATTACCTGATGCGTCAAATCCCCTCGACATTTTACAATATATATTTGAAAACAATCTAACTTCATCTCTACCAAATATTACCATTTCGTTAAGAATCCTGCTTACTTTACCTGTATCTGTAGCTTCTGGTGAGAGATCCTTCTCAAAATTAAAAATAATTAAAAATTATTTGAGGTCTACCGTCTACCATATCACAAGAAAGATTATCGGGTTTATCTTAGCTATAGAGCAAGAGATCCTCGATAAAATTGATTTTGACAATATTATAAAAGAATTTGCAGCAGCCAAATCCAGAAAAAAAACTATTTAATTTTAGGATAATTGAATGTTTTATTTGTTTACTGTTTAGTTTGTTTTTTCGTTTGTAAGAATAAAATATTGGTTCATTATTGTTTCATTACAAAATTAAAATAAAATGTAATTTCGCAATTCGCTCAAATGTTAAACGACTACAAGAATATTATAGCAAACCAGGAAATTTAAAAAACATATGTAACAGCTTAAAGTTGTTATTCTTCAAAATATTATTTATATAAGTACTACATATATTCAAAGGGCGCCAAAATATTTCCGGCACGCGGGCGGCGATAACCCTTGCGGGGGCCTTGATGTTAGATAATAAGTACATTGATAATTCGCAAATGGGTTGTCTTGCTAAATAACGGGCCAGTTCTGTTAATTAACCAGTGGCGGTTTGCCCGTAAGGGCACTTGGGCACGTGCCCTAGTGTAATTAACAAAAAAAAATAACTTACATATTTTATATTTTCCTCAATGCCTATTATTATTTTATCTAATATTCAGCACAAACCACGTTGGCACGACACTGGACGACCGGGCGTTGAGCGACATTCCGAGAATTCCGAAAGAAGATGGGCACAGGGCACAGTAAATGTGTGCCTCTGTTGTTTTCTCTTTCATTATGATGCGAAAAACAAGAACAACGACAATATCGCTTAGCAAGAGATGAACACATGCGATGATTATACGTCACAAGCAGGGCGCTGTCCTCAGCGTGACGTGCTTCACCCATAGCACATATTACCTAGACCAGATATGAATGTACGCAGAGGCATCTTTACCGGCCCCCTCACAAAGGCGAAGCCGGTTTCGGCTTAATGTGCGCGTTTGTTGGACCATGATAATAATTTATTTATTGTGATTACAAAAAAACGTTAGTTGGACCATTGGAATAGTTAAGAAATAAAACTACAAAGAAAAATAACTTTTTTTTAAGCAGTCAAAAAAAATAATATTTATAAATGGGACAAAATTTTTATTTTTCTTTTGGTTTTGTCTGACTTTTTCGAGGATTTCAAATCTGTTTGCATATTTAGGAGTATAAAAAATGCTGATTCTTATAAATAATTTAATGGTGTACATTTTCGCAAATTGTTGGCAAGGTATTCGTTGGAAATTCCAGGTTTAGTTGACAAACTATCAAATAGAGATATAAATATTTTTTTCTAATTTGAAAATATAAAAGAGAAATTTTTCGCTGGGAGATTTTAAATTGCCAAACACCTTTTCTTTAGAGTCGTATGCTTTAAAATGCGTTAACAAGTTAGAATTGTTAAGTAAATTGCATTCTTTTGAGAAATTTACGCAAATTTCGCAAGAGTGGATATGTAATGATTTTTTGATTAAATACCCAGACAACACATGGAAATTTTCGACTCCAGTCTCTAATGGAGTCTGTAGGACAAAAATTTCGATCGAACTCTATTACGGCGGGTCGAGCATGAGTAGATGCGATAGTGGTATCGCCATCTATACTTAGTAAGCAGAATCAAATAACATCTAGTGGATATCCACGATGGTTTGCGTTCGCGCCTAGACTTTGATATATTTAGTGGATGTTCATGGGATATTGAATACACCTTAAAATAATTAATTTTAAATATCTGAACGGTACTATTAGCCACAATGGCGAGCACAATGACGTAATTTTTTAATAATTTGCTATATAATTACTATTATTTATGGACATTTGCATGTCTATAAATTACATCTCATGGATATAAAATATATATCTACCATGGACTGGACATTCAGTGGATATTGGGATGTTCAGCAGATATCCAAAGGATTTGGTGTGCTGTGTCTGGGTAGCCACATACATAGTTAAATGCATACATAAAACGAATATAATTGCGAGAACTTTTAAAAGTTCCGTCTATAAATTTTGTTAAGCCGGGCCTGCATTTGAACTATTATTTCTATTTCATTATTTTTGCAATATCGAAATGATTATACATGTCACATTGGACATTTTTATACCGAATGATGGTTTGTTGAATTTTGGCCAAATAAAAATATAGGCGAAATTAATTAATTATTAATGGGTGATTTCGAATCATCCAAGTGTCGTACACTTACAGTAAACGTATGTCCCAGAGATAAGGGGTATGTACTTTTAACTCTGAAACACCCTGTATATATCAGTAAACCAAAAAATCTACTTTCATTATTCGACTTCTGTTTGGGATTAATATGGGATGGGTAGGGTCGCAACAGTCTCACTTAAATTATTTCATTATTCTAAAATCAAGACAGGGTCTCAAATGTATCGTGGGTTCAAATGTACGAGGGCGCATCTGTCCCGACACCAGTTTTATGAACACTATAAGTACCTACCTACTTATTTTATGGCTACAATAAGTTATTTGGAATTCCCGAGTTGCCGAGCCTCAATTTTAATCGCCTTTATTGTCCGTTATTGGCAGGTAATGAAGAGAGTCCGTTATTCGGGAGTGTCTTAGCCCATTTACCCACATATGAAATGTTCGGTGACCTAAAATCTGTCCGTTTAGTAGATGTTTCCGTTGTGGAGAGGTGTCCGTTAACAGAAGTTTCTCTGTATTTATAAGAAAACAGCCGAGATATTGGATTTCCACACACTAATGACTAATGTATAATTTAATTATAATATTTATGTATTTTTGCCATCAATTAGGTTTTTTTTATTTTCATTTTAATGGTACAATTTAATTATAATTTTTTTGTATTATTTGGCCCTATGCTGTATGAGTCAAGGCTGAAAGTTTAGCCCAAGGCTGAATAGCGTAAAGTTCTGAGCAAAGCGAATTGCGAAGCAACCCGCAATGGCTCAAGGTCGGAACTTAGGACAAGGCCAGACCGGTTAGTTTAATATAGTTGAGGTTTGATTAATATAATTTTTCTTGACTTTCCAAAATAAAAGATTATATGCTTATACATGAGTGCAGAAACACCGTGCGGTGACTTCATCTAATGAAGTACCAGCAGAGCCGGGCAGTACTTGAGTAAATTGTACTCAAAATTGTACTCGAGTACTCAAAGTACTCAGTAATTGGTACTCGCAGGTACTTTCATCCGATGGGATTCATACTCAATTACTTTATATTTTAGAGTAATCAGTACTTTTTATTCCCACAGCTGACTCATACTTACGAGTTCTTTGTAAAGCTAATCATTATGAAGTATGTATCCTTCTCTTTCACTCAGCAGCTGCCTGGCACACACTTGTCTCTACATCCTTGTCTATCGTATGGAGTGGCAACGCTTCTCTGTCAGTCTCTACTCGCGCTTAAAACTTAACATTTAAAATGTAGGCAACCATGGATATGACACACTTTTGACAAGACAACCTATCTAATACTGTCTATAGGGAATAAAGGAACCTTTCATTTCATAAAAAATGTAATTAAATAACTGATGAGGGTATATTAATATCGCAGTTTACCTGTTTGTACCTGGAAACTTCATAGTTGTACTAAAGGGAAAGTAGGCAACCTATATATTTCCAATTCCTCATGTAATATTCTCTCTATCAATCGGGGAAGTAGATCAAAAAAGTTATTTAAGGTTAATATTATTTAACAGTATTGGCCCGTGTTTTAGCTAGACAACCCGATTTATCAATGTACATATTATGTAACATATAATCTTTATCATCATTAACTAACAGATGAGGCTATATGCTATATTATATTACTTATACCTTATGTAAGATTTATTGTTTGTAAGACTTTGTTTCGAAATTAAAATTACATGTTCTGGTGCAGTCACAGTATAGTTAAAATTAAATGTAATAAGTTTCAATAAATTCCAAAATCTTGTTATTAAGTTGGATATCAAGTATTCTGTACTAGATGTGGCAACATGGTTTGAATTTTGTACGTTATTTATTATGGGCATAAACGGCTTATACATATATTCATTGATAACATTGTTTTGTACGGCCGTCAAATTATTCAGTTTATCCCTTCCCATACCTCACACCACATGTCTCTTCGCTCCTGATCTACAACTGGAGCGTATCGATGTCGGCGTCAGGACATCAAGAATATTATATTTTATCAATGAATAGCTATATATCCTGTTATCTCTGGTACAAAAGCAACCCGCAATGGCTCAAGGTCGGAACTTAGGACAAGGCCAGACCGGTTAGTTTGATATAGTTGAGGTTTGATTAATATAACTTTTCTTGACTTTCCAAAATAAAAGATTATATGCTTATACATGAGTGCAGAAACACCGTGCGGTGACTTCATCTAATGAAGTACCAGCAGAGCCGGGCAGTACTTGAGTAAATTGTACTCAAAATTGTACTCGAGTACTGAAAGTACTCAGTAATTGGTACTCGCAGGTACTTTCATCCGATGGGATTCATACTCAATTACTTTATATTTTAGAGTAATCAGTACTTTTTATTCCCACAGCTGACTCATACTTATACGAGTTCTTTGTAAAGCTAATCATTACGAAGTATGTATCCTTCTCTTTCACTCAGCAGCTGCCTGGCACACACTTGTCTCTACATCCTTGTCTATCGTATGGAGTGGCAACGCTTCTCTGTCAGTCTCTGCTCGCGCTTAAAACTTAACATTTAAAATGTAGGCAACCATGGATATGACACACTTTTGACAAGACAACCTATCTAATACTGTCGATAGGGAATAAAGGAACCTTTCATTTCATAAAAAATGTAATTAAATAACTGATGAGGGTATATTAATATCGCAGTTTACCTGTTTGTACCTGGAAACTTCATAGTTGTACTAAAGGGAAAGTAGGCAACCTATATATTTCCAATTCCTCATGTAATATTCTCTTTATCAATCGGGGAAGTAGATCAAAAAAGTTATTTAAGGTTAATATTATTTAACAGTATTGGCCCGTGTTTTAGCTAGACAACCCGATTTATCAATGTACACATTATCTAACATATAATCTTTATCATCATTAACTAACAGATGAGGCTATATGCTATATTATATTACTTATACCTTATGTAAGATTTATTGTTTGTAAGACTTTGTTTCGAAATTAAAATTACATGTTCTGGTGCAGTCACAGTATAGTTAAAATTAAATGTAATAAGTTTCAATAAATTCCAAAATCTTGTTATTATTGGATATCAAGTATTCTGTACTAGATGTGGCAACATGGTTTGAATTTTGTACGTTATTTATTATGGGCATAAACGGCTTATACATATATTCATTGGTAACATTGTTTTGTACGGCCGTCAAATTATTCAGTTTATCCCTTCCCATACCTCACACCACATGTCTCTTCGCTCCTGATCTACAACTGGAGCGTATCGATGTCGGCGTCAAGACATCAAGAATATTATATTTTATCAATGAATAGCTATATATCCTGTTATCTCTGGTACAAAAGCAATGACATAACATAACAAGCTTACCCACTAGTTATTTATAGCATTAATGTAGTTCACTCGCGACAGTCGTTCATAAAAATATCGCTTAATGGTGAATACCAATAGTTCGAGATTCTCAATGCTAATCAATTTTATTTTTGTAAGAGACTGTACAAAACACATGTAAGCTTATATCATCATCATCTATATTTGGATTTTAATAAAATCCATCCGGCAACCTCATAAATACATGAATGGTTTGCTATAGAAATTTGTGACTTCCTCATATTAATTTTAAGGGTTTGTTTTGGTTCAAACAGAACCGCTGATTCCAGTTCTCAAATACAGTGGACGAATTAATTTTTCAAGTAAACGTCGCGAGGTTATAACATCCTCTTAGCTGATCGAGTGTTAGTTTGGTACAACGCGTTGATTGCAGCGTATACAACGTTGCCAAGTTGTAATAATTTTACCAACTACGCGTCGATTGCTTTAAAAATATTTTTATTTTAAAAATCTATATCTTTTTACTAAGACGGTCAAAAAATTCAGCGTTTCTTTAGAAAATTTTATACCTTCTTGATTTACATTACATTAGTTTTTAAAAAATATGGTAAGAACAGTTTTCGAGATATCTAGAAATAAATGCATTACTTGTGTACATGAGAGGCTTCAAGAGTGTTAATTATGCACATTTTGATTGTTAATATCTCGTTTCACAGACGATCAAAAAAATTTAATTTTTTTTATTTACATAAAAGACACTTTCATTAACTTTATATTTCAATTTTATTGAATTCTTAAGAAAAGCCGTTTTACGAGTGAACTACCTTAAATGAAGTGGATGGTATTATGTAGTAAAGAATCAAGCTATAACGAAGTTGATTATTGGAGAAAATAGAGATAATATTTGAAACATGCATGTTAGAAAAGAGGAATATGCCAGGGGTTAATCAAAAATCGCATAACTCTTGGGAAGAGTGAAGTTAGGTAACTTTGTTGTAACAATTTTTGATTTATTGTTGGTTGTATAACACCATCCATTTGTATTAAATATGTAATATATAAATAGGTACATGCAGTATAATTATCGATTATTAATCAATTAGAAGTATAGGAAATTATTACATTATTGTGAGTGATATAATCCATTGAATACAACTTTTGCTATCGGATCTATAGACAATCGCATAAGCTAATGCATGAAACTTTATACTATTTTTAATATATTTTTAGACTTCATCCATAAAAGAAGACAACGGTTCCATCTTTACTACCGAAGATTTACAAAAAGTAGCAAGAGAAAGATCCGCCTCTTACATTGTAACTACCCAAGACTTACTAAATAAGCAAAAAGAACTTCTTAAGCCTTCTACTCAGTCTTCCAGTACCAGCTGCATAAATGCCATTTTAAACACAGGAGTTGCTGACATTTTAAAAAGAGTGATGAACAAGAGGCGCGATATTATGACACCTGATGATATGTCATCAATGACAAGACGAAGCTTCTCGGAGTGGAGCAGCAAATGATTTTTGTTTGTTAAATATTACTACAAAAGTAAATACCATGCATCATGTATATATTATAATTATTGTGTGAACAACGTGCAATGATAAATGAAAAAACTTGAGTGTTGTCTATTATTTATATGTAGAGGTATATACTTAAACATTAAATATTAAAATTTATAAAGTTTTTATCATTTCTTGAACAAAAATATATTCTTGGTTTGTTTGTTCCTCAAACTTCATTATAGACAGTAAACAATTTTAGGAGGAATGTGCAACAGAGTTGTCATATATATTGAAAAAAGAATTGCTTTAAATATAAAAATATTGCATATAATAGTATATTACGTAACAAGAGTTGTAAGTAACCCATAACGCACGAAGTGAAAAAGTTTACGCACGAATAAGCCGCGCAGCGGCGCGTGCGTAAATTTCACGAGTTCGTAATGGGCTTACAACTCTTGTTACGTAATATACTAATATTATATGCATTATTTTTATATATATTTAAAGCATAAAAAATATGTCTTGTACCGAAAATATCTGAACGCGAAAGCGAAGGCACAAGGAAAAATTAATTCAATAGGTCCTAGATGAAATATAGCTAAAGAACGCAGTTTTAGTGTATTAATATAAGACTCCCTCCTATCTAATCATTGCGAATTAAATCCGATTGAGTTATTATGGGCCAAAGTAAAGGCGAATGTCGCGTGTAAAAATACTACTTATTTCAAATTGGCAGACGTAAAATAGCTATTTATGAAACCAGGTGCGAAATGCCTAATTTGATGTAACGAGTGAATATCTGCGGGACGATCAGAGCGAGGTCCCGCAGCATGAACGAGTTACATAAAAGGGCCCCTGGGGCTTTTGTGGCTTTGCTTGGGATTTTTGAAAATGTTCCCTAATTACCTGCCTTTTTGTGGCTGTGTAATTAAGGCCAGTTTTCAAGAACTTATTTGCCCTTATTCTGGATTATCCACCTAGGCGGGCAGATTTTACCTCGTCTTCAGGCATTTGGTCTACCTCTTCCAGGTAGGAGACGACGTTACGCCTCTTTGCTAGCTTTTCAGCCTTCGCAAAAAGAGTTGATTCGTATTTTATTCCCCTTTCGAGGTTGACGTTGTTGCCTTTGCTTTGTTCAGCATTGTTTTTAGAATCAATTTTTGCTCCCACGAGTGTAGCTAGGGAACAATAGGCCACTACACAGCAGATCCCCGCACACCGCATCAGTAAGTTCATGATACTCTGGGAGAAGACCCGGTGTTCCAGAGGCGCCGTTTGCAATACCTTAACCCATGTATCATTCAATCTTCCGCACGGGTCGCGTTACACCTTAACCTGGGGAATAGGTTCGCGGCGACAGTTTTCTCAAAAATTTTGGGGATTTTTAAGTCTCCTCACCCTACTTATATCAGCCACTAGTCAGAGATTCCTTCCTACTATCAGTACTATCCACCATCTGAAGACGCGCCCGGTAGACTCTCAACCCTTGGGATCATAGTGATCATACTACTTAAATAATCATCTATGAAATTTGAAATTCCTTTAAATTAGAGTGTAGCTGATCTATCTCAATTTTAGTTTCTGGCTCTGATGGTCCTCTATTGTAATTAGGCATTCCAACGACCTGTCCAAATGGCTACCAGTGGGTAATGACAGTTTAGATATGGCAACCCTGTTGTCACGTTGTCATTAACAGGGTCAATGATACATATATAGTTATATAGATTGCTCAAAGCTGGTCGTTTAGGAGCGGCCATATTGCTTGGCAAATATTTATTAATTTCAATCGGTTTAGCAAAAATATGTTTTAAAACCTATTTTTAACCTTTAGATATATAAAAAAAATAATTGCTCACATTTTTAGTTCAAAGCATACGCTTATGTTTATTTTGAAAAATATGGATAATCAATCTATGTAACTATCTATTTAATTGAACTTGTCAAATCACCAGGCCTACAGGGTTGCCATAATTTTGCCATATCATAACCCGTCAAAACCTACTGGTAGCCATTCAGTTTGGAATGCCTAATTGTAATCTCGACGAATGTTAGAGTCATGACAGATGTTGGCATTCCATTACACATTCCAGAAAATTACAATTGCCGCGTTTGAGAATCCACATCGGATGCATTTTTTACATCTCGAGCGTTTTTTTATCCACATCGGACACATCTGTCCCATTACATTTACGTATACTGAATCACGTGATCAAAGATTTTTTACATCTCAGTTGCATCCGATGTGGATTCTCAAACGCGGCAAATAGATGTATTCCAAAAAATAATTTCGTACTTTACTGAAGAGCGTATATAGAAAGAGTCTAGGCACAGAATACTTTATTCTGTGGTCTAGGACTTATGACATTTGAGTAATAACATAACATAACCTCAATTCATATTTATGTCAAGTTTTGTTTTGCTTACAATTTTTATTAAATGGCTCAATCAAATTCTTTGATGTTAGAATTAAATGAAGCAGTTCTAAAGAAAACTACAAATTTGTCCTATTTAAATGAACGCGTTGCTGGTTACAACTGGAATGAAGGGCTTAACTATGATAAAATTTTACAAAGTTACCTACATACAGGGTTTCAAGCTACAAATTTCGGATTAGCAGTAGAAGAAATTAACAAAATGTTACATTGTAGAAAACAAGCAATTCCAGAAGAAAAGTTCATTGATAATGACGACGAGTTTACAGTTGTTAAGAATAATTGTACTATATTTTTAGGATATACCTCAAATCTTATTTCTAGTGGTCTAAGAGAAACTATAAAGTTTTTAGTTAAGAATAAAATGGTAAGAAATATACATTTTTTTTAAAGACATTATAGTTGAATTTAGACTAAAATCTTTTTCATTTTAATGTAAAAGTTTACTTGTGGAGCAGCATCAAACAACACTAATAACAAGGGAATGATCATGTTAGATTTCGCATAACATTTTTTATTTATAAAATAAAACATTGATTATTTCCGTCACCTAAGAATGTCTTAGGTAGTTGACCCTTATAGTACTTGTGGAAGGGGGACACTTAATTTACATTTGAGTTATGGGCAATATAAAACTGGACATTTTTACTTATGATGCAGATTGTAACAATTATCGTCTTGTTTCATACATGCTGAAAAAAAAAATCCTTTCAACTGTCCATTATAACCAAAAATGTGATGCAAGTTTTGTCGGATGTAAAAACCTGGTTTACCATGACAACCATATCAACATACACCTCTTGAACCACATATAATGAAAGGTTCGATAAAGAAATGTTAATTTAACTATGCTACTATATTGATTGGTTTTATTATTTACTATAAACAAAAGAATTGTAAGTCATTTTAATTTTATTAAATAAAAAATGTTAGGTCAAATGTAACACATGACCTTCGGACACAACCTTTTCTGTTTTAAAAAACCAGTAAATCATAGTGGAGAATCATAAATTTAGATGAAATATCCCCCTCTTTCTCCATCAGGTAGTCCTTAATAATTATTAATTCAATAACATGCTAAATAATTTAATATAATAAAGGAGAAACATCGAGAAACATACAATATTACACATTGATATTCATTACAGATTGGTCAGTTCTGTATGTCCAGAAATTAAAATATACCTATTTTTTTGTGTAACTAGGAATAGAAAAAATGCAATTGATTATTTAGGTCAAATTGATATGATAATCAACATATTTTGAGGCAGACAATAACTAATCCAAACATTTTTTCTTTGATATTAGTGACATGTAAATTCTTAAACTAATAATGCACTTTATTAGTAATATATTTGGAGAACGTGTGTTAAATACTATTATTCCAGATTGTGTATAAGTATGGAGGGTAAAGTTGTAGAAGAGGTATGTACCTACTACTGCACATGCTGATGTGTAAGTTATGTGAACATTCAAATATTTGAGAGCATTGTTGTCATGTTGTAATACTTAGAAATACCTGCAATTTCATCACTAAATAAATGCACCTCCTGTTAATTTTGCATTGTTTTTAATTGTAGTTTTGATACATTATTAAAATGAGTGGAAAAGATGAATCATTATTTCAGATGGTTGAATGGTGTGTACAATAATATTAACCAACTAAATGGTGGCATGTATGAATGTCAAGTCATTGTACATGAACAATATTCATTCTTTATTAAGTCAGTAAATATTAAGTTCCATTTCCTATATTTATCAATTATTTTTCCAATTCGTTTTTTATTTATCTAGTTATAAATTATTAGAATCCCTCCAAGCTAGTAAAAGGTTAATTATGGTGTGGAATGGAATACTTTCAGTAACCAGTAAACATTTTTTTCAATGTATTCATTAATTGTACTTATTAAATATTATTCATTAATATTATATTCATAATCTCGCAAAGTTGCATCAAAAAATTGGATGATGTATATCCAGCATGCGGGTTGGTACATACTTTTCCTACAATTTAGCTGTAAAAATGGTAATACGTCATGTGAATATTGAAGGAGCTTATTCCTTGGTTATATGACTGAAATTTCAGATGAATGTGTGCTTAAAATTTCTTTTTAATATACAGGTTGTTTATTTCTATTTGGAAATCAATTTGTTTGCTCTCCAGGATGCCACTGAACAATAATTTTAATCTAATGAGGTTTAAATATAATTATCCTGTTAGTAGGTACTACAAAAAACCTACCAAATTAAATTAAAATTGTAAAAAACACCCTGTATTTTAAAAAAATCAATTTAGAGTACGTTTATATGAAATTTTAGTCTAAATTAGGCCAAGGAATTATCTCCTTCAATATTGACATGTCATTTAAAAATACGCAACTCACATATTTCACATTACAAATTGTAAAGTGACCATTCATTTCCATTATGCAGCAAAGCTATTAAATACTTCTCCAGTAACAGAGAAGGTTAATAAAAATCTATAACATTTCTCTCTTTGGTCCGGTTTTAAAATGGTCACTTTACAAAATGCACTGATGAATAGAGAGATTACATTAATCTTGAAAACTGTATCAATAATATTACTGCTATAATGTTTTTACAGCAATATGTATTTATTGTATTGAATGTCTTGGTCTTGTGTGTAAATGAACAAAATGTTTATTGGTCTAACTTAACTGATAATTTATTATTATAGACTATTTCACTGATTATGGCATGTACGCCATCACTAATTTGCAAAATAAAAAAAAACAAGCAATTAGAATAACTAGAAGTGGCGTCGATAGATGTACAAGTTACCACCAACGTAAAATTAAATATTAAAAATCTAATGGCCTCTCCACAAATTTGACCTGAAGCCGCCCTTGGTTGGCCCAAACTGTAGTTGTTACTTCTCTTAGAACACCAATCCAAATCGAAAGGTAAACTACTACAGCCAAAAGTACCTATCTAATTTCACAGAAATCCTTAATTTTATACAATTTCGATGAAATCTTATATAATTTGCGAAAAAATGATTTCGGTAATGTTTTCAGGAATTTCGTGTTGATTTTAAAGATTTTACAGAGGTTTGTTTCGTGAAATTTAGACTCATAACTTCCAAAGAAACAACAAAATGTTCTCAAAAAATTCTCACTTCTTGTTTATTTAACACTATAATACATCAACCAATGATGACAATCATCTTTTGTTCTAACACACACCAATCAAAACAAACTATATCTAAAAACACTGCATGCTGCAGTGTTTTCACTCAATCCCGATTGGATTTAAAAAATTCAATTCATTATCAGAGTATGTAACATATTTGTTTCTGATTTAGGATTTTTTCAATATTTCAACCCCCTTTTTCCCCATATTTATTCAGATTTGTTTCAGAATCAATGGGCTTCATTCCATTATAGAGCTTGATTTTTACTAAAAATTTCATGTTGATATCACTTTAGGTTTTTAATTTCTATTTTTTTTATTGCAACTCTCCCTAACACCTTATTTTGTTAACAATTTTTTTTAATCAATAGGCTTTGTCTCCTTATAGACTTTATTTTTGCTAAAAGTTTCAAGTTGATATTATTTTTCGTTTTTTAAATTAGGATTTTTGTAAATATTTCAACCCTCCTTAACTCCCCAGAGTCAAAAGAGCATACATTGCTTATGAACAATGCCAACGAACCGTGGGGCGCACCTGGGGTTTCTCCCCCACCTATATAGTTTAATTCTAAAAAATTTGGCTCTTAAAAGAAATTTCAGTCGTTTTACTGTTGCTATTTGGCTCTGCTGACTAATGAGATTGTCGACCACTGCTCTAAACCAACTCAATCAGATTGTACTGACAATGATATGGAGGCAGTTGCAATACCTGATTTACTTGTTTGTGCAGTAGTTCGTCTATTACGTATCTAGTATTTATTTTTTATTTATTTACGGAAAATCTCCTTTTACAAAATAATTATTATCAGTAGATATTTTAAACCTAACCTAAAGTATCACACAAAAAAAGAAAAAACTTAAATATCTTAAATATCACAAAAAACTTAGAGCTAAAGCTAACTCGATAAGTACTCCCTCAGCTGATTTTTAAACCTAAACCGACTAAATCCCAAAAGATCAGTGTGTCTGTTAATTTCATTTCCTTGCCTTTGAAATCTGGTTAAAGGACTGTTGAGTCCGTAGTTCGTATGATGGAAGCTAATTGAAAAGAATGGTTTCTCTCTAATATTTATGTTGTTTAATCTAAAGTTTATTAGCTCCAGCATATCCGGACAAGCTATATTCCCTTCCAGAAGGTTATAAAGAAATAAAAGATCATTACTAATTAACGTTTTCTCAACTGACAATAAGTTTAAATGGTTATTAAGCTCCCTCTTAGAAAGATAAGGCATATGTAACCTCCACTGACAAGTTCTTAGAAACCTATTTTGAACTGCTTCTAAATTTAAAATATGAGTCCGGTAATGAGGTGACCAGACTGGAAGCATATAAGAGGATGCTGCGCACTAGTGTTAAGTAAAGGGTTCGGAATGTAGGCACAGAGAATTCCCTAGAGTTCCTGGTCACAAATCCCAATGTTTTTAGAGCTCTACTAATGATGGATCTCATGTGTGGGACAAATGTCAAACAACTATCGAAGATCCTTGATTTCACTAACTTTCTCCAAAACAGTAGTATTGATCAATTGAACAATATCTAATGTTAGAAGTTTATACATGAACACAATATGCTGTTACATACAAAAACATGAGGTACTAAAAAAACCTCTGGGTCATCAACACAAAACCAGAACTTTTAGTAACTTGAATATTAAAATATCTATGCCTAATAGTGAATCTTTCAAAAATTGTATAAATTACTTAGGACCAAAGTGTTACAATGCTTTACCTCCTGAGATCAAATTAATTAACAAACAACATTTATTTAAGAAAGCGTGCAAATCCTTCATCTACCAAAACTACTCAAAATTGTATAGATTCTTCTTAGAATAACACACATCTCACTGTAATATGTTGGAACCCTGTAGATTACAAGATTATAACATTATTACATATTATATAATATAACATTGCTGCCTTATTACATTTAACATTTATATAAAAATACATTAACTTTATATTTTAGTTTTTTAATCTTTATGTATTAGTTTTTTAGTCTGTCTAGCACATACAGGTGCCCACACCTAGGTGCTAACTTATTTACCTATGATTAATTTATAATTTGTTTATTGTTGTAATTAATCATGTTATATAATTAATCCTGTCATAAATAAATTGAAATTGAAATAAATTGAAATTGATATTATAAAGAAAATGTATAGGGTGAAGGTGATTGAAAAACATTTACGTGGATTTAAAGACATGGCATTATTTGAAGCCCAATTAATAAAATAGTTTAAATCATCCTGTAACTTCAAACAGTCAGGTAAGTTTAAGATTTCCATGAATAATTTCAGGTCATCGGCGAATAGTAGGAACTTACAATATTTAAATCCTGAAACCACATCGTTAATAAATATATTAAATAGTAATGGTCCCAAATGAGATCCCTGGGGGACACCTGAACTTACATTTATTGGAATCTAAGTAAAACTTTTAACTTTGACATATTGAACTCTGGATTGCAGGTAACTTTCTAACCATTTCACTAAGTAGTTTGGAAACCCGAATTTCACTAGTTTCCTTAAAAGCAAATCATGGTTCACCGTGTCAAATGCCTTCGAGAAGTCAGTGTAAATTGAGTCAACCTGACACCCCCTCTCGAAGGCAGAAATGATATAATGTTCGTAGAGCAGTAAATTTGTAAATTAGTAGACTTACCTCCCATAAACCCATGCTGTTGTTCAATCAAAATGTTTTTGCAATGCCATGACAAAGGTTTATATAACAATAATTCTAATAATTTGGGTATTGCAGAAAGTAAAACTACAGGGCGATAGTTAACTATGTCATCTTTCTGACCATTTTTAAATATGGGGGTAATGAAACTATCACGCCATTTTGCAGGAAACTGTTGTAATTTCAAAGAGGAATTAAATAAAAACTGTAGTGGTTTGGAAAGAGTGAATTTACATTTTTTCAAAAAATAAGCAGGGATTCCATCTGGACCATAACTCAATTTATCTTTTAGGAGGTAATACCATCATAAACATCACTTAAGGAAAACTATAAAGGGAATATCAGGCTGGTTAAAAGCATTATAATGAAGGTTTGGTTCTTATAAACACTGGAGAAATGCGTAGCAAACAAATTACTGATGTCTTTCCCATTATCAGCAATGGTACCTTTATAATATATTCTATTGGGAATACCATGGTCTTGTTTCAAAGAATTAATGTGGTTCCAGAAGTATTTTGTATTTTCACAAACCTTCAGATCTATACCAGAAATATAATTTTCATAATTTAGTTTTGATAAATTTTTACATTGAGACCGAAGGTTAGAAAAAATTAAGTAATCAACAGCTGAGCGAGTACTTTTGAATACAGCATGAGCTGCCTTCTTGCGAGAAATCAACTTTTTAAGTTCAGCTGAAAACCATCTAGGGTATACTGATGGTTTATATCTCCTAACAGGTACAAATAAAGCTAATGCCAATTTTAAAATCTGATAAAAAATTTCAACACTAACATTAATATCATTATTGACTAAAATGCCCTCCCAATTAATTGGAGCAAAATAATTATTATAATCCGCTTCTTTCAAGTCATAAAAAACAATGTCACAAGACAAGGGACTAATATCACTGACAGTTAATTCACATGAAATTGCAACATGGTGGAAGTTATTAGGCAATAAGGTGTCTACAGCTGTCTCGATAGTAACCGAATTCCTAGCGTCATTGTTACAAAAACATAAGTCGAGGAATATACCGTGCTGATTTGGAATTCCATTGGCCTGACTCAAATTCAAGTAGGAAAAACTCTCACCAATTATTACGGCTAGATATTCTGCAGGGCAAGAGACAGAGAGACCAACATCATAGGAATAATTCCATGTAGCATGTGGAAGATTATAGTCCCCAAAAAGGTATAGCTTATTGTTAGGGTTGTTTTCCACTATATGCTCAACAGCAGAACAATGATCAATATAAGCATCATGATTTAACCCTGGTGGAATGTAGACAGCGCCAAAAATAATAGTTTCATTATTGATCGATAATGAAACAAATAAATGTTCAACATTAATAAACTGAGTAGTAAGATGTGATGTTTTTTATTTACTTTTAACTAAAATCAAGACACCACCACCTCTGGTTCTTGAGCTAGTATGTCTTATTCATGCGACAGAGATTTAACAGCTTTATTTTAAAAGTTTGTCAAAAAAACTTATTCTTCGTAACAATTCTTGTAACATCGATTTGGTCTAGAAGCTCAGAGCAATTTTTTTATTAAAGAAATGATAGCCATGGCGATTAGCAATGGTTCCTCCAGAATTGGTATTAACTTTTCACAAAGCCGTTTTTTTTAATTCCATACAATCATAATAGTCTAAACTCTTTGATTTTGTGGAAAATAGTAAACCCACATCTTCAACAAACCCATTGCTATTTCCAACATGTACAACTACGAAACGATAACAGGACATTGTCTATTCTGCGGCGTGAAAGACGAATCCGCAGAGCACTTTCTATGTACCTGCTCCGCTTTGGAAATAAATGGGTTTCAGATCTTCGGATTTACCCGACTGGAGCCCACATACTTTGGACAAGTCTCACCCAACTCAACCATGTCATTCATCAAATGATATGGCTTGTATGGTGAACAATAGGCTAGATATATGAGCCACATTTGGGTCGCGGTGGAAGGCGATGAGATAATCTCATTCATTTTCAACTACGAAGTGTTTATCGGTATTTTCGTGACCTTTTTTAACCTCTTCAAATTTTCTTATTGCTATGAACGTTTATATGACCCTTCAAAAATATCCACGTTTCGTCTAGGAAAACAAATTTAAGTAGGATTGGAAATGTTTCATGTATTGTTTTAAAAAAGTATGTTTAAAAATAGGAGTTGCTTATTATTTTCAATTTTGTATGACAATCTAGTCTCTAAACGCCATAAACTTGTATCCATGGATCCTTCGAAATAAAGATGAGACGTTTAATTATATTTGCAAGTGAGAAAAATAAAGAAATGCTCTCGTGAATTGGCTAACTGCCTGCGTGAATGGATAGATGGATACACCTCTGCCACTAGTAGTCTGGTGCGCACTGTTCTACCTGTCTAATCATTAGTAACGCCTATTCCATACCGTTATTGTGGGAAACTTAACATATTGTATATGTTTATTCTTCAATTCTACATTTAGTATTTTGAGTGTATCGTGCTCTCCTCTTGCTTTCATGTAATAAAATACATTTTTAATTGCTCCTTTTACAGTAACTTTAACTTCGACACAATGTGCGATTGTCCTGAATGATAAAACTGTCGCATATTATTGCAGGTACACGCCAAAATCAGTGAAATGGACTTTATGACCTAATTTAAATATTAGTATCATAATACTTATATTTGTAATAAATATTTTTAGGTTGACTGTATTGTTACTACTGCAGGTGGTATTGAAGAAGATATAATTAAATGCCTTGCACCTACTTTTGTTGGAGATTTTAGTTTAGATGGTAAATCGCTCAGGGAATGTGGTATAAATAGGGTAGGGAATTTATTAGTTCCAAATGACAACTATTGTAGCTTTGAAAATTGGATTTTACCGATTTTGGATGAGCTATTAAAAGAACAAAAAGATGGTGTCCTGTGGACTCCTAGTAAAATAATAGAAAGACTAGGTAAAGAAATAAATAGTGAAGAAAGTGTATACTATTGGGCAGCAAAGAACAAAATTCCTGTATTTTGTCCCGCCTTAACCGATGGAAGTTTAGGAGATATGATGTTTATGCATTCATTTAAAAATCCTGGCCTGGTAGTGGATATTATTTCAGGTATTAAATGTATTCTTTAAATAATATAACAAAAATCAGAAAGTTTATGAAAAAAGATATATATCCTGGTATACACTGTGAAATTTTACAATGTTTATAGGTGATATAATGCTATCCTATGGACTTAAAAGTAATTAAAAAGAAAAAGACCCATCTTCTCAAACCTTACAAAACTGTTTAGTTTTTAAAATAAAGATTAAAATAGAGATTTTTATTCCTATTTAATAGTGATTATTTTTTTTTAGATTTAAGACGAATTAATCTAATGGCTATGAAATCTGTACATACTGGAATGATCATCTTAGGTGGAGGACTTATCAAACACCATATTTGTAATGCAAATTTAATGGTAAATATCTGTTTAATAACTTATTACCAATATTGTTTGATTTTGTTTTTTAATAAGCCAAAAAGAAACCAAAAAACAATTATTTGGTCAATCCTAATGAATGAAGAAGACAGTTTTTTTAAACAATTATTTTTTAAATATATTTAATATTAATAATACGAGGTTTTTTAGAGAAATGGAGCAGACTATTCGGTTTATATAAATACCTCTTCAGAATTTGATGGAAGTGATGCAGGTGCCAGGCCAGACGAGGCTAAATCTTGGGGGAAAATTAAAAAAGACGCTACACCTGTTAAGATATATGCAGATGCTACGCTCATATTTCCTTTAATAGTCGGTCAAACTTTTGCTAAAGATTTTTTTACGACAAATTCCAGTCACTAGATAATTTAAATAAAGCATTTTTATTATTATTCGAATGTGTTATTATACTCTTCACACTAGTATGTGAAGAGTATTTTAGTTCCATCCGTCCGTCCGATGTCACATTTTTGGCAGCACGATAAGTCAAAATTGAAGAATCATATCAATTTGAAATCTTCAGGAACAATCAAGCTCTACAAGGGGACGAAGCCTATTGATTTTGAAAAAATCTGAATAAAAATGGGGGAGTTAGAGGGAAATGAAATATTTAAAAAAATCGTTACTTAAGAACGAAAAATGATAACTTGATTCTAAAAAGAAATCCAAATAAATTGGGGGTTAAAATATTAAAAAAATCCTAACTCAAAAAAAAAGATATCAATTTGAAATTTTTAGCATTAATCAAGCTCTATAAGGGGAAGAAGCTTTTGATTTTGTAAAAGCTGATTAAAAATGTAAGGGTTTAAGGGAGGTTGAAAAAAAAAATCAAATGAAAAACGAAAAGTGATAACATTAAATTTTTAGTAAAAATGAAGTTCTATAAGGGAATGCAGCCTATATTCATTTTGAAAAAAAATCTGAATAAAAATGGGAGATTAAGGGTGGCTGAAATATTGAACAAATTTTAACTCTGAAACAAAAAACTATATCATATTGAAATCTTCAGGAAAAATCGAGCTCTATAAGGGAACGAAGCCTAATGATTTTGAAAAAATTCATGAAAAATGGGGGGTTAAAGGGGCTTGAAATATTAAAAAAATACTAATTCAAATTTTAAGCAAAAAAACAAGCTCTATAGGTGGACAAAGTCTATCAATTTAAAAAATAAACTGATTAAAAATAGGGTGTTTTAAGGGGGGTTGAAATTAAAAAAAAATCCTAACTCAAAAACGAAAAAAGATATCAACTTTAAATTTTTCATACATTGTGAATCACTCTGTAACCAAAAATATTTTTAATTGTACATAGGTGCTAATGTAATAATAAAACATATAGTAAACGTGTGTATTTGTGTATGCAACATAAATTCAATCTAGCTCGTAATTTTGAAAATAAAAATTTCGAAAATCTAAGCAAGTATATCGAAAACCAGTCATAGGATTTAGTTGAGCCTATTGATATTTTTGGTTACTAGGTTACTTAAAATGTCCTTTTTTATGGCATATGTCCTATTTTACTCTATGAAAGGGACCTGGCTTGTACAAAAATATACAAGCTGAGGACGAGGATATTTTTTTGTTACACCACACTCTCGACCTTTTTTTTAGAAGTTTAGTTCAAGGATGAGGACATTTTATAGATCTCCTATCAGCATCATAGTCCTTTATTCACTTTTCAAAAAGGTGGCTACTCTAACCAGGAAGGAGTAGGAGGAATAGAAGAGGGGAACAGGAGGTATAGAAAGTCAAGAGTAAGAGGAGAAAGCAGAAGAACCGGAAGAAAAAAGCAACGCGGAGATTTCGTTTTTTTTTTTTTCAAATTCAAAATTTATCGTTTAGTATTATTTTTTGAAATTTTTTAGGGGACCAAAGAAGCCACAACGCTAAAAGCGCTAGGATATTGGAACGGTTTAACCTTTCCAGAGTGGAACCATTATATTCGGTACTCATATTCATTACTCGTCAGCTGTAGGAATCAGAAGTACCTACTGAGTACCTACTCCTAAATGTAAAGTACTCGAAATTTTTTGAGTAGAGTCTCAACGTACTTACAAGTACCAATTACTAAGTACTTTGAGTACTCAAGTACAATTTACTCGAGTACTGTCCAGCTCTGATTATATGGCATACCACGTACTATGTAACAGTGGTTCCTAACCTTTTTTTTCGGCCAAGGATCACTTTTATTTTTTGTGGTTGGCAGGGACCACAGTGTTCAAAAATTATAAACCATGTTAATCTGAAAATTAACTTTGATCAAAACTTTTAACATATTCGTTAAACTTAATAATAGAAACATAAATTAAGAGTACTATTATAATATAAAAAAAAATCATTTTTAATAGAAAATTATATTAGGTTTCTTAACAAGATGAATAATCCTGGGGTTAATATTATTACTCAAAGCTACATTCACATCATCACCTATTTTCAATCGATTCCTGGACTTGTTTTTAATTACCAGAAAATCAGAAAACTCTTGTTCATATAAGTAAGATGTAAAAAACAGCATACATAATATAGCCCAAGGCGATTCCTCGAATTTTAGAACAAGAAATTACTTCTTTACACCAAAACTCTTGAAGAGATTCAGATACAAGCGCATCCTTACAGTTTCTTTTTGAAAAACAATGAGCTTTTCCTGAATTGCTAACAGACCAAAGGGTTACGAATTGGTTTCTTTAAACAAAATAAAATAACGTTTACATTTTGTTTACAAATATTATGAGCAATTTACTTTCGTACTTCTTAAATAAGTTCCATTTCTGAACAAACACTGGTTGTCGACTTTCTAGTGATAATCCGAAATAGATGTAAGTTAATGAAATAGCCTTATTTAGCCGAGAGACTAGTGGTATATAGTCTCACATGTTTGCCTTGTGGAGTGGACTGATATTTTCACCTGGGCATTTACTATCAGAGCGTCGATTCTCGACGCCCTGATAAAAATTATTTACAGCTAATAGCAAAAAAGTCAGAATTTCATCAACAAAATAGGTCAAATGTATCTTATAGATCGTAACAACAACGGACACTAATTTCCCCACGTCCCTTATATTCAAGAATAAAGGTTTAGATTCACCGGTGACCAAAAACGAGGATGTGATTTATCACTTTCAAGTATAGACATGTAAAATATTTTGTGTGATCAATTTCCTTGGCAAATGGTTAATATACTTGTTTAACATTCCAAAAGCTAGTTCATGTAGTTGCGAATCACGACAATAATGACAAGATGGAAAGTTTAATTTTTGCCAATTCGCATTATTCAAAATCTGGGGGCGGGAATCTTAAAACCGTTTTAATATTTTGCGAATATCGAACAAATTTTAAGTAAATGCATGCTCCTTGTTGTTTCCTGTTTTCGACCATTCACTGTTGGGTTCTAATTAACAGTGCTGTACCTAAAGTGGCGCTGGGAAACAGTAACAAAGCCTACACAGAACACGAGGCGAAATAACCTGCTTAGCAGTTGAAGCCGATGACACAACAAAAAAAATACTTGTGGCATTCGGAGACTGCCGCGGTAAAGCTATTGCATAGCATTTTTTATCAACTTGTGCAATTATAATTATTTATTTATTTTATTTATGCAGTATTTTTAAGTTACACTTTTTGAGCGCGATGACCGATAAGAAAACAATTTTTTTTCTTTTACTGAATAAATGAGAAGTAATATTGTTTAAAATATTTTTATTATCTTACAATACATGTAGGTTATTCAGGAATTTTTATCATTGAAACTATAGGTTTATGGTAACTGAAATAAGAAACATAAGTTTGAGACTTGATATCCTCTAAATATCTGGAAAATACCGCGTCAATGGTGGTCCCATATTTTGTTGTGGATTCTTGTGGTTCATTATTCATTTTCAAATTCAATTTTTCCGAAATTGTGTCTAAAAGAGATAGAATCAGTTAGCAGCTAGTCTACACGCATACGTCTAGTCGCACGCACACAAACACCGTGGCGAAGTCTGCCGAACTAAAACAACATTAGACGATGCACGGCTTTCAACGACGCCTGTGCCGGTCGGAGTGGGGTGTTAGGATTATTTTCGTTACGGAATTTCTGTTTTTCGATTTTCTTTTATTGAATAAATGAGAAGTTAGTATTGTTTAACGCCGCACCGCTGTGCCGGTCGGAGTGGGGGGTGTTAGGTTTTTTTTTGTTACGGTCGTTACGGAATTTCTTGATTCGGTCGCCGCACTCAAAGCCCGCGATAAAAGCTATGCAATAGCTTAAAAAAATATTTCACAGACGTAAACTGATATTAATTCTATTACTTTGTCTTTTTTAACAAATAATAAAACAAATCCAATTCATTATCGTATTCGTCATTCATTTTATTTTATAAAACTCTTATTTATAGGTAGCAGACACGAATAGGGGTTATGTATTATTGTGGAACAACTACCGAATATGTTTTAGTGAAAATAATAAATATCCCAGAATCCTGTCAAAACATTCGCAGTTACATGAATAGACAAAAAAAATATACTTTTTTGCGAATTTCGTAATTCGCGATTCGCATCTACATGAACTAGCCTTAAATTGCATCGTATATGATTATGTAGGTTCAATAATTTCATTTCTTTAGGTACCAATCAACGACGAAAAACTACTAGACCAATCCATTGATTCATAATTACGCCCTTATTTATTGCAATCATTAAGAATGCAATTATACTTACACTCTAATGTAATTTTAAACGCCTTTTGTACGTTTTAGAACCTTATGTTAAGTTAATACCGAATTATAATCATAAAAACATTCTTGTAACAAGACTCCCATACTCTGTCATAATAATTTGACAACTACTTGGATAACACCGTGAATGTTTCCAATTTGATTTTTATAAACAAAATTAGTCCAGTAGTTGTTCATCGTTGATATTTTTTGTCTTCCATGGCCATGCTTTACAAAATGGACGACGATTATTTTTTTATATATTCGATTTTCCCATATTTTAAATAATATTGTGAATCTAAATTAATTGCTGTAATATTAATAGATTGTTTTAATGATACTTAAATATTTTTTGAGATTTCTTGTAATTTTTTATTATCACGTGTTAAAAGATGGAAAGACATTTGTATTATAAGTGATTGACACCATGTTTTTATTTCATAAAAATAAAGGAGACCAGGGGAGCTTAAAGTAGACCGAGGGGTGTCGTAAAAGTAATTAAATATCACCAGGCCAACTTAAAGGAGAGAGACTTAGAGTAGCCAACTTCGCCAGCATACCTAAGAGTGGTTAACTCATAAAGTCCCTCCTGGAAAATTGCAGAGTAAAATTTGAGGAAGGGTCAGTCCTCATCCCGATCGAACTGCTCCAGTCTCAACCGGCTACCACGAAAATAGTTTAGTATTATTTGACACCTACCATTTTTACCGAGAACATTTAAAAAAAAAACTAGTTACCTACTAAATTGTCTTCTCATTCTTCTCATTAAATTTACTTTTTTTCTTAAAGTACTACAACTGTTTACTCATGAGTAATTTTACAGCCATTATATATTTTTAAATTTTATTACGTAGTTTTTTTTTATTTCTTACTTTCAGCTGACAAGTTCATGGTACTAAATACGTGGCGTCCACAAGCATTAATTGAATTATCTTTTTAACTAAAGATAATGCCATTAACTTGTTGGTTCAATTTTAGCTGAATCTCACCGACCCGTAAATTTAATTTACATCAGTATCTGAGCTAGACCGAAGGGTTGTAAAATCCTGTGGTACAAGGTTTTTTCCAACGTTACATGGGTCTAACAGAGTTGAAGCCTAACAGGTAACAATTTGTATCATCCACGTTAAAATATTGATATACAACGGAGTTTTAAAAGAAAATCTTATATAATAAATTAAAAATATCATTATTTAATAGTAAAAAAGGCAATTTTTTCAACATATACATACAATCTTGTAAATAAAATTCTATATGTATAAATTTCATTCTATTAATAGTACTTATGTAAAAATGTATATATGTTTTTTTATTGTAAGAGGATGATTGATAACTATCAACAGTTTATGAATGAGTATTAATTTTAAAATATCTTGCTTGGGATAATTCGACGGCTTTCGATAAAATTATTTGTACATCCATTGGAGGAAAATTTTGGAGAAGTTTCAAATTGGACGGGAAATCACCATCTAATAGTTGGTTTCTTAAAATTCTAAAATTAAACATTGTTATCAGTTGGATTAGTCAGCTATGAGTAAAATTATCACTTACACTATCATTGCGCAGCATACATATATGAGAAAATTAAACCTTTTTTTGTCTGAGAATAGTGAGTCCCATATTCTAAGTACATCGGGTAAAGGAAATTCTTGAGAGAGCAATAGAGTTATCCACCTAAAATATTTTTCAAAATTTAAATTTATTTTAATTGAGGTACAATTTTTTATTCATATTCTTTATCTAATGAATGTCCCAAACAGTTTTATACAAATGGGAGTTTTATCTAACATTTCACAAAAAGTATTCTTCATAAAAAGTTCTGCATTACTTGAGAATCCATAATCAAGCATTAACTTTTGTAAAATATAGGTGGTATACAGAGAAAACAAAAATATTGATTTAAAACGAAGGGTAAAATACTTTTAAATTTCAGTATAGAGCAAAATATTAATTAAAATAAATATGTCAAGTTTAAATTATTTCATTTATTTTTAAGTGATTTTAATTTACTTTATTCAATAAATAATCCCAATGCTAAAGTGTATAATGGAAATTTTTAAATTTTACAATATTTATACTTGATTATGGTTTTCCAGGTGATACATAACTTTTTGTCTAGAATCATTTTTTTTTCTTTTTTGTGGAATGAAAGATAAGCTTTTTTCCCATTTATATAAAACTTGGGAGACACTGCATATTTTTAGGAGTGTTTTTGTTTGCGCTGTCTTCCTTACAAGATTCAACCGGTAGAGGAATTAAAACCTTGCAGATCTTTATCGACGTTTAGCATATGCAGTCAGATTTTAACAATTGGCAAAGGAAGAACCTGCTTTTATTCACAAGCTGATTATGTTCTATGAAACTCACTTTCACCCTCAATGGCTTTGTCAATAAGCAGAATTGCAGGATAGTGAGTACCGAGAACCAAAAGTGATATTTCAACAAGAATTACACCAGTAAATATACGGTTTGGTGCGGAATAACATCACATGCCATGATCCGGCCGTCCTTCGAAGATGACAATGGTAAGATAGTGACAGTCAATAGTAAACGGTATTGAGCCATGCTCGAAACCTTTGTACGTCCTGCAGTGGAATATTCTTTCAGTAAGATGGGGCCACTTGCCATTGTGCTGAAGCCACAATTCAAGTTTTAAGAAATATTTATGGAAAACAAATAATTTCGAGAAGACCTATCTCAATCTCCAGATCTCACAGTCCCTAACTTCTTTTTGTGGGGTTATTAAAAGAGAGGGTGGTATGTGAACAAGCCTCGAAGAATTCCACATCTAAAGGAATACATTTTCGCATAAATTAGGGCAATTCAAGCAATCACACTGACGGGTGTCATGGACTATGCACTATAAAGAAGCCAAACATGGGCGGCATTTAAGATATTTTTAAATTTTAGTGTAATTAAATCTCCAATACTTATTTTATTGCAACTAAATATTAATAAACAAAAAAGTTACCATACTTTTTTTATTCATTATTGTTATTGGGGAAACTCCCACGAAAATTGAAGTTTGAGTAACTGCTCTAGAGTTTAAGGTGATTTCAGTGCTACAGTAGAATTTAGTGAGAAATCGTTAAATGTGCAGTACAGTACATTTTTCACTGATTTGTTACAGTCGATCTCTAAATTTCAATAATATAATGAAACTTTAATTTTCTGCACACATACACGCATATGAGTAGATCGAATAAAACAGGCTTTGGTTTTCATACATTCACTCCCGTTGGCATCTTCATCAAATTGGCGTTGGACCAACGCCGTTGATGCCAAATTTTTGAGCTGTTGGAAAAATGCTATGCAAATAAATTCTTTACTGACTTCCTGACTATAGCGTGTTTGTAGCAACTAAACAGATACATAAAATGTAACAGTTAAGAGAATTTTTCTTCATATCATGTCAGAACTTTCGGCCCTTCAGTGGTTTTATTTAACATTATAATATATATTGTAATACCAAATCCTTTAATCCTTTTTTGATGATGGATATGATTACGATTGTTTTATAATTACATGAGTCTCATGTTGTCTTCCTTTTAAAACCGCTGGTACAACTCTTTAAGGAGGTCCTTTCGCCACACCTCTCGCTTCAAATGTTAAAAAAAAAGTTATTAGATTATGACTAAAATTAATTTTTTTCTAATAGTTGAAGTCCTTATTTATCTAATACTGAACTTTTAACTATACCTTACCTTGCAAATTTTTGAGAATTTTTTTTTAAAAATGTGAGTATTTGTACAGTGCCTCACGAGAAAGTAAGTCCTCAACAACAATTCTCAAATTATACTATTATTTATTGATTAGATGGAGTAGAAAAAAACTAAAAATAAGGTTTTTGAAATATTTAGATTTTGTTTTATACAATAAAATATATATAGTAAACCGTGGAACTTATTGAGAAATTGATATTAAAAAATCACAAAAAATTTTCAAGTAACCTAGTTGAAAATTTTTTGTGATTTTTTAATAATAATTTCTCAATAAATTCCACGGTAACCTATATATTTTATTGTAAATAACAAAACCTAAATATTTCAAAAACCATATTTTTAGTTTTTTTCTACTCCATCTAATCAATAAATAATAGTAAAATTAACTATAATTCGAAAATTGTTGTTGAAGTCTTACTGTCTCATAAGACACTGTACAAACACACATTTTAAAAAAAAAAAATTTCTCAAAAATTTGTACGGTAAGGTATAGTTAAAAGTTCACTATTAGATAAATAAGGACATCTACTATTAGAAAAAAATTAATTTTAGTCATAATCTAATATTTTTTATTTAACATTGGTGGCGAAAGGACCTCCTTAAACCAAATCCTGACCCTAAAATCATAAGAAAGGCCATGAACAAGAGAAGCACACATGAGATTCACGTTATCATAACTATAACCCCCTCTACCAAGCGAATGAGATGAAAAGGAAAGAAAGAAAAAAATTAAAACCATGAATAAGACTGTCCGATTGGGACCAAACTCTCTGACAATATAAACAGAAAAATGTTAAATTTCAATTACCAAACTTTATTCCCAAGGAAAATTATAATGTAGATTCAATAGAATTGGGCGATAATATCAAGAACTGTTATTTTAATCTTGGTAAACAGCTATTTTCTGTAATGTTTTTCTCAAATATTTTCCAAAAAAACATTATCGAATATTTAATTTGTTAATGATTTGAGGAAACATAACCTTATTTATGTGAATTTTACTAATCACTGTAACGATTCAAAGTGTGATACAACAATCTGGTATGTCCCATATGTAAAGTTGTTGAAGTCTAATACCGTACAGTACCGGTCATATATGCCTCATACCCGAATATTAAAATGAATGGTACAATTAATGATAGTTTATTCTGTACAAGTTTCGTGAAAAAAAAAATAAGAAAACTAGATCTCCCATAACTGGAGTGAAACTTTAATTTTAGCTGTCATCGCCCAGAGAAATCTTGTATGGGACATATTTGCTCCATACCGTTACGAACGTGATAAGGAGTTACACAAAGGTAACTATTTTTAAATGCTTTGTGAATGTAGATGATCATTCAAAAGGGCTTCTTTTTTCTCGGTCATAAAATGTTTTTTAGAGATAAAATTTAATAGTCTAATTAGAATATAATTCAAATAAATTGAAACCTGTTTCATTTTCGTTAAAAATTTACTTAAATACTTTATTCGTGTTTTTGTCTTATTCCAGACTGGATTTTTAGTAAGCTTCACAATCTTAGATGAGTATTTTAAATATTTCTTATAATTAAGTAATAAACTGGCAACAGCGCTGCTGGTACTTTATATTGGTTGGTTTAACAATCAAACGTAGAACAATGGTAGAAAAAAGGAGCAACACCCATTTTTAAATTTCAGAATTTAATTATAAAAGTGATGCCATTTGTTTTTGAATATCATATACTTTTGTCACTTTTAATATACACACACATGTATTTCAATAGCATTATGTATAAAAAGAAAACGTTAATTAAAATAAATAAGGATTTTTCTACACCCACATGGATATTAACTCTATTCACAGAATACAAAATGAAAAAGTAGGGCATTGTGTTCAAGTCATAATGAACAATTTATGATTTGCTGTACTACCTAACTATAATTAATATTAATAGTAAATTTTTAATAAACTTAAAATCTGATCCTATCAAAAAGTATTGATCATTTAGGGCACGTTTTTGTTGCATTTTCAGTTTTCCACTTGATGAAAATAAAAGAAGAGAATAGGCAAAGATTATAAACAAGGATGACTGAAATCCTGGAAAAATAGTTTTTTATGTTCCATTTTACAGAAAATTACTTTGATAGATCTTTCTCTCTTGTTGTTATACTGTACCTACGATTCAAGTGACTCTGATAAAATATTTAAGTATTTATTTACAATTATCCATATTTGTATTGATAAAATTGGACAAAATCTATACAATACTTTTAAGCTGCCTTTAGTCTTAAAAGTAATAAATACCTAAATCAGATAATAAAATATTTTACTTTACGCACAAGTGCCTACACACATACTATTATTTAAAAGTGAAAAAAGTTTTTCGACACCTGTCTAATAATAGAAAATGTAAATTAGATTGTTTTGTATTTTTCAGGTAAAATCCTACAACCCTTTGATTAAAAAGGTAACAACTGCCTGTGATGAAGATTCTTTAGCTCTTCCTGAACCTTCTGCTTGTCAACATAGTTGTACATACATATAGTCAGAAGAGAACCTTCCTGATTGCCCTTGTAAAAAGAAGCTCAAAAGGCTAATCCAAAACTTGACAGCAAACCTTATGGAGACAACGGAAAGTCATCAAGTATTTAAAGAGAATTCTGGAACTCAAAAAAAAAATTAATTATGGAGGAAGAAGAAAATTTAGTTTTGGAAAATTATGGAAATAATAAAGAAATGGTTGAACGATTATTTAGGAAAACCTTGGGCAAGACTGTATCTAAGACATTCATCAAAATCTTTTGCAATTATAGTACATTTTATTTCCGTTAATCCAATATTATCAAACAATTTAATTGACTAGGTAAAAATTTGATAAATCAATAAAAATAATGTTGTAAAATTGTAAAAATCCTGAAATATAATTATCCAATTTTAAAAGGACTTTGTTTTTTTTTTAAATTTTTAATCTAATAAAAATATTACACTTTCAAACAATATAAATATTATACACCACTGGTAAATACTAATGTCAAGCAGCCATTTTGGATAACCATCCTGGTTAACTGACCTTGGCGTAACCATCCTTCCTCACTACTTTATATTCTAAGGTTCTTTGCTCATCGCGCTACTATTATAGGCGATTTTAAATCAGAAATGTGACCAAGTCAAGTGTGGTCAAGGTTCTTACGTCATTATAATGACGTTCTATTAATCTGATTTAAAAATATTTGGTTTATATTGACACTAACTTGACAATGCGCATGACATTGTCAGATATCGCCAATTGGTTTTGAATTTGTAAGGATAAAAAATAAATATTTGTTTTGTGTACTGCAGTGGGATTCTCATCTTTCAATTCGGCACGTGTTGAGAAGCTTCTATCTTCGTTCCACAGAATGCGATTTGTATGTAATGTCTCTCTATTTGATTCGTTACGTGTAGAGTATGCACATAAGAATCCCTGTCCAGATCACAGATGAAGAGAAAATTGATGTTGTAGTTGCTTTGGCCTCTGAAATTCTATCAAACCTTTTGCCATGTTTATCAATAAATCTTGGCTGTATTAAAAATAAATTGGCTTTTCATTTACAAAAACCTTAAATGCGTCCATATCTAGGTACTCAGCTAGGGTTGCCAGACGGCTCGCTTTAGGCGTAATTGTCCTGCTTTTTAACTTGCGGGCACGCGTTACGTCAAAGTACGACATTTCAACTAAATGCTAAACTTTTTAAATCCAAAGTTATAAAGAAATTTTTGACAATTTTTGAACTTTTTTAGAAGCTCCTCAGAAAAAGGACCTGATGGTTTATAAAAATATAAGCGGAGGACCTTTTCTTTAGAAGAAAGGATCTTATTTTATAAAAATACCTGTTTTTTCCCTTTCGTAAATCTGGCAACCCTATACTCAGCCTTTCTGTCGATTTTACAAATAACATAACCAAACAATAATTTAATAATTATATAGTAAAAGTTTTACAATTGTCATTTCATACCTATAATGACCACGTTTTTACTGGAGTCATGTTAAACTTGACCATTTCAAGACAATATTCAATACGACGTCATTGTTTTTGATTTATATCAGTGTAGTCATTCATATTCAATCTGATTTAAAATCGCCTTATTTTTTTTTTTTTTATTTTAAATAAGTGGCAATTCTGTCAAACTAATTATTACTATAGGTTTGTTCGTAGAGCGATCCACAAATCGATGGCTCAATCAAATACTGCCACAACTCAAAAACTATTGTTTCGAGAAATTTCATTTTGAAATTTGTAAGTCTCTATTATCATTATTTTGTTTTTGACATAAAATCTTTGATATTTTGCTGTTAAAATTAACGATTACGATTATAAAATCGGGTTATTGCATAGTTTTTATAAAATTTTGGTGTTTTTGCAGAAAATAACTCGAATTGAGGTAGTTTTAGACACAATCTGTGACTAGATTTTAAATGATTTTTGGGCATATTTAAGGATATTTTTATTTGTGGCGGTATTTAAAGTAAAACCTTGATGATATTTTGCATCCATTGGACTAAAAATGTCATTTTTTGTTTTTTGACTTGTGGCGGTTTTTGATTGAGCCATCGAACTGTTTCCAACTGAACAGCACATGCCTATTGAATATTTTGAGTTAGTAGAAGAATCGATAGCTTCCAGTTATTAGTTTGGCGTTCGTATCAACAAATGAAGTGATTGTTAACTGATTGGAAACGGTTGGAAAAACCCCTGACTATTCTTCGGATTTTAAATCTGGGGCATGTGCACATGAAATATTTTAAATAACTTACAATTTGACATTTGTTTTGCTTGAAATTTATGTCTGTTTATGTATTTATCATTCGTACATGCTTATATTGATTTGATTAGTTGTTTTTTTATGAGTGGAATTATTACAACATAAAATTTAATAAATTATGCAACAATATAAGACAACAAAGACCTACAATCCATTATCCTATTTTAGCCTTTAACTTCAAAACAGGTAATAAAAATAAAATATGGGATGCAATTCACAAAACACATATGTGGTTATTCTGTGACAAATAATTTCTTCTTTTTGTCCATTTACTAAATCTGTATATAACTGACGGGAAAAGATAAAGAAGAATCCACAACTGTACAAAATGTATTCGCAGATCATAAAAATGACTGTTGCGTTTATAATGGACTGTGAATTTGGGCTGGCTAATAATTTATTTCTTTTAATTAAAACAATGACAATATTTTCACCCTACCTTTGCTGGTGGCCCTGGATCGGGATAATTTCTTCTTTATTTTCCTGTGGGCCCACACTTAACGTCTTAAGCGGTCTTGATACGAAAATGCGATCTTGATACGAGAACGCGGTTCACACACGAAAAACTGCCTTATTCGATCTGTTTTAATATTGTACTGAGCTTTTCTATGCACTGAACTCGATTGATTTTATTGCTTGCGCACACACAACTCATACGTGTGTTTTTTGTTACCACCGAAGCCGTTTGGTTCGGGAAGAAAGTATTGTCAAGGGTAAAGTAAATATTTATATCAAAAGTGAATAATTGAATAAATTAAACCTAAATTAAACGAAAACGCAACAATGACAATAAATCCAAAACCTTTGGAAATCGTGCATGCGCATCATAAAAGAATAACTCACCGTTTGAAACTGTCTTTATGAACAAACCTAATATCTTTTAGTTATTGAGATTAATGTGATTAAAAATTTAGTTATTCTTGTGAAGAATCGATAAATCATAAAATTTCACAAGATATTCGTCTATTATTACAAATAAATCATAAATTTAATTGAAACTATATAAAATCAATTTAATTATTAAAACTAAAAACTTGAGTGTCTCAAAAGATTAGTTACTTTATCTTAATACCCTAAACGTAGAAACAATATACAACTCAAGTGGATTTTCCATATCGCACTCAGAGTTCCTCTCTATGGCCATCATATCCACTCTTGTTCTTGTTGCACAAACTACTATTTGTTTGCAGTGATTTTTATCAGTGAATCATTCTCTCTCTATTAGAAGTTATACCCATTATGTGACTGTTTGGGACATGTACACTAAACTAATAGTAATATTTTACTATCTTCATAATCTTACCTGAAACTATAATATTGTGGCTTAAGATCTAATTGTTGAAATTTGAGCCATACATCTAAATCACAAACTTTTAATTGAGTTAGTAACCTATTCATCATTTCATTAATTCCTCTGTCAGATTCATCCAAACTTTTTATAAAAAAGTCTCTAATCTCCGACATCAAATTTGTGAAACAAAAGAAACAATCTGCTTCCGCGTGTTCTAAAACAGAAAATGAGTAATTGATATAAGAACAATTTCATTTTTTAAATTACAAAAAAAAGCATTACGAAGTAATGTGTTTACCTCTAAATGATATGTCAGCATCTGATGCAAATGCATGGTAAATTGGACCTACAATTTCATTCATTCCTTGGACATATCCCTGTCCTGGATTTAACTTTGCATACAAAAATAATATTCTTTCCACTACTTCCCAATGAGCTTCTTTACCTTCAGTCATTGGTGCATAGTCTTCATTTGCTTTTTTTGATAATAATGCAATCTAAAAATTATGGGTCGTAGTTAATATATTTCAATAATTTAACACTATTAAAAAAAAATAATAAAAAACATTTTAAGCATTAGTTTATTATTCCTAATACAATTTTGGTTGTCCTCATAAAAAAAGCCCACATTAATAAAAATGTATTGGATAGTTTTAAAGATACAAGTCTATGGCCGCTACAAGTGGCCAAGAATTAGTGACAGAAGAGGGTCATGCATGGCGCCTCCGAACAAACATCAGTGTGTCGAATATGTGTGCAGTCAGTTATCTGATTGAAGCTAACCAGCGCACTGCAGTATCAGCAATTCATAAACGCATCTATTACTGTCAGCTCCTTGATGCAACAAAACTGGCTTTTCGAAAAAAAAAAAAAAAAAAAAAAAAAAAAACAACGTGGTATGCCTATCCTAAGTGCGATTCTTCTCCACAACCACGCTCGGCCACAAAAAACTTTTTGACACGAGAAAAACTGGAAATAATCCATTATGAAACACTTGAACATCCATGTAATAATTTGGTAATTATTTTAAATAATCTCATATAAATTTTCAAGTACATTCTTTCATTGACTTGGGAATATTAACAACAAATTATTAAAATAAACGTCAAGGTAAATTAAATGTATTACCTTATCAATATTTCAAAGAAAGCACTTCTCAACTAATATATAAATGATTTGGAAGCGAGGGGAAAAGACAGTGACAGAGAGGACCGGACGTTACGCTGTCCGACTTTTCAACGGTGCTCCCTCAAGTGACTTTGGGAATTTTGACAAGTAATTTCTGACAGTAGTGATTAAATAATTAATATCAGCCAACCGATTTTAAAGTTAGTGAAATCGAAACTACGCTTCGAGCAAGCTAAGCCTTTTTCTTTCACTACCTTAAATTTGTGACATTTTCCTTTTTTTCTTTGTTTAATGAGGGAATCTCTTATATTTACTTAGCCAGATTATTTAGTTACCTCCCTTCACATATTTTATAGGAAGTAATATAGGATTTTATTTACTTTGGTAGCTCCAACGACATTTCTGACACATTGTGCCATTTATTATTATTGGAGTTATCAGTATTTTATTATCGCTGGCTGATTTACCGAATCAGGCGAGAACCTCGAGGTGGATCTTATATCTCTAACGATAGGGTGTTATTTAATAGTTTGTTTCATCTAAATTGTTACATGTTTAAATCTATATACAGGATGATTGATTAAAGGGTGGCGACCGACCGTATCTCAGAACATCATGAAGTAAAATTTTTTTTGAAAGAAACACGAAAACAAGCCAATTTTTATTTAAAGGGGACATCATTCTCTAATATCCTCAACTATCATACGTCATTCTTCTCCCCTACGTCAATCTAACCAATACAATTTAAATAAAGACAGTACCAAATATCATATCATCGGAAAGGTAATTTTATAGGGAATTCAGTAATATGACTGTTCATTGCGTTCCTTTTAATTTTAGCGGGATAAAAAATTATTACCTATGGTAAAGTGTGACACTTCATTTGAAAGATTTTATTAGTAATCCAATGCACCACAACATTAACCTAGATATCTCCACATCGCCTTGCAACAAAATAAATTTAGTAATAATGTCCCGGCGCAGTACCGTAATAAATACCTTCCTCTCCACCACGACACTAGGCGCCTCGACAAAAGGCGACGCTCAACGCTGCTACGTACCTAAATCGACGCCGTCAAAACGCTAGATACAATTAGTACATAATGTCTAGTATAGACGAATCTAATGTCTGTATTTTCAATGGTGAATCAAAACATTTATGTAACTTTCTCTGAGATACCACAGGGGTTTCATTTGAATATTGCTTCAAAATAGTATCAATGTAACTAATAAACCACATGGATTTCGGACATTCACCGCGAAAGACAGCTGGGTAGACATCTGTTTTTCGATGGGTGCATTGAGTATTTCAATAGAAATTATAAAAATCGATATTTAAAAAATATACATGGTTGTATTAAGTCATTTCAATCGAAATGATAAAAATCAATACTTTAGAAATATACAGGATAAATTATACAAACCGAGATGGTAAAATTTAACAGTAAGTTAACCAACTGGTGAATGGACACTGTTTGCTAGTTCAAGGGGGGCACCTTATACTAAGCCACCCATTCTACTAGGTTTGAAACAAAGTATATGTGAAATCACCATAGTAAGGTAACCAACTGGCGAAATGACGGTGTTCGTTAGTTCCGTTGGTCATCACCTCTATAGTCGTCGAAATAACTAACTAAGAGGGTAAAAACTGTGTATATCTAGAATAGAATCAAGCTAAATAAAAATATAAACATCAACATAGTAGATAACCAACTGGCGAATTGACGCTGTTCGTTAACTTCACTGGTCATCAAGCTAATTAAAATATATCTTGATAGCAAATGAACGTGATCTGCGTTTGAACGGGACTCAAGTGAGATCTCAGTAAATAGTACAAATTAATTGTAATATACTTTGCTAATTATTGCATCACATTTAAAATATGAAAAATAAAAGAGATTAAATATAAATTTGTATGGTTTTATTTATCAATTTGCACCAAACTTTGCATGGAATCCTGGTATACTTTAATTAACATTATCACAACGTGGGTATATAAATTATCAATTAAGTAACTAGACGATCATTTCTACTACTAGAGGAAAAGACCAAATACAGTAAGTACAGAATTTAAAGTAAAATAAAATTAACAGGTAAATAATAAAGATTTTAGACGTAAAATCTGATCAAATGGGGTACCGGAGGGTGGGTCGTTACAGGAAAGGAATGACATATGACAGTTGAAGATATTATAGAATAAAAATTGACCGATTTGTGTTTTTCTAAAAACTTCTACTTCAAGATATTCTGAGATACGGCCGGTCGCCACCTTTAATGAATCACCCTGTATAAATAGGGAAAAACAAAATGGTTCAGTACCATTTTATCTTGTTTGTGAACCGATTTTCTTTTTTTAAATTTTGTTTAGTAGCTTGACTAGCTTTATTTGGAAATAAGCTTGAGATAAGTTTGGACGACAACATTTTTAAGTGTTTTTTGACAGTGTTAAAGAAAAATTAAAGCAAACGAAACGGTACTTTAAAGAGCATTCATTTGATTTTTCTTACTTCCAATTTAAATATAATCACTGCCCTCCCCTTCATAAAAAAACTGACACCTAATATAAAAAATCTACTTATTAAGTTAATGCCTGCATTTGGGCCACTACCTACTTACTACAACTGTTTCAAATTTCATTGTTATGAAAACTGAGTAAAACGCCTATGACATATATGAAGGTGATTCCATGAGTGTTCCTTTTTGTCAAATTGGGGACAGAACACTAAATAATATTTTTTTAATCATAAACTAAATGAATGGATGTGTCCCTAACAACATGCTGAAAAGTGGGCTCTTTTCTTGTGAACTAACCTCATTTAGATATATTAAAAAAAATCATCCCATCTTTCATGCTATAAATAAAAAACATCATGCTTAATATTTAACTTGCATTTTCTTTTACCTGCTACTAAAACATATCCTTAGTCAATGTAAAGGCTGTATGACAAATTTGTATTAAAATGCAGAAAATTTGTTAGTATTTAATAATTTTTCAATACCTTGGTTATTCCTAGGCCTTTCCTTTCTACATTGGCACATTTTAGAACACTTCTTTGTACTCTACTATGCAGTCTTTTGACGTCTTCACTATTTACTATCTCTTTACATGGAAATTCAGTGGGTTGTTGAAAAAATGATATGTCTGGACACAGTCTTCTAACATCTTTGTCTATTTGTAATAAAACTTCATTGTCTTTAAAAAAAGTTTGCCATTCGCTATCGGGATTGATGTTTAATGGATGATCACCTAGGGTAACATCTCCACTTGCTTCTTTTCCACCAGGCATTACAATCATTTCCTCTAAAATATAGTGTTTCAATTTATATTTTTGGAAATCTGCTTTTTAAACAGTAATATAAAAATGATCATTGTCTTTATCGCCTAGCTTACTGATGAATGGAGTATACATTTATTTGTAATTAGTAACAGTCTTAGTTTCTATTAGAACCTATCATAATTAAATATCTTTCTTGAATGCTTATAATTTTAAATGGGAATATTGTGAACTAGTTTTTTGTAGATAAACAGTCAAGTGAAATCTGGTAAGAAGTGCTTTGGTGTATTCTCTACCTATATAGATATGTTGTAGATAATAAGTGTACTTTGCCTCATAGTCCAATCAAATAGACCTTTGAATCAAAATTTTTGGAGGAAATACAGGAATTTTTGATATAAGTCACTTTAGAGTATTTGAAAACGATATGTAAAAAAAATTGTTTTTCAGGCCCCGGCAAATGGCGAAAAACAAGAAAATAAAGTGTTTTTTAAGGTTATTTAAAAACGGTAGGTGCTATAAAAAGAGTTCTTAATAAAATTTTTAAAAATAAACTTTTACATAAAAAATTAAAACTGACAGAGTTAGGGCGTTTAGAAGTTAAGAGGAGATATCTATTATTTAAAAAAATCATAGATAGCTGAAAATTCAATAATTTTTTAGTTTCTTTTTATTATTTACTCGGAACTTTTTCTTTCTTTCTTTTAAGAAAAATTATTTTATAATTATAACAATTTTAATTTATAAATGTTCAATATATTATACGACTTTATATGGTAAAATAAATTTTGAAGTAAACTTATTATGGCTTGCCTGACATGAAAAATATGAGAAGTGAGCTAATAACTACATCGCGACAGTTTAGTCCCCACTTGAAGTTCCATTAAATAAATAAAAATTATTAAAAAAAAAAAAAAAAAAAAAAATAGAAATAAAGATAATAAAAAATTAAATAAAAATAGGTAAATTAATAAAAATATATAAAAAAAAGTAAATAAAAAATATATAAATAAAATTAAACAAAAATAAATAAAAAACCTGGACAAGAGAATAAGAAAAAATTAATAAAAAAATTAATAAAAAAATAAAACTAAATAAAAATATTAAAAATAACTATAAGTAAATAAAAATTAATTCAAAAATAAATGAAACTAATAAGAATAAATAAATAAAAATAAATAAAACTAATAAAAATAAATAAAAGAAAAAATATATTATCAAAAATTGTAATGAAAAATTTGTTTGTTAATTTTCAATATATTTTTTTAAATATATTGTAACGTTTTATTTATAGTTTATTTATTTAAAACACTTTATTAACAATTTATTTATAACGTACTAATTAATTTAAATAATACTTAGACACAATTCTAATTTATTTATTACAATTTGTCTTTACTATCCAACACTTAATTTCAATCTTCCCTTCTATCGCCAAGATGTAACGCTCTCGAAAGAACCAACTGTGACTAGAAGTTCTAGAAATTATCCTTCATGCGTAAGACTGCGATAGAAAACTCTTAAATCGGTTTCTCGAGTTTCAAGATGGGTCTCGATATGGCCAGCGCTAGACTTCCTGTCGCGTGCAGGATACGGAATCGGCTTCACGTCACAATGTTTTTCTAGGCAATCAAGCACTTTTTTTAGCAGCTAAACAAAAAAGAATCTTGATATCTCATTTTTTTAGACGTATTTGAGTTTATTTTAAACAACATTAAATTATATTTTTTCATATTTTTATTTAATATTTTTTATTTATTTTTATTCATTTTGATTTATTTTGGTTTATTTATTTTTATTTATTCTTATTTATTTTTATTTATTTTTATTTAATTTATTTTTATTTAATTTATTTTTATTTATTTTTATTTATTTTTATTTATTTTTATTTATTTTTATTTATTTTTATTTATTTTTATTTATTTTTATTTATTTTTATTTATTTTTATTTATTTTTATTTATTTTTATTTATTTTTATTTATTTTTATTTATTTTTATTTATTTTTATTTATTTTTATTTAATTTTATTTGTTTTTATTAATTTTTATTTATTTATTGAAACTTCAAGTGGGGACTAAACAGTTGCGATTTCGTTTTCATTAGTTCACTTCTCATATTTTTCATGTCAGGCAAGCCATAATAAGTTCACTTCAGAATTTATTTTATCATATAAAGTCGTATAATATATTGAAAATTTATAAATTTAAATTGTTATAACTTTAAAAAAAATAATTTTTCTGAAAAGAAAGTTTGTATTTATCTTAGTGAATAATAAAAAGAAACTAAAACATCATTGAATTTTTGGCTTGCTATGATTTTTTTAATGACGTATATCTTCTCTTAACTTCTAACCACAATAAATCTGTTAGTTTTAATAATATCAAAAATGCTAAATATCATTTTTATGTAAAACTTATTGCTTTACAAATTTTATTAAAAACTTTTTTTATATCACCTACAGTTTTTAAATAACCTTATTTTGGTGATTTAAGCTTACATTTTTGCTGAACAGAAAATATTATCTTTGTACATACACCAGGTGATAAATAATAGGTAATGCTATCCTTTTCTACACTGGTACTACTAAAATAAAATTGTTCTCATCAATTTTTAAGTAAATTATTATAAATAATGAGTTAATAAACCATGTGGTCCAAATATTACACACATTCACCTCAAATGTGTCACAAAAGTTTTAAAAGAAACTTTACAAAATCAAATCATTTTAAAATTTCAATTTAAAACCTCATACAAAATGTAAGAATAATCTAAACATTTACTTTATTAAAAATCTATAAAAGAAAATGTATCCCAAAGGGCTATCGACCAGTATTTTGGCCTTTGCGAAAACCTATTGTATTTCTAATTTTAATTATCACTACCAATAAGCAACATGCCTATGGTATCATTATTTTAATGATAAAATGAATTTTTAAATTCCACTGTAGCCATACAAATACAAATATCTTTAGGACAAATTGTAGAAATGTTTTACTATTTCTGTATCACAAATTTATTGTTATTGGTATTATTGCATTTTTCTTTTGACTATAATCTTTAAGTTTTACATAAAATTATTAATATACTTTTGTTATTAATTACTGTAAATTTGTGATGATGTAATTTACTTTATGTGTCATAACACATCTTATGTTGATAACTTAATCAACAATTGTTTTTCATTATATTATCTAAAAAATATAAACACACTTTTTTAAGATAAATCAATGCAATGGTAACTAGGCCAAATGAAGGATTATTTAATAATTAAAATCAATACACTAAATATTACTGGTTAATATCTAGTTTAAGCCAGTCTACATTTTGGTTTTTTTTTTGGCAAAATGTTCATGAAATAAAGTTTTGAGTTATTAACGTTTGAAAAAATGAGAAAAAATAACAGTGCAGCAATATACCTGTGACCCAAGAGGTAAAAAATAGACACATGATTGTTTGTAGAATAGAAAATTATCAAATTTTTAAAAATAATTTGAGAAATATCATAGCAAGTGCCATGTCACGTATACATATAACGAAAGGACTCCAACTAGACATTCATATTATTATTGTTATTATTACCTATAAAATGTTTGTAGAGTTCTCTTTTCTCTCGGAGATATTTGTCCCACTGGTTTTGCTGGGGTGGCAAATAATTTAACAACAATTTCCAACACAACGGTCTATGAGATTGGCCATCTGGTATTCCTACAATTAAAACAAATTAATTTTATTGTTTCATTCATTTAAATTAACAAACAATGATATAAATAAAATGTACCTTGAAATGAAAGTTTTTTTAAACCTTCTAGATCTATTACATCTTGTTGAAGTAGGTCATCAAATTCTTTTAATCTGAAAGAATGCTAATTTAATTAATAATTCATTTTTTTATAAATAATTTACCTAGCTCTATATGCCATAATTTTTTACATCAGACCAATACAAAATACGAATGTTTTCGTTTTTCATATGATGGGCGGTGAAAGAGGAGAGAGAAATATTAAATGTCTTTCTTCTTTTAATCTTGACTTGTATCATCTTAGCCTGACTAACCAGCCAGCATATTTGTGACGTCACAGTAGAACCTCTACAGGTCCGTACCCCAGTATAAAGAACAATACAGTAGCGACAGATTGCGTCGGCTTCTTTGATGTCGGGGTGGTCAGATTTTCAATGACAGTTGACGTTTTTGTCGCTTATTTCTACACGGAGAAAAGTAAACTCTAAAATTGCAAATTAGCGATGTACACTTAGAAAAAAATTAAAACATGTACATATAACATTTTAATGTATTCTAGGCAAATAAATTAATCAAAATATTGTGTAACTTAAATAAATGAGTTCCGGTGAAAATCTAGATGTGCCAATTTTAAAATTTTATCATTAGATTAAAATAAATTACTTTTGTATGCCATTCATTGTATGAAATGTGTTAAACATTTTTTGGTTTCTTCATGGAACTAATAAATTAACTCTGCACCTTATTTTTTTATTTAAAATGAGGTTATGTAGGTATCTTTTTACAAGTGAAACAACATATAACAATAATATTTATTAGAACACACAATTACAAATTAGTAAGTTTTTAATGAATTTACAATACAAGAATTATTTTATTTCAATGTTTGTTCCTACGTACAAATTTTTGACTTCAGATGAGTTTTAGCAAATGCCTGTTGTAAGTCACCCGTTAAGCACAATGCTGCCCAATTGCTTATATTACCTATGTATATAATTAAATACTATTAACGTCACATCATAAAAATTAGATGTTTATATTTAACGATTTTATGGTTTAAAATTTGTATGGGAAAGGTTATCTGCTGCGGGATTTAAATATTTAATGGCTAGAAGAATCAACAGTGACTGTCTAGAAAAATTTGTTGTGTCCATTAGGCAACAGGGTGGGAATTTAATTAATCCAACACCTGTACAATTCGAAAGGACATTTAAAAAACTTTTTTGTCAAAATTATCTTCATTGCAATTCCATGAATTGTAATGAAGACCTGGACAAACACTTGCTACAATTAGATGTAAAAAATATTGTCTCTCTGTATCCTGAAATAAATAAAAACACTCGAGAAGCTGTGTTTCTTCCTAATTACAGCTACAGGACAGAAGATATAATAGTTCAAAATCCATTTAAATATGTTTGTGGCTATTTGATCAAGAAAGCTTTAGGCATACATGGATGTAATACATTTATTAAATTTTCAAAAGAATGTGAAGATTTGGATAGTTCACAGATTTTAACATATGATTGCAAATAAAGCACTTATGGAGGCCTAAAAACTCCAAATGAAAAGTTTATTATCTATATATTTAAATTATAAAAAAATGTTATATCTATTTTTAGCAATACCTGTGTAATGTCTGGTATATCGCATAGATTTTTTTGATATTATGAAAGAAATAGAATTTAATCATCCTTGTCCTAATTTCCCTAACGTATATATATCATACAACTATTTATAAGTTTATATATATTATTGTTTAAGTGCTTAAATATTGTATAAATGAAACAAATCAAAAATTAAAAAACAGTTAAAATAATAACACCACAAAATACATTTTTTTGTTTTCTTTTTGCTACTTTACAAGAAATACATATATATTTTGATTAGATGTAGTCAATCAGAACATTTTTAATCAATGGACATAGTGAATCAAAGAACATCTAATTCATTATAATAATTTGGAGGTAGGATTTTTGATTAAGAATGTCCAAAGGTTGCACATGGTACGCTTTCAAAAATGTTCAATGATAGTCTCAACAGAGGAAGCACTTGGTCGATGTACTAGGGAGAAGATAGACATTTGGCTGATGACCTAGATGGATAAAAAATGTGGGAACAGCAGTAGGCAATAAACGTTTACGGTTCAACGTTTTAGAAAAACAATTCTTCTCAAAATGTTTCTCACACAACCTGTAATTCCGATGAAGACTGTTCACATCTATGTTACTCAAATCTTCCCTATTACAAGCTCTTAACCACATGTTGGCCCTAAAATATAAAAAAGTTGATAACAAATGTTTAGATTGAGGGTAGTTCAGAAATTATATATTTTTTACATTATTTTTGTTGAAATTGTAAAAATTGTCCTCCAGACATTTAAATAATAAATATTTGGTTGTCAAATATAAAAATTGAAAGTATTTTCTTAAGACATACCTTTCTGGCTCCATGGGAAATGCAAAATAACTTGTCCCTTTGTCTGTTTACTCTGTTTGAGATGGACAAGGGCGATAGACACATCTCTTTCTTTTCTGATCAGGTGCAGAAGCCATTTCAAAAATATCACACAATAAATGAAAAACTAAAATAATAAAAATGTCTCAAAATATGCACTGGGTACAAAAATAATTACATATTTACATTATTTACATTTACATCGCATTGACACTATTGACGTTGACGTTTTTGTCGCTTATTTTCGGACATGCGCAGAAAAATATGGACCCCTCAAAAAAAATGATCTGTCGCTACTGTATTGGTATATATACTAGGCGAGTTCGGTCAGTCAGGGGCTGGAGCGGGACAAATTTTAGGGTGCTTTTAAATGACATTTAAGCGTGTTAAACTGTCACTAATCGGACTAAACCGAACGCTAAAAGAGTCGTTTGGAGTTAAAAGTGTTAAAGGAGTTAAAGGAACGTGGCAAACCGAACGCAATGACTGGGTCCGTACTTATAAACAGAACTCGTGTTCTCTAAACCATGGGTAAAAAAAACGGTCGGTGCGCATGACAATTTGGACGCCAGACTGTCAATTTCGAGCATTTACGTCATGTTTTTCACGGGCGTACTAAGATGTTATATTATTTTTTATTAATAACGCGCTATTTTAATAATAATAATAATTATTATTATTATTATTATTATTATTATTAAAACATTTGGTTCAGCTGCCTATTAATCAAAAATCATTTTTAAGTGATTTTCTTAAATTAAAAGATGTCATAGTTGAATGTAATAAGTGTTAAATTTAATTTTGATGTTCCTTTTTAGTGCATTTCGATACGCATGTGTGGGCGCCACAGTGTCAAATATCACCTCGCTATGTGGCTTGATTTTGTTGATCGGCTTCGTTCTTCCAGTTTAATATATAGTTCAGTGACCTGAACATACATTTTACAATTTTACACATATTTAACCCTTTCTGTCCCAACGCCTCATATATATTTGTTTTTTAAAAAGTGGGTCTGTAGTCCCAGCCGCCGTATATATACGTTCGAGGTGGAATGATCTCAATTCACCAAAGCCGAAAATATGCGCTACTTATAAAATTTTAGACCCATTGGGGTCCCAATGCCGTAGAAATATGTTCGAAAATGTTAGATTTTTGGTCCTAAAGCCGCAAAATGTTGTCACCTAAGACAGGTCATGCGGATCCATTGCCGTATATATTTGTTCTCATATTGTAGCATGAAAAAACCTCTGGGACCGAGGGACCAACATGTAAATTAAGGCCCGGGTTCACGAATCAGATTCAGGCCGAATATTTTTTTTTATTTATTGGTGTTTTATTTTAGTTTTTTAGGCAATACAACACACATGTTAGTGTATGTTTGATTGCATATTTCAACCATCATTATGTAGAATAGCGACAAAATAGCGAGTATTGGCGAGCAAAAATAGCAACACTTCGAATAGTTGTTTTCAAAATTCTTGGTAAATGAAAGAAATTTATTGTTTTACAAGGTGGTCACTTTTTAATTAAAATGTAACTCTATTTAGCAAAGCGCAAACCGTTGGTTGGTGACACAAAGCTGGATAAATGGAGAACAATTTGCCATTTTCAAAGCCCAATCTGAGGACATTTTGAAAAGCAAAATATCAGTGCCGGCTTCTGTTTCTTTTTTCTTCTAGAGTATGTATATTTTCAAAAATAGACAAAAACGCAGCAGAGGTTTCTTATTTTATATCATGTTGTGTATATTATAGGTAGAGCATTTTTGTATAGAATGTTTTGTAAATACAGAATTGTCATCAACCTCTTTATTTGGATATGAACCAGTATTATTCCGATACTGGTTCCGATCAATTTAATGCATGTTCAATGCGGAATACAATAATGTACAATGTAACAACATATTGTGTGATTAGTCAACATTTCAGAAGAGTTGAACTTTGAACATTATTCAGTAAGCTTACTGACCTGTATTATGAATTATTATTATTATTATTATTATTATTATTATTATTATTATTATTATTATTATTATTATTATTATTATTATTATTATTATTATTATTTGAAACAACATTTTAAAAGCTAAAAGTACATTTACTTTTAAGTTAATCTTATTACTAATGATGATAATAATAATTTATTTGAACAAATATTTTATAATTAAGCTATTGCATAGCTTTTATCGCGGGCTTTGAGTGCGGCGACCGAATCAAGAAATTCCGTAACGACCGTAACGAAAAAAAAAACCTAACACCCCCCACTCCGACCGGCACAGCGGTGCGGCGTTAAACAATATTAACTTCTCATTTATTCAATAAAAGAAAATTGAAAAATCGAAAAACCGAAAAATCGAAAAATCGAAAAACAGAAAAATCGAAACAGAAATTCCGTAACGAAAATAAACCTAACACCCCCCACTCCGACCGGTACAGCGGTGCGGCGTTGAAAACCGTACATCGTCTAACGTCGTTTCAGTTCGGCAGACTTCGACACGGTGTTTGTGTGCGTGCGACTAGACGTATGCGTGTAGACTAGCTGCTAACTGCTCATAACTGATTCTATCTCTTTTAGACACAATTTCAGAAAAATTGAATTTGAAAATGAATAATGATCCACAAGAATCCACAACAAAATATGGGACCACCATAGACGCGGTATTTTCCAGATATTTAGATGATATCAAGTCTCAAACTTATGTTTCTTATTTCAGTTACCATAAACCTATAGTTTCAATGATAAAAATTCCTAAATAACCTACATGTATTGTAAGAAAATAAAAATATTTTAAACAAGATTAACTTCTCATTTATTCAATAAAAGAAAAAAAATTGTTTTCTTATCGGTCACCACGCTCAAAAAGTGTAACTTAAATTAATATCAAAGAAAAAACTTGAATATCAAAGAAAAAAAAAATACTGCATAAATAAAATAAATAATTATAATTGCATGAGTTAATGAAAAATGCTATGCAATAGCTTTACCGCGGCAGTCCCCGAGTGCCACAAGTATTTTTTTTTTTTGTAAATTGTGAAAATTTCACCCTCATATCCCGAAAGTGAAAATAAAACAATGAAAAATTGAAAAGCTGAGAATTAAAAAAAAAAAGAAAAAATGAGTGCATTGGCAAAGTCTGAAACGCGGAACCTCGGACTTGAGCCGTCCATACTCTGCCAATTTAGCTATCAATACACATACGTATTGATATCTGAATTCACAAATTTAAAGTCGATCAGATTCCGATTATCGTCAGTACATTAAGTTTTCATCCAATCTCAGCTCCTTTAATTCTTCCTAAAGCCACCCTTTTAACATCGTTTAGAAGAACGATCATTTATAATTATACTAGAACAAATTTCTAAGATCCTTCATTTGTTCAATCCTGATAATATAATAAAAGAAAAGTGAAGTAAAGTGGAAAGATCGGTTTAGATCCGAAACTATATGCAATTTTTGGAAAATTTTCAAGTTGAACGTTAAAGGGACACAATTATTGATTTTCCCGCAATGTTGTCCACCCTGCAATCTGATCTGCAATCCGCCGCGTACTTGTTGAATCTTCCCGATAACATTATAATGTGTTCTTCTAAACACACATGTCTTCTTGGTATTCCTAAATGTCCTTCACGATGTTCCCGAAAATCACCCGTATCCCTAGCCCGTTGAGCCAGATTAATGAAAGCTCTGTGACTAGGATAAACTGGCTAGGGAAACACTGTACAGCACCAATTCAGCGCTACCCTGAAGACGCAACATCCATAAGTTTGTCGTCATAATTTACCACACTGAACTTGAATTCACTAATTCAGATAAACACGCTACTGAAATCACAAGCAACTGAATTATAATAACCGGTACATAATGAAGCGCCATTCATAAGGAAAACCGTAAGAAAAGGTAAAAAAGAGCCAAGGTTTAGTTTTTTAATTTTGTATCTTTTATTTTTAAGTTTAAAAAAAAAGTGATTCGAAAAAGATGTTTATTTTAATGACTTCTATACACAGTTAAACAAAAAGTATCAACTCAGGGGTGGGATTCCGTTTCACGATTAGACTCGAATTTGATATCAAACTCCATAAAAGCAATTCCGTTTAACGAGTAGTCGATTCGACATCAAATCGTTAAAGTTGGATTATTCTGACAATAGGTATGACCTGTCAATGAGGTGAAATAATAAGCCTGTGGCTTAAAATTTTAGGGAAGAAAGGAATTTAGTTTCCAGGGCATACCTATGTCTCTGGCAATGCCTTTTCTGGATTACCTATCGTGCAATAGAGGTCTTTTATATCCTTAGAATATCAATAAATGGATTATTTATTATACAAAATGCTACAAAATATAAACATTGATAGGTTCTCTTTATTCAGCTGAAAAAGTTCTCCACGACGATTTTCTGGAAGTTCAAAAGGATCGTTTCTTTTTTGTAACTCATCCTTTCTTTAGCCTAATAATAATAAATAATATTTTTATAATTTAACCCATTATAAGTGATCCTTGCAACTCTGAATGCAAAGTTGTTTGTGCCCGATGAAGGATGACTATTATTATTTTCCATGGCTCTCCGAGGCAACTTACAGATGTCATTTGAATTATAGATGAGGGTACCCCTGAAAAACACCACCCATAAGCATAAAAACTAATAAATAATTACAATTTTATTTTTGTTGTTTGACGTTAAAAATCGTGACATTCTGTTCTGTGTCGAGTAACTCGATCGAATTAAAAAAAGCGATTCTATAACTCGATCTTCGGAAATTCGACAAAATAATGAAGCATTCAAACTATTCTGACTTTTATACGTCAAACAACAAAACTTAAATTATATTTCTATAGTCTTGACGTGAATTATTTATTAGGTTTTATTCTTATGGGAGGAGTTCTTCCGTAGTGTTTTCATTTATAATTTAAATGACATCTGTAAGTTGCCGCGGAGCGCCATGGAAAATAATAATAGTCGTCCCTCCCCAACAACAATTAAATTGTATTGTATTTGGTTTAGCCATAAGCCATAATATTAATAATTTATTTTTTTGTGATGATAGTTGGGGTTTTTTCTGGGTATCCTCATTTATAAGTTAGATGACACCATCTGTAAGTTCCATTGGAGCGCCATGGCAAATAATAATAATAATAATAATAATAATAATAATAATAATAATACGGTTGTCCCTCCCCGATACCAGCTATATGCTTTTAGAGTTGCAGGGATCACCTGTAATGAGGTAAATTGTAAAAAGATTGTTATTTATTATTATTGTGCTTTGTACTAAAGAAAGAATGACCTAAGGGAAAGAAGCGATCCTTTCGAACTCTCTGAAAATCGCTGTGGATAGCTTTTTTGGCTGAATAAAGATTACCTACCTTTATTAATTTATATTTTATAGCATTTTATGTAATTAATAAATCCTCTTATTGATGTTTCAAGTAGTATGCAGAGTCCCTACTATTTCATAGGGACAGTGTTAATATTTCTTAAACGCTAACAGATAGAAGGTTGGTTAAATAAGAGAAAAGTTACGCAGTTTTGTGCTTATTAAAATGGTGCCAAAAAACCTTTGATATCTACAGGGAGATTTAAAATATCGGACAAAATATGAAAATTGTAATTTCTTTAAATTCATTCATTCGTTTTTTGTCAGATATTTTAAATTTCTTTGTAGATATCAAATGTTTTCTGGCACCATTTTAATAAGCACAAAACTGCGCAACTTTTGTCAAATTCAACCAGGTAGGTACTTATCTAATTGGGAGGATGCACAATGGGCCTAGTGACGCCTAAGTGCCATGAGTTAACCCACCCTTCACACGTTACAGATAGAGATACTGTTCCTATGAAATAGTAATGACCCCGTATATACCTAATAGAGAAAATAAGGCCCTTAATGCAGGAGAGGTTATTCAGAAAAGGCACATTGCTGCAGGAAAGGTTTATACCTAATGTCAAAAAACTTTAATGATTTGATATCGAATCGACTACACTAGAGCTATCTAGTTATTTTATCGAGTTTAATGTCGAATTTCGTTGAACAGAATTGCAATTATGGCGTTTGATACACTGATCTGTATTATTTTACTGGATAGGATATAGCCCTCTAAAAAACGTTCCGAAAAATTGGCCGATTTGGGCAAATATTATGGCGGACCGGATGTTATTTAACATACCTCTATTTCCATTTGTCATTTAATTGTGTCATCAAGTTACGATGAGATGTTTTTTTTTTATTTATTTATTTAGGTAGTATCGAATAGCATTACTATGATATAAACTAGAGGTGGGAAGTTCGAATCTTTTTACTGAATTAATTCATTTGATTCATTCACCTAAAAAGATTCGTTCTTAAAGATTCGTTCTCAAGTGATTCACTTTAGCGAACCACGAACGATGTTATTCCGCCGATCCGTCGAAGGAAATCAAACCGAACGTTTACGAATTTGAGATCTACCTATTTACTAGGTCGTCGAGTGGCGTTCAGTCTGTAATGCGTAAGAAAGAATGTAATGATTTGAGTGGTAAGATGCTTAAGTAAAATAATTAATACCGGTTTTATTTTAATTTGATATTTTAAAGTATAGCGAATTAATATTTCATAAAACGAAGACAGATGGAAATTTAAATACTATAATAGTAGGTTCATCCTTGTCCGTTAAGATAAACAACAGTAACACAATTTTTTTTAATGCTAAATATAGCCAAAACTAACGAAAAATTATAGATATATGATTCGTCATTTATTGCTTTACTTATTTACTTTGATTTAAATTTATTTATCAGACAACGCGCATAAATTGTTTACCTAAGTTTAATACACCTCTGGTAAAGTGAGAAAAACATTACAGACACATACCGCCACCGCCTGTAAGTTCGAGTTCTTGTATTATGCTGTAGAACGTAGAACAAAAGCGACCGATTTGCCCATGCTGATTTAAAATACCGAATCTTCGAATCAGATCCGAATGAACGAAACAACCAAAATCGGAATTGGGCGTTCTTGATCGATCACAGAGCCGTCGAACAATTGACTCAAAAAAGATTCGAATCTTTTAAAAACAGGGAATTAATTCATTCGAGTCAGTGCACTGATTCGTTCTTTTTGAACGAATCGTTCGCGAACGACACACCTCTAATATAAACAATAAACGTTCATTCGTGAAGACACAATATGCTTCACGTTTCCATTTTTATATTTTCTTTCATAAAAAAATCAAATAATGGGTAAATTGTCCCGAAGGACATTGCCCGCAAAAGGAATAGAAGAAAAACTAATCAAATTATAGGTTAGGTATGTCAAATTATCCTAAAATTCAGTTATGTGATCCCACCATAATTTGCCCAAATCGGCCAGCAGTGTTGCACTTCCGGTCTCCTTGGTGGAACGGATTTTTAGTATGTTAAATATAGCCTATATCCTATCCAGTAAAATAATACAGATCAGTGGTTTGATACCAAATCTGAGTCGAAGATTTCCGAAGTCAAAACAAATAGAGACTATAAAATGGCTTTACATAATTCGATCGAATTATGAATCGTATCGAGATCGAGTTACTCGACACAGAACGGAATCCCACCCCAAGATTCACTTTGTATATTTAACAATTTCCTGATATTGATACGCCTATTTTCAATCAGTACTGGTATTTAAGATTTTTAAGGGAACAATTATTTAACGAAAATTTGGATATTTTTTGCTTACAGATAGTCATAATTGTATACGGTTTTAGGATGTTTCGTATTACAATTAATAAGCAGTTCGCATTCCAGATCGGTCAGTATGTGTTTAGTTATACCTTTGTCTAAAGGCAGAAGTAGTTTTTGAACAGATTCGCTCTCCCTATATAGGGTGTCCCGAAATTAGACGGTCATATTTTAACAGCGTAATCTACATCCTTAAATAGGAGTAAAAGTTCATGTAAACATAGGTCCGAAAACATTTCTTTTCCGAGATACAGGGTGTTAAAAGTGAACTCCTGATGACACACTTTTGTAAATATTTTCTAAACGTTTAAAGATAACTAAGTGAAATTTGGTACAAATGCTTTTTTACGCTCTATTTAATGGTCTAAACCCCAGTTTTTGATCATCTCCATAGGTGGGTAAATTAGAGGGGGCTTAGGGTGAAATTGCCCTAAGTTTTTTTGGTTGACAGTTTTTAACATTTTTGACTATAAAATTTGGAAAACCAATGTTTTCTTTATAATAAAGCTACTGCTGTTGCATCTCGCTAGGACGCACCATTTTCAAGAGAAAAGTATTTGAAAATTTCATGATAAGTTGATATTATCTTATTCGAAAGTGTAAACAATAATTAGTAGGCCTGTGGAATCAGAAATTTTATTTTTTTTAACTTTGGTAAACCGGTGACTAGAAATTTTAGAAAATATTTACTAAAATGTGCCATCAGGACTTCACTTGTAACACCCTGTATCTCGAAAACGAAACGTTTTCGGACCATGTTTATATGAACTTTTACTCCTATTTTAGGATGTAGATTACACTGTTAAAATATGACCGTCTAATTTCGGAACACCCTGTATATCCGGAACTATAATTCACAAAAAAATGACTCATAGTATATCCATATATTGTTATTAAATTGTTAACAATGTGTTGACTACAATAAACTCGCATGTACAAAAAGTTACAGTGCAAGTAAAAAAGAGTTCACTTTACCATTTCATTTTGAAAATTTATGAGTAACAGGTAGGCATGCTGGTTTTAATGTGATTATATTTCAATTACACAATGTATATCGATTTTTATGGTATTTATTTAGATAAAAAATATATCCAAATTTATTTTTTTACTTGATTAAAAAACATTTAGATTTCAACATATTTTATTGTAGCAAAATGAATAGATACTGGATATTTCAGGAGTTTAGCCTATTTATTGGGCATATTTACAATAGAAATGTGGAAATTTCAAGAAAAAAAAATGTAATAAAATTATTTTTAAAATATTAGGACTTTAAAGTGGATTTGTAATGCTTGAAAAAATTTTTTACTCTTCAGATTTGTTATAATAATATGTTGATTATTATCTACCAATGTCTAAAACAAACAAGTGGGCAAACTTAAAAAGTATAAAAATTATGTTTTCAACAAGTATAAAAAGGCATCACACATCCATTAATAAATGGCCAATATACAGATTAAATTAACCATGAAACATACTGTACACATTATTATTATTATTAAAGATGTTAATACAAATAATACAACAATAAGGCAAAATACTGCCATTATTCTGTTAAATCACAATGTAAAATCACAATCTTATAACATTATATTTACAAAAAAACTGCACCAGCATGGGTAAATAAATTAATTCTTAAAGTTAATAATAATAAAATCTAAAATAATATTTTAACAAAATCGAATTCAATAAAATATATATTATATATGAATATAAAAAATTATGTGTGACAGTTTACTTCGTGTTCTGTGTAGGTTTTTCAGAAAACAATTACTTGTAATACATGCTTGATAAATTCATAATTTCATAGATTAACAGGTAAAAGATATTGTGTAGTATTTTGTCTTCTTTTGGATCAGTATAAAACGAATCAACTAAAAAAAAAAAAAAAAAAAAAAATACAATATGAATTAAAGAAATCATTAATGATTTTGTTAGAGATATTTTTCTGAACAAACATGAAGAAAACTGTCATCCATTTCTAAAACAAAATAACATATTTGCACAACCTACAAAAACTACAAATGCACTGCATTTAATACTGATTTTTATCAAGAAAAATATTACATTCATATATAGTTCCGATATTATTTTACATATATACAAGTTTTACATCCGTATTCACAAACCACTTTTAAAAAGTTAGCCGCAGCTAAAAGTTTAAATGTAAAAATGTCAACGTCTATTCAAAGAAAAAGTAGAGTTAGATTATGACGTGATTCTTCAATCACGCTTTGATTAGTAAAATTCAAATAAATGAGGTTATATTTCCTTAAATTATTAAAAAATTAAATATTGGTTAATATTTGACTGGAAAAAATTTATAAAGTCGATATAAAAACATATAAAGAATGCCAATTTACCAAGATTAAAATAATTAGAATGTAACAGTGTGTGCCCAATGTAATACAATCACTCACTTTTTAAATTGTTTGTGAATAATGTATTAAACAATAAAAAAATAGCTTATCAATGGAAAAATTCAGAATATACCTATATTATTTGTATTCATATTATGGCTAAGGGAGAATAATAAAGCTTTAACAATTTTCTTGGGTTTTGATCTTACATATATTCAGAACATGACTGAAACTAGGATACTCAAGTTGAGCAAAGCAAGTAAACATTACAAACAGATATTTTATTAATTCTTTAACTATTTAAAATACATTTAATCAAATTTTTTTATTCATAAAATCAACGAGAAAAAAATTTAACTTCAACATATTGTCATGAAATCTTGTGTCCACCAGGGTAATGTTGATATATATGTCAATCTTCAAACACCCGAATTACCTGACAGTCACAATATAGCAATGGATTAGTCCCTACAAAATAGTGTGTAAAGTACTTTTGTCTGCACCGTGATACCAAACTCATTTAAAGAAAATATATATTTAAAAAAAAATAGTATCGCTGTAATCCAATTGATATACAGCAAATATAGCAAAAAGATTCGGATGTACAGGAATATTCCTTTCAAACTCAGAAATATTTAACGAAACTGATTTTATTTATGCATATGTAACAGATCGTGAACATCCTAATGGAGAACATGACGAGAATCAGTCTAAATCAATTGATTTGTGAGGGGCTTTAGACAATACCCAACCAGTAGACATTACTCAGCCAGGTTGCTCTGGAATTATAACAAATCAGGAGATGCAGATGCCACAAAAAAAATGATTCAGTGCCTTATCAACTAACCTCCAAAATCTATGAATCCAGACTCTATAAGGCCACATTTAAAAGATTCACTAGAAAAAATATTTTGAAAAGGAAAAAGGTTGGGTCTACGATATTAACAGAATCGCCAGTAATTCTAGAAAAGAAGCGACTTGAGGAAGAAAAACGAATGAAATAGGCCAAAAAAGCGCATAAAGCTGCAAAAGTGAAGACCATGTTACGAAGAATCTATTCGCAGATTCCGGTGACATCGATGTATCAATGGAAGAACTATGAGATGGCGAATCTGAAATTTCAGATGAATTTCCTGAAAGTACAGATCCTAAAATATAGGAAAGAGATTTTGTTCTTGTCAGTATCCTTTGAAAACAAAACTTAAATATTTTGTTGGGCAAGTAGAGGAAATGGAATCCAATGAATTTCAGGCTATTAAACATAATTTTAATTTTTGAAAAGAACCAGTAATGAAAAAACAAAAAAAAGATTTAATTCAAGAAGAAAACATCGCTACTAAACTTCCTGAGCTATTTTCAATCAAAATCTTTTTAGAATTTCAAAATATTCAAACAAATTTGAAACACGTGCCTAAATGATCTTTAACTTTGGTCAGAAAGAAGTGTAAAATATTATTTACTAATTTATGTTTCTAGAGATACTAGTCAATGCACAAAGCAGTGGATGTTTAAAAAATCTCAGGAGTGGTGGGAAAACTCACCAGGACAGAGACAGGCCAAAAAGTTCTTAAAAGGACCATCGTCTAAACTCACCGAGCATCTACTAAGCCTTAATAGGAAAAATACTAGAATACTAGTAGGTCTATTAACAGGGCATTGTAGGCTTAACAAACATATGTTCAATATCGGTCTGACAGAAGAGGCCTTGTGCCGATTCTGTCAAGAAGAAGAGGAAACGGCAGAACACGTATTGTGCTACTGCGAAGGTCTAGTAAGAATGAGATTCCTTACACTTGGAGAAGAAAAACCAAGGGCAACTAGCTATACCGGAGAACTACTTTCCAGTCTATGGAGTTTACTACAAAAGACCGCATTAGACAAGGTACTCTAAACAATGATTAAAGGATATCCACAATAGATCTGAAAAGATCGAGGTGGGGGAGGCCACATAGCCCATAGTCCTAATTAAATCTAATCTAATCTACTAGTCAATGTATTTTTATCTTGCAGCCGTTTTTGTAAAAAAAAAAACAATATTAAAGTCCCAGATAATCGACAATCATCATAAACATTAAATTAATGATGTATCTTTTGAAATAAAATACAGAGTGAATAATAATTTCATTGTATCCTTTTTTCACCAAAGGGTTGGTGAAACTATTGAGGCGCAAGTACCACCAACGGATGCGATTAAAGAGCCATTAAAGTTAAGTATTGCCAGGATAAGGTAAATAACTTGGATTTCTGTTAAATTCAAGTCATTGCATGCAATTAGCAGCTGTGTGATTCACGAAAGGCGGAAAATTCCACTAAGAGTGGGAAAACGACATCTACGAAAATGGTTACAAGAATAAATTTCAGATTCATCGAATTTGAACAGCTAGCGTAGATTTCGAGAAAAAAAAAAGAAGATACAACTAAATTGTCATTCAGTTACTAATTGCCTTTTAAAATTAACTTTAGAAACTTCCTATCAAATTGGAAAGTTTTGCAAGTAGGTAAATATTTAAAACTGCTTTATGAATATAGAAATAATTTTTGTGTATAAAATGTTTGCAGCATCTGATTCGTTAAATTTGTATATAATAAACACGTCCACTAAACATTATTCAGAAATCTAATCAAAGCCGCAAAGATGATCTTGTTTTGTGTACTAAGCAGTGAAATGGTATTTATAAGGAATTAATTATTTTTGAGGCTAATATATTGTACAGTTGATGAATTTGTAATGAATAGTTATTACAAAAAAATAATATGTAACTGAAATCACAAATTGATTATAATATCACAGGTATTTAAAGAAAGATCAACTTTTTTAAAGATTGCTGGGAATTTTCCATTGATAAGTATCAGTCCGCTAATAGTGACTTTCAGAGGTGAAGTATTTTGGATCTATATAGCCGTAAAATCTTTCAAATGTTTCATTGCCCCCAACATTCCACAATTAAAAAAATAACGTTTATCTTCAAATGAACAAGCATAAATTTTAAAAACTAATTGTTTAAGACTGTAAAAATTGATTTGGAATCGGACAATATGATGGAATGTTTTGATACATTATTGTCTATAAATCATTTTGAAGCCTAATAAAAAATATAAAACCTATTATTTCTTCAATTAAAATCACTTAAGAATCTGAAATATCTTAAAAAAAAATATTTTATAATTTTCCTTATACTAGGGTATTGTTTGCAATGAATAATTTTTGTTTTATTCTGTGATTGTTTAAGTATTGTGATTGTTTTTTAAAGTGAAGCCAAACATATAAAAGACTATGAATGTTATCCATAATCCCAAATGTGCTGGCAATTTTTAAAGTTTCTAGAGTTTCATTCTTTTTTCAACGTATGTCCTTTTTTGGCAGATTGTGCAAGTTTCGGGGACATTGATTTTTTCATTGGAACATTCATTTAAATTTTTCGACACGAACACTTATTTAGAAAGCGTTAATGAACATATTTCAAAGCGTGAACCACATTTAATAAGGTGTCTAACGTTTTCGTAACATCATTTGACAATACAATTTTTAATACACTTTAATTCTGTAGGTAGTATTAGAAAAAAAAATTGAGTTTTTCTAAGCAATTGCCTTAATATAAAAATATTCAAGATAGGCATAAAAAATATATACTTATTTTTCCAGTCTATATATTCCTGAAACCCTCAATGCTTTTACCTAGGAATCCTATCCAAAAAATCCATTTCGATAACTTTGTCTATCTTCTCCAAAACTGAATCCAAATGTTTGTCTTGGTGTCGTTCAGCATTGTAGGACATTTGATCACCAGTAGCGAACTTACTACAATCTGTTCTGTGTCTGTCAGAACAGGAACTTAGCGTCTTGAAGAATCCATGTAGATCTTTTAGTTGTGTTATATTGTTCATTGTCAAAAGTAGTTCGTTCCTGTTCATCGGCAAAATATCTATGTGGGTGTCAGGATATTTTTTGTTCATTAGATCTGCTATTCTAACGACGTGTGGTAAGAATGAAACTTGGTTGAAGAGGCTGGGGTTTCGTCTTATAAGATCGTCGCCTACGAAAGCCCATCTATACCTGAAATTTGAAGGTTTTTACAACATTTACATCAGCTGAAGCTACAATTTGACAAGAAATCAGATTATTTTAAAAGCAATATTCTAATGATATCAAATTGACGGTATTTTATGTATTGTTATGGGATATAGGAACCTAAAACATTTATTGTGTCCGCTTCTGTCATTAAAATGGCAAGGTAATACGCTAATTCGGTGTGATGTCATTTTGGTTCCACTGACATTTAATTCTAACCAAAATTTTAACAAAAACCTCAATAAATTTAACATTTAAGTTTATTTCTAAATATTTTTTACAGGTCATAAAAAATAGTTGAAAGGTATGTAATTGGTAACTAAACGATTGTATATTTGATACATGTTATCTACTTACTTTAGGAATATATTTATAAAAGTGAAAAAACGATAAAATTTAGGTAAACAAAACGAACAAAACGCACTCAAAAAATCTACTGTCACTTTAATTGTCAGTGGAACCATAATTACATCATCACTGAACTAGCGTATTGTCTCAACATCTATAACGCACCATTTTAATCCTATCTTCTAATGGAAGTTAAGGATTTGGAGTAGCTCCAAGCTGAAGCAGTTCACCCTCTTCTATCTGATTTCCTCCCAAGTACAGTGTTATTGGATTCTGTAGTGCAACATATTTCATCCCAACCGTTGGTTGTGTCCAGATACCTAAGTGAGACTAACTATATTTTTCTCACCTAGCTCATTTTATTTTTATAAATTTCCGCCTGGAAGATACTTGAGTATTTACTCATACTTTCTTATTACACCGGCGATGCAAACACATACTAGATTTGCACCTTTGAGATATTAGAATCTCATAGTAGCTAGACAAGTTATGTTAAGACAGGCTACAAATTCTTATGTGATGGCTGGTCGATTTTTGCTGTAAACATTTTTATCTGCAATGTTCCTGTACATTATCATAGCATTTGCGGCTTTCTTTTGCGTTCTTATTTATTTACATCCTTCTATATAAATATATTATATTTTAGATAATTTTATATTCCACGGTTAGTCTCTTTTTTTCCATTCTATATCTATTTAATTTATTTTGACAGTTTTGAGATTAAGGTCTTTTTTTCTTGAAAAGGTTACTATGTTGAATACCGAAACAATAGACAGTAATTTAATTTGTGAAGAATACTGTCATATGTCACTGCGCCAAAGTTTGGATAAATTTTTGGAGGTTATGTCATAGGGTCCCGTAGCGTCGATCCAATTCTTACCCGAGTTGCAGCTCCGCAACGATACCCTATGTGTATGGACACCATACAAGTACCCCAATTAACCGAATCCGCAAACACTAATTTTTGCAATCACACATATAGAGTCACTCTTACGTCGACACAAGTACTTATGGTTTTACATCTAGCACTCGTACTCGAAAGCTAGAAAAGTTATTTTAATTTTTAATATTAAATTCATACTAAATAATCAATCACGAAGTAATCCTAAAGTTCGGAGACTAGTTACTCTTTCTCACGGGAACAACTTCGAACATTCATATTTCCGTATTTCATTTATACCCGAATGAAATACGGAACCTGTAATGGATTTTCTTCTCTTGACCTTGTTTGTTTATTTATTTATTTTTCAGCAATTTGGAGACGCCCCGTTTAGTAACGTGGCTCATTTCTTTTTATTTAATTAATTATTTATATCCTATCCTAGTGATTGTCGTTTACTTGCTAATCGACATTCACCTTCCCCTATCGAACCCGCTTGACTGAGGGAGGCTTTTATTATTATTTTTTTTTATAATCATTTCAATTCATTTTAACGTATTCCAAAAATGCATCACAACAATCAAGATAATTTCACCGCCGACCTCAGAAGGGCATTTCCTTCAGGGCACGGTACACGGGGAGAGTTCTATGGCTTTTCCCGGTTACTCCCGCCCCAGAGCAAAATGCTACCTTGTGGAGACAGCCGAACTCGGCTATAAATTTAGATGATTTTTATAATTTTAACAATTTTCAAAATAACGACACAACCCGACGGATTGCCAAATCCCCGCCGTCTGGGCCCGAACCTACCCTGAGAGTACCCAATTCGTTTGAATTGGGACTTCAATCATCATATACCCCTATCGAGCGTCGGCCTACACACGGCAAATGTAGGTCAGGGGGAAGTTTCCCTGGTGAAGTGCTTCACAGTGTTGGTGGTTTCGAGGAGTTCGCTACGCTCTCCGAATTATCCACTAGTACGGCCATATCTCCCTCACGACCCCTTCTTAGCGAAAGAGAGGGGTCAGGGCAAAACGACCTTCACCCGAGTGACACCCGACGACAGTTACTGGACAAGTGTTTCCTTTTCAATGGTGGGCATATATTGCAATTGCATATATGGATGGCCTAGAAGCAATATCACGTAATTACATTTATTATTATATAAATATATTATTTATTAATTAACTTTGTCAAAAAGTTACATACAACATTATGTATGGCTTTTTTCTTTTTACTGTCTTATACATGTTATTGCTTTTTTCCTTCAGATTTTGTACAAACGAGGCATTGCTTCTAGGCCATCGATATGGCACATCTGAATGGATTTTTCACACATTCTTGGCATGAAATTACTGTCTATTATTTTGGTATAGTGTTGTTTTGGCGTGTCCGACCTATCGACACCATCTTTTAGTCTGTTTTAGAGCTGGTCCTAGATTATATAACACAATCTGCATAGAAGTTATCATCATCTACAGCGAGCATAAGAACTCCTTTTTTTGTATCTTGTTCTTTTGTTAAGATGAAATTAATAAAATAGAACACAGTGCTAGAGCAGGTACAGGAATTGAAAAGGCTTTTCACAGTTCTCCCACTTCATACACAAGATTTGACGCTTTTGCCACAGAGCTAATCGAAGTGAACGCGATACGTTGGCGTAGAAATTTATTTTATAGATGCTCATTACAATTTCGCGTAGTTAAATAAACGGTAAATAGTTATTGACATTTTGTAGACTTATGATTTGGGATATTATAATACCATTGTATAAATATATCTAGTAAGTCAATGCTTATGAAGAAAACGTTTGATTTTATTATGCTCGTCACATGGCGGTTCCAAGCGGACAGTAGCGCAAATTAAAAAAAGTCGTAAGCAGAAGACAGTTTTCTAGATGCCGGTAAAAGAAGTTGGGATTGTTTTTTTACCGTACATCGTTGTCATTTCTATTTTAACAAAACTGGCAACTATCGAAAAATAGTTTACCAGCTTTATAATTGCGATTTATTAGAAGTCGCTTAGGTGGTCTTTAAGTTGGTGTTCTACCATATTACGCATATTTCATGTTTGGCGTGAATTCAAGCCATCAGTAGGTATTTAACATTTCTGTCTTTATGTAGGTAGGTAAATTGATAATTTAATCTTCGTATAAATATGATGGAAATAATAAAATCGTATGAATGTTTATTATCCAGGACCGTAATTTACAAAATTACTATACCTATAGTTTTTAATAGAATTTTGGATAAAAAAAATTGGTAATATAAAATAATATTAATATAATTAATAAAAGACAAAAAGTACCACCCTCTTACAATAATTATTAGCTTTTTTGGGGGAAATAACTACACGTGCAGAGGTTATTTATTATTAAATAATAAATGTATTATTAAACATTTTGTTAGATATAATAAGTAAGTACATTAAAAATATAAGGAAAATGAGGAATTAATTTATTTATGTATTTTGCACTATAGACAACTTTACATTTTTTTACTGGCTTGAAGTTTCCTCGTTTTCTTTGCCGCTTCTAATTTGGACCGGTTCTTACAATATTTGAAAATTTGAGTTGTAATTAATAAATCTAACATATACTGTCTGTGTTCCACACAGTTACTATTACAATTACACCATTCTGCTAAAAATGTTTTTATTTTTCAATTATAATTTTTCGCAAATTATAAAAAAAAATTTTGGAACAATATTCTTCTTTGTTTTGCGTGACAGTTTGTAGCGATATTCTAGCACATTGGCCCAATAGTGATAATGGACATTTTAGCCCGGATTGCTCGTTTAGATTGTAAGTGTCTTCTCTAATGAAATACTGATTTCAGAACTCTTATTGTATTCTTCATTATCTATATCTTCATCATTATGAGGCTCTTTTAAAAACGTTTAAAGCATTACCATACCCCAGGAGATTTTGGTCTTCGTCCTGATTCGTTCCCGAATTTGCTTTAAGTGGAGGCCTCATGAAATTATGAACGATATTTAGCTTAAAAGCTGCTTTGAAACCTCTAACAGTAGGATTTCGATTAAAACTCCCTTTCTGCCTATAGACAGAAAATTGGTTTCCTAATGGATCCTGAATTAGTCTTCCTGTTAATACATATTTAAGTTGAGTTTGCGTAATATTATAGGAATAAAACTCTTTAACGGCATTTATGGTAATAAGAAAACCATCGAATCCGGTCTCGTTAATTTACCTTTGGCAGTTTGTTTAGCTATATACTTTAAAAGTTTGTATCCTTGTGTAAAAGCATTAAAATCACCTCTTTATTAATATAATACGATCGGTTACAAGGTTCCGAACTATCTGCAGAAGAACTATTTAAGCCATCAAATAGGTTGTTCATTGTTTCAATAAAATAGGCTGTATTTTCAGCCGTTATGGAAACTAATTCTCCAGTTCTTGTTGCCGTTTTAATGGTTGTAGCTACATAATGGCTAAATAACTGAGTAGCGAGCTTTACGCTCATTTCTTTAAATGCATTTGAGAAAAGGTTTTAAAAGTGATTTTTAATAAAGCTCTTCCAGATTTGGGCCAGTTCATAAACCTATTTAAATCAGCATATCTGATAAATTTTCCATTGAAGACAAAATAACCTTGTAAAAACTTATTTTGAGCGCATTTTACTAGGTCAGGCACATAAAAAATGCAAAGTAATTGTTTTCTCCTATGGCAAATTTAGGGTTATCTACAGTAATGCCCAAAGAACTATAGATTTTTTGGTTAACTGTAGATAAATCACACATTATCCCTATAGGTTCCAAACCTGAGTCTCGAATATGTGTTAAACATTTAATAATAATAATTTCGAGGGATTAAGCATCGACACCGATTTGGGTTAGAGTATTAACTATGGGTTAACACTAAATAAGCTACAATGTTCATATTACTCAAAGGAGAAATTCCAGTCACTGTGTGATCCATTTGCTATATTATTGATTACCTTTTACTAAGTTTATACCTATAATAAATATATCATTGAAAATGTAAAACGATCATATTTTTATGTTTTATACTAACCTGCTTCTTGATATTATTTTAACAACTTTCATAAATATACAATATTCATATAAAAAAATCATAATCCTCAAAAAGTCCATTTCAAAAGCAAGAAAAGCATATTTCTGATACGTCAACAAATCAACAACTTCAAATTTCATTTGACAGTGACAGTTTTAGACACACTTTTTAGATCACAATATGTGAAATTTACGTCCGTTGTCTGGAACCAATAAAAACATCGACTCCTAGGACATTTATTTGTTCCTTAATCCCTCATTGGCCGTTCGCCGATTAGGGCCGGTAATAACAACTATTACATAAATTTTGAACACGACTATATTTCGGAACTTGCTCTTAGTAACGAATCTAGTTACTTTTCCCTGTGTAAATGCGTCTTTTCAATTCGCTCCTCCTAGTTTAAAAACAGAGTATAATAAATCATTATTTATAGCCCATAAATAGATAAGGATTGCTCGATTCCGCCTGTAACAATTTAAAATGTTTAGTATTATTGTTTTTCTGTGGTACGACACTGGCGAACGAACATTATTGCGAAATTGTCGAAGTCCGACTGGGTTCAACGTTTACCAACTCTCCACCTACCAAAAGCTTTTCCAACTTCTGTCCTTGCTCTAGTATTCTGTATTCGATCCAGACGCTGCCCAACAGCAAGCACTTTTTTTTTCATTTAGGCTAACAATATGTGACACAACTTCAGACAAGGTTTAAGTGGAAATTGGTGCCAGAATATCACTCAATACATTATATATTTATACCAGTGTTATTTAATGAAACATATATGCTACTTACATTTGGAATTGTGGAAGTGTAGTCGCAGGTAATAGCAAGGCCAAATCCAATAATTTAGCTGTAGCCAATTGTAGTCTTAGCCAATGTGGATGGCCCAAAGCATGAAGACCATTGTTGCTGTTCGTGGCCCAGCTGGCATCAAGAGAAGACATTAATTTTATATGAGAGCTAATTAAGAGAGCAAAAAAAAACATTACTAGAAAAAAAAGTATAAAAAGCTGAAAACTAAAGATGTTTGAAATTATATTTTAATAAAAATAAAACATTTTTTTTTTCGAATAGATGGACTAAGGATCTTGTTAATTATTAAACCATGGCATTAAAAATTATCTACAAAGAATTATGCGATAAAGTTCTTTTTTATGATTGTGTTAATTTAAAATAAACTAGCGAACCTTAGCAGACTATCGTTCCAAAGAAATCAAAATGCAGCCCAAACAAATACATTGTTAAAATATAATGCTTGCTTTATCAGTAAAGTAAAAAACTATATGGGAAAGAAGTGATACAGTAAGGAAATATTTTCATTGGACATAGCCTAACATTGCAAAGCAGAAATACGACAAACGTTTTGATACAAGGTTGCCATTATATTAATAATTTCTATTCCAAATAATTCCTTACTATATTAAGAAAAGTTAACATTTTGCAAAAAAGCGTTAGTAAGGAATAAAAATTAGAATTAATTACCTGTTGTTGGACCTGTTGCATATCCAGCCACCACAGCAAATCACAAACAAATAAATATTATGTTAATAACTTTTGATATATTCAAGCAAATTAAAACAATTTTTATGTTAAAAATTGTTTCAAACTTGTAAGAATATAATTTATTATTAGGTTTTTGGTGAATACCTCAAGTGACATTTTTTTAATCAAAAGACACATTTTAAACTAAAATAATTATAGTAATTTTTGAGTTTTTTAAGTTTATAAAAAATATTTGTCAGATTTCGTTTGCGACTTGTATATGAATTGTTTAAATTAAGTACAAATATTTTTGCAATCAAGTTAATGAATTAAAAATTATTTTAATAATAAATACTTATTTTTTAACTAAACTTGCTAAAAATGTGTTTATAATAGATTGAAAAATTAGTCACTTAATATATATTTTATTTGAGTAAATTATTAAGATGAAATTAAAGATTCTTAAATTGTGTTATAATTCCATTACCTATTATATCTTTAATCATGGTGCATAATAGGTATTGCTGTCAACGTTAATTTAAACAAAATCAATTTAAATCAAGCCCTTTTGGGCTTATATTCATATAGTTACCAATTTAAATAAATTAAAGGTATGAGAATTTAATTTAGATCTTTTTCGGTATCAACAGTGACAGTATTTACCATATTATGTAAATTTGTCAATTTAAAATAAATATTAATCATATAAAAACCATGCATAGCATCGAAATAATAATATTTAGTGAATCAATTATACCTACAATAACTAATAAATAAACAATTCAAATAAATTCAATACTTGATTAATATACTATGTATTACATAAAACAGAAAAACAATCAAGGTGCTTATCTAAAGGTGACATTTGAAGCAAAACCACAATAAAAATATAAATTTATTTACTAAAAAGCAACACAGAAATACAACATTAAAATATTTTCAAACAAAACTAAAAAGGAATTCCCTACAAGCTATTTTGATTTTAACTCAAAATTCCGCTTTTCATATAAATATTGGTCCAAAAATTATATGATTTTAGAATTAGTAAGAAAGGAAAATAAAACTCCTTTCAAAAAAGAATATATTTATGTAAAAGGTATTGACGTGATAAAATAAAATTGTTTTGTTAGAAAATATTAATATATTAGTCAAAAACATCACAGAATTCGGATACTTTACCAAGTATTTATTGTTAAGTGTACATTAAAACGATACAGATCGATTTATTATGAAAACATAAATATGTCATGTGACGTGTGGAAATATGCCTGGGAACTATTTTTTGCTGTGCTCCGTTGAATTAAAAGTATTATTTTTCTTAATGTCAACTTATGCTTTTAAAAAGTCCAATGGAAGAATATTTTGGAAAAATAACGTTTAAAATTCAAAGGTTTTGACAGAATATTAAAAACTAATTTATCCTATACAAGGCGTCATTGAAAAACGTGTGGATATTAAAGCAGATAATATTTAGGCTCCTCTAGAATGTACAAAAATATTAATTTGACAAAATAACTATCATTGAAAGAGTAATTAAATTTTGAAAATTTATGTCAAACCAGTAAAGTTTATATTTATCACGTTTAAAAACTAGGTCACCTAAGGTCATTGACCCTGAATATCCGAGTCACACTCTATGTCTCTACATTACATCACGGTATTCTAGTAGGGAATCCAGTGGCGGCTCGTGCCTTAGCACATAGGTGGAGCCACGGATTAACATTTTCGGGTGCCTAGCCCAGATTTTGACTCGAAGTCTTTAAAAAGCATATCTTGGGTAATATTTTAAAGTATATTAACGTGCGCATTTATTATTTTTACAAAATAATAAATAACAAAAAATTTACCAGAATTTAGCTTTGAATAGTAATTTATTGCACTCCAAACCTATACAGTAAAATAAAGAATATTTTACATTGAACGATATTTGAAGTCTAGTATTCGTTCTGTTTTATTAGCGAAAAGGTCAATCACTCGTCTATTAAAGTCGTCAATGTTATTTAGAAACACTTTTTAAGATGTTAACATTCCTAGCGCACTTAAGTCTTTCTTCTTTCATTGAGTTGCGTAAAAAAAGTTTTTATCCTCTTTAACATAGAAAAACATCTTTCAGCTTCGGATGTTGACATAGGTGTTGTCACTAAAACTTCCAGTAATTTAATAGTTTCTTGAAAAGTGTACTTCATATCTTCCTGTCCTGTGAAACTAATGATAACAGAGGAATGGCTCCAGAAATGGTTTGGAACTCTTCTCTTTCGTAAAGTACTTGCAGTTCTGTTTTTAGACGATTTTTTTTTTTTTAGAAATTGATATGCGTTAACTGTATCAGAGAGCAATTCAGGAAAGTATTTTGGGGTTTGGATAAAATATTCTTTCATGAATAATGCAGTAGCTATTAGATGTCCTGTGAAAGTGAATTATGTCCTAATCTGTTGTCCTAATCTGTTGAATCGCAAACTTCCAAGGCTTCTATTTTTCTATTTGTTGAAACAGATAGATCGGAACGAGGGTAACGTCGCCTTTTCTGAGGAACAAGTTCATCTTCAGTTTCTAAAAGCTCCGAGTCTATTTTGTCAATAATTTTATCCATTTCATTACGAATTTTTTGCATTGCATTTTTTTGATCTTATTTAGCCTTGATAGGGTCGGTATTAATCATGTGCAGTTGCTTAAAAATTATTTCTAAATGTGGCATGACTTTATGAAAAACTGTTAACCAAAATATGAAATCTCTGTCCTGTAATCTAAGTTTATAAGGACCGGCTTGCTCAAACGTAGAATTTAATTTCTTTGTCGTTCTATAAAATATCCATAACGTGTATCAGTTCATTTCGGTATTCATAAACTGTATTAACTCCCCGTGATTGGAAATCCCATCTCGTTTGTGATGAGCGTGGTAATCGTCTATAAACTATATAATCCAATAGTTTTGTTCTTTGAGGTGATGTAAAAAAAAAGCACAAATTCCAGTTAAATGAGCGAAAAAATCCGAACAGAGGCATTAATTGAACCTGCACTGTTCATTATAAGGTTAATCTGATGTACATAATTTGCTCTGCGCGATCAACTTATTTGGTGTGTCATTAATTAATGGATTAATTTAATTTAAAATGCAATTTGCTATTGAAATGGCATTGTGTCCGGGAGGATTTACAAATTTCCAAAATCTTTCTACTGGCTTACTGGAGTCAATGTATCGTAGAATAATGACCAATTTAAATTCGTTAGCAACATCGGTAGTTTCGTCAGCAATTACAGCTACATAATTTGGTTTTTTTTTATTTCTTTAGTCACTTCTTCATGATAAACGCCAAGCATGCAGTCCAATAGTTCGTTCTGTATGGTCTTAGAGGTCCCTTTAAATACTGTTGCTTTGTTGAAATGTTCCTTTAAATCTGCATCTAATTCAGAACTAAAATCTATCAATTCTCGGAACACTCCTTTATTTTTGGATTCTTCGGTTTCATCATGTCCGCGCAATGCAAATTCTAATGCACCACAAAATCTAATACAGTTACTAATGATTTTTAAAATATATCTTTTTTGTTATTCTGTCTATAAGCCGAATTTAATTGAGTCAGTATATTTGATTTTCCAAGCAAAGAATAACAGAATAACTAAAAATATTATTTACATGGTCCTTACTGTTTTCGTGTATTTTAATTTTCTCATAAATGTATACCAAATCAGTTACACCATGCATCGTACACGAAGAATCGCCCCACGAACAAAACACACAAAACAAAAAAATGCGTTTTTTTCATCACATCCACAAATCCAGTTATTTCCGGTTAAACTTTCTTATCCGGCCTTGGAAGTTTGACCAACTTGAGGTGGAAGCCTTCTGCGTTTTTGTTACTTCCAAATCGGGAAGAGGTCTCCCAAGTTCCTTTATTTGGATTTTTTCCTCGAGCGAGGTCGTAGAAATAGGTTTCAGTAACAGATTGCTTATTTTATTCATTTTGCTTCGGACTCTCGGACGATTTTTAATTTATTATATTTTAAAAACTCAACTATTCTAACTACCTAACAAACAAAAATTCAGCACGCGAACAACACGCGATTGAAACAATATTATTCTAACTATTCATTCCTAGCCGCTTGAAACGTGGCCCCGTTTGAATGTATAAGAAGCCCTGGGGCTCCGCAAAGCCTCTGTGGGGGCTTCGCGAAGAAAATAATAATCATAATAAAAAAAGTAAAGGAGTGCTATGAGGAAGTTCGCCACAAAAGGGAGGACCTTTTTTAGATTTCACTAAGAAAGGATATGACTTTGCTTGAGGACTTTTTTTTAGAAATGCCCCGGGGTAAAATAAAACCTATCTAAACCAATATAAAGTTTAAAAAATCTGTTTTTATTATTTTAGGGCTCCGTCAAATATTTCGCTTTTCAAAAAGCCATATGTGTGAGTAATTCAAATTAGACATTCTCGTTGGTACTGTCACATTACCAACGCTATTGGTGCTAAATTCGAGGTTCTTTACTAAGACGAGCAGCAGCATTTCTTAATAATAACCGAGACCATTCTAAACAATTATAGTTGTGTAGTGTTATCAGTGTTAAAAACGCGTTATATTTTCAATTAGTCTTACTGCAAATACACAATATTTGATGAATATGTTAGCGGGTTTGTTTACCAGCTAACTATAGTACTGTAGAGAACATCGGCAGTCAAGAGCGGGGAACTGTTGCGGTAGCAAAGTACCATCAGTACTTCTCCTGGCAGAACGATTTAGGTCGCCTTGAGTGTCTAGTGTGATCAGCTGTTGCTGTTGGCCGGTTCTCACGCATTGTGTTCTATCGGTAATCACTTGGTGACTAAATAATTATTTGACTTAATAATTAATAAAATCTAACAAATATGTTAACTCATAAATTTTGTAACGAATCCCCAACAGCGCCGCCGGTACTTTAGATTTGAGGTTGGTTTAACAATTAAGCGTAGAATAATGATCTGAATAAGGGGTATATGACTCATTTTTCAATTTGAGTTTAATGCTAAAATTATTTTTATTCGTTTTTGAACATCATACTGTCTTTCGAGCTATTTTGGACCAGTCCAGTCCTGCTTTAATTCCTTTAGTTCCATTAGCCTTATTTGGGGCTCTTACGGAATCAACTTTGCCTATACCAGAAATATTCAATGAAATAGGTCAACCTCGTGAATAATTGCTGTCATGCCTATCTATTTGCATTTGTGACGTAAACGTAATCATAAAATGATCCTAATTTCGTTAGTGTGAGTTCTGTGATGAAATTGACTTGATTTTAAAATATAGAGATCCATCCACCATAACAGGAACATGATAAACGTGTAATGACCAAATGTTTACAGAATTACAAAAAAAGTAAACTAATTTGATTTTAAAATGCAGCAGTGCCTACGGGGTAGATTCTATACTATTTTCGGTCTGAATTATAATATATTTGTTCTTTATGCGCATTTATTTAGAAAATATTCATTATTACACAAAATTGTGTCATGAAAATTATAGTTTTACCAAAAATGGCAAACGCAATATTCTTGCAATAACATTTGCGGATAAGTTAAATCACGTTTACCATGTTTATATTATGGTGGAAGTATTCGTATAAAAGGACAATTACAAAATTATAATTACGAACATACCTGAATTCTTCTGTATCTGTTGACAACTCCTGCTCAATTTGGAGAAACACCTGCAACATTTCACTGATGATGATAGGCCAAAGAGATGTAACATGTAACGGACTCATTCTTAACAAAATCACTCTAAAGCACAGAAAGACTTGCGCTTGTACTCCTGGAATGCTTAGCCTCAAGCTACTTGTAAGTTGTTCTAAAACAAAAATAATGAAAAATATCTTTTATTAGACCCATTCGCGCCGCTAGTTGTTTAGAAATAAGCCTAGCTTAAAATGACATGTTCAATTCACTAAAGTCAATTTGAGCTTTGCTTATTTCTTAACTACAACGTTGCAAATTGCCTTTTAGTAATTTAAATTTGAGAAAAATCAAAAGTATTATGGTACCTTGAATATCCGGCATATATTTGGCATACTGGTCCATTTCACTACAAAATATAACATAGGCCAATCTCTTTAACAATTGCGCTTTCTGTTCATATTCCTGTTCTCTAGACGAAAATATGTTTAAACTTCCACTTTGGTTCATGGAAACGCGATCTGAAACGGAAATTAACCAATCAAGTAACAATGCACTGCATAAGTGATGACTTAATTTGTGTACCAAACAAAGTTGACAGTTGCAGTAGACTTAGTTATCAAAGTGATGTTAAAATAAAAACATTCCTTAAGTAGGATACTATCTAATCTAATTCTTTTTACGTTTTTCGATAGATTTTATAGTTAAAAAATAATAAAAATGTCGAGTTTTTATTATTTAAATAACTTATAAGAAACGTATTATTTAGTAGCCTAATAATTTCTAAAATAATGTCATACGAGCCATTCTCGACCAGTTCGGTCCTGCCTCTGTTGTAGCCAGCACGTCTAACGACATGGTAGACGAGTCCGCTGCGCGAAATTACTACAAGAGTCTACCAGAGACGCGATAGACTTCAGTAATGACGATTATTGGTCGAATCGAATATTCTAGACTGGTCTGGACGTTCTAGAACAGGTCTAACTTGTCCCATTTTGAATATAAATAAGCTGTTGAGTTGTTGGAAGACCAGTTTTAGACAGAAGTTGAAGATAAGACATTCGAATTGTTAGATAAATTAGATTGTAAGTGTGAAATATAAATAAGTGTTGATATAGAAAATAAGTATTTCAGTATAAATATTAAACTGTTATAAAATAATTAAAGGTCACAATAAGTAAAATTAGTAAAAATTAGTAAAACAATATTAAAAGGAACTAATAAACTTAAAATATATTGTTTTGATTTGAATGATTCGTTTTTGTTTGTCACTCAAATTACATCACATTAATGTAGCGTATTAACCTTAATTACAGACGACAGTTTTGACATAAATAACAAAAATAACACTTACTCATTAGATCTCTGAAAGTTGTATTGTCGTGTGTCATTAAATTATCAACAATCACCCTCCAATACTTCATACAAGCGTAGTCCATTTGAAAAAGGGAGTTGTCAAAAAGCAAATCAAAAACATCTTTCTTCCAAGCTTTTCTAGTGTATTGATAACTACTTAGGCTAGATAATAATTTTGAACAAGCGCTGAAACTAGGCATATTTTTTACAGTGTGGGTCCTTAGGTAAGGTACTATATTGCACATTAACGAAATGAGTATATTGTTAACTTTGTCCTTCTCTGAAGAACCAAAACATATGTCTAGAATTGGTGCTAAGATTTCTGAAAGAACCTAAAAAAATATGGGATAATTTATATTGCTTTTTTTTACAAACTCATTACTTACTAATTGTGCTTGAACACTATGATTAGAATTTATGAATATATCACTGTGGCTTCCGCTAATAATGTTAGAATCTGGCGTAGTATCTTCATCCTGTTCTCTGACGGCGAAATTTCTTCTTAGCCAAGTCGTTTGTTCCAAACAAGAACCACATACTTGTGAAACACAGTCGATCAGCTAGAAAAGACAACAGCTTATAACAGATAACACAAACTTTGACAAAGATTCTAACAACCGTCGAATATGGCGGAACCGATTTTAATTTAAGACTGTGATTTATGTGAAAATTGGCGAGAATAAAATGCATGTAAAAACATCGACACTGGCCGTTCCAATTCATTTAAAAAATAAATGATTTTGTAGATTTTCAAATTAGTTGACAATAGTTGCGACAATTTACATTCCGAAACTGAATTATTGAAAATGTATCACACTGATTATTGCAGCCTAATTTAAATTATCCTAATAAATTTTTAAATTCAACTATAACATAACCTGAAACATGTATTGTAGTATATTCTGTACAAATATTGATGCCAATAGATATGTAATAACTAACTTTTTGCAGATGACTTAGAATTTTACATTGATATACAAGCTCTTCATAATTGGTCTGTGAAAAACTGTATGTCTTTCAATATTTCTAAATGTTACACGATTACATACATTTGGTAGGGTGCACAACAAAATAATTTTGATTATTCTATTTGCGATACAGTCCTTAATAGAGTAACTGAGATAAAAGTCTTAGGGAGCTTATCGATGAGAATCTGACATTTACCCTACATATTAATTAGATCACTTGTAAAGCTTTAAAAACTTAGATTTATACTGAGAAACGTTAGTGATCTCTCAACAAATTCAGTCAAAGTAGTATATTCAGCATGTCAGATACCTCATCGAATATGGGTTGCCCGCCTGGACACCTTTTTAAGATACTATGGATACATATCGGGATTAAGACTAGGAATATGAGTATGAAGATATACAGGTATCATTGAATATCTTTGAAATCCCCGATACTTCAATATCGCGATATGTCACATGCCAATCTTCCTCGATGAGCCTGCGCACAGCATCAATGGTTTCCTGGGTGACTACCGATTTAGGTGCACCTGTTCTTGGCTCGTCACTAAGATTAACCCGTTCTCGTGTAAATTCTCCATACCAACGAGAAATTGTCGATTGATGTGGTGCAACACTACCGAAAACAGAAACCAACTCGGCGAGGCATTCTTGTTGAGATAATTGTCTTCGAAAGTTGTAAAAAATTATGTCACGAAAATGTTCTTGATTTAAATCCATTTCTTGAATAACTTGTCAACTTTGAAAATTCGGTGTAACTACAACACTCTATGAATCGGACTGAAACTTGAAAGTGAGGTTAACTAAAGGCGACAGTTTATTTTTATTAGAGCCGTTTGATTCGTAACGCACTCTAATGCACGGTATGCAAAACTTAAAAGACAGCCCTCGTACACTAATTATATATATATAAAAAAAAAATGTTTCTAAATACAACCAGTAATGATAAGGTATTTCTACAAAACAAAATAAAAATTAATTTAAGCATGAAGAATGTTACTGTAATTTGTGTTTAAAAATGATTTTTCCAAAGAAAAGTTAATGAAATAAAATTAAGAAAAAAGAGGAAATAAAATCAAATAAAACTCAGAGCCATGTGTCGCAATAATACGAGCGGCCGTTTCTCTCTTGAAAATAACTACTTTTTGGCTAATACCGCACCTGGTATTGAATTACATCAAAGCAGAGAAAAAATATTTTCAACAGTCTACCTTTGATTTTGCTTACTTAGGAGAAAGTCATTCTTGGACCGGTTTCGTCCTTATTAGGATTCATCATCAAGAATTAGACAATTTCGACTCCAGTCTTTAATGTAGTCTGCCGGCTTGCACACATTAACAAAGGTCGAGAGTTTGTAGATATTCAATGAGCGAAAAGGGTAACGCCATCTGTTCTTAGTTACTAAGTACTACAGCGACGTTTGATTTTGCTTATTATAATCATATATTATGCATAATGATTATGGTGCTTTAATTGGAACACTGTAATTGATTTAATTTACTGAATTGGACATGCTAGCGAAATCTATGAATGTATTAAACTTTTAGTATACTTTTTAAAACTGAGGGCGCTAGCCAAGCCTTACTTGGCTTTAGAGCAGAGCATGCAAGGGTTTCGTAGTACCCCACTATTAAAGTTTATTCTTGACATGTTTTGAAAGAAAAAAATATGTGCGTGTAGGTAAAGGTTAAATCTGTGCTCCTCTGGAAACACTTTTTCAAAATTTCAATCTGTTTTTTTCTAAAAAAAAAAACACACAAAACTCGACTTTTTTGATCCATTTTCTCAATTTTTTTTAGAAAAAACTAAATTGAATTTTGAAAAAGTGGTTCCAGAGGAGCATAGATTTAACCTATCTACACGCACATATTTTTGTCTTTTAAAAATACTTAAAAATAAACTTTAAAAGTGGGGTACTTACGAAACCGTTACATTGCAAGATTTTTCGTCTGGCAAGTGGCGCCTCTGTTAGATTTTTAAGAAATTAATATTTGTGAATGAAAACAATTTACAAAATATTTTACTGATGTTTTACGAGGGATAATTAAAGTTTACGTATTTGTAGGTACACCTTATTGTTTTACGTAAATCATTTCTGTAATACTAATATAGATATATTTATATAATATGCAATGAGTTTCATAGTACACTAATTTTACGGATTATTTTTTGAAAAATTATGTAAGTACAGGTAAAGGAGTCACTTTTTGAACATTTGAATCGGTTTATTTTGAGAAAATGTAAGAAGATATCTTTCTATCGAAAAATACAAAATACAAATAAAAATGCTAGAAGGGAACAATATATGTTTTGAATTTTTACAGGAACATTTATTTTTCTCAATGAAAATTAAAAAAATACGTTAAAAGCTTTTTCGTCTAGAGGGCGACCCCAACAAAATGTATATCCTTTTCTACTGTTTACAAGTGATAAACGTACGCAAGTGATTTTAATTTATTTTGTTTTATGTCTGTACACTTTGTTATTTTTACATACAGTAATTTCGTTCAATTATCTTAAATTAATTTTATCATTTGTTTTTTTAAAAAATATATCCGAAATTAAAAGGTATACAATGAGATTTGAATTAAAAATTAACTTTTATATTGCACGGGAGTTTTTTTTCAATGAATACATGTTCGAGTTAAGAATAATGAATTCCAGCATGTTAACAACTCTTTAAGCTGTTAAAGTAATGTATATTTTTTCTAACTTAGTAAATCACTTTTTTTGTTTTCGGACGTGGCTTTGATTTCTCACATTCTTTGATGCACGTTGCATAAGAAGATTTTCTAAAAAGTTGGATAATGTCTATAGATGAGAAAAAAATGAATGTGACAAGAGATCAAGCTGATTGCGGATTGAAGCAAAATGAAAGACGAAAACGAGCCACTGTTTCAAAATTTGGAGACATTTGTAAAAAAAGGAAAGGCATTCTTTAAATAATCTCATAAAATCTCTTATTTTTTGCTAAAGCCTTTTAATATGACATGGACAATAAATCCAGAGCAAAATAAGATTTGGAAATTTATTTGCAAGAAAAAGTTTTTATATGTGAACTTTTATTGATTCCGAATTTGATTATGTTGCTGCCAGTCCAGATGGAATTTAGAACAAAAAATCATGATTCCTATACTTTCCTTATCTGTATACAGATAGGAAAGTAAAAACTCTATGATAAACTTAAAATGTTCATATGAAGCTAGAATGTTGACTGAAGAAGAAGGAATATGCAGTAGAAAAATAACTTTCTGGAAAAAGGATAATACCATTAAGGGGAACCACAATCGGTACTTTCAAATTCAGGGCTAGCTGCACATTACACAAATGGATTTTTGCATTTTGTGCGTTTGGACTCCTCGAGAAATAAAAGTGGACGAAATTCCTCATAATGACAGCAAAGAAAAGATGCAAAATAAAATTCAAAATTATTATATGCAATATGCCTTACCAAAACTAATTGACAGCAGAGCTAATAGAGACATGTAAGTACGGGAGAGAATGCCAAATAAATGGTGAGTTTAACAGTACTGTTTTTTTTATGAATTTGTTCTAGAAGCTGTACCTCATTATAACAGATTATTCGAACAATAAAAATAATTTTTGTTAAAATATAAATAATAATAATATGCTGAAACATTATATCTGATCGCTACATATTATAAAACCAAAGGTACCTCTTCACACATGGCTACTCCAAGTTTAAATATTATAAATCCGCTTGAATATAAAAAATAACAGGTATAGAAAATATTTTTTAAAGACCTATTTATTTAAAAATATAAAATGTCATGAGACCGTTTATTGTTTGTTTACATTGGCCTCTTGTTTTTATTACTTTGACTTTTTGTATCGAGGACATATTATTATGTGATATAGAAGGGAATGTATTGCTAAACTATGGACGCTTTTCTACTCTTAATCAATTATTATTAGTAGAGTGTATGTATTAAAATATTTGCTCTAGAAAACGATTTACCTCCCTTTGTCATAAGCTGAATTTTTCAGAGATAAAAGGTTATGATAAGGTAACCCTTATTCCGGAGGTAATACAAAATTAGACTGTGCAGAAGGGCACTATCATCAAAAATCCAGATATTGATACCGCCGAATAGAAAAAAAATATTTATTTTTTGGTCCAATGCATAAGAAAATCTTTGCAAGGAGTAATTTTTATACTTATTTAAAAAAAATTTCAGCTCTTTAAAAATTTGTTTAAAAAGTCATTTTTTTAAATATAATTTTATCATTTAACAAAAAGGAAGGCCCTAATGAAAAACGTAGTATAGCTCTGTTTCTCTCTGCGTGTCGGCTGATGCATCACATTATTGATATGCTAAGATTTTTTTCATTTTTTTATTATAAAACTTCTTGTTAGGTGCCAATGGACAAAGTGTCATATTGTCTGTTTTTACTAAAAAAATAATAAGTATGTTAAAGTTTCTAATAAATTGGGAAGAAATATAGACATGTTTTACGTTATAGCTGAATGTCTGAATATATGTGAGCAAGTGACACTTCCTCAGCTGCAGTAGATATGATAACTAACATTCAAGAGAATATAGATAAAAATAAAAAATGTGTCATTGTGTCACTTGACCTATGCAAGGCATTTGATACAGTAAACCATAATATTCTCTTAGAAAAGCTTAAGAGAATAGGAATCAAAGATAATTGTTTGGAGTGGTTTAGAAATTACTTAAATGACCGTAGAAAGTGTGTTTCTATGGATAGGATGAAAAGTTCTGAACAACACATCTCATGTGGGGTACCTCAAGGTTCAATTTTGGGCCCAACTTTGTTTCTCATCTATATTAACTCACTGTCTAATGTTAAATTTAAAGGACAGTTAAGGTTATATGCAGATGATAGTACCGTGCTTTATTTTGGTGAATCGTTAGAAGAGATGATTGCGGAGATAAGGGATGATTTGTCTTTGTTATCTCAGTGGATGATTGCTCACAAATTAACATTAAATGTAGTTAAATCTTCATATATTATAATCTCTAAACAAAAAAATGATTATAATCATCCACTGTACTATGGCAAAGACTTTTTAAAATCTTCCGAAGAAATAAAGTACCTTGGTTTGTATATTGATCAAACGCTTTGTTGGCAAACACACATAAACAAATTAAAAAACAAACTTGCGGCACCCGTAGGAATATTAAGGAGACTGAATAATAATGTTCCGTATTTGCTACGTTCTATATATTTCTCACTCATTCATTGTCACTTACAATATCTAAACCTTATTTGGTTTGCAACTTGTGAAAAGTATGTCAGAACCCTTAAAGTTCTTCAAAATAAAGCTATAAAAAATATTTATTCACTTCCTAAACTATATAGTAGTCAAAAATTATATAAAGACTTTGAAATATTTAATCTGGAACAATTATATACATTTCAAGTATGTACTTATATTCACAGTGTTATACATCAAAAGAAACATTCTCATATTGTACTTAACTCTAAAAAAGACATTCATACATATAATACACGTAACAATAATGACATACAACTCCCTACAATAAGATCAAATACTTTAAAGAACTCGATTTGTTACAAAGGAGTGACATTTTATAATAATCTTCCAAACGAATTAAAAACCCATCCTGTATTAACCTTTAAAAAAAATTAAAACAATATATTTTACTATAAGATCACCTCTATATTTACCCAATTATTATTATTATTATGATTGTATAAAATATGTTTTCACTTGACTAAAATATTTTTATTTTATGTTATTTTATTTTTATTGTATATTTGTTAAGTAATTTTTTATTTTAAATTATATTTTGACGTGTCTCTGTTTTGAGACGTATATGTATACATTTTTCTATAGCATAATATTTGTGAAGAGGCAAAACCTCTATGGAATTTTGTATTCTTTTGGTTTTTTAAATAAATATTTCATTCAAGTTGGGTAAGTTTTCGTTAAACATTTTAATTACGGATTTGTTGTTGCAAGAAGCAAACACAAAAATGATATCAAAATATGACTTCTTAATCCTTGCATGGTCAATAGTTTTTTCACAATATTTTATTAGCAAAGGATATGGACAGAAGCATTAGGTAATTATGCATAAATATTTAAGTTTGATCTGACAGCCTCTCCCATGTCTCTAACAGTAAATGGGTATCTCGGCACCTCTACAAATAAGGGTTTATTGGGAAATATTTTAGAGCAATATGACCCACAAAGACTTACCTGCACCTAGATGATCTTGCAAAACTTCTCACATTTTTGATGGGATAGCAATAGCTCAAGGTTTGGGAAAGTCCAAAAGTTGCATATCATTTAAAGAATATGCTAATATATTTGTAAAGATTATTTTTAAAAATAAATTTAATGCTCAAAGGATAGATGTGGTATTTAATTATTATAAAGAAAATTCTATCAAAAATACAACACGTCAAAAGAGATGATCCCAGAAATCAATCGATATAGAAATTGACAGACCCAATATTCCACTTCCAGAATAATGAAACTTGTTCATTCATTCGATATTGAATAAAAGACGTTTAACACATTTTCTGTCAGAGCAACTTCTTGAAAATTTGTATCTAGTGATGGATTCACGAGTATCAATAAATATGGGATGAATTTTGAACCATCAAAAAACGATTTCTTAAATCATGAAGAAGCTGATACTCGTATCTTATTGCACATATTATCAGCCAGAAATTCGGGGAATTCACGCTGCATTATTGATTGCAACGATACAGATGTTCTAGTTTTATTAATTTATTTCAAGTAGTTTTGAACTAAAAAGATATGGTTCATATTAGGGCGAGGAGACTCGTGACGATTTATAGCAGTACATGATTTAAATTTGAATAAAAAACTTCTAAAAAATTTGCCTTCTTTTCATTCTGTGACAGGTCGTAATAAAACCAACCAATTGTCTGGCATTGGAAAAAGAACCTGTTGGAAAACCTACCTTGAACACCATCACCTTTTGGATGGATTTGGCACTGATTCGTAGGTACTCTGAAAACACATTATCTAATCTTGAAAAATTTTTCGTAAAACTGTATTCAAAAACTGCCAATGTTACTTCCATTAACATTTTGAGGGGATTAATGGCCTCTTTAAAATAATTGCTAAATTGCCATTGACTGAAGACGCCCTAAGATTACATTGTTTAAGATGTTTTTACCAGCTAAGTATTTGGCTAAGCTCTTTAAAGAGCCAGATGCAGCTTCCTAATGTTGAAGAGTATGAATGGAAAGTAGATCAAGATGGAAGCCTGATACCCACTCTTAAGATTATGATCGACCTGCCACCAGAAATAACAGAACTTATCATGCAAATGCAAAAAAGGTACTATACACCGATAATTTTCATACATGTACAATATTTTAACAATATTATTCTATTCTAGACTATGGAAGCAAAATTTGCAAATGCAGAAAAAAATATTGGCTACATCGGTTAATGTACCTGTATGGCACAGAAAAACTGCAGAAATAGTTTGATCATAACGGCTAATGTTTTGGAAAATGTAGATTAATGTGGTGAATCTGATTCTGATTAGTTTGAGTCTTGTACTTATATATTTTAATATTATTAATTTATGCTTTATATACTTCTAATTATTGAATTTTTTATCAGGAATTTATTGTATTCTGCAAAGTATATAATCTATACTTATACAGTGTGTCTGAAAAAGTTGGCAACAAATGGGAATCTTTTTTATTATTAAGTTTAGGAAAAAACGTCATTCTTCATAAAAAGTTCTGTAAGGCCTAAAACCCAATATACGATAATCAGATATCGAAATTTTCCAATCGTATACGAGGTTTGTCAAAAAGTATGAATTTTGCTCAAGAGTAAAGTACCTTTATTTTCGACAATATCTAAAATTGTTATTAAGAAAAGTTGATTAGAATTGAAAACTACGTTTAAATGTCTAATTACAGCTATCTACGATAAAAACCAGGTTTTATTATTGTTTACAATTTCTTTAAGATCGAAAATGATCAAAAACTAGATCTAAATTATTGACCTGTACAAAATCAAGTTGCTGTGGAAATGTTTTGAAACATATCTTATGTCAGTATGCTTCAAAACCTCAGATATCGATAGAAATTAAAAATTATGTTCATGTGCACTTACTGATTACACCACTCATTTTCTCATTGCAAATTTTGCTATAAATATTGACTTTGTTTTGCACGAGTTATCAATAATACAATGTAAACAAATGCATACATAATTAAAATCATTTATTTTCAAAACACAACATCAAACATTACATGCATGAAAAAGAAGAATCCGGATTAACTTTTCCCTCACTGCACGTACGCCTCAACATATCCACCGTCCCTTTCTAAGCAGGTAATTGTTCTTCGAGAGAATTCATTTATTGCATTTCTAATAACATCTGGAGTAACACCGTCACATGTTTCCCTAATTATTCTTTCCAAATGATCAATATTTTCAAACGGTCTTTTAAGGTATACCTTTTGCTTCAAGTATCCCCATAAGAAAAAGTCTAGGGGGGTCAGGTCCGGAGATCTTGGAGGCCAAGCAAAGTCCACAAATCTTCCAATTACTCTTCCGTTAAAAATGTGTAGAAGACATTCTCGAACATTTCTTGTACTATGGCAGGTTGCTCCATCATGTTGGTACCATGTACGTTGCCTTTCCATTATTGGTAGGTTATGAAGAAATTCAAGAATCTCATTATTTAAAAATTCCAGATAACGTTCAGCATTCATATTAGTTCGAAAAAAAAAAATGGTCCAATTATTCTATCTTTAAAAATTCCACACCATACATTTGTTTTAAAACAGTATTGGTCACGAGTTTGGACAGTGAAATTAGGATTAACATCACTCCACCAACGGCAATTTTGTGAGCTGACTACCCCATTAGAAGTGAACGTTGCCTCGTCCGAAAAAATTATGCACCGTGCCATATAATTATTATCTTCTAACTCCCCTTGGAACCAAGCACAAAATTCAAATCTTCTATTAAAATCTCCTGCTTTTAGGGTATGAGTGAACTGGGGTTTGTAAGGTTTAAATTTGTTTGCTTTTAATATTCCTGCAACTACGTCTTTGCGCACACCAAGTAAAGCTGCCCTTTTTCTTATGGAATCTTTAGGATTTTCTATTGCTGAGAGCATTACTTGATTTTGAATTTCTTCAGTAGCAACCCATGCCTCATGTTTCTTTTTGAATTTATTCTCAACATTTCCGGAACACTTGAACTTTTTTATTATTTTACTTACTGTTGCAAAATGTACATTTTTATCAGGATGTCTGTTATTAAAGATTATGGCAGCTTCCCTATAAGTTTTGTAGTTATCTCCAACAATTAAAACAATTTCAATTTTCTCTTCAAGACTTAATTTCAACGGCATTTTTACTAGTATTTAAAAAAGTACAATTATTACAAACTGAGGTTTTGAAGCATACTGACATAAGATATGTTTCAAAACATTTCCACAGCAACTTGATTTTGTACAGGTCAATAATTTAGATACCTAGTTTTTGATCATTTTCGATCTTAAAGAAATTGTAAACAATAATAAAACCTGGTTTTTATCGTAGATAGCTGTAATTAGACATTTAAACGTAGTTTTCAATTCTAATCAACTTTTCTTAATAACAATTTTAGATATTGTCGAAAATAAAGGTACTTTACTCTTGAGCAAAATTCATACTTTTTGACAAACCTCGTATACGATTGGAAAATTTCGATATCTGATTATCGTATATTGGGTTTTAGGCCTTGCAGAACTTTTTATGAAGAATGACGTTTTTTCCTAAACTTAATAATAAAAAAGTTTCCCATTTGTTGCCAACTTTTTCAAAAAAAATCATGAATACACCCTATTATTCGCCTTCATAGCGGATAAATCAATAATACCTATATAAAATATTGTAAGAGAGTCAAACAGATTGCATACATTTCATTCCTGAGAGAGACGCATACAGTCAAGAGACTGCTTCCTTTCCTGTAAAACCATGACATCAGTAATTGTTTATTGCTATATTTTTGTTAATTTAATAGCAAAAAATATAAGGAAAGCACTCTTACCTTGTCAATACACAGGCGAAACTTTTATTATGAAGAATATTTTTTTTTTCGTTTAGGCCTTCGTTTTTCGTCAAATGAAAGGTATATTTCTAAAAGAAGATTTTTAACCAAATTTGTCGGCAGCGAAAATAAGTTTTAATCTACACCATACTTATATTGTAAAATACATATTATTTTGTGCTATTGTGGAATATTTTTCGGTTCCTTTGTCTCAACTTCGCGCGTTAAAGTTTAGAATATGCATCCCTCGTATCTACAAGCAATTGTTAAAATTATGAATGAATGCTGATTTTGTTTAGTCTCCGAAGTAATTTTGTAGTATTTAGGCTCCACCCCTAAGTTGTAATTTTTATACCTACTAAACTACCGTTGCCCCGCAGGTCTTTTAGTTTGTAATGTAAATTTTCCTCTTAATTAAACAAAAGAATACATCAATTAATGTTTATTCGGAAATTATCTTACCTTAGCTGTTACGTCTTGCAAATCTTTCTGGTCTTTTTTCTCTTCTAATGGACAACACTTGATCATAATCTCGTGCAAAATGGCGGCCAACAAAAACTGAGCAGGAGGAGATAACGAACAGCCTTCTCGGATTAAAGTCAAAAGGGATCCCCAAGCTTCAAAAAGTTGTGTGGAGGAAGCATTGCGCATGTAACTAAACAAAAATATATGTAGGCATTAATAAACGAAATTAGCGAAGGCTACATCACTAAATGCAAAAGTTGACAAAGAACATAAAAAAGAAAAATAAACCAACTTAAAGATCCTTCTTAGAAAAAAGTTCCATTCAAACAGCTTCCGAAAGCAAAAATTAAATATTTAAAACAAATTTAAACGAAGTTGCCGAAGTTAGTTTTATGTCACTTTAGACTTCACATCACATGAGACAGGTGACATTGTTTTTTACGTTGCATATATAAATAACTAAACCAAAACTGAAAAACATGAAAATTTACGTTTATTAATGGCAAACAATAATCTTTAAAGGGTTGATACAGAGATAACAGGAGATATAGCTATTCAATGATAAAATATAATATTCGTGACGCCGACATCCATACCGGAGTCGTTACGTTCCAGTTCTAGATCATGAGTGAAGAGACATGTGGTGTGAGGTATTGGGGATACACTAAAGGATTTAACTGCGGTACAGAACAATTTTATAAATGAATATATGTGTAAGCCGTTGTACGCCGCTAATAAACAACGTACAAAATGCCAAGCCATGTTGCCACATCCAATACAAATTATTTGATATCCAACTTAACATTAACTAGGTTTTGAAATTAATTGAACATTATTACATCTAATTTAGTGAAATTACGTCTAATTTCAAAATAACCGGAATCACTACAAATTCTCTCGAAATTTCCAAAATCATCATCGAAATTACTTCGAAATCAATTTGTTGCTCAGAACCTATAAATGCAGCAGCTTGTGGATCAAAGCGCAAGGAAAGAGTCAAAAAAAAGGTCGACCAAACATCATGTAAAAAAAAGTTCCTTTGAATAATCAAGAAGACAATTTATAGGGAAATTATAGGAAGTTTTATACAATGAATTCGCCGAAATCGTATAAAACTAAGATATATTTCAGCGAAATCATACGAATTTTTGTGATTTCCGAAATACGGGTACGTTTTGGTCTTAGTAAGCATGTAAATAAACATTAGTTTCCAATCCTAAATTTTTTAACCATTATAATTTTTATTTGTTAATACAATTTTTTAAATAAATAATACAAATCGGGTGCATTTTCTTTCAAAAGCCATTACGGTGTTTATTTTTTTAAATTTTTGTTTAATACGCTATGATAACATAAACAACTCTTCGATCATTATTCTTAAGAGTACTACTACCTACATTAAACTATTTACTACTTACATCAATCCTGGTAATTTAAAAGGCAACGATATTTAGCCAGACTTATTGGAAAAAATTTAAAATTGTAAACACTGGCATAGGTGTTGCAACACCTATGCCATACCCATTTAAAGTTTTAAGGTCATATCATTATAATTTCAAAATCCTTCCAGATTTTTCATCTGGGTAATCTGTGTCTAAATTGTAAATATACATAAAAATCAAATAAGAAAAATTTTTATTACTACACATATTAAACATTCTGTATTTTTGAATCATCCCGTAAATAATAATTAGACCAGTTCAATATAAGGTTAGGGGGGTAAATGAGATCCATAATTTTAAAAGTTTGACTTTGTAATTCCATGGTTCTAACACACTATATTTGATCATGTGGTTCCAGTATTCAAATACTTGATTCTTGACTATTCACTTTGTGAAAAAAAGTCAACCACTAAAATTGCACACTTGGCGCAAAACGTGCCCCAAGTTACAGTGCAAGTGATACTTACTAATAAAAAACGAATTTGTAGCTTTGCTGAGTAAGCTGTGACAAGAGAGAATACTTCTTACAATGACAGATTTTAAATACAATTTTCAAATTTAAGATATTTATCATGAATTGTTTTTGATACCATGTTTTCTATAGTTGCACGATGAACAGTTTACTGCACACAGGACTTTTAACTTTGATGGTTCTAAGCCATTGAAATAGAATAAAGAGATACTATGATGATAATAAAAGTGTCGCACCTTTGTATTTCACTTTTACGTCATGTGTCAAACTCGAGCTAGTCAGTTTTGGTGAGAATAAATACCACTTTTTTAATATATTCATTTAAATGATATAAAAACATTTTCGAGCCGTCGATCTTCAAATATAAAATTATTGACAAGGAGACCGGAAGTGCAACAATGCTGGCCGATTTGGGCAAATTATGGTGGGTTCACAGAACTGAAATTTGGGATAATTTGAGATACCTAACCTATAATTTGATTAGTTTTTCTTCTTATTCTTCTTCTATTCCTTTTGCGGGCGATGTCCTTCGGGAAATTTCACCCATGATTTGATTTTTTATGAAAGAAAATATAAAAATGGAAACGTGAAGCATATTGTGTCTTCAGGAATGAACGTTTATTGTTTATTTCATACTCTTTTTACTTTGTTTTCCACAATAAAAACATCTCATCGTAGCTTGTTGACACAATTAAATGACAAATGTGATGACAAATGGAAATAGAGGTTAGGTTAAATAACATCCGGTCCGCCATATTATTTGCCCAAATCGGCCAATTTTTCGGAACGTTTTTTAGGGGGCTATATCCTATCCAGTAAAATAATACAGATCAGTGTGTTTAGGGATAGCCAGCCTTTCAGGTCGTCAAAGTCCTGCAGGTTAATAACATCGCCGAGAGGTATCTCTATATGCCCCATTTTTGGGAAGTGGCCATAGTGGAGCCATTTTGTCCTCCCGTTCAACAGGGCATCCCTAGTGCGGTATTTTTTCATCTCTATTTCCTATTAGTTTATTGAATAGTGTTATTTTTGGTAGAGTCTCACTTGTCCCAAGTAGGGGAAATTTGAGATAAGAAGAACCTATCTATTCCTCCCCAAATTATTTATAGAGCATAAATTGTCATTTTATGAAAAATACAGGTTTATTTTACCCTAGAGAGCCTTAAACATTTTTTAATTGCAATTACATCCTAGGATCTTCAGCTTCGAAATAAAATGTTATAATTTTCATTGTTATTGAGAATATCAACTATTTTGCAAATACAATTATCTGAATATTCTAGAGCGATATTTTTAATCAATCCGGTGCTCACTTGCCCCACCTTACCTTACTTGGTTCAAAAGTGACACAACTCAAAATTCACATCATTTGAATTAATAACACGAATGAGATTAGTTAACAAACCTCCATCAATCGTCAAAATTGTTTGTTTTAACTTATATTATAAAAGACTCGTCCAGATGGCGCCTTTGTGATTTTTGAGTTGTGTCACTTTTGAAGCAAATGTGTGATATGTGTACTTTTGACATCTGACAATAAAGTGATAGTAAAAAACTTACCAATAAAATAATTCCAAAACAGACACATCCAAACAAATGTCGGCACTCAGTCCTTCAGTGGGAGGAGGGTTTTTTATCACAGCCGTTACAGTTTGTACTAAATTATCTAATGGAATGACTCTTATAGCCAAAATTAAATAAACTAGATTGTTTTGGCTAGAATTTGGTTCAGGAAGCACCTAAAAAAATACTGACATTGTAACACACTATTATTATTATTATTATTTATTTTTCTAATAATTTGTAGCATTAAAAATTAATACTGGTTTATGCATTTAATGGAATTTCAATCAAAGTTTGGATCTCGTGCTTATGCAATATTCATTATATCTTATAAAGTGCCTCAGCATTTTCTCACTCCGGGAAAAGCATATATATTTTATCATTATTTCATCGACCATTTCTAAAAATTCGGCCTAAGTATATTTAATTATCAGTCCGCAGATTTCTTCTCTTTCTCAATCTTGAACGAACCACTCACCGTGATTCGAGTTCCAAGACCCTTTCTTTGATTATTCTGATTCGATGCCTTTAACGAAGCCAAAAGCAACGTTAGTGAGTCAAACGAAAACAAACCATTTTGTAATTGATTTTAGTATAAACATTTAGATTATTTTAATATACATTGTTCGAAGATCGTTGAAAAGTAGTTTAAAGAGATATGCAGCTAAACTATTTTTTTCTATGGATATAATACAAAATTACATTTTCTCAACTATTGTTGATTAAGAAATGAGATACATTTCTTTATTTGATAGTTCTGATAACACAAAGTAATCATTTCCATATCACATTTTTTCTGATAACATAATGAAGACAAAATTATTTTAATAAAATCATGTTTGCAGTGAAATGTCAATCATTAAATAATTATGTAGAAGAGTAGAAGAGCTGTCGTTTAATTTTATAAATTATAAAAACTAATCAGCTGCGACTCTTGTTGTAAATATCATATTCGAGAAATGAGTATCATTCTTTGATCATAAAACAATATACTATTATTGTAGTTATTGCCGTGGAATGTTTTTAGATGAATACAATCTTGAAAATGATAGAAATAAAAGTTAAATTGACACGTAACCTCTATTTTTATTTATTGTATTACAGACATCATTACTAAACGATTATTTCACTAAAATGTTATCTACCTACTTTAGGAGTATATTTTAATATCTAATATCATTTAAAAGTGTTAAGTTTATTTATTTGTTTATCGAAATTCGATCACTCAGACTTTTCAATTATATTTAAATACGATAATTAAATTTAACTTATTTATTGTCAGAATACAACCGGCGATTGCCGCCTATGGCCCACTCTCGGACTCAGCTTGTCTGGACCAAAACATTCGCAGCGCTCGTTGGTCGGTGGCGCGGCGACGTAATATAATTTGATGGCCTAATGTTCCAACCTGACCTAATTGAGCGCCCTCGCCTCAAACAAATAAAATTTAAATAAGAACAAAAAAAAAATATGAAAGATAAAACAAAGATTAAAACATATAACCACTAAAAATATATAGTATAAAATATTAAACAATCTTTAAATGTCACTGATCTTTATCTATTTCTTTGGGGTTGTTTGTCTTGATTCTCTTCTGTATCATGTGCCTTTAGGGTACTCTTTGTCTGAGAAACATGTGCATCTGTGTTGTTTTCTATCTCTTTCACTATAATCAAGTGTTTCTACTTTGTAAGTACGAGCAGGTAAATGTCTGCATATGGTCCCTTATATTTAGGTTGTAATGTTGTACTTTTTATTTTTGGACTGGAGGTGCCCTAATTACTACAATTTTTCCTAAATCATATGTGTGACAAATATATTTCTTTCTCACATTGTTTTTTATATTTTTCTGGTCCTTTCAACATATTTGTTTTACCTTTCTCATGTTTACTTTCTACCTTCTTCTCTTTCTCGTTTTTTATCAATTAATTTCATTTTATTTCTGCTCCTTCCGCCTTTAACTTTCTTTTTTAGAGTTTTCTTTGTCTTTATAATCGCTTGAAACAATTTTTGCTTTCCTGATAGGTACTTCCTTATTTCTAGCTTTTAAATCAAAATTATCTTTATTCTTGTCTAACATAGCTTATGCTCTCTAGCACTGTAAATTCTTAAAAATATGATTTTTCTCTTTCTTGGTAAATGATGCATCTTATTTTATAAAACTATGAATTATATTATGTTGCCCAACTTTAGCATTTGTTTTTAAAATGGTTTTAATATTTAAATCTCTAAATGGTACTTCATTAGCATAACCCAATACAAATTGCTCCCCAGTCTTGAGTAATGCTATATGTGACAATTCACAACTTCTACCAATGAGTCAGTTTCTTGACTATTATCAGGAACAATCAATACGTCAACTTTATCAATGCTAATTCTAATTACTACTTTACCAAAAAAGTCGTAAAGCTTGATTTGAATTTTCTTCGAAAACATAAAGTGACTGTACTTCATCAATTGTATTTTCCACCCACTAACCATATGTGGAACATTCCTGTTGTTTAGTGAGTGTATTATCTTAAGAAAGGTCGTCTTATCAAAAGCACCTTCTATGAAGTAGGAATGGAAAGATACCGCCAGGTCCTTGCGATTTAAATGGAGAGAAACTAGATATTGCCCATCTAATTTTTTCATCGTCTACAATGTGGCAGTTTGCCAATCGTAGACAGATGGACAGAAGGACAATATTGCTAACTGATTTTAAAACAAAATTCTTAAATAAATATAGAGCATGATTACATATGGCAATGAGTTTAACGGTTAAAAATCATTATGATTCTGATAGTCTTCTCAAAGATTCACTGAGTGCTCATAGAATGCTAACAACACGTTCATATGAAATAAATAATGTTTTAGAAAATAACCATTATAAAAAGCAATCTTATAATACAGGAATGGATTCTAAATAACATGATAAAAAACAAAGAAAATGTTAGAAATGCGGTCTTTATAATCATACTTCCGAAAAATGTAAGCGTAATCAATCTGTTTGTTTTGGATGTTTTACAAAATAATCCAGAAGGAGAAAATAGTTCAAATGTAGAATCATATGGTGCAAGTGTTTGTGTCAGAAAGTTCAAACTAATACTCTGAATAAGCATACATTTTATAAACAAATGTTATCGATACCGGAAGTTCGGTTTGTACAATTAAAGAGAGGATAGTTAAAAATGGATATACAACATGCTCTCAAAGCGAGCAGTAAACATAAGTGTAGAAGATGTGAATATAAGAGGCTTGGTTGCGAAGGGATGTCCACAGGGAGGGGTGTTATCACCTGTACTGTAGAACATGGTCCTCGACACCCTCATCAGCCGCCTCAATAATGAGTCACTACACAAACAGGAAATTTTGAGAACATATTCTGCGAAAGAATACAACTAGCTCTCAAACTCATAGAACAGTGGTGTAAGGACCATTCACTGTCTATCAATCCTAGAAGACTGAAATTGTCCTTTTCACAAGGAAAAGGTTTTAAAAACTCCAGAACTCCTAAACACAAAGCTAAACTTTGCAACAGAGGTGAAGTACTTAGGTCTCACCTTTGACAGCAAGTTAACATGGAACTCACACTTAGAAAACAAGAGTAAAAAAAGAATACATTGCTTATGAACAATGCCGCCGAACCGTGGGGCGCACCTAAGATTTCTCCCCCAGAGTCATCGCATGGACTTACAAGACCTATGCTATCATACGATGCAGTTACTTAAAATTGACAGCTATCCGTAAACTAGAACAAATTTATAGAACAGCATGTCTCAACATAACAGGAGTCATAAAAACAACACCGACCAGAGCCATGGAACTCATTCTTAGTCTTAGGTTGCTCTGACGACAATGACACGCCTCCGCACGGTTGGAATAGTACCTGATGTAGGATCTGGTGAGGCGCGACGTGGCTTTTGACAGGAGGCGCTCGATACGCTCCCACTGCTTCAAGCGAACATGGACTCTATCTCACCGAGATATATCTTGCATAAGCCATATAAAGTTGTAACAGAACAAATAGAAGAGCCGGAAGTGGCAGGTACGATTCATATCTACACCGACAGTTCTAAAACAAAACAAGGCTCAGGAAGTGGAATATACTCCATATCCTTAAACCTTAACATAAAATGGGATGTGAGCAATAGTGTCACTGTAGTTCAAACAGAGCTCACGAGAATTTTCATAGCAGCAAAAGAAATCACCAGAAACAATATCACTGGAAGGAACATGCTCATCTATACAGATAGCAGACAAGCACTACTCACCCTGAACAGACCACGAATTTATTCAGGGTTAGTACTAGAATGTCACGAAGCTTTGGCTGAAGTATCCATTAAGTCACCTTAAGATGGATTAAAGGTCACGCCACATCGAAAGGTAACCGTCTTGCTGATTCACTGGCCAAGAAAGCAGCCAACCAAATACTTTTTGGATCTGGCCCTTCTGTTGGCCTGACAAAATCGGTAGTGACAGACCTAATTAAAGAACATTCCCTTGTGAAATTCAAGGAAAAATGGGATGAAACAAGAAACTTCAGAGTTGCCAGGGAGCTTTTAAGTTATCCTGACAACACTGCAGCAAACAAATACTTGACTATGACTAGACAGAATCTGCGCCTAGTCACAGGCATTCTGAGTAGTCATTGCCAAGTACGGAAGCATCTCCATATCATGGGGCTGTCAGAATCCGCACTCTGCAGAGGGTGCGAACAAGAAGATGAGAGAAGCACCTCTTGTCTACGTTGTCAACTACATTAAATCTGTAGGCTGGCTCACGAGATAGGAGGTGCCTATCATCTTAGGAGGATGCACAATGTGCCGTGGGAGTAACCTCCCTTCGGGCTGCGAGCTTAGTGTACATCCACATACTCGCAACAGTTAAGCAGTGATTCTCCGGTCACGTCGTGGATGAGTGATTGCTGGGAGGTTCACCATGGGCCGTGTCACTATGGGACTCATCCGACTAACGGTTAACCACCGACGACGTGGAATTAATGACGATGAATCAGGGAGTGAATTGTTGACTGAGAAAGTAGTAGGACCTTCAAACGGTGGTATAATAAGCCGCAGGCTGCAGTGCCGCCAGGCTATAGACGGATTAGGGTATAGCACGGGAGATTTGAAGGGAGTAAAAACTAAAAAACCTCCCTTCACACGTTACAGATACAGAGAAGACCAATGTAAAGGATGTCTCAGAAATATTTTCGTATATCAATCGTCCGCTGGCGCAATAGGCACATTTGAGAAAGGAGGCAGTTGGAAAATGGTGATATAAAGTGTTAAGTTTTAGTTGCAATGGAGCGATTTACGGGACAACAACGTGTCTTTTGTTTTCGTGAGTTTTATAAAAACAATGATTCTTATGTTCTTGTGAGTCGTTTGTACAGAAATCATTATAACATAGCAAGAATGGATGATGTCCCAACTGCAAATTTAATTAAATATTAGTTAAGAAAGTTTGAGAGTACTGGATAATGTGTACGATAGTAGAAAAAATATTGCATTTAACTCGTGTGTAAAGTCCCTTTTTTGACTCATGTGATTCGTCAAAAATGAGTAACTTTACACACTTGTTGCATAAATAACTATTATTAAAAATAAACCTAATACACCAACTTGGGAATAACTTCACAGTTTTTAAAAACAAATTATAAAATCCGTATGGCAAAAACTGGTGCCTGGTCTTGTACTTCTTTAGTGTGCTAATCATGAATTTGAAAAAATAGAACTAGACAGTTACGACTAATTAGCCTTTTTCCTGGGAAGATTTAAAAAAGATCCGCTAGGGGCAGCACCGGTGGGGGGTACATATGTTTCGAATTCTCTATTGACAACAACGTTTTATTATTATTAGAATAAATAAATATTGTGATAAAAAAAAAATTAAAAAACAAATTGTCACGCCTACAAAACATTGTGAGTTTGCTAATTGTACGTCTGACAATCGTTAGAAGCAAAATGGTGTAAAATTTGTGCCTTTCACAAGTTGGCAAAAAAAGTGTTTGGAGTGGATACATTTATCACGAAGGGCAGATTTAACAGTTGAAAAAATAAAAAACATACTTTTATTTGTACAAACATTTTATTAATTCAAATGGACCAACAATAAAAACCCAAATCCATTGCCATCGACAGTTTCAAAGGTTAGTAATTGTTTATTTAAAGAGGTTATATTTTATATTAATCTACATATTATCATTATTGATAGTAAATAATGAACTTAAACTTCTTTTTAATTATGTATGAAATATAAAATTTTGTGGTTTTAATTATCAAACGATTTTTTAGATTTCCAAAGACCGTAAAAGACAGCAACGATGTATTGAATAGGACTCAAGCACTGGAAAAAATAAACGTCAAAAACTTATCTGTTCTACTGTTACTGATGTTGAATCACTAACTGGACAAATTAGTAATAAAAATGCAAATAGAAATCAAGAATCCCAATTAAATAATTATTTAGCCTCTGATCTTGCACTTTTGCAAATTTCAATTTCGCTCCAGGTACATCATCTTCAGTTAATTCCATTATAAATCTATACATTTGACGTTGTTATCAATAGATAATTCAAAACATATGTACCCCCCCCCCCCCCCCCACCGGTGCTGCCCCTAGCGGATCTTTTTTAAATCTTCCCAGGAAAAAGGCTAATTTGTTCAGCGACTTGTCTGTTGACTTAACGCAGCCTTAAACGCGCAGACTATTATTATGTCAACCGACTTTACGTCAAATATAACCTATTTAGATTGGCATGTTTGACACTTATATAATAACATTAATAAAAATAAATAAAAATGATTAATTAATCGAAGTAAGAGGCAAACAAAATCGTTGAAATGAGCTCGTTAATCATTAATTCTCTCGAAGAGGCGAAACATAAGCGAACTCCTTATGGAACAAAGATTTATTTCAGGTGAACGTATAAAGTAAGAAAAGCAAACCAGTATATTGCGATCGGGGGAGAAAGTTTCTCTGTTCGCTAATTAATCATTTTATAGGCATATATCTAACAAGATTACTAGAACAAATAAAGGAAACGATGAGTGGGCGGCGGCCCAAGTGGTGCACACAACTATTTACTATTTAATAATTAGAATTAAATTAAAATTAATGATATGATCTATAAAATATATTTTATGTATATTATAGAATGTCTAAAATAATTTTTGTGACACGTAGATGAGATACTTTCATTTTTTTTTGACAGTTCTGCAGCTCTACAGCATTTATGCACCAGCCGCTACTGACCGATAGTAATTTTTATTTATCAGAAATATTCTTGTGTGTGAGCATTAAATTTGTTTATTTCTTATAGTGGGTGATAACTATGATAGTGTTTATTATTAAAAATAAAATTTGCCCAAAAGCCTCCAGTAAATTGTATCTATATTGCTGTAATAAAGCTTATACTTTTAAATCAAAACCGAGTCGTTAATTAAGTTTATTTCATCATTTTCCAAAGAAGGGTAACCGTGAACTACTGATTAAACATAAAAAGGGCAATTATGAGAGGGTCGAAATGAGAAAACAGTGGATTTCTATTCTAATATTCCGGTGTGTTCTTGTTCTTCAAAAAAATGTCAATATTTTTTGACGGTTGGAGAAATATACAATTTAATAACGTATTTAAAGTTAGTCGTTTTTATTTTATAAAAACTAATGTTATATAAAAGATGACTTACCGTTTTAACACTAGTAAAAGGATTCCTTCTCTCATACCAAGTCACAGAAATAGCCGCCAAAAAGCTCGTACTATGATGCACAGAAATTGGACTCAAAAATTCCAATAGTTGTTGCTTAACAACTTTAGAATTTCCATAGATTCCATTAAAATCGCTCTCCAAATTGACAATGGTTTGCCAAAGTTTTGCAACACTAGAAATTATCCTCGGCATGTGACTAAGTATGGTTTTCCTGGCGTTTTGATAGTGATCGGAATTTTGTTTAGACGTAAAATGCAAATCGCTACCAAGCGGAGAAAAAAACACGTTAAATAGATTGTTGATAATTTCTCCTGAATGCGTTGGATGAGCATTTTGATTCGTTGGAACATTTTGATTAACAGTCTGGGAAGAATCTAATAAGCAATAATGACAAAGAACTGTCAATGCCTCCAGCTGTGTCACAGCATAATCAGAACACAATTCATTATCTAATTCCAATTTGTTATAATTTGATGCAATTTGTTCAATATTATTACAAATCTGGTGAATAACACTTATCGATATCTGTTTTAGGTTGTCTCCAAAGTATGGCAGGCAAGATGTAACCAAATACAACCAATTTTCATGAAGATGTTTCATATTTTGTTGCCTCAACGCACTCATCACAGCTGAAAGGAAAATTTGTTGTTGAGGAATTAAAACCGTAGAATTGATATTTTCACCATTTACAGAATCTGACTGGGTCTTTTGTGAAAAAACTTTCGATTCCAGAATTATTAACGAATTTATTAGTCTCAAAATTTGTATTTGGTACGCTTCAACATGTTCTCCTACTTTATTATAATTATCACAGAGCTGGAAATTGTTATAAGCTAATATTTCTTCTGCAAAAGTCATTTCCTCGTCGAAGTTTCTTACAGAAATCAATAAACAATTTAGTAATATTTTCTGTAATTTACATTTCACTAATAAATCTGCTATATAACTGGGAAATCCTTTGGAATTTTCTTCTACCATTATAATCAATTTTTTCATAATAGTGTTTAAAATATCTAAGCTCTCTAATTGAATCTTTAAATTATTATTCATTTCATCTGTTAGTAAGCTTGAATCGTCGAGGAAGGGAAAGAAAGTTCTCGAATAATTAAGGCAGATAGAGATAATTACGTCTAGAAACATATACCCTCTATAGAAATTAGTATGTTCAGTATGTAACTCTCCAGAAAATCCGTAACCTAGTAAAGATTTTCTATGTCGGGCTAGAAGATTCAATATTTCACTATTTTTGAGATCTTTAATTCCACTAGTAGCCAAACATTTTATAAACAACTGCTGATTGGAATTTATGCAATTTTTCAACGTATGCAATGCGTAAATAATCTGATTTGAATCAAAAACTTCGTAGTACAAACACAAGTGTGAATGTATTGGATACAAAACTAAGTTTTTTGGTGTTTGATGGTTTGCTTTCGATCTTAAATCCAATTCTGTAGGTCTCATTGGAGTTCCATCAATATCATCATCTATAACCTCAGCACAAACTCTGTCTATTATATTATTCAATATTTCACTAACAATAATTTTTTCTTCGTTTTTTCTAAAGAAATCTTCAGCACTTTTACTAATCTCTAACTCGTGGTTAGCATGAAGATTATCGGAATCTGATATACAATACGACCAGCTCTGCACTAGAGAGTTTTCGATATCACTGGTTTTGGCGATGTTAATTTGATCATCAAAACTGTGGGATTTTGGAATTTTAGAAAAATTTAAATTATCATTAACAGCTTCGACTATGATTCCATCAGAAATTGGTTCAATACTGTCTAATAATAGTTTAGCTCTATATTCTTTCTCAGTTGATAGCTCCAAACTACTTTTATTCTTTAAACTATCAAAACCGGAATCCTTTTCACCATTAATTCTATCTGGAGTTAAACTTTTACCAAAAGAATCTTCACTGCTAGTATGAGTTAGATCGTTACTTGAAAAACTATCTAAAGAACTAGTACTTTTTTTTGTATAAGAACCATCTAATCCCATTGGATAAACTTCTTTAGAACTTAAAGGATTAATAATAAGTTTAACATTTTTAGGTGCTTTTTCCGATTTGGGAGAAGCAGTCACTCCTTTAAAATCTCTATTTTTCTTAGTAACAACATTAGAATCTTCGTTAATACTAGTGGTCATGTTAATAACTGAAGAAGAGTATCGTTTGTCCGTTTTAGAAAAAGTAAACCACCGTTTTTTAGAAGGTTTCGGACTGGGGCTATCCGTTACATGATACATAATGTTCCCGTTGACATTGCTGACTGCATAAATTTTTTTCGATTGAATATTTTCCATTCTGTTGTGATCTTGTGTTGTTATGTCACTTTGAGAATCGGAATCTTGGATGTTGACATGACGTATTGAAACCCTTGCGGTATTTGAAGCTAACAGTTTTAGTAGTATAGGGTTGATTATTCTAGAAATGTCATTGTGTAACAGACCGTGTGTTAAAAAGGAATCGGAAAGTAACTGAAGGTTTGGTGCTTCTTTGTTTTGAAGATTATCCAAGATTTTTAAAAGCGACCTAAAACAATACATAGTTAAATAAGAAAAATATTTCAAATGATAAATAAATATCATACATCAAAAACGAATCGAACCTTGACACTTTTAAATAAAGTATTTTTAAGAGTAGTTAAAAATTATTTAATAATGTACCTGTCGAAATTTCTTGTATTTGGTTTGTTTGGTGAAGTTTTAATGGACAAATCTCTGCCCAAATGCCATAGCAAAAAGAACTGCTTGACATATTGAACGTTTATATTTTCCTGAGTAAGAAAATTATTGATGACGTTTTCTACGAAGGAAGTGTTGTCAAAAGTATTGTGTATTTGATAGAGTAATGTCACACACAACATTAGTTGAATTTGATTATTCAAAATTCCCAACAGTTTCCACAAAATTTGGCTCATTTCCTAAAATACAATATGGATAAGTGAGAAGAAAAAATATTATGTAAATGTAACTAATGCAATTTTTAAACGGTAAAAATGTTACCAGGATTAGGTGAACTTTATTGTTAAGTTTAATTTATTTTTTTTAGCACCAAGTTAAAAAATAAAATTAATTTATAGATCATATTTTATATGGACAAAAAGTGGTGGTTATTATGGTTACTAGTAACAAAATATAATATTGTTGAAGTTTGTATTCATAAAAAAAACGTATGAGTAGGTGTTAGAATGCTATAAGAGTAGTCTAATAGTATTCAGTATTCTAATATATATATACTGGTTTGTACACTTTTTTTATGAATACATAGCTGCAGTATGAAGATATTGTTCTACATAGGGTGATCAATCTGCATTATACAAATATTTTGAATATTTTAACATACGGTACATTATTTTTTTATTTTTGTTAACTTATTAAAGTATGTATTAAATGTATTTCTAAAAAGGTCATCCGAATTTATTTCTATATTTCATAAAATACATAATTGGTATCAAAATAAGATCCGCACAACACTAACCTCTATAACGGTGGTACTTTCTTCAATAAATTTAACAAGTTTAATACTTAAAATTCCTGTTATAACAATATTAGTATTGCAATCCATCTTTCTGGTAGTCAAAGAATTATTCGCAAGACTAAATATTTCCAACAATGTATTCATGGCAGTTAACTGATTATCTCTTGAAGATTCATTACAACAGGCTACAACTATAAGTGATTGTATCCATTCTGGTAGCAATTCGTCATCAAATTCTCGATCTAAAAACCCAAAAATTACATTTGTACAAAAGTAGTAAATATCTGATATCCAGCAAATTATTTTTCTGTAAATTTATCAAATATATTAAATACAGTCCATCTAATCAGTGTTTAGAATATGAATTAGAGATAAAAATGATTCAACACATTTTGTCATACTTTCATTGCCAATGAAAATACTGAAAAATTTTACAAATTACAACTTTTATTGAAAGAATTATTTTCTATAATCATAAATAACAGAAATATACCATAAGCTAGAAAAATAGCCCCCTATAAATTGCATTTTCAGTCGTTTGCTGAAATTACGAATATGATGATCCAGAAACTCTATTATGGTTTAGGTCAAAATACACTGTAAAATATATATATATATATATATATATATTTTATTTTTTTCAGGAAATAAGTATTTTATCCAAAAACGTTTTAAACAAAAGTTGTTCAGTTATTACCAATAAAAAAGGCCTTGTTACTTTTTAAGTTAAAACTTACTATAACGGTCCTACTGAGGGTTATTTTAACTTAGAGAGAGGGAGGAAATACTACATTATTTCCTTTATAACTCTGTTTTGGTGTAATACATATTAATATTTAATAAAATGTATTTTATTTATTTATATTTTAATTGTTAATATTTTTACTTGGATTTGGTGTATAAATAGCCTATTTATATTCATCGTGCCTAATTTTTACCCTCGCCTTACCGAAACTGGGTTAGTTATGATCCGAAATTTAAATTTTCAGGATCATTTCTTGATTTCGTAACTTTTTTTTTCAGTGATCTTTCATGATAAGAATAAGGCCTCTGGTATACATTTTTCGACAAAATAAAATTTCTCGGAAAATGACTGGACATCACCGATGCCCCATGGTACAAAAAAATTACAGATTTATGATACTCAGCCGACGAAATCTCGTCGAGTTCGCGCATGAAGTATTGTGGTGTGGAATATGGCAATGAGTAGATGTAAATATATTTTCTCGCGCTGTTTTCGATCAGCCGATGCCTCAAATTCGTAAAAGCCGCGCCTTCCCATCACAATACGTAACCGTGACGTAGTATCAATCGACTTGATATTATATCTTCTTTTTATAGTTTCATGCCGATGATCCAGTTTTGTAATAATTAAAAAAGCAGTATTTATTCATATTACATTCCAAACAAAATGGTTGCCTAGTGAAAAAACACACAAACCCCAATTTTATCTTGAGTTTAGTATTTTGTGATTGAGTTGATAAGTACTTGAATGTAATATTATTTATTTATTTATCAACGAGCAATTGCCCAATTAAAAAACAAAATAAAAGTTTAATAAGAGGGAAAATTTAAAACCTAACCTACACCTAGAGAAATGTTGAAAGCAAGAAACGAAAATTACCATAAAATTAACATAAACAAGAAAAAATGAAATATTAAAAAACCAGCTAACATTTCTAAATAAGTTAAATTAAATTATCTAGACACATTAAAATATCACATACATTATTTAAGCTGGGATTTAAAGATTTTTTTATTATCAAAGCAGTCCAACCTATCAGTTATAGACAAAAACGTACCTATTTATTGAAAAACTTGATATACCTATAAAATATTGTAGAAAGAGTTAAACCGAAAACAAGTTTGTTCGTATTCTAATTATAGCTCTTTTTAACTAATTAAATTGCGTTCTATGCCTACTTGAATGTAAAAATAATTCTACTAACACCGACTTGAATGAATGATTCAGAAAACATATTCTAATTCATATGTGGGCAACCCCAGGCCGACGGGCCGGATCCGGCCCTCCACCAGCTTTAATCCGGTCCACGAGATTCAGAAAATAGAAATATTGCGCAAAAATTATAGTTTATAGTAATTTTATCAAGCGTACGCAGTGGCACGCCACGGTGTTCATAAACTCATAATGACTAAAATCGATAAATATTATTAAGCGTACGCAGTGGAACGACACAGATCGTGTCAGAAATAGTCGTTAGAAAGAAACATAAACATTCGCCGTACGATACGCTTGAAGCGCTCGCCTACGATCGAAAGTTTTCTAGTTGCTTATTGGGGGCAATATATAAACCGCTCAGCGAGTGTCACCTAATTACTTATTAACAACTGATAAAGTTCGAATCGCATATTCACGTACGATCGAGAGTACGAAGCGGAAAATATTCCAAGCAAAAAAGCGGAACGTGTACACAGAATGTCGTAATTTCCAAGACAAATGGACCGATGAATACTTTTTTATAGTGCACAGTGCACCTATGTGTTTGTTGTGCAATGGAACACTTTCTGTTTTAAAAGAATACAATATGAAGCGGCATTACTCCAGCAAGCATTTCGCTCAATATAATTCTCTCGTAGGCCAGTTAAGAAAGGATAAAATAAAAAAACTCATTACCGATTTAGGGAAACAGCAACAAATATTTCATTCAAAGTTCAAATCTAGACAGTGTTTTAAGGCTAGTTTTATAATTAGTTCCAAAATAGCGAAAACAAGTCATTTTCTGAGGGACAGTTTGTTAAAGAGTGACTAGTAGACGTTGCAGAACTTTTGTGGCCAGAAAAGAAGAAAGAGTTTGAGAAAGTGAAAAGTGAGCTTATCGCGACGTACTGCTGTTCGGGCCAGGGAGAAACGACTCTACTCCAAAACTAAAATTATCAAATTTTTCTTCCCACTGTAATCCTAGAACTTTAGAAATTGATTTATCAAATTCTTTAGCCTTTACTAATTGTAAAGACTCAGGTATTTTAGACAAAAGAACATGGGAATTTGACATCCATTTGACTATTTTAAAACCGCCTTTTTGAGACAAACTAACTAACTGGGAATGTGCAGACAGCTTCTTGCACATTGGGAAAACTACTAATAAGATCATCCATATTCGCTCCGTGGCGAAGTCATGGAAAGGGAAGCAAAAGCGATACTAGCGCTAGCTGCGGATAATTCGTGCATTTTAGGGGGATATTTTGTAACTTTGGCATATCAAATACACGTATACATTTTACTTTTTTTCAAAAAAGTAGGTAAAAACAACACAATAAGCAACCGGAGTTGCTGTGTTGAAAATTGTACAAATACTAGCAAAAAAAAACAGTGAAACTTATATAACAAATTTCACTAACAAAGTGGAAATTAAATCAAAGAAATAAATGGATAGGTGTACAATAAGAAGAAAAATTACCTTTATTTTTGTGATAATAACAGTAATGCTGGAAATAGTAGACATCAGAAACTAGAAAGTTTTTAAATAAACAATGAATTATCATTTTACGATGTTCTTTAATATCCCTTTATTCTTAAATGTTCATTCGGCAAGGACTAGATTTCAAGATTTCTGCCGTTGATTATAATATTTGGCTGGTATGCAATTTTGTGACTTACTGATCGGAAACCAGTTTTAATCATTCATTCTATGTTTTCTTTAGAACAAAAATGAAAATATAAGTAGCGATCCTTTTTATACATTTTAACTTCACGCTATTATAAATGGTTTCTTCAATGACAACTTATTAGACTTAGGCAACTTCTCATACATTTTCCAGTAAATACTGTTGCCTGCCTATATTTTATTATTGATTTTTAATGATTATACATAATTTTCTTCAATTTAAGCGTGAAAAATATATAATAATAATAATAATAATAAATTAATGTTTTAATTGTTTTATAAATCCATATACTTTTATTAAAACTAACATATATACTTTTTATTTACGAATTCTATTAAAAATTGTATTTGTCAGTATAGGCAGAAATACTCCTTTAATACCAAAACAAATTGGCGCTGCTGTCGCGCACAGAGCGAATACATATCACCGGAAAATATTTAGATTCATCTTCACATAATTATTTTATTACTCGAAGACTTAGGAATGGCGACGATTTCACTCCAAAACTCAAAAAATGTAATTGGAATACAGAAATAGGATCATTGGAGTTAAATCTCCAAAGAACTCTTTGAAATGACCTATGAGGCTCTATCATCTTAACCTGTCTATACATTTGTTTTAAGTCGGCTACTATGGTAATTGGAAAAATACGAAAATTCAACAATATGGTTATCGGATTATTTTGTAATTTTGGACCTTTATACAAAATGTCATTTAAAGAAGGACCTGCATTTGTCTTCATGGATGCATCAAACACTATTCGACAAGGGGTACTGGAACTATCGGGTTTAAATACACAATTGTGTGGGATATAGTATGACGGTGCATCTATAGATTTAATATGTCCCTGTTCTACATAGTCTTGAAAAATATTATAAATTTTTTTAAGATCTGGATTTTTATCGAGACGATTTTCTAAGGATAATAATCGATTTTTTGCTAATGCGAATGAATCTCCTAATAACGTCGGATCATCTTTAAATGGCAATGATACTACATATCTACCATCAGGATCTCTTCTGAAATTTTCTAAGAAAAATTTTTCACGTATTTCATCTTCTGACGAGAGAGGAGGACAAATCCTCCAATTCCCACATTATTTCTACAAAGGAATCTAATTGGAGAAAATTACTAAAAAAATTAACGATAAGTGTGGACATAATTGGAAGTAGGTTGAGCTGAACCCATGACAACATAACTTAAAGTAGTTTCAAAAGCAAAACTGCACTGTCGGGTGAAGTTGTCCTGTTGAAGCCTATACTATTAGAGAAAATTGATACTCCTAATATTCCATCTATTTTACCAGGATAATCAAAATTGGGGTCTCAGCTAACATCAAATGTTCTACGTTAGGCAAGGAGGTTTTATCAATAGGATGATCAGGTAAAGCATTTGCCACCATCTCTACTAGCAAAACTTCTATGGGATAACTTATTTCAGATTCAAAATGTTCAAAATGTGGAAATTTGACCAAATGGGCTTTTCTTAGAATAGGAGTTTCTGAACCGCCTACTCTTGAGACGTTCAACTTCAATTTGGAATATGACAAACCTAATTTTCTGACACATTCACGGGTTATTAAATTTGCAGAAGAACCACTATCTAATAAAAATCTAATTTTTTGTGCCTGGCCCCAATTATCTACAACATTAACAACTATTGTTCCAAAGAGACTAACAGAAAATACTTTCGAGGGGTGTAAACTCTTACTATTTGGATAAAATACATGCAGAATCGGTTGCGTATTTTCTAACGAACTCGAGGACGATCTTTGGCTAGAACTAGGGATAATTATTTGGCTAGCACTCTGAGAGTTAACATTATCCGGTGCTTCGTAATTGGGCTTATGCAACAAAGTATGATGTTTAGATTTACATTTTAAACAACAAAATTTGGATGGACAATTCAAGACAATTTGGATGAAAAACAGTTAAGACATAATTGTTTCTCTTTTATCAATTTAAAACGAGATTCAAATGAAAGAGTTAAAAAATATTTACAATCTTTAATTAATTAATGTCCTTTATTACACACAATACAAGAAGAGGAAACATGGTTCATTCTTTTCATGAAAATGAATTGATTTTGCAGGTTTGGATACACTAAAATTATTTGTTTTGACATATCTAACCTTTTCATTTTTGTTAAATAATTTATTTCGATGGCGTAAAAACTTTAAAATATCCTTATAAGAAAGCAATTCATCGTTATCCCTAATCAAATCAAAATCATTAATGATATCTTGAGGCAATTTTGACATAGCCAAATAAGTTAAAATGTGATCTTTTAAATTGTCAAGTTTTAATCGTTTAATTGCAGAAATATTGGTATTAAACCTTTCTAAGAAAAATTCTAAATTTGATGCAATAATTGTCGATGAACAACGGAAATTCAAAAGTCTATCCATATACAAATTAAACAAATATTTTTTATCGTTATATCTATCATTTAACAATTTCCAAATAATATCATAATTATCTGGGACCGATTCTATTGAACTACAAGTTTTCAATGCCTTTCCTGACAGGGAGCCTAATAAATATTGTAATTTATCAGCTTTTGAAAATTCTGTTTTACTATGTACGAACTGCTTGAAATTTTCTTAAAAAATATGCTATAAGGATAAATATTCTCCATCATATTTAACGAGTTCAATTTTAGGCATTTTTATATGTGTATCGCCACTACTATTATTTTGAAATTGCGAATGACCTACAGGTTTTTTCAACAATATTGCCGCTAAATATTCAATAATAGAATAAATTTCATGAAACGCATCTGATATATTAAAATAATCCACTTCGGCCTCAGGATTCATTTCTTGTTTCAAAATAACAATTTCTTGCACAATTTGATGAACTTAAAGGAACAATATTAGGAAAGGAAAAAAGGAATATACATCGGTAATTTCACTTAACATTAAAAAATCAGAACCGGCGTACAAAATGGTTGGATTAAAATCTTTTTCTAATTAACTATCGGTGATAAGTAACGAAATACGACTAATCATTAATACGCAGAAATAATTTGCGCATGCCAAAATTAACGTTATACCTATTTGAAATAAAATGTACCTGCCATATAGGCAACAAAAAATAATATATAATAATATAGCGTTTACTGCAGAAATGAGACAATTTACTTAGAAATCAGGTTTTAGTTGGTAGACTAATTAGAAAAGGTGATGTACTTACCTAATAAATTAGGAAATGCCGAAAATTCCAAAAGAATATTGGATGCTATTCTCATAGATGTTTCAAAGTCATTCTCGTTCTTCTTCGCACCGATATTCGAGAGACATAACATTTTATTTTTTGTAATGAAATTATTCGCTTCCAGAGGGCAAAATTCGTGTTTTTCATCACTTAAACGAGCATCCAATAGTCTAACTAACCGATTAGTTCTGCTGTTTTTATCGCAAGTCAAGCTATCCATAACTGATTTTATATTCGTATTAGGAAGAAGCTTGATTTTAATAAACTGGGCATAAAAATTCTTATACTCCTCAAGACATTTGATGAAATACTTGTTCTCCACTGTGGCTAGCTTAGAAGACGCTTCCGACGTTTCAGTAGCCACTAAAGATTTCTTATCAGGTACTGGCGTAGCGTTTTCTGAGCTCATAGAATCATCAGCCTCGTTCATAGGATCGCTGAGTTTAGGAGTAGATTTTGATTTCTTATTTTTTGGTTTCTTTTCGATTCTAGGGCTCGTTTTTTCTTTTTTCTTTAACATTTGATTACTATATGATCGTTCACGGTTATCTCCTACTGTCAGTTCGTTTTTGCTGGAATTGTTGAGGTTTTCGTTAATTTTAGAGTCAGATTTACTTTTTTCCAACGTCTTCAGTTCACCGTTTTCTGGCTTATCTTCAGAGAGAGAGTTTTCCAAAGTTTTTTCTAAACTGTCATTAAGTGTCGAGTCTAAACTAGTATTTGGTGTTGTATTATTTTGAACTATACTTGGTTGAATTTTGCTAATAATTTTTGTGCAAAGCTGCAAACTTTCCGATATCTCGCTTTGATTCAGATCTGTTAAATTAGACTTTAACATAGAGACTAGTTTCCAAAATAAATTTGGTAGTATATTATTAATGTTTTCTGTATAAGATTCTATTGGAATTATGTCGAGTAAAAAATCTGTTAATATGCAAATTTCTAATATATGCGGAGGCCCGCTGCCTATTTCGCTAACTTGATTTCTATCTCTGTATTTATAAGTTTTAACGCTTCTTACAGCTTCAACGAATAATTTTTCTATGTAAGCCCAAATGTAGTGCCTTTGTAATGTGTTAAATAAGAGATTAGCGTTTTTAATCAACTCTGGGCAATTTTTCATAACGAACTGTTTACTCAATATATTATCATCATTTTTTAAACTAGTTAAATCTCCAGTAAAAGAAACGCATCTAGCCACGTTACTTTTATTCTTTTGTTGGTGAAAACAAGATAGGTAAAGCGTTCTAAAAACATCGTATAAGATGCTGTCAAGAATGACAGGTCCTATTTGTGGTTTATCGAAAAGAGATATTAGTAGCCTGTACGGTTTTATATCTATAGGTGTTTCTGCGCTACATTTTTTTAATATTATTTTTAAGGCGTCATTTAAAAGGTCATACGCTAGTGAATGATGTTCATGTGCAGTGGTTTCTTCTAATTCGTCATCTAATTGAACTGTGGGTAAGTTTACTTCAGTACCAAGCAACCAGGAATATAGGCGCCTAAAACAGATTTAAAATCAGTTTAATAATTTAACTGCTAAGACTGTATGTGCTTTTTTTTAACAAAATTACTTTTTTTAACAATACACGTTTTAAATATATTTCCGTTTATTGTACTTTTTAAATCAGAGATGGCTATGAAAGTCAAACATCGCTCACTCTCTATAGTAAATAATAAAGATTGAGATGCAGCGGTCATTTTGACTAACGTGGCGAGCACAAAGCTGAAAATTTGTAGATGTATAATTGAACACCAGTTGAATAAGGAAATAATGATCTGACAAGAATACCGCGGTTGCAACATCTACATTTAAACTTTTGAAAGTATCAAGTTTTTACAAGGCTAAAATATTTCAACATACCATTTTTGTTTAAAAGTTTGAAGTAAGAACTTTATTATAACTGATTCAACTATTCTATAACGTCATGACGTACTTCCAGTTTTTCGGAAGATACAGTAAATCGCATTTTATTTTCTATATTTAAGTTAGTTCACTCGAGACACTCGTACATAAAAATATCGCCTAATGGTGAAAACCAAATGTTCGATATTCTTAATGCTATTTTTTTTTTTTGTAAGAGACTGTACATAACACATGTAAGTTTATATACAGGGATGTTATAATTTCAAATAAAATCCATCCGGCAACGTCGCAAATATATGAATGGTGGGCTATAGAAATTTGAAACTTCCTCATACTAATGTTAAGAGTTTGTTTTATTTCAAACAGAACCGCTGATTCCAGTTCTCAAATACAGTGGACGAATTAATTTTTCAATAACACGTCACGAAGGTATGACAACCTCTTAGCTGATCGAGTGTTATTCACTTACCATGCATTAAGTGTAGCGATTACAATGTTGCCAAGTTGTAATCATTTTACGCAACTACGCGTCGACTGCTTAAATCTATATCTTTTTACCAAGACGGTCAAAAAATACATTACATTAGTTTTTAAAAAATATAGTAGGAACCGTTTTGAAATAAATGCATTGCTTGTGTACATGACAGGCTTCAAGAGTGTTAATTATGCACATTTTGATTGTTAATATCTCATTTCACAGACGGTCAAAAAAAAAATTTTTTTTTTTAGTTATGTAAAAGACACTTTCATTAACTTTATCTATACAGATAGCATACAAGCACTACTCACCCTGAACAGACCACGAATTTACTCGGGGTTAGTACTAGAATATCACGAAGCTTTGGCCGACGTATCCACTAACAATGTGGTCACCTTAAGATGGATCGAAAGTCACGCCACATCGAAAGGTAACCGTCTTGCTGATTCACTGGCCAAGAAAGCAGCCAATCAAATACTTTTTGGACCTGGCCCTTCTATTGGCCTAACAAAATCGGTAGTGACAGACCTAATTAAAGAACGTTCCCTTGTGAAATTTAAGAAAAGATGGGATGAAACAAGAAACTGCAGAGTTGCCAGGGAGCTTTTAAGTTATCCTGATAACACTGCAGCAAACAAATATTTGACTATGACTAGACAGAATATGCGCTTGGTCACGGGCATTCTGACTGGTCATTGCCAAGTACGGAAGCATCTCCATACAAGAAGATGATACCATCGAGCATATCCTCTACGATTGCCCGATGCTCTCATTTATTAGAAGATTTGTATTCGGCAACACTGGCCGATATAAGAGAAGCACCTCGTGGCGACGTTGTCAACTACATTAAATCAGACTGGCTCACGAGCTAGGAGGTGCCTATCATCTTAGGAGGATGCACAATGGGCCTAGTGAGGCCTAAGTGCCATGGGGTAACCCACCCTCCACACGTTACAGATACAGATAACCTTATAATTCAATTTTATTGAATTCTTAAGAAAAGTCGTTTTACGAGTGAACTACCTTAAAAGAAAATCCCAATTTTTTAATAAAAATGTTTTGTCAGCTGTCAAAATAACCGCCATATCGTCCGTGAACCGGCAACTCCTCCTAACTCAATGTGGACTAATTGTACAGAAGTACGTTAAAAACTAAATTAAATGTAAATGTAATTGAAATTATTTTTTTATTTTGTAACTAAAAAAATAGTATTGATATTAACCATTTAACATGGCACTGTAGAAGTTTTAGTTATTTCCTAATATTTTAGACTGCAATGTAAGATAGTAACAAATGCCGTCAATATATGCTTCACTTTAGTTAAAAGGTATTGCCATTGGAACAAAATAGCATTTAATATTTTGTTTTGTCACTTAGAAGATTTTGCACAATGGTAGACAATAACTTTTTGCAACAAATGGCGAATAGAATTTATTTTCGGTATTGCTGGTTCACGGACGATATAGGATATTATTTCTAAATGTGTAATTACTCGTTTATGGATGAATATATGGGAATCCATTACCTTTAAAAACGCTTTGTAAACCGTGTTCTAATTGATACTAATCCAAATTACACCATATCTTAACATCTTATTGGTTAACTTCTTAAAAATTCCACCTGCTCTTATATTAGTCATTATTTGAGATATATAATTATTTTTTGTTTGAAAGCTTCGAACAAGAACGGGAAGTAAGTCATGACGTCACAGAATAATTGATTCCAACATCCTAGTCAATTCATGAAGCGTCGGCATGTTGTGTAAAATCATGAATCACAACTTGCCAAGGCTTTTCATGAAGAGACCGTAGCATTTCGGCAAATTGTTTGTAACTCAGACTCTTGAGCACTTCGCCTACGGCGTCATGCCCAAATTTCGTCTTCGTGCGATATGGCCATCATATCCACTCTTGTTGCACAAACTACTATTTTCTGCACCCACATGGATATTAGCTGTTCTACGCACAGACTACAAAACGAAAAAGTATGCAATTGTGTTCAACTGAAAAAATATATTTCATATCCATTCTACCTAGTAAGAACACATTCACAGTAGATATTTCGTTACCAGGATACTAATATTTTTTTAAATTTTAAAGTGACAATTCTGTCAAACTAATAATTGTCAGTATATTTTTGTAGTTATTAATGTATTTCATAAGATATTTATCTATATTTAGAGATAAATAATCAATTTTAATAAAAGAATATGAAATAAATTTAATTATGAGTATTAATACTAAAAAGTTAGGTGTGTCCAAAGAGCCATGTAAAAGGTCCTGGGTTCAAATTTAGGATAGAAGACTAATTAAGTAAATTTTTTTCCAAGTTTATTTTATTTTATACAATTGTAAGTCATATTACTTTGAAATTAGTTATTTTATCTTTATAACTTAAAATAATATTAAAATTTTTAGATTTTCGATAATGGGTCACTGGAAGGAACATGTTCATCTATACAGATAGCAGACAAGCACAAGCACCCTGAACAGACCACGAATGTACTCATGGTTAGTACTAGAATGTCCCAAAGCTTTGGCCGAAGTATCCATCAACAATGGTCACCTTAAGATGGATCAAAGGTCACACCACATCTAAATCTGCGCCTAGTCACTGGTCATTGCCAAGTACGGAAGTATCTCCATATCATGGGGTTGTCAGAATCCGTACTCTGCAGAGGGTGCGAACAAGAAGATGAGACCACCGAGCATATTCTTTACGATTGCTCGACGCTCTCACCGGCCGATATAAGAGAAGCACCTCTTGGTGACGTTATCAACTACATTAAATCTGTAGGCTGGCTCACGAGCTAGGAGGTGCCTATCATCTTAGGAGGATGCACAATGGGCCTAATGAGGCCTAAGTGCCGTGGGGTAACCCACTCTCCTCACGTTACAGATGGGTCGTAGAAAAAATATATTATACAGCTCGAGTGGATTGTTCTTATCAAACTCAGACATCTTCGTGCGATATGGTCATCATATCCACTCTTGTTGCACAAACTACTATTTTTCAAGTACCAGTAAAATACATTATATAATCTACTGAAAAATGTTTTTTTCACATTTTTTACAAAGCCCGTGCATTATATGATTAGAATACCTATTGTGGTAATGATGTTAAAATTGAATAAAACCACAGGATTATTATACCAAATGTATACGTACGAAAAAGCAGTACTGTATATAAATATTATTCAATATGTTAAAAAATTAAATACAAATACTCTAAGTATTTGTTTTCACCTTTGGGGTTCGGGGTTGATCTTGATAATTCGTAGGGAGATTTTTGAGATTTGTTTCCGAATTTTTAAATTATTCAGCCACTTATTTTAGATATTTCTGATTTTTCGGATTTCGATTTACGATTTCATGAAAAATTCACTATTTTCAATTCAAAAATAGTACAGTACACATCTTTTCTTTTACAACCTCTGATAGTAAGAAATTAAGAATATTTTTCTTGACAAGGAATGAAACTAAAAATACACGCTAATTAACTGTGAACGTTTGTTTTTTTAAGTGGCGAAAAATATAAAGTTTGATTTTCAAGTTTTAAATAATTTTTTGTCTAATGATCACAGCTAAAACAATATTATTAGAATAGTAGGTAGACTAATTATATGAAAATGACCTTGAAAGCTAACTGAAACCTAAATTATACTCTGATTTGGTTTTTAAGATCTAGTAGTTTATTAAAAAAAGAAATGACTGAATAACTGAATCATCCATTAGGTGCGGAAAAATTTACAATGTGATTTACCATTTAGGTGCAATGCAGTAGGTATATTTATCATTACATTTTATGCATTTGCTGATAATTCGAATAAATAATAACAGTTAAACTACTAAAGATAAGCGTTACGAGCAATTATGAAATATATAAAGGCATGAATCTATTATGATAATTTTTCACTAAACACTAAACCGTCAATGAAATTTATTTCATAATTAAATTTAATTTTTTTTATTAAATATTTGGAAAATTAAAACAAGAATTGGCTATTTATGTAACCAGTTACGAAATGTCTTATTTTGTGCAACGTCCGAATATTTGCTGGTCAAGCGGAGCAAGGTCCCGCAAAATGTACTAGTTACACAAAACGGGAAATCGTAACGTGTTACATATAAGATTTTTTTCTACTTTTGACTAAATTATTTATAAAATGTGTTTGATAAAAAATGATTACCTATCAATTTTTTGAACTTTCAATCAAATATTTAAAAAACGAATATTTGGAAAAATGTTGGAGAAGAAATGTCGCATTTTATATTTTGAATTATTTGAATGAACACAAGTTATATCAAATGTTTTTTAAAAGAAAATATTTATTAATTTTGCTTTCGGTTACTTGAAGAATTTGAATATAGTAGTTTGGACAACAAGAGTGGATATGGACAATCCACTCGAGTTGTACAGTATATTTTTTTCTACGACCCACTACGAAAATTTAAAAAAATATTTTATGTTATTAATACAAAACAACTACTTTTAAAATAATTTATGAATTTTAATAATTTATAAAATAAAATAAATATGAAAAAAAAAAACATTAATTTATATAGCCCCCAGCCAGGAATCGATCCCGGACTTTTCGCGTGGAATGCAGAAGCTCTGTCCACAGCTCTACGTCCGCTTTTACAATTTTAATACTCGTAATTAAACTAGTTTAATACATATTGATTAAAATTTAATTTTTTTCAAAATATGGACCAAATAAAAATAAAAATGCTATTATTTATCGATTCTACACAAAAATAGGTCATTTTAATCTCAATAACTAAAAAACATCCTGACAATTAGTTTGACAGAATTGTCACTTAAAATCTTAAAAATAATAGTAGGTTGGGTGTCCAAAATATGAACTGTAATTGGTGGCTTTAATTTTTTTGCAGTGTTCTCACTACCTAGAATGGATATAACATATATATTCGTTCAGTTGAACACAACAGCATACTTTTTTGTTTTGTAGTATGTGCGTAGATAAGCTAATATGCATGTGGGTGTAGAAAAAAATTATTTCCAATTCCCAATGTAGCTAATTTCATTGCTTATCTAGTAAATTTTACTTTTTAATCAATAGGGCTTATTTTATTGTTTCTTTCAGATAATTTTAAGAAAGTGTAAGGATAGTTATTAACTATATCCCGTTTTTTAATAATTATTATGCAATATGATTCGGAGTCGGACGTGCCTGGTGGTATTGAAGAGGTTGCCAAAAGTGCAATTTCTTCTCTAATGCCAAATATGTGTATGAGTTACTGTTTAAAAAATTTGAAAAATGGTATGAAGAAAAGAAGGTATCAATAAGAAAGTATTGCAGGTCTTTTTTGAGGATAAGAAGAATTTCAAAGCGTTTATCCTATGGACAATATAATCGATGTTAAGAAAGTAATTGTCGTTAAAAAAGGTATAGATATAAAAGCATAGTCTAATAGTATTTTTGAAAAACAATCTGACAAATACCACACCAAGTCAAATATATTTTCCAAAGAAAATATTACGAAATTTTTTATGGAGGCATATTTTAACAATTATTTACTAGTTAAGGTAAAATATTTGGTTAATTTTTGGTTGTACATTTTTGAACTAACGATCTTTTGCAGATTGTCTTGATCGTGGGAGTAACCGGGGCATGTAGAAAATCAAAAACGTTTTTAGGCCTCCAAGACATTACATATACACTATTGGACAAAAGTGAAGCAATTTTATGATAAAATTAAATATTTAATTATTTAAAATAAAATAAGCAACCGTGGAAATCAAAATTCACGTAGTTTAAGTGGTCATGGGTGAAATGGCGCGATAAAGTATAACAACTTTTAGGACATATTTTTAAATTTCATTTAACAACTCAAAAATTACAAATATGGTTGAAGGGTTAAAACAAACAACATAAAAACAGGTTCTTATTAATTAATAGGATATCCATTATTAGCTATAAATTTTTGGCAACGACGCGGCATTGATGAAATTAAATTTTGGATAGTAATAGCCAGCATATTAATTCAAACTTCATTAATTTTATCAATTAAGAACTGTTTATTTGGAAATCTTGTAGTCCGAATACGACGTTCAACCTCTTCCCAAAGGTTCACAATGCGGTTGAGGTCTGGTGATTGTACTGGACACCGAAGAACCTGGACATTGTTCTCCCGAAACCACTCCTGAACAAGGCAAGATGAATGTTTCGGGTCGTTGTCCTGTTGGAATACAAATAGAAAAGGCATCTCCCGCTGAGCATAGGGAAACATATAGTTTTGAAGTATGTCCCTGTAGACGAAGCGATCCATAATGCGCTAGTTCAGTGATTATGTAATTATGGTTCCACTGACAATTAAAGTGACAGTAGATTTTTTGAGTGCCTTTTGTTCGTTTTGTTTACCTAAATTATATCGTTTTTTTCACTTTTATAAATATATTCCTAAAGTAAGTAGATAACATGTATCAAATATACAATCGTTTAGTTACCAATTACATACCTTTAAACTATTTTTTATGACCTGTAAACAATATTTAGAAATAAAATAAAAACAGTAAAAACGAATATGTCAAATTTATTGTTGTTTTTGTTAAAAGTTTGGTTAGAATTAAATGTCAGTGGAACCAAAATGACATCACACTGAACTAGCGCATCCCGTCTATAAAATGTAGTGGATCTACTCTACTCCACGAAAAACAACCCCATACAAATACACTACCTTGTCCGTGCTTTATTATTGACGTAACATACTTTGGGCACAGAAGTTTAAAGAATACTTCGGTGCTTTGGGTGAAATCTCGTTAATACGAGACACCTAACAGGTCTCATTCCATCACAATTAAAAAAAAATAACAACTTTCGTCGCTAAACAATACTTTTCCCCACTCTTGCACTGTCCAGTTCAAATGGTGTTATGCAAATTCAAACCTGGCAAGACAACGGTTTCTTGGCAGGAGGTCTGCTATAAAATTTCGCCTCAACTAATTTGGGCAAGTTAAGCTGTTTGGAAATCGCAATCTTACACTTCCCTTTTAAAAGGCGTTTACGACCATTTCTTGTACCTCTGTGCAGATTCGTTTTCCTTTTGGCATATTTATTTCAGCAAATAAGGAACTATTAAGCTTATTTTACCTGAAAAATGCCATTTTTACTTTCCTATCTGTATACAGATATAAGGAAAGTATAGGAATCATGATTTTTTTCGACCTCGAGTTTTCGACGGATTTTTACGTTTTGAGGTCCCCTGAATCCATTTTGACTATTTTCGCGATGCTGTCTGTGTGTCGCATAACTCATGAACCGATACACAGAAAAACACCAAATTTTAAACTTAAGCTTTGTTCCAGCGTCCAATGAACTGATTAGATTTTAAGCAGAGTCGGAACATCTGGGGGGTACTTTATGGGTGGTCATTTTTATATTTTATGGAATATATCTGTTATTTACGTTTGGGGAAAAAAATTGTTCAAATAAAAGTTACTTCTTATATTATTATCCATAATTTTTGTTCTATACAAAATTTTCCTAAAATGGTCCGTATTCGAGAAATTTGAGAAAATTGTAAATTTTGAAATTTAAAGAAAACTCAAAAACGGATAAAAAAACATTAAATCTTAAACTTAAGTTTTATTTCGGCCTGACGTGAAATTATTAAATTTTGGACAAAGTCGGAACATCTAGGGGGGTACTTTATGGGAGGCCATTTTTATATTTTATGGAATATATCTGTTATTTATGTTTGGAGAAAAAAATTGTTCAAATAAAAGTTACTTCTAATATTATTATCTATAATTTCTGTTTTATGTAAAAATTTCCTGAAATGGTCCGTATTCGAGAAATTTGACAAAATGTGCAAAATTCTGATTTTTATGAAAATTGTTGAACTAAAAGTTGTTTGCGATATCGATCTCTATAATTTTTGTTTATACATGATTTTTCTAAAATGGACCGTAATGAAAAAATTGTAGGAAATTTAAATTTTTCAGTATTTTAGTTTATCCTCTAAACATTTATAGAGATGCTGCAAAAGGTTGTACAAAATAGCCGGAAAAGCCTATAATAACTAGATAAGAAAGTCATGTGTTGGACACATCAGATTTTTAAACTTGCCTTTATCATAAACTCTTTTCCTTTTCCCAGAAACATCCCCCACATCACCGAGTACTCGGTAGGTAGAGAATACTCAACATGCATCACTAGGATGCGATTGAATCACGGAGGATTCGCCTACCACCTTTATAAAATAGGAGTACTAACCTCCCCTAATTGCACTTGTGATAATACCTCCGTAGGAGATCTAAATCACTTAATATTTGCATGCCCAATGTACGAACAAAATAGAAATATACTTATAAAAAAACTTTAAAAAAACTGGGACTCACTCTACCTCTAAATATTACATCTCGCCTTTGTTCGGAAAATAAAAACGTTTTAAATCAGTTAGATGATTATATAAAAAAAATCCAACATAAACATTTAAAGTAATTTTAAATACTAAAGGACATTACCATTTCCATCTATAGTAAGCTACCATAGTTAGAAGAATATTAAAATATTAATAAACACTAAATATTCTGTGGCAAATGGAGTCATTCCGATGCCAACATTAACCCAAAAAACAACTTTTCCTTTTGACCAAATCAAAGAGTTGCTATACTTTTGTCGCGCTAATAAAGTATATTGTGAAAATACATTATTTCATTCTTAACACATGCGTTTTGATTTTTACGGTTTTATTTTAAATTATTAAATATTTCATTTTAACATAAAAGTTGCTTTACTTTTGACCAATAGTGTATGAAGAATCGTATTTCAGAGTAAAAATTCCGAATCAAAAACAAAAGTAATTAGCGAATTTATAATTACAGAAGGCGATATAGAAAGACTGAACTTCATAGAGGTTAAAAAATGGCGTAACTCTTAAAATTATGAAAATGGGTTTAACCATTTCGGATGCATGGGTCAAAATCGTTAGTAGATCAAAGGATGTAACCAGAAACCTAAATTTAGTGCCTCAAAACAATCATGATAAAAAATATCCTGCAAGATGTTTTTAGTTTAAATTATATTAGGTTTTTCACTGTCCTGTAACATTTACATTTTGAGGGTTACGCCATTTGGCATATGAGGTGTCGATATATAAATCTGCCTCCGAAAATCTAAAACACAACAGATTCTTTATTAAATATAGCAATGGAAAATGTGGAATAAATACCATTGGGAAGTTACAAGTTACCAAAGATGATTGCAAAAATGGTGGATTTACACTATTTACAGGCCATTGTTTTAGACGACCCTCTGCAACACTGTTGGCAAATAATTCTGGAGCCTACCTTTTAAAAATAAAATAACACGGAGGCTGGAAATGGAATTCTGTGGCTGAGGAATAATAGATGGGTGAAAAATTCCATTGAAAATAAAAAAAGAATATCTCATCATATATTCGGGAAACCTAACAATAATAATACTAATGTATTAGCAGCAACTTCAAAAACTACTTCTGGCATTAACTCGATCAATATATACAATTAACATAAGAAATTAAACCAGTGTTTCAAATATAATTTTAAGAAAAACTAAAACAAATTCTTCAATAATATAAATATTATTTCTTCAGTTGTCTTTGGTTCTGTACATACGTCGATTCATATTCTTCTTTTAAACTCTATGCAACATCTCCTCTATACAGGGTGTTTCATAATATATGCGCAGGACTTCAGGACGTGATAGCTCGTCCAAAAATATGAATAAACGTTTCTATTAACTTACCCTCTAAAATGCACCATTTTCGAGATACAGGGTGTTGAAACTGAAAAAAAAAATTCTACGCCACTGGAAAAAGTACGGTTTTGAGACGCTCATTTGAACCGCCAATGTTTTCTACACAACAAAGGTACTCTTGGTCATACGCTCTAAAGTCGACCGTTTTCGAGAAAAATCTAATTTTGTTTTATTTCCAAAAATTGACATTAAAATTTGATTTTTCTCGAAAACGGTCGACTTTAGAGCGTATGACCAAGAGTACCTTTTTAGTGTAGAAAACATTGGCGGTTAAAATGGGCGTCTCAAACCGTACTTTTTCCAGTGGCGTAGAAATTTTTTTTTTTAATTTCAACACCCTGTATCTCGAAAATGGTGCATTTTAGAGGGTAAATGAATAGAAACGTTTTTTCATATTTTTGGACGAGCTATCACGTCCTGAAGTCCTGCGCATATATTATGAAACGTATATTACTTTTGTTGCATAACTGCGATAATTATTCTCAAGCACTTGTTGTCGGGATGGCTTAAAATTAAATCACACATCAAAAAATTTTGCAAAATGTAATTTTGATGAAATAAATCTAATGTAAGCAAATTTTTCGTTTTCCTCTTCAATAGAGTCATACTATTAGCCTGTATTCAGGGAATGTGTCACGAAACTAAATAGTTATTGTAGGTAAACGTCAAATCGTCGACATTCATATCTATTGCTTCATGCCAATCCTATAATTTTAATTTTCATATATTTATCATCACAGTTTTTATTTTCTTTTTACAGAGTGTTAGTTTCAAGAAATTGGGTTATTTTGAATGTTATATTATGTTGGGATTTTTATTTCTTTTTATTTCCTCAACTGGTGACATAATGAACTTTTCGTAACCAGTTACATAAAATAGATCATTCTGATACTTGCTGCGATTACAAAAAATGTTACTTCATATATCAAAATTAGAAAAGAAAATATTATAGAACATAAATTGACAGTACCTGTTTAAAGACATGTCCCTCCTCAAAATTGTCGTTAAAGCAGCAGTTACTAATCGAACCATGTCAGCATATAGTAATTGTTTATTTTGCATCGGAAAACATACCATTAATAAGTCTAGTGCTGATCTTTGAACTAACACACTAGAATCTTGCACTGCAGCACATAAACCAGTCACCTAAATTAAAAAAAAAATACATTTTTTAGAAGAATATCAAAAATGAAATACATATTTCCAAATTTCGCAAAAATACTTGTTTAATTGTTAAAACCTAAGTGTCAATATAATAAGTTTTGATATTGACCGCTTTCAACGTTTAGAGTATATCTACATCAACCGACAATGTAATGTATATTGTCAAATTATACTTACCATAAGACCAATATCATTTCCCATTAGATGAAGTTGGTCTTCCATGGACAATTTTTTACTATAATGAGCTAATACATAACTAATGGCAGGTAATCGGACTGGACTGTTATTAGCTACGCATTGCCAAATGCAAGTATAAAAATAAGGGGCCTCCACGCCCTCACACACATTTTCTAATAATAAGTTAGTCCTAAAAAACGTTTAAGTAAAATAAAAATGATCTAATAAATCCTGTATGTAGGTTTACCTTTCAAAATGATCGGTTCCTGTATCAAGACCTAGTAAAATGCCACTAAGAAACCCGCTTAGTGCAGGTCGCAGTCGATCTCCAAGAGGTATAAAATGTGTTTCGTAAATTGTCAATAATGTTGGTCTAATATTCATGGCAGCGTGTCCCATTAATGGAAAAAGTCCTGCAAAAAAAATCATTATTACGGATTTTTCTCACAAACGTTTATATATATTTTTTTTAATCTTTATTCCGGGACATTAGTTACAGAAAAAGCGAGTAGTAAAAGGTTCTTCAATATAATTACGAGAATAAGTGTGAAAAATGTAAAATTATAAGAATATTTTTTATACATTTCAAGCCAATTTTTGTATTTTTTATACTCTTCACACAGTAGTCTGTGAAGAATAGCGAGAAAAGTAACAAAAATACGAAAATCAAGAAAATAACCCAGAAGACACAATAAAAATTGTAAATAAGTGTTGAAAGTAATATGACCGAGGCCGAATACTTATTTACAATTTTTGTTGTTGTATTGTTAAACATATATGACACATAAACTTCATGTATTTCCTCACAAATGTAAAACCATTTTTATCGTGAACAAATTCATGAATTTATTCGCGAATTTCTTCAGGAAAATTTTTTATTGTCAGATGTAAAGCGCGCATAACGGTTTATCGCTATTACGCCCTTTATACGCTAAGCAGAGTGATTTACAATTCATTCAATCGTCCTAAAAAATAGTATAAACGCTCTTTCATAAAAAAACCTTAATTAAAATAACAATGAGAGAATGTTTAGAGCCTTCTAGCAACACGCTACATTTACAAAATGTTTTGAAAACAATTTAATAAACCGATTATAATGGTTAAATTGTGTTTACCAACCTTATTCGAATTAAAAATACATACAATTGAATAAACCATGAAGGTTAACAACCCCCTTGAGTGAACAATAATAGAACAAAACAGAAATTGTTATTGCAGAGTACGTATTTAATTTCTCGATTAAATTTTCAGAAAGTCCAGTTTGAGTTCATTATGTAAATAATTTAAAGAAGTGTTGACGTCATTTAACGCCGAAGAAATTAATAGGTTAGGTACATTATTATTGATCAAATATTTTCAATCGGAGGCAATCTAAATAATTGGACTATAAATAATATTCAAAAAAGTTTTCCATATATAAATGCGAGCCCATCTAGTTTACATGCACGCGCTTTTATACTGTAAAATGCTTTAGAGTTGAGTATATCAAAGCAATCCGTTACACTGCCCTCCTAAGCCAAAAAGCAGTATATAAAAAAAATATTTTTTTTTTATTTTTTAACACATCGGATAACTTCAAAAATTCCGCATCAGATGATTTTAGAAAAATAGCAAAATCTCACTAAGGACATTAAAAAAAAGACATGACTTGACATATATCAACTTCACTTGCATTTACTAAAAGGCTTCGGAATATGCCATTATTACTATACTCGGAACAAATATTGGAGAAGGTGAGTCATATGCATGATCAACACTGTTGTCTATGAATCAAAATTCCGACAGAGTCAGCATAGGCGTCGTATCAAATACCACATAATTATTTATTATTTATTAGGTCTTTGTTAGTAAACTTTATTAAATTTGTTTGTCAACATCTTTATTTAAAAAAAGATGAGGCGTTAAGTATACGTTTTTGATAGTTTTCAAGAAATGAATATATTTATTCCCGAATGACTTCGTTATCTGTGTTTAATGGTTTTAAAATGTGTTTCAAGTAAATAAACGACAGACGGGTTACAGATTGATTATTGTCAGCACAGGCACAAAGACAGTTGAAAACTAACTTTCGACGAAGTTAGATTTGTATCGCTTTAACTATTTACGATAATTATTTTATATTTTATAAACACTTTTTTGTATAAGTGCTCTTTTCTGATATACGAGTAGGTGTTCATGTTTGTGCCTTACAATTTGGTAGTGGTAGTGCATATTCGAGGAGTTATATTTATTGTGTAGTATATTAGGTAGGTACTTTAAAAGTTTATTAAATAGTAAAATATTGGTGTCTTTATAAATTTAATAAAAACAATTTAATAGTAGAATTATATTGTTACAATAGTAATGGATTCAGAGGCGGGTCCAAGTGAAACCCAATTACCTCGGCGAAAGCCCTTATCAAAGGATGAAAAGAACATTATATGGAAAGTGTACGATGGGCTGAAACAGACACTTCCTACAAATGAAGCTATAAACCGCAGTTCTTTTTTAACTGGAATATCTGTTTCAACAATTGAACGTATTGTACGCGAAAAGACAAAAAAGGCTCCTCAGAAGCCCCTAAAACGCATACCCGTGGTCGAAAATTGTTGAAATTGGACGATAACCAAAAACAAATCATTCAAAGAACTGTATATTCTTTTTTTTTTTTTCGAAAACAAAGCCCCAATACTTAAAGTTGTTCTTACGAAATTAAGAGAAAACGTAGAAATTCCATTAATGAGCCGTAAAATTATACGAAAAATTTCATGGGGCCTAAAATTTCGTTTTGTCAAACGGTGTAGGAAATCAATTTTAATTGAGAGGTCAGATATAGTGTCCTGGTGACGGCGTTATTTACGAAATATTAAAGAGTTTAGAGCCGCTAAAAAAAAGATATACTATCTCGATGAAACCGTGAGTGAATGCTGGACACACGGTATCTAAGATATGGCAAGATACTTCTGTAACTAGTCATCGCCAAGCTTTTATAGAGGGATTATCTACAGGTTTGAAAGCACCATCAGGTAAAGGACAGCGCCTAATTGTTACCTATATCGGAAGTGACAGTGGATTTTTGGAAAATTGCGCTCTTGTCTTTATATCGAAAAAAACAGAAGACTACCACGAGGACATGAATGCGGAATGCTTTGAAAAATGGTTTACTGAAGTATTACAGCGTGTAGAACGAAATTCAGTTATTGTACTAGATAACGCTTCTTATCAAAGTCGGCGAGTTGAACGCATTCCGATAATGTCCAGTAGGAAAGCGGATATGCAAACCTGGCTGCGGGATAAAGTAATAACATTTACTGAAGAGATGCTTAAAGTAGAATTAATGGACCTAATAAAGGAACACCGCCATAAATATATTCAATATTTTGTCGACACAATGGCTCGTGATCGTGGTATGACGGTATTAAGACTTCCCCCTTATCACTGCGAATTCAATCCTATTGAACTAATTTGGGCGCAAGTGAAAGGGTTTGTAGCTCGAGAAAATAAAACTTTTTAAAATAGCTGACGTTCAAAGTTTATTAAAAACCGGTATAGAACGTATAAAACCTGAAGATTGGCAGAATGCTATTTCCCATGTAATTAAGGACGAAAATAATATGTGACGCTTGGACGGTATGATCGAAACGGTAGTTGAACCTTTAGTCATAACTTTAAGTTCCGACGATAAAGACGATTCCAGTGATAGTTCTGCAGAATCAATGGATTACGAAACTTCATAGATTTAGAATTTAAGTAAGTGATACCAAGCTTAATTTACATATTTTTATAATAAACAAAATACAATTATAAACAGAGATGAATTATTATAACAAAAATAGATAACCAACTTACTTTCATCTAGTAATATTCACAAATACCCATTTAATTTGCCAATATAGTATTTCTGTGACACTGGAAGAGTGCATTTTGATATAATAACGATACCTTTTGCAGTTTTAAGGAGCACCTTCTTCAATATTTTGTTCTAGTATATTACCCCATTTAATTTTCCAATAGTGTTTCTACGCCACTGGCATATTATTTACATATTTTAACAATAAACAAAACAAAATTATAAACATAAAAAATTATTACTACAAAAATAGATAACCAACCTACTTTCATATAATATTATTTACTATTACAGCATTTAATTTGCCAATAGTTTTTATACGCCACTGGCGTAATTCATTTTGGCAATAAATATGCATTTACGACTAGTTGGCACGTGATTCCGATAACTTCTGCAGTTTTAGGCGCGTGATTCCATTCATTATGCTCTGGTATAGTATGATTGTTGTACGTGAACAGGAATGAATCACCTTATTCAATATTTTGTCCGAGTATAAGCTAAATAGCTGCATATCCATATACGACTCAAGAACTTGCGATAAAGTCTAGATTATAAATACGTTTAGAGGGCGTAAGGTGCCCCTTTATCGCCCGCCGACTACAATAGTGTACTATTCAACGAGCGGGTAATAATGGTTATTACCCACGAGGATGAATTTTGCACTACGAGCCGCAGGCGAGTAGTGTAATCATCTGATTGAGTAATAGCCATTACCAGCGAGTACTACTATACTTTTTCTATGATTATTAATTTAAATAATAAAAAAGAGTTATGCAATATTTTATTTCATTTATTTGTTCCAAAATTAATTATGAAATTAGAATAGTTTTGAAAATTAACAGAAGCTTTTGAATCCAAATCAACAGTAGTAGTTATATTTCAACTGGTCAACTGGTTTTCCGTGTAGGTTGTAGTTGTGGTCGAATTTTGATGAAAATAATTAAGTAATGGTTGAAAATAATTGAGTAATGAAAGATATAAAGTAATGAAAAAAAAAAAAAAAAAACTGTATGAGTAACCACTTACATTAATCAATAGAAAGTGGATGTATAATATGTACTTATATTGTTAAAAAGTCATAGACAAAATTATTTTTTTTATTTCTTTTAAAAATTCACATCTAGTTAGTAAAACAATAGCTATTTGTTAATAAACGATCATTAAAACGGTACATAAATAACTATTAATTTTGATAAGATTATTTATAAAATTGTGTTTTGGTAAAAAATTACTGATATCTAGGCAACCAATATTACAACTTTCTTGTATTGTTAGTTAAATATGTTGTTGACAAATAAAAAATAATATTAATTTAATTAATTAATTGTTGTTGTTAATGTTTATGTTGTTTGTTAAAGTAATTTAGATGTCAAGGAAGTGGGTTATTTTGTGGTGTGTTTGTATTTTAATCATATTGTGCTGATTTAGAATGGAAAATAAGAATGAAAACCACTTTATTATCAGGTTGTAAGTTTAACCAAATTCTATTTTTATAAGTCAATCTGCCCTTCTTTGGTATTAACTTTCAATTATCAATAATAATGTATATTATTGATTTAAAAAAAAAGGTTTATTTTTATTTCTTTTCTTTTCGCAACTAGTGGCATAATGAATTTTTCGAAACTAGTTTCATAATGTTTCATTATGCAACTGGTTGCGTATAGTAGATCATTTTGACATTGCGCTTACAAAAAATGTCACTATATATGTCAAAATTAGAAAAAATAATTTAAATGAATCCAGAGATACTTTTTTTGTGTGTCATCGGCTTTAACTGCTAAGATTATCTCGCCTCGTGTTCTGTGCAGGCTTTGTTACTGTTTCCCAGCGCCACTTTAGGAACAGCACTGTTAATTAGAACCCAACGTGAATGGTTGAGTGGGGAATCTTACCAAGGCATCAGAATTAATTTTAAATAATTAAATTAAATATAAAAATCCCGGCCAACGGTGGGATTCGAACCTGGGACCCTTGGATCCGCAGGCAGAGACTCTACCACTGAACCACCCACCCCCTTCAGCGATACCTTAATTTTTTTAAGACCGACCAGAAAGTATACACTTTTTGAACAATTTTTCGTCCAGAAAATAACGTTTTGCCGTTCAAGACCGGAAAGTAGACGTTAGGGATCAGTAAAAGCTTTTTCCGCCTACCTCTATCCAAAGTATACATTTCCTGACCTCATTGCAGGGAGCAAAGTCATACTTTTACTCCCTAGGGAGGAAAAGTAAAAGTGACGTCATGGTATGTCATAAATGAAATAGCTTATACGGCATTGACGACCTAAACTATATTCTATTATATAAGTATGAATTTTACCGTTTATTTATAGAACACCCTGTATTTTGCAAAATAGTAAAAATCAGTAAATTGTTATTTTAATTTAACGATTTTTACATTAATAATTTGACTTCAATTCATAGATTCATCCGATTTTCGAATTTAGGACAGAAATATTATAGCATGCTATGGTCGATTGACAGATCAGTTTTAAAGTGTGTTACGCTATAATATATCTACAAAATATAAAATAATATTTAAAAAATGAGTGATTCAAGCGAATTTAAAGATATAAATAATACACCACCGGATATTTTGGAACAGGTTAATGCAACAGTTCAATCTCTATTACCCCAAAAATCTAAAGAAAAATACGAAAAACAGTATTTACATTTCAAGCAATGGGCCGAAGAAAAGCATACTCGTACTTACTCAGAAAAATAATTACTCTACCACAAATTAAAAATATGTAGGATGCAAGAATGAAAATAACATGCCTATAATTTATACTATACCTACTTCATAATTTTAGTTCTTTAATAAATTTTGTTTATTAGTTTCATAAATAAATTATTTAAAAATGACTTGTTATTTGAGGGAGGCGGAAAAATCATATGTATTACATGGGAGTAAAGTGCCTTTTCCTCCCTTGGATGTTTACTGCCCTCCGCTTCGCGTCGGGCAGTAAACTTCATCCTGCGGGAGGAAAAGTGACACATTCCTCCCTATTAATACAAATAGCTATTACCGGTCCCTGTTTTTTATTTTTCCGATCCCTCTTTGATAATACAGTCAGCTTTAATTTCGTTACTAAGGTAACATCATTCCGATTTATTGCCAAGTAACAGTTCTTTGATTTTTAATTTTTTGTTTATGTCAAACTTGTTTTCGCAACATTTGCCGAACTGTTTGGCTACTATGTCAACATAATTCGTCGCCTTTATCACGAAGTGACCTAACCAACAATAATCAAAAAAATGTTTTTTTGTGCGGATGAACTAGTCTTGAACTACTTTATCATCTCACGAAGTGGCACATCTACAACCTTAATAGTGCATGCAATACAGCATATTCTGTGTCCTACCTGCAATAACGCAGAATATTTTCCTCACGAACTGTTCTAAGTGAGTTCAGATATCTTAATGAAGTAAAATAATATGTGATCCACAGGATAAATGCATCCTAACTGAACAGATGCTATGTTTATTTTGTGTAAAATCTTATGACTGTACATCGACAACTTCAAGAACTTATACTTGCCCAAGATGTACAATATGTTTTTGGAGCATCTTGAAACAAATTTTACTAACAAACCGAGTTATAGTACGTACCAAAAAATATTTAAAGAGCAAAATTTACCTTTCTACAATCCAAAAAAGAATCAATGTTCCCTCTATATAACTTACTTTCAAGGAGATCTCACTGTAAAAGAAAATTTAAAAGACAAGTACCCGCGGCATATTCCAGTGAAGCAAAAAGTACGAGAGTTAAAAGCTGTAGACAAAAAAATAGAAAAAAAATCATTTCTTTGTGGAATTTTCAATTTACAAGTTATATAGGTACTTGCCAAGAAGCAAAGAGAATGCTATTTACTACAAAACAAGATTAGCAACATTTAACTTTATACTTTTTACAATATTGGTACCAAAGAATGTCTTTGCTTTCCATTGAATGAAAATTTGAGTAACAGAGGATCTTCTAAAATCTCTACATGTATTTATAAATCTTTGGAATATTTTACGAATGAAGACCAAATTACTACCCTTTCTTTCTACTCGGACCGCTGCTATGACCAGAATAAAAATCTTCTGATAATTGTGAAAAAATATCACTAAGGTTTTTCGGAACAAACCATGGGCAGAGTGAGGGATACTCTGCTCATAGTACAATAAATATTGCCATAATAGGTGCTGGGGATTTTTTTGAACCCTCACAACGGTACCTAATTTTTCGAAGAGATATGCCTTCTAATTTCTTTTTTAAACGAAGTTATTACCACCAAGAGTATGACAGTTTAAAAAAAAAAGACTGACAGAAAATATTTGTGATATTAAATTAGAATTTCTCGACACAGAACCAGTAAAACTAACAAGCAAGAAGTATTCTGACCTAATCTTTGTAAGTCAAAGTCAAATGTCCGTGGTTCGATTACATGAATTGCAGAAATATGATCAGGAATTACCTCATGAAGAATAATAGTTTTAAACGCAATTCCAACTATTTTTTATTTATTAGTTTTCAGTTACCTTTATTTTTTTTTAATAAAAACATTAAACATATTTTTTATTTGTTTGTCATTATTCATAAACCTGTACTAAATATAATCAAAGGCAGATAAAACATAAATAATATTGCATAAAAACAATGACAACTAAATTAATAAAATATACTTAATTAAGGTCTATCTGAGAAAATTGTTTGTCACTAAGTGGCATAACTGAATATTTGATTTTTTTTAAAAATCCCAAGGGAGTTTGGCTAATCTGGAATTACCAAAAAATAAAACAAGGCCATGATAAAATTTTGAAAGTGTAAACTCTAAATCCCTCTATATTATGTGGATCTGAGAATTACATATTTTCGTTTTATTGCTTTCCTGTAAAATTTACTATTTGCTACTTATGCCACTTCGTGATGAGGGCGACGAATATGTACAATAAGAAAATATTTTTTTTCTACTACCGTGCGTAAAGTACGTACTTTACGCACTCCACTAAGTGTGTAAAGTTGTACTTTTTTTCACTAGTGGGTAAAGTAAAACTCTTTACGCACTAGTTAAAAAAAGTAAAATTTGACAAAATTTGTACATAACAACAAAATATAACGTTTTATTTTATTTTTTTGCTATCTCCTTCTAAGACAAATAAATAAATTATTTTTGCTTATATCTATTTAGTGTCCAACAAATTATCAACAGTTTATTTTAATTATAATTTTCTCTAAATGTCATCGATTTAATTAAAAGTAAACATACAGTGTATGTCGATTTTGGTAAAAGTAAGTTGGTCGTGGCTGTGTGGATTAGAAGAACTGTCAATCTCTAAACTTTTAATTAGTACCTACCTTATAACAGAACACGACAAAAGTATACTTAAGTTCAAGATTATTAGATTCTAAAGCCAATTTAGCATTTTTTTAAACTCAATCAAGTTTGAGAAGGTAAAAAGTTTTACTTTTTAATGTTTGTTTACTTAAATTCAAATTTTATTTGCAGTTTATTATATCTGTCATAATCGATATGGATTCAAATTTATCTAGCGATAGCGCATTTGATAATACTCCCCCAGATATCTTATGCAGTGCACAAAAGGCCACTGAAAATTTATTGCCAGAAAAATCTGCATATATTTATCAGCAAAAATACAATGCATTTATAGAATGGTGTAGGAAGAATAAGGTGACAAAATATTCGGAAAACGTTATTTTAGCATATTTCTCTGATGAATTGAAGAATTGCAAAGCTTCTACCCTATGGTCGATTTATTCTATGCTTCTTAAAATATAAAAACAACGTTGATATTTCGAAATTCAACAAGTTAATAGCGTTTCTCAAACAAAAAAATAAAGGTTATAAACCAAAAAAATCCAAAATTTTTAAACTAGAAGATCTAATTAATTTTCTGTTGAAAGCTCCAGATTCCAAGTTTTTAATGATCAAAGTAAGTAAATGCCTCAGTAAATGCTTGAATGCTCAGTATAAAATTAAAATATTCTGTAAAGTTTTGCAACGAGATGTGTGTTCGTATGGTGTGTTACCTAACAAAATCAGTTGCTGTCCTAACAGGCCACCGGGGTTGTTAGGCAGCACATTATACCTAAAACTTTTATATTTTTTACAATAGCATTTATTTGGAGTTTTACATGCGCAACGTCAAGATATTTCCTAATGTTTAATAAATTATTTGTAACATTACAATATGTTATTTTTTAGGTAGCTTTTATAATTATTGGAATTGCAGGAGCTTGTCGCCGGGAAGAATTATGTAAAATGACAATTAACGATGTGGAAGATAAACAAACAGTGTATATTGTCAAAGTATCAGAAACCAAAAATGGAATAGAACGCATTTTTACGATTTTAAATCCAAATAATTCTGCAGTTGATTATTTATCTTTCATAAAAAAATATACCTCATTAAGATCATCAAATATAAATTGTAACAGATTTTTTTTAAAATTTGCAAATGGAAAATATTCTAAACAGCCTGTAGGGATAAATACTTTTGGTAAAATGCCAAGTGTTATAGCAACGTATCTAAACTTGCCCAATCCAACGGCTTTTATAGGACACTGCTTTAGGAGGTCTTCAGCCACTATGCTGGCAAATTCTTGAGGAGACCTTCTAACGGTCAAAAAACATGGAGGATGGAAATCATCTGCTGTTGCAGAAGGCTACGTAGACAGCACAATAACACAAAAAAACAAAATTTCTAATAAAATTTTGATGGATGACAGTATGCCATCCACTTCCAAACAAAGCTACAATTTTACCGTTGACAACTCTAATGAAGAATTAGTGGACCACTCGACAGTGAAACTAGAGTTACACAAAATATTTCAACCTCTTTACTTGAAAAGGCCAAATCCATACCACTCGAAGCTCAAAATAGGGACAGAAGTAATATCACAACATTTTTCAAACACTGTGCTGGAAAAGGCCAAAACCTTAAGTTTTGGTAATTGCAATAATTGCACATTCAATATTAATATTCATAAGAGTTAAAAACCTATTTTTTTAAAATATTTCTTCATTTGTTAGTCATTTTGTTCTGTAAGAATTATAAATTTGTAAAGTTCCAATAAATTTATTTTTGTTGCTGTGTAAAATTTTTGGCACATTTTACTTTTTTCACTAGTGCGTAAAGTAAAATACTTTTTTTCACTAGTGAAAAAAAGTAACTTATATATTTCTAATATTAGTGGATTATGTGTACGGTAGTAGAAAAAATATTGTATGCCACTCGTGTGTAAAGTCCCTTTTTTGACTCATGTGATTCACATTATTCAAAAAAGGGTAACTTTACACACTTGTTGCATAAATAACTATTTTCTCGCAAAAGAATATCTTCTTGCACTATTTCAACTTTATTTTCCTTCTTACAATTCACAAACAAACTTGTACTGTAATATGTCACCTACCGAACTTGTAACGTAAAATACTATTTTTGTCTCGAGGGAACGCGAAAACAACTTTTAGAAAATGTGTTTTTTCTCGAAACTCGTTCCAATTGAGATACCATTTTTTGACATAGGAGAGCAGAATTATTAGTGTGACGAAAGTTGTGTTCCACTGGAGCCGTATTCTGCAACTATGGCAATAGGAGTGTGCGTACTCTCTCACGATTTAGCCTTGCTGTGCATGTCACTTGACTAAAATTATAAGGAATTATGTAACGACGAGAGCAGTGTTGCAAGACGTACGATAATTTTCATTTTTTACGATATACTGAAAAAAAGTTGAAAATTGTCCAATTTTTCGGATTTTTTATTTTCCAACTTACGAGCTAGATTGAATTTCTGTTGCATAGACACGTTTAATACATGTTATATATATTATTAGATTCGTAGAAATAAAAATATTTTTATTCACAGGATGGTTCACAAATGTATGATGGTAGTTTTTTTGCAAAATTTCACTAATTCTACTGTAATGTCAGGCAAGCATATTTTCAAAAAGTACTACTTAATACGGTGTTTTGTTGACCAAATATTGCTCAATACACATTTCTTATAATGAGAACCACAAAATAAAATTATTTTTTAAAGGATTTCTTCAAAACCCTGTACTTATGAATTGATTTTTGCGAAAAGTAATATCACTACAATATGTGTACCTCTAAGCTTCAAAGGCGGCTAATTTGTTGGAAGATATTCTATTTTAATAAAAGTACAAAAACCACGAACACCCTAAAAGTTCCCCGGTCAAATGTATATAATAATTTTAACACAGTCTTAAGAGATGAATTTTAAATCCGATACTATTACCAGTTTTTGAGATACAGGGCGTTAAAGTGAAGAATTGCTGATTTTAGTGAATTTTTTCTTCAAACTGCAAAGCTAGATTGTCTTTATGTAGAATATATAAGTTTTAATGAGATGTCCATTACAAGGGGCAGTTTAAAAACGTTGCAATTCGTGACCAAAATATTGGGGATTCACAATGACAGTATATAGATCTCAATACAGACTTAGGTAAGAAACTTTTAGTGTTTTCGACAGGTATAGGGACAGGGTGAATAAGTAACAATATATTTTTGCAAACACTTAATAACTATAGTTGCACCACAGATAAATTATTTCATTGAGTTAATATATTTTTAAACAGGGTGAACCATCCAGCCAGCCACCAAAATATAATTATGTTCTGAAATTATTAAAAATACGACCTTGCATTTTTTAATGACTTTTGAGTAAGTTAATAACATTACATTAGGTATGTAACTATAAGATTTTAAAATATACAGGATAATCTGTTTCTATTAGAACACCCTGTACAATAAATGTGTAGTGTATATTTTGTTGCCAAAATACCATATTGTGTAGTATTTTTTTAACAATATGCTTCCCTGACGTCACTGTAAAATTAGTGGAAAAACTACCGTGATACATTTGTGAATCTAAAAATATTTTTAATTGTACGTATGTACTAATTTATTACTAAAACATGTAGTAAACGTGTATGTACAACAGAAATTCAATCTAGCGCGTAAGTTTGAAAAGAAAAATTTCGCAATTTTCAACTTTAACATACAATAACATACCAAAGTTTCAGAAAATTTGATCGGTCGCCTCTTTTCATAAAGAAATAAGTGCGGGGTCCTTTGGATAATGGATGTGTAAGTTTTAAACCTACATATGAAATGATAAAATTCAAGACATCTTTAAAAATGTATAGACAAAAACAATTGGAAGATTAAAATCAGAAAGGATCACAAGAAGAAATTATTTTTGAAACTTAAGCCGAGTAAGAATAGGTTAAGTGTTATTTTTTATTTTATGTTTATTCGATAAAATTATTATCAAATTATCCTAACCCCATAAACTCTTCTATTAACGAGCCTCCGATAACGTCACACTAGTAAGGTCAGTTTTGTACGATGAAATTAGGTATCTTGATAGTTAACTTTTAACAAAAACAAACCATTTTGTCAATGAATTTAACATATTACCAATATTACTACTTTCTTGTATTGTTAGTTTCATATGCAACATTTTATTGATAGAACATAATATTATTTATTCATTCTCAACTACTTTTAGTGTTTATATGGCTTATTAAATTTAGTTTTCAAAAAAGTGGATTATTTTGTCGTGTATTGTGTTTTAATTATCTTGTGCTTATTTAGAATGGAAAATAGGGACCAAAACAACTTTACTACTTAGGTATGAGTTAACCTGCCCTTCTTTGATATAAACTTTCAAAAATGTATATTATTGATTTTAAAACTAAAAAAGATTTATTTCTAATTTGTTTTCTGTTGGCAACTGCTGTTATAATGAATTTTTAAAAATCAGTTTCATAATGTTTATCATTATGCAACTGGTTGCGTAAAGTAGATCATTTTGACACTTGCTGCGATTACAAAAACTGTCACTTTATATGTCAAAATTAGAAAAAATAAATTGTTTTTATTAGGTTTTACTATATGGTATCACCTTTAGTTCATGAGATATAGCCATTGTAAGTTTTTAAATTGTATCTAGACCCATATATTTCGCATATGTACATTTCTGATTATTCTCAAATTCAATTTATTGGAAACACTGCATAATCCTGAGCAATACAGAAAATGGCTGAATCTCGGTTGGAATGATACTAAATATAATAATAAATAAGCGGTGCGAACGCTAAGGCCTCCTACCTATAGGGTCTTATTATTATAATCGTGTTGACGAGAAAATTTTCTTACCCCAACTTTTTAATACTTTTTTGTACGTTTTCAACCACTCTAGTCCGAAAAATCATTAAAAGTTGTCTGGTTATCTGTGCGTGTGTATGTATGTGCGCCGATACGATAACTCTAGAACGAAAGGTTCGTTTGACTTGCAGTCTTTACTTTGTAACTATTAGTCGAGGACTTGATTGATTTTCAAAATTTTTGGTTTAACTTTGGTGCTTTAAATATCATTGTTTCTAAAATATAGTAAATTTTTTATGCAGCACGTTTACTGGAGTCTATTTTTACATTTAATTACATGTAAAAGTATAATAGGTAAATGTACCAATGGGAAGGCTAAATGAGTAAAAAATCAAAATAGATTTACATACGCAAGCTTAACGGGTAAAGGGTCTAAATATGTTTAATAAATAAATTGTTTTAAGTTCAATCAATTTGCATACTCAAAAAGCGAAGTGATAAGATTCTTAAAAAAAAACAAGGCTAGCAATGTAAAGAACCTCTCCGTAGGTTAGTCTAAATATCGTCAATGTTTCACAAAACCAAAAATTCAACATCTCAATACTTATCATCTTTCAATCTTTCGTTCAAAATTTCATCGTTTCTAGTTTCTTTTATGCTACGAGTTTTCCCGTGGAGGCCCTAGTCCCGATAAGGTGGGAACCACCAATTTAGTGTCCCTCGAAGTATTATTGTCTTACGCAGACCCAAAGGTATGATCTTGACAGTACTGTATATCATCATGGATTTGCTTTGCATTTAACTGATTTTCAAGATTTTCTATTTTGAAACCGACTTCACTTTAACGAAACACAAATATCACATTGACTTTGAGACTCCTAATGGAATATAACAAAACTTTACAACTAATATGTCAAAACTATGTAGAATTGAGCGTCATATAATAAAATTGTTTAGCACCATGGGTATCAGCTTCGTATTTATTGAAAAACATAAAAATGATAAATATTGATAACGTTATTGCGGGTTTTAAGTTTAAAAATAAGGAGAACAAAGCAAAATAAATGTCCATAAAGATATTTGTTGTGTATGTTTTGTAACCTGCTATCATACCCGCATCAATATATTTTAATAACGTACCCAATATAATATTTTTGGACAATTACGTGAAATACGTAATAATATTTAATGTGGGTAAAAAAGTAAAAAGGTAACTAGTAATAAAATTACAGTGGTTTTGCTTTTATTATAATTGTATTCTTTCTTCAGCAGAACAAAATCATTTTTGAGGACAGTTCTCACTAATAATGGCTTATCGGAAAACCAAAATAAATTTTATGCTCAACTCAAAAACATAGTAAAAACGAAATGTTTCAATGAATCTGACACCTTCAATAATTTATAAAATTAAGTATACAAGCTTGTTCCCTTTGCTCCATGTTATTCCTAAATAAAAATAAAACCGTAACCGCTTTGAACAGAAATAAAATATATCATATCTCACAAGATATTACGGCGTGAAGAGCTGGAGTGCGTTTAGAAACCACCCACGGCACGTCTGGACCCTATTCTAATGTATGTGGTGAGACGCGCCGTGCGAGGTTTCTAAACGCACTCCTGCTGGAGAATCAATTAGGCATTCCAACGACCTGTCAAACAAATAGGCATTCCAAATAAAATGTCTACCTGTGGGTTATGACAGGTTATGATATGGCAACCCTGCAGGCCTGATGATTTGACAAGGTCAATGAAATAATTATATAGATTGAGCATCCATATTTTTCAAAATAGACATAAACTTACGCCTTAAAGTAAAAATGTAGGTAATTCTTTTTTTACTATAGTCAAAGGCTGAAAATTGGTTTGTAAACACATTTTTGCAAAACTGACTCTGATTAATAAGCACTTACGTGGTAATATGGCCACTCGCAAACAACCCGCTTTGATCAATCTATATAACTATGTCTGTATCATTGATCCTGTCAATGACAACAGGCCCACAGTGTTGCCATATCTAAACTGTCAGTTCCCACTTTTCAGGATTTTGACAGGTCGTTGGAATTCCTAATAGGAGCCAGTGGGAAGTTCTTGTATAACTAAGGGGATATCGACATAGTCTTGTATCTTGGACGGTATTTTTATTCGAAATAGTAGTCGCCAAAGCCTGCTAATTTATGAAGAAATGTATAGGCGGGTTTTTTAAATATTATTTTTTGGTTGAAGATCAAGTTTATTGTATTTTTTGGTCTAATAATAATAGTGAGTGCTGCTATGAGAACCTCCGTGAGCTCCGTGAACTACGCAATGGCACTATTGCGCAGAGCCAGTTTTATGTTGAGGTTTAAGGAATTGGCGTATATTCCACATCCTGAGCATTGTTTTGTTTTAGAACCGTCGGTGTAGATATGAATCGTACCTGCCACTTCCAGCTCTTCTGTTTGTTAGTTTGGGAATCAGAGAAAAATTACATACTAATTCTCGTAAGGTTTTATTGAATTAAAAAAAAAAAATGTGAATCACAGCAGTAATAAATACATTTACAAAAATACTGCAAAATACATTTACAAAAATACTGCATTCTCCAAAACAACGGTCCGGGTTCACGTCATGTATTATTAGAAAATTACCTGTGTTTCAAAAAATAAAAACCAGGGTAACTACTACCTAACAAAATTAAATATCAATACAGACTAAATATTTATATATCTTAATGAGACGAAAAAGTTTAGATAAGATTATTTTGTACTATATATTTATCATAGTAACGCGGAGTAAGAGAAGCAGACGACTCTATCAATAATCTATGTTGTGATATTGTAATTAAATAATCAATAATGTTTGTAATAAAGCTCAATTATGAACGGGAAATAAATTTATCTAAAGCACATTGACTGAATATATAGACACAGTCAACAAAATTTATCGTATCATATTGAAAGAGATAAGTGTAACCCCGAAAAATTCATTCGACTTAATTCACCGGAAATTAGGTAATATTATTTTTATATAAACTATTTCCGCGATATGCTGTTTAAAATCCAATATTATCAGATCTAGCAGCATTCTCAATCCAGCCTATTGAATAAAGAGGATGCTATGACGATGCTAAAGTGTCCGCATTTTTGTATGACACTTTTACGTCATTTGTCAAACTCGAGATTGAGAAACTAGTCAGTTTTGGTGAAAATAAATGCCATTTTTGTTAAAATCATTTTCGTTCAGTCAGTCTTCAAATAAAAAAATTCAATCAAATCAAGTACCACTCAAGTCGCCATTTTCATCACACTTTTCCGTCACTCGAAGTGCGTCCATCTGTAGTGCTAACTCACACACTTTATGTATATTTTATATGGGGAATTATAAGCTCTGGCCTTAGATTTTTTTTTAATTGGGATGTAGACTGGATGAAAATTTTGTGTAACATTTTCAAATTAATTACCGATAAGCTTAGATCAAAGCAACACGAAATCATTACATACAAATGTATTTAGAAGAAACAAGTACTAGCAAATAAAACTAAACGATAGAGCATAGTAGATAAATTGTTGTAACTATAGTCTCAATAAAAGATGAGCACAGTAAAAGTAGGGATATACGTCACTTTTCATAGATGTACTTTGCAAAATAAGTTTCTATAATATAAATAAGGTCACGGCACTTCGTAGATTAAATTTTGAATGAAAAAAGTTATATTATTAAAAAAAAAATTGTTGCACTTTAACATTGAATAAATTAAATATAACCAATAAATAACAAGGAGGATTATATATTATCAATCGGATTAAACTTATTTTAATCTCTTGGCATTAAAAGTAACACTTTAATCAAAGAATACCTACCCAAGAAGCGAAACTAAAAACTGCCAAGTTTTCTCAGTGTTTTAGAGGTGGTTTAACGTCAAATATAGCTGTCAATTTATGTAGAGCAATATTTAGTATATTATTAGAGAGATATTGCAAATTTTTATAACGCCAGCCACTATCTGTATATGTAACGTGTGGAGGATGAATTACCCCCCACGACACTTAGGCCTTACTAGGCCCATTGTGCATCCTCCTAAGATGATAGGCACCTCCTAGCTCGTGAGCCAGCCTACAGAGTTAATGTAGTTGACAAAGTCGCCAAGAAATTCTTCTCTTATATCGGCCAGTGTTAGCCGATTCTCGCTGAACACAAATCTTCTAATAAATGAGAACGTCGAGCAATCGTAAAGGATATGCTCGATGGTCTCATTTTCTTGTTCGCACCCTCTGCAGAGTGCAGATTCGGACAGCTCCATGATATGGAGATGCTTCCGTACTTGGCAATGACCAGTCAGAATGTCTGTGACTAGGCGCAGATTCTGTCTAGTCATAGTCAAGTATTTGTTTGATGCAGTGTTGTCAGGATAACTTAAGAGTTCCCTGGCAATTCTGCAGTTTCTTGTTTCATCCCATCTTTCCTTGAATTTCACAAGGGAATGTTCTTTAATTAGGTCTGTCACTGCCGATTTTGTCAGGCCAATAGAAGGCCCAGGTCCAAAAAGTATTTGGTTGGCTGCTTTCTTGGCTAGTGAATCAGCATGACGGTTACCTTTCGATGTGGCGTGACCTTCGATCCATCTTAAGGTGACCACATTGTTGATAGATACTTCGGACAAAGCTTCGTGACATTCTAGTACTAACCCTGAGTAAATTCGTGGTCTGTTCAGGGTAAGTAGTGCTTGACTGCTTCCAGTGATATTATTTCTGGTAACTTCTTTTACTGCTATAAGCACCTCCGTGAGCTCCGTGAACTACGCATTGGCACTATTGCGCACAGCCAATTTTATGTTGAGGTTTAAGGAACTGGCGTATATTCCACATCCTGAGCATTGTTTTGTTTTAGAACCGTCGGTGTAGATATGAATTGTACCTGCCACTTCCAGCTCTTCTATTTGTTATAACTTCATATGGCTTATGGAAGAATAGAACCAGATCGTTCTATTCCAACCGTGCAAAGGCATGTCATTGTCATCAGAACACCCTCCTTGATGTAAATATCACGGGGAGTGAGACTAAGAACGACTTCCATGGCTCTGGTTAGTGTGGTTTTCATGGCTCCTGTTATGTTGAGACATGATGTGATTTGTATTTGTTCTATTTTGCGGACGGCTGTCAATTTATGGATTTTCGGTACCCAGCAACTGCACCGTATGTTAGCATAGATCGTATGATGATCATGTAAGTCCATGTGACGACTCTGGGGGAGAAACCCCTGTTGCACCCCACGGTTCACGTTCAAACATAGGGCCATCCATTCTTCATGGTAGTCTTTTGTTTTCTTTGAGTTGAACATCTGGCAAAAATCCATCGGTGCTTCCAGTGTGGGTTATTATTAAACGATTTCCTTTTCCTGTTGGATTTTTTAATTCCATAAATGCTTGTTTTTTAGTTTTGATGGATGTATCTTTTCAAATTTTTTGTTACTCTATGTCCAGCATTCTCATGTTTCATCTAAATAAAATACCTGTTTATGCTGAGTCCGCTTTTTACCTTAAATAATCATGTCTCCACGCAATGATTTCGTTTTTCTCTGTTAAAAAGCTGTTAATGTCACGTTTTTTGTAACGAAAATTTAATTCATGTAATATTTTTTGCAGATGAAAATATGATATATTTTCTATTTCTGAGTGTAATTTTTTAAGTGTGGCTATTTCATCCACATAAAGTGAAACAAAGGCTTTTCTTTATTAAATACTTTAAGTACGATATTTTTCCTTCTAAAGATAATGCTTTATGACCACTAGGTCGTTTACGCATACATGCGCTTGCAATATTTTCTAATGTACTCGCCATTTTTATATAACTGTTAAATTATAATATATACTAATACAAAATTCCGAATCAATTAAAATACATACGATATGGCTATGAATAAATAAAGTCTGACTTATCTGTCAAAAGAAAAGGTTTATTACAGTAAAAACTATGGAAACCTGATTGAATCGAAACGAAAACTTTTATTAGGCCAATAAGATGTATTAAAATTTTCAATTTGACTACAAATAAGCATTGAAGGACGAGGTATAAATAAAATGTCTACCTCTTGAACCTGTACTACGTTCTGCAAATTAAATTACTGCACTCCTTTCTTCTCTAGACTATACTTTCCATATTGTAGTCTAAATGCAGTATTAATTAAAGCTTTATCAATGCTTTCCTTGGTAGATGCTTTAATTCTGTTTCTGAAATTAATTTAAAGCAAGGTGCTTTTTTACTTTCCTCTATCCAGTAAGGAAAGTTTAGACATTATTTTTTTTGACTTCGAATTTTCGAAGGATATTTAAGTATTGGGATATCTGTGTGTTGATGGTCTCTGTATCCACGATAACTCAAAAACGGATAAAGAGAAAACCAGCAAATTTTGAATTAAGCTTTACTTCATCTTGCATTGAGCTGATTAGATTTTGGGCACCTGCAAGATACTTTGTAAGGGGTGTATACTTTTACGCATATTTCTGTTATTTATGATTATAGAAGAAAATTCTTTTTAACAAGAATTGTTTGTGAATCTACTCTCTATAATTTTTGTCCTATACATAATTTCTCTAAAATGTTATAAATAATGTTGATCTTTAATTCATATTATGAACACTTTTTTATTAGATAGGCCGTACTAAATATATATGATAACTTTACAAGAAAAGCATGTGTTGGACACATCACATTTTTTAATTTCATTCGTAACCTCCGCAAAAGAGAAATATATATGTAATTGTATTGTCCTATTTTTGCATGACATTATCGTCGAGTGATTGTTCATCCTGAATATCATGTTGTTTCTAATTGTTCAGCGAAGCGTTCCGCTTTTTGTTAATTACTTCATTTTCATTTCTAATTGGCGTTATCTGCACAATAGGTATTTTTTATTCTTTTGGTCGCCTTCCAAAGTGAATAGTTTGTGCTGCTATCGTAGGTCAGTTCTTTGAGACATACATTTATTGACTCATCATTTAAATCTTTAATTTCTTCTGTCAATTGTATAGGATTATTTAAATTAGTCTTGTCTTGCGGAGCTTTGGTTTAGAACAATTTTCTTCTTGCTTTCCTTTTCTCTGCTAATACATCCTGTACTCTCTTAGATTGAAGAAAATAGTTAATCTATTACTGGCAACTTCATGTTTTCAACCTTAGAATTATTTATCGAATGTAACCATGATGATGATAATAATGATTATCTCCTGCCACTATAACTGATCACATAATAACATTAACGAGTAAACCCCAAAAGGCAGAGCTTGCACAGAGGAGGTACGGCTACTATTGTTATTATCAGTATTTGATATTTCTTTTCGGAGCCATTTGAATTATATGTAATATTCGGAAAACACCACCATCGACACGATAGCCCACTGGGATTGACATCTAGGTGTATCAACAACAAATGAAAGAATATTTCATATGGTCTAATGTAGGATTTGAACCACTGTGGTCTCTGACCACTGCAAGTCAGATGAATACATTGACGCTAGACGATCTAAGTATTGAGCCGATTAAACCAACGTTAGAACGTTTCTTGGACGATTTCGAAATAGAGAGCGAAAGTTTGAAATCTGTGGACTTCTAACAATATTCATAATTTCGTAAAAAAAACATGTTGTCTGTACGACACAGTTATCAACAATTTAAAAGGCAAATAATAATTTACGCATAATAAATATCACGTCATTAATGACGAAATGTATAATTGAGAGAATTTATGCCAATACGCAAATATTTAAGTGAATTGTGATGTTTAGTATGTTAATAAATTGTGGATATTTATACAGTAGAATATTTTTAACAGGACGTGTCAAATAATTTGCATTGCTGGCTTCATTTTAATTGTTTGGCAACGCTGTATATTTCCAATCATCTTCACTTTTCTTTTGAAGCTACCTGTTTGAAATATTTGTGTATTAGATGTGTATTAAAAAAAATATATTCAATTGCATTGATCGCCTCTGTGCTGTTTTCACAGTATCAACTAAATTGCATGTTATATAAGTGAAGTTATACGAAACCATAGATTGACATTATTTCTTCTACGATTTCCATTAAAGCATTAGAACAACAGATCTTTTATATTTCATCTTATATTCCTCGCTTTTAGTATTCTATAAAATAAATTAAATACGTAATTTTTTATAAATAAAAAAATCGCAAATGCCCTAATATTTGGACAAGAAATCTTAAACCGCCTCATTTCTCAAAAACAGTGTTTAAACAGTTTCATTATGAAGCTTAAATGTTGAAGAATAAATCTTTCAACAGGTGTCATTTAATAACAATTTATAAAAAGAGAAGCCATGCCTACTTCTTTGATCCATTTTTTTTTAATTGTTATTTACACGTTTCATCTTATTGATCGTACGTAATTAACAATGAAGTTATAATTGCCCAATATCATTGATTTTATTTAGTATGGGGATTGAAAATAATTTAAATTTGTTCCGATGATTTGAAAGCACTGAATATTCAATTTAGAAAGCGTCAATTTTAAAATGGCTTTAAGGAAGAAAATTGTTTGCGCTGGTATTTATATTGTGGGTCAGACCATAGATCTTAAGACGGGTATGTGAAGGTGCCCTATTAAAACTAGTACCATAAATAGCTGCAGAAGACTTGGATGCATATAAAAACAATTTAAGAATAAGCCTTGTTCCCTTTTATCGCTAATGCAGCAAGGGAATAGTGATGTTTATAACGAGCCTTCCACACACCTATCTCCCCAAGGAGTGGCTCTAAGCTGGGTAGATCACTCTTTTCTATTTGGTATGCCTCCTAAGTCTAGTATATCTTTTTATTCTGTAGTGCTTCACATTCAGTCCGAAACTACACTCAGTATCTTCTACTAGTCCCAGTTTACTAAGATGTCCTTTGAGTCGTCAGGATCACCGTTACTATGCGTAGACTATTCTTGCTTCAGAGAGATACAAACTTTTGAACTTTTCTGGTTATAGTCACCCAGAAGTTTCTTAGCCTGACTTAGCCCCAACAGATCGACCTGAATTTCGGTTATTCTAATGCCCAATTATTTTTAAATCTCTCCTATTACTGTTACAATTTTGTAGCTGATTACATAAGATGCTCAGCGTTTCGATGGCTGCTTGGCTATCGGATATGATACCAGACAGGGAAACGTGGACGGGCTATTCGCGCAGAAATCACCTGGCATACAGACTGCTCCAAAACCCATAAAGGGTTAGGAGTACGTATATATAGTGCCAAGCCAAAGACAAGAAACTCACGGAGCTTAGGTAAACATGCGACAGTATTCCAGCCAGAAATAGCAGCAATAAGGTAAATGGAAAAACCATTGTCATAATATATTCCGTCAAGGGATGTTAAAAGCACTCAGTTCCATTCAGCTACACTCAAAGCTGGTGTGGGACTGTTTGAAAGCCCTAACAGAGCTGAATAGTCAAAACAGACTAACCTTAGCCAGGGTAACAGGCCACAGAGGACATAAGGGCAATGAAGAGGCTGATTTACTAGCCCTAGAAGGAGCCTCAAAGGCTGTTATTGACCCAGAACCCTTCTGTGGTGTCACAAAGACAGGTATCAGAATATGCACAAAGCAGTTGAAAAATCTCTGGAATGGAGGAACGAATCAACAGAACAAAGACAGGCCATAGAGTTCTTAAAAGGACAATCGCCAAAACTCACCGAGCATCTACTAAGCCATATAGGAAAAATACTAAAGTATTAATAGGTCTATTACAGAGCATTGTAGGCTTAACAAACATGTACATGACAGAAGAGACATTGTGCCGATTCTGTCAGGGTGACGAGGAAACTGCAGTACGCGTATTGTTACTGCGAAGGTCTATCAAGACTGAGATTCCTTACACTTTGAGAAGAACGAAGGGCAACTTGCTATGCCAGAGAGCTACTTCCTAGTCTATGGAGTCTACTAAACAAGACCAAACTAGACAAGGTACTCACCAACGATTAAAGAATATCCACAATAGATCTGAAAAGGTAGAGGTGTATTAGGCTACATGGCTCACACTCCTAATGAGATCTAATCTAATCGGACACGATGATACTCTCATATCTTCGATAGTTTTTATCGATATTGAATTGGATACACTTATCACTGAATGCATGGCTCGCTCTGTATACAAAGATCCAATCCAACAAAATTATCGCAAAAAGTTGAATTGTGTGTAACAACTAAGTTAGTTTTGTCTATTCTGTAAAAATTTGGTTAAAATTAATCCTGAGTTATAAAAATAACCGGATGTTATTTTTAATTTTGTATTCTGTATTATATAGTTATAAATTATAACTATGAATTATAACTTATGCCAGTAATAAATCTAGTTAATATATGTCAAATATATTCTTTTTAAAGCTGCGTTGGGATTAATTTCAATTCACTTTTAGCTAATAACACAAAATTAAATTGATGGAATATCGAATATCGTCATAGTTATAAATAACCTTTTAACCTGACGATTAAAATTAACTAAAACGTTACAGAATAGACCCCTAAATAAGTTTCAAATTTACGGTTAGCAGTATAAATTGGTAATAAATCACTGCAAATTGGAATAATTTTCTGATGAGTAAATTATTAGTTTAAAATAATAATTTTTTAATGTTTACCAGAATTTTATTGTATAAACATATCTATTAAAAAATAGATTGGTTTATTTTCAAAAGTTATTGATAATCTAGATAAGTGAGATACAGTGAGGATTATCGTTTTCATTATGAAAACTATAAAAAATGTGTAATTTGCGGAATTTTTTAAGATAAAAAGCATTAAAAACACGGGATGGGAACTTAAATATTTTTGTTTGCAAACAAAAATACCAATTTGTTTAAACTCGGTACTAAATAAAATATCTAAATATGAAATTTTATTACCTACAAATTTAGATAAGACAGGGATTTTCAAAAATTATATTGATTCATATTCCTATATTCATAAAAACAGTTAAGCAAGATGTGCTTTATTACAATAATAAAATGCCTCGAAGGTCATGTGACAGTTGAACCGTAAAAAGTAATAATTGACGAAAATAGAAGTTCAATGTTGGATTTAATCAATTTTTATGCAAATTATCACTTCAGCTTCCGCGTTACAGTTATGGCTATTCTTTGTGTTAGCTGTAAGCGATTTCCAAAAATACACTGCGCGTAAACATATACAGAGTATCCAATTAAGAATGAGCTATTAGAACAACTCAAGAATCCATGATTAAAAAGAAAAACTGTTAAACGAAACATGTTTAGGTAAAAAGTTTTTTTTATCTCCATTGGTTATAAGCAGGTAGAGTTAAATTACGCTGCGGCCTCTTGGGTCTATTATATTCCCCTGCTTTCCCCCGTATTCAGGTAAAATAGTCATGTGACTTTGGTTAGTTTCACCACCAAATGTCATCGTGGCGTTCCTTCCGGTTCTAGACCGAAAAAGTTGAGTCGCCAACTAGTAAGACCTTCGCATTTGAAGATAACTTAGTACGAGGTTACTTCCTCTTTCATGCAGCGTCTACACTAGTGATGTAATCATTCGGATGGTAAATCATTCGAATATTCGATTATTATCATCATTAATTCGATTATACCAATATCATTTGAAATGTCTGAAATTGTAATAAACGAACGAGAGTTACTTCAGGGGACCTATTTTAAAACAATAGGGCATTCATTTATCTCAAGATATTTATGAGAAATGTCATTTGTCAACGTGGAAATAGTATTTTTAAAGTCAGTGAGAATAAACTGACTGATTCTCTTAATTTATTTCGAGATATGGCCTTCAAAATACTGTTGACACACTGACATATGACATTTCTCATGAAAATCTTCAGAGAAATAGTTTCTCTCGAGTTTGAAAATAGGTCTTTAGGTGACTTGTTGAAATATGGAGTAGAGTAGTCCACCAAAATTACTTATTTCTCTTAAGATACACATGCAACGTTTTTGCGTTTATGCTTTTAGCGTAGCGCGTTCTGATTGGATAGATATCTGTCAAGTGGGGGGAACAACCCAAACTCTCCAATCAGTAAGCCACGCGCCGGCGTCGAAAGCCAAAACGGTTGCATGATAAATAAACATAAATAATGACGTTTTGGACTTTGGTGTATTGCGTTCTGATTGGATAGTTAACTATCAATATAATAACTTTTGACGCATTGATCTTGAACTACCCCATCATTAATGATGTCATATAATAAATCATTCGAATTATATGATTCGAATACTCGATAAATTCGATTTTCAATCACCCGAGTATTCGATTATGGCGACCATTCGATTATGACAATCACTAGTCTAAACGTGGTGCGATCATTGTGTAATCCCATCAGATGAAGGTGTTTAAGAAGCATCCATTGTTCGTTAAAAAATAGAAGTTCAATGTTGGATTTAATCAATATTTATACAAATTATCTGCCACTTCCGGCTCTTCTATTTGTTCCGTTATAACTTTATATCGCTTATGGAAGATATATATATATATACAAAAGCGACATCTCACCTCACCAGTTCTACATCATGTTCTATTCCAACTCTTGGAGTCATTCATTGTCATCAGAGCAACCTCCTTTATGTAGATATCAAGGGGAGTAAGACTGACTCTGGTCGGTGTGGTTTTCATGGCTCCTGTTATGTTGCGACATGATGTTCTTTGAAGTTGTTCTAGTTTGCGAATAGCTGTCAATTGTCGGCTTTTCGATGCCCAGACAACTGTACAATATGTTAGCACAGGTTTTATGATGGCCGTTAAGTCCATGTGACGAAGAAGACCCCAGGTGTGCCCCATGGTTCGGTGGCGTTGTTCATAAGCAACGTATGCTTATTTGACTGTTTTCTAGGTGTACGTTCCATGTTAACTTGCAGTCAAAGGTGAGACCGAGGTACTTCACCTCTGTTGCAAAGTTTAGTTTTGTGTTTAGGAGCTCTAGAGGTTTTATATCCATTTTCATCAATTTTCTTGAGATTGATAGATAGAGAATGGTCCTTGCACCACTGCTCTATAATTTTGAGAACTACTTGCATTCTTTCGCAGAGTATGTTCTTAAAATTTCCTGTTTGTAGAATGACCAGGTCATCTGCATACCCTAATATGTAGACTGTCATTATTCAGGCGACTGATGAGGGTGTCGAGGACCATGTTCCACAGTAGAAGTGATAGTACCCCTCCCTGTGGACATCTCCTCGCAACCAAGTCTCTTATGTTCTACACTTATGTTTACTAAGAGCATGTTATGTATCGACCCACTAACGATATGTGGAACATTATTGTTGGTTAGTGAGTGTTTTATCTTGGGGAAGGCAATTTTGTCAAAAGCACCTTCTATATCTATGAATATAAACGAACGAAACATTCTTAGGTAAAATGTTACAACACCTACATCCTTTCTAAATTTTACGTCATTGCACAAAAAATTGCTTTGAATATAATCTTAAATTCGTTTCGTTTCTTTTTTTTTTTTTAATAAATCACGTTATTTTTTATAAATTTCTAACAAGGGTTACTTGCCCATGCCGTACGCCACAGGCAGTTTATTTAACTGATATTTTGCTGATAGGTGAATGTTATGCTACCAAAAACGTTTGTCCAATTTAGTAAAATTATACTGAGTAATAAAAAAAATATAGCCATTAATAATTTTGAAAACGAGTATTATTTTACCCAAGCATATTTTTTAATCGTATTTTTAATCAGAAAATCTTCAGTTGTTCTATACATAAACCTGGATAGTTTTTGCTAAAATTAGTCATAAAATTAAAGTGCATTTTAGAAGACTGATACAAAATTTTACAAACACCAGTCAAGGTAAAAGATGACTTTCAAATAAACTTGTCATTTTGAAATGTGTGCTTTATTGTTATTAAAAACCCATAAATCGAAAATATTAAAGGTTTATTCATGAACACAGGGACATAAAAAAGGAGAAATATTTAAAAAGAAATCGGCGTTAACTCGTAAACGGGCTAATCAAAAATAAAGTTATTCTTTTAAATGTGGGTTTTAGGGCTCTTATAAAATCTTTCTCTAAAACAATTAGGGAAGCCAATATTGACCCCATTTAAAATTACATGGAATTTCCTGTCCCGCTCAACGATACAACACCCGGTATGAGAGAGTCTTATAGCTTCAATTTTGATCTTTAATTATGGGATAAACTTGTTGAATAGCATGTTTAAAAAGTTTTTTTCTCTAAAATTGTGTCCACTAAATTTGAATGAAAACTATTGTTTACTGCAATTTGTTTAATGATATTTAATTCTTTTGTGAAGTTTTCTTTGGTAAGCGATATATTAACTAATCTATGGATATACTGTTGTATGTTGCTAACTTTTATTTGGATGAGATGAGCTATTATGTATTGTAATATCAGTATGTGATGGCTTATGAAATATTCCAAAACTATGGGCTTTATTAATTATGTTTAAATCTAAAAAATGTATTGAATTATCCTTCTCTATTTCCATAGTTAATTAGGTAATATTAGGGTGTATAGTATTGATAAAAACTAATAAAGAATTTAACTGTCTACTAGTACCCTTAGTACCAGTGAAAGCAGTCATCAATCCAAAATAAATGACAACTATTTTGATGGATCAAAGAATTATTAAAATATGTTTCGTTCACAAAATCATAGGATTTTCTAATCTAGAGATAATAAATATCCATAGATAAAATGTATTATCCTGGATTTAAAATTTAATCTTTTACGCAACCCACTATGAGAGAACGATTTACGCCATGTCAAATTTAGTAGTATTATGTAGTTCTGCTTACATAAACTATTGAAATAGTAAAATGGAGAAACAATTCTTAATTATATACAATGTTTATTATGGGTGTACTAACCATATTGAAGTTGACGTCAATAAGTCCATTTTTTTAAATATATTTTATATCTAACAATATAATGTGCCCAATAATATAAAATGAATAGATCATCATTATTCTATCTAGAGCTAGATATATGAGAGTGTTAGACGTATTTAGTAAAATCTTTAATCGGTTTAATTTGCGGTGGGAAAATCTAGTAAAATATAAATAGGAAGTACGATCCAAAAAAAAATTGATAAGAGGTTTATTTCCATCTGCGTAAACTATAAACAAAACATATAATTTCACGAGCTTATATGCACTCAAAACGCGACTTTTTAAGGCACTTAAATGTATTAAGATACAAGTGATCATCTCGAAAAATCGGGACAAAGTAAGTTCCGCTCTTCTATTCACTGAGTAAACGACCATGGAGGCTTCAACTATATCTGTAGTATTACCTAAATGTCTTTAAAGTTGAAAATTGAAAATCGCTTCTATTTATATTTTATGAAATATGAATTCAATCTTTAAGCCTTGTTCAGAGTAGGAAAGGCGCGCGTCGCGATGCGATTTATATTTCAGATATCGCATCGCTGAACGTTTGGTAACACTAGCAGCCGTATGCATAGTCGATCGCCAGCGATTCGCTGGCGATCCGCCGGCGAAAGCCCAAAAATCTGGCGACTCGCCGGAGATTGTCACCGGAATGTCATTTCACGCAAGTTTTTATGTTCTTTTATAGGGAAAAATTTGATATTCGTTCATTATTTTTTGAGTTTTAAGAAATGAATCATGAATAAAATGCGAGAGATACATACCGGTGATAATCCCTATAAAAGAAAATAAAAACTTGCGTGAAATGACATTTCGGTGACAATCTCCGGCGAGACGTCACCTTTTTGGGGTTTCGCCGGCGGATCGCCAGCGAATCGCTGGCGAAACGCCGGAATGAATATCTGGCGAGTCGCTGGCGATCGACTATGCATACGGCTGTAGGTTCTTTTACAGACGACGCGACGCGTCCCTCGACGCAACGCTATCGCATCGCCACGCTCTCCGCTCCTACTCTGAACAAGGCTTTAGTGGTTTATTACTCGTGCACATATGTGCACTTTTTGGTGTATACAATCTGACTTCCGAGTCATATGGTGTAGTAACCACAATATTTCCCCTATAGTAATGTTACTGGGATTCAAGAAATGGCTTTGAGTTACGCTGCGGCCAGACCACATACTTTGATTTTCTTTTACTATACGGAGAATGGTCGCACTGCGCAGCTTTCTGAGTGCCTTTTAAAAGGAGATAGAAAACTCCGCCATTTTGAACCCTTATTACGTGTTGCCTACATCTTGGCGCAATATTTTTAATAGGTGCGTTTTAATCATCCGCTTCTGCTTCGGAATTGTCGGTTTTCTTGTTTTAATCTGACAGGTTAAAACGACTAAACCGACAATTCCGGAAGCAGAAGCGGATGATTAAAACGCACCTGATATTTTGCTTGTTGCTGTCAGTGTCAGTGAATATTATTTTTGAAGTCATAGTTTATTTCTAAAGAATCAGTTAGCTCACTAGGACCAGTTGAAAGTTCCAAAATAACATCCACTCCAGGGATACAAATTCAGGATACGCAGAAGACTGCTGTTTTATTATAGGCGGTTGTCATATATTGTATTATCCGAGTTGCACAGTGTATAAACTGAAACATTGAGATCAAAAGTGCCGACGCAGAGTGAGCGATCTGATTCTTTAGCTGTAAACTGTGTCACAGGGTTCAAAATGGCCGCGCCCTATATTGGGCGTGTCGGACCTCTCTCTTGCCTCGTATAGTAATCAAAGTATGTGGAAAAAGAGGATTCAGGGAGGGATTGCTATGGCTGTCATCCAGTGGGAAAATCCTTTAAAATCCATGTATAACAATTTTATGTTTCAGTTTTCCCTTCTTTTAATGTAGGTGCCACTTTTGACGTAAGTTTGTAATAATTTTTCATATTTTTTAGTTAATACCCTCTAATATTATAATTTAATTAAGATCTTATGCTTTCCTATGGACACGATTCAAGGAGGGAGCCCTATGGCTATCATCCAAGCCCTAGATAATAGTTTTCCAGTGGCAACAGCTTTTAAAATTCAAGTATAATAATTTTCTGTTTCAGTTTTTCTTCTTTTTCGAAGTAGGGGTCCATTTGAACTAAAAATTTTTATTTCACTTGTTGATTTTAACATGTATATACAGTATCGACTATTGAATACTTTCCAATACGCTTGGCTAGAATCGAAGCGAAAGCTAAAGAGTTAGTATTAGTGCGATCAGGAAACTAATAATATAAATGTTGCCTTGTGTGCTCTGTAATATGAACAGGCACAAAGATGCCTTTAGTTTCCATAGACAAAAAACATCCCTCTCTGATAATTAAAACAGAAGTTAAAAAAAGTAACAGACTCACATACACAAACAATAATCTTGAAAACAGATATAATTTTAAAAACACTGATTTCAGATTACTATGCGAACTTTTAAGGGATTTCGATTGGTCAAAAATTGGACACTTCGAAAAGGTTGATGATTCTGTCAAATATTTTTACCAGGTTTTTTATGAAATGCTTGATGTGTACCAAACTTTACTTTTTTGGAAATTTATTAAAGATGAGAGGTCCAACAATATGTCCGAATCAAGTTTTATTACAAATAATAAGGAAATATCTGACAAAAAAATAAAAGCAGGGGAGTTTGCTGATTATTTCAGTTCAGTGTATGACAACGATTCAAACTATAACTTTTTAGATATCAACGACTTGACTAACAAATGGAACGTAAATTTCTATCAAAATATAGACTGTTAAAGACTTAGAAGCAGCATTTTGTAAATTAAAACCGAAAAAGACAGCGGGTCCTGATAGCATTCCTTGTTATATCTTAAAGCTTGTAAAGACTACACTTTGCTGGTAATCTACAATAAGTCTCTTAAATCATCCACATTTCCTAGTGAATTTAAGAGAACTAGATTGACACCTATTATTAAAAAAGGCGATAAAAATAAAGTAGATAAGTATCGTCCCATAGCCATATTAAATTGTACAGCGAAACTGTTTGAATTTGTAATATGTGATAAATATGCCCACTTTCAAAAATACATATCAACCGAATAGCACGGATTTTGTCGTAAAAAATCTGTAGATACAAATTTATTAACTTTCAGCAATAAAATATCAAAATGTGTTAATTCCCGATTGTATTTATACTGATTTCAAGAAAACCTTTGATAAGATAAATCACAATATTCTCCTAGCTAAATTGAAATATTATGGTCTTAGCGATCACCTAATAAAATTCTTTTCGTTTTATCTAAAGCTGAGATCTCAGTACGTAATGTTTGGTGGTGAAGTATCTCATACAATCCTTGCAGGCTCTGGTGTCCCTCAGGGTTTCAATTTAGGCCCTCTACGTATTACATCAGATTGCCTGATGTATGCAGATGATCTAAAAGTTTTTAAAAAAAATCTCCACCCTTAATGATTATCTAGACCTTCAAAATGACTCAATTTCGGATTGGTCATTAGAAAATAAATTACTTTATAATCTTTCCAAATGCAAGGTAATTACATTCAGCAAAATTCGTAATCCTCAAAATTTTATCTACACAATGCAAGGATCAGCACTAGAGAGAGTATCAAAAATGACCGATTTGGGAATAGTTTTTCAAAATAACTTCAAATTTGATGAGCATATCCATAATATTACCAAAGAAGCTAACAAATTATTAGGATTTCTGAAACGTACGACTGGGGACTTTACAGGCACATACTCAATTACAAATTTTTTTTTCTCGTTCCTAGTAAATTAGAATATGTATGCATCCACTATATGGGACCCTACGCAACAAAATTTAAAACAAATTTTGGAAAGCATTCAAAATAAATTTATTAAATACTTATATTTCAAAAATTGAAAAATTGGAACATAAGCGCTCTATAATTAACCTCGTATTTCTACATAAATTGTTAAATGGATATATAGTCAATATTTATTGAGTCAAAAATAAATATTCTAGTGGCAGTTATTCGCCCCGTAAATTAACTTTTCGTTTTAATAATCATGGTTCATTAGAAAAAATTTGACTATTATTTAACGTACTTTCCGAAGGCATCTCTTGCGGTATTTTGGATGAAGCTATAAGCACATACAGAAGGGAACAAAAATTATTAAAGTAACATGATTTTGTAGGATATTCATGGCGTTCGTGTAGGGTTTGCTAGCGCTCTGATTATTTTAGCATCTCTAGTTATTTTAGAATTTTTCTTTTTCTTTAAACTTTGATAAAAACCTTTTAGTAGCGATGTTTGTTTAATAAAAACAAATTAAGTGTATTAATTATATATTGTGTATTTTTTTCTTTTATTGTTAATAATAGTATAGAAACATGTAATTAGGCTACTGCCTGTTTGTTTCTGAAAATAAATAAATAAATAAATAAACACTGAAGTCTAATGGCTTATTGTATTTGACCCATATTAATCCACATTAGTCACTGGTACAAGTCATTGACATCATGTGTTCTATAGTTTCTTGAATCAATTTGTGGCTGTCCAAAAAGTGCCTGTCTGTGTGATTCAATGCCTCGCAGTTGCACAGTATGTGTTTGGCTGTTTCTGATTACTTGTGACAGAGTCGATCCAATATGTCTTCATTATACACTCCTATTTTGTTCAGATATCCCTTTTCTGGGGCATGCCAAGTAATGAGTACTGTTATTATTTTCAACTGGTTCCTGTTCAATGAGAGTAGTTGTCCTGTTCTTTTTGAACATGGTCTTCCTACAGAAGTCTTCCCATTCTTCCAATAGTTGTTGTGTTTTCTCCAAACCCAATCATTTATGAAACCTTGAACTGTACTTTTTTGTACTCTAAGGTTTATATTTGGTTCCGGTATTTCTTCTGGTCCTCTCTTTTTAAGTTCGTCAATCTTTTCATTGCCTTAAATCCCTTGAAAGAAATATTACACCGAACCAACTTTGAGATGTGAGGGTGTCTCTATCACAGGTTTGGCTATTGTTGTAGAATATTTGAAACCTTTAATCGTTGGTTTTAGTAGTTTGTCATTTTAGTTTGTTGTCAAGTTTTTTGAGAATAAGTTTTTATTGTTTAGAATCCTTTTATTTATTTTTTTCAGAATTTTACTTTTGTTTTTAGCATTTTGTATAAATATTCATTTTATTTTCAAAGCCATAATGGCTAATACATTTCTACAAAATAGTTATTTAAATAATTATACATTATTTGCAAATAATTCTTAGTTCTACAAAATTAGACGGCAGTTAATACATTACTAAAATTGAACTACTCGATTATTGATAATTGTAACCAATATCTAACGCAGGAGAGGTGGTAGGTATGAAGACGTTGGTGTTGTACACAAAGTATAGAGATTGTCGTGCCCTCGCCGTGCCTATATCCTATGGCTCTCACCCCTTTTTCCTAACCTGTATATTATAAAAACACTAAAATTTTGTTGAGATCTAATATTAATATACTCAGTTTGCAAAATATGAATAAAAAATTAAACGAAGGGAAAATATTTATTCAAGTGCTGACATTGTTTTGACCTCACTTCATTTGAACATTAAGAGAGAAAATTCGTAGAAATATTTTGCGATAAAAACGAATTTAATGTTTTCGTTATTAAAGTTGTTACAAAATATGATGTTCTTTAATTTCGCTTTTCTTGAAAACCAACGTCAATGTTTACTGATTTTAAGGTTGATTATTGCAAAACATTTCCGGGAATTTACTGTCTGCATGGTCAATTAGGATATATCTATATCCGAATTTAAAGATAGAACTTATGTTGTTCTCTAGTCTAAGGTATGTTGACAAGTGTCATTCTTTTGTTGTGTTACCTGAACGACGGCGTTTTACCTCTCTCTATTCGTGTACATGCGATAGCTTTAATTTAGTGATGCACATTTTATTGAAAAAAATTTCTCTACATACGATTGCTATAAAAAAGTTACATTTTTCTTACAGCTTACTTGCGTTGAAAGTTATTAATTTCTTATACTGTGATAAATAGCCGTGAGAAAACATTTCTAAATAAACTTGAAAATATTTACCTAGATAATAAATTTGATGATTTAACATATGAGAGTAACTTTACTGTTATCTGGGATGTTACACGAGGAAATTGAAGTATTTTATTAGGCCCGTATTTATAAACAGATCTCAGCTGAGTCGGACTTGGGTGAGTCGTTCTTGAACGAAAATCGAAGTTCGGTTACAACTGCTCTAAAGTTCCAGGTGGTTCCGCTGTTACACTGGAATTTAGAGATGGATAGGAGCAAATCTGTAACTGTTAAGTACATTTACGAATTTGTTACTACCCATCTCTAAATTCACGCGATATAACCGAACTTCGATTTTCGTTCAAGGACGACTCAGCTGAGTCGGACTTGTCTGAGATCTGTTTATAAATACGGGCCTTAAGGACGTGTTCTGGAAGTCTAAATAATATAAACATATATCCGGAAATAATGCTGACTAAAATAGTGGCAATTCCAAAATAAGACATCGTATTAAAAAATTAAATGGATTAAAAAACCATTTCGCAACAATATAAGTAACACCTAACGTAATGCGTAGACAGACAGTTTGTAAAAAGATACCTTCTTCTTTGTTTTTTTCTATTTTATTTTTTATACCACGATTTAAGTTTTAATATCGATTAAAAAGATTACGAAGTAAACAAAATGTAACGATATATTTACGAATGGCAAATGTTAGTTCAACAAATAAGCAGTTGTAGAAAAAAATAAATTGTGCAATATGTGAGAATGTATATGATATCCAACAATCACAGTTTATCTTTAGTCCTCGGCTAACTATATTTTTTGTGTATATTTTTTTAGTTATTAGGGCATTGAGATAAGATATAATTTAAAATTAGTGTTTCTAGAGACGAATCGATAAATAATGGCAATCCATTAGATATTCGTTTGTATACAAAGAAATTGTGAATTTAAATAAAAAGTTATCTAAAACCAATTCATTTCTAAATTGGAAGGTGTTTTGATTGATAAATCCCTATTCAAAAGTTCTGGCTGACAAAATTATTTGTTTTAGTTTAGGTTGAAAATCAGTGGGATGATATCATCGCCTTCCACTGCGGCCCAGATGGATCTACTGTACAAGCCACAGCTTTTGATGAAGGCCACGGTTGAATTGGGTGAGACTTGTTTAAAGTCGGTAGGCTCCAGTCGGAAAATCCGAAGATCTGGAACCTAGTTATTTACCAAAGCGGAGCAGGTACATAAAGTGTGCTTTGCAGATTCGCCTTCCACACTGCAGAATCGACAGTCCGATGTTTGTTGCAGACCTATCGTTCTCATGTGGTTACCCAGATGACAATGTCTTGGCATCAGTCCCGTGAAAATGGGTAGATCTTTCCTACTCCATTCCCGAATCTGAGCAGAGGCGTTCATGGAAGGGTTGGTAATAAACGCCTTAGAATTCGTTAGCCCTGGGGTATCTCTCCAGTTCGTGAGTGTTGCACTCTCCGTCCATTTTGAGATAATTCCTTTGGCAGCGCTCTTTACAATGCCCAGGAATGATTCTGTACTATGAATTCGGTTCCTCTTTTAGCGAGCGCGTCAGCTTTTTTATTGTCCTCCACATCGCTGTGTCCCGGAACCCAGATTAAAGTAACTTTGTTCCATGCACCGAAACACTCAAGGGTATTTATACAGTTCCAAACCAGCTCTGAGTCAACTCAATTACAGCTCAGGACCTTAAGGGCTGCCTGGCTATCCGAAAAGATCTTTATAGTCTTGTTTGCTGGGAGAAAATTAATCAACTCTCTCGCTCCCAATTATATAGCAATAATTTCTGCTTGATTTATTGATATGCCAAAAACTCCTTTTTCAGTTTTGGAGCCGTCCGTGTACAGCATATAGTCCGCCTGGAGAGGGATTTTCTCCCTCCTGCTTCATACGTCTCTCTCTGGAATGAGGCCACCGTGTGGCTTTTCTGTGCTGTTGGGGAACTAGCGAGTCTAAGACCATGCTGAGGATGTGGTGGTTATTAATCTCATTCATCAGTCCCGTCTTATCCCATCGCAGTTTTTCATTGCATTGACCCACCTTCAGGAGTCTATAGGAGACCATCCTGGTCTCCCTTTCCAGCAAAATGTGGAGAGGGGTTAAGTCCAGCATGATCCCCATGGCTCCTGTCGGTGTGGTTGACATTGTCCCAGTGATGGCGAGGCACGCAAGCCGCTAGAGTCCAGCCAGTTTTGCTCTAGCCGTCCGTTGAAGTCCCTTGTCCTATCCATTTGTTTTAAGTTTATATTATTGTTACGCTGGTTTTTGGTATCACAATTTATTTTATTTCAACTTTTACAATAACTCAGTTCAACTGATACAATAACTCCAACTGATAACATTAACGTTTAACGTTTAACTGAAACTCTGACGTCAGGTCGTCGACTTATATAGCTTGCCTCGACCTTTTAGACTCTTCTCGAATAATCTAGTCTTTTCTTTGACAAGGAATGACATTTCGGGAATATTCTATCTTCTTCATTTACTCGTACCTTTACTTATGACGACCGCAGCACGCTACAGGGTGCTGCGTAACATTATTTTATAAATTAGTAAAATTCATAAGTTCAAATCTTTGAGTTCATTATTTGATATATAATTATTTTCTGTTATATAACATCTACAAAGGCGTCGTCATAATAAACATCGTCTTAATGCGATATGGTCATCAATAATGCTCTTGTTGCACAAATTACTATTTATTGCGATCCTAGAAACAGCATAGTGCATAACCTGTGTTATTAAGCAACGTCTCGTTGGTAACTTTTCCACTCGCACGTAATTTGCTCTTTACTAAGCTTAATATTTAATATGGTTTTATTACTTTTTTAAGGCCGACCAATAAATATACACTTTCTGAACAATTTCGTCCAGAAAAAATAACGTTTTTTCAATCAAAACCGGAAAGTAGACGTTAGGGACCGGTAAATTACTATTACGTTACAAGACCGGAAAGTAGTGTTTTGCAGGTCGAGACAAGCAGATTCCTAGAAACTTGGAGAGACCTGCTTAACAATAATTTTCGGTCGCGTGAAGTACAATATTTTTTTTTTTTAAGACCGACACTTTGATGTAAACTCAATTATTTATTTTATTTAATAAAGTGAATAACAAATACTAAAACTAGATAATGGATACAACTGCATAAACTAGCCAAATTTTCATTTTCTATGTCAGATAATTAAATATCTGAATCTATATTTTTAAATTTGCAAAAACAAGTTTGACATAAACAACTAATTAAAAATCAACGAACTGTCACTTGGCAATGAATCGGAATGTAGTTACCATAGTAACGATATCAAAGCAGACTGTATTATCAAAGAGCGATCGAAAAAATGAAAAACGGGGATCAGTAAAAGCTTTTACCGGTCCCTAACGTCTACTTTCCGGTCTTGATCGGCAAAACGTTATTTTCTGGACGAAAAATTTTTCAGAAAATGTATATTTCCTGAACGGTCTTAAAAAAAAGCTTTTCGTACTGTGGCGTTGAGCGTACAAGCAAATCAAAAAGCGTGGAAAATACGCCTAAAGCGTGACGTCTGGCAACCCTAATTATCCGACATAGAAAATGAAAATTTGGTTAGTTTATGCAGTTGTATTTAGGGTTGCCAGACGTCCCGCTTTTTGACTTGCCTGCCCGCTTTGTACGAAAAAATAGTGGAGGACCCTTTTTTTAGAAATGGTCACAAAATTTGGACCTGATTATATATTACATAAAAATGCTCTATCGTCACGGTTGCCACGCTTTTCATTTCCGGAAATGTGGCAACCCTAAGTTGTATCCATTATCTAGTTTTAGTATTTTATTGAATAAAATAAATAATTGAATTTACATCGAAGTGTCGGTCTTAAAAAAAATATTGTACGTCACGCGACCGAAAAATTAATGTTAAGCAGGTATATCCAAGCTTCCAGGTCTCACCTACGGCCCTGCTTGTCTCGACCTGCAAAACACTACTTTCCGATCTTGTAACGTAAATTATTATTTTTAAATTGTAGACATCTAGTTAAAAAGATCGGGCTCATCATATGTAAAGCATTTATCAGATTTTCTATTACATACTTTTTTATTAACATGTATAAGAAATTTTAACTCTAAAATTCTAAAAGTTTTAAACTATTAAGAATATTTCGCCTATTTGTTGATAATTTTATCGGATTGTTCATTCTGTTTTTGAATTTTTGAGATTTTGTAACTACATTACAAAAACGCCACAAGAATTAAAATACTTTCTTATGTTCTCATTTTGTAATCTAAGTGCCGGAAAGTATGAGAAGAATAAAGAAACAAAACAAAAAGTAATAATTACTGTACAAAAATAATTAGGTTAGATACCTTTAAACTATTTTTTACGGCCTGCAAACAATATTAACAATAAAAAATATCAGTAAAGGGGGTATTGTAAAACTAAAATTTTATTTTCAACAAGTTGTTATAGGTATTGACTATGTCTAGAGACATTCTGTAATATTTATTATAAGTTTACAATAAAAACCGATGCGGTTTTGACAGTAAATTATAAACACTGAAAATAGGCTGGCTATAAGGGATGACTAGTTCTCAGTGGAGGTAAAAAAAATATGAACTTGTTTTATTTAGCCGTTTTTCACGTACGTATAGTATTATATTTTTGGGAACCCTTTACCACTATACTTCTCGGACCTATACATTTTCGCACTTAGATCCCAAACACATGCAAGGCCATATAACTGACTACATCGAAAACCAATTCTATAAATCAAAAATGAGCAAATAAGGTGCAGGTGCAAATGTTACATCAGTAAAACAAATCGGTGAACATACAGGATGTTTTAAGTTAGCAGTCATACATTTTTAGAGGTAATTCCACATAAAAAGGGAAAAAACGTTCAAGTAAACGTGGTTCTGAGAGACCCGAGAGACAACCATTAAAGCTACAGTCCCGATATTTTGCTATTGATATGTCATCTTAGAGGGTTTTGATTTAGCGATATTTGCAACAAGTAAATTTATTTAGGGGTGTGCAAAATAGAGGATAGTTGGGTTTCGTCACTCTCAATAGAATTAGGTGCAATCTTTTTGACATTTTGTGAGCAGATCATGATTTCTTACTTAAAATTGGGCAGAAAACCTTTAATGTTATCATTTATAAGAAAAATCCTAAGGATCTACATAATTCTCCTGACATCTGTGCCTTGCGAGGAAAGTATTAGTAATCTAAAGCTTATAAAAACTTAAGATCAACAATAACTCAAGTAGGAAAATTATCCAATAGAACAGTTTAGTTAGTCGACTAGTGTACTGGTACTTTAAATAATTATAATAAATAACAGTAATAAAAGACTTATTTTAAAATGATGTTATTCTTGGGGTCGGCTAAATGCATTCTTGTCCCCCTTTAAAAATTCCCTGATCCAACACTGATCTTACTAAGGCAGAATTTTTAAAATAAAAACCAGACATTGTATTGTGTTAATTGGAAAACTAGTTAGTAAATATAAACTGTTAAACAAAGATAAGAGTTGCACAAACACAGGAAAATATATATTTACTTGTTGATATTTTGATAATAAACAATTACAGGTTAGTTTACTCATATAGATAGTGTTCTAATCCAAAATTATAAGTAATTTAGCCATAAAAATGTGATTCAGAATGGGAAACACAGCAACATTACACAAGTTAATACTGAATGTCACTGAACTATTAGTTACCTGCATTTAATTTTAAATAAATATTAAAAATATTTATTTAAAAATTACTTCAAATTTAAACATTAGCTTCGGGCCGAAAAACTTTGATCGATAGCTCTTTGGGATTTTTCTTCTTAAATAATGGATCATTAGAAAAGTTTTTAAAATAATTGGTTATAAATAAATTGTAGCAATGATAAAAATTAACAACTAATTGCTACAATGAAGACAAAAAAAAATAGATTTTGACAAATAGCTAAAAGTTTGGAATAAAAAGAATATTTGAAATCAACCGAAACTGATTTATTCTATAATGAATACAAAAAAATATTTTGACAAATAGCTAAAAGTTGGAAATAAGAAGAATATTTGAATTTAAGAGAAAGTAATTTATTCTACCACCAGTCCTAATTTATTTTCAGGAGACAAGTCACCAAACACAAAATAATTTTATTACCTACATCGAAAATTTATGTGTTTCTTTTGAAAGATGTGAATATATTATTTCTTAATTTTATATTTCTTACAACAAACTATAAAATCACAGATTGAGTCGCAAATGACACGCATTTTAACCAGCAATTTTGCCAATTTTAATTATTATTTAAAAATTGTTTTAACATAATTAGATTCAAAATGTATAATTTTAGTTAATTATCAGGTACAGGCTAACATTAGTTATATATTGTTCTTTTAAAATAGTTTTCAAATAATAAGTTTTATGTTATGTTTAAAACCTAGCTGCTTTTCTGCTTATGACATCTTAGTAGAATAGTAATTTTACTATAGCTGCAGTTGTTTAAACAAGCTCTGTTCACTTCATTCTCTTTTAACTTCAAACTACACTTTTAGCATTCATGTATTCTGATTAGTGACAGTTCAACATCCTTAAATGACAGTTAATACACCCTAAAAACTCTTTTCCTGTCTCACTCCAACTCCTGACGTAACTGAACCTACCTTGTAATTTATTTATTTATCAACGAGCAATTGCTCAATTAAAATACAAGTTTAATAAAAGGGACAATTTAAAACCTAACCTACAAGAATGTTGAAACAAAGAAACACAAATTACCATAAAATTAACATAATCATAAACAAGAAAAAAATTAAATATTAAAAAAACAAGATAACAGTTGTACATAAGTTAAATTAAATTATCTAGACATCAAAATATCACATACATGATTTAAGATGGGATTTAAAGACTTTTTTATTGTCAAAGCAGTCCAACCTATTAGAATACTGATTAGCAAATCTACCCGACCTTGATAGAAAAAAATTATGTCCGCAGTTAGTCCAATGTTGTCTAATATTGAAGGGCTGAATAAGCCTTGTTTGTCTAGAAGGAACATGAATATTGATTTGTCCCAACAGCTCTGGACTAAAGCTATACAAGTGTAGTATATTGTAGAATGTGGCAAGATCCTTGTGGATGCATCTGATCTGAGGAGTGGTAATATTAAGGGAACTCTCAAAAGTTTGAGTAATTAATATCCTCGACTCCACGGTGGTCCTTAAATGAAATAAATCTTAAAAATATATGCTGAACTCTTTTAATGGCTTGAATATGAACATTGTAGTGGGGGACCAGACACATGAACAGTAATCTAAATGGGGCATCTCAAATGAACAAAACAATATTTTAATGGATGATACCTCTAAAAAATCCTTAGTGCAACCTTTAATAAAGCCTAGCATTTGAAGTGATTTTGAGACTGCCATTGATATATGGGGTACTTAAGATAAGTTAAAATCGAGGACTACATCCAAATCTGTAACTTGAGATACTGATTGATTCGAAGCCCTGAATATGCACTATCTGTATTCTTTCAGTAAGGTAAGAAGATAGCCATTCAAGCAGTTCCCCCTGAATTCCCAAATTCTGTGCCTTATTAATTAAAACTTTATGGTTAAAACCCTATCGAATTTGTAATGTTGACAAAGAAACAAAACAATGGTATCAAAATTGTGTTTTGACTTTAAAAAGTTTGTCTCATAATGTATAGGTAATTCTACTTAATAAATATATTTTATTTCAAGGAAGTTACAATATTTAATATATTAAGTCCAAATTCAACATGTTATCAATGACAAGTGACAGCGACTTTTTTATCATAAAAAATACAGCTTTGAACGATAATATTTTCAGAGACTGTTTTTAAAAATGGGTTCAGAGTATGGTAAAGAATGGTGGAAAGTCTATAGTTTGTTTTACTTTTAATACATAATATTTTAATAAGTGATATTTAACAAATATTTCAAAGTTATGGACTTTCCACCATTTTTTATAGTATTTAAAAGCTAAAATGCAAAATACACCCTTTTGTTTTTGCCCTAATTATTTCAGGAAACTTGTGTTAAGATTTAAAAATGTACTGTAGATGAGGTGCCGCCAATTTGCAACAGTGCTAATTTGAAACATATGTTTTATTAAACTCATCCTGTTACGTATTTGTTGACATTAAGAGATAGAAATTTAAAGTGAGGTCTTATATTACTTCGTATGAAAAACGGTTTCCTAACCTAAGAAAAAACGAATTGGGTAAAATTAATGGATAATCGTTACCCAAAAAAAAGAAAATTATATAATTGCTATTCTAACAATTCGATTAAATAAATACAAATTTTGAATAAAAACTGTTGGACTTTTTATGTTTAATTCATACTATTTCATTCTATTTTTATTATTAAAGTATTTTGCAGCATTACAAAATATTTTATAAACTCAGTTAATATTTTTTTATTAAACCATCTAAACATTTAATATTTATTTACTTTATTATTTACCTACAATGGAAACATCTCTGGAAAAGATAAATAATCATTAAGGATCAAAATGTATTCAAACAAAAGAACTGAATTAAAATACCTAGTGTTTTAGTACTCTAATATTAGTATTTTTAATGAATAATGAATCAGAAAGTGTGTGAAAATATAGGGTCCATAATTAAATTCAAATATTTGGGAAATTATAAGCAACAAAACTGCAAAAGTAAATTATGTAGGAATAAGTACAGTCGTGGTTGCAAAATTTACTGATTGAATCATTGTATTACAATTTTAAATGGCTAATAAAGATCAATCATGTACAAACAAAAAATCTTTTAAATGTCTAGGGATCCTCTCATTAATTATAATTTTAAACTCACCTGCACTGTAGATGAATAACTCACAGGCCAGTCTGTTTGTACCCATACATCTGAATATTATGTCATAGGTTTCTAAGGCCTTTAAATGTACTCCAGATGGTAGGGCTGGATGCATACACTGGGCTAACCTTTTGCTAATTTTTATCCGCCTTGGTATTACTGGAAATTTTGTGTAACTTAACAAAACCTGTAAGAAAAATAAAATGTAATAATTTTACCCTTATTGATGATTGAAAAAGTATGTAGACAAATACAATTAAAGGAACAACTTTTGTGTGATCTTGACATGTGGACTGCCTTTACAAATACAATGGAAAACTTACTTTGTTTAACTTTCCTAGAGCTGAAATGAGATCAGCCCATTCCGATGTGTATTCAAAATTCTTAAGAGCTTTATCTATTGCTGCTACATAAAGACGATATTTGGAGTCTTTCATTAACTCATATTCTTCCATTGCAACTGTAGTCATTTTAGTAATTCAATTAAAACAATGTAATGAATAAAGGAATCAGTGTTCGACTAAGGATTAATTGGTAATTATGAGCATACATGTCTTTTCATTTTAATGTATTTCTGTAACTAAATATAGATCACCCAATTATTTATCTTGAGGTAAACAAAAATAGTCCTGTTTTAAAATATAGTAATTTCTTTAGTAGTTTAATTTGCACACATATAACTAACTGTTTTTATTTAGACATTAACATACACCACAACCTAACAATGAAAAATATTTTAAAATAACTGCTAGTATAATACACTTATTACACACTCTCATATCAACATAGCTGTAATCACATCGAAAATCGAATGACAATGACATTTTAAACGTCAAGATATTCTTTCGTTAGCTGTTGGTGCAGTTTGCACCAGAGTAAATTACACCACCTTATTTACCTAAGGACCGATTCCACCACAAAGCACATAGAGGTTCCACGTGAATGACCAAGGTCAAAACCGACAACTGACATTTTTTATGCTATTTGCTCCAAACTCTAGATGGGGCTATTAGGCATTCCAACAACCTGTCAAACAATAGGTGCCAGTGGGAAATTCTTGTATATTTAAGGGGGTAGCGACATAGTCTTGTAACTTGGACGCTATTTTTATTCGAAGTAGTACTCGCCAAGCCTGCCAATTTATGAAGAAATGTATAGGTAGGTTTTCTAAATATTATTTTTATTGTGTTTGACATAAAATATTTAAATGTAATCCATTATTCATGATTTTAAGTAAAGTAGATAGAATACACCATATGTCGCCACCCTTAGATATACCAAACCTGCCCACTGGTAATTCATTTGTTTGGAATGCCTAATTGGTGAAATTATGATTTCTTACTCCATTTTTAAGCCTTATGGGAGAAAAACTTAACCAAAGACTCCAAAGATGTGACGTGTATTTATTTATGTTCTTGGTTAGTTTCATTTTTCCGTCTGATTTTAGTGATTTTTTGTTGGCTTTGGCTTTTGGTTCCTGTTTATAGTTTCGTCTTAGTTATTTGCAAAATTGTGATGTTTCGCTTTTTTATTTCCTACTGTGTTTTGCAATAATTTTGGTGCTACGTTGAAAACTTCGAGAAAAACTTCATTGATTCACCATATATTCACCATGCATCTGCATCATAAAAAGACAAACGGGGACAACAACTAATTGATAATCAATTTATCACTGGACTAGATTCCAAAATCATTTTTCACATAATAAGAGAGTAATACCACCATCTGTATTTGGAAGGAAAATGCCTATTTATCATTGAATGAATAGTTAAAAGGATTCACCTTTTAATACAATACCTATATTACATTTGTCCTCAGTTAAAAAGACATTTATAAAATATATAACTTTAGTGTTAATAAAATGTAATATCCTAGTCTCTACTTCACATTTAAATTATTGATAGGTATTTTAAAGATTTGAGATTATACATCTATTTGCTCCAAGTAAGTATTCGTTAAATTTGTATTATTATTTGTATTTATTTTTATCTAATAATATTTATTTAAGTTATTAATAAACATATTTTAAGAATGTTCTATTTTATTATTTATTGATATATCTTATATTTATTTAATAAAAATATGCAGAACCAACTCTCCACATTAGACCCCTCATAACAAATTAATTCTTCAAATTTGGTATAATCGACCTAAATTATTTTGTAAAATAAAAGTTTCGAACTTACTAGTTCCATACTTTATTTTATAAAATAATTTATGTGGAAATCATTTAAAATTTAATTTAAAACTACTACCTACTCCTAAAAATTACAATTTGAATTTACCGCCATCTGTCAATTGTCATTTTAGTTCCAGCTCCAAACACAAGGTGGCGCTAATTTGGTTTAAAAGTTTAACATTGGCGTGGGGTCTCTAGAAGATACATGCTTTGTGGATTCCACCGTTGTGTTAAACGGAGTTTAAAATGAGATTTTTACATTAACAATGTCATTTTAATCTCTGTTTAACACAACGGTGGAATCGGTCCTTAGGCACATACTTTAGGTTCTTTCGTTCGTCCCACAGGTGTAGGAATGAACTACACCAACGTACACTAAACCTTTCGTTCGGCCCGGTATAAAATCCACTAAACCTTCCTGTCGGCGATGTGGTGTCCACTGGTTGATATTTTCTCCACCATTTATTTAGCAGGAGTGAATTACACTCGACATGTATATAAGGAATAAAGAGGGAAGTAAACTAAGGTAAATAAGGTGGTGTAACTGGTGTAATTTACACTGGTGGACACTGCACCAACAGCAAACGAAAGAACCTTTTGATTACTATACGAGGCAAGAGAGAGGTCCGACACGCCCAACATAGGGCGCGGCCATTTTGAACCCTGTGACATAGTTTACAGCTAAAGAATCAGATCGCTCACTCTGCGTCGGCACTTTTGATCTCAATGTTTCAGTTTATACACTGCGCAACTCGGATAATACAATATATGACAACCGCCTATAATAAAACAGCAGTCTTCTGCGTATCCTGAATTTGTATCCCTGGAGTGGATGTTATTTTGGAACTCTCAACTGGTCCGAGTGAGCTAACTGATTCTTTAGCAATAAACTGTGACTCCAAAAATAATATTCACTGACACTGACAGCAGCAAGCAAAATATCAGGTGCGTTTTAATCATCCGATTCTGCTTCCGGAATTGTCGGTTTAGTCGTTATAACCTGTCAGATTAAAACAAGAAAACCAACAATTCCGAAGCAGAAGTGGATGATTAAAACGCACCTATTAAAAATCTTGCGCCAAGATGTAGGCAACACGTAATAAGGGTTCAAAATGGCGGAGTTTTCTATCTCCTTTTAAAAGGCACTCAGAAAGCTGCGCAGTGCGACCATTCTCCGTATAGTAAAAGAAAATCAAAGTATGTGACTGACACTGACAGCAGCAAGCAAAATATCAGGTGCGTTTTAATCATCCGCTTCTGCTTCCGGAATTGTCGGTTTAGTCGTTTTAACCTGTCAGATTGAAACAAGAAAACCGACAACGACAATTCCGAAGCAGAAGATTAAAACGCACCTATTAAAAATATTGCGCCAAGATGTAGGCAACACGTAATAAGGGATCAAAATGGCGGAGTTTTATATCTCCTTTTAAAAGGCACTCAGAAAGTTGCGCAGTGCGACCATTCTCCGTATAGTAAAAGAAAATCAAAGTATGTGGTGCAAGTGAATATTATTAGGCATTCCAAACTGAATGGCTCCCAGTGGGTTTTGACGGGTTATGATATGGCAAAATTATGGCAACCCTCATTGCGTTCGGTTTGCCACGTTCCTTTAACTCCTTTAACACTTTTAACTCCAAACGACTCTTTTAGCGTTCGGTTTAGTCCGATTAGTGACAGTTTAACACGCTTAAATGTCATTTAAAAGCACCCTAAAATTTGTCCCGCTCCAGCCCCTGCCTGACCGAACTCGCCTCCTGTAGGCCTGGTGATTTGACAAGGTCAATGAAATAGATAGTTACATAGATTGATCATCCATATTTTTCAAAATAAACATAATCCTATGCCTTGAAGTAAAAATGTAAGCAATTATTTTTTTTAAATATCTAAAGGCTGGTTTTAAAACACATTTTTGCTAAACCGATTCAAATTAATAAATATTTGCCAGGCAATATGGCCGCTCGTAAACGACCAGCTTTGAGCAATCTATCTAACTATATATGTATCATTGACCCTGTTAATGGCCGTGTTCATCGTCGTCAAACATGTTTTAAAAGCAAAGAAACATGTTTCATAAGCGGTTGGAATTAGTGTTGTAAATATCCGTATCTTTTTAGTATTCGGATAATACGTATTCGGAACCAAGAGATATTCGGATTCATCATCCGGATACGTATCCATATTCCATATGTGAGAAGTCATAATAATACGCAACCGTAAATACACCGCGACATGGGGAATCGGAACCGGGCAGTGTTGCTAAACCTAGCAGAATTTGTTTGAGAGTGAAGTAGCAGAAGCTTTTAATGTTTTAGAATAATAAACTCAAGAAAATCTCAAATATTTTGTTTTTATAATAATATCAGAAATAACATTTCTCATTCACTGAATATTATTTATATTTATACAACTTTGTTACCATTAATATGCTTAGTACATGCCGACTAACCGACTACGAATTGCAACAAGGCTAGTTAGGGCGATTCCGAATTCCGATTTCGCATCGGTTGCCACCCGCAAATCTCGCAATCGGCTCTGTTATGAACACAGTATGTGAAGCATTCGATTCGTGTATTCGGATTTCAGATTTTGTTTCTGTCATTTTTGATTCCGAATCCGTATTCGAATTTACACATTGATTCCGGAATATCCGGATCCTTTTACTATTCGGATTCAACGGATTTTTGGATACGTATTCTTACATCACTAGTTGGAATGACGCTGAACGATCATTTTTGTTTACGATTTGTTTTCTCAACCTCAAATCTGTCAAAAAATGGAATGACATTTGGTTGGCACAAAGAAGGTTATGTGAATTGTTTACTTTAGTATTTTTTAAAAAAAAATGAGTTGAATTGATTTGTACAGTGAATTAGAGTTTATATAAGTACCCTTCTGAAAGTGGTTTTGACAATTTTACGGCGAAAAACCTACAACTTGTATTATTTTGGGTTGTAAAGTCATGATGTTTTTATTGCCTCTATGGATCTTGAATTCTACATACTTAAGACTAATCAAAGAAATTGTAATAGTCATTTTATTAAAGGTAAAATACATTTTTTTGACACACAAATAAAAACATACTGTAACTAGATCATACTTTGAAGAGCAGAATGAGAATGCTATTTATTGTGTTTAATCAACTGTCTGGTCTGCACCAATAAATTAAAGGAACTCATGATACTAATAACATACATATCAAAAAGTGATCTTTTTACATATATCAAGGATACATAAAAGTGTTTAATAATAGAGACATCAAGTATGACTTTCTTATTTTTAGGGAAACAGACTTCCTTCAAAGTTAGTAATCATTTAAACTGGACTCCAGCCCAGAACTTGAGGCATGTGTCTCAAACCAGTTCAAAACTAACTGATTCGAAAAAGGAGGAAGAGATAAAAACGAAAATCAACCTGAAGTAAACTTTTATTTTTGAGTCATACCTAACATCATAAGTCCCGCTTTAGGCAAGACAAACCCACTTTCAAGTTATGTGTTCCATTGTCCCCAAAGAATGCAAGAATGTCCCGCTTTAAAAGAAAAAGTGATCTGATTCAAAACATTTTTCAAAAAAGAGTGGTATCTCATATAAATATGTGCTAGTGAAAAAAACTTACTTAATTTGAAGTATCAGTATTGAAAGCCAAGCATAACATAAACAAGTCACGTCAACAGTTCCATTCCCATTTAAAAACTAAAATATAGAAAATTAGCCCACTAAACAAGTTTTATTTCGCTTTTCTAATTTCTAATAAATAAACAAAATTATGTTATTTCACTTATTTTTAATACATTTTTTTATTATATTATTGTTTTACTTTTACTACAATCTTACTGTTGTTATTCTACATTAAAAATAATGAAAAATTGCTGTTGTCTTTTAAAATTTACAGGCTTCTTGCTGTGAGGTAAGAAATGATAACGTTTTATTACAAAAACCGAAAATTGTTAAAATAATCCCTATCTAATGCTTTACTTATTTTTTTACAAAGTATTTTTGATTTAGGTACTTAGGTGTTATACATTTTTGGTCATTGCTAATATTCATATTGAGTCTGAATTATTTTTATGTATTAATAAAATTTGTCTAGTATTATAGAGTTATACATACCTTATCGACAAACTATATACATTAATTCTTTTATAGGAATTATATATTTTGTATTGGAAATTAATAAATATACAAACTTAATGTTGTCATATAGGTAGAGCGACTTATTAGCAAAAATTATTTGAAATGTATACAGTAATGAGGTATTTTTTTAAAGGTTCAACAAACCAAGGTGGGCCCTTTTTAATATAATTGCTTATATTTAATTTATTTTGTAAATAAAATGTCATACTTTTATTATTATTATTTATTTTTTAATGCCCTTTTGGCCCTATATACATTACATGAAAACAAAAACATCGGTGCAGTTTTAATAACAAAACTCGTCTGTTTTGAATAACTGTGCTAAAACTATATAATATGTAGGTATGTTATATTATCCATATTCCTTACTGGTGGAATCCCATTAACGTCCAAATGAAATAATTTAAGCATACGTGTATGTATCTACGTCTGGAATTAATTTTATTTTCTTCAAATAGGTATCTCCATAAATACAATATTATATTAAAATACAACTTAACTAATCAACTCTATTAGGGTATAAAACCTTAAAAATATAAATAAACAAACAAACACATAACCTAACAAAATGCCAAAAGACGGATTTGACAGGGGTCCAAGGTCAATTTTATGCTTTTAAAGCAAACAAGCGAGTTTATTTTCGCTTTTATGCTTCTTCAAAAGCGCTGCAGCGGTTGACAGTTCATCGTCACCGCTTACTCAGCGTTACAACATGTTTGACGACGATGAACACGGCCAATGACAACTTGACAAGAGGATTGCCATATCTAAACTGTCATTACCCATTGGTAGCACATACATATGCCGCGTTTGAGAATCCACATCGGATGCATCTGAGATGTAAAAAATCTTTGATCACGTGACTCAGTATACGTAAATGTAATGGGACAGATGTGTCCGATGTGAATAAAAAAACGCTCGAGATGTAAAAAATGCATCCGATGTGGATTCTCAAACGCAGCATTTGATTACTATACGAGGCAAGAGAGAGGTCCGACACGCCCAACATAGGGCGCGGCCATTTTGAACCCTGTGACACAGTTTACAGCTAAAGAATCAGATCGCTCACTCTGCGTCGGCACTTTTGATCTCAATGTTTCAGTTTATACAATGTGCAACTTGGATAATACAATATATGACAACCGCCTATAATAAAACAGTAGTCTTCTGCGTATCCTGAATTTGTATCCCTCGAGTGGATGTTATTTTGGAACTTTCAACTGGTCCGAGTGAGCTAACTGATTCTTTAGCAATAAACTGTGACTTCAAAAATAATATTCACTGACACTGACAGCAGCAAGCAAAATATCAGGTGCGTTTTAATCATCCGCTTCTGCTTCCGGAATTGTCGGTTTATTCGTTTTAACCTGTCAGATTAAAACAAGAAAACCGACAATTCCGAAGCAGAAGCGGATGATTAAAACGCACCTATTACAAATATTGCGCCAAGGTGTAGGCAACACGTAATAAGGGTTCAAAATGGCGGAGTTTTCTATCTCCTTTTAAAAGGCACTCAGAAAGCTGCGCAGTGCGACCATTCTCCGTATAGTAAAAGAAAATCAAAGTATGTGGTGCGACCATTCTCCGTATAGTAAAAGAAAATCAAAGTATGTGACTGACACTGACAGCAGCAAGCAAAATATCAGGTGCGTTTTAATCATCCGCTACTACATCCGGAATTGTCGGTTTAGTCGTTTTAACCTGTCAGATTAAAACACATACTTTGATTTTATTTTACTATACGGAGAATGGTCGCACTGCGCAGCTTTCTGAGTGCCTTTTAAAAGGAGATAGAAAATTCCGCCATTTTGAACCCTTATTACGTGTTGCCTACATCTTGGCGCAATATTTTTAATAGGTGCGTTTTAATCATCCACTTCTGCTTCGGAATTGTTGGTTTAGTCGTTTTAACCTGTCAGATTAAAACAAGAAAACCGACAATTCCGGAAGCAGTAGCGGATGATTAAAACGCACCTGATATTTTGCTTGCTGCTGTCAGTGAATATTATTTTTGAAGTCACAGTTTATTGCTAAAGAATCAGTTAGCTCACTCGGACCAGTTGAAAGTTCCAAAATAACATCCACTCCAGGGATACAAATTCAGGGTACGCAGAAGACTGCTGTTTTATTATAGGCGGTTGTCATATATTGTATTATCCGAGTTGCGCACTGTATAAACTGGAACATTGAGATCAAAAGTGCCGACGCAGAGTGAGCGATCTGATTCTTTAGCTATAAACTGTGGCATAGGAATCAAATAGGCGGCGCCCTATGATGGGCGTGTCAGACCTTTCTCTTGCACCGTATAGTAATCAAAGTATGTGGGACGTACCGAAAGGCAAATGAGAATTTAGGAAAAGTGGCTTTATTCAAAGCACCGAAAGTGAGTAACCTCTAAATAATTTTAAAAATTTGTTTTTAACAAATGCTTGATTAATAAATTTGTTTAATTTTCAAATAATAATTAATTAAACAAGTACTTCTCAATGAACTGGAGTGGGGTAGAAAGCCAATGTGCATATTGTATCAAAAGAACAATATGCGACTCTATGGGCGCAGCCATTTTTATTTCTCATCTCACTCGGGAGTATTTATAATAACCATTTTCTGTTTCACTTTGTTATTGTTCAATCCACATGCTGGTGGATCAGACAATAACAAAGTGAAATAGAAAATGGTTGTTATAAATACTCCCGAGTGAGATGAAAAATAACCTGTCTTTGCCCATAGAGTCGCATGTAAAGCCCATTGACAAGCATTCTACCCCACTCCAGTTCATTGGTACTTCTTCAAAAGTGGCGCGCCCTACCGGCAAAAATTCTGTGCCCCAAATTGATGCCATTCATTCGACATTACGTTCGGACTCCTGCGGTATCTATACTTCGTGGGCGTAGCTATCACAGGACAGTTCGGTCGTTTAAGAGATATTTAGGGCAGCGTAGGGGCTCCTTCGATAATTGGAATTCTTCTAATAAAAGAGAGCGTCGGGCAATCGTAGAGGATATGCTCGATGGTCTCATTTTCTTATTCGCACCCCCTGCAGCGTGCGGACTCTGATAATCCCATGATATGGAGATGCTTCATCACTTGGCAATGACCAAGTCAGAATGCCCGGAACCAAGCGCAGATTCTGTCTAGTCATAGTCAAGTAATTGCTTGCTGTAGTGTTGTCAGGATAACTTAAAAGCTCCCTGGCAACTCTGCAGTTTCTTTTTCCATCCCATCTTTCCTTGAATTTCACTTGAGGAATGTTCTTTCATTGGGTCTGTCACTACCGATTTTGTTAGGCCAATAGAAAGACCAGGTCTAAAAATATTTGGTCGCATGCTTTCTTGGCCAGTGAATCAGCAAGACGGTTGGTTATCTTTCGATGTGGTGTGACACAGCCCATTTTATGTTTAGGTTCAAGGATCTGGATTATATTCCACATCCTGAGCCTTGTTTTGTTTTAGAACCGTCGGTGTAGATATGAATCGTACCTGCCACTTCAATTTGTTGGTGGAGTCCATGTTCGCTTGAAGCAGTGGGAGCGTATCGAGCGCCTCCTGCCAAAAGCGATGTCTTGCATCATCTAGACAGGGATTCTTATATGTGCGTACTCAACACGTAACGAATCAAATAGAGAAAGACATTATACATACAAATCGCATTCTATGGAACGAAGATAGTCGTCTCAACACGTGCCGTATTGAAAGATGAGAATGCCAATGCAGATCGTCATCAGAGCAACCTCCTTGATGTAAATATCAAGAGAAGTGAGACTAAGAATGACTTCCATGGCTCTGGTCGGTGTGGTTTTCATGACTCCTGTTATGTTAAGACTTGCTGTTCATTGAATTTGTTCTAGTTTGCGGATAGCTGTCAATTTTTGGGTTTTCGGTACCCAGACAACTGCACCGTATGTTAGCATAGGTCTTATGATGGCCGAGTAAGTCCATGCGACGACTCTGGGGGAGAAACCCCAGGTGCGCCCCACGGTTCGGCGGCATTGTTTATAAGAAATGTATCGTCGTTGCCGCGGTGAAACCTCCTATGTGATATTTTATCACATTTTTAGATTTTTGTACCAGTTTATAGAAACTAACATTGTGTACAGTTTAGCGAAACCTCCCATGTAATTTTCTTTTAAAATATTGTGATTTTAGACCTCCCTTGTGCGTAATACGTATAATGCATCAGAACAAAATTTTTACGTTTTTATATCTACTGAAAATTTTGATGAAATGTACATAGGAGGTTTCACCGCGACAACGACGGTATGCTCTTTTGACTCTGTTTTCTAACAGTGTGAGTTCCATGTTAACTTGCTGTCAAAGGTGAGACAGGTACTTCACCTCTGTTGCAATTAGTTATGTGTTTGGGAGTTCTGGAGGCATTAATTCCACTTCTATCTTTTTCCTTGTGAATAAGTCCATTTCTGTCTTCTTGGGATTGACAGTGAATGGTCCTTGCACAACTGTTCTATAATTTTGAGAGCTACTTGTATCTTTTCGCGGAGTATGTTCACAAAATTTCCTGTTTGCAGAATGACCAGGTCATCTGCATACGATATTGTGCAGTGACTGTTCCTATTAAGGCGGCTGATGAGGGTGTCAAGGACCATGTTCCACAGTAGAGGTGATAGCACCTCCACTCACAACCAAAGCCTCTTTATATTCACATTTTCTACACTTATGTTTACTGCTCGCTTTGAGAGCATGTTATGTATCCACCCACTAACCAGATGTAGAACATTCCTGTTGGTTAATGAGTGTATTATCTTGGGGAAGGTGGTTTTATCAAAAGCGCCTTCTATGTCTATGAAAACACCAAAGAGGTAGAATGATAAGATACCGTCTGCGCATCCATCACGAGTATAGAAATTATGCATATTACACACGTAAATTACAAGGAGAGGTTGCCCTAAAGCACTGTAAACAAATTCCAGGATTGGCTTTGTTCAGCGATTATGTTCATGTTCAGCTCTGTTTTTTGTTGTGGCTGTTGTAAGCTTTTTTGGCGTCAATTCTTTGTTATCTTGCTTATATTTGTGATTTTTTGTGCTTTGATTTCGATTTAGTATTAAAATATACTTGTTAATTATTTTCCGTTGCACTATTTTATAATTGTTGCACAAAATGTTGTTAAACGGTCCCTGAATCTTATTTACAAAATGTGCAGTGTCTATACTTTTTTACTGAACGAAGTTATCATTCTACTCCTCCACTTCAATGGAAAACACCCACGACAAACTCCTTCTTGTCGAGGAATCTCGCTATTCCGGCCAGCAACTAGGTGAAGGGCTGAATCAGTAGATCTGTCTGGGGTGTAGTGGTGTTTCAATAACCGCATCCCTTATGTACCTTTCGCATAGTCTTTCCAATGTCTTCATGGAAAACGATGTCAGACTAATTGGTCGGTATGTTTTTAGGGATAGTGTAATCCATCCTTCCTGGTTTGGGTATGAATACCACTTTTACCTCTCTCCATTTTTTGGGGGTATTTTATGTGATATTGGCTTTGAGTTTTATTCATTTTATTTTTTATAATATACCTGAGCCAACGAGGATCTGAATATATCCACCAGGTGTGGTATTCTTCCAGACCCCACTGAAGTAAGGCTGGATAGATACCGTCAGGTCTTGGCGATTTATCAATTACACAAAAAAAATTGTTGCCATTTTTGAGGAAAATTATCCGAAAATAATAAATTTCTAGGTATTTTCTCGGAAACTGTTGTTAGAAACCCCCAATTAATATACATATAAATATAAATTACAGGGCATAAAAAACATATATACAATTGCTAAAATTTTTCTATAACTAAATGGCAGATATTATTTAAATAGGAATCAAAAATTTTAAATACAACACAATAAAACTATCGAATTTAAAAACATTAAAAAAAATTACAAATAAAAAAATATATTACAACAAAACAAAACTATTATCGTTATCAGCCACCTTACCCATCAAAAATTGTTTGATCTTCCTTTTAAAAACATTACAGAGAATATAACTTTTTTACATTTATGGGTAAGTTGTTAAAATCTATAACAAGAGTAGCTGTTAATACAATTTTAGTTCAGGAATCCCCACCAATAAGATAGAAGATATATTTTTGTAATGTTTGATGCTGTTAGCAGTGCCTTTCAGAACCCTTTATTTTAACTAAAGTCACTAACTTAAAGTGACTCAGGGGACCCCAAAACGTAAAAATCCGTCCAAAAGTCGAGGTCGAAAAAAACATGATTCCTATAATTTCTTTCTGTATAGACAGGAAAGTAATAAAAAACCCAATTTGAAAAATGATTGTGATAAATATAAATGAAAACTAATAATTATTGCCTTAATAAAGAATGAATATAATTTTTCCTACGACCACTTAGGAAAGTGACACATATCACACTATATAGTCCTATGGAAAGTGTCCTATATCACACGCGTATGACTAAGAATTTACTTTCCACCCAAGTGAGAATATGTTACTTTCCGCAGTAGTTGTCAAAAAATGTCAAACGCCTAATTTCTATTTTGATCTATGTAATGTCCATATTAATACTAAAATCGATATGATTGTTAAATTATTGAAATTGTTTTAAATTAGATCCTAGATATTTATCTTTAACAATTATTATTAAAATAATTTTAAAATAACTAAGATTATGTTTGCTCTTTAATTTGGGTAAATACATAACCGATTAGATCATTCAATTGACGTAAGGCCCATTAGCTCAGTTGGTTTAGACGTCGAACTTATCAACTTTGCCATTTTTTGACCGCGTTCAATCTATGGTTCAAATCCTGGCGGAGCCGAATTTTTTTTTTGTTTTTTTTTTATTTTTTATTAGTTTTTTTTGTTTAGAAAATATGAAAATTGAATAAATACGATTATTGTTGATTATTTTTTTAAATACATTTTAATTAATATAGTAATAATAACCTTGGTTTTACATTTTTTTGATATTATTTTGTAAGCTAATTTCTATTTTGATCTATGTAATATCCATATTAATACTAAAATCGATATGATTGTTAAATTATTGAAATTGTTGTAAATTAGATCCTAGATATTTATCTTTAACAATTATTATTAAAATAATGTTTGCTCTTTATTTTGGTTAAATACATAACCGATTAGATCATTCAATTGACACAAGGGCTGTTAGCTCAGCTGGTTAGGACGTCGAACTTATCAATTTTGCCATTTTTCGACCGCGTTCAATCTATGGTTCAAATCCTGTCGGGGCAGAATTTTTTTTTTGTTTTTTTTTATTTTTTTTTATTTTTTTTTTATTATTTTTTTATTTTTTTTAGTTTTTTTTGTTTAGAAAATATGAAAATTGAATAAATACGATTATTGTTGATTATTTTTTTAAATACATTTTAATTATTATAGTAATAATAACCTTGGTTTTACATTTTTTTGATGACATTATTTTGTGGTCGTAGGAAAAATATTGTACATCACTTGTGTGAAAAGTGATTTTCCACACTCGTGTGATAGTCGGCTTGCGCCTCGTGCGACTATATTTCCCACTCGTGTGAAAAATGTCACTTTCCACACTCGTAATGTAATATACTATATTTGGCTAATATTATTGTACACCCTTGCAACCATCTGAAATAATGATTCACCTCTTCCACCCATTTTAATCATGTGCAAAATTTACAATACACTTCATAATAGCATAAAAAATTACAAACTAAATTAAAAACACAAAATGAATGTGCATATTTGGCGGTGAAATTGCAAGTATTTCCAAATATTACAAGACAACAATGCTCTCAAATATTTGAATGTTTTTGGTCATACATGTGCATCAGTATGCAGGTTAATACATATATCTCCTATACCTTTGTTTTGCATTATTTTTATAATAATTTAAACGCATTTTTAGTAAACTTTTAATTTCAATTAAAAAATAAATTAACATTCAAAACGTGAACAACAAACTACTACTAAAATAAATTTATTTTATTATAAATAGGTGACTATTTCATAAACAATATTATTTACAATAATTTAATACTTTGCTAAGGTTGTATCATTGCCTTTTATTTAATTCCCTTGTAATCATTGTATAAATTAAACCTAGAGTCAGGGATCCTACAGCAGCTCCTTGTGCTCCCACTCGAAGGTGCATTAAATATACACTTGTACTCATTTTACCCCTATTTTTGTAAGCGTAGATCCCATATCCAACTGCACTTAGACACACACCAATAGCTGAAACAAAAAAAGTCAGTTGAGAATAGTTTAAAACAATTCACCTTTTTTAGTTGTTAATTTTTTTAACATAACAACATTTATCACTTTATTTCGATTTTAAATCATTTTGGGGTCTATTCTGTAAAAATTCCTTTATATTTAACGGCCTTTAAAAATATTTTCTTCTTTAATTCGGTCACTATTTAAATGGATCTTTAAAATACATTAGAGGACTATCTTAAAGGAATCTGTTTAAATAATGATAGAAGTAAATTAACGAATACGAACATATTTTTATAGGCCGCCAATATTTTTAAAGGCCGTTAAATATAAAGGAATTGTTACAGAATAGACCCCATGATCCTCTAACTAAATGTATTTACGTTTCGTTTTTGGTGGAGTCACTTGTGATCTTGGCACTCATCCTATACGTTTACTATTATCTTTTTTGAGAAACAAAAAATAAATTTTGGTCAAGTATACTTATATCTGTGTTTGACTGGGAGTGGATTTTCGAATTTTTAAATAGTTTTTCAGAAAAAAAAAATCCTAAAATGTTCTAATTATTCACGAGTTTTCAGAATTTTTAAGCTATTCCATAGCTTTTATCGCGGGCTTTGAGCGCGGCGACCGAATCAAGAAATTCCGTAACGAAAATAAACCCCCCACTCCCTACATGTATTTTAAGATAATAAAAATATTTTAATAATATATTATTAAACGAGCAATTTATGGTAGCCATTATTCACTCAGTGAATAATGGCCATAAATTGCGAGTCTAATACTATACTTTGTCCACGACCATTATGGTTTCTTTATTAAATAAAAGTTAAGTGTGAATGGAAAGTTTTTATTAAACATAGGTAACTAACTGTTGTTTTTTCGACTTTTCGATTTTTTCGATTTTTCGTTTTTTTTATTTTTCGATTTTTCGTTTTTTTTTTTATTTTTCGATTTTTCGTTTTTTTTTTATTTTTCGATTTTTTTCCGATTTTTTTTTTCGATTTTTCGATTTTTTTTTTCGTTTTTTTAATTTTATTTTCGATTTTTCGTTTTTTTTTCTTCTATTTTTTGATTTTTCGATTTTTTGATTTTTCGATTTTTCGATTTTTCGATTTTTCGATTTCTCGATTTTTTGATTTTTCGATCTAGAAAATATCGTTATGAAAAGTATCGCCTATCTTTAGTTATCTATCGGAATGTGCCAGAATTACAAAAGCGCGAATTATCATAATTCACTCCGTGATATATGGGTACTATATGCTCTTAGTTAGGAGGTAGAATATTGATTTATTATTAAGTGGTCGTGGACAAACAATATTAACTTCTCATTTATTCAATAAAAGAAAATCGAAAAAGAAATTCCGTAACGAAAATAATAATAATAATAATAACGGTGCGGCGTTGAAAGCCGTGCATCGTCTAACGTCGTTTCAGTTCGGCAGACTTCGGCACGGTGTTTACATGCGTGCGACTAGACGTATGCGTGTAGACTAGCTGCTAACTGCTCATAACTGATTCTATCTCTTTTAGACACAATTTCGGAAAAATTGAATTTGAAAATGAATAATGATCCACAAGAATCCACAACAAAATATGGGACCACCATTGACGCGGTATTTTCTAGATATTTAGAGGATATCAAGTCTCAAACTTATGTTTCTTATTTCAGTTACTATAAACCTATAGTTTCAATGATAAAAATTCCTGAATAACCTACATGTATTGTAAGATAATAAAAATATTTTAAACAATATTAACTTCTCATTTATTCAATAAAAGAAAAAAATTGTTTTCTTATCGATCACCACGCTCAAAAAGTGTAACTTGAATTAATATCAAAGAAAAAACTTGAATTAATATCAAAGAAACAAAAATACTGCAAAAATAAAATAATTGCATAAGTTGATAAAAAATGCTATGCAATAGCTTTACCGCGGCAGTCCCTGAGTGCCACATGTATTTTTTTTTTAATAAAACAATATAGTAATTATTTCAAGTTGTTATTATTTTGTCCGGATTTTTAAAAATTTGTCCGGAATATTCATTAGGAATGTCAGGAAATTGTATTTTGCATATGGTTGGTAATCCTATTCTTACCGCACCTGAGCCTATGTTATATAAAATAGTACATACTAAAGTAGCTCGTCATGAAGCAACTTTCATGTGCAACATTATATCCAAAGCAATTGATGAAATAGGCTTAGAAAAAAATTATGTCAATTACAACAGACAATGAAAGAAACATGACAACTAGCTGGAATTTACTTGCAGAAAAGTATTGCCATTTATAGATCTAAAGAATAAGCTCTATTTGCTAAAGACTCTGTATGGACCAGTCAAAAAATGGAAAACTGTCAGCAGTGAGTTGGTGGAAATCGATTTGTTCAACAACAGAGTTAAGCAAAGTAACTGTAGAAGTATTAAACTGCCCATTGTCAACTGCTGCCATAAAGCGAAGCTTATCAATATATGGAAATGTCCATACAAATAAAAGAAATTGTTATAGTACTGCAATAATATTTTTATAAATATCTAACCAGGAATTACAATAATATTATTGTCATAATATCTTATTACATAAAGCCGTACCGCAGCTCTCGTCTTTTGCTGAGACATCAACAAAACACTGTTCTTCGCAGGGAGCAAGACGTGCGGAAGCATAAAAGTGTTGGCTTTGATTTTGTGCAAGCACGAAGCCAAGAAAAAGAACCAGTAGAGAAAACGACTTAGTGAGTGATACGTTTATATTTTCTTTTTTTTTTACCGCTGAGTCGAAGTAGAATTTCATTCAATCTTTTGTTTTATTACAATTAAATTAAACAAACACCGTTCAAACCGGAACAAGATCGACTAACAAATGAAAGGGCACAAAAAATTGTTTATATCAGACAAAATTTAAATATAGCGGAATGTTCATCCGGTTCATTACAATCTTCTTTGGAGTTTGAATCTGACTATGAATCCGACTGGTCTGAAGTAGATAGCGAAACTAAACTAGATAAAATAGTTGATTTAGAGATCTCATTTAGTCCAGCTCATTGTGAAATGCCAACGTAACATATGCATAATATAATTAATAAAACAATCTTATATAATTCTTATAAAATTAAAATAAATTTTTCTTATACAAAGTGCGAGGAACTTAAGTTCTTTTTAGATTAAACACCTGAACAATCTATAAAATTTCATTTGATGTTTTGTGTTTTGTTTACTTTCGCGTTTTGTATTACATAAACCTAAATTTAAATTATATTTAGTAACAAAAAATTAGTTTTATTCACAAACAAATGAAACAATTCTATGTTCGACACAGACACACACCTTAATTTAATTTCGAAGTCATTATTTGTCATGTATGTGTATAAAATATATTACGGTAAATTACCACAGTAATTTACAACACAAATTTATTACCAGGGTAATTAATTTTGGTAATTAAAACCCATAAATGACCAAAAATATAAATTACGGTAATTTTACATCACTGGCCATGACACGAAAATTAAAAAATTCTCGTAAAAATTCTATATGCGATTTTATGAATAAACTATGAACAAATGTATAACATGGTCTATTTATTCAAAGACAGTACCAACACCTGTTTATGAGATTAAGGGTAAAACCATCCAAATACAATCCAGGAAACAAGTAGGTATTGTAGTAGGGTTTAATAAGATTATGGAAAAACCCTCAAATATTTTAAATACACACATCGCCAAAATTCTTGGACCCCCGTATGTTTGTCAAAATGAGACACTATTATTAAAAGTTAAGAAGTGTGTTACATTGTACATTATTTAATATGGCTATGTATCCAATACAAATTGGCTGAATTAAATTTTAACTGAACAAGAAAAAAATACAAACGAAAAATAGTGCATAATAAAATGATTACTAGAATTTGAAATCCAGAAGAAAGCCTCTTTAGAGCGAAATCAAAAATTCATTAATATTCAGTGTGTCCTCCCCTGTTCTGTAGTAAGGTATTAACTCGCCTGTGCATGGAAACAATAAGGGTGGTAATGTAATCTATTGGGATGTTGTTCCATTCTTCTTGGGCTTGGGACGCGACTGCGAGTTCCTGGAGGGTGATAGGAGGATTATTTGTTTGAGATTGCTCGTACAACGAAATCCCACATGTGCCCAATGGGATTCATTTCTGGCGAATTTGCTGGCCACGGTATTCTTTGAATATTCTGAATTTCTAGTGCATTTTGTACCCTTCTCGTGCGATGGGGCCTAGCATTGTCATCCATGAAAATAATATTGGCTCAAACTTCATTTCGGAGAGGATAAATAATGGGTTTAATAATGTTTCGAACATATCTATCTGCTGTCATACTGTCTGGAATGGGAATAAGCTGCGTACGACGACTATACATTATGCCTCCCCAAAACATTACTGTTCCTCCTTGGTATAATAATAATAATAATAATAATAATAATAATTTATTCATTAAAATAGTACATATAAACACATTTGATACAGAAAAAAAGAGAAATGAATAAATTGGCTCACGTTAAGTGACTTAACACTTGTTACGAAATTTTGAGTAGATATACATGCCATACATAATATACATATAAAAATACTAATACTAATAATAATAATAAATACTAAAAAAATAATAATAAGGAAAGAGAAATGAATCATACCATCGAATTGTCTGATATAAATATTACTTGATACATTATAATACGAAAACATACATAAATAGTGAGTACTTTTTAGGTTTTATTTTCTATTAGATCTGAAATATATTTCCTTGGGGTATTGAAAGTAAATATTTTTAAATATTTCTTGAACAAATGGAAAGTAACCTTGGATTGCACTTCCTCTGGTAAGTGATTATACATCTTAGGCCCTAGATATGAAAAAGACCTTTGAGTTAAAGATCTTTCCACCAAGGGTACAACATGGTTTGATCTATTCCGGGTTAGGTAAGTATGAGATGGTATTGTAGCTGTGAGTCTAGTTGGGTAATATTTTAGATTGGTGGAAACAAAGTACATTTGTCTTATATCTAATATTTTGCTTTCTTCGTAAAGTATATCGGATGAGTATCTAAAATTTTTGTTCATTATTAATTTCAAAAATCTGCGTTGTATTATTTCTATGTTATTAACGTATATGACTTTCTACAAGAGAATAGTATAAAGTTCGAAGTTGTTCTAGGGGTAAATGTTTTTTTAAAAATTTAAATTTATAGAGAATAATTTGTAGCTTTTTAACTGTATAATTTATGTGACAATCCCATTTTAAATGTCTATCAATATATACGCCAAGATACTTATATTCTTTTTCGGATAAAATATTATACACTTTTCCATTGCTAGTGATCTTTAAACTTTGAAATTCTGGTAATCCACCTGCATTGCAACTGATGGGTAAGTATTTTGTTTTTTCTAGATTTAGCGTCAGTAATTTTGAGTCTAAGAATTGTTTAATAGAAGCGAAATCATTTTCAGCAACTGTTTTTAGAGTATTCCAGTCTTGTCCCTCATAAAATATTACTGTGTCATCAGCAAATCCAATTATTTCACCGCGGCTTTGTATTGAAAAGAGTCCATTTATATATGAATTAAAGAGTATAGGCCCAAGAACAGTACCCTGAGGAACACCATACTCTAGTATTTCAGAGTTACTCGTTTTATCACCAACTCTAACAATCTGCCTTCTATTTGTGAGGTAGCTTTTAAACAATTTTTGGGTGTTTCCTCTTATTCCCATATCTTTAAGAGACTGTAAGAGTAGCTCATGACTTACAGTATCAAAAGCTTTTGTAAGATCCATAAATACACACATACATTGTCTACCTTTATCTAGAGCTTTGTATATTTTTTCAATTAACGCTAGGATGGCATCTTCTGTTGAAGTATTTTCTCTAAAACCATACTGTATTGGAGACAAAATTTTGTACTTAGACATATATGAAGTGAGTCTAATTTTTATTATCTTTTCAAAGATCTTAGATATATGAGTTGTCAAAGATACTGGTCGGTAGTTATTAACTAAAGTTTTATCGCCTTTTTTGTAGATCGGTGTTACAATTGTTTCTTTTAAAGTATTAGGAAATACACCTTTTTCAAAGCATATATTTATAATGTGTTTGAGTGGGCCCGCAATTTCTTTTGAAATTTGTTTTAGGATTTCTGCTTGTATTTCGTCGGTTCCTACTGCTTTTTTATTTTTTAACTCAGCGATAACTTTAATGATTTCGTTTTCTTCAGTAGGAGATAACATCATAGAATTTACTGCTGGTTGCTTTTGATCTTGGTAGTAAGTTTTTGTAATTTTTTCTGCCAGATTCTTTCCCATTTTAATAAATTGTTGATTAAATTCATTACATATATCTTTTGGATTTCTTAGGTGTTTTCCTTCAATATCAATTATTTTATTAATTTTTTCATTTTTCTTGTTCTTACCTGTTAATTTGTTTACAATTTCCCACATTTTTTTAGAATCACCAGAATTAGTTTTAATTTGTTTTTTATAGAATTCAAACTTTGTTTTTGAAATAAGATTTATTAAACTATTACGGTATCTTTTATACTGATTTTTTAGAATTTCATTGCCGGGATTATTTAAAGTTTCTTTAAACATTCTATTTTTAGTATTAATAGACTGTAAAATACCGTTTGTTAGCCAAGGGGATAATTTAGTATTTTTTCGTTTAATTTTTTTAGTTATTGTACTTTGTTTTAAAGCGTCCTTAATAATTTTAATAAAAGTCTTTGTTGCAGATTCTGGATCGGCTTGAGAATATACAGCATCCCACGAGACAGAGTTTATATAGTTAGAAAGTTTTTTATAATTTGTATATGTTTTAGTTTTTATCTGTTCGTTTTTTTCTTGTTTATCTGAAAACATAATCTGTAATATAGTTGTGTAATGATCCGTTACGTCGTTTGTAATTATAAAAGGTAATATATTTTCTGTACAAAATTTTGTTTTAATAAATATGTGATCTAAACATGATTTATATATTGTGGTTGCTTTATTAATTGTTGAGAGATACTCGTGTTCACTTAGGATGTTAATGTATTCTAATTTGTCCTCACTATCTTGTAATAAATTTATATTTATATCTCCTACGAAAAAGTTGTAGTTTTCAAAGCTATTAGCGTGCTGACCATAGTAATTTTGTAATGGAACGACTTCTCTGGCAAAAGATAGTCTTTCTGGTGGCCCTGGCCCTCTCCAAACTCTGTGTCGCCGACTATCACTAATTAAACCATATCTGGTTTCGTCCGGAAAAAGAACATTTCGCCACTGAGCTAAAAGCCAGTTTCTGTACTCCTGTGCCCACTGTAGAGGAGCAGCTATATGTCTGGGAAATAACCTGGGTACTCTTAATGGTTTCCTAGATCGTAAATTGGCTCCAGCAAGTCTCCGCCGTATTGTGGTACTGGAAATGAATCGACCATACGTTCTTCTAAAATGAGTTCGGACAGTTGAGACTGTTACAGGTCGGAATCGAACTGTAACAGTCTCATTACAGTTCGATTCCGACGTACATAACCTGCTACATACCAATCTTCTCTTGGATTAGTTACCCTAGGACGCCCAGTCCCACGTCACCAGTCAACGCTGTTAGTTTCCTGGTACAAACGCACTATTCGGATAACTGAAGCGCGGGGAATCCCTAGTCTATCTGCGATTCGATAATTCGGCAGACCCTCATCATGAAAAGCCACTATTCTTGCTCTATTGAACACTGAAATTCTATTACTAGGCATAGTTGCAAAGAAAAACTCAACAATCACTTAAACACGCAAAATCGATATGAACCATTTTTTAAACATTGGTACCTAAAATTGTGGGAAATTGTTTTTGTAAACATTTTTAGATGCGTATTAACGGTGAAATAAATAAAAATTAAATATACAAAAAAGCAGCCATGATAAATATTTCGTTTTAATATTTACGAGGGGGTCCAAGAATTTTGACGATGTGTGTAGATATAAAAAGTATAATGTAGGTACACATAATTTCAATGTCTTTATTTAATAATATATTTTAAGTTTAATTACCAAATGGATCTGACCCACTTGGATACAAACAGGATGCAATAGCTATTTATGAAACCAGTTACGAAATACTTTATTTTATTAACCGAGTGAATATTTTCGGAATGAGCAGAGCGAGGTCCCGCAACATGAACGAGTAGTTTGTTTATATTACTTGTTAAAGTTAATTATATTTTAAGAAAGTGGGTTATATTGTCATGAATTGTATTTTAATTATTTTGTGCTGATTTCAAGAAAGTGGGTTATATTGTCGTGAATTGTATTTTAATTATTTTGTGCTGATTTAGAATGAAAAATAAGGACCAAAACAACATTATTACTAGGTTGAAAGTTTAAACAAATTCTATTTTTATAAGTTAACCTGACCTTCTTTAATATAAACTTTCAATAATAATGTATAGTAATGATAAAGAAAACAAATAAAAATAAACATTTTTTTTATTTGTTTTCTTTTCGCAACTGGTGACTGGTTGCGTAAAGTAGATCATTTTGACAATTGCTGCTATTACAAAAAATGTCACTTTATATGTCAAAATTAGAGAAAAAAATATATAACTACTTGGGGTAAAATATACCTATGTTACAACCCAAATAGGAATGAATTATCATTGTCTGTTTCTAATTTATCATCCTTTTCTCAATGTATACATCGATATTACCAAGAGGACAAATTTTTTGTCAGAAATGAGAAGGGATATTTTGTATGATTATAATAAACATTGAGGATGTAAATTGTGCTTTCCCTTTTAACTTCTAAATGGAAGAAGATAGAGACATGAAACAAAAACAAAGTGAAATAAAAATGATATTATGATATTTTTGTGATAACGAGATGCACTTTACTCGAGATGTAAGTTAGAGGGCGTTACTACCTTCAAGTTTTCTAAATTAATGAAGTAAGTTACATTCTTGATAACTCTCGTATTATTTACTATTATTTTTGTCTTCTTAACCATCGACATGACTTTAGATAATTGTGGTAAAGAGATGTAATTTTAACAAATTTTTCCTCTAATATTTATCTTGTCAACAATTTATTTAAATGAATTTTCTTCAAATATATTTTACGCTACCTCAGGAGTTCCTTAAGGGTCTAATATGGTTCCACTACTTTTCTTATTTTATCAATGATGTCACTGACTATATCACATATTTCAAATTATTTGCAGATAATTTAAAAGTATTTTTTCAAAATTTTTTATATGACTTCAGAAAAGTCAACACAATAAATTTTAACTATACCATTCTCCCTTCTTTATATTCATTGTATTTTTCATTGGTTCGTCCCAAGTTGGAATATGCTTCTTTGATTAGGTATCTGAAGATAGGGTTGCAGAAGAACAGCATAGAACGGGTGCAACGTAAATTCAAAGAAAGTTAATGTCAATCCCTACAATTTAAAAATAGAGAATTGATTGTTCTATTTTACTTGAGTTTTTATGCTGCATTTGAAAGTACCTCATTTTATTTGAAGCAGTTCTTTTAATACATATGTGGCTTCTCGATGGGATCTACTCTGTGGTCTTTTAATGCAGAGCTGGTAAGTCAAGTAATATCTATTTACTCCGAATAAAATTTTAGAGCTTTCGGAGTAAATGTACACGTCTGTAAAATGTGCAGACAGTCGTCCATTGTCTCTTGTGTCACAGTTTATTGTTTTTCATTGTATTTATATGTCTGGTTATTAAGAGCAAAAAATATTTTTAAAAAATGTCAGACGGAAATGAGAACATGGTTTATTTTCTATTGAAAGCAAAAAGCGAAAAATACCACAGCTAAAAATTAGCTTTACTTTGCAACTTGCAACAAAACCACGAGAAGAGAGATCAAATTTGATTTAAAAGAAAGGTTTAAGTGTGTTATTTTAATGGAAACGGGAAACAAACAAATCCATATACATTCTTTCATTCCACATAAGCTCGATGATCACGTGACTAAAAAATCTACTAGCTCTACTCTGCTCCAGGAGGTAGTTTTAAAATGTAGCATTAGTAACATACCAAAATGCTTAGACAACCAACAACACATTCCCTCTTCCCGTTCCCAGAACTAACCTGCTAATAAAATCACCAATATATATTATGTGTCAAAATGCCAATATTTTTTGTTATAATTGTGATATATTTTTTGAAAAACTTAACTTTATTTATATAAATTTTGTTCATTTTTTTGTTACTATCTTGGTCCTTATTTATTTTGTTCTCTTTGGATGTAAAATCTGTTGGGCAATAAATAATTCATTCATTTATAATTTGCTTCCAGTTGAAATTGTACAACTAAGATTATATGCAAACGATGACGATTATATGTTCATTAATTTGTCAAATATTAAGGAAGCGAAATGTTAAAAAGTTAAATGTTTCATTTTTTATTAACATGACTTTTATATATTTTTTCCCACAGTTAATATCTTATCTTTTTATTTCTCAAATTTTATCAATGTAAAATATAATCTAAATTAAGGGAAAAAAATGCTAAAAATCCGGAACAATTGTTTATTTTCCTAAGGACCTCATTAAAGACCTTATTTATTAACTCTAGAGAAATCTTTAGAAATACATGGTTATTCTCATATAGTTTTCGGGAATTACCTGGATATACTCAGTTATTCTCTGGGTATTCCTGGGAAGTCTCTGGGTATTCCTGGGAAATCTCTGGGTATTCCCGGGAATTCTTTATAAAAAAAATAACTTTATTGTCCAAACAGGTTAAACCCCAATTGAGGACACATACAATAAAAAAATATATGTATACATATAAGTATATCTAATTTAAAGAAAATAACTTAAAATACTTAAATTAATAGCTTTGTGCTTCACATATTTAAACTGACACTATAAAACATAAAAGAAAGAAACTATACCTATTTATAAATATTGTCTGAGTAAGTACTTATTGATTTTACATTTAATGCTTGTAAGAGAGAAAGTTTATGTCCAAATTTAATTCAGTTGCATATCTATTAAAATTGTTGCAAATGGTATGGATAGGTGAATTTGTCAAAATATTTGTTCGCGGTGTGGCAAGTAAAATATCGTTTTATATCTTGTATTGAAATGAGGTACACTAAATTTAATTTGGGATAGCAGGTCTGGACAGTCCAATAAATTATTAACTAGTTTATAAATAAAAGTAATGCCCTGACATATTATCCTGTCTTCTAGACATTAAAGATAATTTACCCAATAGAACAGCATTGTCAATTATCCTTTCCGGATAAATCCCATCAATTTTAAAAGCAAGGTATTTCATGTTAGGCATTCTTGTGTACACATTTTTTGGATGTGTTTACCCCTCATGTGCAAATAAACAAAATTCAAGGAATATGCATCTTTGTGGAGAGTACTCATCAATCTATATAACTTGAAAATAAAATAAATATTTCGGTATCTTATAATTTTAAAAATATCTAATGTATTTATCTGTTTATAGTGAGTAATATACTAATGCTTCAAGCAGATAACTTGGATTATAACAAAGTTCATTTTAACTGATAATTAAAAAAAAACCTAAGTACTTAGCTGATTAATTAACAAATGGAAACTGTATTAGATAAACTCAAAATCATTACTGAAACTAATCGTCATTTTTAAAAGAATTTAATGTTATTCAGCAGTACACTTTGACTCGATTTGTTACATATTTGTGTATTTTTTTAATGTCTGTCTGGAGGCCAACGAGATTATGAGCTAATCCCATAACAAAATATAACCACAGACATACACAAAAGTACATGTTAAAAAAGAATTATTGTTTCCATTCTTGGTAGAAAGGTAGATGTAAATTAAAAAAGAAGTCGACAATCCTACCCACAATTGACTATAGGAAGAAAGCAGAACTAGAGGCAACCCTGGATGATATAGACTTCTTTCTTAATTTATCTCTTGTAAATAGTCATTCCCAGATATATTGTCTAATGATGTAATTAAATTTCAGGTACTGCTAGGTAGTTTTTTAAATCAAACTTAACATATTTTGTAAAACAATTTCTACTATAATGTATTAAACTAGTTATAATAATAAAAAATGCTCACCGATAGGAAAGAAAGGAGTTTCTTTGGATTTCCTGAGAAGACGGTTAGATTGAGTTTCTTCTTCATAGAAGATTCTTGGTGGCTCAGTCATCGCTAAAAATGATAAATAACTGTGTAATTTCACCATCACCATTACATATTTGCACGTAATATTTTAAGGACAAATATCAAACTAAAATTACTTACTATTAACAGACATTTTGCAAGCTGGTTGAAATAAGTGAAGGAAACAATAAACAGTGACAATAAAATGCAGTGCAATAAAAAACAAAATTAAACTAGCTAATAACCAGATTACATCCAACAAACCTTTGGAAAATCCAAATTATTGAAAATGGTTTAAAATTGACCTTGTGATTGGCAAGTGTCTAGTGAGGAGGACGACGGGCGACCTTTGGACCTGGATTTGAATACATTTGGCAGTGGGAGATTCCCCACATCTCATGACCAATAATGTTCCGTGACGTTATATTACGTAATATGGGATGTTCCGTCCCTTGAAAGGTCTGAAATTTTGCAAACTAAAAACAGTAATGACTTTATTACTAATAAAATTTACTTCTGCTAATGACCCAATTATTTTTTATGCAATGGATAAAAACACGATTAATAAATAATTCTAGTTCAATTTTTTAAATTTTCATGGAACTCCACGAGATTGTAATTTGTGTTCTATGTTTAAGGACAATGATAGGCGAGTTCGGATAGTCAGGGGCTGGAGCAAGACAAATTTTAGGGTGCTTTTAAATGACATTTAAGCGTGTTAAACTGTCACTAATCGGACTAAACCGAACGCTAAGAGGGTCGTTTGGAGTTAAAAGTGTTAAAGGAGGGAAAGGAACGTGGCAGACCGAACGCAATGAGTATGGGCCCTATGATTGAACGTTTACGTTATCCGTAACGTACATGTTAGGCCGAATTTTAAAAGTAACGAGGCAAGTTCGTATGATGGAAACCTGTTAAATTAGAACATAACAGGCGGAAAATAACAATAATGTGTTATGAAAGACTTTACATCATACGAATTTGTCTCTTTACTGTTAAAACTCGGCCTAACATGTACGTTACGGATAACGTAAACGTTCAATCATAGCACCCAATATCTAATAAATATTAGATTGCTAACTCGTGCATTTGAATATATGACGAAACACGGGGGGTACGTGTTACTGCACTCGATCTTTCCAAGTGCTCACTGAACGTAATCATTCTGATCCAAATGTGTTTTGAAATCAAATTTCAGCATTTAAATATTATTTTAAAAATAAAATACGGGCCTATTATAAATGAGGCCCGTATTTATAAACAGAACTTACGTGAGTCGGACTTGGGTAAGTCGTCCTTGAACTAAAATCAAAGTTCGGTTACAACGTCTCTAAAGTTCTAGGTGGTTCTGGTGTTAAACTGGAATTTAGAGATGGATATTAGCAAATCTGTAATTGTTATGTACATTTACAGATTTGTTACTACCCATCTCTAAATTCACGCGATATAACCGAACTTCGATTTTCGTTCAAGGACGACTTACCCAAGTCCACGCCCAAGTCCGACTCAGCTGAGTTTTGTTTATAAATACGGCCCTGAACTATGGTGGCTGAATTCCTCGCTACAAGTGGCAAGTGGTCATGCGATCGGGTAACTCACGGGTAACTAGACTCTAGAGATATAGAACTAGAGAAGAAGAAGAAGTTTTCAAGTTTTGAGGTTATAGGTGTCAATGTACTTATAAATTTAAGAATTATTTTTTGATTATATTAATGAAAAAAAATCTATTAATGTTTACACTTATTTCCAATTAATAAACATTAAATATGGACTATCAAGAGGAACAGAAAAATGAAATCGAGGCGTTGGAGTCTATTTATTATGGCGACTTTGAGATTTTGTCCACTGAACCAACACATAAGTTTTCAATTCCAATAAAAACGGAAGAATTTGAATCAGATGCTTCCAATGGACTAAGCTGTGACCTCGTTATTACTTATACTCCAAAGTATCCTGAAGAAGGACCTCTTATAGAACTAGAAAATATAGAAAATTTTGATAATGAATATGAGCAGTTGCTGTTAAATTATTTAAGTGAGCAAATAAAGGAGAATTTAGGTATGGTTATGGTATTCACCATAGTTTCTAGTGCCCAGGAATGGTTGAATGTAAAATGGGAAGAAATTAAAAAGGAAAACGAAGAAAGGATAGCGAAGAAACTAAAGGAAGAGGAAGAAGCAGAACAAAAGAGATTTGAAGGAACAAGGGTTACTGTTGAAACTTTTATGAGGTGGAAGAAAATATTTGAAGATGATCTAGGTATTTTATTTTTAATATTAAATATTAGATTTCTTTTTGTTGTCTCTGTTTGTCAGGAAATTTCTACGGCAAAGTTTCTGGCTTCTCTCAGTTTGCAGTTTTAGGTTATGTCCGTGTAAATAATTGATCTCGTTTTTCTGTCAAGCTCAATATCCTTGATGAAATATGACAATATGAGGGTCCGACTACTACTGCTTGCTCAAGAACTGATCTGATGTAGGATTTATACATCATCAGAAACATCTCCTCAGTGATATGATTAAATGACCGTCTTATCAGATAGATCATAGTATTTGTCTTCTACCTACCTTTTCAACATGTGCTGCCCATTTAAGGTCTGATGCAATAGGCATTCTCTTTGTTTGTGGCTGCTAGCTGGTTATTGTGGGGGTTGTATTCAAGGCAGGGGTTAGTTGAACCTAGGTAGAGTACACAGCATTTCTGGGCATTTAAGCGTATAAACCAGTTGCTAGATCCTCAGTGAGCTGCCCATGTTGAATTGATAGGCCACAGAACATTTTTGTGTCATCTGCAAAGAACCTAAGTGTGCACATCATATTTTGGGAGAGGTCTGAGCTTATTATAAATAGTAGGAGCCCGATGACCGATCCTTCAATTATTTTTTGATGTGTTAGATTAATGCAGATCTTGTGTCTGATAAAAGGATAATATATGGAGATTATGTCTGCTACCAGTTGAGATTCAGAGATAACGTGATTGTCATGGTTTCTCAGAATTAAGGGGAGAGTAAAGTTTTTAAACTTTTTTTTGCATTTTTTATATTTGATTTTGTGAATGGACAACCTTTCAAGAATATTGTGTGAAAATTTGAGATGAATTGGAGCGAAACTAACGAAGATACAGCGGTTTGAGTAACCGTGCCTCATACATGACTCAGCGCATCAGAAAATACCTGCCCGGTCTGAGCACGCTATTGTTACCTGGCAGCAAGGGCGGCTCCAGGGGGGAGGGGCTATGGGGGCCATGTCCCCCGAGATGAAAATTCTTATGATTTATGATCCTTTTATTCAAAAAAATATGCTAATAAAGAGAATGGCTAAAGGCAATGGCCCCCACCGAAAATTCGTCTCTGAGCCGCCCTTGCCTGGCAGCTGTTTCTATATAATCCGTAACATTACCTCCTACCTTTCTCTATAGAAATTTTAACACAAGACAAACGTGTTTATACCTGTACTGTATATAATTTAGTGTAGCATTGGCCTGGCATGTTCTTTTGCTTTACTAACCTACATGCAAGACATGAGAATCAGTAGTGGATCAAGCGCTTATGAATGAGGATTCGTCGTAGACAGGAGCAAAAAGATGCTTTAGACATCATGAATGATAGCAACATCCTTTATAGACTTGGCATCGATGATTCAGTGTGAGATAAGACGATAAAACTCGGTTATTAACGTTTTATTTCAAATTTTTTAGTGTTCAAAACTTTAAAGTGTTTTTCCCACAACTCACATTTCCAAAGTCGGGACCCCTCATAACTTCAAAACTACTACGCCCATCCTTTTGAAATTTTGAACACTATTTCTAAACATAATTTACGAGGTAAAGCTGAAGAGTTTTTTTCAAATTTGTTAATATTTTTTTATTTTATTTTATAATAACAAATTAGCTTTTTTTTTCTCTCGCAAGAATCGCGTTTTTTACTTCAAAGTGTTCCAGAAAAGTGAAAAATTGAAATTTCGAAAAACCCTCCCAGCGTTACCTGGGGAAAACGATTATCTAACGAGAGAACTTTGATTTTTTTAATTCTGATGATCCAGCACCGAGTTAGGAGGGGCACCGCAGTTCTACTTTTTTCCGAGACGCTCCCGAATAATTGCTGCCATTTCCGTATTTTTTAATATTTCTACATGAAAATTTGACACAATATTCTTTGAATGTTTTACTCTAATGTACCATTAATTTAAATAAATAGATGACTGTGTCGTCAAAAAAAAAATTCACAAAATGTGCCTTTTTGCACGAATTAACCTTACCCCCCCTTAAGGCATTGATCTTTGAATTGAGCTGATTGTGAATTTATAGAATTGTTTAGGTCCACTGAGAATTGTTTTGGTCTACTGATAAGAAGTCATAGTCTATTCTTGCTACACAAAGTTCATTCACAATATCATTAAGCCTTTTATAACTTTCATAATCCATAGAGTCTTTACTGTTTCGATATGTGTGCTAAAGCCTTCTTTTTCTGTTTATTTTTGTTAAATGATTTTTTTTTATCCATGGTTTATTGTAGGTTTTTGGACGTTTCTTAAGCGGTATTAAATTTGTACTTATTCTACTCATGAGTGTTTTAGAATTTTCATATGCTGAACAGTTTCTCACTAAATCGTTTTTTAAAATTTCTTCTCTAATTTGTTCATAGTTGGCTGCCCAGAAATTTAGATGTGGTCGCTTGTTTTCACTATTTATATTTAGCTGAGAGCACTTCGTGATCACTTTTTCCAATTGGTGCCTTATGGTGTAATTCTGTTATCAGGTTCTCTTCTGTGACAAAAGATCTAGTTGTGAGGATATATCTCCATTTCTATATCGTGTGGGGTTATCTACTAGATGAGTGTCACTCTATGCTTCTAGGAAATTACATGCTGCAATGTTTGGTTCGTTCAAATCGTTAGCTTCCCAGTTTATTTCCTTGTAATTAAAATCACTGAATAGGATTATAGATTATAGTCATTATTTGCAGGTTCTGAGCACTTTGGCCTTTGTAAGTTAGTATTGATCTTTGTGTAGGCATTTATGGATATGTGTGCAAGCTTGATGTGTATATTTTGAGTAATGTTCATTATTATAATTGGTAGATAGAGGTTAACAGTAAGATTTAAATGTGGCAACCCAAAAACTTTTTTAATTGCTTTGTTTTGCAATGTTAAAAGTGGGTGTATTTTTATATCCATAATAATGTTAGGTAAGTCAGATAAGAGTGAACAAGGGAATTGAAATCATCAACGTGAGGTGGAAGGATGTTTTGCCCAAGATACCAATGAATGATGCATTTTTTTGCAAATGTGATTAACGTGTTGCTCCCAGGATAATTTAAAGTCAATATGCAGGTTAAGGTATTTTAAACACTTGTGTTTTGCTGAGTCTTTCCCCATTTAGTGATAAGCTAACTATATAAGTAGAATTTTTTTGCTGTTAGGACGATTTGTAAAAATTTGGCCAATCTTTAATTAATATCAGGTCATTGTCTATATTTTGTTTGATGTATTCTTTATTTTTCTTGGAATATATTAAGCATGTTGCACACTTAATAATAAAGTGACAAAACCAAAAACGTAATTTAAAAGAATCGTTAAAAGGTTGAATGTAATCTCTTTTGCGACTTTAGATTAGACTCTTTGGGCGAAATTTAAATATTTTTTTAGTCACTATAAATATATATAAATAAATTTATCTCAAATGTGGGAATTTCCATACAGAAGTCAATTACCACAGAATTTTATTTTAAACAAGTTGATAAATGGGGTGACTAGTGGGGGAGGGGAGGTTGTATGATAATTATAAACCGGTCTTCACCAAGCCTGTCTTTGAACTAAAATCAATGTTCAGGTAAACTATGACAATTTAAAGATAAAACATCCGCAAAAGTACTGTACATTTACGGATTTGTTACTACCCCTCTCTAAATTCTAGTGCATCGCTTGAAATTTGCAGCAATTATACTCGAACTTCGATTTTCATTCAAATATGGACATATTATAATCTATAATCTCCTTTAGCTAAAATAGATCAAAAATAATTTGATTGAGAGAACAGTAACATCACACTTCTATATATAAAATTTTAAATTAAATTGTTAAAATAAATAATTATTATAATTATTCAACTTGTAATAAAAATTTTAATAGGTATAACAAAGAAAAAGGAACTACTAGAGAAAGAAGGAAAGAAACTGACTGGTAGAGAATTATTTATGACTGATAATACATTAAATGAATCAGATCTCAAGTTCTTGGATGAAGGAGATGCAGTCAAAGTTGATGAATCACTATTTCAAGACCTCGAAGATTTGGATATTGATGATGAAGATGATGAAGATTTTGATCCTAATAATTGCCACAGTGATTCTTCAGACTAATATAGTTATTTTAATTATACTTATTAAGTTTTTGCAATAAAATATTTTGAAAATAGATATGAATATTTAATATAGCGTTAAAAATGTTCCCATTACATATTATTTGTTAAGAAATTAAAATGAATGATTAGTGTATATTCACTTGCTCTATGGAGTGGGTGGGCAGAATAGCATTTACCATAGAGGTAGTAGAAGCCCACCAAATGACCACTTCTAAAAATGGGGCATCTAGTGACGCCTCAGCGACGTTATTGTCCTGCGGGACTGACGAGCCGACAAGTTGGCCATCCTTAGACACTTCTCGGCGCATCCTTAGACACTTCTCGGCGACTTGTCAACTGGCAGACTTGATGAGCTGAGAGGTAGGTCCTATTTGCCCCGGGAGGATGCACAATGGGCCTAGTGAGTCTTAGGTACTGTGGATCAACTCACCCTCCCCCTCCTTACAGAGACAGATGCTCGCAGTAAATGTTTAAATGTGCAACTCAATCTCCTTGGATAATATGTAAGTTATGCCAGAAATTTGAAATTAGAAAATATTGATAAATCATCGCTTCTGATTTTGAAGGTATTTATTACATGAATAATGTTGACGATAAACTTAGGCATTTTAACAACCTTTTACTATTAAATTTTAATCCAAAAATGAGTTCTAGACTTCCGACATCCAATGCACGTCCAGTGAAGTATACAAATGGCACACTTTTGACCATTCATAGAACATCCAATTCTGGATTATATTTGGACGTTGAATACTGGACATTCAAAAAAACGTCAATTCCTGGATTATATTCCATAGAGACCACATTCCCACTTTTTTTTACCACACACTTTATATTATTAAAAATGTATTTATTATTTTCGTAATCCGCTATTCACTCATTTTTTGTTATTAAAAATCACTTGACCTGAGCAGGATTCGAACTCACAACACGTCCATTGTCGTTCTAGGCTTTTAAGCGCTAGGCGACCTCGACCAAGGAGCCACCCAGACAGCACACCAAATCCTTTGGACATCTATTGAACATCCCAATATCCACTGAATGTCCAGTCCATGGTGGATATCTATTTTATATCCATGATATGTAATTTATAGACATGCAAATGTCCATAAATAATAGTAATTATATAGCAAATTATTAAAAAATTACGCCATTGTGCTCGCCATTGTGGCTAATAGTACCGTTCAGATATTTAAAATTATTTTTTTAAGGTGTATTCAATATCCCATGGACATCCACTAAATAATCAAACCATCGTGGATATCCACTAGATGTAATTTTTGATTTTGCTTACTAAGTATAGATGGCGATACCACTTTCGCATCTACTCATGCTTAACCCCCCGTAATTGAGTTCGATCGAAATTTGTTTCCCAATCAGACTCCATTAGAGACTGGAGTCGAGAATTTCCATTTATTGCTGAAGAGTCCTAATGAGGATGACTTTCTCCTTAGTGGGCAAAATCAAAGGCAGAGTGTTGAAAATATTTTTTCTCTGCTATTTTCTTTCGACGTTATTCAATAAACATTGGTTACTTTTATGAACCTCTACTAAAGATACCCATAAAATATTTTGCTGAATATCCGAATTCTTCTATATCCTGGGATATAGACAGACATTTGGTTGGATATCCACAAAATATATTCTGTGGATATCTCTGGAATTTCTCGTATTGTCTGGAAGATACCCATTAGATATTTTGCTGGATAATCCATAGGATATCTTCTATATTCTGGATATAGACAGACATTTAGATATCCATATTAGATCCACGGAATATTTCTGATATCCTGTGGATATATTGGATATCCACAAAAGATATTTTGTGGATATCTCTGGGATTTGGTGTGTTGTCTGGGCACTTGAAAAATTCTGACTAGACACGCTTATAATAGAATAAGATTTAAAACTGCCGCTGATAGAATAAAATGTAATAGATTCAATTTGTCAATTTTTAATGACCAATTCTATTAAAAAAGTAAGTGTATAGATGGGTATTATCTAGTAGGCCAAATAAATAATGAGATCTACGTCCACTGGACGTCAAAATAATACTAAACTTGAAATTAAGTCCAAAAACAGCCGTCCACTGGGTATCGATATGCTGCTGTCAAATTAATGATTATAAACAATGGATGTTCGAAGTTCGAATAGGGATATGGACGTTCTGGCCCTCAAATGGATCTAAAGTGGACGTCCATTGGACTATGTGTGCTGTCTGGGTGGGGAAACCACGATAAAAAAACGCGCCGCTTATTCTGCATGAAGGTAGTGTGGAAATGAGTTTTTTGGCCAAAACGCGTGTTGAACTACACTTTGGGGCGCTCGTACGCCAAAACTATCGATTTTACCAAAAAAACGTTATATCGTTTGATTGTTGCGACTAAAAGTACAGACTTTACATTTTTACATTACTGGTAGCATTCCGTTTTTCAATTATTTGCTGATGATCATCCACACCAGAGTAAAGGGCTGCCCAAATTTTAATAATAAAATAAAATTGTAAAAGAATATATGAAACAAAATGCCCCAATTTCGAGACGTGTGCAACTTCCGCTGTAGTTTAAAATATATTTAAAACCATTCTGAAGGCCTTTTCTCTTTTTTTTGGGAAATTACCACTATTCCCGTATTTTTAATATAATACCATCTGCACTAAATCTTTTTCCTATTTGTTGTTTAACTACCTTAGGAGAGGACTTAAGAAGGATTACATGAGAGGCTATAAAACTGTTTCGGCTGTGATGTTAGTATTTACTATGTATTTACTGACCGAAAACGCAAATGTGTAATTGACCCCTAGTTAGTGACCTCTTTATTGTACGGTTTCTTCAATCGCAAGTTTCATGATTTTTTTGCATGAATTTCCCACTAGTCCCAACTCTTAGAATATCTACTACCTTTTTGTTAAAAAATAATAAAATGAAAATATAACTAGACAATGCGAGCTAACGTATACAGTGTGGTGATAAAGTAAGGAACAAGATTAATAATTGTGTTATTTAATGATTTCATGCAAAACGCTCCGACAGGTCAATTTAATTTTTTAATTAGCCACCTTATAACATACATTTTTTACTTATGACGTTGTGGGGAGCAATTTGAACATTCGCGCTAGATTTTGTTTGTTTTTGCGGTTTAATTAATATTTTCTTCCAATAAAGTTACATTTTTATTTCTCACGGTGTGTTATTTTCTCAAAAAAATTGTTATTGGTGGTACCAATTTTTTTACACTATCATTTAAGTAGTTGAACCATCTAATAAAAAACAGCAAACAATGGGGTTGATTAAAAAACCAGTGGTGACGTAATTGTGCAAACATACGTGACGTCATGAGTAAACATTTGTCATAAGATGGCTAATAAAAAAAAAATTGACCTGTTTGAACTTTTTGCTTGAAAACATTAAATACCACAATTATGAATTTTGTTCCTTACTTTATCACCACAATGTATAATGTTGGAAAGTCTTTTGGTAGGTGGTGAGGTGGTAATAAACGGTGTCGTATCATAGAATATACAATATTACCGGCGGAATGAGGTAATCTATGGGCTCTAAATACTTATTTTAGCTATTAATAATATCCCAAATATTAATTCTAAAAATTTCAACAGATATTCGCAATTTATTTTAAACTTAAATTAAATTTTGGATAGAATATACCTATTCCTTGACACATTTTCATTATGTCTCTGTATATTTAACCAATAAGCATAATCTAATTGAGCCATAATATTAGTGTCCCTAGCAAAGCAAATTCCATGCAATTATGAAGACGGCTTTTAGAGTTTTCGTGTTCTTTATCTTTAAACTTAAGTGTTCTAGATCGGTGACTCCTATTTCCGTCCAAGCTTTATCGCCACCAAAAAGTAAACAAGGAAAACAGTACAGAGCATTTTTGTTGTTGCATCCACAGATCCATTCGTTTTTTGAATAAATATCTCTATTAAATTTTCGTGTGTAACTTTTTCCTCTACTAACACTAGTTTTTTCTATAATTATATCTGGTAAATGGCCTACCTTTTCCTTTTAATTACATCTTTTCTTCGTATGTATATTCAAAAAATTTCTTTACGTTAATTAAATTAAAAACCACTTCCATAGTACACAGATAATTGTCAGTAATACACAAAAACACAATACACGCACCCTCAAAAGTATTGTTTTTAACTTTAACTAGCCGTAAATTCAAAAATGGTGAAAAAAATCGACACCGTACGTATTACGCGCTGCGCTGGACTAATTGCAGCGGACTCTCCACTTAAATCACCGGTTTGTTTTAACCGTGGGCGCGGGGGTAGCGGAGTGCCGCGCGGGTGTTTGAAAGAGCGCATACAGCTCCATCATGTGGCTCAGATAAATAATAGTTCAGTGACAGCCTGTGTGTGTGTGTGTGTGTCGGTAGGTAGGTTATTCCACTGGTCGACTTTACGTACAAGGACGCCAGCGATGCCGGTGCTTCGCCAGCAGTTTTTTTAATCATTACTACAATGCGAATATAATATTATACATTTTATTTTTGGTAAGAAATATTTGAGTTAAATTATGTATTTAGCATTTTTTTTGGGAGCACTGCAGCACTTATCCAACAGCCGCCACTGAAGCAAATACAGCATCTAATTGAATCAGGCTACAGTTATTAAGATTAGTAAAACTAAAATAGGATGACCATACGTACAGCATTTCGCTGTATTCTACAGTATTTTCAAAGTCTATCCAGCATTTGATCTTGTACAGCAAAACGCCATTATTGTCCAGCAATGTAACACATAATTTATCGAAACGTAACATAATACATGCGTTCTCTCTGTTTTTGTATTTATTGTATTTATATTTGGAGATCTATCAAAATTAATGTATTTATCTTTGGGAGCGTAAAAAAAGTCTCTACCTGTCCAAAGTTCATCAATGTTGTATTCTTGTTCTGGGTTCAGCATTGGATCAAACGAAAGAAATAGGCTAAAAGCTGTCAGTAATTACTTAATAATGTTAGTTAAAGTGAAGATGTTTGCATTTTGCAAAATTCCCTGGGCTTGGGCACAGGGGGACCCGCATCTTTAAAAAATAGGTTATAATATGTGCCCTTGCCAGTGTTTGGTCCCAGGGCCCCACCATGGCCCTCGGCGGTCCTGCTCTTGTGCCACTAAAGGGCAAAATTTATTTTGCACAATTCAAATTTAGGCCTTGCCCCGCCACTGGTCATAGGGGTACCACTTTACATGCTTAAGAAGCATTTATTTTTCGAATAAAATAAAATTTAATGAGCTTATTATTTTAAAATAAAAAAGTCTTCTGACAGGTCGTTTCGTAGACCTGACCAGAGATAAGGGACATAAAGATAGGAAACGCAGCGACCGCAGTAACGATGGCGTCTTCTATGCTTCTCAGATGTTAACTAAAGGTACACGTCGGTTGTAGACAGACAGTAGACGCGGACAGTTTGTAAATATAAATGTCAGTTGTATGTATATCATAGAATCCTGAATTTGAATTTTAAATTTTGAGTTCACGATTGTGTTATCTTCTAGATTAACTAAGCGAAATGGTTGTAGCTGTTTTTATGTGAAATTTGAGGACAATAAATATATTTTGTAATATAACAAGTCGGAGAACGTATTGCATTAGTAACACATGCCACATGAATAAATGTATCAACCCCAATGTGGTGTTCTTTAATTAACCAAAGTAAGATCTAGTCATGTAAGTTACACAAGTAGTAGCCAACTTTTGTCACAAAGTAGGTATTTATTTACTATTTGTTTTAGAGCAAGAAAATGGCTTCAAAACGTTAGGAAGAAGATTTGATATCGTCTACTAGACTAGGTAGGTATTTATGATGTCTTTGTTATTAATTACAATTTTCATTTTTTTATGTGTATCCATTATGTATTTATATATGTACTACATTTAAGGGGTGTTTATATTTAAACTATTAATTTTGACCGGGCGTATTGAAAACCATTTTAGTCTGTCTTCTGATAGGCTACGATGAATACGATTCCTTTTCAGTATAGTAGATAATCCTTGTATTTTTGTTAAAACTTCTTGTGTTTCACTATTTTATGTATATGGATTCTGCTTCCTGAATAAATATTATTATTATATAGGAAGAAAAATATCTGAATTCCCATTATTGAGTTTGCACTAGATACTTTTAAATAAGACACCATTGGCCATTCGTTTGGAAAATAAGAACAAAAATGTTAATGTTACCTATAACGATCAAAAATTAAAGCATATTTGTCATGAATAGATTTACAATAATTAATCGATAATAGACTGTAAGTGTAGTATTTTTTTTAATAAATAATTTACCGTAATTACATTGTTTAAATTTATTTACCAGAACGTGAGAGTGCAGTCGAAATTTATAAAACCTTAATTATCAGATTTTTAAATTTCCCGCTGCAATATTTGTTTGATATCGATGACAGCACCACATAGTGGGTCAGATGTTAACTGCGTTAAAGCTGGTCGTTATTAAGCTTGGCTTCTTATGAGCGTTTCCTATCTTTATCTCCCTTATCTCTGGACCTGACGTTACAGGAACGTCATCTGGTGATTATTAAAATATTACCTCTCATTGTTTCACTTTAAAACTAATTGCAACGTACATTTGTCAAATGTTGTTGTTTTGCCCAAATTAATTTGGTATTTTAATAAAATAATTTCTTAATTGCAAGAAAAGCAAAAAGTTTAAATTAGATTTTCTCCAAAACGGTTATTCGTCCGTCATAGCGATTTCAAACAAGACTACATTATTTTAAGACGGTTTACAGATAGCTTAAAGTCGGCATATGTGGAATACCAATTATTTATAGAGTGATAACGTACAGACTAAATTATTTGGAGCTGCAATATTGCATTACTTAATAGTTCTAAGTATCTCCAAAGAGTGACAAAAACTAAATTAAAAATAAAATCGTATTCGGTAATTAAAAAATTATATTTACAAAAGAATACATTTTTGTTCGAAAATAAAAAAATGGAGGGTAATATGGAATGGTCACATAGGGTAATATAGAATAGGCTAATATGCGCAGAATACTTTAATAGTTTATCTTTCGCACCCCATTGTTTTCGGCAAAGAAGTAGCCATACTTTCTGTACAGTAAAAATTTCAATAACATTATACTCAATTTACAATTTACACAAAACTAGTGCTCTATTTGATATTATGAAAAATATTGAATTAAATTGTCAAGATTTCCACTATCTTATGCCTAAACAATCTCACCGTGCTTTTAAACAAATTTATTTTCTCAAAATGTAGTCACAAAACGATTTTAACTGAGGTCGTGCACAAATTTTAAACACATGGAAATCATAATTTCACATTTTGGGGCAATTTTATTTTATGGCAGAAGCCTACAATTCTAAAAGGGGTTCTGATACTTCTACCCTTTAAGAGATGGAGCAACCTGATTTAAAATTATGGAAAATTCCATATTATCCGTCTATTCCATATAATGTGGGAGGTCTCTCGGATTCAGATAGAACATTGAAAACTTAGATGATAAGTTTCCATAATTTTTTTTTCTAGCGGCCCTCCTTACGGAGATACGGCCTTCAAAAGACGCCACTGGAAATCCATTTTTCTTGGCTTAGCCCCCATACACGCCCCTTCCGCCGCCAATGTCTATATAAAAATGAAAAGATAAAAAAATAATTGAAATTGTTTGTTGACCCCTATTTCAGCTCCTTGTTTTTAATAGAAAAATAAAATTTAGAAGATTACATATGCAAAGTTTAGTCTTTTGAAGTACTATCATTTTCTAGTTATCGATGCATTTTTGGATTAAGGTAATTTATCTTAAATCGACATAAAATGGTCTAATATCTTGGGTTACCGTCAGGCAGGAGAATTATTAAACATCCTACACGGATAATGTTCTATTACATTTTATAATTCATTTATTATTTTGAAAATTTTGAAGTCGTTCGGCTATGGGTACCGCCGGCTCCGAAAAAAATCTATAAGGGTGTTTGGGCACCCAGCAAGGGCGTTACTAGGCATCGGACCTGAAGAGGGGCTACGGTGGGCCTGTTATTGTGAATTGAATCTTTAAAAAACAAAATGTTGACTGTAAAAGGCACAAATGCCAAATTTTTTATTAAGACGTTCTAATATTTTTAATAATTATTACCAAATAAAAACTGTGATTAATATATAGGGCATGAAAAAAAAGATGTACAGTAAATGTAATCATAGTTTCTCGTGTCGAAAATAAGTTGATTTAAGCTAACTTACTTATATAAAAAAGGGATAGCAAAAAAAGTTGCAGGGTGTAAAAGTAGACATTTTAGAACTGATTTTGTGCTCGTATTTTAACACGACTTAACATATTTTTATAAAAATGTAATTGGAATGTTAGTATACAGTGACTTATAAAATGGAGTTAGTTTGGTTTTATTTCTCTAGGTTTTTAGATTAATTCTGCATCCCTTGGACCTGCTACTTTCTTTAGGTAATGAAATTCAGTTTAAAACAGGACGCCACTGAAATCCTTCATCTGTTTTGAAATGTTTTGTTTGGTTTGTGAAAGCCGTAATTACTGAGTTATAGGCGCCAGAAGGAAGTGAACAAGTTTCTATTGATCTTACTTAAACTCATGATACAAAAAAAACAGAGGTATAATATTTAGCCGACGAAATCTCGTCGAGTTCGCGCATGATGTAATGTGGTGTGGAATATGGTTATCTGATTGGTCATGAGCGAATTAAAATTTATTTTTGCACGCTGTTTCCGATCAGCTGATGAGTCAAATACGTTAGTATCAATCTGCGTAATATAATACCTTCTTTTTATAGTATTGTGAGAGTCAGCAAATTAAGATATCGCCGCTACTGGGGCCGACGATACTGGGGCCGACGATACCACGTCTGCCCTGTTAGAGTCAGTGAATTAGGATATCGCCGCCACTGGGGTCGACGGTACCACGTCTGCCCTGTTAGAGTCAGTGAATTAGAATATCACCGCCGCTGGGGTCGAAGGTACCACGTCTGCCCGTTGCAGTGTCCAGGACCAGGAGAGAGCGGGGACTTGACTTTCGACTAGCCGAACGCTAGGAAGTGACAGGCAATATGCCGTAAAAGACATTCTTTATTTTGTTCCTTAATTAATTACATTTTAAACATTGTTTACGAGATATTTAATAAAACATTATAAAACTATGTTAACACGTGTTTTGTGAAGTGGCTTTACAGGGTTTTATAGTATACAGGGTGATAAATCATTTTAAAACAATAATTTTGAAGTTAATTCTTTTAACTTCTAACAGTATCATGACTTAAACCACTGAATATTTTTTCATGATTATTATTATTTTTCATGGATGATCTATAGAGGAACTGGTCCGAATATGGGCCCCCTTTTTTATTTTCTGAAGTTTCTGACGTGTTTTGACAAAAATGAGAATGTAATAATGTAGTGAAAAATCTTGTAACTACATTAAGTAAGAGATTTTTAGAAACATTCATACTTTGTTCTAAAATAAATAAATTTTACTAGACAAAATGAAAAAATGTATATTTGGTAAACCGGACCAGATAGTTTGGGACATATACCAAAATCAAATTTTAAGCAAAAAAATAAACATTTGCGCAACAAAAAAAAAATAAAAATTTTTGAAGTGGTTTCTTGTGGGTTTAATTCCAATTCACAACTAGAAGAATTGTTGAAGTTACTGGATGTTTCAGTTAAATCCGTTTTATCTGTAGTATGGTTGCAGCGTTTTCTTGCTTCGTTTGCTTCAGGTTTTTGTTACATTTTTGAACACATCTTTTCTATTTTTGGATGATCCAGGCATTTTTACCAGCAAAAAAGTAAATTAAAGTAACGTGACTCTAATGGCCCCTAGCCCATATTTAAAAACAGTGAAGGGGCCCATATTTCAATATGGCTATGATATAATAAAGTGAGGTTGTAACTCAAATTTCTTTAAATAAGCCAAAAATCAATTAAAATTTTAAACTATACGAGTATCGCAAAAATTTCAATTTAAGAAAGCACCGTCCACTTCCCAGACAGCACGCATTGTCCAATAATAATAATAATAATAATAATAATAATGTTGTTTATTCACATAAAACAAATATAATGTATAAAAAATATCATTTAAAGATAAGCAAAATAAACATGAACTACACAGAAGCTGTTATGGACAGCTTGTACGTGGTAGGTATTACTAAAAAATTTAATCAAAAATTAATTCTATAATAATATGACCTAATAAATAATGAATAAGCCCAATGGATCAGTTTCTTTGTATCTTAGACAAAATGTTAAAAATTAAATTAAATTATTTATATAATGTAATACTTGGAAAAGGGTCAAAATCGGGAAGAGAAAGGTCGTAATCGAGATAGAGGATATAATCGAGATAGAGGACATAATCGAGATAGAGGACATAATCGAGAAATAGGTCGTAATCAGAAGAACAAGTCCTATTATTGGGTGAGTAAATTACAAATTTTAGGAAATTAAAGAAATTAATCGGAAAATCAGTGCAGTTATTAAAAGTATGGATAATGAATATAATAGTTTACGATAGGTAATTATTTATAACATTAGTAAATTCTTCTCGGTCTTCTTGAAGAATCCAGTTTCTTAGATGTTTTTTGAATACATTATAAGACGGTATATTTCGTATCTCTTCTGGGACTAAAATATACATTCTTGGTGCAAGATAATTGCATGTACGTTGTCCTATAGATTTTTCACTACGAGGAAAATAAACAGATTCTACTCGTCGTGTATTATACTGATGTTCATGTGATGTCAAAACAATTTTTTTTGTTTTTATAAATTGAAGAATTTTAAAAAAATATAATTGTCTTAAATCAAAAACTTTTAATTCGTTGTACAAGGAGTTACTAGAATATTGAATATCTTTGTTATAGATAATACGCAAAATCCATTTTTGCACCACATGAACATCATTCAGAAAGTTATCGTGTATTCCTCCCCAACCTATATATGGACGTCCACTTTAGATCCATATCCGTATTCGGACATCCAGTGTACGTCCGTTTATGATCATTAATTTGACAGCTGCATATCGATGCCCAGAGGACGTCGGTTTTTGGACTTTATTTTAAGTTTAGTATTATTTTGATGTCCAATAGACGTCCATCTTAGGTCATTATTTATTTAGCCTACCAGATAATACCCATCTATATATATTTTTAATAGAATTGGTCATTAAAAATTGACAAATTAACTATTACATTTCATTCTATTAGCGGAAGTTTGACATTTTATTCTATTATAACCGTAGGGGAGAGTGGGGCACAGATGACCACTTAAGGCCAAAAGTAGTCATACTCCTTTATCACTATTGATAACAATTTCACTATGTAAGATACTGGGGCTACACCTATGTGGTATCGACTGATGCATATACCTGTACAAAATCTTACTTGGTATTGATTCTATTTTGAAAAGTTTGACTGTATGTATTCGGTCGTTTCTGCCCCATAACTTGGGACACAAAGGACCGCTGTGTTACTTGTATGTAAAAAAACTAATTCCGAATTTAATGATGATAAAAAACAGGCTTTATTGAAAAACGAACCACAAAACACAATAATAATGGTTTATATTTAAAATAAAACATAAATGCGCATAAGAACTGATCGTCATCTTCTGATGCACCTGCACACATTTGGTGGGCCCAATAATTTCGGTACAACTGACATTGAATCCACCCTTCGTCAGGTTTGGACTTTAAAAATTTTCCAACACAATATATGCATTTTGGATTAATTTCGTCGTCTGATTCGCTAGAATCGTCATCCAGCCTCCGTTGTGTTTGAAGTTTCTTTCTCTTTTTTGGTAAACCGTGGCTACTTTCCAGACTTTTTTTTTCCAAAAGCCGAGAAGCATTTTCTAATAACCTGCTTACCTTTTTCAGAATTCAGAATTATCACATTCTCGCGCATATTGTCCTTTTAACGGTCCATAAAAAGAACAGTAAAGCGGCTGCATACGATGGCTTGTATGAGGAGGAAGAGAGATCATCACATTATTCAAACTACTGGCCTTTAAAATGGCATCCAGGTTGCGATGGCTGGAGTGAATATCGAATATCAACCACACTTTTCTATTTTCGAATGCACGTGCGTGTTTAGCAAAGTGTTCTAAATATTTAAGAAAGTGCTCACTATCCATCCATCCATCCGCTACTATTTGCATATCCCACAGTTCCAGCAGGGCAACCCTTCATCAATAATTTAGACATTCTTTTTCTATATACTTGTTTAAAGTGATCATTTCGCGGAGGCGTAACATTATTACTTTTAATACGCCTTAGAAGACACGTTTTCGGGACACTATATTGCTTGGCTGCCTTTGTGATGGATAATTCACTCCTGTTTACAGCACTGATGGCAGCTTCAACATCTTGGATAGTCAACTCTGGAACAGGCTCTTTTTTTTTATACGTACGTACTATCTGAAATAGAAGATATAAGAATTATCTTTAGCGGGGCACGCAGGACCAAGAGGAGTCACAGAGGACCAGATGTTGGTCCGCTCTGCCCCGAATACAACTTCAGACGAAGTTATAGGTTATGAAATCTATAGGTAGAATTATTGGAAAATATCATGTCCTTATAAGACCTTATTAATGGGAGTTTCAAATGCATGCAACACGTAAACACATCATTACAATTTTAAATTATTTACGAGGCAATAAAAATAAATAAATATTACATCACATACCTTGAAAATCACTCTTTTGGCCACAAAACTGCACGAGTTGTCGAATCGGCGATCATAGACTAATAGACTGATAGAAAGATAGTGTAAAGCCGACCAGGTGGCAGCACGTATAGCATAAATATAACCAAAGTCCTTTATGCCCCACCGGTCTTGTGTGTCCCACTCTCCCCCATCTAGTAAAACATTTTCAAGTGACTCCTTGGTTGAGGTCGCCTAGCGCTTGAATGCCCAGAACGACAATGGACGTGTCGTGAGTTCGATTCCTGCTCTGGCTAAGTGATTTTTTAAAGCCACTTTGCTTAGGATTGGGATAGGCACAGGTGCCATTTGGTAAAGTACAATGTTTTTACATGCTTTTGGGGGTATATTTCATTTCGTTATCAGATGACGGTAAAACTTTGCAGTGGGCTCTTGGGCTATATACTTATACTTATATCCTATAAACATACATTTTCATGAAAATAGGTTTAGAATAAGAGCAAAAAAACACTTTTAAAATTTCTACTTTAACCCCCTATAAGTTTTTTACTATCCATTTTTTATTTAAACAAGTTAGTTTAAATCGACTTATTTTTGACCCCAGAAACTGTGGCTTTGGACCCCGCACACCGCTTATGGAAAAGTGGCGACCTGTTAAATGTCATAAATTTTTGATATGTTTCAGTTCTCGACCTCATAAGCAATAGTGTCTATGGGACCATTCAAATCCTATAACTGGTTTTTGAGATATAGGTTGTTAAACTTAAGAAATACCACTTATTTGATAACGTTTATTTCAGGAGAAAGCTAATCGATTATAATTTTTTGTGCAAAATCTTATTGTAATATCTTTCGGCATTCTACGAATATAAAAAGGAGTCAAAAATTATTTTCTTTTACAGGATGGGCCACAAATAAGTAAGGACATGTTTTTGATAAATACTTTTATTGTTCTAGAAGGTCAAAATATTTACTAAAAAAAGATATTGCTATACATTATTACAAAAGATATTAGGTGCTATTTATGCAGGGTGATTCGTAAATATCGACATAGGCCAATATATTTTTTTTATAAGTATTAATGTGAAACACAGTATGTTTATGGGACTTTTGTGTATTTACCATATGTATAATTATCGAATTCATTGACTTACAGGGTGAATTAATAAATATATTGATTGTTAATTTGTCGAATGTGTCAAAAGAAAAACAATTTTTTTCAAGCACTCTATATTTTTTGATTAGTTCTGTAAAAGTATACATATTTGTTCACTAGCGTATCAATTATCCTGTAGAAGATATTTTCCAAAATTATAGCTTTTTTCTGATTGGTTTTTGAGATACAGAGTGTTAAACTTAGAAAATAACCCTTTTTTATTACCAGTTACTACAGGAAAAAGCTAATCAATTATAATTTTGTGTGTCTACTATTATTTTAACATCCTTTGATACTCCACGAATATACACAGGAAAAATATTTGTTTCTATAGGGTGAATCGTAAATAAGTAAGGACAAGTTTTTTGATAATTACTTTAATTGTTTTAGAAGTTGGAAATATGTATAAAAAATTAATTATTGCTATACAGGATGTAACTAAATAAGTGTAAAACATTTAAGGGAGTGACTCCTCATCGAAAAAAAGATAGGATCTTCCATATAAAGAAACTTCATTGAACCATCCCTTGTTAAGATACAGTCCCTTGAAGGGGGTACATAAAATTTTTTTAACAATTTTTTTCACAAGCACTAAACAAGTTACAATATTGAAATTAACCTGACATTTTCTACTACCAAAAAGACAGCCAGTAATTTATTTGGTTTACTTTTTGTCTTATTATTTGTTTACCATTAAAAAATGTATATCCGATAGCCTGTTTCATTCTAAACAAAAAATGTCTCTTAAATTTTTTGCCCAAATAAACTAGTTCGCAGCAAAAAATTATTTTACGAACAAGATAGATATCACCATGAAAAGAAAATACGAAACTAATTTATCTAGTAGGCCGCTATTAGCGATACTGACAATTACATTGAAATCAAGCTGTCAGTTTGTAAATTTTTGAAATTGAAGTAATACTAATTGTGTATTGTTGTTCTGTTCGTAATTTGTTACTTTAATAATTCACTTGTTATTAAAATGGCATACACAAATGAGGAAATGGCTGTTTTGCATTACGTTTACGGTCTGTCGCAGGGGAATAGGTTAGAAGCTTCTAGAAGATATTCTGAAATGTATCCTCAACGGCAGCATCCTTCACGTAGAATATTTGCCCGACTTCATCAACGATTACGAGAATATGGTTCATTCAACAAAAGAACGCACGATTGTGGTGTGATCGAGAAGTAAGAACACCACAGCTTGAGGAAGCACTACTTAATTTTATTGAAGAACAACCTACTACCAGTACTAGAAAGATTGCTTTCCAGCTAAATGTTGATCAATTGACGGTATTTCGAATTTTAAAGGAACATTTCTTATACCCTTACCATCTGCAACTAGTACAGGCACTGTTACCGCGGTACTTTCCGAACCTTCTTGAATTTTGCAATTGGATGCTGGAAATGATTAGAAGAAATCGTGACTTTCTGAAGACGATCGAATTCACAGACGAATGTAGTTTTTCTCGGGACAAGATTATTAATTTTCATAATTACCACATATGGGCTAATGAAAACCCCCACGCTATTGTCGAAACTCACCATCAAGAACACTTTTCTCTTAACGTGTGGGCCGGAGTTATTGGTGATTATTTAATTGGGCCTCATTTTCTACCTCCTCGATTAAATGGTGAGGCATACGTTCAATTTTTAAGATAAGTGCATCCCGTACTGCTGGAGGAAGTTCCTTTGGGCGTCAGAAGGGATATGTTTTTTATGCATGATGGGGCTCCCGCCCATTTTAGTCAAGTAGCACGTCAACATTTAACTGAAACTTATGCAAATCAGTGGATAGGTCGAGGAGGACCACAGAATTGGCCCGCTCGATCCCCGGATCTCAATCCTCTCGATTTCTCTACTTGAGACCATTTGCAGCATTTGGTTTATCGTACTCCTGTTCGCGATGTAGAGGACTTAAGAAACCGCATCATCGATGCGTGCAGGGTAATTAGAGATACTCCAGGATTATTTGAGCGAATACGTGGCTCAATGCGCCGACGTCTAGACGCATGCGTAATGTCTGAAGGTAGACATATTGAACACTTACTATGATTTCTACATGTTGAATGTTTTGTTATTAATAAATTAGTTTTGATTATTCCCCTTTTTAATCATTTAATGTAGGTAGTAACTACAAAATAACAATAAATCCAGTTCGCATTTATGACGATGTATCTCTGTAGCTGTTCGTAAAGTAATTTTTTGCTGTGAACTGGTTTATTTTGGGCAAAAAATTCAAGAGACATTTTTTGTTTAGAATGAAACAGGCTATCGGAAATAAAATTTTAAATGGTAAACAAAAATAATAAGATAAAAAGTTACGTTGGAACGAAATTTTAGGGGTTGTGTTTTCCACCCCTTACAACCATGGGGTAAACCAAATAAATTACTGGCTAAGTGTCTTTTTGGTAGTAGAAAATGACAGGTTAATTTCAATATTGTAACTTGTTTAGTGCTTGTGAAAAAAATTGTTAAACAAATTTTATGTACCCCCTTTAAGGGGCTGTATATTAACAAGGGATGCTCCAAAGAAGTTTCTTTATATGAAAGATCCTATCTTTTTTTCGATGAGGAATCACCCCCTTAAATGTTTTACACTTATTTAGTTACACCCTGTATTTATCATTGTTAATGATAATACAAAAGATGTTAGGTGTCATTTATACAGACTGATTCGATTTTTTTAATATTTTGAAACTCCGTTTTTTATTTATTAATTACGTGGTGATTTAATAGATAGATTAATAGTTAATTTATCGAGTGTGTCAACAAAATTTGATAAATCACCCTGTACTTTTAGTTCCATAAAGGTGTTTCTTTTTTGGTGTATCAACCATTTTGTAGAAAATAAATTCCCAAAAATTACAGCTTTTTAATATGATAGGTTTTTGAGATATATCATTTGACTTAAGAAATACCCACTTTTTGTCGGCAGTCATGATCTGGGCACTTTTGTACCTGTGCTGAAAGTAATATGTTTGATTTGGGCACTGTCCTCCATTTCGCCCAAATTAGGAAGTCTTGATTTGGGCACACTTGTTAATCCTCTACCTGAGATGTCCGACATAGATAAGTTGGGAAAAGGACGCATAAAAAAATACACTTAACATATTTGGTGATAATCAGAAACGCATTAAAAACGTAAATTGCATAATCTCAACGAAACTAAATAATGTTAAAATACTACATTTATTTTCAACATCTTAATGTGTTTTTATTTGTTTATATTGTGATTAAAGTTACTAGAATGTAACTACATATCTAATAATTAGATTTTTATAGGTACCTAATGACTTGTTTTCCGAGAATCACATATTAAATAGGTAGGTAAATCCATCTCAACGAGACTAATTAGATAATCTAAAGGGATGGAATGGTAAACATCGTTTATAGGTTTTTGATGAAATCAGTCGCGTTTTGTTTGCGATATGGTAAAGACCACCTTCTTTTCTGAAAATGGATGTCCAAACTATGACTAGTATCCGCGGAAAACTTCTTTTGGTGTATTACAGTTTTAAGTTCACTTTTCAAAAGGAACTAAAAAGCGGTATTTTTGGCGATGTAGCAAGCGAACTTGCAGCGCTAAAATTTGGACTGTTGGCAGTGGAGATGAAAAAATCGTATCAAGAAGTGAACTACATCACAACCATGACAGCTCCGAGAGAATGATAAATCGTCTAATGGGTAAGTTTTCTATACTTTGTAATTATACTGCCTATTTATTTTGTCGTATTTTGTATCCACTACTAAGTATGTTTGTTGTAGTAAATTCAATTGCAAAAAAAACGTGCAGCAGAGGATCTAGTTGAGAAACCTGCCAAAGTCATAAGGACGGCTATTGACAGTAGAAAATTTTCTCTGGACACGCTGACCAAAAAGGATATTGCTTGCTTGAGGAATAATATATATTATGAAAGAATACCTACCAAAAAGTGACTCAGAAACAATAAAATAATTGTATTCTCATGTGATACAAATTTGTCGGTTCTATGCAATTCAAAGAATATATATGTGGACCGAACATTCCGATATTGTTTAAATTATTTTACGCAACTTTTTACACTGCATGTCATTTCTGATGAACATTATATTCCTTTAGTTTTTTGTGTATTGCCCAATAAGCTAATTGCATCGTACAAGAAAGCGATACTTCTTATTGTAGGAAAATGTAATGATAATGGACTTACATTCCAACCTAAGATTGTAGTGGCTGATTTTGAGAAAAGTATCCATGTAGCTCTAACAGATGTTTGGCCAGAAGTAGAATTGGTTGGATGTCGGTTCCACCTTAGGGCAAAGCTGGTATAGGAAAATACAGCAACTGGGATTATCATCGGAATACAAAAAGGCAGACTCCGATATAGGAAAATGGCTGAATTATGTCTTTGGTTTACAGTTTTTAGAACCCGTGGAAGTTTCCGAGTATTCTTCCAGATGATCCTAAAGTAGTTCAATTTACTGATTATCTAGAAACAAATTATATTGGTGATTATGCGTTGTTTCCACCAAATATTTGGGCAAGTTTTTCAAGCAGCATTCAACGTACAACCAATACTTGCGAGTCCTTTCACGCTAGATTTAATTCTTCATTTTATAAAACGCATCCTTCTCTTCATTTATTTATTGATGGGCTAAAAATGTTCCAGATTGATACCTATGTTAAAATAAATAGTATTAATATTAATAAACCTGTACGAGTCAAAGATGTGAAACTTTTGAATAGAATTAATTTTATAGATGATAAAATTAAGAGATATGTAAAATATCTGGGATATTATTATAAACAAGACCATAATAAATAGACCAAATTACATCTTATCAATGATTTTTAATTTCCTAATTTTGGGTAGAGTGCCCAGATCAAGGATCGATTTCAAGTAGGGATTTATAAAAGGTCGTAGGGGATTATTTTGGTGCCCAAATACAATATGCCCCTTTTTGTTACCTGTTATTCCAGGAAAAAGCTACTCAATTACAATTTTTTGTGGATAATTTTATTGTAACATCTTTTGGCATTCGATGAATATGCACAGGAGTAAAAAATATGTTCATTTATAGAATAAGTCGCAAATAAGAAAATATATATGTTTTTGATAATTTCTTTCATTGGTCTGTCTGTAGGATGAAAATATTTCCCGAAAAATGAATTATTGGTAGATTTATCGTTTTTAATATCAAAAAATATATAACACATTTAGCCTATGTTAAAGCTATCAAATATTATTTTGTTCATTTTAATTATGAACGGCGTAGGTAAATGCGTATAGATTTCATCTTTTTCTATGATATTTTTGTCCTCAACAACAGGCCAGTAAAAGCTCGACGTCTTACCAAATCTGCAACAAAATTTTGTCACCAGGCATGGTTCTTTCTCTGTCAGCTGTCCCATATACATTTTTATGGCTTTCTTCTGCTTAAATTTGACCACAATCCAGTCACCAACATCTAGTTTTGATAAGTCCAACTGCATTCGATTTAAGAAGCCGATTTCCTGATTCATCTCTTCTATTTTGTTTTCACCATTATCAGAGGAAGTGCTATGAAAATCACCAAAACTATCTTCATCACTACTATAATCCTCTGAAAAGATGAATTTCTTTTTTAAAACTTTTATTTTTTTCATTTTATTCTTTCTGTAGTATTTTTCTTCCTCAAGTCTTTTTTTCAAGTCTTATAAGTTCTCATCATCGCTGCTACTGTCTATGGTCTCTTTTTTCTTATTCTTTGTTGGTTTCTTGTTTAATTTTTCTTTTTGTATTTCCTTTAGCTTCTTCAGAAGTGATCATTTCAGCACCTCTGCAGATCTTGCTTCTGCTTGTAGAAACTTTTGGTGCTTGCTTAATTTGTTCCAACAGCAGTTCTTCGAAAGATTTTTTCTGAAAGTTTGGAGTTGCTGGGGGTTCACTTTCCGTGGATGTCGATGATTCCGTAGATGTGGACGGTTCCGCGGATATCAACGGTATTGCTAAATTTTCGTTTGCATTCGCGGTTGTTGTAGGTGTCGCAGCTATCTGTGGTTCTTCGCCTGCCTCAGTTTTGCACCAGCGTTTGTAAGCTGGTGGCTCGTAGCTCTCAATAGGTACAACAGTGTTGCAAAACGGATAGATTCCTGCTTTCTTAAATTCAGGTTCAATCAACGTGAGATCCAGATTTTTCTAAATTTTGGATATAATAGCTGTAAACACCGTTTTTGGAAGTTTAGAGCCGTAGTTCTTTCGTTGCCATTTTACGAGCTCTTCATCCCATTTTATTTTTAGGGGCCGGAAGATACTGAGGTCCATCGGCTGGAGTATATGGCTTGAGTGGGGAGGAAGTTTTAGAATGACAATTTCTTCTGCCTTTGTCTTTTCGATCAGTGAAAGTGCAACATGGGAACTATGCCCATCAAATATGAGAATAACTGGTCTTTCGAGTGGGATATTTTTGAAAAGTTGTTTTTAAAATAATTTTCGATGGTTTCTGCTTCCATCCACCCATTTGTTGTAGCAGAATAAGTTAAGACTGGATATTGCTCGTCCTTTTTCGCAAGCCATTTATCCCAGACATTTTTTCCTTTGAATACAATATGTGGAGGATTTTTCCCCTTCAGCATTCCCATGCACCCATATCATTATCACGGTGATGTTTTCTTTTTCAGATCCACCTGTTGCCCTATGAGCAGCTGTACCTTTTTGGCCAACAACTTTAATTCTGCTTGGATCTAGGCAAAAACTTGTTTCATCGATGTTATAAATTCTTGATGGGGGAACATATTTTATGACAGATTTTAGCAGGGTGAAGTAATCATTGATGATGAACAGATCTACACTTCTTGTTCTTGCTACTGCTACTATTTGCGGTTTTTTACGGCTGAGGTTAAAAGTTTTTTTAAATCATATGAAGTAGTCGTCACCCGGGATGCCGTCTGAATATTATTTTCTTTTACATATCGGCCAATGAGTGACAACACTTCCTTTTTGGAAAGCCTAAATCCCCATTTTTCCATAAGTTTTATGTATTTTCTTTTCTTCCTCACAAGGAATAGAGATAGGTCTACCATAGGTTCTACTTTTAACACCCCTTTGACCATTCACATGTTTAAAAAGTGTTTTTGGGATCTCAAACATGTGTTGATTTCTTACAGCATTTATGGCTCTATCTAGCGCCTCCTTAGAGTATTTATTTTCTTTCGAAAGTAGGTTCGAACCATTTCTGAAACAAAGAAATAAACACCTATTAAAACAACCAACTAAGGACGGTAGGTCCCACTTGCCCCATATGTGGAACCTATATATGGGGTTAGTGGAACCTGCGTTATTTTCCAACAAAAATAAATAAAATTTCCTCAATGTTTCAAGTATATTTTATCGAGCAATTTTGGCAAAATTTAGTGATATTCTCAGACATTTATAGCATAGGCTTGAAAAGTGTAACCCATGCCATTTTAGCAATAAAAAATACACGTCCAACACACTCAAAACGCAAATAAATGTTTATTGAAAAAAATATTTATATATCCAAATACTTCTGCGATTTTTGATGCACTTTGTAAAAACACGTGCTACCTTACCTCTGTATACAATGTAGACAATGTAGACTTGCAGTATGTAGGAGATATATGTAGGAGTCTAGTCGGGAGATGGCGACACTGCATTGAAGATTATTCAATTAAAATAGACTTGGCCCAAAAATTCACTTACCCTGGTGTACCTTACTTATTTTTTCGTATTACACATACGACCAGTATACAAGTGAATAAAATAACAGCAGGGCAACACCCAATCATCGTCGACGACTAGAATTAGAAGATATGGTGGTGGGATATTAGCCGAACCGAATGTGAGGCACAAAGCTAGAGAGCGATAGCAGGGATATCATAGTTGCCACATGTTCGCTGTAAAAGTACTACTATGCCTAATACAAAATAATAAGTAGTGTATTATTATACAAGTAAGTATTGAATTATTAACACATTTATAACTATCACTTTCATGAACTACAGAGTAATTTATTAAATATATTAACAGTTGTTCTATCGAATGACATGTTTTGGATATTGTTTTTTTATTGTTTATATAGTAAAAATATATACTTATAAAAGAAAATGAATTATTACTAGATGGTAAATACATAAAAGTCCCGTAAAAATACTGCGTTTCACATTAATACTTATAAAAAAATATATTGGCCTATGTCAATATTTTCGATTCACCCTGTACAAATGACACCTAATATTTTTGTATTAATTATCATTAGATATGATAAATATAGCAATAATTTATTTTTTAGTAAATATTTTCACCTTCTAGAACAATAAAAGTAATTATCAAAAACACGTCCTTACTTATTTGTGGCTCACTCTGTAAAAGAAAATAATTTTTGACCTGTTTTTATATTCGTAGAATAGCAAAGGATGTTACAATAAGATTTGGCACAAAAAATTATAGTCGATTAGCTTTATTCTGAAATAACCGTTATCAAATAAGTGGTATTTCTTAAGTTTAACACCCTGTATCTCAAAAACCAATCATAAAAAAAATCTATAATTTTGGAAAATATTTTCTACAGAATGGATGATAGGCCAGTGAAAAAATATGTATACTTTTAGAGGACTAATCAAAATATATAGGGTGCTTAAAAAAATTGTTTTTTTGACACATTTATTAAGTAACTATCAATATATTTATTAAACCTCCCTGTAGTCAATTAATAGGATAATTGTACATATCGTAAATACACAAAAGTCCCGTAAAAATACTGCGTTTTACAATAATACTTATAATAAAATATATTGGCCTATGTCGATATTTACGAATCACCCTGTATAAATGGCACATAATATCTTCAGCAATATCATCAGACATGATAAATATAGCAATTATTTATTTTTTAGTAAATATTTTCCCATTCTAGAACAATAAAAGTATTTATCAAAAACATGTCCTCACTTATTTGTGACCCTCCCTGTAAAGGATAATAATTTTTGACCCCCTTTTTATATCCGTAGAATGCCAAAAAAATGTTACAATAAGATTTTGCACAAAAAATTACAATCGATTAGCTTTCTCCTGAAATAACTGTTATCAAATAAGTGGTATTTCTTAAGTTTAACATCCTGTATCTCAAAAACCAGTCATAGGATTTGAATGGTCCCATGGACGTTATTGCTTAAGAGTTCGAGAACTACAACAAAAATTTAACAGGTCGCCACTTTTCCATAAGCAGTGTGCGGGGTCCTTTACTAGGTATACATATTTTTGTTACATCCTGTATAAAATGAAAAACTTGTTATATGTATATTAGACAAATGATAAAAAAGTCTCGAGCGGATTTTGTAAAATAAGCTTTAAATTAATTTAGGAAGTCTAGCGACCTCTTGGGGGGCTGGCTCCCATAGGCCCCCTGCAGTTTCGCGCCTGGCATCTAGAACCCTCCTGAGTACAGCGCATCTGGTTACAAGCACATTTCTCAATTAAAAAATGAATTTGTTATCCAAAAAATTACTACCTTTTGCCCATTTAAGTCATATTTTCAATGTTCTTGTGATTTTTATTTTAACTATAAAAACAATTTATATCTACTTCAATTAATATGACGAATGCCTGAGTGTTAAAAATAGAATATCATTGTGTTATACTTCAAAATACAAATTTTCTCTTTCCTTCAACTGTTTAGAAAACCGAAAACTAATTATTAATCCTGTGAATCAAGAAAGACACAACAATTTTCCAACTATTGAATGAAAAACCAATAACATCGGCAACGCAACCGAAGCAGCAGACAGGTTGATATTTCAAAGTGACCTGCGCTATGTCCAGAACCTGCTGTGTATTATGGGTAGCATAACAATTGACAGTGGTGCGCGACAGGCCGTACATTCGACGTACCGTTCTGTCTGTGCATTTTCCTTCTAATAGATCGAATAGTAGAATTTAGATTTTACGTGAGTGATTATGGCAGTTCCTCTCGCATGTACGCGTTTCAGCGACAATTACGATCTGAAAGAAGAACTAGGAAAGTGAGTAGAAGCCATTTCATTTATATTTCTATGATTCCGCGAGCGCAAACTTACAATGGACGGTTCAGAATAAAAAACCTTTACTTCAAGCTAATACACGAAAATAAACTTGCTTTTGCCCGCGACGCTTGCATGTGTTTAATGCGTAAACGTATTTTATTCGACTTTATGGATGATTTCGCTGAAATTTTGTTGTCGGTTTGAATATCTGCATTGCCATTGAGAAAATCAATATTCTGGAGGCTCAGCCCTGTGCAGTATGACAGGTGGTTGTCTCTTTCGAAACAAAAAATTGGGTTATTCGGTAAATGTACGATAATATTCTGCGATTCTATATAAACTAAAGAAGCGTAATTTTAAATTTGTAATGATTATGATAAAACCGGCGCCTAGCGGGTATTGATCTGTCACATTAACTTTATGTTGTGTAACATATACTGAAGAACGTCGAACTAATTTATATTAGATTAAACCCATGTAGGAGACTTAGAAAATATTTATTATGCTACTAATTTCCTTTTTTATATAGGTACAAACTCACATTAACAATTTGCGCGCTTTGGCGTCGCGACGCATACCTAGTATATTTTTCATTTAAGGAACGGAGATGCTTGATGTTTTAATTTACGACTGTATTCTATTGTTAACTAGGTACATAATTTGTACAAGTTAATTAAACAAATTTATTTTCGCGGACGCGAACGTTTTGGTATTTTATTATTGAAATCTAACGACGTTTTTTTTAATTGTATATAGATATTATTCACAAGCGTATTTAATATTTGTTTAGGAATCAAAGTTGGGTTGGATATGTCCAAGAAAAATGTATTCGAATACCGGATACGGATACGTATAATTTGTACGGACACTTTTTAATAATATAAATATCGGGCGGATATTTTTAAAGTAAATGTTTTAATGTCAATAGTCATACTTTATTAGTCCAATGCAATTGAATACGAGTAACAATATTAGGCATGTATAGAGTGTTGGCAAGATCAAACCTTCAGTCTCAAACCTTCAGTCCTATTGTAGTGAAAATTAAATGGGGCTCGCAAGAAACAACATATTAGGTACCATTAATAATTGGAGTCAAGGGTCGGTATCCTGCCACTAACCGGTAAATGGCAGCGTCGATACCACATACATTACTCTCATACACATGGGAACATCATTGACTATTCACTCCAACACAAGAAAAGCGGGACTGAAGGTTTAATCTCGCCAGCAATGTATATTGAAAAAAAATTTAAAGTGATATAATAGAAACAGGAAAAATAGCCTCTTCTCTTAACCATAGTCTCAAACATACACGAGTTAGATACTTCCACAAGTTCGTGGCCCCAGCAGTGGACAAAACTTTGCAAGCGTTTTCCTGTACAGTCTGTTCGCTATACTTACGCGGGTTTCGGATTAAAAATTTTATGAGTATTTCCAGATAAGTACCCGAAAGTTTGACCTGTTCTTTGGGGAAATATCAACTGGTTAAATAAAATGAAAAATAATGTACAACTTTTTAATTAAATAATAATGGAGAATCTTTTGTATAATTGAGAGCAGAATTAAACTTCTTCATTAATGGAGTCTAATGTGGCTATTATAAACCTAACACTTAATAATTTTATATTACACTTCACACAGAAAATATGGTCTATGTAAAATAAGAGGGTTATTTAGCTCTAATAAAATATTTTCTAACATAAAAATTTGTTACATGTAGAGAATTTCAAATGAAAAATAAAAAAATTGAACTTGCCAACAAAAATGAAAATCAGTCCAAAATATCATAATCGTCATCATCATCACTGTCATCACCATTAATTGTTATTATGATTGGACTTATTTCGTTTATTTTATTTTCACGAGTCCACCAATCTTCTATTAGTTTTTTGCACTTGGATATACAGTTCCGCCATACTTCTGGAGTTGCCCGAACTGCGTCGTCACTATAACCATTAGGCCCAATATGGTTGTCATAATATTGTTTTGCTATTCCCCATTTATATACGATAAACTGGCAATGATACGGTGGCAGACGTAAAACTTGATGACCGTAACTTTCAATAATCTGATCCACAACAAAGGTTTTTGGTTTTGCGTGTATATTTGCCAAGCGTAATAATTCTGATTTTAATATATATTGAGGAAATGGTATATGTTCCTTTGTCAACCATTCTTTAATTTTATCAACAGTCCAATAATTCGTTGGACTTTTGTTTAATACTTCAGAATGGTAAGGTGCATTGTCTAAAATAATTACGCTCACTTAAACCTGGGAGAAGTTTTTCATGCAACCATTTTACAAACATTTCTGTGTTCATATTATCGTGATAGTCACTGGATTTTGATTTAGATGAAAATATTAAATCAGCACCTTCTGTAAAACCCGATTTCCCTCCTGCATGTAAAATGATGTGTCGCTTCCCTTCTCCATCGGTATGTTTGATGGACTTTACGTTATCATCTTGCCATATTCTCTTGGTTGCACCCCTAGAAAATATCCATGTTTCGTCTAAATATATAAAATTCGCCCCTTCTTCTTTAAATGTACAATATTTTCTTAGAAAGTTAATTCTCTTGTGCACGACAGAACTTCTTTCACAAAGGGCCTTTTTGTTATCCTCCTTTTGAAATTTGAAACCCAAGTTATGTATCACTTGCCATAGACTTGTTCTGCCAATGTCGTCAAATTTTCTATCTATTAATTCTGAGAGAATTGTATTTAAGGTCACATGTTCCTTATTGGCCCTCATTCGATAAATGGTATCAACGAATTTCAAATTTCTTTCAATCTGGAATATCTTTCGTTTTCAATGATGGGCGAGTTTTGCGGTGATCTTCTTTCGGCAGTTCACTATTGTCATTTTGTAATACTCCTCTTAATTTGCTTTCACTAATTCCTAGAGCACAGAGTTGGGTCGAATACTGAAATCCGGTATTCGAATACGAATCCTGAATACTGTATTCTAAATTGTATTCGAATAATCAATATTCGAATACAAAGGAAAAACAGTATTTGAATACCGCTGTATTCGAATACCTGGATTCATTTACATATGAATACTTTATGAATATTCCAACTACAAATAACATTTGCGCACATACAGCTTGATTATTATTTATGTAGTTAATTTATAAAAATATAAAAAGAATTAAAAATCTATGTTAAATAAAATTTGAAATATCATTTTTTGATACACAGTGTCACAGTGAGGTTAAATAAAATAACTGTTTATTAAAAAACATTTGCTGATTTTTATTTCTTAAAGTTTTATTAAAAAATTAAATTAAAAAATAAAATAATGAAAAATTTAAAATAAAATTCTTTGGTACACCGTCAGATAAAAACACAAACTTATTGTTTAATAAAAAATAAACAATTCCCATTACCTATAACCTATACCCTACAACCTACTTACTTATACAGAGTGTCCCACGAGATACGCCTCGGACCATAACTCCATAACGGTGCAATTTTCGAAAACTAATTTTAAAAGATGGCTTTTTTGAATATACATAAAAATTGCACCGTTATGGAGTTATGGTCCGAGGCGTATCTCGTGGGATATATAATAAATAAAACTTAAAATAGTTTCTTTGGTACATTCATTGGAAATTCGAACACAATAAGGTAACACAATAGAATTGCTTAGCAAAAGAAGCTATCCTTGAAAAATAATCTTAAATAATAAATAACTTAAAATAAATTCTTTTTGTTTTAAATAAAATATAATATAACATTCATAACGTCGCACTAGTACTTGGATATCAGAAAGAAGACATCAATAAAAAAGCATTTCCTATCCCGTTTGCCTTTAACAAAACCAACATTTCAAAAAGATCGCAATATTCATAGAAATAATCAAACAGTATTCGAATACCGGGATTCGAATACCGGGATTCGAATACCGGGATTCGAATACCGGGATTCGAATACCGGGATTCGAATACAAAGTGGGTATTCGAATACTAGGATTCAAAAATGGTATTCTGAATCCAAAATACCGAGTACTGACTAAAAAAGTATTCAGTCGAATACCGAATACAGAAAACACAAATGTATTCGAATAGTATTCGAATACCAGCCAAATGTATTCTGAATAAGATTCAGAATACCGGGTATTCGAATACTACCCAACTCTGCTAGAGCATTGCATACGCGTTGTTGTACAGACATTACCGATTTTAAAGGACTGCCATTTTCTTTTTCATCCGTAAAATACTTATGTACACTACAAATTAGACTATCTACATCTAATACACTTATAGGCATTTTTAAAATTTCCACTAAATTTACAATATACATACAATGTCAACACTTGCAAAGAATCAATTCAACTGCAATATTTATAACAAATTTAACCCTAACGTTATTTTAATTTAAATCTGACCATTAGGGCAATTTTACCTAATTTCTTGGGAAGAGGCTTATTGGAACTGGTTGTCAATGACTAATTTGCATAATTTTGTTAATCCGAAACCCGCGCAAGTATAGCGAACAGACTGTAGAAACTTGTCAGTGAGCCTTCGATGCTGAATCCCTGTCTTCTGGGTGAATTCGTCCTTGGCGATGTAGGTCACAGCCATAGATATATAATCAAGATCACAGTAATATTTTGTTAAAAAAATGCATAAAAATAATTGTTTTTCTCCGATTAACATTATATACAGTAACACTTTTACTGCCTAGGCATTAAAAATCATTTTTACTGCCTAGGCATTTAACACTTTCTTTTTCTTCTTTTTTTCTTTTGAAGTCTTGCTCTGCATGAGCATCCGGCCAAAAAGTTACTCTAATAAATTAACTACAAAGCATATTTTAATTAAACATTTCACAAAATGATACACATAGCAACAGAACTGATGAGTTTTAAGCATGCTCATGGAATTAAACAATTATAACCTTTACTGTGCACGCAATTGTGATGCATATTTAACATTATAATAATATTATCATCTTTAAATATATATATTATGTAAAAATCTTATTGAAAATTATAAAATACGATTAGAATAAATATTAAAAATGCGTGAGTTATATCCGTTATATTTAAAAGAGGTTTTTATTTTAGTTCACTTTTGTTAAACATACTGTATAAACAATCGGAGAAAAAATTGTTTCACACGGCAGAGAAACAGATTTACTGCCGCGGCTAGCATTTTATTGCTTCGGTTTTTCCTCGACAATGAAACTAGCTAAGAAAGTGAATCTGTTACTTCTCTGCCTAGTTAAACAAATAACTATTTCGCGATATTTTAAATTTTATAGTGTAAGCCAAAACAAAACTACACATAATAAAATAATGAATTCTCTCTTATAATATTTTTTTAAGACCGACCAGAAAGTATACACTTTCTGAACAATTTTTCGTCCAGAAAGTAACGTTTTGCCGATCAAGACCGGAAAGTAGATGTTAGGGACCGGTAAAAGCTTTACCGGTCCCTCTTTTTCATTTTTCTGATCGCAGTTTGATAATACAGCCTGCCTTGATTTCATTACTATGGTAACAACGTTCCAATTTATTGCCAAGTGACAGTGGCTTCCAAAATTTATTCTGGAATTTAATTTTCTATGTCAGATAATTTAAAATCTGAATCCATATTTTTAAATTTGCAAAAACAAGTTTGACATAAACAACAAATTCAAAATCAACGAACTGTCACTTGGCAATAAATCGGAACGTTGTTACCATAGTAACGAAATTAAGGCAAACTGTACTACAAAACAGCGATCGGAAAAATGAAAAAGAGGGACCTGTAAAACTTTTAGCAGTCCCTAACGTCTGAGCGGAAAGTGCTACTTTGCCGCTCAGGATAATAAGTTGCCGCGCGACGCGGTAAATAGCTTTATGCTCGAATTACACACAAGATTTTTTTCTACGATCACACGATATTAAAAGTATATAATTTTATTTTGACGAATTCAAATCTTACTAGGTTAATTTGACAGACACGGCTAACTTGACTAGCAAACGAAAAGTATATTGTGTTGCCTGCTTACTCTAGGATTAATTTTATGATACGCATAAAAAATATTTGTTAGTAACTACATCTTAAAAATGACTCATACCCTATTTTAAGTTTTATTTAATTTTACAAACAAAAAAATCAAATAAAAAAATAAATAACTTGTGAGGATTGAATCCACGACCATCAGGTTCAAAGACAAACGCGCTAGGCTCTACACCAACAAGACATGTTAAATTTATAAGTGTTAAAAACGGGGTAATTTATTTTTAATATTTATTCAATTATCATTTCAATATTTAGGAAAATGAGTTTAAGTATTAAATGTTTAACTAAAAGATTCATATTAGTAGTCTACATGTTTTTTTTTTAAATAAAGATAATCTTTATAATAAAAGCCTTTCTAATGAAAATAAGCGTGTGCAAAAAGTAACTTTCCGCCTATATGCGGCAATAATGTCAAAACTATGATAACTCATGGAAAACGTCAACTTTCCAGTTAGATTTGAATATGCAAGAGCCTACTTTGGATAGTGATCGTAGAAAAAAAAATATTGTACGTCTTGGGACCGAAAATTAGTGTTAAGCAGGTCTCTCAAAGCTTCCATGGAATCTGCTTGTCTCGACCTGCAAAACACTACTTTTCGGTCTTGTAACGTAAATTACTATTAATTTTCAATTTCCGCAAAATTTTCTTTTTTTTTTCGGTGCTCAAACAAAATATTAATCTACATATAGAAAGAAAAATTCTCACCAAGTTTGAACTCTTAATATCAATTTTAAGTACTTACTATTTAAATTTAAAGTTTTACCATTTAAAATGCATGTAAAAAAATTTCTAATGCTTACCCACCTTTTACAATATTGCAAATCGGTTTGATGGACCTTGTGGAGAATTTCATGCTCTTCGAAATTATATTCATTATGAGTGAGAAATCATAATATTTCTAAGAAAGTTTTTAGTGCAGGGAAATATAATGGTAATCAATAGAAAAAATTAATCTAAATAACATTATGAGTTAGTATTAGTTTCTTACGTTTTCAGGCATAAAAATGGCTGTAAATTTATTAAATATTGGTCGGGTAACTTTTTTTTATAAGTCAGCCCTTTTTTCTCCCTACCTTTGGCGGTTTGCTCGAAAAAATTGAAAAAAAAAATTTCTTTCAAAAACTGTACTTTGACGACTTCTACTGGTGAACCAGTGCGAGTTACACAAAAAACTCTGAAGCAATTTCGAAGAGAAGGAAATTCCTTACAAGGTCCATCAAACCGATTTGCATTATTGTAAATTATTAGCATTAGAAATTAAAAAAAAAAATTTTTACATGTATTTTAAACAGAAAAACTTAAATTTAAATAGTAAGCACTTAAAATTGATATTAAGAGCCCAACCTTGGTGAAAATTTGTTTTTTCTATATTATGTAGATTAATATTTTAATATCTTGCTTGAGCACCGAAAAAACAAAAAACTTTGCAGAAATGAATCACCCTATTATACAGGGTTTATCAAAAGGAAAATTATTCAAATAATATTTCGATTTTAACTAATCAGTTTTATTTTATCAAGGTTTTTAATAAAAATAACATACAAATTATGAAACGTAAAATGGACATATAAAAACATAGGTATGATCACTGACAAGTGTGGCATACAGGATTTGAGGTACGTTTGCTCAAAATACGGCGGTGTGATGCGGTATATTACCGGACTTATTTGTCGAATAATAATTTTAAAGTAAGGTATCCGAACGCCGAAAGAAATATCCAGTATCCGATACAAAATTTGAAAAATACCCGGATAAAGCTTCCGGATACATATCCGGATATCGGATATACTACCCAACTTGCTTAGGAATCATTTTTTTTCAAAAATATTAAATACAGTCTTTCTACTCATACCAAAGATTTAATTGCAACCATTTTTAATGCGTATAGCCTAAAGGATAGATCAGATTATATCCATTTTTTAAATGTAGTCAATGTAATTAGAAGCATAAACACAAAATTGATAACACATAAATTTAATAACAAATTTTAATTTCAACACAACTTCTTTCAATCTTAGGCCATCATCATCATCAGGCCTACAATATAATAAAGAGAAAATGTATTAATATATATCCTACCAAGTTGGAACTATTATACTATACAATAATTAAAGGATTAACATCATCTAGTGGTATGTCATCCATGGTTACCCGACAATTGCGCTCCGGACAAATGCGCCCCGACAAAAGCGCCCCGACAAATGCGTTTCACGACAAATGCGCTTCCCGACATAAGCGCTTCCTGACATAAGCGCTTCCCGACATAAGCGCCGCAACAAAATTTTACCTTTGCTTTATTTTAATTTACCTACATTCTATTTTTAGCTGTATTTTACACTAAAACGTAATTCTAAACAATTTTTTTAATATTTTTTGTTGTATCTTTAATAAATGCAAGTACATTCACATTTGTAGTGTTTGTTTAACGTAATTATAAACAATTTTTATTAATATTTTTTTGTATCTTTAAGACATAATTACATTTACATTTGTGGTGCATTAGTTTTACTCGAATCAGACGCATAAAACGAAATTTTAAACATTTTTTTTATATTTTTTGTTGTATCTTTAATAAATGCAATTTTACATTCATATTTGTGGTGTTTGTTTAACCTAACGTAATTATAAACAAGTTTTATTAATATTTTTTTTTAATTTTTAAGAAATATAATTACGTCTACATTTGTGGTGCATAGTTTTATACGTATCAGACGCATAAAACGTAATTCTAAACAATTTTTATTAATTTTTTTTTTATATCTTTAAGAAATACAATTGCATTAGTTTTACTAGACGCCTAAAACCCATACTCTGTCACTCGATTTGGTTTATAGAAAATAAAACATGTTTTATTAAACGATTAATTGATTAAAAATTATTTAGAATTACGTTACGTTAAATAAGCACCACAAATGTGAATGTTATTGCATTTATTAAAGATACAACATAAAATACTAAAAAAAAATATTTAGAATTACGTTTTAGGGTAAAATACAGCTAGAAATAGAATTTAGGTAAATTAAAATAAAATAAAGGAAAGGTCAAATTTTGTTCGGGCGCTTATGTCGGAGGCGCATATGTCGGGGGCGCATATGTCGGGAAGCGCATTTGTCGGGGCGCTTTTGTCGGGGCGCTTTTGTCGGGGCGCATTTGATGGGTCACCGTCATCAATCAGGTAAAAGTAGAAAAAAACCTTTGATCTTATCAAAGTCTTCGTTACACTGGCTATCATCAAATTAGAATCCGAGTAACCGATAACCAGTCTAATAATAAAAAGCGGTTTGAGTTTTGGTTTGTACCAGTTCCGCTTTTTATTAATAGACTAGTTATCGAAGCTTAAATCTTATCACTTTATAGAGAAGAGTATTATTATATCATTATTATTATGGTCTCTTTCCACTACATAATATATTATATTAGGGATTTACTAACAAAATAACATTGATACTAATGACATAAGAAATCGGGTCACATAAAGAGGCTGTTTTTTCGTTTACGTTTTGGTTTTTGGTATCTACTTTTATGCTGTTTACATACCATGTTGTACCCATACTATAAAAAATACTTTTTAGTTTAGGTATGTTTACATTTAAGGGTTGAAAAAAAATTGTCAGTGTCGCCCCTCAATAATGTTGACTGGTAGGACATAGGCGTAACCATAAAGGGGCGTAACGTAATGTGTTATATGATTGTATATTGTATGAAACTTGTACTCTTAGCAGTAATATTTTGTATTTAACATAAATAGATAAAACCATGTCGAATTAACAGGTATAGCTTGAAAAGGTTGCATAAAGATAAATCAGATCAAGTAGTTTTAAAAAGGAACAATTTATTATTTCTATAGGTTAGTTATTGTTATGTTTAAAAATATATATTCACTAAAATGAGCTTCTTTGATACCTTTCAATTACATTTATTGCCATAAATAAATTGTTTTCAGTAACTACGCATGAAATAATCAAGTGTAGCATCACTAATAAATATTTTGCACAGCCATTAAAAAAATAATTTGAAAAATTGGCAAAAATTAACATGGAATTTCTCCATAAGCGCAACAGATTTGATTTAAAAAATAATAAGATATAAATAGATCAATATTACATTTTAAATGAAGTGCTGACAAAATAAAAAAATGTATTGTGTAAAATTTAAAAAAAAAAATTTGCTTGTAATTTTTCATTCAGGCAATGAATGGTTCGTTTAAATTTTGGCTGTTGACCAATACATTTTTTATTATTTTTGGTATATTTCACTTTTTTTGCAAAATAACATCTTATTAAATATATAGAAAATACATGTTTTTCTCCTGTCTTTTTTTGATGAAAATAATGTTGATTGTAAGTACTTTTTTTATAACTAAATTGTTAATTAATTCCATAATAATGTGAGGAATGATTATTTCTAATCATTTATAAGTTTTTCCTTGTATAATGAAACATAAGTAGGTATTTGTTTGCTCCTGTGAAACAAGTTATTTGTTTTTAAAATAGATCCGACGTGCTATCCTGATTTAACACTTATTGATTTCTTCAATTATTTAATGTGACCTACATTAGTCTAAATTTACGGCAGTTTCGATAATTATGAAACATTTTTGTCAGGTGCCAGATGCTCATAAAATATTTGTACCTCTAATTTTGTTTTCATGCATTAAATTTTAACGATAATTGATTCTTGGCCAAATTTACAGTTCCGGTAATAATTATAAAACCCTTTTGTCAGGTGACAGTGGCTTGCAAAATGCTCATTTATACCAATTTCATTTAAGTGGATTGAATCTGTCCAAATTAATATTAGCTAGTGTTTCATATTTTGAGGAAAGTTTTGATTAATATTAATGTTGAATATTTGGTCGAACAGAGGTTAGGTCAGGTTGAAATTAATAGAATGATTACATCGGTCTTCCACTGCGACCCAGATGGATATATTGTGGGTCATGCTTAATGGTCGAATGGAACCACAATATATCCCCTATAGTAGTGCATCTCACTTGTTAAAGAGTTGGCACTAAGTTTGCAGCGCAAGAATGCGTCTGTGTCTGGCCGCTCAACTAACTCGATATGGCGGTAAATTCAAATATAATTTAAAGGCGAAATTTAAATTTCCCGCCAAAATTGTAAATTTTCAGCCGCGGAATGGCGGGAATTTTTAAATATATTCATTCGGCAATAATTATTGAGAAGTATATTGCATGTTCGATTAAACGAGCTGTAAATCCAGGCGCTATTTTTATTTTGATAGCTAAAAATAATACTAATTCTTTTATTATTAGCTATTACAATAATAAGAGCAGCATTTGGATTAACAACACATTTAAAAGAACATGTAATATACTTTTCAATTTTACCTAAATCACTTATTTTTTACCTATAGAGGTTAGATCTGAAAAAAAATTGGCTCTGGTAAAAAAACAAAAAATTGTATAAAGTATTTTATTTGAAAAATTATAAAACTTATTTAATATATTTTAAAGACGAAGATAACTCTAGCCATATCCATTTTACTGAAAAAAAAAAGAAACTATTAAATGAAATCATTTAGTTATTAAGAGATGTTTGTGATAATACAGTGGCAGCTATCGAATGTTGTACAATACGTTTTGCTAATGTCCAAGTAAAAACTACAAAGAGTTAGCATTAGTGGGAGAAGGAATATAATACTATGAACGTAGCCAGCCGGCTACGTGGGGATGCATCACACCGTGTGCCTGTTCATATTACACAGCACACAAGGCAACATTCATATTATTCGTTTCCTGATCGAACTAATGCGCTAACTCTTTAGTTTTATTTTCGATTCTAGCCAAGCGTATTGGAAAGTGTTTATTAGCCGATACTGTATATAAATGCTAACATCAATAAGTGAAATAAAAAAATTTAGTTCAAATGGACATCTACTTCGAAAAAAGTAAATTATTATACTTGAATTTTAAAGGCTGTTGCCACTGGAAAACTATTAACTAGGGCTTGGATGACAGCCATAGGACTCCCTCCTTGAATCGTGTCCATAGGAAAGCATAAGATCATAGTTAAATTATAATATTAAGAGGGTAGGTATTAACTGAAAAATTATTACAAACTTACCTCAAAATTGGCACCTACATTAAAAGAAGGGAAAACGGAAACATAAAATTGTTATACTTGAATTTTAAAGGCTTTTTCCACTGGAAAAGTATTATCTAGGGCGCAGACCCTTGGATGACAGCCATAGATAGCAATCCCTCCTCGATTCCTCTTTTTCTGAGTTTGTGGTACGTTTTGTTTCCCATATTAAATAAGAAAGCACTTAATACAACAACACAAATCACAATAAATATCGCTGAAACAAAATTAATATTAAATTTCGTAGAAGAAAAAATCAAAAAATTATCACTTGTCAACACTGACACTTCACGCTTCACTTATAAAAACTCAACGCTAAAGAATGAAAGATGATTCGAAATAGAAATTATTAACTGGTATCTCTTTCTTTTATAAGTATCTAAACAAAGAGAAGGAGTGGGAGTGAGTAACGCTCCGATCAGATTGTTTTGAATTCGTCGTCAACCAATGAACGTGCCGAAGTCAAAAATCAATAACGATACTAGCGCCATGAGACCTGTGTCTGGCCGCAGCGTAACTCAAAGCCATTTCTTGAATCCCAGTTACATTACTATAGGGGATATATTGTGAATGGAACTCCTCGTCGCTACATAGTTGACTCGACTTTTAGTGCTAAAACAGACGCGTCGACTTTTGTCGAGTTGACCGTCGCGCTTCGGCTCAATCGTCGATTCAACAAAAGTCGTCTCGTCTGTTTTAGTACTTAGGCGGCATAGTATCGACTCGACCTACTATTATTATATTATTATGCTTCATTTAGACTGTGTTTAGGCGCTTCGACAAGACATTGACACGACCGACGGCGCTAAAATCACTGGTAGTAAACTTAAACCATTGCCGCTTAAATAAATTACCGTCTGAATAGTTCGTTCGACCACAGCTCGACCGTCGACTCGACAAAAGTTGCCTCCTCTGTTTTTATTCTAAAGGTACCATTTAGGAACGCGAGTCAGAGACAGGCGACAGACGACAGCAGCAAGGCAGCAATTACTGCCGTGTAAAAAGTGATTTCGCGTCTCTTTCTCGGTCGTGCTATTCCAAATGTGCTTCATTTAATTACATGTGTTCAGACGTAAGAAGACCGTTTTTGGTCGCCTTACCTGTCGCTTCCCCTGTCTCCTTAAAGGTACTATTTAGGAACGCGAGACCGAGTAAAGTGACAGCGTAAGGCGACCGAAAACGGTCTCGTCACGCCTGAACACATGTAATTAATTGTATGAAAAACATTTGGGGCAGCGCGACCGATTAAAGAGAGGCGACAGCACTTTTAACACGACAGTATTTGCTGCTTGTTGCCTGTCGCCTGTCGTCTTATTCGGTCTCGCCTTCCCAAATGTTACCTTAAGTGTACCTCGATCTATTTACATTTAGATTTCGGAGGAGCAGAGAGTGTTAAAGTTTCAAAAGAACATAAAGGGTGTCCTCTAAAATATTGGTTTCCTTTCACATACAGATATAATATGTGGGCATTTCGACTAAAATCCCTTGAACCAGTGTGAAGTTTACAGCCACTGTTCAGCAGCTAGTTTACCGGAAACACCCGAACAACCAGAGGCGTTGAAATGTATTTTTCTACGAAGGGAACGGTTTATTGAAATAACATTACTGCCAAATGCTTAGGAAATAAAACAAAAGAGCTTAGAGACAGGATAAAGGGATAAAATGTAAAAAATCCATTAAAATTCCTTTTAAAAATGAAGGAAACGGAGTATTGAAATAAAATTGGTGCCAAATTGTTAAGTGTTATAAAATACATTTTACAAAACTCGATAAAACCGTTCAGAGAGGAGAGGAGAATTTAAATTCATTTAAAAATTAATTTACTTATGAAAGAAACTGAGTATTGAAATAAAATTGGTGTCAAATTGTTAAGCAATATAAAATATATCTCAAAAAAGTCGCCAAATTGCAAATACAAAAAAAATTAAAATTAACAAAATTGCGTGAAAAAGGGACGAGGGGACCAAATTTACTAATTATTAAGAAATTTAATTTTTAAAACGATTTTTAATAAATTTGACGCCCTTATCCTCTCCTCAAGCGGTTTTGTCGATTTTTTAAGAGATATTTTATATTTATTAACCAATTTTATTTGAATCCTCCATTTTCTTCATAGGCAAATTAATTTTTAATGAAATTTTAATAAATTCAATCCCCTCATTCCCTCTCTAAGCAATTTGTGGATTATTATAGATGTGTTTTATATGTGAAGAGTATTATAGGTTTACTTTCTAAAAACCAAAATTTTTAATATTGATCCAAATTTAAAATTGTTTGTACCAAAATCAAAGTTTAAACAACTTTTAAAAAATTTAATTTAATTTAAAAAATTTTAAACAAAATCTGAATAACAATGGGGGTTAAGGGGGGTTAAAATATAAAAAAAATCCTAACTCAAAAACGAAAAATGATATCAACTTGAAATTTTTACGACAACTCAAGCTCTATACGGGAACGAAACCTATAGAATTTGAAAAATCTGAATTAAAATGGAAGGAGGTTAAGGGGGGTTGAAATTTAAAAATAATAATAATAAAAAGGAAAAGCGAAATGAACATAAAATACTTAATGAAAATTAAGCTCTATAAGGGGATAAAGTCTATTGATTCTGAAAAAAAAAAATATGAAAATGGGGGCGTAAGGGGGGGTTGAAATATAAAAAAAATCCTAACTCAAAAATAAAAAAAAACGATACAAAATTGAAATTTTCAGAAAATCAAGCTCTGTGAGGGGATGAAGTTTATTGATTCTGAAAAAATATTAAAAATTGGGGTTAAGGGGTAAACTGTGAATGACAAGCATTATAATTTTCATTCTAGTCTCAATACTCCGTTTCCTTCATAGGAAAATTTATTTTTAAAAGTAATATTTTTTGTCCTTGGTTTTTTATTTATGGGGACGGGCTGGGCTGTCACAGACATTTTATCCATTTAAATACCTAAACACAAATTACTCCAAAGAATGAAATAAAAACAAAATCTGTACCACATATAATTTAATGCACTTTAGTAGTTGAAACGACTAGTTTCGGCAATCCTGGCCTTCATCAGTACAATATACAATGTTGAAATAATAAATATTGAAAATGTGTAACACGTTTGTCTTTTATTCTTGTTATTAATTAAATGTTTATTGTGTTATATTATAAATAAAAATAATCCTTAATTAGTTTTTATTGTACTCATTTTATGTAATACCAAATTATGTGGAAAACTGTATTTAAAGGATTTAAAAAGTGCTTTAAGTTCGTACTATATTAAATAATCATATCAGCATTAAATTCTTTAAAATATTTCATATTTAACTGACCTGTCTCTTATATTAAACAAGATACCAATAAAGAAACTCAAAATTCAGACACACTATAATAAAATGATATTTCGAGAAACAATTCAATGAAAAAATAAGAAGTGTTTAGTTTCCTTGTATTTATTAAGCAAGGTAAAACACTTTTTAGCATAATAACTAAACAACTGTAAATGTAAAATAGTTTATCGTTCCAAATGAATACATTTATGCATAAACATCGTTTATGTATAAACGTATGTACCCATTGTTTCATTTATTGACCAGGTAGACAGGTATTTAATTAATATTAATTGAAGGTTTAATCATATTATATAAGTTAAGGTCTCTGCTTACTCTGGTAGTCATCCATTCCATCTTTATTAATTGCCATATCGTCAGCGTGCAGAATATCATTACTTTGGGTACAAACTGATGTTGTCTCTCAGGAGGTTGAGACGATTAGAATTTCAAATTGCATATTAATTTCACTACAAACGGTGGATATTATCGACATTGCATTTTTTAACTAAATTATTCCTATCCAGGATGAATGCCGTATGTTTTATTTGTTCCATTCCCTATACTGAAAACAATAATATGTAAAATTACAGCTAATATTATTGGCTATTTGTGACCAGTAATTTTGACTGTAATTTTAGAGTTGCTTTAGAATGATTTAATGTGCAGTGAATTGTAATAAAATTGCATTGGCGCCTGTAAAACGCATTGCTTACTTTAAAATTAAATGTACTTGTAATATTTATTTTACAGGAAAACTGCATTTTTCCACCTGCAAGTAGTTGTTTAATGTAACATTATAACCCTTTGTATAATATAACACTGGATTTTTTTGATAAATTTGTAAGTTTACCTTGTGAGTTATTTGAAATTTAAATATTACCTTGTAATTAATTTTGGTTGCGGTTTTACCTTAATGTCATTTATTTGTATTTTTACAGTGTATTATCCGATAAAATATAGTGTGATCCCAAAAGTATAGTACCTATTTAGATCACTCTATATTCTAGACAATGTAAGGTAGTTAGGTAGGTATATAAAAACTATACTTCGACACTCATATTTTATAACTTTTTTATATAGAAAATCTGATGTGCCTAGTTATTACAGACTTTTGCCAGTTATTTTGTACAACCTATTGTATCACCCTGTGAATGTTTAGGGATGAACTAAATACATACATTTTCCACACACATCTTACTCGAAACATTATTTTATTCGTTGTCAACGAAAATACTGAAAAATTAAACAATTTTCCACAATTTTTTCCATTACGGTCCGTTTTAAAGAAATCATGTATTAAACAAAAATTATAAAGAATGATATCGCAAACAACTTTGATTTAAACAATTTTACGCTTTTTATCAAACAAAGAGTTATTCTTCAAAAAAAATGTAAAATTTGTACAAAAAATTTTATTTTTCACAAACAAGCCGAGCGCGTTGAGCAAGAGGCATATCTTCATCGTTGTCACCACACTCAATAATATTTTCTGCTTCTTGCCAGTCTATTTCCTCAAAATATACAATAGAATCGTAAATTAAAATTGATCTATTGCCCCTTTCGATTTTCTTCAGCAAGTTTTCATTGTGGGATACATAGAGTAGTTTAGCAGCTCTGTCATTAGTAAGTCTGTTTCTCCTTTTTGAATGAATATAAACATTAAAACTGCGTTTCGTAGCCGCCAAAGACTGGGTTATTATCAAAAACACTTTTCCATACAAAATTATTTCTAAATATTTTGCCAATTCTAGTTCCAGTTTTTACAGACAATTTTATGGCACCTGTATTTGGATCTACATTTTTTGTTCGTAAAAGTTCATAGAGAACTTTTTTTCTTGATCTCTTTTGCAATATCTGTAACTTTATCGATTAGAATCGATACAGTATTGATTTTAAGCAAATCATTACATAACAAATTGGGACCATGAGAAAGGTAACCATATGGAATGATATATTTTTCTTTTGGTATGATTCCAGAAAGTAGCATATTTTTTGCATTATCTGAAACGTACCCTAAGAATTTGTTTGGTCTCTATTTTTCAATTAACATTCCTATTTCTTCAGCTATATTGCGATAGAAGCCTCCAGCAGCGGTGATGGTGTAATGATTATACAATTTCTGACTCCTTGGTTTTGTATGTTGCTTCAGCCATTGCTATTTAAACTTTTTCACTTTCACTTATTGTAGTTTCAACCTTTTCCTTTACTCGATTGAACTCTGCATCCAATTTTGTATACGATAGTTTATATCTACTTGATAGTACAAAACTTGGACGAATTATCTTGAAGAGCTTAACTCATTCGGCGTTCTCAAGGATGGACAATGGACAGTAACTGGCGTATATTGCACAAACTAGTTGATTTTAGATTTTTTCTGTAAAAAAGATATAGTAAAATTCTATTCCTGCTTTCTATTTCATAAATGGATCCTCAAATATTTTTAGGTACATATTTTGTTCAGATCGTCCATACAACGAGTTCAGAAACATATATTGTTTATTCCTTTTATTATAGTTTACAGTTTACAAAAAATTATGAAAATTAGAATAGATTGATTTTTAAAAGAACTTTTAGATGCGCTTACAACTTCCGCATTTTTTTTACTCCTGTATATTTCTTAGCAATAATCTACGACACTTACTTGATCTTTTTCGGAAATTCGGTCAGCAAATGCAAAAATACTTCTAGAAGTCGCAGGTTTCATTAAAGAAGTAGCAGGTTTAGTGGTTTCATTCACAACATTGGAAGTAGATGGGGGTGGCATTTCGAGATCAATATCAATACTGAAACTGCTAATAGTACTACGAGAGGCATTAACGGTGGAATTATCACACAAAGCGTTTGAATTTACCAACACACATACGTTGTCATGCTACATATATTTTTTTATAATTTGCTTAGGACAGTTTTTACAAACATTACTTATATGTGCCTTCATCCTGGACGAAATTTTAAAAAACTTTTTACTGAAATTCATGCAGTGGTAAATGTTGCTTCCTTTAAAAATGCTATACTTCCAAACAATGCCTTTTGTTTTCCCCATTTTAAAACTATTTCCAGTTTTCCCAATATTGATGTGTCCTCTTCTTCTTCTTCTTCGCAGAACCTGCACAAAGTTGCTTCTTCTGCTGGATTTATGATACTCATGTGCCTTTTGAGGCGACAGTGACCAGTAAGAAGGCCTACTGTTATCCTAACGATTTGACGCTTTTGATCCAGTAGGTCTTTCGTGAACTTGGCCGATGCTTGATGAACTGTTTGGCCTGTTTCAGTCTTGGATAGTTGTTCCACCATTCCTGAGACCCTTTTTGCATCCGTTGTTGAATGGATGCCTTTCACAATGCCTTAGCGACTCCACAGAAGGGTTCGGGGCCTGACATGGCCTTATCTGAGCCTTCTCGGGCTAATGCATCGGCCTTTTCGTTGCCCTGATATCCCTCATGGCCTGGAACCCTGGCTAGGGTCACCTTATTTTGACTACTTAGCTCTGTCAGGTCTTCTAGACATTCTTTCACCAGTCGTGATTTGATTTCTGGTGAAAGAATTGCCTTTAGAGCTGCTTGGCTATCAGAGTATATGGCAATAGTTTTGCCTGATACTTGCTGATTTAATATTTCTCTTGCATAGTGTTTTATGGCTATTAGCTCAGCCTGGAACACTGTTGCATATTTTCCTAAACTCAGCGAAATCGTTGATTTCGACTTGGGTCCATATATTTCAGCACCGGCTCCTTCCTTGGTTTTTGAACCGTCTGTGTATCAGACGAGTTCAGCCTGTACGGGAGGTCCCTGTTTCCAGGATTCTCAGGCTGGTATTTGAATTTGAAAATTTATTTCAAATTTGTATGTGGCATAGCTAGAATATTATCCCTTTTTACTTGCTGATATAGCCTTGTGTGGTCGGCGCTATGTAGTTGACTTATTGGGTTTTGTCCCTGCTAGCCCGTGAATAGCTGGTTTCTCCTTGTATGAAGATGTGCAGTGGCGTGATATTTAATAATACCTCCATTGCTGCAGTTGACGTAGTGCGCATGGCCATAGTAGCACTTAGACAGGCAAGCCGCTGAATGCTAGTGAGTTGGCCTATTGCACTTGCCTGTGCAGTTTTGGTTATCCACGCCACTGCGCCATAGGTTATCATGGGTATTATTACCCTTGTGTATAACAATATGGTCATTTTGGGGTTTAGACCCCAGTTTTTCCCACATATTTTTCTACAGCTTACGAGAGCTATTGTAGCTTTATGTGTGAGTTTTTTGAGATGTTGATTCCACGTCAGCCTTTGGTCAAATATGACTCCGAGGTATTTGGCTTCTGTGACGAATGGGATAACTGTGTTGTTTAGTACTAGTGGTCTTAGACCTCTAAGTACCCGTTTTTTTGTGAATGGTACAACTGTTGTTTTTTGTACGTCAATGGACAATTGTTCCTTTTTGCACCAGTTGTTCACTATGTTTAGAGCTGTTTTAGATCGCTTCGAGCCTGTGCCTGCAAATCGCCCCCTGACGATAATTGCTAGGTCGTCTGCGTATCCTAAACGCGATGACTTACATCAGATATATTGTAAATCTGCATTATATGTGTGAATAATTGGATATGTATGTATTTTTACGAGGTAAAGTAAATTCACAGAATATTTGTAAAATTACAAGTGTAAAACAGATTTATAAATACGCTATATCTACAAAATATTTGTAAATTCACCTATATATTTTGACAAGATTATTGTAAAAATTCTTTTATTATCTATTACAGCAATTATGTAATTTTACAGAATACAAATAGCGTAAATTTACAAATAATTTGTGAGTCCACCGATATCTTTTTATTTTCATGAGGTTATCATTCAAGATTATATGGTTATGGGACTACTATCATTTAATTTTACATAATTTGGCATAAATGTATATTTTTAAAGTTAAAACTTTATGTTTTCCTTCTAAAAAGTATTTTTAGCAAAAAAATTTAAGAACGTTGAAACTCTTTTTACAGTAAAAATCTCTGTAAGTCATATTTACAATAGTTATGTTGTGAAATTTACGGCTATTGTCAAAGTTTTTCACATTGTAGGTTCCAAATTTTTTCAGTGTGCTTATATAAAATGCTTGTAAATATTTTTAATTTAATTTTTCTGTTGTCAGTTGTCATACATTCTACAGTTCTCCTATTTCTTTAGGCCCAGTTGTACCACACCAGTTTAGGGGAGATTCAACTGAACCTGGCTTAGACTGTGACAAACGTCGTACTAACTATATCTAAATGTCACAATCAAAACCAAGTTTAGTTAAACCTCGCCTGAACCTAAATGGTACAACCGGGCCTTAATATTATTGATTTAATACGTTTCCCTTGTAAATATAATTTCTGCAGCTTTAGTTATAATTTGGTCTTTAAAATGTTTTAAAATTTTGTTATTCTAAGGAACTGAGCTCTCATTTCTTGTATCCTTCCTGTTTTGGGATTTTCGCTACATAAGAGTCCCGAATATGATTTTTTGCTGTTGTAAATATTTCTGCTTTGAACTGTCGAATATTTTCCTTACTAATATGATGCTTGATATTTTTGCCAAATTAAACCTCACATCATATATTTTAAATAGGTACATGATATTTTTCCATTGCTGAATGGTTTGTAAATTTTTGTATAATGTCCAAACGTTAATGAATCCTCTTATAAGTGGCGTTTGCGGGAGTTAAGTTTTCTGGTGGAAGTCATTTCAAATAATCTACTCCATGTTTTCTATTTTAAGTGACCTCGTTAATCTTTCTCTTTTCCATTTCCCTGCAGTACTAATATCTTCAAGCCACATTCTTCTTGGGCGACCGCTGGTATCGCTTATAACTATTCTACGATCTACCATACCGCAATTGCGTAATTTGAGCAATTGCTATTTTACTTTTTTTAATTTTATTTTCAAGTTTTTCTATACGTCATTTTTTTAATTTCGTGTTTTATCCTATATTTTACTCACAACCTTATTTCTGTTTCGGTTATTTTTTCTGTTAGTCTATTAAAAGTCCATAAAATATACCCACGTTGACGATTTTTTTATTAATTCCTTTTCTTCAATTGAAAATCCATTATTTTTCTCTGAAATTGTACTGCTAAAATATTTTCAAACATCTTTATTTCTAACGAATTTCACTAGAGAATGTTTACTTAGGTGCTTCTAATGAAAGAAAGTATGTAGGTAGGTGTAATAGAACTGTAATTACATTTTTAGATTTTCTCAGTCTCTCTGGGAAAAAGAAAAAGATTTGTTTGTTCGGTCGAGGAAGAAAACAAGTAAAAGAGATGAATCTCAATAAGTTTAATTTCTTGTAATTTAAATAGAAAGCTCTCCAGGGCCTTTGAAATGAACAAATGGAAATATACGTGCCATCTTAAATAATACCCCAAGGCGCTAAATTAAAGTTAATTAAAACTATTTTAATATTTTTCAACCCGATTTTTAGGATTTTGCCATATTTAGCAGGAAAAAGAAAATATAAAGCGAATTATCAAGATGTTTGACCTGTCAAAACACGGTTGTATTCGACAATAAATTGGTTATGATGACCTACATTTTTTAATATTTATTAATTACAGACTTTTTGTTATGTTTTTGTTGTCTAGAAGGTAGTTTACGAAGCATATCCGTATTTTTCTATTTTAATATTTTTCTAACCGCTTTTCAGGTTTTTCCCATATTTAACAGGAAAACAAAATATAAATATACTTATAAATATGTCAAATAAAAACAGGGTTGTATTCGATAATCAATTGATATGACCTTTTGTTATATTTTTACTATCTAGGAGCTAGATGGTTACCATTTTTGATTGTGCTCTGTGTCTAATTGCGTTTTAGTTCTATTTATCACATCATCCATCGACATTTGTTTTAAGTTTACATAGAAAATCCATATTCTGTCATACCACAGTTAAACTCTCAGTTGTCTAACAGTACCTACCTAATTCTAATAAGTTTCAATAATTTTAATTTTGCTTTTTTTGAAACAGTTTTGAAAAATTTGTAGAAATACATGATACAGAGGGTTTAAGAGCCAGAATAAAATTGACAGAATGGATTTATTGGGTATGAAAGAAAAAAATGAAAGTTAAATTATCTTCATAGGCATTTTGTAGCAGGTGCTTTTTTTGTTTACGAAAGATAGTATAAAATTAGAATGTTTTGGAAATGTTGAGGCTACTGCCAATTTTGTTAAATTATGTAATATTTTGGATTTTTTACACATTTAAGCTGTAGTTGTATCATATATTAAAAAATTTTAGAAAAACTGTATCAAGCGAATAAAACATTATGTTTATGAGTTTTCAAGTATTAGCTAAATTATTTTGTGTTGTATTAGAGAAAATTAAAGACATTTTAAGCAATTGTGAAATTCGAAATTATTAGTTCGTTTTTTATTTTTACGTTGGTATATTCGACCAACAACTTTCTATCCCAGAAAGCTATCGATATTTGATGAATGTTGATATAGCAACATGAATCCTTAAAAAGCTTGATTACCGAAATACAGGGTTTTAAATCAAAAATTGCCATACATGAAAAATGTCTTTAAATGTATTTTTCAAATATGATCATCTACTAATATCTTGCCAAATACACGAACTATTAAAAATTTGACACGTGCGTACCATCTAAGAATTTACAAATATTGAGTTGTAACTTTTGTTTAAAAGCGAATTTCTACAGCACCGTTCATTTTAGCTCCAAAAAGGTTATTACTTTTTTAACTAAATATGAACAGAGCATTTAAAAATAAAATAAAAAAGGTTGTTCTACTGGCGTAAAAAAATAAGGGGAAAACGTTGCCACTAACTCTGATAGCGCGACACTAGTTAAATATTTCAAAATTTGGTTCATGTCAAAATATTACTTTCAAAAAGAGCATATTGTTCACCAGATTTGAAAAAAATATTTAAATGCTTTTCTGATTTATATCAAATTTTGCATTTTGAGTTCTAACTTTTAACACCCTGTATCTCGGTAAATAGAGCCTATTAAGGGTTCATGTTCCTATATCAAAATTCATCAATTAACGAGAGCTCTCTGGGGTAGAGCGTTGTATATTATATTTTTGTATTTATAAATAATCAGCTTGTCTCATGTGAGGATATTCTATTTCATCATCGCATAATAGTTTTTAATTACTTATTCAAAAGTATTTCTACTTTTTGGTATAAAGTTATCGTATAAAGTTTAAGTGTTCTAATTTTACATATTATATTTTTTTATCTTTTGTTAGTCTCAATTGAAGCCCTTGGTGTAATGAGAATGCAAGCCACAATTTGTCGTGAAGTGATCGTTTTAGCTCAAAATATGCGATAACACGGATATTATTTTACCTCTAATCCGGAAGATGGCGCTATTTTTAGTAATATTTATATTTAAATAATTGGTGTAAAATTATTTTTATGTGATAAACATACTGTGGCATGTTTAGTTTTTGAGTCATTTAAAAAATACTTTTGCTTACCAACAAATACATCGGTTATACGCTTTAAATACATTTTGTATCAAAGTGATGTTCACAATGAATGTGACTTCTTTTATTAGACTACTACCACATGAGTGGGGATTATCAATAAGTCAAACCACTCCAACTGGTATCCAACTCTTATTATTATTATTAAACCGGTATCTAAAAATGGAAGTCAATAAACCATTCATGGCTCCGTTTACATGTCTTTATTGGAGTAGTCCTAGTCTTGGATCATTAAACCGGCCTTTGACCATGGGGTTTTATGCCAAGGTCGCTCCGAGCCACATACATGGGGTTTTAATCCAAGGTCACCAAACTAGTTATCAAGGTCACGATCCAATCCTTATACATATTATATTTACTACTGCTACTTAGTTTTTGCTTTGTTGTCCTAGTCCCTGGGCATCATTTAATTCAAAACGAATTACAGTTTTTTAGCGGCCTCACATTGGAAAATTTACGACTACGCCCCTACTCAAGACATGATCGGGTTGGTGTTATGCTTGTTCACTAGAACCAGTTAACTAGCGCCAGTAGGCTAGCGTTTGTGAATCTGTTTACATATTGGTACAATCAAATTAATACAACATACTATTATTTGAGGTCTGGAAGTGGTTGAAAATGAGTGAAATTGCCGAAGGAATACAAATAGCTGCAATACCTACTACATTTTTTTGTGAAAAAACACTCCAAAAGGGGCGTTTATTAATATTACAATCTGATCAAGAGTTGATCAATGAGTAATATTGTTATAACCTAACTTAACTAGGGTTGCAATCTAAAAAACTAAAGTTCTACTCACTAGTATACCTTAAGGTCTGATAACTTAATTACACTAAACTAACGAGTAACACTAAACTAACGAGTAACACTAAACTAACGAGTAACACTAAACTAACGAGTAACACTAAACCGCATAATGCTTTGCTTTGTTATTAACACAATCACTTGGCTAACTCAAAAGGTTTTACTCTCTTGAGTCTTCTTGTCAGGTTCGTGTTGTCAAGAAGCTGAATCGCTTCAACGTTCACATGTTGGTGGAGCCGTTGTTCGTGACTCCTAGCGAATCTGGTGATAGTCTGGTCAACAGTGTCCACCTGAAGGTCTCGATGAAGGTCACTGTTTCTAATGTACCAAGGAGCATCGACAATGTTCCTCAATACTTTGTTCTGGAATTTCTTGATTATTAGAATATTACTTTAGCTGGCACAACCCCAGAGCTGAATGCCATAGGTCCAAATTGGTTTGAGAACTTGTTTATATAATACAATTTTGTTATATGTAGATAGACTGGAATGCCTACCAAGTAACCAGTACATTTTCTTGAATTTTATATCTAACTTTTGTCTTTTCTTTTTAACATGGACTTTTCAGTGAAGTCTTGCGTCTAATGTAATACCTAGATTTTTTCCGAAATAGCATAAGGGACCTGAGCATTATTTATGTTAATTAGTATTTTTTGACCATTTTTGTTAGTAAATTTAATATTAACAGATTTGGTTTCGTTTAGTTTAATACGCCATCTTTTGGTCCAATTATTTATTTGTTTAACTGATGTTGTGTAGTTTATTTGCAGCCTCTTCATAATCTTTGCCTATCGTTAGGATGGCAGTACCATCTGCAAATGTAGGTAGCTATTGTGTCTTGTTCTAGTTGGGGTATGTCACAAGTGTATAATAGATACAAATTAAGAGTATGCTTCATCTTGTTTTACTGTAAAGAATCTATCTGAAATGTATAAATCCAATAGCTCTGAATATGACTGTGGAAGTAGCACATTCAGTTTATGTTTTAAGCCATCATGCCATGCTTTAACGAAAGTCTGCGCAACATCGAGGAAGATGGCTAAACATACTTCTTTGTTTTCTAATGCTTTTTAGGTCCCTTATTACTTTAGGATAGTTATTTCCTGTTGAACCCTACACAATAAGTGGCGTATTATCCCATGCTGCTTGATGTATGTTGGACACAAGTAGTTCTACTTCTTCATCTAGCTGTGCTTTTGTACTTAACGGAACTGAAAGATTGATTTTATTTTCAAGGTCCAGTTTGAAGCTTTGCCAGTCTGATTTCCTATTTATTAGTCTAGGAGCGCTTTCCTTTTGGATAATGGTGTCACTTTGCTGAAATATTTCGTACAACAAAAGTCTATTACATACATGAAGAATTAAAGTATATATCTCTGAAGATCAAAATATCGTGTTCCAAGAACATGCTGGGTTTATAGAATGGATAAAACTTTCTACTCAACTGTACTATTCTCGTATTCTGCTTATAATGATATTTTTCATTTTTTTCTCGAATATTTCACAAAATATCACAAACTAAGGAATTTAACAGTGGCATTTTCAAACTATCTTTCAGTTGGCACTATTTTAAATCCAACGGCTAGTACATACAAGTTTAAATGTTTTCAACTTTACTGGTAGAATAAGCACAGTACTAGCACTAATTTAAGTTCACGTTATGCATGGAACATGCTAGTCTATCTGCGGTAGTTAACTGGCAGCAGTAAACAGTTGTAATATCAACCGCTTTACCAATTGTCGCTGCTGGCGCCTGGCAAGAAAGTAGTGTTTCTCACATGATGTTCCTCTTACCCGTTAAATTTCAGATTCTGTGAGAAGCACACAAATCGCGACACCAACAACATTTCCTAATGTCATTCGAAGAGAAGCCTTTTGCTTCATTGACGCTATCAATCTCAATATTGTTTTCGTTGGCAGTTGATGATCTGTCCCATGTTTTATTGATATTTCAATAGTTTATATCTCCAGTAATCAATCCAATATGAAAATTCATTTTTTTAAGATTTCAGCAGACTTTCAAAATCCATATTACACAATGAACGAATTTTGATTTCGTTATTGGCGTCCACGGAACATAGTAAAAATGTATTATTATGCCTACCTTTATACATTGTACTCGCGTACATATTTATTTACAGTCAACATAAGAGTTTTTTTTTTTTAATTATTACCATGGATTTTTGGAGAATTGAATATATAAAAAATATGTAGTTAAAATTTAATAGCACGACCATTAATCAACAACAAATAAGTGGAAGCCCACACTCCTGGATTAACGATTCCGCCCCTGTACGATGTTAATTTTAACTCTAGACTGTTCGAGCGCGGTTCCCAAGTATATAAATTTCATAAATATTTATTTTTACAGTTTCATAGTGGAATTTTTTGCTTGGTGACATAATAAAAACAATTGATGTATTCATATGTTGGCAGTCAAAACATTAAGCTTATACAATTTCTTTTCTCATTATTTGAAAACCCGGATATTAGAAATTTTCTGGGAATGTGTTATGTTATTAACCGTTTAAATGTTTAAATTTAACAGGTCCCAAATTTGAGAATAATGATTATGTTAATTATGTTTGAGTTGAAATTTTTCCTATTTTTACTCTTTCCACTTTTCTGTTTGTATTTTTTTATTCAGTTTTCAGTGTTTGCAAATCAATTTTGTTCTTATATGTTTAAGTATACCAGAGACTTCTTACTAGTGGACTAATTAATTTTTGTAGGTTGATAACAAATTTTAGTCTTCACATACTTTTGGTTTCTGATTATTATTTAATTTAAATATTTTAAATAACTATTTGATTCATTTATAGAAACAATATGACAATTATATTCATATTACCCATCAAATGAGATTGTCATTCTGAAAAGCCAGTTCCAAAATTAAATTATTATTATTATTATTATTCAGTTTGACTTAAAACGATAAGTTGTAGATAAGTACAAGTAAAAAATTAATTTGCGTAAAAAGAGAACGTTAAATAAAACAGTAATGCTTTAATAATTAATAGTCTTGAAATATGGATTAAATATCAGTATTCATTATTTTCCAATTTAGAAACACTAAGTCTTCACATTTTAATGTTTCTATTATTGTCCTCTAGGATATGAGTTATTTGTATATTTAAGCTTATTTGATTCTTGTACTGTTTACCAAAAGGATTTAAATATTAATTTTGATGATTTTTGGGTTAAAATTTAATTATTTTCCGTAACAACTCTGAATAATGATAATTATGGAAACTTATAGATATATGCAAATGAGTTAATTAAGACATCCGATATCGTTAGTTGGGACCATTGACATCCAAGACAAATATGTTGTAAAAGTTTATCGAAATACTAATTTCTTCGATTTGAAAAGTAAATTATATTGCTAAAAAGAGAAGGAATTTTCAATTATACATAGGTAAATGAACCAGTGCTTCAAAGTGTATAATTACTTTAATAAAATTCGACTGTGCGCTTTCGGTATTGCGTTTTTCCTGGCAAATAAAAATGTATATTTTTTAGATAGAATACCCTGTATTTTATTTTTAGAATATTTTAGTACTGTATTCAATCCTAGAATATTTTTATAAAATATTACACTATTGCCAAGCATTAATTTTTTTTGAAATTAGAGAATGATGCAGACCGCAAATTAAATTATCATAATTTAGGTAGGTTTACATTGATCTCAAAATTGTTTAATATACAGACTTACAAGATACTAAGCTAACGAATAGTGGAGATAGAACTGATTTTAAGTTCAATTTACTCAATTTTTTAAAATGCATCATCGTGTATATTATCTTATCATAAAATTCTTTAAAAATTTGTCTATACAACGATACCAATAGTTAGCCAATAACGCATATTTGATAGATAGCTGTTTTATTATTAGAAATACGACGAAATTTTTAATATAAAAGTTGTATGATTATATTTAACAATTATTCCTAAATATACAGGGTGGTCCATAAACGAGGTGCGAACCAAATCTATACTTTTTAAAAGCAAAACACCCTGCAGGTTGTTATACTAATTTTGTTTTCTCATCGTCAATCAATTTTAATAAAATTAACTTCATTAATTTGCTATGTTGTATAGGGTGTGTCAAAACGTGAAGTTACGATTTTCTCAATTTTGTAAATGGACCCTGTATTAATCAATTGGTGGTATAACATAAAGGGTATTCCATTTAAAAAAATTGAGAAAATTAAAAATTTTAACACACCCTATATTCAACATAGCAAATAAATGAAGTCTATTAAAATTGATTGACGATGTGAAAACAAGCAGATATTTTTAGAAATAAATTTAATGCTTAAAGGATAGATGTGGTATATGATCATTATAAAGAACATTCTATCAAAAACTCGTCAAAAGAAAGGATTCCAGAAATCAATTAATGTAGAAATTGACCGACCCAATACTCCACTTCCGCAACAATAGAACTTGTTTATTCATTCGATATTTAACAAAAGACGTTTAACAAATTTTCTGTCAGAGCAACTTCTTCAAAATTCCATTCAGCAAAAGCATATTTAATTTGTAACTAGTGGTGGATTCGCGAATTTCAATAAATATGGGACGAATTTTGAACCATCAAAAGACGATTTCTTAAATTCAAATCACGAAGAAGCTGATACTCGTATCTTATTGCACATATTGTCAGCCAAAAATTCTGGGCATTCACGCTGCATTATTAATTGGAACGATACAGATGTTCTAGTCTTAAAAATTTATTTTAAGAAGCATTTGACTAAAGAGATATGGTTCAGAACAGGGCGAAGAGAATCAAGACGATTTCTAGCAGTACATGATTTAAATTTAGATGATACCTTCTAGAAAATTTGTATGATTTTCATTCTCTGACCGGTTATGATACAACCAGCCAATAGTCTGGCATTGGGAAAAGAAAACATTCTCTAATCTTGAAAAATGTTTCATAAAAATTTATTCAAAAATTTCCAATGTTACTTCCATTAACATTTTGAGGGGATTAATGGCCTCTTTAAAAACCATTGCTAAATTGCCACCGACTTAAGACGACCTAAGATTACATTGTTTAATATGTTTTCACCAGCTAAATATTTGGCTAAGTTCTTTAAAGCCGCAGGTGCAGCTTCCTAATGTTAAAGAGTATGAATAAAAAGTAGATCAAGATGGAAGTCTGATACCCACTCTAAGACTCTGTCCGACCTGCCACCAGACATAACAGAACTTACATCATGCAAATGCAAAAAAGGTACTATACACCGATAATTTTCATAGATGTACAATATTCTAACAATATTATTCTGTTCTAGACTAAGAAAGCAAAATTTGCAAATGCAGGAAAAACATATTGGCTGTATCGATTCCTGCACCTACCTGTATGGCACAGAAAAACTGCAGAAAAAGTTTGACCACAGTCGCTAATGTTTTGGAAAATGTCGATTCGTGTGGTGAATCTTATTCTGATTAGTTTAAAAGTCTTGTACTATAAATTTTAATATTATTAATTTATGATTTATATACTTTTAATTATTCTTATTATAATGTTTTTTACATTGGGAATTTATTGTATTTTGCAAAGCAATAGCCTTACTGTTTATAATCGATACTTATATATACTGTGTTTATACCTTCAATAAATAGTTCATATTTTCTTATTTTTTATTTTCCTCAAAAAATAAAAAATAAATCATAGCGTATAAATCAATAATCCGTGTATAAAATAATATGAGAGAGTCAAACTGATTGCATACATTTTAGCACTGAGAGAGAAGAGTAGAGAGTGAGAGACTTTACCTTCAATGTGTGCTTTCTAGTTAAACCATGACATAACTAATTGTTTATTGCTATATTTTTGTTATTATAAAAGCAAAAAATATGGGGAAAGCACTGTTACCTTGTTAATACATTGGCGAAACTTTTATGCGGAATAGTTTTTTCTCATTTAGGCCTTCGTTTTTCGTCAAATGAGAGGTATATTTCTAAAAAAAGATTTTTTATACAAATTTGTGGACGGTTGAAACCGAGATATTGACGTTTAAATTTTTTTTCGACCATAAGGGCTAATGCAAATGATTTTTTTTAAATAATTATAAAAAAATACTTCCTACAAAGACCTTATTGTGCATTACAACAAAAAATAAGCATTGTTTTTTCTATATGATGGTATCAATAACTCGATTTTTTATGATAGTGCCCTTTTGCGCTGTCTAATTTTGTATTACCTCCGGAATAAGGGTAAGCTTATCATGTACTTTCATTCCTGAAAAATTCAGCTAGTGACACCGAAGTGGGAGGCAAAGTCAAAAAAATTTCAATCTATACCATACAAAAGCCCGTACCTGCAAGTTTAAAAGAATACATTTTTATTCGCAAATGCGAAAATGCAGAACGTATATTTGTTACTTAGTTGCTAACTAGAGGCAGCACCTCTCGGATAACTTTATTTTGTCTCTCTCTGGGAGGACTTGTTCAGACTTCTCTGTTCCAATGCACGCCCTTAAAAGCTACCATCACAGTCTTCGGAAACATATGGACAAATGTGTGTTGGAACTTACATCATACTAGATACTACCACAAAAAATAACTGACAGTCATTCAAAAATACTAACATTGTTAACAAATTATATACCTAATAGAAACAAACATTAAACCGAAAAAAATTCTGGTTCTGACGAATTAATAAGATTAAAAATATATTTTAATAATTATTTATAACAAAATCATCTAGACATGTCTGAGTTTTTGAACCGAAATAATTTAATTTAATTATTTAAATTTCCCAAAACATTAAATCATTTTTCTGGACAATCCACCTACGGTGGAACAGCTGGTTCAATCTCGTAAAGTACAAGATATATTTATGTCCTTAAGGTCTTTCAGCTAACACTATATAAAAATAAAACGAAGGCAATAAATACCGAAAAATAAAACGCATACCTATCTCAAAATGTATAAGTAAATGTTACAAATGACACTAGGTTGGAAACAATATGGTGCAGGTGACACCACATCTCCAACTAGCCATTGATAAAAGTGTATTTGTTGTGAAGTCATCACCATCATCTAGTAACTGTATATAGAGACAGTAACGATTTTCGTTATTTATTTTCCCAGTCAGCAAACACGGATAGAGAATTGTAGGGTTAGCAATTCTAAGCAAAATTTATATATATTTAGAGGGGAAGGGAGGGTTGAAGCCGAAAATGCGTCAGAACGGCCCCTTTTTTCCAGTGATAAAAATAGTTCTAGTAGTAAGAGGTATACTGAAGTTAAGTAAAAAAATAGTCTGATTTATCTGTGAGTATGGATAATATATTTGGCAAGTGCATAAAATACACTTTCCAACGAGTTATGTACGCAATTTTTCCTACGACCACAATTATTTAAAGAATATTCCAGGTGTTTTGTATATTAAAGTATGTATACGCATAGGACACATAAATAAAATCTTATATCACAATGTTTCACCTCACCAGTTGGTTTATTTATAGAAATAAAACATAATAATTGAAGAAATTACAGAAGAAAATAGGGAGATAAATTACATTTTCTTTTAAACTTTTATATTGCTTTTCAAAGAGAGTCAGTTATTAGATATTAGACAGTTACACCTTAAAGCAGTAGTTAGATTCATGTTAAAATTTTCCTACTATAAGGAATCCATAAGCCATGGGCGTAACACAAGAAATGCAGCTCAAAACAATGTCGCACGCCAAAACCCCAAGCACACCACTTGCCAAAATCATATTTATTGTCTTGGTCCAAAAATCTTTAACTGCCTTCCTAATGATATTAAAGTAAAACCATATTCTAAGTGTAAAAAAGAGATAAGACAGTGGATACTCCAAAGCAATTATGTAATTAATTATATAGTTAAATTTTAAGTTTAATTTTAAATAATATATCACACAATTATTGTTCATATATATATATACTTATTTTACTATCTCCTATCGAATTATTGTTACCACATTTCTACTACTTTAGTACAAAAATCTGTTATACTTAGCTTAGATAAGAATATATTTTTTGTTATTTAAAAAAATAAAAAAAAACCTCAAAGATACATGTATAAGAAAAAGAGTGCACACACAGTACTTTAAGTACAATCGTGCACTAGAGTAGAAGTTTTCATTTTAAATATTATTTAGAGGGTGACCTCAATTTAGGAATTAAGTAGTTTAGTAATAGAGTGATTTATTTTTCTCTTTCTATAATTAATTATATTACTGTTTAATATAAATGTAAACTACTACGTAAATAAATAAATAAATAAATATAATAGTTATTTTATTTAGAGTTCAGGAAACACTTATTACTGTTTAGTTTTAGAATTTCTTTACAGTTTTGACACAAGCCTACTCTACATTAATTATAATTATTGTTGGTTTCGTTTTGTCTAATCATTTAGAGGTGTGAGGAAAAGACAGTGAGCTGTGTAACGCCAATATAGTTGGGTGCGGGCGGTAGAAATGGTCCTCTATGCTGCTAAAAACATAGCTAAATTTTCATGAAAACACTGACATTTGCGATACTCCGACGCATACGCATTATTGATGTAATCTCATGATTTTACAGTACTAGTTTTTGCAATTTTAGTGTGATTTTAAGGTTATTACGGTTATTCGTTTTGTTTGGTTCTGATATTTTGCACTTTTAGAGTATCTGTCATTTATAGTTATAGTTTTTAATTTGAATTTTAATTGTGTGATCTATTTATATTTGATTGCTGCTTTTCGATTAGTGCATTATTCTTTTTGTGTTAAAATAAGCTTCATAACCATTAAGTACCTGCTTCTGGTTGATATGTACCTAATCGTCATCGGGTTCTTGCAACAATGGGAAAAAGTGTATGGTTTTTTGGTGTAAAAGTCAGACGCTTTCATTTTTCAGGTGAGGATGACTAGTTATTTTTTACCTAAAAGAATAGCAATACGTCCTGGTTCGGGGTGCGACTGTTGGGTTTTAGCTATCTGAGCCAAATTGTCGGCTAAGTGTCCTCTTTTGTGGCATCCAGAACCGAAAACTCTATAGTTATATATCATGTTTTTTTTAATTAACTTGTAATAGGTATGCAGCTTGGATAAGGGCTTTAGGAAGAGATCCTAAGACTGAAACGCTGACTGCCATAAATGGCAGCACATTTCATAGAAAGTGACTTCATTTTAGCAGGAACTAGAAAACGTTTAAAAACATGCTGTACCAGCTATTACTTTAAGACCTCGTCTCTTTAATAAGTTAATATTACTTCATTGTAAAGCATAAATTAAAATGGTTTTTAACTTGTACCCTTTATGATTAAAAGATGTAGGTATTTTAGTTATGTTATAATAGAAATATATATGAAAGATTGTATTGACCTGCTGGCCACGGGTCATTCCACTTTTAATCTTTTTTCATAAATTGTCAAATTATTTAAAAACAAGTACATACCTAGTTCCTCAGCATACTATTTCGAGCCACCATCGCAATAAGATGAAAGCGATGTTGCCAGTTTCCATAAACTTTTATGAAATTATCTTATTTTGTTTTTGTCAAGCTCGATACCATCCATACAATAAATGGCGTACTATTGCTGGGATATTTTAAACAGAGGTTTGGCAACTATGTTAACAACCTCGTAAAGATGAAAAACGGAATGATGGAAGGCGAAATTAACGAATTACAATTAAATAAAAGCATAATAAAAGTTATTCTGATAATAAATCTCCTCAGGGGATATATTGTGGTTATTTTATAATTATGATGTAAGTTCCATAGGGTTATTTTAAGGTTAAGAAGATTCATAAGTGTTGATTTGATGTAATTAGTAATTAATTTGTTGGAGTCCCCCCACTCGCTTAGGGGATTTTCAGTTTATTATTTGGTAATCCCCTTTACCAGTATATTATATGATTTACGGATCAATTTTATTATTAACTATTAGATAGCGCAGGAAGTTCTATTCCAGATTTTTTAAATTTGTTGTAAGTTGTCAGTAGAGTGATCAGTGTTAATATATTGCAAAAATCTTCGGTATATTGTTATGATTTGTGATTCTACAAATTGTATATTAAAAAAATTATGAAATTATAGTAAAAAGTGCGTACCATATTTACTTTGAAATTTTATAGTACATGAAGTTGTAATTATCATACAAATACTATATTTATAGTACGGTTGGCAACGCTGCTGGGTCGTCTGGTCTGGTTGGCCGATTCTGCCGCAACATGTTGTGGCAGCATCCGGTGAGTGCGGCACCGACGCATACATGTTACCGCTGCAATTTAAACCCATGTGCTTTCACCATGCGGTCAAAACGGACCATTTTAACCGGAGCGGCAGAAACGGATAGTATGACACCGCACTTATTAAAAGTTTTAAACAAAATTTAATACAATGTTTTTGAGAAAAAGTGAATATTGTCTGGTCAGGATTATGTTGCAGAGAAACTTAATGTAGACAAAGCGATATCTTTGGTAAAATTTAAAAATATGTCTAAAATATAATATAAAAAATATTCTAATTCGGTTTTTATCATTTCAAATATCCGGCACGGAAATAGAATCCTAAATATAAATCACGCTCGGCATATAATAAATTATGAGAGAAATATTGAATTTAACAGCCGTACAATCGAGTTGTAGAGAGCCCCTTTTAGAAAGCCCTAAAGTAGGTCAAAATTTAATTATCATTTAAATAAAAGCTCAATTTAAAAATCAATCCCAGATAGGCCGAAATTAATTTAAAGAATAATGAGAATATCATTTATACTGAAAATTATTTGTAAAAATCGGAAATATAGGGTGAGATAAAATACCTTGTGAATACAAAAATATTTTTCATTTTTTGATTAAATGACCCGATGACATCAGTGGCGTGATAATAAAAGTTAAAGTTACTTTGTTTAAAAGGAAAATAAAAATCCTCTTCCTAATTTGAATTCAAAAAATTAATTATTCTAAGCAAAATATATTCTAAATTGTCGCCATTAAAATTTTGTATGTGTTTTCATTTAATGTTATGTTAATTCGTGATTTTTAAATTTTTAAATTTATTTTATCAAACTAATTAATTTAATACCAACTTATAGATATTATACATAATGTTTTGAAAGGTGTTTTCGTTGTTACTCCAAAACTTGTACAATTATCGATAGCAGTAGCGGCTCGTTGGCACTAGCGGCAGTGGGACACACACTGGAAAGGAATCTCGGGATTCGTTTTTCCTTTAGGAAAACAAGTTCTCCGCTTAATGAAAATTATATATATTTCAAAACAATCAATTGGGGCAATAACGATTTCTGAATGTGACTACAGGGAGCTAAATGTGACCACTCAAAATGCATTTAACTATGTATGTGGCTATTTAATCAAAAAATCATTACATATCCACTCTTGCGAAATTTGCGTAAATTTCTCAGAAGAATGCAATTTACTTAACAATTCTAACTTAACGCATTTTAAAGCATACGACTCTGAAGAAAAGGTGTTTGGCAATTTAAAATCTCCCAGCGAAAAATTTGTCTTTAATATTTTCAAATTAGAAAAAATATTTATATCTCTATTTGTCAACTAAGCCTGGAATTTCCAACGCATACCTTTTTGAGATGAGCAAAATAGATTTTGGTCATCCTTGCCAACAATTTGCGAAAATGTACACCATTAAATTATTTATAAGACTCAGAATTTTTTATACTCTTAAATATGCAAATAGAGATTTGAAATCCTGGAAAAAGTCAGACAAAACCAAAAGAAAAATTAAAGTTTTGTCCCATTTATAAATATTATTGATTTTTTTTTCATCATATTTTTGACTGCTTTATAAAAAAAATGTTATTTTTCTTTGTAGTTTTATTTCTTAACTATTATAACGCGCACCTTATCGCCTTGTGAGGGAGCCGGTAAAGAAGCCGCCGCGTACATTCGTATCTGGTCTAGGTAATCTGCGCCATGGGACAGCGCCCTGCTTGTGACGTAAAATCCATCGCATGTGTACATCTCTTGCTAATCGATATAGTCGTTGTCCTTGTTTTTCGCATCATAATGAGAGATAAAACAACAGAGGCACACATTTACTGTGCCCTGTGCTCATCTTAATTTCGGAATTCTGGGAACGTCGCTCAGCGCCAGGTCGTCCATTGTCGTGCCAACGGGGTTTGCGCTGAATATTAGATAAAATAATAATAGGCATTGAGGAAAATATAAAATATGTAAGTTATTTTTGTTTGTTTATTATACTAGGGCACGTGCCCAAGTGCCCTTATGGGCAAACCGCCACTGATCGATAGCTTAATTCGAAAGAAATATTTGATAAGGTATTTACTTATTGCAAATTAGGAAAATATTTTTTTTGATGGTACCTTTCAAATGTCTCAATTTTGCACTACGAGTATTTCAGTACTTTAACATAATATTTAACAGGTCCTTTTTATCATTAATTTTTTAAATTAGTTCCTAAATACCCTGTATAAAGAAAAATAATGCCCTTTATTATTTAGAATTAACTAAAATTAGTTTATCAGGAAGATTTAATTATAAACATAATGTTCATATTTTTTTTTGCATATACTCTTGGTCATACTGCTCTAATAAATTTGATTCAGAACCTTTTAACAAAATAAAAAAATATTTCATAAATAAACTGAATGAAATAAGTAGATAAAGGCTAACACTAACAAAAACTAATTTGAACTAATATTAAAGGAGAGCTACTGGCAGCACACATTTTATGTAAATTTCTGGTGTGATTTGCTAAACAACAATCTGATTGGGGCATCTTGTTTCTAATAGACGAACAAGCGAAGCATAATAAATTTTATTCAAAACCATGTTCCAGGAAGACTGGCAAATTAAAATAATAGGGTCATGTACATAGATTAGGGGAGTATGAATAGATGGGAAACTCATTGGTAAAATTCTGAGGCGATGTGCTGCCATCTATCAAATTGGAGTGATACTAAATTCAATATGGCCGCATTGGGCGGGCTTTTTGAAATTAATTTCCTGCTAGCTGGGCTAAAATGTAATGAAGTAATCAAACAAAAAATAAATTGGTTTATTTTGACTAGTTTCAAATCATAAAATAAACATATTGACTGTTTTATAATTTGAAACTGGTCAAATAGTTTGCCAATTTATGTTTTTATTTGATTCTATTTCAATTCCTGTCAATATTAAAAAGCTCAAAATACGGTATTAAATGATTTTACATAGTTTTTTAAGGTGGGTGTATTCGCTCCGTGCACGATAGCAGCGCCAATTCGTTTTTGGTACTAATGGACTATTTCTGTGTATACTGACAAATACAATTTTTAATAGAATTCGTAATTAAAAAGTATATATGTTAGTTTTAATAAAAATATATGGATTTGTAAAACAGGTAAAACATTAATTTATTATTATTATATATTTTTATCGCTTAACTTAAAGAAAATTATGTATAATCAATAAAAATTAATAATAAAATATAGACAGGCAACAGTATTTACTGGATAATGTATGAGAAGTTGCCTAAGTCTAATAAGTTGTCATTGAAGAATTAGCTTATTCTGTCAAAATAAAAAAATACCATTTAATAATAGAGAGTTATTGCAAGTTCACTTAAGGTCAGTCACTATTAGTCACAATTTATGTTTTTATTTGATTCTATTTCAATTCCTCTCAATATTAAAAAGCTCAAAATACGGTATTAAATGATTTTACATAGTTTTTTAAGGTGGGTGTATTCGCTCCGTGCACGATAGCAGCGCCAATTCGTTTTTGGTACTAATGGACTATTTCTGTGTATACTGACAAATACAATTTTTAATAGAATTCGTAATTAAAAAGTATATATGTTAGTTTTAATAAAAATATATGGATTTGTAAAACAGGTAAAACATTAATTTATTATTATTATATATTTTTATCGCTTAACTTAAAGAAAATTATGTATAATCAATAAAAATTAATAATAAAATATAGACAGGCAACAGTATTTACTGGATAATGTATGAGAAGTTGCCTAAGTCTAATAAGTTGTCATTGAAGAATTAGCTTATTCTGTCAAAATAAAAAAATACCATTTAATAATAGAGAGTTATTGCAAGTTCACTTAAGGTCAGTCACTATTAGTGCCGCTCTTATTTTGACATCTGAGCATGCGCAGATCACTAACTTTAATAAAGATTGTGCCTGTCCTTAATAGAGAGATATTGCAAATTTCTATAAAGCCGGCCACTAAACTTTAAATTATAGTTCATCTTTTTTGTTGTCTATAATATTAAAGAGGCATTAGAAATCATAATTGTAGAAGGTTTAAATGACGATTATATTAAATATTTAATATTAAAAAACATCTAACGGATACGAATGTCGGCGAGCGCATCCGAAAACTATGAACTAACTTTTTAAAGTACTATAACTTTATTATTTATTATCTATTTAAAGAATTTATTGCATATAAGAAAGTTTTTTGTGCTTAAACAGTTAATAGTATTAAATTTGTTTACACTAAACACGCCCATTTATTGTACGATCGATATTACAACAATGGGCCGTTTTACGTGTTGATGTTTGCCTTCTCCAATACTTGGCGGAAGAAAGGGGATGAAAATGCTGTCGTTGTTCTGTTATCTTCAAAGAGCAACACAAAGATATTCAAAACCAGGATATTCAAAGTCATTGAGTGGAAGTCCTGATAATCAACAATAATTTCCATAGCAAGTTAACGAAATATAACTCATACTAAAATGTTCACTATAAATTAACGCTGAACTTTCTCATTAAAATACTAACGAAAGAGTGAATCTATCACAACTTTTTATTTTAAACAAACCCTACTATTAGCATAGGCATTAAACCGATTTTACACAATTAAAAATAATTAATGCTGTAAACCAAAACACTTCTAACAATTATGCCAAAGTAGAGGAGAATCGCTTAATATTGGATACTTTTTTTTAAACTGTTAAATTATATCAAAAAGCATCCCTCCCTACATTTGCGCTAGTTTAATAGAGTTATACCATAACTATATATTATCGGTTAAGATGATCGGCAAAAGAATAAAAAATTATTTCAGGAAATAATTAAATATTTTGAAAAATTGCTGATTTTGTCAATTTAGAAAATAGTAGCCTAATATTGGATAGGGTATCCAATATTAGAAAACCATTTTTTTATTCAAAAACTATTGATAATTTCAAAACTTTATTGATGAAAATACAAAACAAATAAAAAATTCCACTTTACAGCTTGAATAGGGCAAATCATCCATCCATACAAAAGTCACAGATGTAATTTTTTTTTGCCTTCAGGACCATCTGTAACACTTGCAACACATTACCCATTTTTCTCCTGCTTTGTCTGAAGAAAATTATTTCAAGCAGAAGTGACAATCCACATCTTTTTCTTCTGGATCCATATCATCTTCCGAATCCGCATATTGGACTTCCTCTTCTGATTCTAAGGAATCCGAGGAAACAACAACTTTTTTCTTTTTTTTTTGAGAAGGGTAATTTTCTTAATATTTTCAGATAATTTTGATTGAAAGTTTAAATTCTTCTTAAACTTTTCCGTTGTTTTTTGACTTTGTGATTCCTCAAGGGCTGTTTTGTAGGATGAACCACTAACTAAGGCGGCGGCACCAAAGTTTTCCGTTTTACTCCTGAAGGACCAGGTAATACTGGCAATGGATGTATGTCAGCTGGTTTTACAAAATTAATTTGCTTTTATTTATTAGAAATAGGAACCGAAGGTTCTGTATTTGGTTTATTACAAATAATATTTTGTGAAACAATAATTTTTGGTACATGTTTTTGAGCAATGGGTTCAGATTTGGGGGTCCATTTTCTGGGTTAATATTTTCAGTTTTAACAGCAGTTTCCAATTTCTCATGAATGGAAAAATCATGGTCCCTGAAAATATTTCTATTAAAAGACATGCCATATTTTCTAAATCTGTTTATGGAAATTTCCATCGATGCAGTTCTTAAATATGCTTTTCCTAACAAACCTGCAATCTGGTAAGGTGAAATAATTCTTCCTAGGATAGCTTTTAACCAGATTTCATCCAATGGTTGAACCTTGTGAGTCGAATGTGGAGGTAGGCATATCAATATTATGTGATTTTCCCGAGCCTTGTTAATTACATCCAAATTTCGCGTGTGTGTAATTATTAAAATAACAAGATCATCGTGGGTTGGACTGGCATGCGTAATAAAATGATCCATTCATTGCGTAAATAAATATGACTGAATCCAGTCAGAAGGATGACATTTTTCAATTGATCCTGGAGGCGCTCCATCCATAAGCTCTACTTTAAAATTTGTCCGTGGGAAAATCATCCATTAGTATTCATGCAGAAAACAACAGTAACCAGCGTACCTCGTTCTGATGTTGTCAATGCTCCTACTTGTTTCTTTCCTTTTAGGCTAATTACTTTAGTATGCTTGTGTTGGACTGCAGTCATCCTCGTTTCGTCAACATTATAAATTTTACTTGGATTAAACTTAATTTTGTCTAATTGTGGTTCCAAAATATCATAGAATTTTCTTTAGTAAATCCTTTGATTCTAGCTGCGGATACACCTTGAGGAGTTCTAAAAGAAATATTTTTGTTTCGCCTCAAAAAACTCCTTAGCCATTTTTTCCCAGCGGTAGCTTTTGTTTTTTAAAATGGATAAGGCAAATTATTAGCTAGAGCCAACTGATAAGCCAAACGGCGAACGTCGGACGATGTTAAACCATAGATAGAACCTTTTCCCTAATTCCAGACAATGTATTGCCAACTCTTTTTCCAATACTTCAGGTAGCACTGGCTTATGACCAAGAGTCAATTTTTCTAAATCTTCTAGGGAATTTTCAAATTTACAGTAATATTCCAAGGTAGATTTCGGACTTTCAGCAGCTTTCGGCAGCTTTCAAATATACCATCTCTTTATTTATTACTATTTGAATAGCACTAGTCATATTTGCTTTATCCCATTGCTAGCCATTTCTGTAAACAATATATTATTGCAGTTGACCTCAAAGCATTACCTAATATTGGATATCCAATATAGGGAACCTGCCATCCAATGGGCACATCATAACATTTTTAGGTTATAATTATTTTAGACAAAAAAATAAGATTTTATTAATAAAAACTCTAGTAAAATTTACTCTATAACATGCACTAGCCATTCCATTTGTAAATATTTAAAATGTTTACCTTTTAACTGATAATTCAGCACTTAATACCTATAGGGAGTAAATAATTTTCAGACACACACATTTCCTTTTAATGTCTTATGTCAACATAGTCTATTATAGAACCCTGCAAACTTATTGAAGTTTTAAGGTGTAACGCAGCTCCTGGTTAATAGATGGAAGCACATATACAGTTTCATTTTTAAAATAAGTAGGTATCCAAATTAGGCAGTACCCTAATATTAGGCGCCTATCCTCTACGAAATAATGCAAAATTGAAATATTCTATAAGTACTTTTTGCTATAAAGAAATAATTATTAAACAAATTGGCAAATTGTTAAAAAACCAACTTTTAACTAAAAAATAGGAAATTTAAAATAATTTTTTGGCTCACTTGATATGTCTTATCAGGAATGTAAAATGTTTTTTTTTGAGGCGGACTAAAATTACCAAATTTTGTTGAGTTTTGGTCAAATAAAAATTGAGGCGAAATCCATAGAACTAGGTACTTAGATATGACAGACCCATTAAAGATGAGTTATTTCGAATCATGCAAGTGTACCATATCTACTAGATCTTAACTGTCGTATATTATTTCTCAGATTTTAATAATTTCAAATTTGGTTTTATTAATAATCTGTCTTTATACTACTTGAAATTAGGTTTATAACGAGCATTAAACAATGTCCGTATGCAACGTAATCTGGTAAAACAATAAATTTAATGAAAATAGTCATTATTAGATACTGGTAATGTTGAAGACTCTGTATATTCAATCAATATTTAAAGAGGAAAATTTTCTCAGAAGCATCACGTCTCTCCTAGTCGGGTTGCCAATCAATGTTTTCGGTGAGTTCCTTTGATAGCCATTCCTTGTCGTCTTGTATGAGGTCAGTGCAACTCTAAACGAAACTGTTTTGTTAGGTTTTGGGGTTCATTGAGCCCTAACTGTACCAGTAAATAAAAGACTAGTTCGATTTTCGCAAATACAAATGAAATAAACACAGTAAATGGGACTGGAGAGAAGCGGCCGCATAAAGTAATTGCGTTTGTGTTAGATTACCACAATATCTTCAGGACAAAGAATCGAGCATTACTCGAAAATTTAAATTTATATATCTACTTAAATAATTCAGAATTTACTTACTAGCTAATATTTCTTAAAAACAGCTGGTTTGAATGTCAATTCATTCATTTAAGTATAAAATAACAATAATTACGACAATAGTAATTTACGTTACAAGACCGGAAAGTAGTGTTTTGCAGGCCGAAACAAGCAGAGAGACCTGCTTAACACTAATTTTTGGTCGCGTGACGTACATTTTTTTTTAAGACCGACACTTCGATGTAAACTCAATTATTTATTTAATTTAATAAAGTGATAAACAAATACTAAAACTAGATAATGGATACAACTGCATAAACTAACTAAATACATTATTTTTGAATATTTATGTTAAATGTACATTTTTGCTGCTTCCAAAATTTCCATATTTTTAAATTTGCGAAAACAAGTTTGACATAAACAACAAATTAAAAATCAACGAACTGTCACTTGGCAATATTGTTACGATAGTAACGAAATCAAAGCAGACTGTATTATCAAACAGCGATCGGAAAAATGAAAAAGAGGGACCGGTAAAGCTTTTGATCGGCAAAACGTTACTTTCTGGACGAAAAATTGTTCAGAGAGTGTATACTTTCTGGTCGGTCTTAAAAAAATGTTTAGATAATAAATAATATTAACAGCGCGCGGCAAAATGAACGAATAAAACCTTTTTGATGTTATTATTCATAAAAAAAAAACCTAAAACACAGAGCTGTTTAAAATCATTTTAAAAATGATTTAAATCAAAGATCATAAATCGTTTGCATTTGAATAAATGATTTAAATCAAAGATCGTTTTTTTAAAAAGAAAGATTTAAATCAAAAATCTTTTTTAGATTTAAATTTTTTTTACAATTTAAATCATGTTAGGAAAGATTTAAATCTTTTGGAAAGATTTAAATCACATAGATGCACATACATCAGATTTAAAAATATGTTTTTTTGTACGAGGAGACTCTCTCGGAATTCCAAGATTCTCCCGGAAAAATGCATTTCATTTTCAAAATTTCCCGGCTCCAGGAATGTGCCTAAAATCTCCCGGATGTTTAAGCTATGTGTAATGAAATTGAGTGGGTTGAATTAATAGTTCTTTTTTTCTCAACGTGTCTATAAATGCATGAGGATAAACTGTATGATAATAATTAAAGTAGAAGTACGTGAAGTTATTATTGCCAGCAAATAAATAACCAAAGTAGGCGCGTTTGGGTTAATTTTTTTAAAAAAATGAAAAAATGTGGATGAATCAGACTAAGAAATAAAAAATTTAATTAATTCGCTCTACCTATGCCGAGCGTGTTTATTGAACTGGTGTCAAATCTGAAATAAAAGTGTGCATAAATTTAAAATACATATGTGAAGATTATATCGATAATGAAAAAGTATTTCCAGCTGCTTACGGTGTAAAAAATACAACTTTACAAAAAAAATATCGGATCAAAAATATTGTAAAATTTCATACTTAAGAATAATCTTTAGTTATTGCAATTATTTGTTACACTTTACTATTTTTTGTTTTTTTTCTCTCCCGGATTTCTGATTCACAGAGTTAGCAACCCTACTGACATGCTGGCTAGGTTATTATTCAGGAATGGACAGGTTGATAACGATTTTGACGAATTAGGTGATTTCAGACCCCTTCTCGTCTCTTGAGTGTTTTTATAGATATAAATATTTTTACGGATTTAAATCATTTTGAAAAGATGTAAATCGTTTTAAAAAGATTTAAATCTTTAAAAAGATTTAAATCTTTAAGAAAATTTAAATCATTTTAAAAAGATAGCATCATTTTACAGATTTAAATCATTTTAGATTTAAATCAATCAAAAGATTCAAATCGTTTTAAAAAGATTTAAATCTAACTTTAAATAAAAAATCAAAGATACCTTTCAAAAAGACTTAAATCATAAATCAAAAATCATTTTTTGTAAATCAAAAAATGTATTTAAATCAAAAAATGATTTAAATCTCACTGATAGGTGACAGCTCTGATAAAACATGACAATAAAATAAAACACTGACTTAACAATGTAATTTTTTACATAAACCAACCTAAGAGGGGCTACCCCCTAAATTTTTTTGTATTTCAATATACAGGGTGGCCCACCGGTAACGCCTCGGTCTGTAGAGCCAAAACTATATGATTTTTTAAAATGTGTTTTCATTGCAAGATGTATATCAGAAAAGGCAACAATTTATAAATTATTTCAGTTACAAAAGGTTCTCCAGAAAAGCGATACATATCAAAGTTAGGTTTTTTTAAATTTTATATTTGAATTGCCCTCGCTTTTCACATTATAACAATAGCAAATAGTACGCGATTATACAGGGTAGTTCACACGCTAGAGCGAGTTTTCTATGAAAATCGTATTGATTTCAATGACTTGTATACTGCAAAAGAACAATTGATAACCAATTTTTTTTGGGTAATAGGTTCTTGATATTGGTTATCATTTTATGCCAGTGCGCTACTTTTTTTTTCAATTCGAAACAAATCTGTACAGAGTGAGTCAAAACTCAAATACTTAATTTTCTCATTTTTTTAAAACCATATCACCATTAAAAAGTATCTTAATTAAAGTTTCATTTTAGTTAAGCATTCGCTATACCTAAAGTTAATAATTTTGGGCGATTTTTAAATTTAAATGAAAGAAAGAAAAGATAATCCACAAAATAATTTTATTTTAACGGGTCACTGGTTAACAGAAAATAGAATATTTTTAATAATAATTAGAATTTAACCAGCTGTAATTTATTATCGACTAAATAATGTAACATTTTAAAATTCCATTTAAAAATCATATTTTAATTGTGTGACATCCTGTATCAATTAGTATCAGATTGATTTACCATTTAATTATCGGCGCTACCAATATGCTTAGAGAGGGAAATTTCTCTAGGTGGGGATCAGGCTGGCTCTCAATTTTAGAATCTTCATTAAAATTTATTTCTCATCTAATAACTTAAACTAACAGTTCAGTGCCCAGACTGCAAAATATAGTGGTAAGTTTTAATAATGTCATTTTAAAAATATCTCAGTAAAAATTATATTTCTATTTATTTTTATTGTTATTTATTTTGAAAGTCAATTTAAATTTATTAAATATGCTTTACTCATTTTGTGAACTGAATTTACACATTGTCTATATTAATTAGTTTTTTGTTATCTTAATTTAATTTAAAAAAAGTAAATGTTAAAAGTTAAATTATATATCTTTCAAGAGCCTCGTGAAAAACAGAATTTATTTTTTGTTTAGGAAGCGAATGTAAGCAGTCTCACATTATAATAATTTTCTCCTTCCTATCGAAAATTCACTGCTAGATACTGCTAAATAATCAACTTTAACAGAAATTATTTTCGAATTGTTCAACTGGATGTTTTGGAGCTAGAGAGGCTACCGAGGCTATCAATGATGGCGACATTCCTAACTTAGAAGATCTTCAGATATCTACATAGCGGTAATTAATTCACGAGGCTATAAAAAAACTATTGATTATGGTATGATAAGAGTTTTAACTTTAAAGTTGTTGATACCAGCATGATAAAAATCATTATTTAGGAAATTCCAGTATTTTTTTGTTTTTGTAAAATAATTCATTTCGTATAATTAAATAAACAAATTCATTTATATGGTAAATATTATTTTTTTAAGGTTACAACAATTCTCTTTTACTCAAATTAAATTTTATATAAGTTTTTATTAATTTCCTTTTGACAAAGCTAGAGTTTATAATTCTCACTAGTTTTCTAAAAATAAAAAAAGAGAATTATTGGCGCCCCTCTCTCCCAGAAAACTATTATCCCAAAGGTGTCTATTAGAAAAGCCGAATTTACGACTGAGAAAACTATGGTCAATATGCTCATTTCTTTTTAATTTGATTAAAGGTAAGTAATGTTTGATGTTAAATTTGTATGAGCTAGTCAAAATTTCTTATAAGTGTTTTGAAATTAACATTTTTTTGCAAAGTAACGCAGAGTAATTACAAATTGACTCTCCGACGTGTCAACATATTACAATAAGTTTTTGACAATACCTAGTGCGACTTTTACATTCATAAAAAAAAGTAGCAACCAAAAACTTCACATAATACCTGCTTTATCCTAAGTTTATAAAGTGTTATTTTGACAGATGTAAAGATGGTTTTCAAAGGTCCAATGCACATTTCTAAGCATTTTCTGAGTAACTACTTATTCACGATTCACGACTAAAGGTAATTTATTTTAAAAACAAATATTTCAACACTGATGACATTAGTAATAACGAACTGTTAGAGAGTTGCAAAATCAATAAAGTAGGTATATAATGAAGTGAGTTTATGATTGGTTACTATTGGTATTTATTTTTAACTGAATGTTAAAGTCCTATTAGAAATTTCCAAAACTTATTCAGTCGATAATAAATTACAGCTGGTTAAATTCTATTATGTGAATTCTTTTTTTTTATTTAAATTTAAAAATCGCCCAAAATTATTAACTTTAGGTATAGGGAATGCTTATCTCAAATGAAACTTTAATCAAGGTACTGTTAAATGGTAAAATATTCAGTCAATTTAAAAAAAATAAGAGTAAATTATGTTTTTGAGTTTTGACTCACTCTGTACAGATTTGTTTTGAATTGAAAAAAGTAGTGCATAAGCATAAAATGTTGACCAATATTGAAAAACTTTTACTGCAAAAAAATTGGTTTTCAATTGTTTCATTTGCAGTATACAGGTCTTTGAAATCAATACGATTTTTATATAAAACTGGCTCCAGCGTGTGAAATACCGTGTATAATTCCATACTATTTGGTATTAATGGAAAAACCGAGGGCAATTCAAATATAAAAAAAGACAACTTTGATATGCATCACTTTCCTGGAGAACCCTGTATAATTAAAATTATTTTTAATTTGTTGCCTTTTCTGTGGCGTTACCGATGGCCCACCCTGTCCAATGATAAATAAAAGACAAACATCATTCTCAAAAAACGAGAATAGTGCAATAAAAAAAAAATATTTAGCAACAAATAGTCAATATATTTATTTGCTAGATAGGTCCAGAGAACACAATAGTGCATAGTTTCACTTATATTCTTTTATGCTTTAAGAATTTCGAGCCATTGTTGAAATATTTTCTGATTGGAATCATCATCTATAAATGTCAATCAAAAAAGTTTATATTTTTACCTCAATAGAAACTCTAAGAGATCCTGAAAATAACCTATTCAAATAACCAGTCTCTTTTCAAATATGAAGTAGTTTTCTAGGACAGAGCGCCAATGTTGGGAAGTCATTTGCAATTCAAAAGAGAACGCTTAGCCTCATGCTAGGCTTAAAATTCAATGAGTCATGCAGAGAACATTTCGGAAGATATTAATATTTTAACACTGCCGGAAGTTTTGCTATCTAAGTGTAAAGTGTTTATTTTTAAATGCACCTATTTTTTTTAATAGTAGTTTAAGCGATATAAATTTTTCAGTGCAAAGATTAACATACTATAAAAAACTGTTTTAACACATGTTTCTCGGTTTTCACTAACTACAAGGTACCATTAAAACAAATCACAGGAAAGTTTAACAAATGTAATAATCGTATAGGTATTTAACTTTTCAATATCGAAATATTTTTATATGGTTCAGAACAAGATAAAGTAAATGAGAAAAAAGGCCGATACCTTGTTTGTTTTTCTGGTTTTGTAAGAGAAACGGTCGAAATGATAGTAATAATAATAATAATGGTGATTTATTTAAACACTTTTTTGATCTTAACAATGTTGTGTTCAACATTTTATTTTAATAATCTCTGTTGTTCCACACGATTATAATAACGCAAAACTATATCAAAATTATATGACGATCATCGCACAGGTATTTTTAAGTTCATACATATTTTTAGAAACATTATTTCCCTTATATTTCCTATATTTAAATAAATTTGTCTTACATTTGCCGTTCAGTTTCTTTTTAAATCCAGGGTGGATATTATGACTAACAGGTACCCTATTCTCGAACTTATGAGAGTGCTCCTACACTCGACTGCTTCATCGCCAGTGTTGCCAGACGACCAAAATAAAATTGTTGTACAATGCTGTAGAAATTATCTTTTTTTTTCTAAAACTGTGGTATGTTATTGTACTCAACCTAGTAACCAAAAGTGTCAAGAGGCCCAACTCAATCCAATGACTAGTTTTCGATTAAATTTGAAAATTTGCTAAATTTAAATTTTCAAACTTACGAGCTAGATTGAATTTCTTTTGAATATACACGTTTACTACGTGTTTTAGTAATACATTAGTACATACGTATAATTAAAAATATTTTTAGTTAAGCTTCACAAATGTATGACGATATATAGTTTTCCAAAATCTCACTAATTTTACTGTGACGTCAGTGAAGCATATTTTTAAAAATACTTCACAATATGACATTTTGACAATACAATATTATACAGTACACATTTCTTATATAGGGTGTTCTAATAGAAACAGTTAGATTACCCTGTATATTTTAAAGTCTTATGGTTACACACCTCATGTAATGTTATTAATTTACTCAAAAGTCACTAAAGAAATGCAAGTCTTCTTTTTAATAATTTCAAAACATAATTATTTGGTGATTGGCTCACCCTGTATAAAAATATATTAACTCAATGAAATAATTTCTCTGTTTCGCAACTGTAGTTATTGAGTGTTTCCAAAAATATATTGTGATTTATTCGTGAAGTATCCTGAAACAATTATTTTTAACCAGTGGCGGCTGGCGTCCAAAATATTGGGGGTTCACAATGACAGAATATAGATCTCAGTACAGATGTAGGTAAAAAACTTACAGAAACTTCGGTATATTATCCTTTCTAAAACATTGAAAGTTGAAAGTTGTAGCCAACCCAACAGTTGTAGATATGGTAAGGATAAGAGAGAGGTAAAAAATAAGTATTTTTTTTTGTAGTTTAGATAAATATAGTCTATTTAGCCTCCAAAATATTTTGATACCACTGTCAGATTTATAAATACCAAAATTTTAACTTGGTCTTGTTTTTTTTGTGCGAATTTAATTGATTGGTCGAATGTTCAGAATGAGAACAAGTTAAAATGTTTATATTTATTTATCATGGATAGCATCAAGATATTTTGGAATATTAGTAGATTAAAGTGTATTTTATCGTTTGAAAAAAAATTTAATTTTATGTGATGAATCTTATCTGTTCTTCTTATTAGAAAAAGGTATTAAAGTTGGCATCACTGCTATGCAGTACTCGTCTATTAGATCACATTAAGTGAACTTTGTTTCTGAACCCGTTTGTAAATGAAATAAATGAATACATTCTTAAAACAACCTAATGTGAAAATAAATCATCATCGTCATCTATTCCTACATTCGTCTGAAAATAATATGAAGTGATCTACAAAAATTGTTTCTATCCAGATAACAATTATACATTCTTACCATATTCTTAGTACATACTTTTTAAGAATATGCATGTGCTAAGAATATACTTTATTTACATTTAGTACATTCTCAGAAGTATATGTCACGTGACGTTGTTTATACGTGCTATGCAGATACTGAGAATGTACTTCAAGTTTGTGTACAGTATGCAATAAGTATCTACTTTCATTTGATAGTACGTTTTAAGAATATACTAAGTATTTAAATTTAACACATACCAGGCATATACTAGACACCCTAATACAGGAGGTTTCAATAATATTGAATATCAAAGATTAAGGTTATATAATGAAAATCTTGAATATTTTTAAAATCTTTATTTTCAAAAATTCACACACAAATTCTTCCTTTGGCCTTGTATATTAGATTTTCATTCAACCTAAAAAATAAAAAAAATCAGTAAACTTGGTAGGTACATATACAAATTAGATGTACATAACTATTGGAATATTTTAAATATTTTTGTCGAACGTAGGTAAAACATTAAAAATTGTACATGGCATTCTACTAACAAAAACAAGAGTTGCATAAATGATTATGTTTAGTGAAAGTTTAAATATTTTTTTGTTAATTAATTACCACCATTTTGTAATTTTTATCCTCCTTTAGCTAATTTTCTAGTTCTTCTAGGTCAACTTCTGGACTTACAGGATTATTTTCATGCAAAGATTGTATGTAATTCTTGTAACACTGCAGTTTCAATTCGCTATTAGTATTAACGATACTAATAATTTCACACTGGCAATTCTTATTTTAGTTCTAACATCACTGGTAGGTCCTAAAAACTAAAAATAGAGTAAAATTTGTTTATTTTTAAATAGAACACACGATGCAATTGATTTTTATTATTTTATTTACCTATTCAATGAAGCGATGCAATGCCAAGCTAACAACTTCAAGCGTGAACAAAAAAATTTGTTGGTTTTGTCATTCTTCTCTTCTATTAAGTTGCGAATGATTTTTGGCCTAAACACTCAATATTAGTGCGTTTGCTAGCGAAGTATCAGATCGGCAACTGCGAAAAATTCATATAGATATTTATAGGTATAAGCATGTTTTTACATGTATTTGATGTAAATTTTTACCTATAAGCATTTAGAACGTTCTCAGAATATGAGGTACAGCTGGGTATATGACTTTTATTATCGTCTGTTATAGCACGTGCTTTGTATATACTTTCTAGAATATAATGTCAAAGTATATATTAGGTATGTTCTAAGAACATTCTATAAAGGACATACCAAAAAGAATATAGACAGAACTTTACTAGTATTATTCATAGAACATTGATGTTATGTGGGTAAAGTAGGCCTTGGAAAAAGGAAAGTATGTCGGAGGGTAGGATTATTCTACTTCTTTTCTTGTGTCTCTTTAATTTAGAGCGGTGCGAAGTTATCTCGGACGTGGACCGTATATCTGTTTTTGTCGATCTTGGTCTACTTTAGATTTATTTTTAGAATCACTCACTATTTATATTTATGTTAATATTTAATCAAGATAAAAGTTGACGCAAAAGAACTGGAAGTATTTCTAGTTCCACTACACATTTAAGACATAAGGTATAATCAGTACATTTTATTTTTTCTACTTTTTCCTGAAAATTATTTTATTTTTTTGACTTTTTTATATATCTGCGCCTTCAAATTGCTCCTATATTTGTCCGAAACAGAAGTTAACGATTCTAGTCCCACGTCAAATATTCCCTTTCAGGTTATGAAATGAGGAGAATTATTGTTATGATTAAAGCATAATGTTTACTATAGCGCGTGTGTAATATAATTTTCAAGCCACTACGAGTCCACCCTTTTTTTCATTTCCTTGTTTGATTTTGTTGGGCAAAAGTTGCCGTTTATTATTTAAAATGAACTCTCTAGATGCAATGAAAAATGATTGACACACATAATAATTAAATTTGGGTTAATTGTTTTTTGTTGGGTAGTGGAAAAATTATTTTATTAGTTTTACGAAAAATTAATAATAATCAAATTTAAAAACAATATTTGATAGTATACAGGGAAAATCAAAAATTATAATTAATGCTTAAGAGGAAAATATTTTTACAACTGATAAATATATAAATGCTTATAATTTTTTGCCCTAGACAATCGTTTCAAATTTAACAGTAAAAAAATAATTTTCTGATAAAATTGATAGTCTCAATCTAAAACTATAATACCAACCCAGATTCTTATTTGTGTCTAGAATCTGAGCCGAATAAAACGAAATATATTTATAAAAATAGAAACAGAACGACGAATCATTAACAACGTAAATAAAAATAGAAATTATCGATAGAAATACGACAAAACTTTTAGTGCGAAATAACATTGGTGTTTGTGGTAAAAAATAATAATAAAGCGATTTAGAAATGAAATATTGAGTGGAATACTTACTCAAAAAAAAAAAAAAAAATGTTTTATTGAAATATTGGATGCCAAGTAACAAAATTTTATGAGGTTAAGCGGGCCATACACGCTAGGCATAGGTTCCCAACCTTTTTTAGCCTACCGCTAGGGTTGCCAGACGTCATGCTTTTGACGTATTTTCCACGCTTTTTGACTTGCTTGTACGCTCAACGCCACAGTACGAACATGTCCCGTTTTTGACAAAAATGCCACTCTTCTTTTTATGCAAATGCCACTCTTTTTAATATTCAAAGTCGTAAATAAAAAGAAGGAACTGGATTTATAGAAAAAATATAAGTTGAAGACTTTTTTTAAATACATATCGGCTAAAGGACCCTCGTTTACAAAAAATATATGATTATATAAAAATGCTTGGTATTTGAAGCACGGTTGTCACGCTTTTCTCTTTCGTAAATCTGGCAACCCTACCTACCGCCCATATTTCGAAAAAACTTTCCATCGAGTACCTTTGATTATTTTGCAGGGGGAGACAGTTGCTCCTCAACGCCCCATAAATTTGCAAAATTGCCTCTTGCCCAAGTTATGTAGAGAACATACCAAGGATGCACGGCATTTCGTGGGGGTCTCAGGGGACCATGTCCCTCCCTCCCAGCCTCTACGGTAGCCTTAACCCGGTTGCTAAGAACGGAGTGACGTTACGGAATGAAAAAGTAAGTTGACAGAAAATCTACTTGGGTTCGAACATTATTTTTTTAAAAAATCTCACATTTTATTGTTATTTAGTGGTTTTTAAATTTTTATTTTTGAGTTCTAGTGTTGGAGCTTTTATAATAATATATATAATATCGCTACAAAACAGCAAAGAAAAATATTGTAATGATTTCCACAAAATTTCAAATGAAATACTTTTTTTTTTTGAGTTATAAAGAGATACATTATTGTGTAAATGGTTTATTTTAAATATTTTGGGTTAGGGAACGGCCTCCGAGCTGAACAAGGACAACAATTTATTTATATCCCGAAAATAATTTGAAATTTTAGCATGACTGAAGCTACCTGTAGTGTGCTGTTTTCAATCACAATTTTTACAAAGAAAACTCATCAGAAGAAAGGGACTGAACTTAGACTAAAATTAAAGGCTAATGGTAAGATTTCAGAATATTATTCTGCAATTATCATTCACAATTATTAAATTAATTGCAACTTTGTCCACCCTACATTTAAGATCAGATGAGATGGTTTCTTACAAGCATTAAATACAGCCAAGAGCAAGAAAAGTCAAAGGGCTTTATTAAAAGAACATACATTATTGAAAAAAGGGTTTGCCACGGGAAGTTTTTAGTAAAAATGAATTACAAATAATTTTAATGAAGAAAACAAGGACCTGTTGGACTTCAGTCAGTTCCTAGTTATTTTATCTATAAACAGTACAATGTACTTGAAAAAAAAAACGAATAAAACAACCCAGTTTTATTATACACTGCACCGCAAAATTAACCGGATACTAAGTGTATTTTAAACAAAATTAAAAAGTATTAGAAAATCTTAAATTCCAATAATTTTTTTTTTATTGTATAATCAATAACAAACCCTAAAATAAAAAACAAGTTCCAAAATATTGATTAATTTAACAATAAATAAAAAAAATTTAAATTTTTGTATTCCTGAGTACACAATTAACGGGTATTTTTCTGAATGAAATCATAAAATAATTCTAAAATTTGGATATCAAAATTGAGTATTCCCTCATCGAGCTCGAATAACAGCTCTGATCCTTTCTGGCATAGACTGGACCAAAACAGCATCTCGTTTTGCGGTATTTGTTCCCACTTATTTATCAGCGCCTGTTCTAACGCTACCATAGTTTCAAACTCGATATAATTTTGTTTAAGTCTTCTTCCCAAGTTGTCCCACAAATGCTCTATGGGGTTAAGGTCTGGGCTTCTAGGAGGCCAGGCTAGTATCTGAATACCAACATATATAAAGTATTGCTTAGTTGCCCTGGCAATGTGCGGCCGAGCATCATCTTGCATTAGAAGAACATTTTCACCTACAAAATGCATATAAGGTACCACATGTTCTTTCAGACATTCCCTAATGTACCTATCAGTATTGAGGCCAGCACCCCCTAACATAACAAGATCTGTATGTGCTTCCAAAGAAATGCCGCCCCATACCATTGCACATCCACCACCAAACTCCAGGCCTTTTCCATACTCTTTGGCGACCATCAGGTGAGTATCTCGTAAAACGAGACTCATCTGTAAACATAACGATTCGCCAATCTTCCATATCCCAATCTACATGAGCACGAGAGAATTCTAAGCGTTGTCTTCGATGAGATGCATCCAGTAAAGGGCCTGTGGCAGGTACATAAGACGATAAATTTTTTTCGCTTAATCTTCTAAGTACAGTATCAGGTGAAACTACGGTTCCATGAACATCTGCCAGTCTCCTGGTCAAAGCTGTAGCAGTAACTGTCCGCTCTCGAAGCACTTGAAGTCTCAGAAATCGATCTTCAATGGCGTTTGTTACCCTTGGTCTTCCCTGTCCAGGTCTTCTAGAGTAAGAACCAGTTTCTCTAAATCTTCGTAAAGCATCAGATGGTGTACTTCGCGGAACGCCAAGCATTTCTTCAATATAACCAATGGAACGACCATCATTATGTAAGGCAACAGCTTGCGCTACTTTATCTGGCCTCATTTTAAATTATTCTTGATATCATCACTTTTCATGCCCGAAAAAGCAGCCAACCCCACACCAAAAAGCATACAATTAATTTAACAAGCATTATTTTGTAAGTAAATATTCGATTCTCAAGAACACCTTAACAAAAACTTTCTTTTCAGCCACAAAAAATGGCAATCTTTTAAAAAACGAATGGATAGAGGCAACTTATACTTTGATAAATATATTTAATTATTATACAGGGCAATTCAACAAAACTAAAAGGAGAAAACTTTAAAATTTCACGTGTCCGGTTATTTTGCGGTGCAGTGTATAATTCGCGTCTGAATGTCATCTCAAAAATCCTCTTGCTTAATGAACAATGCATTCATAGTTTTAACATTGATCTGATATTTTCTAAAATATTGCACCCATATTTTTATAAATGGTCGCTTTTTGGGAAAGGGAAAAATTATATTATTTTTATTACTACTTAATATTAATAAAATATTAGATTTTTTAAAAAGGTAATGTTCGAAACACAGCAGAATATTTTCTGTCACCTCCATTTTTCATTCTGTGATGTCACACCCCCGTCCATAGCAACTGGATGAGACCACCGTTTTGTCTACGAACAAGTTTAAATTGTCAAACCATAGACTTCATAATATTTAAGATAGACTCGCCCTTCACACTGTTTAACCAATACACGTTTTGTCCGCATCATATATCAGGCGGGGAAAGGGGTATCGTACGTCGCACATAGACGTAGTGTTTCGGGAGAATTTATTTAGATTTTATAAAAATTATTTATCTATTAAGTGTTATTAACATATACACGTTCAATAGGCCTTCTGAATCAAAGGTAAATTTAAAGATAACATTTTCAATATTTTCAAAAATACCGTTCTGTATAATTTCTTATAGATTAAAATAGCAACTCAAATTGGAGAAACAGTTTTGTTAGTATTTGAAACGCCGAAAAACTATTAGACTAATTAATTCATTCATAATTAAGCCCTTATTTATTGCAATCATTCAAATTGTGTTTTATATTACGCAGATAGAGCTGTCGCATCGTCTGCCGAATTAGAAAGAACGAGACGGCTGCTATTTTGAGTGGGGATGGTTTGTTCGCGTTTGTTTATCTGAAAAGCGAGCGAGTGTTTTATAAATGGATCAGGATTTACGTCTACGACGCTTGCTTTGCACTGCTCTCATACTTCAAAATTAATTGCGATTTTTCCTGGATAGTTGCAACGAGAAACATACATTAAACTGATAATAACCTGCATTAAGAATGTAAATATATTTTGAAAGCCTTTTGCGCGTTTTAGAGCATTATGCTAAGTCAATACCGAATTATAACCATAAACCGCATAACAGTCATTACAAATATTTTGGCACTACACATTTTCTCACCAACCTACACCGACAGTTAAATGAATCTCAAAAAACACAGAAAAGCACAATAAAACTTAAGCCGTCATCGAAATGTTTTAGATAGCCAGACTTAAAGATTATGAACCAGATTGTTCAATATCCATGATACACGTGTAAAAGACGATAAATAAAAATCTTAAAAAGGGATTGTAATGAATAAAAAACGCAATTCATTATTTTTCTTGTTTTAATAGATTATATTAAAGGTTTTGAATGATAGCGACTCATGATGGCATCTGTTGGGACAGTCCGGTGTTTGGTACAGACTTTCATCATATGGTTTTTCTGCTGACCTCTTAGTAGTTACGGTAAAATGGGCTAAAATAAAGGGTTAGGTATTAAACGCCTTCTACTTTCGGTAAACTTTGGGCGATATTATCAATTTCTTTAAAATTACTGTGGAACTCAGCCCATTAACCTTCAAAATGCCTTAGGCTAAAATTTGTAGAACCTAAAATACTTTAGCAAGGCAATATGATTGCTATTACAACGGGGCAGTGGCGTACCCAGATATGGATCTTGGGGAGAGGGGATAACAAAATTGAACAAGGAACAAATTTTTATTATAAATTTAAATATTCTATTTTATATAACAAAATCTAGTCACCTCGTCTAGGAGCTGATACCATAGGTTTGTTCTAACATCGATCAGAAACCAGTCATTGCCACCAGGATTCTGCGCAGTAGATCATTAGGACCCCAAATTATATACTGCTAATGACTGGTTTTGGATCGTTGTTGGAACAAACATCATATTACATAACTGATCGAGGAATTATATCATCGACGATGATAAAAGCAGAAAACTCGGTTTTAAAGTACCGCAAAAACTCCTCACAACAATTTGGAGACAAATTAAATATTTATTTATTAAGTTACTTCTAACACCTGTATGATGTATTTGATATAGTAATTGTTATAAAGCGATTTAGAGGTCTCTTACTCTTATTTTTTCTTGTGATCACTTATTATCACTTTGATGATGCGTTTGAGTTTGCGGACGTGCTGGGACTTCTTGGGGGATATATCCCTATAACCCCCCCGTGTGTAAGCCACTGCAACTGGGGGACATTATTTAACAAGTAATCGTTTGAATTTAGCTATATTTTTAAAAGAGGAGAGCTTAGATTTGGCGTCGAAAAGTTTTTTGCTTATTTTAATGATTCTAGACGTATGTCTTCTCTTTTATTTTCTGCTCTATTTTGTTCTGGGATACCAGTATCCAGTTCTTTATCTTATTTCAACTTCTAACGTTACGTTTATTTAATACTTCTGCTCAATTATTTGATTTCTTCACTTAGTTTTCGTTTGTATTGAACTGTTTTAATTCTTTCTAAGACATCTGCTACTTTGGTTTATCTCTTGGGCATCCGCAGGAAAAAGTACAGGGGCCAATAAAAAAAAAAAGATTCATGGATAATACAAAATTGCATTATCGTAGCAACAAACAATAACTTACTAGTTTTGCGCAATAAAATTTGAAAAAAGGATGTCGACCGAAATTATAAAAATAGTAAAATTGGAGCATGGAGCCATTATTTGAAGGGGTTAAAAGGTAAGCAAATTTACCAAGATATGCTTAGTACTCTTGGCTATCAATGTCCTTCGTATTTGACCGTGAAAAATGTAATTGCAAGCTTCAAAATAGCCATCAGGAAGTTTACTTTGTGTGTCCGTCTTCGAAAATATCGATAAATTTCATTTATTAGACCGTCTAGTTGGACTAAAACGAATATCTGAGGTACTGAATATTTTAAATAAACGCGTCGATTTGGACATGAGAAAAATTCCTGCAAAATGGATAACCAAATGTCTGAATGTTGATCAGAAGCATTCAAGGGTAGAAGCATCGCGTTTGATCTGAGCTCGGTTTGAAAAAGATGCAGACTTTTTAAGCTGTGTTACTATGGATAAAACTTCTAGGGTACATTTCTATCAGCCATAAATAAAGCATCAATCGATGGAATGGAGAGAACTTGGTTCTTCAAGGCTTAAGAAGTTTCGTGTTTAAAAATCTGCTTGAAAAGTTGTTGCTTCAGTTTTTTGGAATTACCTTGGAGTAACCATGATAGATTATCTGAATAAGAGTAGAACAATAAATGCGAATTACTATTCGACGTTACTGTCCACTCTAAGAGAAAAAAATTAAGGAGAGAAGATGTGGAAAGTTGTCCAATGGTGTTTTGTTTTGATAGAACAATGCCTCTCTACACAAATCGCATGTTCCCATGCAAACAATTAGTAATTTGGGGTGTAATGTGAACACCCCCTTGTTTACCAAATATGGCCCCGTCCGACTATCATCTCTTTCCTCAACTGAAAAAAGTTTAGAAGGTTGTATATTTTCTTTGCAGGTTCGTTGTAATAAATGTATTAAATTAAGAGGAAAAGTGACTTTTAAATTTTATTTTCTTCTATAGTACGCTAAAATGGCTCGTTGAGTTCTTGAGTTAGTGATATATTATTAATTCATTAAGTTAACGGTTGATTCGTTTTAAATCTAATTTACTTGTTGCTAACACATCTTTCTGACTTGTCTGCTTATTTCGCTTGCGTGCTTTTCTTAACCAAGCCTTTAAGTGTATTCCTCTACATTTTCTATTCTGTTTTTTTTAATCTTTTATAATTATTCGAAGTTAGGTATTCACAACTGTTTAATTAGGCTATGTACTTCATATAATCGGCTACGTTTAATCAAGCTTAATTTTGTTTCTCAATCTTTTCTGGCATTGAATATTTAATATTACTATTTTTAGTTTCACTTTATTATGTGAACCTACAACTAAGTTATATTTAACCCTTCATTTACGCAGTATTGTTACGAAACATATGTGGAAGTTCGAAATGATTTAAGCAAACAGGTCGTAATTGGTGGGTCAGTCCTTCGCAAAGAGAGGCTGTCAGTGTAGATGAAATATGGGTCAATAACAAATACAAGCAACGGTTAGAAAATACGATCGCCTTTACCTCTTACCCTCGATTGCTTTATTACGCAGTTATTTTTAGATCGATTATAGAAAACTCAGAGTTCAGCTGAAGTTATACGGTGAAGGTAGCGGTTCATTATGCAATTGCAAGTCTAGATGGACAAATTAATCATGCAGCTCAATTCTGTAACTATATAGTAGGTATTTGTCAAACACCTAGCTGACAAGCAAATTTACTATGAAAAATTGTGGACAGTCGTCTTAAATTTACTTTTCTGCATGCTTCATACAGTTGGCCCAGACGGTGTTTATTACTTTTTTTAGAGCATCGTAACAAACTTTGTTATGTTCGTTGTTTTCTCATGTTACGAGGGTGGATCAAATATGAACCGACCTTTGTTAATAACTTTTAATTGAATTTTAATAATAATAAATTAACAATGTCTTATTTTTCTATATACATTCCTCTTTTCTGAATACATTTTTCCAAGCGGCTAGGTAGAGTTTTTATACCCTTTTCGTAAAAAGAACGAGGTCGTATACTCAACCAGTTGCACATAAATTGCTCCACTTGATCATCACCGTCAAAACGTTCTCCTCCTAGTTCATCTTTGAGTGGATCAAACATGTGGTAGTCACATGGTGAAAGGTCTGGACTATAGGGAGGGTATTTAACAACAGTCCAATGAATTTTTCTTAGTTTTTCCTGAGTTTGTACAGCTGTATGCGGTTGAGTGTTGTCATGCAAGAGCAGCACTTGTCGTACTGGACATCCCCGTCTTTTGGATCGGTAAACTGATCGAACACGCTCCAAAAGATCGCAATAATAAGCTGCATTAACGGTTCGTCTATCGTGTAGAAAATCCACCAACAAAACACTTCTATAATCCCAAAACACTGTCGCTAAAACTTTACTCGCAGACAGACGAGTTTTTACCTTTACTGGGCCAGCTTCGCCTTTTTGTCTTCACTCCTTACTTGATCTTTTGGACTTAAGTGTAAAGTTGTGCACCCAAGTTTCATCACAGGTCACTATGCTTCCCCTTCCGCTTAGTTGATGTTCATTCAAGAGTCTTGGAACCCATAGTGCAGACATTTTTCAATACTGAAGTTTTGTCTTAATAATGGATTGGGCACTCCCATAGCTTATACACACTGCTTTTTGAATTTCTGCTATGGATAATCGACGATCTGTGGTAATAAGATCTCGAATGGCATCAATGTTTTCATGTGTAGTGCTTGTTCGTGGACGGCGTTGGTGAGTTTAATTTTGCACAGAATCTCGTCCTTCTCGAAATTTTTTATTCCAAAATTTCAGTTATGTTTTGGACAATGTTGATTCCTCATACTGATTACGCAATCTCTGCCAAATTTTCGCTGGACCAACTAGTTCGTTGGTAAGACATTTGATGACGGTGCGTTGCGCAACGTAAATTGGTACCGGTCTCCACTCATCATAATACCGACTGACTGAGTGCAGCTGCAGGACAGATACCGGTATGTTATGACTATGAAGACTAGAGAAAAGTAGGCGAATCGGAATGCTCAAAATACGGTCCCAAAAACGCACGCTAATTGAGCTTTTATAATTAACCGCATGGGCGCCGGTGCTGCTTACGGAGTTCAAAATACATGGCTTCTTATGAAAATTATACATAATTTTGTCAAAATAATAAAAATAAACTTGTTTATTGCTAAATAAAGCACAAAACATACTGTTGTATTTATTTATAAATATATCTTGCATGTTTTAATTGATAAATTATTTAATTTTGTCTATATAAAATACAAATTAGGTAGGTATGACCAAATTCGAAAAGGTTTGTTAAATGCTAAAATTTGATAAGTACAATTTTGTGGTAATTTTTTTTTGAATTGAACCTATATATAGTTTTAAAAGCAAAATAAAACACAGTAAACAGATTTTTTTTATTGTAATACAAGTATAAAGAGAGATTTGGGAATGTACATGGTATTACCTCATCCTTTAATTTCAGCTTTCCCCTTTTTATTTACCTACCATCAGTAAAAATAGTTTCATAATATTTGATAATATCTTCTAAAAAGTATAGAACAGCCATCATCTATATATGGGGTTCAACAAAAAAATAACAGTAGCAACTCTTTATATAACATTAAAACTCTATAAAAAATAAATTTTCTTTTCTAGTAAGTTAAATTTAATGTATAATTATTGTTGTTTGTAAATCAGGATCTATGACTGTAACATTTTATATTATAGAAACTTGTAATAAAATAAACTACACTCAGTACGATACATATTGTGACTAGTTTACAAAAAATATTATATTTAGACATAAATACATTATTTTACTTACATTAGAAGCTTTAAAAAGCCATTGAATTGATTTTTCCTTGGGTTTTCTTTAGTTTTAAATTTGATTTGTATCCTGTTTTATAATCTGGAACGACGTAAATCTTGCTTTGATGTTTTTTGTCACTCATGTTACTTGTACTCAGGTACTTTTTTCACATTATTTTGATTCTTTTCACCATTTTTTTGTTAAAATCACTTCATTTTACATTGACTTACATAGAAAATTGAGACCGCTGTTATTTGACATGACAACTACAGTCAATTTCGCGAACTTTATAAAAACAAGGACGGAAATTTGAAATTTGACCATTACCGATTCGCCTCCTTCTCTCTAGTCTTCATAGTCATGACACATCATGAAACTGCCTTTATTAGTTTCAGAAGGTTTGTATTTTAAAGTCGTAAAAATATCTCCCAAAGTAGTTTTTATTTTTTTTATTGACGTATTTAATTACATTTCAAACTTATGTCAAAGAGTATTATTCTAGTTACCATTTTTAAAACACCTATGACTTCCGCCATAGTAAAACAAAATAAATAAAGTATTTAAAGTAAGTATTTAAGTATACATAATAACGCAGCAACACTCCGCCTCAGTAATGCACTTTAGTCATTACTTAAGTTCCTGCTGAAACATCTAGGATCTGCAATTTCGTTAGAGGTCTTCTATAGGTTCCAATAGGTGTTTTGACGTCTACGACACGTGTTTCGCCATCGGTTCCGGGATATAGTTTCACTACCATACCTTTGGGCCAAATATTTCTTCCAAAATTTTGATCTACGATAACGACGATATCCCCAACCTTGATTTTACGGGGATGCGACACAAACCATTTCGTACGTTTTGTAAGGACTGGTAAATATTCTTTTATCCATCGCTTCCAAAAGTGGTCGGCAAGTACTTGGGATTGACGCCAGTGTTTTCTGGACAGTAGGTCGTTCTGGTCAAAAATTCCTGGTATTTGCGCCCCATTTGGTGAGCCTAGTAGGAAGTGATTCGGTGTCAAAGCTTCTTGGTCAGCGTAGTCTAATGAAACATGGGTCAAAGGTCTACAGTTTACCGTATATTCAGCTTCCACGAATATCGTTTGAAGGACTTCTTCTCGTGGAGACTTTTCCTTTAAGATGGCTTTTATGGAAGTTTTGACGGATCGGATCAGTCGTTCCCAACTTCCCGCCATATGGCTTGCAAGGGGAGGTAAAAAGAACCATTCTATTTGTGCAGCAGACAAAGTGCTAATAATTTTGTATTGGTCGAAATCATTTAACGCATTTCTTAGTTCTTTTTCTGCTCCTCTTAGATTGGTCCCATTGTCCGAAAATAGTTTCTTTGGATTTCCTCTTCTACCAGCTAGCCTACGAATGGCCATTATAGCTGAGTCCGTAGTAAGTGAATGGGCTATTTCTAGATGGACAGCCCTTGTGCTCATGCACGTAAATAAAACTCCGTATCTTTTTTCTTTCCGGCGTCCTATACTCACTTCCATGGGCCCGAAATAGTCCATCCCAGTAATGGTAAACGGTCTGACAAAAGGTGTTAGTCGACATCGAGGAAGAGGAGCCATTTCCAGCAATGTTTCTTTTGATCGGCGATTTTTGCACCATTGGCAGTCGTTCCAGCAACTTCTAACGGCTTGCCTAGCATTTAGGATCCAATAGCGCTGACGAAGTTCGTTTAAAACCATTTCTTGGCCATGATGTCTTGCCTTTTTGTGGTAGTGTGTAATCAGTAATTTTGTGTAGATGTGTTTAGGGTCGAGTATTACTGGAAATTTTGTATCATCATCTAGGAAGTCTGCATTTAAAATTCTACTTTTTAGTCTTAGAATATTGTCTTTATCTAAAAAAGGTGAAAGTTTAAGAATTCTGCTGGATGAAGAAATTGTTTTTTTTATTTGAAGATCTTTGATTTCATCTGCGAAACTATCTTTTTGAACACTTTTTATCCACAATTTTTCGGCATTGTCGAGCTCACTACAGGTCAGTTCTCCCCTTTTATTAAGTTTTTTCATTAATGTCTCAATAATCCTTATAATCCAAGCTGTTGTACGAATTAATTTTAGCCACGATGAGAATCTTGTCACGTCAGGTAGAGATGATTTCAACTGAGTCGTTTCTACGGTTACGCCTATAAAGGTCTTTTTCATTTCTGTAGTGTCAGTCATTAAGTTGTCTTTTATAGGCCAATCAGATTTTTCATATTTTAGAAATTCAGGTCCATCGCGCCACCTTGTACTTAAAGCCCAGTCTCTACTGTAATCTTCCCTGGTTGCTTCGTCTGAAACATTTTCATTGGTTGGGATCCAATTCCAATGTTTTGCGTCAGTATTTTCCTGAATTTCTGCAAGTCTGTGTGCCACGAAAGGTTTGTATAGAGCAGGATTTGATTTGATCCAACTGATGACGGTTTGGGAATCGCTCCAAAGATATACACATGTGATCGGGATGTCGTGATTTTCAAGGATGGTAGAAACAAGTCTGTTTCCTAAGACGGCGGCCTGTAGTTCTAGTCTCGGAATAGACATTGGTTTCAGAGGGGCTACTCTTGATTTGGCTATGACGAAAGAGGTTGAGATGTGAGTGGGAAATTTTATTCGAAAGTAAGCTACGGCAGCGTATGCTTGAGCGCTGGCATCACAAAATACGTGTAGCTGAATTTGTTGAGCTTTGTAAATATCTGTCACATAACATCGATTTATTTGTATGTTTTTAATTTTCTGTAGTTCTATCATCCATCTCTTCCACTTGTCTGTCGATTTCTTGTCGATTTCATCATCCCATCCGATCTTTGATTTCCAAATGTGTTGGATTAAAATTCTTCCTTTTATAGTAAAATTACAGAGAAATCCAAGAGGGTCGAATATTGTCATTACGGTCTTTAGAACTTGTCTTTTCGTGACGTGAGTTTGTTCAATTAAATCTTTAATATCTTCGTCAGTCCATTTGAAAGGAAGAGAAAATTTGTCGTCATTCGGATTCCATGATAGACCTAAGACTCGTTCAGTGGGCAGAGTAATTCCTTTGTCAAAATTAAGATTTTTTATATTGTCGTTTCTGTGGGTATCTGGAATATTTTTTAAAATTTCTTTACAGTTACTCGCCCAGTTGCGTATGACGAAACCACCTCTTTGATGAACTTCTATGACTGACGAAATTTGTTTTACAGCATCGTTTATGGTGTCCATACTGTCTAAATAATCGTCTACGTAATGGTTCTCACGAATGGCTTTTTCGGCGTTTGGAAAAATGTCTTTGAAATCTTCTGCATTTTTCCTCATAACAAACTGAGCAGTTACTGGTGATGAGGTAGCCCCAAAGGTCATGGCTATCATTTCATATTCGTCAGGATCTCTGGAACCCTCTCCATTTCTCCAAAGAAATCGTTGAGCGTGTCTGTCTTCAGGTCTGATGTTAACCTGGTGGAACATCTCTTTAATGTCGGCAGTAAAAGCTATGTTTCTTTGACGAAATCTAAAAACGATACCCAGGAGAGAGTTCAAAAGGTCTGGGCCTTTTAAAAGCAAATCATTTAGACTAATACCCTCAGTTTTTGCAGCAGCATCGAATACGAGACGATGACCTGGTTTATCGGCTCTAGTTACTACAAAATGTGGCAGGTACCAAACTCTCAAGTTCTGGACTGGAATTTCTTCTTTGGTTAGTTTCTTTGCATAATTTTTTGTTACATATTCCGAAATTTTCTTACTGTAGTCGGTACAAAATTGATTATCTTTTGCCATCTTCTTCTCGATATATTTAAGTCTTGCAATAGCTGTATATTTGCTTTTAGGAATATTTTTATCGTCGTTTCTCCAGAGTAAACCTGATTCCCACTTAGATGGACTCACTCGTTTAGTTGTCTCTTGCAAAATGTCTAAAGCCCTTTGTTCCTCCGGAGTGTAGAGATTTTCAATTTTTTTAATACCCAGACAGTCTATTTTAAACGAATTTCTTACTAATTCGTCCATCGAGTCGGGCTCTTGCGTCACAAAAAAGGAAAATTCATCTTTTTCTCTTAGAAAATGACCATTGCATATGTTACCATGGACTACCCAGCCTAGTTTTGATTTGGTTAGCATCGGTGAGTTCTTACCCCCTTCGAATATTTCTCTGGGAATGATTAGGTCAATATTATCATGACCTATTAAGATTTTTGGTTGTACTTCTTTTAAATTTGGAAGTTGAATTTTTTGTAAGTAACCCCATTTTTGGCAAAGATGTCGAATATTTACTGACTGAACAGGAAGAGAAAGATTTCTAATGGTTCTAACGTTTTGTAGTCGATATGAAGTGTTCTCGCTTTGACCTCTTATACACAGTGATATTCTTTGAGATTCTCGCTCCTCATTAATAATGGAATTTGTCCATCGAACTGTTAGCGGATCTTGAGGACCTAAAGCACCAATGGAGTCTGCAATCGAAGAGTCTATCATGGTAATAGTAGATCCTTCGTCTAGAAGAGCATAGGTGTTGATTTTCCCGTTCGGACCTCTGAGTTCTACAGGAACAATTCGAAGCAGAATGTCATGCCTTTTATAATTTACACATAGATTAGTTTCTTCCTCTGTGGCTATATGACAGTTAACTTCTTGGTTTGGAGCGTTTTCTCGAGATATGTATTTGTGCAGTATTTGATGATGTCTGAATGTGCAACCTTCTACGGGACAACTTTTCTTGTTTCGGCATTGCCTTGTTTGATGTGAAGAAGTCAAACAGCTGAAGCAAACTTTCTTTGCTCTGACCCATTCCCAACGTTTATCTACATCAATCTTTTTAAATTCGCCGCATTTTTCTACCTTGTGACCTTCTTGTTTGCAAAATTTGCACATATAAGTAATTTTATTATCAATTTGGTTTTCATTTGATGTTGAGGCAGTATATACATATTTCTTTTTTTGGTGATGGTCTGGGTCGCACTGTGACACGTACATGGCTGCTTCGCTATATTCTTCAAGCCACATAGCAAATTCGTTGACTGTTATAGATTTTTCTTGTCGTTTAAACTGTACAATTTTCCTTCCCCATTCCATTTTTAGTGTAGGATTGAGTTTTTTTGTCAGGTCAGTAATAAGCTGAGGATTTGATAAATATTCATATCTTTTAAGGCTAGTAATAGTCACCGAGAGATTTTGTACTTTGTTTGAGAAGTCTACTATTGTTTCAATTCTATCGTCTCTTATGTTTGGTATTTTTGTAACAGTTTCAATTAAATATTGGATAATTACTTCCGGTCTTCCAAAATTTTTCTCTAGTGTTTTTATAATTTTATCCACATCTTGGGTGAAGCTTAAAAGGGCATTAACACAGTCTCTAGCTTTTCCTTTTAGGCACTTCCTTAGACGGGACATATTTTCTGAATTTGTAAATCCACATATTTCAGTCGTTTCTTTAAATTGCGTGATAAAATTTATCCAGTCCCAAGGTTGACCGAAAAAATCTGGAAGGTCTTTATTAATACATTGACGTGTCATGAGTTGTCTTATTTTATGATCATTATCTAACGTTTTTTCGTTTCTTTCTGGAAGTGGCAAAGATTCTATCCAGTCATTAACAAAAGAAGATTTTGAAGTCACTGTTTTATTGTCTTCTTCCTCGGTCGATACTAAAGATTTGTGGGACCTCACTGATTCTTCTAATTCTATTTGTTTAAGCTGTATTTCCTTTTCAAGAAGTCTTTTCTCATGTTCTAATTTGCTTGCTCTTCTTTCAATTTCTATAAGTCGTTTTTCTTTTTCTAGTGCCAGTTCAGCTTGCATAATTTTCGAGTTTCTACTTTTGGTTGAAGTTACTTTAGATTTTTGAGCAGAGTTATTTTTTTTGCTGATTTTAGAAGCAGCTACGTTTGTTCTTGAAGAAGCTGTTATGTTCTGAAGTGGTTTATCCGCCGCCATGTCAGTCTGGTTGGTTTGGTTTTTTGATGCGCCACCTTTTACGTTACAGGTTTCTCCATTTACTTCGAAGCCAAGTCTTTCTGGTTTTTTCTTTATCCTTTCACTTCTTCTTACGCAAGGTAGAGATTTAGAAGTGGACATTTTTCCGTATTGCCGATTCTTTTGTAGGTTTAAATACTCGAAGGACCACTATGAAACTGCCTTTATTAGTTTCAGAAGGTTTGTATTTTAAAGTCGTAAAAATATCTCCCAAAGTAGTTTTTATTTTTTTTATTGACGTATTTAATTACATTTCAAACTTATGTCAAAGAGTATTATTCTAGTTACCATTTTTAAAACACCTATGACTTCCGCCATAGTAAAACAAAATAAATAAAGTATTTAAAGTAAGTATTTAAGTATACATAATAACGCAGCAACACATCAGACTACCCTCCTTCTCACATAACTCCTTACCTCTATCCTGCGTGTATGTTACTCGCAGGCCGCAAAGGTCGGTTCAAAATTGATCCACCTTCGTACGTTCGTTATTGCCCCATCCAATGTGACTATCGTAGTATGTAACTTCATATTGTAGATTAAATGGTACGGTGTCATAGCAAATTTCGTATCAAATAAACTTTTTTTTTCCGTTGTTTTTATATCATATGTTAAATAAAATTTCTTTAAACGAAAAACAAAAATGGCATTTTTGGTTTTTACTGTGCAATTCGAGAAAGACATTAGACCCAGGTTTGTTTCAGCTACTGCAATCTTCCCCAAAATAGTATTTTCCCTTTTAATCATCTGTTAAAGTATCTGTTAAAGTTTAGAATATACAAGTAGCAGCAATGTTGGCACATGATAAAAAATGTTATTTACGATCGTTTACTTTTATTGTTTTGGAAATGGTTCCAAACCGAGACGATCGAACATAATATATTTTAAATTATTAATGTATTAGTCACTTAAAACATATTCATAATCCAGTCTATTTTTGTTTTCTATCAAAAAATCATTCACCCTTTTAAATCACTAGATCCACAGGGTTGCCATATCATAACCTGTCATTACCCACTGGCAGCCATTTTGTTTGGAATTCCTAATAAATATACACTCCTATTTTGTTCATGTGTACTTACCTTTACCAGTCATGAGTCCTACCATTATTCTCAACTGGTTCCTATTTGTAGAGAGTAGTTTTGTTCTTTGTGACTCGATCCTCCTATGAAGGTTTGTCTATATGTTTTCCTTGTACTACAGGTCCTTAGGGGTCAAGCATTGTAGTTGAATACCGAAATAATAGGTAGTAATTTAATGCCAAAAATATGTAAAGGATGCTGACAGAGGTGCTACATATGATGTAATTGCAATATATGCCCGACATTGAAAAAAAAAACCCTAGCCCAAAAGTTTTTCCAACCTTTGGCCCAATGACATAGGAAGAGGGGGCACACAAAAATGTAAAAATTATTATTGCTTCAAACAGATATAGTAAACCAATTCTGTCTTAAGCAAGAGGTTGGTATAAATGTTGACTATCATAGGAGGACTAATCACGGATCCAGTTCTGAAGATACGGTTAGAGTGAAACATTTTTTATTTGGGATACATAAGTAACACTGTTCCCCACCACTGGGGTATAGTGTTACACATAGTGGGGTAAAATGTTACAGCGAAAGTTAGAATGGACTATCTATCATGGTTTTATAATAAACAACGGTTTCTTATAAAATGTTAATTACAAAAAAATGTTACATAAATGAAATACATATTTAGTCAACTACGACCTAAAAATAATAAATGATAGCAAGTTAAATTTATTTTAAAGTATTATAATATTGACCAAAGTCTACAGAGAAAGTTAATATCTCTGATCTTCTAGCTGTTCCTCCAGAGGGTTTTGGAGCAGGCAATTTTGCTAGAACCTTGGCCAAGTCAAAAGAATATTCTTCAAAAGTACGAACACATTTGAAGGTTGAATGTAATCGACGGATATATACCACATTAATTTCGATATCTGTTTTATTTTTGATAGGCCCTACTGTCATAACTTCGTGTCCCTTCGTAATACGTTCTTTTATGAGAACATAATCTCCGTCATTGCATTCCATTTCTTGATGAAAATCTATCTGTTCCTCATCATCACTGTCAAAATAGCCAACACTTGCGTCACTTCTGCGCATGAAAAATGTGAATCTTTTGATAAAGAATCTTGTTGGACTTTTTTTCAGTAATTTTGACTTTTTTGGTTTGAAAACGTTCCGGATAGCTATGTTTTTACGAATATTTATGTCTGCAATGATTTGATATTTGATTGGAGTTTCAGTGAGAATCTCGCTTTTGCGTTTTCGGGTTTTTTGTTTATCCTCTCCGATGCTTTTGGATGAGTTAGAACTTCCGTGGGCATCATAAGACAAGTAGAATTTTTATCCGGCTGTACCATAACAGAGGGTTGGAAGTGTCTTGAAGTGTCTTGAAGTAGACTGAATCGGAGATTGTGGTGGAGTAGAATGTAAATATTCTCCAATTCATTGTCTTCTTGAATTTCTAAATTTGCAATTTCATCTTCCATATTAGTTGTCTGAACTAAAGATGGATGTGGTCTATCTGCAACAGCCGATGCCATCATCATCATCTGTATAGATATCTTTATTTAGTGGCCAAATTCCAGTACATATTAATCCATTTACAATATTATTGGGAGTTAATGCTAATGGATACGCTTTACCAAGCAAACTAGCAACTTCATAAATTGTTATAGTATTTCCAGGATTCATGACCATCCAATCATTACAAACTTAATTAAAATTTGTCTTCAAAGACCGTTTTATCAAGTGGCTGTAGTTTTCCACTGGTGTGTGGTGGTAGAGTCAAAAGACTTATACCGTTGCTTTTACAAAATTCTAAGGAATCAATGGTTATGTGGGACTCGTGGTTGTCCAGTATAAAACGTATGAGCGCTTCTTTGGTTGCTTCAGCAAAACGTTGAAAATGTTTTAAAATATCTACGAAAACTTATCCATTGACCCATCTAGTTTTTGTAGCTGAACCCCTAGTTCCCGGAGGGGATCCCGTTAGCATTCTATCTTTAAAATGTACGCGTGGGAACACCAAAAACGAAGGAACCGAATTTCCGGTTGCATTAATAAAACAACAAGCAGTAACCAACACACCTCTTTCGCCAGATGTTACTTGTCCAATCTGTTTTAAGCCTTTTTGTTCAATTATATTTGGAGGATTATGTAACGTTGTTAGAGCGGTTTCATCCAAATTATATATGTTTTATTGAAATGGACCGTTTGGAAATGTATTGTATACATTATTATAAAATGCATTTACACTAGTTTGATTGAAACTTGTTGCACGTCCAAAACTTGTGGCCTCAGGCTTCCTAAGTAATAGTTCTGGATAACGCTTCATGTAACCATATAACCAATCTATTCCAGCTTGCTGACGTCGATGCCATGACTCTGGTATTTGCAAATCATTTCTCATGGTAGTTGGTATGCTAGATCCATAAATTTTTTTTTGTTAATCCATGGTGCATTTTGCAATGAGATAAGTCTTCAAAACATCTTCTAAATATTTAGAAAATATTTGATTCACTTTATAATTTGGCTCAAACTTAAAATTGGCCATATTTACTTTTGAACTCTTTTTATATTTGTCCACATATCTTTTTAAGGTCATATGTACCAAATTTTCAGATACGGCAACTGACCTGATCGATTTTCCATTATTTATAACTTCCAGCACTGCATGCTTTATTGTTTCTCCATCAAATAGAGCAATTTTTTTGTTTTCCTTCTTGTTTCGCACCATTTTGAATATTTTCTGAAAATAATAATCAATTGTTTAAGAAACAAGCAAGTTATCATCATACTCGCGATTTAAATGTTTTTAAAAATAATGGGGAATAATGTTACACTGCCACACTGCGCCCCACTGCTAGCTGCAACACTGTGCCCCATACATCGACTTCACAAAGAAATTGGTCTCACATCAACATCCTTTTTCTTGAGGCTAATCTTTGCACCTATTAGAGCTATACCATCCTTTATTAAAATTATGTATGACCAAATAAATTTTGATATAAACCAGTATTGAGTAGAACCAAAAATTAGAAACTCCCCTTATTTTACATTAGGGTTATAAAAATAAAACAATCAAAACACTTCCGAAATTGATGTAAATACATCGGAGCATCGAACGTAACTGAAACTAGTTTTGACTTGAATGGCTCCGGCGTTTTTCAAGTAAAGACGTCACGACGTTAAGTTTAACACTGTAATCTATGTAACACTGTGCCCCCTCTTCCCTTATAATGTTTTGTTAGATTTTCTCCTCTTACAATTATTTACTTACTTTTGTCTCATTTATCACTTTAGATGTTTTATCATTTTTTTTACGCCTGTGCCAATCCCTATTCCTATTTTAAGGGTTTCTTCTCGTTATCTCAATTTTAATCTAACCCAATTTACTAACTTCTACGAGTTCTGATGTCGGATATTATTCTTTTAAGTGTAATAGTTATCTGATTTATGATTATTTAATTGATTTTAATAAAAAATGGTTCATTCCATGGAATAATACATTTTAAAAAGGACCGGAATAAAATGTGTACCTACACACTAAACACGAGGTGAAGAAAGTACATCAGTACGTATAAATATTTAAAATCAAGCGAGCTCTTTCATCTTCATAAAGCCGTCATCACATCCTTCTTCGCATTAGACGAATTCTTAATATTAATTACACTGATGTACTCGTTTCATTTTCTTGGCTTAATACAGTTTAGTCACGTTTAGTGTAATAACATTTCCACCCTGTGTATCATATCTTCAACGTTTTTCATTAAAATTCTTTACAATTTGCTTTTTTCTAGCTCTACTTCTTCGAATCTAAAAATGACACAGAAGGTCTGTTGAATATAATGTTGCTATTAACTGTTTTCAATCCCACTCTTTCTATTAATACTTTTTGTTATATTTCTATGACGCGTGAAATAATTTGTGTCCATCTAAATTCCGAATTTGCACAACCGTGAAGGGGGACGGCGGTGGTTAAAACTGGAAACTAATTACGTTTCTAAAGTTATATGAAGTTTAACGAAGTTGCCAAACAGACATTCAAAGCCAGACGAGAAGTATTGGAAGAGATTAGCCAAAAGTTAAAGGCAACTATATTAGGCGGAATAATGTGAAATGAGGTTAGGTATTTTAGATTACTTTACACTAATTTTCCAGATTTGAAATGTTAGTTACACAGGTTACATTAATTATGCTTATTAAGCGCGTTGAATGCCATACTTTGAGACCACGGAATGGTTGTAAAAGTGGGATGATGCACTTTTTAAGAGACATTATTAATTACATTTATATTCAAGAAAAATATTATATTCTTGCATTACTAAAAATTCATTATGTCACCAGTTGTGAAAAGAAAACAAATAGAACTAAACCTTTTTTGATTTTAAAATCAATATATCTACACATTATTATTGCAAGTTTATAATTTGGGTAATCTTCCAACCTACTAATAATGTTGTTTTGGTCCTTATTTTCCATTCCAAATCAGCACAAAATAATTAAATCACAATACCCGACAAAATAACCCACTTTCTTGAAAACTAAATAACTTTAAAAGTCAATATACACATACTACAACAAGTCATTGAGAATAAATTAATATGATTTTCTATTTATCAATCAAATGAATTAAGTTATGCATATGCAACTAAAAATACAAGTAAGTAATATTGGTTGCATAGATGTCAGGATTTTTTTACTAAAACACAATTTTATAAATAATCTAGTCAAAACATGAAACAAAATGTATGTAATACGTTACGAAATATTGTTTTGTATAACTCGTTCATCTTGCATGACCTGCTCGTCCCGCAAATATTTACTCGTTACATTAAATGAGGCATTTCGTAACTGGTTGAATAAATAGCTATAGTTTTTAGGAAAACAGTTATTCATAAAATGTTCAGTATGATCTAAAACCTAAAATGAAATACGGGGTTTTGTATTTGTAAGGTGTAAGGATAGGTTGCTCCACATCACTAGGCTCATTGTGCATACTTCAGGGGCATATAGTCTCATCTTGTCAAACATCTGCTGAGGTTTCTAGTGACAGTTATTCTCTCAGTTCAAAGTCCTGCAGATTAATAACGTCACCAAGGGGTGTCTCTAGATGTCCTCATTTTTGGAAGTAGCAATTTTGTGGGCTTCTACCACCCCGATGATAAAAGATCGGCTGTAGCTATTCTCTCCGCTAGATCTACAGGGGCCGAAATACGGGGTTAGTCAATAAATATGAACTTGAGACAGAAGTAAAGTTTTTAATTTTCGACCGTATCGAAAATTGTAATCATGAATTAAATTAATTAAAAAACATGTTCAAATATAGAATCATATTGATTTACATAAAAAACCAGTTCTTTTACTTTCTCCAAACTTTTCTCTGCAATAAAATTGTATATTTAAGTGTACACAATACGAACTACTACTAAAGGGTGTCCAAATTTGACATTCCGATTTAAATTGGCCGACATTTTTGGTAATCTTAATTGACATTATTTCTATGGTGACATATGTCAAGTAAAAACTTTGCGGATACTTGCTTTTGGTCAACATGGAACAAACCCCGTTTTTATTGTGAAAACTTATTACCAAAATGGGAAATGTTTTGCTGAAACTGCAAGAAGATGTCATACGCATTTCGGAAGAAATTTAGCATCATTTGTTAAAGTTATTGAGAGTTTTATGAAGACATTTTAACAGCGAAATCACAGAATATGGGGTGAAGAAAATTCAAAAAGAAATATTGGAAAAACGACATTATCCAGTAAATGTGACTGTGTGGTGTGGTTTTTGGTCTGGTGACATTATTGGTCCTTATTTTTTCCAGAATGAAGCTGGTGATACGATAACTGTGAATGCAGCGCGATACAAGATAATGATTAGAGATTATTTGTGGAATGAATTAGGTATGGATCTTCAAAACAAGTGGTTCCAGCAAGACGGTGTGACTTGCCACACATCGGATAAAACACTAAATCTTTTAAGGGAGAGATTTGGCAATCGAATAATTTTTCGAGGAGCTGAGGTTAATTGTTTCCCTAGGTCGTGTGACCTTACACCATTCATTATTTCTTATGGGACTTTTGAAGGGAATAGTTTGTTCTAATAATCTTAAAACACCTGAACAGCTTCAAGTTAAAATTATTTAAAAAATTAAAGAAATTGAACAGAAAGTTTGTGAAAATGTTATTAAATTTTTTTGAAAAAGTATGTTAGCATACTAAAGAAGCAGAGGGGTCACATGCCAAATATCATTTTACATTATTAACCGTAACATTTAAATTTTAAAATATTATCATAACATTTTAATATTTCAAGGGTTTTCTGTGTTTTATAATTAAATTAAAAACGAAGGTCAAATTTGGACACCCTATACTTAGAATACATGCCCGAACTTATAGTTCTAGAATCAACTTTACTATTATTAAAACGATTTAAGTACCTATTTTGTTTGTTTATTCTAACCTATAAAGTCAATATTTTTAACAAAAATAATAATCATACACATATCAAACAAATTTTGGTCAAAAAACCGGACATTTCCTGCTTTATCTGGACGTCTGGCCACCTTATGAAAGTATCTAGTTTAAATAATGCAATACCACCAACAAAAATACATTTTATTTTAAACCTCAATATAAAACTGAAAAAAATTAGATACGTAGATAAGATTTTCTTCATCAAAAAAAAAAAAAAAAACAATTAAAAGTAAACATAAAATATACCAAAACCTACTTAAAATAATTAAGAAATTATAAATTATTTATATCTAACGATCCACTTTTCTAATTACCAATGCTGTTCCTAAAGTGGCGCTGGGAGACAATAACAACCCCTACACAGAACACACATTATTAAAGAAACAAATATGGACTGAAAAAGAGGAAAAACTTTTTTATTTTCAACTTTTATAGAAAATGTTATTCTACATAATAAAAGTTTTTGCTTGTTTCAAAACTAATACTACTTCAAACAAAAGTTGAATATCTGTTTTAGGTTTGAAACAAAAAAAACTTTTATGAAGTTTACTGATTTAAATATTTCTATAGTATAATCGCAATCGACAGGTAGTATCTGTCAGATCAGGAAATTTCAGGTGTGGGTGACTATATTATTATGTACGGGGTACATAAAATCATCATTTAAAAATATATTTTTTTGAATATGTATTATTGAGTATTATTTCGGTATGTAGGTACTTTACAAAATGTGTTTTCAGTTATTTGCAATTGTTATGTCAATGGTAGAGTTATGTGTTTGAGTAAATTAACAACAAGGTATATAACAAATATTTTTCAAGACCTATAAAGTTGACTATTAAGTATACCTACATTAAATTGTTTAAATCGTTATTCATCATTGACTTCTTGAAAATTTTTGATGTCAAGGTGAAAGTTAATGAGAAGTGGAGAAAAAGGTTTCAGTTTAGATTATAGAAAGTAATCTGAGGGTTCAAAATCTATAAATGTGACTATAATTGTATTAAAAATGTAAATGGGATACATCCTTAGATTACAGAAACCTATAATCTAAGGGTTAATCGTTATTTTATCATCTTCTTGGAGATTACTAATGCCATGGAAAACCCAAAATGATAACAAGGGGGTGGGATTATAAGATAGTTACCTACCTAGGATTTGATATGAAGATAAGATAGACAGTTGCAGTTAGTATCTTATTCAGTTCCCAATATTACCTACTCTGTTTGATTAGTCTTTTATATTATCTATTATAGTAAGAAGTTGTGGTTATTTTCGATTAATAGTGACAGTAGTATTGAACAATGCAGTTCAAAGTTTACACTTGTGAAACGTATAAGAAGTGTACGTTGTCAGTTAACGAGACAATAATTGTAAGCAATGTTTATAATTGCCTAAGAATGGAAAATCCTTCGTTTTCTGTTGACAATACTGTTGAAAAGACGAGTAATATGATGGGTGTAAGCAAATCAACGATATATAAATTATAAGTGAATTAAAAAGTGCAGTTGTTAAACCACAAAAAAAAATGCAGGAAGTAAGAAAAAAGTGGAAGTTATTGAACAAATTAAAAGCGGTATAAGAAGAAAAGTTCAATAGTGATCCGTATTTTCCTAAAAATGGGAAAGATAAAACTACGAGAAACTCTAATAGATTTAAAGTTCAAGTGGTTTAAACAGGACAGGAAAGCAGCACTTATTGATTATGAGAAAATTGTTTGTTGGAGACGAAGAGAACCATTTTTAAATAACGTGCAAAAGGTAAACAAATATTTTATTTGAACGAAACCTAGGTGAATGAAGGTTTCACAGTTAGCAAACTATGGCAGGACCCAAACATTCAATGTTCACGACAGGCTTTTTTTGGAAGAATTATCTACAGGATTGAAGGTTCCTTCCGGTAAAGGACGACGTTTAATTACTCATATTGGAAGTGATGACGGGTTTTCAAAACGTGGTTCTTTAATATTTCAATCTAAAAAAACCGGTGACTACCATGAATATATGAACGCTAATGTTTTTGAAGAATATTTTCAGCAGATGATAGAAAATTTACCAAAAGGGTTCTGTTATAGTAATGGATAACGCTAGTTACCATTCCAGTCTAATTGGACGTGTGCCAAATACTTCATGGAAGAAAGATAATATCATTAAGTGGCTAACAGACAGAAAAATTTACTTTCCAGAAAAATTAATAAAAATAGTACTAGAAATTGGGAAATTAAATAAGCCTCTAATACGTTATGTAGTGGATGAACTTGTAAAAACACATGGTATTGATGTTGTGTGTCTTCCTCCCTATCACTGCAAACAAAATCTATTGAACTGATATGGGCAAAAGTTAAAGGATATGTACGAAAAAGATGTAGAAGCATCGTACAGAACCTTTATATCACTTGTTACGAAGGAAAATTGGCAAAAGGCAATCGAGCATGTGTTAAAAGAAGAAGAAAATATGTGGAATTTGGACAAAATCTTGGATGTCGATACTACAGTTCCACCTTTAATAATATCAGTAAATAATGACTCATCAAGTAAATATAGTGATTCAGAGTCTTTCACGTTTTCTGATCTTCGAGAGTATAGGTAAGCATATCTATTTTATATCTAAATGTTATAATTGTATTTGTAAAAAAGGAGTAGGGTTTGGCGGCGCGACGTTGAGACCACCCAATTAAAGTTGCCAGAAACTAAACCACAAAAAAAAGCTCAAAAGCGTGCAAGACTACAAAAACGCAAGCAAAACCGGAGCATGTCAAAAAAGTGGTTAAAATATTGAAGTTACCAAGTTCTTGATATGTTACCACAAGAAAAAAACACAAAAAAAATGGCCTTAGCTAACCAAAAAAATTATTTTTCAGGACTGAGTGGTGAGGGGACTCACCTAAAAGAAGTACCCAGGCGGTTAAATTACAATTATTTAAGTTTAAAATAGTAACAAATACCTCCTAATTTACCCAACTGTGCGCTCATCAGAGTCTTAAAAGGGATTAAACTAAGGGTAGCCAATTGTAACGTTTCACAAAATCGGGCGGCACAGGTAAAATTCTTATGTTCACCACACCTTTAAAATCACAGATTTTGTTTGAGCTGCTTGTGCTGTAAAACTTCCATAAAATTTTGATTTATTACTCCGTGTCGATTGCGATTCTATTATAGTCCAGTAATACAAAATAATTTATTTTTAATAGGTTTAAATTTTCTAATGTCGTCTTTAGTTTATGATATATAGGGTGTTCCAAATTGTTTTACCCATTCTATAACTTCTAAACCATGCAAGATAATCGAACCGGACAAAAGTCATCCATTATAATTGGTAGTGTACTTTGAAACAAATAAAAATTTGATGACCCACCCTCAAAAACTACCCCCTGGAACAACCCCCTCAAAAATTATTAACGACACCCTAATTTTTTTTCTGCTAACTTTTGTAATCACTACTAAAATTTTAAAATCGATCCATAAATAAGTAAGATTCGTTTTTTTTTTTTTTCATTTTCATCAAGTTGCTTGCTGTTAAATTCATGGTAAGTTTTCTAGCGCATTATAAACAATACTATATCAATCTGTCTCTTGTCAAACAGAAGTGCAGCTTAAATATTCGATAAAATTAGCAGTTTTTACTTGATAAAGTTTGCAATAATTTAGAGTTTGTAAAGTCCTAACAAATTACTTCAAAATGCCTATTGTGTTTAGTTCCAACGAGTAGGTACACCGATATGATAATTATTTACGGCGAATGTCGCAAGAATTCAAGACAAGCTAGCCAATTATACTATGAACGTTTTCTGAATAGAACAATTCCCTCAGTTAGAATGTTTTCCAATTTAGAAAGAAGTCTTAGACAAGGACTTTTTCCTGACGGTAAACATCATGGAGGACACAACAGAATGATCAGAAATATTATACACGTTTTGGCTTACGTTCATGTAAATCCACATGTTTCTATCAGAGATTTGGCACTCGAAATTGGAATAAGCAAAAGTAGCATCCAAAGAATATTAAAATACAATAAATATCATCCTTACAAAATACACTTGGTCCAAGGTTTACACCCTAATGATCTTGAAAGACGCTTAGACTTTCTCGCTAGAATGCAGGTAAAACTAAATGACGATGCCACATTCTTAGATAAAATATTATGGAGCGACGAATCACGTTTCCATAATAATGGTATATTAAATCGTCATAATTACAATAACTGGTCCCCAACAAATCTCCACTGGGTAAGAGAAACAAGGTTTCAAAATATTTGGGGCATAAACGTATGGTGTGGTTTGTTCAATGGTAGAATTGTAGGTCCTCATTTTTAGGAAACTACTCTAGCGGGAATAGGATATGGGGATTTTTTAATCAATACCGTTCTTGATTTGTTGGAAGGTGTTCCTCTTAATCAAAGACGTGATATGTGGCAGCAAGATGGTGCACCAGCTAAAAAAAACACAAATTGTGAGCCAATTATCCAGTGGCCGGCTAGGTCACCTGATTTGTCGCCTCTAGGTTTTTTTCTAGGGTACTATAAAGGACGTAGTATACGAAACAAAACCATAGGACCTAGAAGATTTAAAAAATAGAATCAGACATGCTTGTAACAGATTTACACCGGCCATGATTCGAGCTGCCTGTACTAGAAATTTATTGTTAAGGTTTGACAAATGTGTGGAAGTGGGAGGTGGGAAATTTGAGCACTTATTATAAGTTATTACTACTCTTTATTTGTTGACATTTATTTCTTGTCTTCTCCTTCACTTGTTTCAATGTATTTTTTTAATTATGTGTCACCTAATAAAGTATCTTTTATCATCAACTTGACATACAGTTTTATTTAATTTCTCACTTATTTATGGAGCGATTTCAAAATTTTAAAAACAGTTGTACATAGAAAAGTAGCGACTACAAAAATAGGCAGAAAAAAAATTGGGGTGTCGTTAATAATTTTTAAGGGGATTGTTCCAGGGGGGCAGTTTTTGAGGGTGGGTCGTTAAATTTTTATTTTTTTCAAAGTACACCGCCAATTAGAATGGACGTTTTTTGTCTGGTTCGATTATCTTGCATGGTTTAGAAGTTATAGCCTGGGTAAAACAATTTGGGATACCCTGTATAGCCATTGTAAGTTTTTAAATTGTCACCCTATGTATTTAAATTATAAATGACAACCCTACAAAGACAACCCTGATAAATAGTTAATTATCAAAGATTAACAGTAGAAGAAGACAATTTTGGTGCCTGCTATTAATGTTCTTAATGTTTAGGCCTGATGATGGCTCGTAGAGGCCTAAACTAGTCGCCGCTTGTAAAAAAAATTATATTCTGTTGTAAATTACTTTTTCTTTCGTTTAAAAAAAAGTTAAATTTAATAAAACTGAAACTAAGTAACCTAAGTATAGAAAATTTGAAAACACTCTTTAATTGACATATACGAGTATATTGTATACGTAAATAAGTGTATATTTATATAATTTGTATATCAACATCGTTTTCGGTTTATAACATAATAAATATTTGAGTAATTGTATTTAATATGTATCTATTAATGATTAATGTAATATATTATGTATTATGCTACTTTATCACTAACCAGATATTTCGTAATCAAATTGATATTATTATTTATTTAAAGCAAATAAATTTTGTGGATTTTTATTTAAAATTTCTCTGAATGTTTATTTTAAAGAAGTGATATGTCGTTAAACCCAAAAATAATCTTATTTCATGGAACATGTACGAAAATAAAAGAGAATTTTCTCAACTGCTTCTGACATTGTTGATGGAAATCCCCAGAAAAACTTGTTTGCTGACCTTTCACATTCTGTTCAAGATTTTCAGTTATACTCAAGAAGCACGAGATTTTTTATTGAATTGCTGCCGTGAATGCCTTTACCTAGTTCGCACAGTTAAAATTTCTATGAAAAGTAGAATGTTTCGTTTTTATTAGTTCAATGTTCGCGATAGCGTAAATGAAAAATGAACACGTTCCATATTATACGGTTGGACTCAATGAGAACTGTCATACTGTAAAGAAAAATATAGCAAACATTTACAAAAAAACTTCCTAAACAGCTTTACTTTTGTCTATTTTTATTGCAATAAAATAAGTTTTACAATTTGAAATAGAATAGAATACGTGTATTATGTTATCTAGGGTGTGTGAGTTTAATTAAATCGATTATTGAAAACTTATAAATACATAGGTCTAGTGCTTTTATAAGATCAATGTCAAAAAAAAGAATCTACAATATTATATTGTATAGTTTTCAGAGGCAAATTATAATACGTTTAGCTTTTCACCAGACTTGTCGATTCCTATCTGAAGAAAAGTTTTGAGTTCGAAACTATCAAATCAGGCGAATACGGGAGATGCACAAAAATTAGTAACTTGATTTCCTTACAGTTCATTATATTAGATATACAGTAAATTTAATCACAGTTTCGAAAATAAGTCGATTTATGATAGATTAGATTGGGAGTTGGACGTTATTTGTCCTTGTCCACCGCGACCTTTTCAGATCTATTGTGGGACTCCGTTTGTTTTAGAGTATTTCGTCTAGCCTGGTCTTTTGTATTAGACTTAGTAACTTTGACAGTGGCACCCGCATGTAGTTGCATGCATTTGGCTTTTCTTCGCCCAATATTATGAACCTCATTACAGCCAGGTCTTCATATTGGCACAGGACGTGGAATGATGTTTTCTCTTCTTCTTCACAGAACCTGCAAAAAGTTGCTTCTTCTGCTGGATTGATGATATTCATGTGTCTTTTAAGGCGACAGTGTCCGGTAAGAAAACCTACTGTTATCCTAACGATTTGACACTTTTGATTCAGTAGGTCTTTCGTAAACTTGGTTGATGGTTCCTTGATGAACTGTTTGGCCTGTCTCAGTCTTGAATAGTTGTTCCACCATTCCTCAGACACTTTCTGCATCCATTGTTTAATGGAGGGTGCCTTGCACAATACCTTAGCAACTCCACAGAAGGATTAGGGGCCTGTCATGGCCTTATCTGAGCCTTCTCGGGCTAATTCGTCGGCCTTTTAGTTGCCCTGATATCCCTCATGGCCTGGCCCCTAGGCTAGGGTCACCTTGTTTTGACTACTTAGCTTTGCCAGGTCTTCTAGACAGTCTTTCACCACTCGTGATTTGATTTCTGGTGAGAGAATTGCCTTTAGAGCTGCTTGGCTATCAGAGTATATGGCAATAGTTTTGCCTGATACTTGCTGATTTAGTATTTCTCTTGCACAGTGTTGTATGGCTATTAGTTTAGCCTGGAACACTGTTGCATATTTTCCTAAACTCAGCGAAATCGTTGTTTTCGACTTGGGTCAATAGATTCCAGCACCGGTTCCTGCCTTGGTTTTTGAACCGTCTGTATACCAGATGAGTTCAGCCTGTACAGGAGGTCCCTGTTTCCAGGATTCTCGGGCTGGTATTTGAATTTGAAAATTTCTTTTGTATGTAGTTATGGCTCTATCAGTAGGCATAGCTAGAATATCCCTTTTTACTTGCTGATATAGCCTTGTGTGGTCGGCGCTATGTAGTTGGTTTATTGGATTTTGTCCCTGCATTCGCCTGTAAATAGGTGACCTGGTTTCTCCTTGTATGAAGATGTGCAGTGGCGTGATATTTAATAATACCTCCACTGCTGCAGATGGCGTAGTGCTCATAGCCCCAGTAGCACTTAGACAGGCAAGCCGCTGAATACCAGTGAGTTGGCCCATTGCACTTGCCTGCGCAGTTTTGGTTACCCACGCCACCGCGCCATCACGGTTATTTTTATTATTTTGTTTTTTTTTTATCCTTTTTTTGTTATATGTATGAGGGACAATTATGTTATGTTAAGTTTTATGTTTATTTTAATTTTAAATTAATTATGAAGTTCATGTTTATATTGAATTGTTGGTTTATTTTGAATTATTGTATGATATTATCTTTGATAAATAAAGTTACTTATTATTATTATAGGTTATCATGGGTCTTATCACCCTTGTGTATAACCATATGGTAATTTTGAGGTTTAGACCCCAATTTTTCCCACATATTCTTCTACACTTTACGAGAGCTATTGTAGCTTTGTGTTTTCTGAGATGTTGATTCCACGTCAGCCTTTGGTTAAATATGACTCCGATGTATTTGGCTTCTGTAACGAATGGGATAACTGTATTGTTTAGTACTAGTGGTCTTAGTCCTGTAAGTACCCGTTTTTTTGTGAATGGTACAGCTGTTGTTTTTTGTGCGTTAACGGACAATTGTTCCTTTGTGCACCACCAGTTGTACACTATGTTTATCTGTTTGAGATCGCTCCGAGACTGTACCTGCAAATCGCCCCTTGGCAATAATTGCTAGGTCGTCTGCGTATCCTAGGCACTGGTAGCTTTCTTTAAAAAATGTTTTGAGTAAGTCGTCCACAAGAACTGACCACAGCATTGGAGATAATATTCCTCCTTGTGGGCAGCCATGTGTAACTTTTGCCTGTATGGTTGCCTTTCCTAGAGTGGATAAAATGATCCTTGTTTTATGCTATTTATGCTAACTTGCTTATATAAAAAAAAACGGATAATAAATAATTTCACCAGCAGTTTTTTGATGAGTTAATAACCTGCAGGACTTTGATGCTGAGCTGAGAAGATGGCTGTCTGTAGACACCCCTCAGCGTCAACCAATAGGTTTTTAACCTGCAGGACTTTAATAAGCTGGGAATATGGCTATCTCGAGACACCTTTCAGCGGCAGCCGGCAGGTTTTGACAAGTTGAGAGGCAGGTTCTATATGCACCTGGAGGGTGCACAATGAGACCTATGACGCCTAATACTGTGTATCAGCCCACCCTCTCCACCTTACAGATACAGAGAGATAGAGCCTTGACATTGAATAATATAAAATTTTTAATGAACTAAACTCGTAACTTTAATTCAATCTTGAGACTTCCACGTAGCCGTTTTTGGTTCCTTTTAGAGACAGCGATGGCACATTGGAATCAATTCAGTCCTTTTTGAAAATAAATTTTTCTTCTTTATTTTTACTAAGTTAATATATTTCAATTGAAGAGCATACAGCAAAAACGATGAAAGTTATTTTTTCTAAAAATGAGTTAAATACATGATAAAATAGCTGAGAGTTTGAAGTATATGCTGAACTGATTTACATAGAAATAAAGCTCATAGCCACGAAATTATTTCAAAAACAAAAAATTGTGTGCATTGCAAAAACGATGATTATCACGGGCAAACACAGCAAAAAGGTGTATGACTTGCTTGATGAAGAACAAAAACATGAAATTTTTCAAATACTATTATCTAGTAAACATTGCACAAAATGGCTACTTACAAATTTTTCTTAATATTCCTGCTCCCGGTGCATTTTGGTTTCCGAACTCAAAATTCAAATTACAGAGAATTAACTTTTAATGACGTTCATCGTGTTTGCTTTGCACTCTTCAATTTTTATATTTTCTAAATTCCTTCATTTTTTTTTGACTAAGTAACTTTTAATTTCATCGCTCGTACTAGAATCATCCCTGGAGCCACCTGCACCTCTTCTCTAACCATTGATATATTTTCTAACTCACTTTACGAAGTGTGTCGTTTGGCTTACTTCTTATACGACTTGTAAACAGTTGATATGCAATTTTAAAATGAAATAAAATTATAATAAATTAAAATTTAAAATATTTACCAAATCCGAATATCACAATGTAATCTGGTACGATTACGATCAATTTTAATGGACACAAAATATTGTCTCAATAAAAATGTTTTTTCGAATTTTTGCATTCAGTAATGATTATTATTGTTAATATTTAAGGGGAAATGTGCCTATTATGAGATACTTTTTTATCACATCAATATTTTGTTCAAAAATTACTTTATTTTTAGCGTACTGACTACTGTGGACTAAAAACTTAATGTATATACATGAAATCAGCATTATAACTTAATAATGCCAAAAAAATAATGTCATTTTATTGACTGTTTAAGGTAGTTAGAGAGTGTTTCTAATTTGAGACAGTGTCTCACATTAAGAAAATTATACAAAATAATATAACAAACAAAATACATGTTTTTATTACAGCTACAGGTAAGCAAAAATCACAAATATAGGTACTATTAGTAACTCCTTCACACTCCTTATGTGCCCATTTGCAAAATTCTTAACATTGGGCCCATTTTTGGCCTCTCATATCTTCAGAAAAATTTTCTAATTCTAATTCCTTACTACAATCATTGTCATCCAGTTGAATCTCCTCAGAATCACTAGAAGAGAAGAAGATGACTCAATCTTTTTCTTTTTGTGTAATTTTTAATATGAAACACGAAAAGTGTTCAACCAACATTCAGTCTTCTCTACTATGAAGCTGACTAGAATGACAGCACAGTTTATCTTCGAAGTACTGATACCTATTAAATAATTTTCGACTCTTTGACTTTATCATTCTTTTACTGTACCTATTTTTTAGGCTATTATGTTATTGTTTTAGCCTTGATTATATTATTATTCCACTCTTTAGTAGTCTGTGAATAGTATTATAGGTTTACTTTGTCCGATGTCACGGTTTTTGTCTGCACAATAAGTCAAACACAAAAAATGATATCAACTTGAAAATTTAAAGCAAAAACCAAGCTCTATAAAGGGACAAAGCCTATTGTTTATGAAAAAATCTGATTAAAAAAAGGGGGTTAGCGATATCAACATAAAATGTTTAGTAAAAATGAAACTCTATAAGAAGAGATAAAGCCTATTGATTCTGAAAATTATTGAAAATGGAGGTTAAGAGGATCTTTTAAGCTGTGAAAATTATAATTTAGAATTCCACGCATTATATATCATTCTAGTTTGTATCTGTGTAATATTATGTATTGTGATGGGACTGATCTTATAAAATACACAATTTAGTTCACTTGTTTTTTGCCAATAAAGAGTATTTAAAAAATATATTATTTTAACATGCGTGACAAATAGTGAAAATGATTAAATTTACAATAAAAACTGAAAAAATGGTAGGTAAAATCTTTTTGTAATAATATTTTTTACACAAAAATCAATGTCAATTTAAAAATAATCTCAAAATATGAAGAAAAGTCAGTTGAATAATAATGTTTATAGATGGTTTTCAACGTATTAAAAATAAAACAAATATTACAGTAACTAAAATATTCATTTATTCATTCATTAATAGTTGTATTGCTTGAAAACAGTATGATATTGATAATAATAACTACACTTGTACAAGATTTTGAACCGAACTTACAAATGATAAAATTATTGGAAAAAGTGAACACCCATTTTAAATTACTACAAGCCGCCACTGGTCTCATCGTAGGTGCGTATCTCATTATAGGCGCCCTTCCCCTAAGCTTTTTATTAAGCTATGTACACACACCACCACTTTATTTGGAACATTTTTTTTATTAAGTAATAGGTACATTGCAAACAGTTTTCTCAAAGTAATTTCATTTAGTAAAAGACTCATTACTCTTTTATAATAAAAATCCCTAACCTTCTCAATCTCAAATACGAATATTTGCATTACAATTTGTATGAATGGAATCATATTCTTAAAAAGGATTCATCAACGTGTAGAAGTGAATTTCGGCATCCAAAATATGAGTTGAAAATGGAGATGGTGAATTTATAAGGACAACCTTACCTATCCCAATATAATCCGATTTTCATTTCCATTTCTTTTTCGCTGAACTGAAAGAAATCGATAACCACTTCTAGTTGGAGTTTATCCATACTTGAAAATTACGTGTCAAATACTTACATTCATATTTCTCTTGCTTGATTTGACAATTGTTAACCCACATAAATTTGAGATGTAGTTTTTCATATCAAGTTTATTTTTTTAATGTTAAGTTTTTTTTTATAGTTTCATTTTTATAGACATTTTATTCCTATAGAACAACTATTGGAAGTCTTGCAAATTACTGAAGCCCTTCCTATGGGGCCTTTAATTTTACTTCTGCACTCTTTTTTTTAATATTTAGTTAAACCTTAAACGTCTCATAATTTTAAGCAAAAAGGTTTATATTAACATTTGTCCGTTTTCCATAATTAGCAAAGTTACTGGTGGTTCAAAATTGATAGAAATAATACATTTTCAGTTGCACGCCACTTGTGATATTTGATATTTTCTTGATTTTTTAATTAGTTATCTAACTTATACATCTCTTGACTTTTGATCGAATTTTGATCAATGTTTACATGTTAATATGAACTTTTTTACTTACAATTATGAAATCTATAAACTTTTATTTGGATCCGTACAATTTGGGACATCTGTATTAAACATTATTCAGAACTACAATAATTTATCAACAAAATAAATTAAGATTGTTCCCCAGTTGTGGTGATAATATGAGCCGGGCTAGTTTCGTAGTGCGATAGAGATAGATATATGTTTACAATCATAGGTGCAACGAAGATGGAATATACAAAGCAATAACACCGTTAGCAGAGTGTAGAAAGATCGCGGCAGCCGTTTTAATTGTTTTGTTTTATATGTTTTGTTTTATATTAATTAACATAAGTTGATTATTATAAGACATACAAATATGGTTGATGTTTTGTTATGATCTAAACACATTTTAGAAACTTTTATAAGGAGTAACTTTTTTGTTTTAAAATCTTGTTTAGCTAATTTCGTAGTGTTAACATAAAAACCGAGAAAATCGCATTTTAAATTTTTTTGGACCGTAAGCCCCAATGGTTTTTTAAATGTTTAAAATAATACATTTACCTAACTTGTAAAGTGACTTTTTGGATTTTGCGGTCATATTGTAGTACACGTTACGCTCTATGCAATGGTACCAATATCTCGTTTTTTGAAAATTGTGCCCTTCTGCAAGGTCTAATTTTGGATTACCTCCGGTTTTAGAATCTCCAAAATATTAGTTTTCAATTCAATAACAATTCAGCTTGTGACACTTAGTCCCCCACAGAAAGCATAATTCCGATTGACTAGCACCACATTATGAACGACGAATCGCCCACAACAATATTTCAGATTAATTTGAAAACACCCTGTATAAATAGTTAAAAATGTACAAACAACAACTGTCACAAACATGCTTTTATACAATAATAACAACAACGACTTTATTAAAAATTGAGGGGTTATGAAATTTTATCGGCTCGTGACTGTCATGAAATACCGGTGAGGTTGAACTGAAATCCTTTTAGTTTGATTGGATCGTATGTTTGTTCGAGAAAATTCCACTGGAAAATTAATGTTCTGTCCGTTTAATACTTTCTTCTTCATCGCAAATGCACTCTAAGTGAAAAGTCACGCGATATATTAGTTTAAATGTCATAAGTAGTCGGGACGTCTGAAATTTATTTTTATTATTCAATATATGAAAACATTATGATTTTATTGATTTTATAATTTTTTTTGGCAACACTGACTTCGTAAATAATCATCGAAATTGACATTATCGTGTTCACACGTTTATGTTGTGACACATATTTAAAAAAAATATTTTTATGTGATTGTCTCGGTTCGAAATGCCAAACGCCGTTAATATAGTTTTGATACTTTTTATAGTTTTGATACATCCACACTGTCTGTTTTGACGCTAAATAGCAGATTAAGTAATTAAAAAATATATATTTTTTAATTATTCGAATAGGGAAAACCTGATAAAAGGTTATTATTTTTTTTATTCGAAATATGCCAATTGTATGAACATATGCAGTTAACTTTTAACTTTTTCGTTCATACATTTATAATACCGGGTACCTCCCTATTTTTTCCATATTTTGAGGACTTATGTCTTCCGAACCAATTAAGATATCCCGATGCGGTTTTCACTAAAGACTTAGGTATGGTCATAAGTTTTATTGGAATATATTGGAAGTTAAATTGTAACTTCCGCTTAGAAAACATCAAAATGGCGCAACTTCAAAGCTCATAATCGAATTTTCTTTGAATTGAACACCCTGAATATTAATACATTTTTAAAGAACTCCACCCATTATCTATATGGGTGATTCCACCAAAAGGGGACAATTCGCAAGCGAAAAACGACAGGACGCTTGTCATTTTAGAATTACATTGGATTATAATTTTTTTACTCTAAACATGTGAAACATTGTGCGCTATGTTTCTTATTTTAAAGCACATTTTTAATAAAATTAAAAATTGTAAGACGACTAAGAACATTAAAAAATAAATAATTGCTCATCTTTTTCATTTATTAGTTTTGTATTGTAACCTCAGAAAAAGGTATATTAAAGCTTCTTTCTTTAGGAATATTAATTAATATAGAGGATAAGTCACATAAAACTCTAGAAATGCATATATCTGAAACCAGATAACATTTTAAAATTTAAACCTATTAAAAGTCATTTGGTCGCTAAGGGTAGGTGATTATCGAAATAAATTATCGATCATTGAAAATAATCAATTATTTTCGATCAATCGATTATCTATTTTTTTGTCGTATTTTCTTTAAAATCGACTACTTGATTATCTTTGAAAAATCAAAAATAATCGATTAATTAAAAAGTCGATTAACTTATAAATCGATTAAAAAAACCGAATTATCGATTATTTTAATAATAAATTATTATCAAATAATCTATTTTTTTGTATTTCCTTTAAAATCGATAATTCGATTATTTTTGAATTCACAAAAATAATCGATTATTTCAAAATAATCGCTTAATCAAAAATAATCGATAAATCGAAAATAATCGATTATTAAAAAGCTGATTTACAGATAAATCGAATATTCTAAAAAATAACCGAAATATCGGTTATATAAAATAACCGATTGTATTCGATCAACTATTATTTTCATATTATACCTTTGAAAAATCGAAAATAATCAATAAATCGAAAATAATCAATAAATCGAAAATAATCAATAAATCGAAAATAATCAATAAATCGAAAATAATCAATAAATCGAAAATAATCAATAAATCGAAAATAATCGATTAATTAAAAAACTCGATTAAACGATAAATCGATTTTTACACAAAAAATCGATTATTTTCAATCAATCCATTATTTTGAATAAATCTACTTCCTTTTTGTATTTTCTTTAAAATCGATTATTACATTATCTTAAAAAACGAAAATAATTTATTAAAAATAACGGATAAATCGATTGTTATAAAAAAATATCAGAATAATCGATAAATCGATTATTTTTGTAACCCCTATCGGTCGCTTGCTTTTATCCGAGCATTTAGCTCCAAAATTAAGAGATTCTATTCGGATTTTTGATCCCGTTATCTTTGAAACCCATTCGATTGTGTAATAAATAATAAATATTGCTAGAATTTGGATTCTTTTAGTGAACGAAAATTTTGTTCAAGTTGTTTAGGGAGTTTATAATATAACATTTTATCAACAATGTGACTAACTCTGGTAACTTTAGTATTTTTTTGCTTATACTAGATCATATTGTGCGTTTTACTTTGTTTTAAGATTCAAATGTCACTTCCGATTTGACCGCAAATAAGATGAACCTTGAAATTTTAAGTAGGTCATCCTGTATTTCAACTAATATTCTTATAAAAATAAAATTTAGCTACCAACTATGCTTCTTTACTTCTTATTTATTTACCAAAAAGGGCTAAAAACTTAAAAACTACCTTTAGTAAATATTCTTATAAAACTACTTTTTAAAAACAAAATTTCGTTAGTAACAATGCCTATTTACTTTTTATTTAAATTAATGTTCAAAATTTTACCCTTTTGTATATTTATGTAAGTAATGTGAAATCTGTTTTCTGAAATATGTATTTGATGCTTAATATTTATTGAAACCTTTTAATGCGGATCTGAAGTATTCAGCCCAAAGGATCATGGCGCTTTATGTCAAAACGTTAATAAATATTTACCGCTGAAAACGAATATATTTTTTATCTTTCATAACATTAATACTTGTATTATAAGTATATACAATTTTTAAAGATACATCGTGGCATTTTGAACTTGAAATTGAATAACTAGAATACTTTATATTGCTAAAACACCAATAAATAAATCAAAAAAGAGCTGTCAATGGTGATTTAACTCAGGCGGAGGTGAGCGTTGAATAGAAATATCGGAGCAATTCGGGTGCCGTCGTGTAAACAATGATTTTCATTTGGTGGGTTACTTGGGGTTAAAATAGACAACATACGCAGTATGGCAATGTTACATCTTCGGTCTCTTTATTCTAAGGTAAAAATACATAATGCCTTAACACTAATTCCGTTAAAAGTGTATTTTGAATGTTTTGTTAATGCTCCGATTGTCTTAAGAGAATATGTATTGAGATGCCCTCAGCGAATTCGATGGTCAAGAGAAACATTTAAAAATCTGGCAAATCGTTTAAAAGAAACCGAGTGTGTTCAAACTTAAATGGCTATTCAAGGACGTCGAAGAAGCAAAACTTAAATTAAAGAAATAAGTATATTAGCATACGTTGCTGCAAATCTACGTTTAAGTATACGGAAAATTGCTTCCGACTTAGGACTTACCAGGCACTGCGTTTGTTCTATTGTAAAACAACATCGTCCCCATCCATACCATGCAGCTCAGGGATTTCCAAACTATGGCCAAATTACTTTAAAAAGTATCTCTCTAGTTTTTTTCCTATTGATACAAAATACTTACAAATTAATAAAGTTTGCGGTTGGTTAAGTAATCATTTTCTCATAAAAATTTAACAAAATAAATAGTAAAAAACAAAATTAAAAAAAATCGCAAAGTAAAGATAAACAAATAAAAAAATTAGTGTGATGGATGAACTGGGTGAATCTGATTCAATATTGGTGAGTTGCAGCCTTAAATCTCCGCGTTCGTTGATTTTCAAACGGTTTCTTTGTTTTGTCAAAATCTTTGTAACCACACTGAAGCCTTTTTTTGACTAAGTATGATGATGAAAAAGCTATAAGGTATTTTTCAGCAATGTTCCACAATATAGGATAATGTGTTTCATTGTTGCGCTGCAACCAAAACTTCCGATAGCCTTAGTTGAACTTCTGCTTAAGCTCCTCGTCTGTACTGATGGTGATCAACTCTTCTTGCATTATCACATTGGTTTCTTTAATGGCTGTGATATTGTACGGATTTATTATCCATTGAGGAATTTGTAAATTTAAGAGATCCTCAAACCTCTTAGTAAAATCCTTGTGTAATGCGTCCAAGTGAGTGACATATGAAAAATACCATCCTCTTGAAGCATTTCTAGTAATTTTGACAAATGTGGAAATTGTGAAAATCTTGCCAAGCAGGAGCCTGTTGATAGCCAGCGAACTTCAGTTTGCAGAAGTAACCGTCGTTTTTCTCACATGGCTGAGCAAATAACCGAGAGTTCAAAGAATTGCTTCGAATCTTGTTGACATCAGTTATAACATATTGTAAAGACTGGTGTAATCTAGTACTTAGATATTTTGCTACTAAATGCTGTCTGTCAGGCAGTTGTCGCTTTAAGTGAGCTATAAAACTACGATGACAATCAACCATAGATGGTGCACTATCAGTCGCAACATAAACAATATTCGGTAAAAAACGTTCCACAACCTAAAAAATCGATTCTTCTGTGGTATCAGTCTCTAAATATGAAGCAAAAAGCAGTTCTTGGCACATATTTTCATAATATATTGAAAATAATCCTAACAACAGAGTTTCATTGCCGGGTAATGTAGACTCGTCCAACTGGAGAAAGAATCTGTTGGTCTGTAAGAAATTGAATAAAATGTGTTCCATGTCTCGACCCAATGCCATCTCGTGTATTCGTCTCTGAACGGTGTTATTGCTCAAAGGGCATGTACGGACTTGTGCAATACATTGTTAAGAACCTTCGTAATGGATGGTAAAATAAGCTTCTCTTCAAATGTGTGGGGTTTCTTCGACTTTGCTATTAGTAAAGATATAGGACTCTCCTTATCCACCACGTCATGCATAGAGGATCGATCTTATGGATGGTCTTTTCTCTAGTGTTTCTGTAAGTGCTTAAAAGAATGACAAGGGCTTAATTTTTTTGTCAGCATGGACTCTTGATAAGTGGTCCTCCAATTTTTGAAGGCTTCATAGCATCGTTACTAAATAATATTTCACATATGAGACATCGGCAAGTGTTGATTTGATAGAGATGAAATAAATCCAAACTTCAAGTAGTCCAAACTGTATTGTCTGCATTTTTTTCGTATTTGCCATCATAAAATTCACAGTAAACCTGAAAATCAAAAAAAATATGTTCAAGAAACTACTTAAAATACAGTAATAAAACTGTTAAATTTGCACATGGGCTTATTTTTATCACACCTAGGCATTGGATGTTTTTTAGGTATGCTCACAAACTTACTTATGGATAAACTTGGATATAGTCACTGTAGTATAGAAAATTTGTATTGGGTACCTATCAGCGTAAAAAACGAAAACAAAGAAAACTGAACATTTATAATTTTAGTAATTTCAAAAAATATTAAAACGTTTTTTGGTACTTACCCTGTTACTTTTTCATAAACTGCAGAAATATATGGTTACGCTATTAACATGCATAGATAACTAAGCATTTTGTAAATCTTTTTCACTTTATTTTAATTCACTTGATTTAACTATGTAATTACTTTATAATCTCTTGAAATAAAGTAGTAGATGAGTGTATTATTATTCTAGATCTAACGAATTTCAAAACGCAAATTACCTTTCAATCTAAGTACAAGCTTGTATTATAGTGTTCCGTAAATGGTTATGTAAAGTAGTACAGGAGAGAAAAATTAGTCATACTTGGTACACATAATATGCATTACTGGTCTAACCACAATCTTCAACGTCGCTGGTCAGTAAATGTGTGGTGTGGATTGTTTAACACAACTTATACAGTATTTTGAGTTTCAAAAATAAGAACTTGTGTTAATTAATAGCGGTCGATTTTTAGATCTCGTCTACCCCCAAAATCAGTTTTCGTTTATGTCGACTCCTGGGAAACCGATTTCGACCGCAAGGGGTCGGTATCGATCACTTTGGGAATCCCTGACGTAGCTCTTCATCAAGGTCTGAAATTAACAGATTATCATGAAAGGATGGATTATTGTAATTTGCTACCCAGATAGCACAGGACGTCCTAAGGACGTCCATTAAATGTCCATTTAACGTCTGTACGTCCAGGACCAATTATGGACGTTTTAAGTACATCCAATTTAGTACATTCTCGGGACGTCAAGAAATAGATATCCGCAGAACGTTAATTTTACGTGCTTTACTGTATTTCCATGGATTCACATTCGCATTGCATTATTATTTGGTTATATTATATAAAAAACATATATAATCAAATAATATAAATAATTATTAAAGAACATTGTCCCAATATCCAATTGAAAAAAGGCCAAATAGACAAAAACGAAGAAGGTCATTTACAAGAAAGAGACATTGTTGACAAGTGTCATTTTATTTTTAATTATTAAAGATTCAAGCACTGAAATATTCTCAAGACTCAGGTTTTATAAAAAAAAAAAAGAAAAAACATGTGTTTAATGTTCATGATTCGATGGTATATACATATTATACGAGTACAAGTTCTATCATCCCGCCATTTGACTGTGATTCGACTATGTGAGTTTGTGGTTGATGAATATTAATTTTTTGCAGTTTGTGTTTGAGAAAGGTAGAAATTTTCCAATGAATACTACAAAGCTAAAAGGTTAGTGAATGTATAATGTCTAGCAAGGCAAACTTAAACAAACAGATTGGATTTTAATATTGATCTGCCTTTTATTTTGAATAAGGGATTAAATTATTTTTAGATTCAGCTGAGAAGGCAAATATGGCCAAATCAAGAAAAACAAATGACTGCTGCCAATCCAGGCATGGTTGAAAAGAATAAAGTAGAGGAGTTTTCATTGAATACTACAAAGCTTAAAGGTTAGTGAATTCATAATGTCTAGCAGGGCAAACTTTAACAAACAGATTTGATTTTCATATTGATCTGCCTTTCATTTTGAATAAGCCATTAAATTATTTTCAGGTTCAACTGAGAAGGCAAATCAAGAAAAAACAACTGCTGTCAATCCAGGCATGGTTGAAAAGCGTAAAGAAGAGGAGAGACGGAATGAATTTGACGAAAAAGTTTCAATAATTTTATTATTTATAGGTTATTTGCTTCCAAATAAATTTTTTTGAAATTATTCATTATTTTCACTAATTTTCTTACATCCTATTATTCCCCATTCAAGCTTTTGAAAATGTCCATGGAATGTCCTTAAATGGACGTTCTTAGGACATCCTGATTATTAACAATGGACGTTCCAAAAACGTCCATAAGACGTCCACGTCCGTAAAATGGACGTTTTAAGGATGTCCTGAATGTCCAATCAGGACGTTTTTAGAACGTCCATAAGACGTATTTGTGCTATCTGGGTAAAGAATATGCTTAATGAGGATCTACAATTTTTATCACATATGCGGTCCGATGAATCTACATTTTCCAGTAATCAATCTGTAAACAGGCATAATATGCATTACTGGTCTAACCACAATCTTCAACGTCGCTGGTCAGTAAATGTGTGGTGTGGATTGTTTAATTCAACGGATACAAACTGCAATATTGATCATATTTCTAGGGCTGAAATAGAAACTGCTGTCAATTCAACTAGACAGAGACTTAATATTTGCACTTAAAAAGATAGAAAATAATTCGAGCACTACCTTTAATTATTGTATTGCATTTTGTTTTCGTTGAATAAGATCTTCTCTACTTAATCCGTTACTATTTTATTTTCTATTTTGTTCTGTTTTTAGTTGTTTGTTTGTTGTATTAATATATTCAATTTTTATTTCCCAATCAGTTTCATTAAACCATTAAACTAAAATTAAAGAGGTAACTTAATTAAAATCGGATTTTAATAATTTTTTGTTTAAATCACTATAGCTAAGCTATCGAAAAATTATTGCCGTATCAAAGCTAACTAGATTAATATATAAATAATTTTATTTATTAATCTTATATCCCTCTATCCGTTAATTTGAAACCAACAACTTCAACTATTCCTATAATTCTCAATTTTCTCGTAACGTCATGAGTAATTTTTCAGGGCTTTTATTTCGACATAATATTAATCGACCATTGGAAAATTGGAGCGATTTGACGGTATAAAACATTTGAGAGGCACAGAAAGTCAATGAATATAAATAGGCGTACCTATAATGTTGCAATTTAATATTGTGGAAAGCTTGAGCCGCGCTTTTCGAGATTCGAGAGGAACGTCATTAATCATTTGCATCATTAATACAGATTGCGGCCTCTCACGTTTCGAGATGTAGGTCATAGGTCGCCTACGTTTACATCACATCCCTTGGATATCTTCCATGCCCTGTTGGGACCGGAAACAGCTAACGCATTGCTTAGGTTAAGCGATTTTGGATTGGTAAATCGATTAATTGAGCTGTAATGATTGTTGTTTTTTTCCAATTCACCAAACAGTATTATTTCCATTCAAGGAAGACTTTTTGTGATTAAATAAGACACCGTTTAACTCCATTTTGACTTTTTAAAAAGATTATTTAAGATCTGTTATCTTTGACGACAGACGACAGACGACAGATGACAGACGACAGACGACAGACGACAGACGACAGACGACAGACGACAGACGACAGACGACAGACGACAGACGACAGACGACAGACGACAGACGACAGACGACAGACGACAGACGACAGACGACAGACGACAGACGACAGACGACAGACGACAGACGACAGACGACAGACGACAGACGACAGACGACAGACGACAGACGACAGACGACAGACGACAGACGACAGACGACAGACGACAGACGACAGACGACAGACGACAGACGACAGACGACAGACGACAGACGACAGACGACAGACGACAGACGACAGACGACAGACGACAGACGACAGACGACAGACGACAGACGACAGACGACATACGACAGACGACATACGACAGACGACATACGACAGACGACAGACGACAGACGACAGACGACAGACGACAGACGACAGACGACAGACGACAGACGACAGACGACAGACGACAGACGACAGACGACAGACGACAGACGACAGACGACAGACGACAGACGACAGACGACAGACGACAGACGACAGACGACAGACGACAGACGACAGACGACAGACGACAGACGACAGACGACAGACGACAGACGACAGACGACAGACGACAGACGACAGACGACAGACGACAGACGACAGACGACAGACGACAGACGACAGACGACAGACGACAGACGACAGACGACAGACGACAGACGACAGACGACAGACGACAGACGACAGACGACAGACGACAGACGACAGACGACAGACGACAGACGACAGACGACAGACGACAGACGACAGACGACAGACGACAGACGACAGACGACAGACGACAGACGACAGACGACAGACGACAGACGACAGACGACAGACGACAGACGACAGACGACAGACGACAGACGACAGACGACAGACGACAGACGACAGACTACAGACGACAGACGACAGACGACAGACGACAGACGACAGACGACAGACGACAGACGACAGACGACAGACGACAGACGACAGACGACAGACGACAGACGACAGACGACAGACGACAGACGACAGACGACAGACGACAGACGACAGACGACAGACGACAGACGACAGACGACAGACGACAGACGACAGACGACAGACGACAGACGACAGACGACAGACGACAGACGACAGACGACAGACGACAGACGACGGACGACGGACGACGGACGACGGACGACGGACGACGGACGACGGACGACGGACGACGGACGACGGACGACGGACGACGGACGACGGACGACGGACGAAGGACGACGGACGACGGACGACGGACGACGGACGACGGACGACGGACGACGGACGACGGACGACGGACGACGGACGACGGACGACGGACGACGGACGACGGACGACGGACGACGGACGACGGACGACGGACGACGGACGACGGACGACGGACGACGGACGACGGACGACATACGACGGACGACGGACGACGGACGACGGACGACGGACGACGGACGACGGACGACGGACGACGGACGACGGACGACGGACGACGGACGACGGACGACGGACGACGGACGACGGACGACGGACGACGGACGATAGACGATAGACGATAGACGACAGACGATAGAAGATAGACGATAGACGACAGACGACAGACGACAGACGACAGACGATAGACGATAGACGTTAGACGACAGAAGATAGACGACAGAAGATAAACGACATACGACTTAATATGGAAACATGTTTTTCGTAATCTAGAGACCCTAAAACTAGATCTGAAATAATCTGGGAGAGTGACTTTTTCCAGATTACAATACTTCCCTCTCAGCAAGGCTAGTAAAAACTCATATTGATGCTCATAATTTATTATTTTTGAGTAAAGAGATGTAAATAATGTTTTCATTAACAAAGTAAAATATTTCAGGTTAGATTGTTTTTATTAATAAAAGTCAATAAATTCCCAAAACCCGTCTGTGGCTACGCCACTGCTATACGATATCTTAAGATTTTGTTGGGTTACTTTTTATTTAAGTAAAACTTCCTTGTCGTTTATACTCCGGTCAATTTAGACATCCGAGGGTACAAAAATTCCCACCCAGCTGAAAATTGGTAGGATTGTTCAAAACAGCATTATAAATGAAACCTAAAAAGTCCTCATCAATCCGGCTCCTGGAAAAAAATTTACTCGGGGTCAAAGATAACAGAAACCGGTTTTTCGGGATTTTCAGCAAAATGGTAAGTTTTATCACAAAATTAGTTTAGACAAAAATTGTAGAGCAGATAATTATCTATAAAATGTTCAAGATTTTTTTTCCTGAGATATAACGATTCAAAAAGTCGTAATATGCACACGTTTTCATACCACCTTTGAGGTAGTGTACTTAGCGCGTTTTTTTAAAGTGGTGTCCCCGGTAGGCCTATTCCGCGGATCTGTTGTGACTCTTTTTAATTTGAAACTATTCAATAATAAAAGATATTGGCAAGGGTTGAATGTGAAAAAAGTGGTGTAAATAAAAAAATAGGTAAATTTATTCGTCGGAATCATAATTCTCAAATATTTCTGCTTCCTCTTCTACTTGTTCTTCTTCTACTCGTTCTTCTTCTACTCGTTCTTCTTCTTCGTTCTGGGTGCAGGTAAATTTTCTGAATAGTGAAATATTGCATGTCTCCTCGTTGGTATCAAATGAGTCCTCAAGTATTGATGATTCAATATTGGAGCACGACCGGCCTTGACAATTAGTGCATGCTAGAGAACAAAACAGTCCAACTTTTTTACAACCACATTTAGCACTACATCCCTTTTTGCAGTTACAAAAAATTGTGTTGAGCAGTTTTTCTGGCGCAGGTGGTAGTAAAGTTTGAACTGGTTTTAATGCATTGTTGACCAACTTCCAACCCCAGAATTTTGGGTCTAGCTGATAACCAAGCCACACTTGAACTTGGTAATATACCCGTAAAAGATGTTGATGAGCAGCCGTAGAAGTTGGAGGAAGACAAGCTAATTGTACTTGTTTTTCATTTCGAGTATTTGTAACGAAGCATGCTTATCGAAACTTATCTAAATCTAAACATGTAGTTTTTTTAGGAGCCTTATACATAGAGAGAAGAAAACTAATTCCGTAAGTGATAACTTCTTGTGGAGTAGAATTACTGTCTTTAAAATCTTCAGCACACTGAACTAAATTTTGTTTTTCAAACATTTTAATACCTGTTGTTTTACCCCTCTTGAAAAATGCAGATGTCGTATCACAGCTAGTTTTTGCGTGTAAAAATAGTAATTGATTTTGATACTTTGCAAAAGTAGATAAACTTTTCGACGAATATATTTCGGATTGATGTTGAGATTTTCCAGGATTTAAAAAAAAATAGTTTTTTCTATTGGAGTCCGAGCAGTGAGTAATACGAGTAAGTCAACATCTTCTCCTACAACAATCGTTGTATTTGTTAAATTGAATTGCTCTATTGCTATTTCAACTATCATTACAAGAGCATCATTATTAGCTTGTTTCACCAATACCAATAACTTTTTAAATCTCAGAAACGGTGGCACTTAGGAAAAAAAATCTTTAACATTTTTTATAGATAATTATCTGCTCTACAATTTTTGTCTAAACTAATTTTGTGATAAAACTTACCGTTGTGCTGAAAATCGCGAAAAACTCGTTTTGTGACCTTTGACCCCGAGTAAATTTTTTTTCCAGGTGCTGGATTGATGAGGACTTTTAAGATTTAATTTATAATGGTGTTTTGAACAATCCTACCAATTTTCAGCTGGGTGGGAATTTTTGTACCTTCACTCCTATTTTTTGGTCTAATTGATCGGACTATTATGTTGTGGATTCGTATTGTACAAAGTATCATTCGCATGAAATAGCCCTAACATATAATTCTCTATGGTGACAATTTTCCTAATTATTGTAGTAACTTTATAAAGCAGGCTTTAGTATTATAGCTAGATAGCTCAGCATTGCAAGTTCTTGCAACACATTTAATATAATGTAAAACAAAAACTTTTACACCACTCTGTAAGTAGGTATTTTGCATTCTTAAATGTTAATTTAAAGGCAAGGGTTGCGCAAATGGGATAACTACCCCTCTCCCCAGAATAAAGTAAAAAACATATATTTTTCAAAATGTACTGAATCCATTAATTTTATACAAAGAAGAGAAACATAATATTACATACTTTACACATGCTTCCTAAAGTCGTCTATAAACTCCACTGACATTGTATACTAGAATTAGGAAGCAGTATGGACTGTAACCGAAAACCATCGCGGGAAAAGCTGCACCATTGTGAGATGAAATTTCGGTGAAACCTGCGACAATGTGCCGGATTTAGCAAATAATTATTCAGAAGAGGACGGCATCGGAAAGAAAAACGTTAAATCAGCCATACATACGAGTACATTTACCGGAAATAGCGAGGAACTTGTTCACTACGAAGAATTACACATTTTACGACAACCGTTGGATTACGCCTCGTGGGGAAACATTAAAAAAAACCCGCCTTGAACTCTACCTCTGAAACCAACCGATGTACCGTAATTTTTTTGGAATGGGATTATTTACCAAGATCATTCTGAATAATACAATCAAACTTGAATATTTTATTTACATTCTGTTAAAGACGAAATAAAGCGTTAGGTTATATTATTAAAAAATCGACGTTCTCTTACCGAATTAATGAACAACACTGTAGATATTGCTTCGCTTGTGGACCTAAATCCGTAATTCTTCATTAGTAACAAATATGAATCTTTATAACTTTTTTCTAATATCCAGACCTTTCTGAACCTCGCTTTCTTAGATAAAGATTTTCATGCAAGATTGTCTGCGCTGTCGCCGATCCAACGTCAATCTTAATCTTAATTTCTAAGAAACAGCTGTGAGCGGGTATCCCATTTGCGGTTTTCTTGCTAGCTGCCCATCTCTAGCACTATCGAATTAAGCCTATTTCGGTAAACAAACTTATAAAGTATGTTCTTTAAACTTGTATGGTTTTCAAGTATTTAACAATTAAAATAATTAAAGAGTTTTCATTTTCTACAACGTTGGTATTTATGTTATGTTATCCACAATTTGTAGATTAGGGTATAATCACTCTCTAGCTTTCGCACGTTCTCATAAAATAAATTTAGGACAATTTTAGAATGTGAATAAAATAAAACGCATTGTTAAAAATAAACAAACGCAAAATATTTTTATGTATTATACCGGGTGTTCAAATTAAAGTGTTACAATTAAATACCGCCGAAAATATGCATTTTAGAAAAAAAAGTTCCAGACAAAAGTTTTATAGTTTTTTGGGGGAAACATTTTGGCTAAATTCATTTTTTTATAGCTGACCATAATATGGCCATATCGAGGTGAACTTTGTTTTTTTCTTACATATTCTTAAAGTACATAAAACAATAAGAAACTTTTGAGGGAAATATTTTTTTTATTGGACTTTTACTTTTTGAGTAACAGCTACTTGAAAATATTGCTGCGTGAGAAAAAAGTTCGCCATATTATGGTTAGCTATAAAAAACGATTTTAGCCAAAAGTTTTTCCCTACAAAACTATAAAACTTTCGTCTGAAACGTTTTTTTTTTATAAAAAGCGGTATATAGCTGTAACGCTTTAATTTAGAACACCTAGTATAAATATATAAAATGAAAAGTAAAAATATACACGAAATGTTTAAAGTTAAGGTGTATATATCCTAACTCTGTCCTTGGTCCGCTTGTTTGTAAAATTCACTTGTCAAGACCAATGATCGTGTAGTGTCCCTGTGAATCCCAAAGAATATTTATTAAAAAAAACACAGAAAAAAATCGAAAAAAAAAAAAACAAACAAGGCTGTAATTAGGGATAGTTTGATAAGTCAGTGACTTTTTAAATCTCCCACACAGTAACTTTAAATTCCACACTGCGTCCGTCAACTGTCATTTATTTAGTTGACTCACATACTTTGATTTTCTTTTACTATACGGAGAATGGTCGCACTGCGCAGCTTTCTGAGTGCCTCTTAAAAGGAGATAGAAAACTCCGCCATTTTGAACCCTTATTACGTGTTGCCTACATCTTGGCGCAATATTTTTAATAGGTGCGTTTTAATCATCCACTTCTGCTTCGGAATTGTCGGTTTTCTTGTTTTAATCTGACAGGTTAAAACGACTAAACCGACAATTCCGGAAGCAGAAGCGGATGATTAAAACGCACCTGATATTTTGCTTGCTGCTGTCAGTGTCAGTGAATATTATTTTTGAAGTCACAGTTTATTGCTCATTCGGATCAGTTGAAAGTTCCAAAATAACATCCACTCCAGGGATACAAATTCAGGATACGTAGAAGACTGCTGTTTTATTATAGGCGGTTGTCATATATTTTATTATCCGAGTTGCACAGTATATAAACTGAAACATTAAGATCAAAAGTGCCGACGCAGAGTGAGCGATCTGATTCTTTAGCTGTAAACTGTGTCACAGGGTTCAAAATGGCCGCGCCCTATGTTGGGCGTGTCGGACCTCTCTCTTGCACCGTATAGTAATCAAAGTATGTGAGTTGACTACTGTACAATTTTGAGCAAATTGCGCCATTTAGTTTGTCTTTGACAACCATTAAAAGCAGGAAACTTCGTGAATTTTAACGAAAATCGAAAAAAGTGAATTTCGTGTATTGATTAAGCATTATAAATACTATAGGGATTCTGTACCATCAATTTTAAAGGTTAGGAACTGGCTTACTGAGTTCCGTTGTGGTCGTACCAACACAAGTAACGCCGAAAGTTCAGGTCACCCAAAAGAGGCCGTCACGCCAGAAATAATTGATAAAATCAATGGAATGATATTGGATGATCGAAAAATGAAAATTCGTGAGTGGACTAGGGCTGTAGGCATCTCAACTGAGCGAATACATCACATTTTACATGAATATTTAGACATGACAGAGCTATCCGCGCGATAGTTGCCGCGATTGCTCACACTCGACAATAAGCACAAGCGTGTGACTACTTCAAAGAAGTGTTTGGCGATGTTCAGCCGCAATCGGAACGAGATTTTGCGTCATTTCGTTACCGTAGACGAAACGTGAATTCATTATACCACACCAAAAACCAAGGAAGAATCAAGTCAGTGGATTTTTCCGATTGAACGTGCACTAAAGAAGGCCAAGGTGGGTCTGTCGGCCTTGTTGGCCATGACCATGACCTTGTTGGTCATGGTCACAGTTTTGTAGGATGCACGTTGTCATTTACATTGGTTACCTTAAAAAGGGTAAAACGATCATCGGGAAATATTATTCAGAGCTTTTGGACAGATTCGATACTGATTTGAAGCAGAAACGATCACATTTGACGTAAAAAAGTACTGCTCCTCAAGACAATGCACTGGTGCATACATGTTTAGTCACCATGGCAAACATTCATAAATTGGGCTACGAACTGCTACCCTATCCAGCATATTCCCCAGATTTAACTGCCTGCGACAATATTCTATTTCCAAACCTAAAGAAATGGCTGGGTGATAAGATATTTGGGTCGAATGAAGAGGTAATCACGGAAATAAACATATATCTTGAGGGCTTAAAAAAAAATTAGAAAAACGCTGGAGTTAGAGTTAAAAGGAGATTATGTTGAGGAATAAAACGTTTATTTGCAGAAAACAATATATATTATTCAAAAAGTCACTGACTTGTCAAACTACCGTATATACATAAAAAATAGTACTAGTAAATACTGAATAAAATTTAATATTTATGAAAAACTATAGGGTATTATTCCAATAAGAGTTTCCAAATGTTCTTCTTAACTACTTTTCCAGGAGGAGATACTACGACGGCTAGTGTAGCAAATTTTAATACAAGATTTGTGCCCTGTCAAATGAGTCCTTAGTGGTCATTTGGAGAATATTGTATTTCGCGTATAATTGTAAAAAATCATATTACTTGTAAAAATAGAAAAAAGAATCATTTTTATTTAAAAACTTTCATTTTATTTGTTATCAACATTCAGAAACTTTTGTTGGAACACCCTTTATAAATAAAATAATTTTGTAAAACTAAACATATGGTATAAATCTAGGTGGTTTGGCGAATGGACTCAATTCCCGCAGTAAAAACAAACGATCCTTAAATATACCGACATTGGACCTCGGATTGGACCACAGATTGGACCTCAGATTGGACGCACGAATTAAAAAACAAATAGAATCGTATTGTAGAAAATCTAACTGCATTTTAAATGCATTGTCGAATTTCTGACTTCTCTCTAGTAAACGCTTGTCCTTATCGTCATACTTTTGATCTATGTGTAGGAATTTTGGAAATAATGACTGGACTATTTTAATTTATTATTGTGAAAGAATTTTTTAATTCGATTCATTTTATTAATTTGTTAGAAAATCGTAAAATGAACGTTTTTATGGGTCTTTGTTTTAACACGCTATAACCTGACACGTAAGTTTCATTGCCCTCGAAGTCAACAAATTCATAGGTAACTCCTAACAACTACAATTTCAGACTGAAACAATTTGTTTCCCATAAAATATCTGGATATAGGATAAAATTGTGTATATATTTTACATAATACACTAGCAATCCGTGGATAACAATCAATCATGCTGTTAGGTTATTATATAGAACCATGTATTCATAAAATAAAAAGGATAAACAGAAGCTTTTTATCTTTTATTCACACAAAACCATAGTCCAGGAGTTAGCGTTACATTTTTGTTAGGATTTTCATTCAGCCTATTTTACTTTTCCTATAGATTGTGTTAACGTGACTACTGACTAATAAGGGAAACAAGCCTCAGTCGCCAAAATGACCGTAGGGCTAGCTGTGAGCAAACATTGAATACGTAAAAAATTAAAAATCTAGGACTCATTTCAAACCACGCCAATACTAGGTCAATTACTCAATAATTACAGCCAATTTTATATTTAGGTTTAATAATCTAGTGTATAGGCCACATTCTGAACCTTTTTGTTTTGTTTTAGAAACGTAGATGTAGATATGAATTGTATCTACAACTTCCGGCTCTTCTATTTGTTCCGTTCTAACTGTATATGGCTTATGGAAGGTATAGCTCGGTACGAGGGAATCCATATTCGCTTGAAGCGGTAGAAGCGTTTTAAGCGCCTCCTGCCAAAAGTGATGAATCGCGTCACTAGATCCTACATCAGGTTCTATTCCAACCGTGTAGAGTCGTATCATTGTCATCAGAGCAACCTCCTTGATGTAAATATCACGTGGAGTGAGACTAAGAATTACTTCCATGGTTCTGGTTGGTTTGGATTTCATAGCTCCTGTTATGTTGAGACATGCTGTTCTTTGAATTTGTTCTAGTTCGCGGATATCTGTCAATTGTTAACAAAGGCACTAAATTCACTAGTATACAATAACGTTGGTTACGAACATAATAAGTATTTAAGTAGTGAAAATAATAACGCCATCTATTCCTAGTGAGAAAAATTAAAGGTTGCTTATAATACCCAATTAGAAAACTAGGTGGAACCAAAAAGTCAGGCTGGCAATTTAAAAGAAGGAAAACGATTCAAACTCAAATGTGACCTGGATTTTTGGTTCGACTTTGTTTTCTAACTGGGTAGGGTTTTGAAATTAAATTTCTATCTCTGTTGTCTATAATTTAATATATGTTACGGTATTAGCCAAAGTAGTAGTAGTTTTCCGAAGGGAAACAGTCGCTCCGTTTTTTTGTGACATATGGCTTTGTGTTTATTTTTTTTTATCTCACATTTGAGAATTATTTTCCTTTTTATTATTATTTCATTTTACTTCGATGAATTACAATAACCTATTGGGGTAGAATCTAGGGCTCAGAAAATAATTGAAGCTATTAGTGCATGAAGGTGTCAAGTCACTTATAAGCAATTTTGAGATATTATGGGTCAAAGTAATGTTGTTGGAGGTTTTTCTGCTTGAACTAAAATGAATATTTAAATGACCTTTTATACTCATAACCAGAGTCTGTACTAATGCCAAGAAAATGAGTTAACACCTTCATACATAACATTTCCAACATGTTATTAAAAAAGTGAGTTAGCACCTTCATGTACTAATAGCTTCAATTGTGATGCAACCTTTGTGAACATCCTGTATATCATAAATGTTATGGTACATAATTATTGCTTACGCAATTTGTCAAAAAAATGTACTGTTGTAGGTCTCTGTAGAACAATCCATTTAGACCTACTCACCACAAAAGTGGTCCCATGACATCGCTAGAAATTATTTTTAAATTCCTAGGAGGCGTAGGCCAATGATAAAAACTTTTTTATTTATATCGTAAATATGAAAATAATTGTAATCTGTGCGAAATTTACCCAGTTTTACTCTCCGTTTATCTGCTTTTCATTGATCATAAGCATTACGCCAACCAGTGGCGAAGTTAGAAAATAATTTCCAGTGATTTCTGTTGACTACCTTTACCATAAACATTTTTTTTTTCAAATTTCTACGACCCATATGTTCTGAGATACTGGTCCAACATTCGACATCCTTTATTATTTGGACAACCGGTAGATATGAAATTCCAAAAATGAAAATGTTCATTTAATAAAAGAGATACACAATAATGTATTTAATAATCTCTTTGTGTATTAAGAGCTAAAAGTGATACTTTGCCGCTTGAGACAGAAAGGTGGCCGCGCAACGCGTAGTGGAGAGCGATAATAAATGTACAAAATATTTTTTCAACGATCACATTATTCTAAGAAATATACAACTATAGATTTAAATTTTGAAAAGGAAATGTTATTAAGCAGAAGGTATTAAGTAAACGTATATAAAGAACATTATATAGTATTTGTTTTTTCGTGTTAGGCATACGACTAGTATATAAGTTAATAAAATGGCAACAGGGCAACAGCTAGTCGTCGACTAGAATTAGAAGATATGGTGATGAGATATTGGCCGAACCGAATGTCAGTCACAAAGCCAGAGTGCATAGCGATAGCGGAAATATCGTAGTTGTCACATGTTTGCTGTGAAAGTACAGCTATGCCTTATACAAAATAATAAGTACTGTATATTTTACAGTCTGTTCGCTATACTTATGCAGGTTTCGGATTAAAAATTTTATGAGTATTTCCAGGTAAGTACCCGAAAGTTTAACCTGTTCTTTGGGGAAATATCAACTGGTTAAATGAAATGAAAAATAATGTACAATTTTTTATTTAAATAATAAGAAGAATCTTTTGTATAATTGAGAGCAGAATTAAACTTCTTCATTAATGGAGTCTAATGTGGCTATTATAAACCTAATAATAATTTTATATTACACTTTACACAGAAAATATGGTCTTTGTATAATAAGAGGGTTATTTAGTTCAAATAAAATATTTTGTAACATAAAAATTTGTTCCATGTAGAGAATTTCAAATAAAAAATAAAAAATTGAACTTGCCAACAAAAATTAAAATCAGTCATCATCCGAAATATCATAATCGTCATCGTCATCACTGTCATCACCATTAATTGTTATTATGATTGGACCGTTTATTTTATTTTCACGAGTCCACCAATCTTCTATTAGTTTCTCGCACTTGAATATACAGTTCCGCCACACTTCTGGAGTTGCAATTGAAAGTGCTTTTCGCCAAGTTTCCCGAACTGCGTCGTCACGGGCCCAATATGGTTGTCATAATATTGTTTTGCTATTCCCCATATATATATTCGATGGCAATGATACGGTGGCAGACGTAAAACTTGATGACCGTAACGTTCAATAATCTGATCCACAACAAAGGTTTTTGGTTTTGCCTGTATATTTGCGTAATAATTCCGATTTTAATATATATTGAGGAAATGGTATATGTTCCTTTGTCAACAATTCTTTAATTTTATCAACAGTCCAAGAATTCGTTGGGATTTTGTTTAATACTTCAGAATGGTAAGGTGCATTGTCTAAAATAATTACGCTGGGCTCACTTAAACCTAGGAGAAGTTTTTCATGCAACCATTTTACAAACATTTCTGTGTTCATATTATCGTGATAGTCACTGGATTTTGATTTAGATGAAAATATTAAATCAGCACTTTCTATAAAACCCGATTTCCCTCCTGCATGTAAAATTATGTGTTGCTTCCCTTCTCCATCGGTATTTTTGATGGACTTTACGTTATCATCTTGCCATATTCTCGTGTTTGCACCCCTAGAAAATATCCATGTTTCGTCTAAATATATAAAATTCGCCCCTTCTTCTTTAAATTTAGAATATTTTCTTAGAAAGTTAATTCTCTTGTGCACGACAGAACTTCTTTCACAAAGGGCCTTTCTGTTATCCTCCTTTTGAAATTTGAATCCCAAGTTATGTATCACTTGCCATAGACTTGTTCTGCCAATGTCATCAAATTTTCTATCTATTAATTCCGAGAGAATTGTATTTAAGGTCACATGTTCCTTGTTGGCCATCATTCGATAAATGGTATTACGAATTTCAAATTTCTTTCCATCTGGAATATCTTTCGGTTTCAATGATGGGCGAGTTTTGCGGTGATCTTCTTTCGGCAGTTCACTATTGTGATTTTGTAATACTGCTCTTAATTTGGTTTCAATAATTCCTAGAGCAGCGCATACGCGTTGTTTTACAGACATTACCGATTTTAAAGGACCGTCATTTTTTTTTTCATCTGTTAAATACCTATGTACACTACAAATTAGACTATCTACATCTAACACACGTCTAGGCATTTTTAAAAATTCCACTAAATTTACAATATACATACAATGTCAACACTTGCAAAGAATCAATTCAACTGCAATATTTGTAACAAATTTAGTACCTACCCTAATGTTATTTTAATTTAAATCTGACCATTAGGGCAATTTTACCTAATTTCTTGGGAAGAGGCTTATTGGAACTGGTTGTCAATGACTAATTTGCATAATTTTGTTAATCCGAAACCCTCGTAAGTATAGCGAACAGACTGTATATTGCAACATTCTCTCATCGCCCTTTTTTCCTACTCAATTATACCTGGAATTATAAAAAAGAGGCAGATGCCAGAGTCAGACGAACGCGGGTATCGAGATACCTTTTATCCCCATAACGGAACAATGCTATGTCACATAGAAAATTACGTTTTTGTGGGTATGGGCGCTTTCGTCATGTTCCTATATTTATGATTTACAGACTCACATTAATGAGTAGATTAATAAATTAGTAAATAAACTCTGGCTTTTTCAATTCTTTTCAAACTTGAAATTGTTAAAAAAAAAAAGACGGTAGCGCATTTTTAGTTGCGCTTTTTTTTAACAAAAACTTTTTATACAGGGTGTGTCATGTAACAGAGGCCAATACCAACTTTCTTATTTTTTAATTTTTGAATTTTTCAGAAAATTCTAGACATACTTTATGTACTATTTCCTATATCTAACTATTTCGAAAATAACAAATTTTTTTCGATTTATCAAAATAATAGTATATTATTTAACGAGCGGTAACAAATTTCTAACAGTATTTTATCTCTCAAGCAATTTTTAACAACTTTTTTATCCCTTGAGAAATTTTTTGTACAACATTTTTTGTACAATTTTTAACACTATTTAATCACTCAAGCAATTTTTAAACCTTTTTTTATCTCTTGAGCTATATTTAAACAATATTTTATTTTTCGATAAATTTTTCAATAGTATTTTATCGCTCGAGCAATTTTTGAACAAGGGTTTAACATTTTGTGATACTATTTTACCTCGAGTAATTTTTTAACACGATTTTAACAATTTATAATACTATTTAATCTCTGGAAAAATTATTAAATATTTTTATCTCTCATTAAATTTCTAACAGTATTTTTATCCCTAGAGCAATTTTTGAACAATATTTTACCCCTCAAGCAATTTCTAATACTATTTTATACTTCGACCAATTTTTAACCCCCTTTTTTACCTCTCAAGCCATTTTTGAACAATATCTCTCGAGAAATGTCTATTTTATCTCTCAAGTAATTTTTAACAACTATTTTAATTTCTCTTGCAATTTTTGACCAATACACTTCACATGGAAACATTCGCTGAAAAAGTACTAGATATTGTTTCGAGTGTACTAGAATACCAGATTCTCAGAGAATGTACTAGATCGAGTACAATTGTAGTAGACTGGAAACACTGTTCCTAATCGATACTACGTAGCCTTGGTACAGTTTCAAAGTTGTCGTTTGTTATTGTAGTATTACATTGTGCCATGAATAAAAATAAACACATTTCTATAACATTTATTTTTTATCCATTAGTTGATTGATGACAAAATTAATTTCTTTCGTAAAAGCACTTTTTATAATTTTATTTAAATATAGTTTACTTACTAATATATACGATAAAATAAATTGTTTTGGATCATGTAACCATGAAATTCTATGTTATTATACTCATCTATAATCGTTTTTGGAAAGCCTATCGAAAATTTATGGATTGGCGGCACAAGCATAACGTTAAATCCTTTTTTGAGAATGTTTTTAAGTAAGCGTAGAAAAAGTATAGTACGTTACACGAGTTGTAAGCCCATTATGCGTGAAATTTACTTTTTCACTTCGTGCGTAACGGGTTACTTACAACACTTGTTACGTAATATACTATTTTTTACATCAGTTTCTATTTTATTTTTTAGATTTTCTCACGTATATTCGCTATATATTACAGTTTTATCGTCCGCAAAACCGATTATCTTACCCAAAGAGTTGAAAGAAAATCACTTATGTGCAGATTAAAGAGAATTGGTCCTAGTACCGTATTAATTATTCCTATTAATTCTAACATATTGTTTTCGGTTAGTTAAGTAATCTTTGAAAAATTTGTGTGGGAGTCCCCGTATCCCTGCATCATCTAAGACGTTAAACAGTTGTGAATGACTTACAATATCTATATACATATTATTATCTTTAATAATAGTTAAACAAGTAAATTTATAACCTCCAAAGTTATTTTTTACAAAAGAAACTATTTAATTAACATTTATATAAAGACTATGATTAGTACCAGTTGCAGGTAAATATCTTTTTTTTAGCATCGTACAACTGCCATCGTAGTAAAAATCTAGTGAACCTTTGAAATATACCTTATATAAATCCACTTTTGTACAATCGTTCACCGTTTTAGAGTCTACTGAACCTTTGCAATACAGGTACCTTATTATACTCTCTCGTGCAATCGTCCAGTGTTTTAGTTTTATACTTACTTTTGTCCAAGTACTGAGGCCCTTCCTATGGTGCCTCAGTATTGCATTCGTGCAGACGAACAAAATTTCTTACCCCCGTTTTTTAAAACTTTTTTTTCGTTTCCGATCATTTTGAGTCCGAAAATGCCAAAAAAAAAATTTCGTCTGGTCGTCTGTGTGTACGAATGCCGGCACGATAACTCTAGAATGAAAGTTCTGATTGACTTGCGGTTTTGATTTTCTTGAATAATTACTTCTAACTTAAAACCCTATTGATTTTCAGAATTTTCGGTTCATCCTAACTAATTTATAATCAATTTTCTTAAAATCCGCATATGCATTTCTTATGTTACAATTTTAGGAATTTCAATTATTTCTAAGTCAACATTCCTAACATTCTTAAAATTCCATAAATTGCAAACATTCTCTAACGACCTGTCAAACAACAGCTGTTGATAGTAAAGATGAAATTTCTAAGGCGGGTTGCGACCTTCATACTTGTAATCATAGTCATTTTGGAGGCTATTTTTATTCGAAATTAGTAGCCAAACCTGCCAATTTATGAAAAATATATAAGCAATTTCTTCAAAATGACTTTTTTATGGTGGTGCTAACTTAAGCGTACTACTATTTCGCCCCTAGCCACAAAAACACCTTCATCAAATTTATTGGCTCTCTGTCGCAACCCCATAGAATAATTATTATACGATTTTGGATTACATATTCAACCAGCGAATTGTAAATAATAATTAATAAACTTATAGTCATAAATTTTCTCAATAAAGAAAATTTAATCTTCTTACCTTGGTACCGAGGTATTTTGTTGTGTTTTTTATTTTAATTATAAAGTTGTCATTTATTTGTATGTTGAAAGAAGGCCTTTGTAAATTACATTGCTCTCTATGGATCTACTTTAACACAAAAATATTTTTGTGGCTATAAGTTGCTATAACCTATCGTCCCAAAACTATTAATAATTTAAACATAGTAAGTAGTATTATTATAACATCAAGTAATTTTTTAAAATAAAGTACATGATCTCAAAATAGAAATAATTTATAATAAATGAGGGTAAAATGAGGGGTAAAATAACAATAAATTAAGGGAAATACTTAAAAAGGGGAGGTTTAAAGAGTAATATCACAAGAAAGTATATCCGTTCTGTTTATTTATCAAGTATTGTTTGAGGTTACTTTTAAACACATTTATTGTTTTTTTTTTAATTTCTGTAGGCAGTCTATTAAATTTTTTAAACCTTTAATAAAAATTGTATTTTGGGAACTTTTAGTGATGGCTTGCCATACATGAAAGTCAGATTGGCTTCTTGTATTTTAGTTGTGATATTTCGAATTGTATTGAATTTTTTCTAATAGATCTGATGCGATGGTACTATGTCATTTTTATTTTATAAATAAATATCAGTCATGTACTGAACATAATTCTGAACTGAAAGCCAATTTATTTCTTTTAATATAGTTGCAATACTCATCCTTCTGTCCTTTATTAATATTATATAAACAGGCGAAGTAAGGATACCAAATATTTTACATGAGCAGGCTTAAGAGGTAAAGGGGCCAATTATTATTGGATAAATTGCTTAAACAAGTTTATAAACCCTAATCAAAAGGCGATATAAAATGATTTTAAAAATCAAGGCTTATGGTAATCATCACATGGTTTAACCTAATTAATGCCAATGCTTCACAAACCAAAAAATTCAACGTCCTAATACTACTATCGGCTTTCGGTCTTTCATTCCAAGTTAAATCATTTCTCGTTTTTGTTACGCTACGAGGTTAGCCTTGTGGGCCGCAGTCTCGATAAGGTGGGAACCACCATTTTAGCGTCTCTCGAATTGTAATATTGTAATATTGGTACTTGATTTCAATACTGATTTAATAATAAATTTATATAATTTTTTATTTTGTTTCATTGACATTTTACTATATCCTTAATATACCATTTTTCATAAAAAACAATATGGTGTATCCAAGCATATTTATTATAAAATTTTCAAAAAAATTATTTTTTATAATTTCTATTCGTATTCATTTAAATTAAAAGAAATTATGAATAATAACTTTCCTCAAATTTAAAATAAATATTTTTATAAGTATAGTTAAGCCTATCCGTGGACACATTGTATATTGCTGTAAAACTAACTCACATTATAACATCTATAAAACGTTTCTGAATAACTTTCAGTAGAAAGTACTGTAATACTGCTAGTGTGATGTTTTCCGATCTTCACTTTGTAACCTCTATGAGATGTGCTATAAAAGTCTTGCCATTGAGAACATTCGGCGGAATATTTGTGCTAAAAATTTGTGATGAAAATTGGGCGATTGCAGAGTCCCCATCGATGTGTATTACGTCACATCACCTCGACACCTGAATCGAAATATAACTATTACCAACAGTTACGATTTTGCATGCGCAGTAGTTAAAAAGCGTTTGCGGAATAGAAAAAATTAAATTATTGGTTCTATCCTGTGTTTGCGATAAAATTATTATTAGTTCTGATCCAGTTATGTTATACATGAAATACCGAGATACAAAAGAGGTTGCGCGCGTGGTAAAAGTTGATAATGAATCGGGTATGCCCTCAAAGTATGAATCACTAGTTCTGAATCAGTTCAGGATTCTTACCGCAAACGAAACTATTATATCTCGGTATTCCATGTATAACACAAGAGGTTCAGAACTAATAATAATTTTACCGCAAACAGGATAGAATCAATAATTTAACATCCTTTTCTTCCACGAACGCTTTTTAACAACTGCGATAGACAGGTGGTTCCATTTATTTAACATTAACTGAAACCCCCAATTTCAATTAACCTATAAAAACAAATAGAAACCCTCTATCAAATAAAGTTTTAACCTAAATATTTCATTATTTAAAATTAATTGGAACTCTTAATTTCAATTAATTTATATGAAAACAAATAGAAAACCCCCTATCGAATAAAGTTTTGACCTAAACCTTTTATTATTTAAAATTAATTGAAACCTCCAATTTCAATTACGTTATATGAAAACAAATAGAAACTCCTATCAAATATTTAACCCATAACTTTCATTATTTAAAATTAATTTAAATCCTCGATTTCAATTTATTTATTTAAAAATATAGACAATTTATAAAAAATTAAATGTTAACCTAAATTTTTCATTATTTAAAACTAATTAAAATTCCCCAATTTCCCAATTCGAAGTGTTTCTTTTTATGAAATTGGGGACAGAGCACTAAAAATATCTTTATAATTATGCATTTATCATAAACGATCTATTGATTTTTTTTTTATATAATTTTTAAAATATCGCCAGACAATACAAATTTATTTAAAGCTCGTAAACACTTTACCAACTAGTCAATGTAAACGGTAGAGATTGTTTATGAAATCCTACGTTGTGCTAACCGCAGCCAAAATATCAAACTTTCAGTTCATTCAAAATATTTGCATATTACGAGGATAGTTTTCATTTTTGACATTGAAAGAACTCGAAAGAGAAACTTTATTCGCGGTGCTTTCGAACCCCAATTATTGTTTTATGGATTTAAAACAGATAATTAAAAATTGTTTAGATTGTGATGTATATAATAACATTAAAAAGTGGTTAACGGTTTTACAGTTAAGAAAGCATTATTTATATCGTTATAATATACTGGCAATTCTTGTAAGCACATAGGTAATTGCATTTTTTGTTTAATATTCCTATAAAATAATCTCTTTAAAGAACTTGCTATAACTTAAAGCTCTTCTTATAATGGTGTGTAGGGCTGGGCAGTACTCGAGTAAATTGTACTCAAAGTACTGAGTACTTGATACTCGTGAGTACTTTCATCCTTATGGGACTCAACACTCGAAAAATTACATTTTAGAGTACCCAACTTTCAATTCCTATAGCTGACGAATAACGAGTACGAATACCGATGCAAGCACAGGCCTACGCGCAAGCTTCAGCTCGTCTTGTGATACTGATTTACAGATTTATAAAATAGCTAAAAAAGGATTTTATGTGTTTTTTTTATTGTGTAATGTGTTGTTACTTACTAGAAGCTACAATATTTCATTATTTTTTCTTAGTTAAATTTATATTTCATTTGGTAGTGAGATACCACTTGTGTATATACAGTTTTAAAATATATAATTGTTCTTTTGATTATTCTCTACCTGTACATCTACCTAATATCTTTGCCTATTAATTTATTTTAACAAACCGGTCTCTCTCGCGAATAGCAAAAATGTGAGGATTTTCTAATATGAGTACAAAATTGTAATTATATGCGCGCCACTGGGTATACTTCGCAATGTTATGTGTCTCGACAATATTGAAAGCTTTAAATTTGTGCAACGACAAGGCAGCACTCTACAGACATTTAAGAAAAAAGTGAAAAACCCACTCAGTTAAAAAATACTTGATATTTATTAAAACAAAAATCAGAAAATGGTCATAGATTTAATACAGAATGACGCGTAAATGTTTTTTTTTTAATTCCCCTTAATTTTTTTTTAAAATAAATACTTTTCGAAAGTTTATAAAAAAATCAAGGTTTTGTTATTATTGGTATTTCCTAAAAGTTTCTCAAAAATCTGAGTAAAAATAAATGCTCAGAAGGAATTAGAAATTTTCAAGGTGTTCGGGTACACGTTAATCGTGCTAACTAATTGATAGAAGATAAGTGAGTCTCTCGTTTTGTTTGTTACTTACTGATTTTTACCATTAATGATGACTATAATTCCTTTTTTCTAACCTTGAATTACTAACTTGTATTATTTAAAATACTCATACTCGTTACTCGATTTTTTCACGAGTACTTTCTAAAATTGACCAAAGTACTCATTTGCTTTGAGTATCCATACAAGTACTTACACTCGGATGCTTATGAGTACTTTGTGAAGGTACTCATTGTAAAATACTCATGAGTACTTTACTGCAGTACTCTGTCTAGCTCTGAGGTTGTGTAATTAGTTTGTAAAACACGCTTTACCCTCATGCCGTGATGTGGCGGCGATAATAATTCTCCATGTAAATGGCCTTGTACATCGCGGACCAGAACGCTACCTCTTTATACTATAGAAAGAAGGTATGACATTGCGAACATTTTCACCACTTGATGATGACGTAATGTGGTGCGGAGGCGAAGCTTCTAATCACTTTTAATGGCCAATAATTGACCCAGAAAGTTTGTTTACATTAGTATTTGACTGGTTGTATCGCAATCTCTACAAATTTCTGAATTGTAGCACAAAAACATTCTCGTGTGTTGCTACGACCACCGGTTATTTTGATGTGTGGGTAGCTGTGAGCATTAGACTATGCAATGGGTTCTTGGTTTCTCCTAAATTTAGTTGGTGTACTAAAGGTCGGGCCAGAATTTAAATTTTCCAATACTTAAATATAAATATAAATAAAACTATAATAACTGTGCAAATCAATCAAATTTATTTGAACTTTTTTTTTAAACAGACTTTAGCAAAGAAACTTAAGAGAAATGAAAGTAATCACAGAGATAGAACCGATTAGTTCTGGTTACAGAAAATAATTACAAAATATATACATTTATACATTAGTCGATACATTAGTCGAGTCGAATACAATAAGTTTTATACAAAGGATCATCAGCAGCTTACAAATAAAATAATACAATGAATGCTGTAAATAGATAAGTTATTTAAAATGATGACAGTTAAATTTAACCAGGTTAAAGCCAAAAGAACAAAATATAACTTACCTAAATAAATGCAAAGTTAAGAATCAAGTCAACGTTATAACATCGAGGTCTTCTTATATGTTATATAAGTTGCAACTTATTAAATCATAAAAAATATACATGGACATTGAAAAAGTTCAACAGATTACATCAAATTTAAATAGTATTTCAACTCAAACGAATCACTAAAGTTTGAGAAAATAATTTAGAATTAAAGTTACTGAAAATAACAAAATGTAATTCGTTGGAGCCAAAACAAAAACCTATGAGTCTATGCTCAAGACCACACTAAAAAAATATATATAATATATAAAAATTACTTAGCTTAAACAGTAGATAAACGAACCACGGAGCATCCGAAGATTCAAGACTCTGATTTCATTAAGTATAGATACGTAGGTGGACATCAAAATGGTAATTTTAGTGGCTCTATGTTAAAGATGTAAACCACAAACTACATGGACTCATTATACACCTCTCGACAAACTAAACTCTTAGACTGAACGACATCCAATCAAACTCAAAGAAAATACCATCAAAAGGACATCAAATGTGCATGGTACAACATCACATATATGGTCAAATTCCATAAAATATTCTCCATTATCATTAACATGGTAAACATCAAAGAACAACAATTCATGCCACAAATCGTTACCCAAATCGTACTCGTACATATCTTGGTATAAAACGCTCCTAAAAACACCTGTTCTATGAAGATACACAAAAAAAAGTGACAAAAAAAAACTTACTGGCCGCTTTTTCCAACTGCGTCATTAGCCAAATCCAGAATTCAACTGTATTTTTAAAAAATATGTATGGTGTTCAAATCCCGCAATCCCAACACTAAGGGCGGTTTTAATAATTATGCAATACCAAAAATCTCCAAATGCATAAAATTATAACTACGAACACTCACACAGGCTATGTTAATGACCTTGCTACATTGTTGGCTTTTAAACTTTGAAAGAAAGAAATATGCGTAATTTCTCCTAACTAAACATTCGATAGCTACAAATCGAATAGTTTCGAATCTGACCAAGGAACAAATCGATAATCGATTTACATTCCGATACATCGATAAATAACCACAACGAGTTATTTACAACAATTAATATTGTTATCTGCTGGATCAACTAAATCCTAATACAGATAAACTAATTATTAACCTCTTATAAAACATTTCTAATTATAATACAAAATGTACATCCTTAAAATAACAATAATATCGAACGCTACCCCATATTCGATTTATAAATTACAGAGTTACTAATCATCAACAAAATGTATCCATCATGTTACAATCGTCTGTCGGAACAGCTGATGTGAATATATTTGATTTTAACAAGAAATTACTCTACACTCAGAAAACAAAAGTAGTAATAGATGAAATAATGAAAATGTGTCAACTAAATATTATTTGTTATTTCAGAGAAATGAAAATAAACGAAATTGTTTAATAAATTGAAGTAATTAAAAAAATAGCAAAATCGGATTGTAACAGTGTATCCTGTCTTAGGCTATGGTTATAGTGGATGCGTGTTCTGACGAACTGGTGTTATGACAAACTCGTCAAAACATGTCCGAAAAAATCAAATACACTGAAATAAACAGATTTGGTTATATTACGAACGAATTGTTCGTCAAAACCCGCATGCATTCGTCATAATAAGAGATCTTTCAAATCAGTTTGTTTTTTCGAACGAATTTAAATGCGAAATGTTACTTTCAAATATGGATGTAGAAAAATTATTTCGCTTATAGGACATGAAAGATAAAAGTTACATTAATAGAGACCAATCTCGACAAAAATTGGAAAAGATTGCGTAGGAAATGAATACAAATCGTTGGGTATACATAAATTAGAATTGTTGTTCATTATTAAATAGGAATTTAGGTTAAGTTAATTAAAAAGGTTAAATTTTTATTAAAAAACTTTCTAAAAACAGATAGTCGTCCATGTCATTCATCATGAATATATCGTAACAAAACACGAAACTGGTGAAATATACAATCAGTTCTTCAGAATGTGCATGCAAAATAACCACTGTTGATCTGAACAACAATTCTGACATTTTCGTCCGAACGCCAGTTCGTCAGAACACGCATCCACTATAACCATAGCCTTAAGTTTTCAACGGTTATTTATTTTATTTAAAGATTCAAAATGCATATAAGAAAAATACATTTATAACTTATGGTGATTTTCGATTAATATATTTGTGAAGTATTTTCAACAAAAACCAAACATCCAACTTTCATCGTTGTATAATTTGTGGGAGCAGAGGTGATAGGGATCAAGTCTCTTTTTTTGTTGTTCAAATAAACGATTTATCAGCTAAAAGGGGACAATGATGGATCATAAATGAGTTAATAGAGTGCAAAATCAAACTAAAAGTGAAGTAAAATGATTTTGTTATCTTATTTATCAATAATAGTATCTTTAACCTAAGCCAGTTTCTCTACAGATTGTAAAACCTACCTATGGTAACACGGCAACAAGAAAATAGGATCATATCTGAATTCACGTACTTTGAGCATGGGAGCAATTCAAAATTAATGATCTTTAAAGGACCTATACCACATATTATGTTAATTAATTATATAAAAAATATAAATGTTTGTGACACTATAGTAGTTGTATATTGTATAATAATGTTTTTACTACCAATATTGTCATTATAAATTAAAGAAAGAATATCTTTATTGATAATCGGGTACCAATATTAATATATTTATTTTATTTACACTAAATAATAATACAATACAATAATACAAATAATATATTTAATAACTTACTTTATTTAAACTCAAACATTTATGTACTAATTCATTTTACAACATTTATTTTAACTGATCGGTCTCTTCTCTAAAACTAATTTTCCAACGACAAGTAACTATTTATATACAAAGGTGAAGGTTCCCGAGGATTCCACAATTTTTTCGGCTAAATTATATTATGGTACCTTCACCAAAAAATTCAATTTCGTATCATTCATTCAACAAACTTTCCGGAATGGCGCATCCACTAAATTATAGAAGTCCACGGTTAACACCTATTGACGTGGTTTACTATGGGGGGATCATTAGAGGGGGTTTCTGGACATATTCCATTGAATATTTTTGGTAAACAGTAAGTGGAGGCCGTAAGAGGTCGAAATAAGGCAGAGAGACTTAAGTAATTAAGTAGAGCATGGCAAGACAGGTCGAAAATAGCTCGCACGACATTATAAATATTTTAGAATTATTTTCTCCATTGTTGTTGAAATAGTTTTTTAGTTGTCGATTAAAAAAACGTTCCACAACTATCTGTCTAGGTAGGTAAGCATTTTGTTATAAATATTAAAGGATATACAATAAACAAGAAAAGTTCTAAAATAATAAATGGACAATAATGTACGTTCAATCAATTAGGTCTGATATAGTACACATAAATATACTGTATAATAGAACCTTGTACATTGTAATTCAAGCGAACTTTATAATACATGCAAATCCTTTACTTACTTTTATTTTATCATCTTTTATTGTAAATACTATTTCTAATTAATGTGAAGTTAAACTTCTGCACATAAAGTACTCTGATTAGCTTTTTGGATTTTAAGAACCACGATAATTAGATTGTCAACTAAATTTATCAATAATAAACATCAACTTTTTTAAATCGAAAATTATTGCGGAGCATGGCAATTTTTTCTACATTCATTCGATATTAAAAAAATCACATTTTACTACAATATTTATTTGACAGACACCGCCAGCGAAGTGTGTATTATGTGTGTGTTGTGTTGCCTACTTACCTGCAAATTGAAAACGAGATAATCTATTTTTAATATTTCAATTATCGTTTAAATATTAAGGGAAATGAGTTTGAATATTAGATGTAGATGTTCAACTAGAATATTTAGATTAGTCTATATTTTGTTTTAAAATACCGATTAGCTTTAATAATATGAATTGTGATTGGCAGATTTAATTTTTTTGCAGTGTTCTTATTAGGTAGGATGGATATAAAATATATTCGTAGAATAGCTAATATCTATGTGGGTGTAGAAAAAATAAATATGAGCCGTGATCGGTGGATTTTATATCTCTACTAGAATGTGAGCGTGAAAAATATATTTTCTCACATAATTACAGAGCGAGGATATAATGTTACGGTAGAAAGAATGTTTCGAAACGAACAAAATTTTCGAACATATTTCCGACTTTCAATTTCAATTATTTGAAACCGTTTTAGCGTATGTGTAGGGAAATCACAAAAAAATCCCTACAATAGGCGGTTATTATTATTTTTACCTCTTCTCGTATTTCCACTCTTCGTATGCGCTGATATAAACACGCGTAGAAATCAAATTCAATTTAGTTTCAACGTACGTTTTTATCGTATTCTATACATGCTATGCTGTTGTTAGGCTTCCCAGAGTCTACCGGCGTGAACTTGGCAGCCAAAAGCTAGCGGCCAATTTCCCGAAGATGCCCGAAAGATCAGTAGCGTCTTTAAGACCGCTCCATAGATGCAAGCTAACTTCTATAAAAAAATTTCACCTCCCCGCGCACCTATAAAACACCTAAAATAATCCAGGACAATTCTTCCAGTTTCGGAAGCATCTTCGTTTCCCAAAAATGGTCAACTTTATTAATCTGTAAGAAATATGTATTTAATTATGCCTAAAAATTATTAGTACAGTGCAGTATCCATACAGATGAGTTTAAGGCTTATCGCAACGCTTGCAAAAGATATAAGTAAGAAAAATATGCACCTTTTAAACCATCAGTTCGTTTAATAGGGTCTTTTAATACCAATTAGTACATATTTATACATGTTTGTTTTTTATTTCGAGAATTTTTGTACCGTTTGAGGAGTTTGATGTACCTTTGTCGGAGCCAAGGGGGACACAGCTGTCAAAAATTAATGCACTACGGAATACCTACTATAAAATTCCATTAAATGTGAAAGATCTATACATATCTGTAAAAGATATAAATGAATCATACCTTTTGTGTAATCATTCCCATAGGACTACAAATAACAAAAAAAAGCAGTGCGGAAACTACTAAACAATCACACTAGCACTAACGCACACACCACCAAGCTATTTATTAAAACGCACGCCCATGTAATACCTGTCGCTACTGTTGCATCGAATGTATCTGGGCTACCTCAATGGGGTGATCTTTTGAGGTTCACGGGTTGATTGCCAGGTGGCTGTACTGGCCTGAACAGTTTTATGCATTTTTGTAATTCCATTTAAACTCGAAAAGTATTTAATAAAATTCAATTCTTTTTTCTCAGATCGCTCTAGAATCTTGTCCTGAATGTCGGAATACCATTTTTTGCACAAAAAAAATTGGCTCAAGAATTTTTTTTCTTAATTTTTAAATTTTATTTTTTATCTAAACGCGACATTATATAGACATTCCTGGTTTGTTTAGTAAAAATTGCGTTACAATTGCTTTTTTCGTTCAAGAGGTATAGTGGAATTACGATTTTTATAGGTATGAAAGTCTCTTAAAAATATTAAAATTTTAAAAATCGGTAAACAAGTAAATAATAATATTATAAACAATTTGAGACAAGTCTCATTTCCTCAGTTCACACCGGTCCAGAGTCTAGGTATCGGTTACATTGGATGCGTAATCTGACGAATATTTGGTCGTACGTACACGAACCTTTGTAGTCGTACGAACTAGGTGGTCGATGTTTATGTAGAGTAGTTTCCAGATATATTGCGACACGTCAAGCATCCCCTCCAATTATTTTTCAAACCTCGTGCAGTGTTTTCCGCTCCGATGCGTTGTGGGTGGAGTATTTCCTGAAACTACTTCACGACTGATTTCTCGATCACAGCTAGTGCAGTCGCGTAATATGAAGAAAAACAAAATTATTGAGTATAGTTAAACCAGAGATCTAGTGACTACCATAAAACAGCAGGTAATTTACTTATCAGCAGGCGGCCGTCTCTACGCTGAAACAGTTGTCTATTTTGAATTACTCAGAAAAGTATTTTTATTAATATAATGGAATTTTTACATTTCATTTTCTGATATTTTATTTATTTAAACAAAATTATTCACGAAATTCAGTTTCACTTTCACTATCGTCATCCAAATTAATAATGAACTTTTCTCTTGGTATCTTTTCTATATCAATATATGTCTTTTCCACCTTTTTTATATGGGAAACACACTTGGTCCAGCTGCTATTAGAAATTTTTGCAACTTCTGTTTGAATAAGAGCTACCACAGTCGACCTTAATGTTGGAGAAGTATTATTTGTTTGAACTGCTGACTTAAGCTGACGCCATATATGTTCAATTGGGTTAAACATACAGTGGTAAAGAGGAAGTCTGAGCACCGCATGTCCCAAGTCTCAGCTAATGTGTCACAAAAATATTTCTTTTGTATTGAATAGCTTTTTAAAACTTCCAGTAACTGCTTTTTGGTGTACTTTTCCTCAAAGTATAAATCATTGTTTACCATCTAATCTTGTATGGTGGCTTTTATGTCGTTTGAACAAGGTGCCTTATCTAGTCTTTGACTGTGGCATTATCCATGACGATAACACTGTTGGGTGGAATATTTGGCAAAAGTTTAGTTTGGAACCAATCTTCAAATAATTCGTCAGTAGTGTCGTCATGGTAATCGACTAAGGAGTCCTTAATATTTTTGCCGATAACGACTACGCATTAGGTATAAAACCATTATTGGTTCCTGCGTGTATTATAGTAATTTGCTTTTATTATGTGGCGCATTAGTCTGGCACAAGTCAGATGATTCTACCCAAGTTTTGTTTGAAATATCGTGTGTATCGAACCAAGTTTCATTCAAATACACAACTGTTCTGCCAGCTTCTCTAAAATCATGTATAGACAATAAATATTGAAATCTCCATTGCTTAAGGCGCACAGATTACATTATGACTTTTTTGCTGTTATTAAATTTTTTTAATTCAAACCCGTTTCTTAAAAGATACTTCCTTAAAGTCTCTTTGCTACACTGGATGCCAGTTTCGTCCTTTTCAAGTCGTTTCATCAATATATCTAGTGTAGGCACAATTTGCTCTCTATACAAGTCATATATTTTCCTTCGGATTAGGTCTGCATCACAGCCATCTAGTTTCTTTGAAGTACCAGAGTCTTTTCTTTTCCTTCTTTTTAAAATAGGTTACTTACTATTTTAAATACTGCAGAATACGGTATTTTCGTTAAAGAGGCAGTTTCTCGCACTGCTTGAGTCTTGGTCATTCCACGTTCCATAAAGGAAGTATACTCACTTAATATGTTTTCCCATCAACGTGTAAAACTTGTCAATTAGTGGTATTACCACCACCAGTTGAAGTACTGGCTGCAGGTTCAACTCATGGACGGAACATTTTTCACTATAACTGACACAACGGAATATTCGTTAATGACTGAATTTAGTTTAATTACTATCCTCCTTTCGTTTCTAAAAACGGTAATTGGTCAGTTCTCAAAACAGTTACATACTAACTAACTCCCCATTATTTATTTAACTTTTTCTAATCTGTCTGGAATTATATGACTCGATATCTTAAACAATAGTATTCTTGTCTTCAAAGTCTGGTAATTTATTTGTAATCCCATTATCGCTAATCTCCTTAATATACGTTTAGTACAGAAAGTCTGGTGGTCAGGCAAGTAAATTTTACTTATAAGTACTCTATAAGTACTAGGAAATTTTTTATTATAAAAATAGTTTTACATTCAAAACTGTTAACAATTGAAATAGAGAACCCTCAATTATAATATTATTAAAAAAACATATTCTTTACTATTTCATGAGAATATACAGGGTGTTAAATAAAAAGTGTCACAAAATGAAATGGTGAATAGTATGACCCAAAATAAGCAGAAAAGTCTTAATAAATATATGACCGCAAATTAACGGTTTCGGAGATACGGACCATTTTGTGTTTATAACAATTTTTTATTATTATAAAAAAACAATGATATTTATAAACAATCAATAACAACATAGAGTTAAATGAGATGTTCAAAGTGCCCTCCCTCCATTTCAATGCAGCTACGACATCTCCTCCGAAAGGACTGTCGGACTCTTTCCAAAACACGACCGTACATAAAATGCATGTCAGCTAATTCAATATTAGTGTAAACAGGCATAACGAAAATTTATAAAATTATTCACCCACAACAAAATAATAACTGCAAATAGTATCTATGAAAAAACATTGGTAGACTCCGATAAGAAAAGCAAGTTTTTGAGAATGAAAAAAGATAATCAAAAAATGATACAAAACACAAAACACTCCGTATCTCTGAAACCATTCATTTGCGGACATATGTTTATTAAGACTTTTCTGCATATTTTGGCCCATACTACCCCCCGTTTTATTTTGTGACACTTTTTTTTTAACACCCTATATATTTTAAGCCGGACCTAGGAATCTTTTAAACAACAGAAAATTTTATCGCTTATCTACAAATCGAACAATAGTGATAATGAGGGTCGTCGGCTAATATAATTCATGAAAGTCACTAGATCTTTGGTTTAACTGTTTTTACCTGTTAAATTTATTGATAATTTCATAATATTAGATATTTTTATAGAGCATTCTATATTTTTATCTTTCTTATTAAAACGCTTAAATATATTTAAGAGGGCACTAGAAGGCGATAAAATTACATTCCTTTGCGACTATAATATATCTAGTCCAAAGAAATTTCATTGTAAAAACATATGCACTCTACAAATGAGTGCTGACATCGTAAAACAGATTTATTTCGTACTAAAAACTTTCAACGCTAGACCAATTTAATGTACTGTCTTAAAGTTATTGAAGATACAGTTAAATAATGTTTAATCGAATTAATGACTACTTATTAAGATTCAGTAATGACAGGTGAAGACTAAAAATTTTCAACTTTGGAATAAAATCGAAATCTGTTTATAGATTAGACTAAATTATCAAGTTGTATACAAATTATTTTAACGTTTATGAAGAGTAGGTATTTCAAAAATTTTAGATAAACTAGTTTTATAAATTATCTTTGTATTATCTTTGTTTAATCCAAGTGTATCTCTATTTTAGTAACAAGAGCGAAAACTAGTAGGGACTGCAGTTTCTATTTCATTAAAAAACTATTTTAAATGTACCTATATTTTATATGCCTATTTTATTTTTATAAATTTGGTCTAATGGGATCAGAGTCACATTCATATCTCTGTTATTTATTAAGCTATTTGGATAAAATTTGAAACAAATATACTAGACCTAATTTCAAGTCGACACTTATATTATTTAAACAAAATGGCCGAGTTCCGGTTTTACCGGAAATGGAATTAGCTTTGATTTTTAAAATAGATCCTGTATATTTTGTGACAAGTTACTTATGACAGCGTTGCCTATATTTTCATTTTTCTAAAACATTTTTTTTTTATTTTTTATTTTGTTTTGTAGTAGAAGGCCATGAACTGGAAAATAATATACGTAATAGCCCTTTATATGTGCCATTTAAAAAGTAAGATTTTGGTAAGAAACGTTTTAATCTGAATCTGAAAGATTTATTTGGTAAAACAGCCAAAAAATGTATATATTTTTTGTACCTAAAAATAAAAATTTGGCATCACTGTAACATAAAATTTTATTTATATTCCAAAAAATATAAAATATACAGGGTGATTCGTTTAAAGAATATAACTTAACGTAATTTTCGGTAAAATCGGAAGTCGGCCATTTTATTTGAGTATAAGTGTCAATTCGAAATTTATCTAGTAAGTTTTCCCAAATTTGATCTAAATCGAAATAAAAGAGATATTATTGTGACCCTGGCCGAATTGTTACCTGGTATACTGAGCTATATATCAATTGTTTTATTCTTTGAACCCAGAAGTCAATAAAAATATCCTTATTTGGAATGAACCATGGAAACCTTGTTAAGATTGATGTGCCCAATATATTCAGGTATCTGAAGTTAAGAATCTATACTTCGTTAGAGTCTGATTCTTTTTGGATGCAACGGGCGGCAGGCACCCTTGCTATAGACACACCTTATCTATATCCAGCTTGGGTCCATCCTTCTAGTTGCAAAGGATATATTTTGCTTATTTGGTTTACTCAAACTCAAAACATGTGCAAACAAAAATTATTTATCATTAGACGTGATTTATTGTTCATAAAAAGTTTTATTAACCCAAAATAAATGTATTTTACTTTTATAAAACTAAATGCTTCTTACTCGATATGCTCTGCTTTAACGTTCATTAACTCTTCAGATTTCTATAGACAAGTTATGTTTACCTTGACGATAACATGTTTACAAAGGTGAGATACTTCGTAGCAAATCCTATTATCTCTCTGGGATTATAATATGCAGCTCCAAGTTCGTGATGTATTTATCAATATTGTGAATTTAGAGGACGTGTGAATTAAGGTTCACAATAACTTATTTTGAAATATGTCATTTTCCCTTAACATGTTTATTCTATTTTCAACCCACTTCAAAAAAGGAGGAGGTTCTCAAATTGTCGGAATATATTTTTTGTATGTATGTTCAACGATCATTCTGTACTGTATTGTCCGATTTCTATTATTCTTTTTTTGTTAGAAAGAGGGTACCTTAGGGGTTCCATGAGAAAATCATCAAACTCTTCATTTTTGATGTATTTTCAGCGATAATTTGTTACAACGTTGTTCGATTTCTATAATAATTCTTTTTGTTAAAAAGGGGATACCTCAGGGATAGTTCTGCATACAGTTGGTCTGGATCTGATCATCTATAAGAAAATAAAAAATCTCAATTTTTAAGGACATTGCACGATTTTGAAGTCGGTTTTTTGAAATTACTTGTATGACATTTGGCGTCATAGGTAAGTATTTTACTGTATTTAAGTAGAATGCAATATTTCCCTTTAGGCAGGTTAATAATAGATTCACTGTTTTTAATTTGCGAAATTAACTTTATTTGATTCCACTCTGTGTAGTTTTATTTAATTACTGCCAGTTTTATTGCAGACATATTCTGATTAGTTTCCTATGTTTATTTTTGGTAACATTGCCGACATGGAATTGTCTATCAAATATACTGCTGTTGAAAATTAACGCTTCGCCCAGAAATCTAGATATAAAGAGCTTTTAGTGTAATATACGTTATTTTAATTATTGTTTCATCAGAGAATAGGACTCCTCCAGTCATATACAATTCAACTTTCATTCTCCCAAATTTTATATGAAATTATATTAGTATCTAGTTAGCCTGGAAATGTTCTAGTAAACAAAATTGAATATGGTTACTTTGGTAACAGCCAGAGCTGGGCAGTACATTGTACTCAAAATTGTACTCTAGTACTCAAAGTATTCAGTAATTGGTACTCGTAAGTATTTTTATCCTCATGGGACTCATACTTGAAAAATGTCGAGTACATTTTGGAGTACTCAGCAGTACTTCTGATTCCTACAGTTGGAGAGTAACGAGTATGAGTACCGCGCGCATATATATTATAATGGTTTCATCCCGAAAAGGTTCAACCATTCCAATATCCTAAAGCTTTTGGGGTTGTGGCCCCTTTGGTTTCCCACAAAAATGTCGAAAAAAATAATACTTCTTGCTCCTAGTTCTTGCTTTCTCCTCTAATTTCTGACTTTCTACAGGGTGCTACAGAATGTGAAGAAACTTTAATGGCAGATTCTACATCTAAAATTTTTACAAAAGTTCACATAAACATGGGTCCTGAAATGCTACGTTCTTATGATACGGGGTGTTTAAACTTTTCCGTTTTGTTATTTTTATTTCGAAAACGATGGGTCAGAACGAAAAAGACAAAATTAATCTGACTTTAAAAAAGCGACACTAATTTGTTCAAATACCAGTGTTGCACTGTTTTTTGCTAAACACGAACGCAACTAATATGCTTTATAAAATAATTTTGTACATGTAAATATGATCTTTCATGATACATTTGCGTGTACCAAAACTCATTTCTATATCTGAAAGGTTTATCGATAAATATAAGATAAACCATTAAAGACGCAAAGTTTAAACACCCCGTATCATGAAAATGGAGCATTTACGGACCCATGTTTATATTTAAAAATGGAAATAATTCCAAAATCATATGTGACCGAGCTGTAAAATAATTCAAATAAATCTCAAATCCATAGTCACAATATATAATGTCTATTTCTTGCTGAAGAGCCCTAATATCTGGTGAGGTATTAGCCAAAAGAGTAGTTGTCAAAAAAGAAATGGCCGCCCATATATTGTGACTATGGCTTTGAGATTTGTTTGATGCATTTTTTCTTTATATTTCTCTTTTCTTATCCTTTTTTTGTTCTTTTTTTTATTCTTTTCGTTATTATTTTTTTTTATTTTTTTTATTCTTAATTATTCTTTTTTTTTGTTCTTTTTTCTATTCTCTTTTTATTATTTTTATTTATTTCATCTCTACGATATAAAATCTTCAACTTTAATATTTATATATCTTAACTTCAATATAATATTTACTTTTTTTAAATTTCCCCGCTGTCAATTCTAGAACCCTCTGACAATCTTCACAAAATCTGACAATTTTATTAATTTTTAAAATCTCACTACCATAATGTCTCAACTCTAACGCCTTTCTAAATAATTTATCGACGCCAACGATACAGGATATGTCAAATGACGGAATGATGACAATATACGCGTGTATAGTCCGTTGTAAGATAATCTAGAAAGCGCAATGATCTGGCAGCCTCTTGAATCGTTCGCCAACATGCTGATCAGAGCCGGCTTAGGTTCAGTGTTATTTGTTCAAATGTTAATAATAATTTTTAAAATTTTTTTTAAAATATAACATTCATTTTATTCATTTCAAAAATACTTTATTTATATTATGTACATAAGATTTTTAATAAAATTTAAAATAGATACATGTAAAATATAACACGCTGAGAACTTGTATCAAAATAAAAAAAAAATAACAAAGGTTTTATTTCCAAACACAACATGTTCAACTAAAAAAATATATTGAAAATTAAAACTGACTAAAATTATTAAGTATTAATTTAATAAGAACATGTTTCACTAGATTTATTTTGTGGAAATGTGGGTAAATGAATTTAAAAACGTCTATATTTCTAAATCACTTTCACAGTCACTAATTTCTTGTTCTGAAATAATATCACTATGATCATCTTCCCTACACTTTGAGATTTAAAAATAAATATTTTTACTTTCCTATCTGTATACAGATATAAGGAAAGTATAGGAATCATGATTTTTTTCGACCTCGAGTTTTCGACGGATTTTTACGTTTTGAGGTCCCCTGAATCCGTTTTGACTATTTTCGCGATGATGTCTGTGTGTGTGTGTGTGTGTGTGTGTCTGTGTGTGTGTGTGTGTGTGTGTGTGTGTGTCTGTATAACGCATAACTCATGAACCGATACACAGAAAAACACCAAATTTTAAACTTAAGCTTTGTTTCAGCGTCCAATGAGCTGATTAGATTTTGGGCAGTGTCGGAACATCTGGAGGGGTACTTTATAGGTGGTCATTTTTATATTTTATGGAATATATCTGTTATTTACGTTTGGAAAAGAAAATTCTTCAAATAAAAGTTACTTCTAATATAATTATCTATAATTTTTGTTTTATGCAAAATTTTCCTAAAATGGTCCGTATTCGAGAAATTTGACAAAATGTAAAAAACATAATTTTTTATAAAAATTGTTCAAATAAAAGTTGTTTATAATATAATTCTCTATAATTTTTGTCCTATAAATAATTTCTCTAAAATGGACCGTATTCGAGATATTTGAGAAAATGTGTAAATTTCGAAATTTGAAGAAAACTCAAAAACGGATAAAGGAAAAAAGATTAAATTTTAAACTTAAGGTTTATTTCGGCCTGACGTGAAATGATTAGATTTTGGACAAAGTTGGAACATCTGGGGGGGTACTTTATGGGAGGCCGTTTTTATATTTTATGGAATATATCTGTTATTTATGTTTGGAGAAGAAAATTGTTCAAATAAAAGTTACTTCTAATATTATTATCTATAATTTTTGTTTTATGTCAACATTTCCTGAAATGGTCCGTATTCGAGAAATTTGACAAAATGTGCAAAATTCTGATTTTTATGAAAATTGCTGAACTAAAAGTTGTTTGCGATATCGATTTCTATAATTTTTGTTTATACATGATTTTTCTAAAATGGTCCGTAATGGAAAAGTGCTAAATTTAAATTTTTCTGTATTTTCGTTTTCAATGAATATCTATAGAAAAATGTTTCGAGGTAGATGTATGTGTAAAATGTATATATTTAGTTTATCCTCTAAACATTTATAGAGATGCTGCAATAGGTTGTACAAAATAACCGGAAAATGCCTATAATAACTAGATAGGAAAGTCATGTGTTGGACACATCAGATTTTTCTGTTTACAATGCATAGAAATTAATATTCAATTTGGTACTATATTTTCTCAGAAACATTACGTAAACTTCCTAAATGTACTAACAATTCATTGGTGTAATGTGTAAACGCACGCACTACCCATGAGAAAATTAATTGGGTAAACGCACACACCATATACTTCGAATCCGTTGGCGGCGCGGCGTCTTAAAAAAGCCGGCTCATCTTCCAATTCATTTCGCTTCGTGTTTTGAGCTTGCTTTGCCGCGACAGTAGTCAGTCTGTTTGGGCACGTGAAATACGGTTGAGAGGCAGAGATTTTTACGTCGCCTTACGCATATTGCAATTCACACCGCAAATCGACGTGCGAGGAAAATCGTAGACTTTAGATAGATTTCGGTTTGTTTTTCGTAGTTGTTTTTATTTTTGTAAAATGGAGGAACTATGCACTGTGTCTGTAAACAATAATAATGTGGTAAATTGTGTCTGTATTGTGTGCTGTTTATTGAAAAAAGGATTTTCAAATAGAAATTTTGAAGAGAAAACGGACATTATTAATTCTAGTAGACTAAAGGATCTTATCAATTTAGAGACGAAAGTAGAAAAGTCAGCAAAGAAATTAACCAGGAATTTTCACGTAGGGTTGGTTCTATGAAAAGTATGAATGGTTAACCGGCTGCAAAACTTTGAAGAAATTGTTTTGCTGGCCTTGCCTACTTTTTAGTATAGCCGAAAAACACATTGGAACTCAGTCGGTATTACAGACTTGAATAATTTTCACAAGTGTAAAACGTAATGTAAATAGCAAATCTCATATAAGAGCTACAATTAAAGAAAAAACATTTGGGACCTATCGCATTGAACATAGTTTGGACATTTATTTAATTATTTAAGCAACAAAATTCACAATGAAAGGGTCTTATAACGATTAATAGATGTAACTTTCCTGGGAGAGCATGAACTAAGTTTTAGGGGTCACAATGAAGCAAGTGGATCCGCCAATCGAGGTAATTAATTTTTTTAAGAATGTGATTTTTTCATACACCGTTGTAAAGAGGCTTCCAAGACCTTACAAATGAAGTATCACTCAATCTCTCTTCCCTATTCAATTTTGAGGGTTTGAAGCGCCCCCTCATAGGGGGTTGCTCGTTCAAGCCTCAAATATACGTCAAAAGATGTCCCCCAAAGAAAATAATTCGACGTGTTTCGGGAAATTTTTCTAATTACTATGGGTTAAGAAATATGTCATCTGAGATGGAACACCCTGTATTATTAGATCAGTCTACAGTTCTTTCTAAAGTTCGGAGATGTAAGCAGTGGCATTTAGAATTTCTAGAATTGATTTGCAAAATATTATAAAAATCAGTGCATTTTATAAACTAAAAAGAATCTTTATTATAATTTATAAAATAATCAACAAAATGATGATCTTTTATTACACGAAATGGTTTCAGCAACATATAAAAATTCTTGTGCTGCCTCCATGTTCCAGAAAACGATAATTCCCTATATCCAATAGATGGCCAAGCAGTTGAAAAATTACTAAACTTTTTTCATCAGTTATTTATTGTCATAAGTTTTTCACCAAACTTTTGCAATTATAACCCCTTAAGAGCTTCAGTTTTCCTGCTAGAAATATATTTATTTTTTGATTTACAGTCAAACCTAAGGATGCCGATATAGTTTGATACCGCAAGGGTGAATTATTTTTATATTAGTGATTGATTTGATATACGTATTGGAATTCGTGCTGGATATTTTGACAGATATTTGATAAATGTGTTAATATAATATTTAGAAATTCGAATATATTTTTATCTCCAACCAAGGGTAGGTTTGTTTTATGATTGAACCAATTTAATGTTGAGTAGTTTTATGGTTTCAAAGGATGTATTTATTCTCATGTTATTGAAATGTGGTGAATATCATAGAGTAGGATAATGGTTATAAATGTGGAAATAAATGTTAAAATATGCTACTGATTATAAAATTGATAGGAACTAAATTCAATATGGCAGTCAGGGGCATTTTAAATTAAATTTCTTCGTACACATTTTCTGTCCAAATACCCATTACAACTCTGTGACACAGTCGTTCGTAAACATGTGACAGATGCGCATGCCGCATTACCCTATCCGACAGTAACATTTGTAGATGTTTTGAAGCCCTCTTGTATCTCTATTGTTTTTAGATCTTTTCTCATGGCGTAGTGAAGGGATTGTTATGTCATAAAGGTTTATCGTAGTACTATAGGCTGAATAAAAGGGGAGTGCATTAAGAGTGGGGATATAAAGTCACATTCCATAGGCGTACTTTGCACAATAAGTAGGTATCTATAATATAAATAAGATCACGGTCACCTCGCAGATTAAATATTAAATGAAAAAAGTGATATGATTTACAAAAATATAAATAAACCTTATGCTTCTGACAAAATTGTTGCACTTTAACAATGAACAAATTAAATTTAACCAATAAATAACAAGTAGAATTATATGTTGTTAATGGGATTAAACTTTTTTTAATCTTGTAATATGTCGACACGTTGGAGCGCCCATTTGCAATATGTCGACATTACTTAACACCAAACATTACTTACCTTTAATCAAATTAAAAAGAAATGAGCACATTGACCATATAGTTTTCTCACTCGTGAATTCGGCTTTGGGGATAATAGTTTTCTGGGAGAATGGGGCGCCAATAATTTTCTTTTTTTACTTTTAGAAAGATAGTGAGAATTATAAACTCTAGCTTTGTCAAAAGTAAATTAATAAAAACTTAAATAAAATTTAATTTAATTAAAAGAGAATTGTTGTAACCTTAAAAAAATAAGATTTAACATATATTTAACATATTTAGGAGGACTGATAATATTTTTAGACTGAAGCATTTTGATATATATTTCCTTTAATCGATTGTGATAGGATGCATTATCCAAAACAAAGATAAACTAATTAATGTAAATCTTTTTCCTCTTATTGTATGTACTTTTCTTTCTGAATATGAATAGGTATAATATAGTTTTATACATAAATATAATTGACTTTTACCAAACAAATAATCTTTCAATTTAAATAAATTTCCTATTTTTTATGGCTGAAATTGTTTTATATGTATCAAATGTCTTTGCTATATTGTCAATATTAGTAATTTCTTTAATTTCATAATTTTGGAATATCTTTAATGTCCTTTTATAAAAAAATCTGAATAAATAAATCATTTAAGATATCCTACAAGGAGATTTTGTTAAGGTCTCAATGATTCTTAATAATCTCTGTTTCGGTAATATTAAATCTCCTCCCTTTTTTCCCTCCCTTTCCTTCCTTCTTTTCGCTACTTTTTTATACACAGAAAAAAAGGTGTACTATATTCAAGATGAATGGTCTGATTTCAATGCTTTGTTGTGTTTGTATATCCGCAAGTAAAACTCGTCTCGATTTGAAATTGTAGTAATACTTGTTCAACAATAGCTAATAAGCCTTGCTTCAAGAATAAAATCAACTTGCCCTAAGTAAAATAATTCTAATTAAATGAAGAGTATCTATTGCTCAATTGCAGTATTATGTACATCTTAAATTAAATAGTCTTACACTTTTTTAAATATGCTTTATTTATATTGAATAATACCTTGTTCTTAAATCCAATGGAACTAAATTTGTTACAATAATAATATGCACTGTTCCAAGAAATGTATATCTTAACTGAAAGATTGTTACACTTTTTTTAAATATACTTTAAAGTATTCAATAATACCTTGTTCTTAAATCTAATACAACTAAATTTGTTACAATAATAATATGAACTGTTCCAAGAAATGTTATAATTGGCTTTGACATAAATATATTGACTTTCGTTGAATTATAGGATGTTCTTGCTTTTTAATAGGGTTTTCACTGGTACCTATTAACCGAAAAACATTTTTCAAAATTGGTTTTAGTTATTGTACCAAATTCCTCTGTCCTCTGAGGTGTCTTACCTATAATTAAAAAAAAAATAATTTTATAACTACAAAACCTAAAGTTTGTCATGCTAAGAGGTCGTATCTACAAACTATCTACGTAAATTGGCGGCATATGAAAATCTTTTTTATTATTAATATTGGGAAAAAAGTTATTCTTTATAAAAAGTCGAGCATGGTCTAAAACCTAAAATATCAAATTTTATCAGTCGTATAAAGAATAAAAGTACTTTACTCTCGAGTAAAACTCATATTTTTTGACAAATCTCGTATACCACTGAAAAAATTTGATATTTGATGACTGTATTCTAGGTTTTAGATAATGCAGAACTTTTTATAAAGAATAACTTTTTTCCTAAAATTAATAATAAAAAAGTTTTCCATACAAACTGTATATATTTTTTTTTCATTCAAAATAATTGTTCGTCATAGTGGAAGAGCAGGAGTGAACTCTCATTCACGACTGAACTAGTCTGTCCAATTACCTACAGTGATATATATTATGTAAAAATAAAAATCTGATACAACGTACCCATCTACTGTAGTTAATAAATGATTTATTATTATTACTAGCTTTTACCCGCGGCTTCGCTGGCATTTAGGCCGTTAAATAAGTATCAGAGATCATTACAATAGAAATGAATCAATATGATAACTATATTTTATTGCTTGGCTAGGATTATCAATTTTAAAAAATTACTACATACAATGAAGTTTCAAAAACTTAAAATATGCTTTATTGAATTATTGAAGAAATGTAAAAATATATTTCTCTTTAACAAAAATAAATAATTTTGAATTCTAACAATTTGAAAAGCTAAAATGTAGAGTATTAATCTAGAATATTTTTGTAGACTATATTATAAGTTTTTCCGTCGGGTGCAAATATGTGTAAATTCCCGGCATTAGACACTCGCGAACAGGCTATATATATAGTTGACCATGAGAAAAGCATGGCTTTGGATTGAGGTGACCGTCGGTAATACAATGCGACGATATTACAGTACTCAGGGTTAAAACTTCATTACTGGAATGCTAGATGGCGTTGAAGTAGCTAGATTTTTAAATTCCTTGACAAACAATTTATTTATCTTTCATAAAAAATATTTATTTTTTAAGTATCCTATGTTACTTCTAATACATCCAAAAATATGTGTATAAAATTTCATGATGATCGGTTAAGTAGTTTTTGCGTGAAAGCGTAACAAACAAACTTACTTTCGTATTTATAATATTAGTAGGGATTATTGATAACGGAGTTGGCTGGAATTTTTTTTATATTGTTCTGAAACCAATTTTCAAACAGGGCCATCCACTTCTTCATGGTAGTCTTTTGTTTTCTTTGACTCGAACATAAATAAACCATATGGCAAAAATCCATCGGTGCTTCCATTGTGGGTTATTATTAAACGATTTCCGTTTCCTGTTGGATTAATTCACAAGAGACCCTTTCCATAATGGCTTGTTGTTTAGTTTTGATGGAGGTATCTTGCCAAATTTTTGTTACTGTATGTCCAGCATTAACCCACGTTTCATCTGAATAAAATACCTCTTATGCTGATTCCTTTGTCCGCTATTTGCTTTAAATAATCGTGTCTCCTCGCAATGTTTTCGTCTTTCTCTGTTAAAAGACTGTTTCTGTCACGTTTTTTGTAACGAAAATTTAATTCATGTAATATTTTTTGCAGATTAAAATATTATATATTTGGAAGAGTGGGGTTAATTTTTATTTCTGAGTGTAGGAATTTCATTTCGAAACAACAAATGTACTATTTGCCTTATTACATTCTTTACCCAGTTTCAATAAAGGCTTTGTTTTTTCCTGGGGGCTTTTTCGGATGTGAGACTCACATTTAGTGGCTATTTCATCCACAGAAAGTGAAACAAAGTCTTTTCGAAGATTATTAAATACATTAAGTACGATATTTTTTTCTTCCAAAGGTAAAATTATAATATATACTATTACAGAATTCCGAATCAATTAAAATACATGAATAAATAAAGTTTCACTTATCTGTCTAAAGAAAAGGTTTATTACAGTAAAAACCATGAAAAAATTATTAAATCTAAACAAAAACTTTTATTAGGCCGATCTAGATGTATTAAAATTTTCATTTTATCTTCAAAAAAGCATTGAAGGATGAGGTATAAATAAAATGTCTACCTCTTGAACCTGTACTACGTTCTACAAATTAAATTATTGCACTCCTTTTTTCTCTAGGCTATATATATGGTGAATCGACTTTTATTATGTTATAAATGTTCAATTGTTTCATGTTATTGATTTATGGGACATTGTCAAATTAGTTGAATAAAACCTATTATTTAGAGTTAAATCTTAATTTCACTACACTAGGTAGGTAGATATCACCACAAGATGTAGCTTATTTCAGTCTAGTCTAGTCTTTGTTAATCCTGACTTACTTTAGAAACCTTTTTCTCTTTAATAAGATTAACTGCTGTGAACATGACATTTTTTCAATATTAAATATGATATACTTGCCTACCTACTCAAAAGTTTTGAACAGTTTTCAAAATAGTACAAAAACAATAAGAGAAAGATTAACGGATTGCCTAATTTAATAAAATTAAAAAAATACTGCTTTTATCGATAATTATACTCGGGTTATGTAATTAAAAGTTGGGCGCTTAACGACCTGAACTACGAAGGCTTATGTCAATAAATTATCTGATCAAATATTTGAATTAAACAAAAAATAAAATAAAACAAAAATTTAGTTACTTTTATGTTAGAATAAGTAAAAATATTGTTAACAATTTAATCGTCCAATTTATTTTACTATTATTATAAACATTACATAAATCAAAATAGAAATGATACATCTGACATATTTTACAGCTGATGCGGAAAGTATATTTTTAATCATACACGGGCGGAAAGTAGGTTCTTATCCACACGCATATGTGGTATAAAACATTTTTCATAGGACTAAATATTGCAAGATGTGTCAACTGTTCTAAGTGGTCGTAGGAAAATATTTTTTTTCTACACCCACATCAGAAACAACCCAGCGAGACGTGTAACTCAATGTATTTTTTTTGTTCGGTAAAAGTTGTTTGGGCGATTGTAACCACAACCAGTCTATGATGGCGCCACTAGTAAATAGCGGGAGAATTAAAAATGCGTTAGGGCGGGAAATTCAAACATGGATTCAGAAATAAATAGTTTTTCTATACAAATTTACAGGAGAAACAAAAACTATTGTTTCACTGTATATTAAAAAATATAAAAGCTTCCAATAACATCAAATTTTTTATCATATAAATAATCATTTTAATAAAGGAAGTTTTAATCAGTTTAATATAAGCTAGCAGTGAACATAGTTTTTATTACTCTTGTAAATTTCGCTAAAAAAACTTGAAAATTCTATTGATTATTAAATATTAAAACTTGGGAAAATAATACACCAAACTCTTTTTCTATAAATTATATTTTTGTAAGGTACAGAAAAACAAACTACAATTGCTACGTTTAGAAAGTACCTCGTATAATTTTGTGACAAATTACAAAGAGTCACAGTTGTTATATATTCATAATATATTTAAAAAATAATGTTACAAATATTTTATAAAGTATAGGGTATATCGCGATACCTTTTTGACTATCATAAGTTCCCATCCTGTAAACTGGATCAAAACCTGCTAGACCCATTCCGTAAACCCCCTGCTAACTCCTCTAAGGGTCATCAAGATCAATAGATTTATATGCCATGCCTTCTAAAAGGGAATGAAGGATGACTATTATCATTTAAACAGGACGTTGCTGAAGGCTTACCCCTGTTATGTCGTCCGTTTGTGTATCTTGTGCGTTGTGTCCCCAGTCATGTAAAAGTTTTCCTAGTCTCCTAATTTTGGACTTTCTCCAACTAGTCGTCTAATCTATTCGATCTGCTCTGCAGCAGGAGGTACTTTTCAAACATAGCAAATACTAATATTAATAATAAACACTATTTAAACATGAATACATTTTTGTAGTTTTTTTTGTCGTTGTCCCTCTTACCAGGGTATACCTATTTTCCATACTCCCTTAATTATAGATTACCTTACGATGTTTGAATGAATATATCATTTTTTTTCATGAAAAATATAATTTCGAATTTAATTCTTTTTCAATTTCATTTGAAACAATTGGTATATTACAATTTATTATCAAGGAAATCTTTTAATAAAGGTATAGCAGATCCTACTTAAACTACTGGTTGTTCTGCAGGATAAATTAACTTTTCTTGAGATTGATCTCTCTCTAAAATCCAAAACCGACCTGATGTCCCCAAATTTATTTTCCAATGCATCCCGATTTAAAATTCTGCCCTTTTGTGATTTAATTTTTTTTCTTCGTTTAAATGACTCTACAATCACCCACTAGAGTGGCTATTAGAGGTAGAGATTTTTTACTCAGCATACATTTTACTTTTCTAGTAAGTGGGAACTTTGTGCTGCCATTAAAGCTGTCCAGACATCTATCTACCTACTTAATGAACAAAAGTAGCTGTAACAATGGATCTCTGATCCAATTCACCTAAAATAATTATAGCCATTTTGTAATATATTATTAAACACACACATTATATTTTCTTAATAAATTACTAACCTCCAGAAAGAAACGTTTACAAAAACGCGAGTTTGGTTCCAGAAATTGCTTCATGCAAAAAATAATATGCGAAAATAAACATTCTCCCCCCAAAGAAAATTAATTAAGCAACAAACTCAGACTCTAAGAAATAAACGGGGCCCAAATTAAATTAATTTTAATAAAATGCACACGTTCATAACAACATTCATAAGATTGTCAGTTGTCAGTTCTAATCTATACGTCGACGTCAAAAAACCAGCAACATCAGCTACCTCTAAGATTGGTGTTAGTTTTATTGGAGAGGGATAAATATATGTAAAGATCAATGTAAAAGAGAAAGAAAGTCATATATGTAATTTAAATGGACCACCGAACAAATTTTCATATTAAGTTACACGTCTCTGTTGTCTCTGCCCACATGGATATTAGCTTATCTACGCACAGACTACAAAACGAAAAAGTATACTAAACGGATATATTTTATATCCACTCTATGTAGCGAGAACTTTGCAAAAAAATGAAATCCACCAATCACAGTTCATATTTTGATCACTCGACGACTATTATTTAGAAAATTTTAAATAAGTGACAATTCTGTCAAACTAATTGTCAGTATATTTTTTAGTTATTGAACTTTAAAATGACTTTTTTTGTGTAGAATCGATAAATATTAGCATTTCTGTTTTTATTTATACTATAATTATAAATAATTTGTTAATTTTAATAAAACTCTTGAAGTCAATTCAATTAGGAGTATTAAACAATTTTCGCATATATGCCGTGGTGAGCGTATCTACTTTCCACGCGAGAAACCCAAGTTCGAGCCTTGGCTGGGGACTTTTAAATTCATTTTTTTTTTCATTTATTTTATTTTAAGAGTCATAAATTATTTTAAAATTAGTTATTTTGTAATAATCTAAAATATTTGTTTTTATTTGTAAATTTTCGTTAGTGGGTCGTAGAAAAAATATACTGTACAACTCGAGTGGATTGTCCACATCGCACTCAGACGATTGAGCACTCCGCCCACGGCGTTGTACTTAAATTTCGTCTTCGTGCGATATGCCCATCATATCCACTCTTGTTGCACAAACTTCTATACAAGTTTTCCATTCAAGGTAATCGATAAGATTTGAAAGTGATTACGTACTTTTTTTAAATCATTAGTATAATCATCGATTAAATAATTATTGGTCATGTTATGCGCTTATCGTACAACTGAATACTGTAAATCGTGTGTCCACGCAAACGCAGCCATTGACAAAATGCTTGTACTATAATTATTAAAACAATTTCCATGTCTGATAAATTATTATAAAACAAAAGTTATTTCGATGAGTGACAAACATGGACTAGTGCACACTTAATACCTTATAGTCCATTATAATTGGAATACTAACTTTCAAACATATTATCATCTTTCGTGTATTTTGCATGTTAAATTTAATCATCAAATAGTCAACTATTCCATTAATAAGCAACTGGGGAGATAAGTTTTGTTTTTTGTCGCATTGTGGTTGGTACAGTGTTCATACATCGTTATGACAGATAACGGACTATGTATCAAACTAATTTGCAAATGGATTTCTATATGGCACATGGTCGGAACAACGTGTTATAATGCACAGTGGCACGTTTAGTTAAGTTAGGAAACCCAAAACTGTATAAAATAAAGTATTTTTAAATAATACAATTATTTTCGACCCCAGAAAATATATATGGTTAAATTTAATGCACAGCTTTTTGTTAGAATATAAAGTGCTAATATTAACAAACTACCTAAGAGCTTATCTAGAAATAATGAAAATATACCCACCCCATAACATCTTCAACGAATAAAACATCAAGTTTACAGGATGGAATCACAAGACACAATAGTGGGTGGGTATTTGTGGGTGCCCTCCTTGTGCCCTCACATGTATGTACAAGTATAAAAGGAAACTAACAAGTCGACAAATTATCACTAGATGCAACAAAAAATACGGTACTTTTCAGATAAAAGTATCCACCTTAACTAACTTTTGAAGAACTGATTATTACAAAACACAAAAAAAAATCGTCAACGTATAAAAGTAATTGATAAAAACACGGAAACAAAAATTACTAATAAATTTAAATGAAAAATAAAGGATATGCCTTCAGTAGATACGGGAAAACCAAATTCTAATCTACAAGTGTTTCTAATAATAAAATAACTTTTTTAAGTTATCTATTTTGAAATAGTACTCTGTATAATATAAATTGACTTATCTCATTAAGGTAGGGTTTCATAAAGGGGTAGAATAGTTTTCATTTACGATGGAAGGTCTTCAAACAGCATATAGGCGTTTTCGGAATCCTACTATAGATAACAAATCTAAATTACTGGGTTACCCGATGGATCACGTGGATCACTGAACTTAGTGGCGACAATTTACGAACGAGTTGGATTATTGTTCTTGTTTATCTACGTTTGTCAATCTTTGACTTTTCCCGCGTAACTGTCAATATTATAAACCCTTATTTGTTAAAGAACCATTTTAATTTGTAGTCTGACTAATAAAGTTGCAATATGGCCATAAAGAATATAAGTTGTTACATTGAATGTAGAAAAAATGTCGAAACTACTACTGGCAGACACCAGACACATGTGGATTTATTACTAATCTACTCGCACAGTGGATTACAAAATATTGATATCGATCACAAAGCTGAATCAGTAATCTACTAGTTTTCGAACACGGATAGGTTTAGTAACCATAGGTAAACGAACAATAGGATCCATATTCTTTCTGATCTGAGTAAGTTTCCGAAAACGCCTTATGGTACTTCTTAGGTCCTCAAGACGTTAACTATCATCAATACGGACACAACAATTTTCACTATTTTCGCTATATTCTTAATGCAAATGATACTACTTACTATTTTTGATCAATTTAACTGCGGCAAAACCAAAATAACCAAAGTTAATATAAAAATATTGTGTAATAATCAGAAAATAAATCTTTTTTTTATATAACCTCAATTTTCTTAAAAAACCTCTATTATTATCTATAGCCATGTTGCCAATTTTTTAAGTGCCTGTATTTATTAAATATCGAACAATCGATAACACTATCGATGGTAACGTACGGCAATTCCATAAAAATTATTAATTTATTTCGTTTCTTAAAAAACACTTTTACATTTAATTTACAACCATATCCGGCGATTTATACATTCATTTTGATTAAATTGTAGAACATATTGACTAAATATTAATACTACATCATCTCTAAAATACTTTTCTAAAACTTTTAAACTTAATTACTTTGTGTAATCCAAATGTTTTTAAAATTTTTTTTGAAATATGAAATTTATCTCATTATGCATTATCAACCAATGCCTTTAACAATTAAAGAGGATAGCTGAATTCGTTCAATTTCTGCTGAGTCAGCCGAGACGTGACGTCATCCCTGGATGCTTTCAACGGCTCAACCGGAACTCATTTAAAATATATACCCATACAATACACCTTTTTTTATTCTATTTATTTTTAAACCAAAAGGTATTTCAGATATTCAAAACATCATTTTAACTAGAGAAAAAATTACAAACATCCCAAAGTTACAGGAGTAAGTAAACTAGGTAATAAATTTGAATACTGCCGCCATGTTATCTAAAAATATTTCTCAAATAACACATATTTGAGAAATTTGATATGCTAGTTATAAGATAATTAGAAGTCGAAATTTATATACAAAGTGTACAAAAGTTAATGCAACTTTACTAATAAAATTAAATTTCCGATAGGTTCACAAAAAAGTTTTGAATAAAAGTTTTATGAATTTATTTAAGTTATCAGTATATACTGGGTTGGCTATTATTCCAAAATCAAGAAAGAATATATTTTTACGTACTGTATTAAACTTAAAATAAAACCATTAAAACTGCATTGTGCTAACTTTATTAGCTCGAATACAAATTATCCTTGCGTTATTTTGGAGTAATAGTGCGCCTAGTATATTTCTGACTTATACCGATATAACTTGAATTATTTCATAAAAATTTTATCCAAAACGCTTTTTGTAAATCTATTAGAATTAAAAAAATAAAAAATTTATGGCCGACATTTTGAAATTCACGCTCGTCCCTTTTACATTTACACCATAAGAGCACGCTATGCTCGTCCCACCGACGTCCTAACCACTGCAGAATACAGCGAGTGAAGTCAATGAAGTGTGAAAAGACCGTTGGTGGGACGAGTATAGTTCTTATGGTGTAGGATTAAAATGGGCGCGAATTTCAAAACGTCTGCCGGGCGGGCTCGCTTCGCTGGCTCCTTCCTTTAGTAGTGAGGCCGTTGTTGGGATAAATGTAACTGACTCTAATGGCGTATGTGTAAAAAGGGCGCGCCCGCTCCTTCCTCTAGTAGTAAGGCTGTTGTTGGGATGAGCGTAGCTGACTCTTATGGTGTAGGTGTGAAAAGGGCGCGCCCGGCCGACGTTTCGAAATTCGCGTTCGTGAATTTCGAAATGTCAGCCGAGCGCGCTCGCTCCGTTCGCTACTTTCTCTAGTAGTGAGGTCGTTGTTGAGAGAAGTGTAACTGACTCTTATGTTGTAGGTGTAAAAAGGGCGCGCCTGGCCCACATTTCGAAACTCGCGCGCGCGAAACTTCGAAACGTCGGCCGTTGTTGGGACAAGCGTAGCATATTATTATGGTAAAGGTGTGAAAAGGGCACCCTCGCTATTTCATCTAGTGGTAAGCCTGTTGGTAGGACGCGCACAGCTGGCTCTTATGGTGTAGGTTAGGTTCGCTTGCTCCTGCCTCTAGAGGTAAGGCCGTTGGAACGAACATAGCTGACTGTTATGGTGTAAGTGTGAAAAAGGGCGCACTTGCTTCCTCGCTCCTGCCTCTAGAGGTAAGGCCGTTGGAACGAGCATATCTGGCTGTTATGGATTAAGTGTAAAAAGGGTGCGCACTAATTTCAAAACATCGGCCAAGCGTGCTAGCTACTAAGGTAGTTGAGACGTAGTAGGACGAACGTGCTTTCACGGTGTAGGTATGTCAGGAAATGTTTATAGTTTGTTTATGAAATAAATCAAGTCATCAATGCAAGTCAGAAATATATCGGGTGCACCATTACTCAAAAATAACGAATGGATGGCTAATGGCTAATAAAGTTAGCACCTTGTAATTTTAACGGTTTTATTTTAAATTTAATTTAGTACGAAAAACTATTTAAAAAATATATTTTTTTGTAATTTATGAATACTGGTCAACCCAGTATATTTCTTAATAAGCACGAAGGTGTATTTCTTATTAACTTGATTTATTTCATGAAACTTTCATCAAAAATTTTTTTGTAAACTTATCAGGAATGTACACAATAATAAGTTAAGTTACTTTTGGTTTACTCTGTATATAAATTTCGACTTTATCATGTCAAATTTCTTAAAATAAGTTTATTAAAAAGATGTTTAGAAAACATGGCCATAGTATTTAAATTTATTACCTTCTATTTACATATTTATTTACTTCTATAATTTTCTCTCTGGTAAAATGATCTTTTGAGTATCTGAAATATCTTTTAGTTTAAAAATAAACAAAATAAAACGTAATTTAAAAATAAGGTGTATTGATGTACGTTTTAAATGGGACGGCTAAAAGTTTTCAGGTTTGACGTCACGCCGAGCCAGACTCAGTAGAAATTGAATGAATTCGGCTGTCCTCTTTAGTTGATATAGTCATTGACTTTGATTGACAATTCATTTGTCAGACTAATTAATTCTCTTGTTTAAAAGTTTAAAAACTTTTGGATAACCCAAAATAATGATTGTTTATTACTTTATAGATGGAATAATATTAATATTTAGTTAATATGTACAATTTAACCAAAAATAGATAAAAAATCGCAGGATGTGGCTGGAAATTAAAAGTTTTTTAGGAAAAGCAACGAAATAAATTATGAAAGTAGTGCTTTTTAAAGTATTTAGAAATGTTACGCCAAAAAAAGGATACTTTATGGGGTTTCCGGTGGTATATTTGAAAAGTACTAATTCCTAAAATGTAAGTATAAAAAGATTACTAAGAAAAATATATTATTATATTCCCAATAATTACCTTTTCATGCGTGATATGAGCATTGTTTTAATATGTATTCGATTCTGTCAATTATTAATCTAGATTTTGATATAAATTTTTTGATATAAATATTTATGCGTAACCTGCAATTTTTTATATTATTTTATATATACACTTAATACTATTTTCTAGTTAATTTTTTTTAAATTCGTGTGTCCGTTACGTTTACAGGCACCCAACAAATCTTTCTTTATATACTAGATAAAAAGCTCTTGTCATTCTTCATTCTTCTAATAAAAAAAAAACGACAAAAATCGAGATCTTTCTTCCAATAAAAAAAACGACGATCATTCAGATCTTTCTTCCAATAAAAAAAACGACGTAATGTTGCCTATAGCATATTTAATCTAATGGGTTTTCCAAATGGAAAAGTACCTCCCGAAGATCGTCTCTATAAATCTGAATTCGTCTTCACGACACAAAATTCAGGATGATAGACCGTCAAAAATGAAATTTGATTGACAGACACAGAACTGTCATCGCAAAGAAAGAGATACCGGTAAGAAAGACATACCGTTACAAGAGACGATAGTAGGGGTTGAAAGGGTAACTTTTTAAGTACACCTAAATGTGGCACAATATCTCCCCCTTCGAATATTAGGTGACGTATTTTTTTGTTTTTTGTAATAATCAGTTCATCAAAATAATTCCAGGAAATGAAAACGATACCACACACGCGCACACACATATACACTCAGATTTTCCAGCAAGTAGACAAGTCCAAATAAAAATCAACAGACTAAGAATAGGACACACCTGAACCACTCACTTATTCAGTAGATACTAACATTCACAAAGCGCTCAATGTAATCAGACATTTCAGGGAAACACCTACTAACCGAGTGCCCAAAATCCCAGGATGCAAGAAGAAACGTCAATCTTTTACGAATTTAAACTGCAGTAACTATATAAAACATTTCTTATAGTGTACTACTCACCAAATCACCATACCGCGCATAACTCTTAGAGGTTAATGCGGTTAAGTATTAAATAAAAAAAAATCGTCCACTAAGGTTAATAAACTGGCCCACAATATTGTGACGTAGCAGTAACGATTATTCTAGATAGAGATAAGTCACATATGTTTTTTATCACGAGCTTTTCAGCTAAAAATGGATTAGGTACTTATCTGAATCATTTATCGAAAGTGTTATATGTTGTTATATCTCAAGCGCCAGAATATTTTCAACACCTGCTCCAACAAGCGCCATGTAATAGTAGTAGTCTATTTTAATTTTGAACATTTATCTGCTATATTTTTAGATTTATTTTTTTTTAAACATACACGGGCTGTGTACATGTACAATTATTTTGATCCATATTTTATTTTTATACGTATAAGAGGGACATAGGGATAGATAATATTCAAAAACCGATATTTTCAAAAAACCATCAAATATTTAAAATGTTTTCTGTTATTGTGGCTTTGGTCTGATGCTAATTTTATTTGGCAGTATGGTTGCACATGATATATATTTTTTCATTTTGCCTGTATTATTTACTAAAATATTATTTTTGACGTTGACAGATTGATTGAACATTACTGAGTTATCAGATACAGATCAGTAGATAAAAAAAATGAAATACTCTTTAACAAGGATGCTTGTAATAAAGCTGATAATGTTCCTCGCAATAATATTTTAAAATACAGGGATCGCACTGTTTATTTATTTTGATTAAGAATATTAGTTAACCGAAAGGGAAATTTTATCTATACCCTCAGTTGACTAAGACACTTCCCTTTATCTTATGTTCCTTATGTCACAATACCTTTCTACTTTCTATAATAAAGACTCGATAAACAAAACAACTCTCTGACAGCACAAAACTATAACTTCGGACATGTCTATTTTGTACACTGGAGGGTCGAATACTGTCGCTCTTTCCCAAAACGTCTATACACTTGAATTCAATAGGATGGAATTGGAGAGAGTGATCAAATTTGAAACTCATTTTTCCCTTGACAGTTTTACAGAAACAATGCCGTTCCACATGTGGATCTCGGTAATATTCTGTCCTCTGTTCTCATAATATCGATCTCGACTCTGCGGCAAACTCGACCCGGCATATTTGAATTGTCTCCAGAATTAAATGGTCTCAAACAGATACATACAACTGGCTTCGAGTTCGAATCAACTGTGAAAAGGAAACTATATGTGCAAGGAAAATTCACGGTTTGATTAGAATTTTAGTGAATGGGGACATTGTTTGAGTTATGAATTGTTTGTATCTTCCAAAGATTATATTTAATGTCAAAATTATAGATGTAATTAATTAAACACCAGCGAACCAACAAAATTATAACAATGGTTAAATTGAATTGTTTAGACATTAAAGAACCATCTCCTATACAAGGTGTCTCCAGATAGACATAGCCTGTATTCTTTGAAACATTAATCTTTTAAGGAAAAGTAATCACTTATTGGTTTTGCAAACTCCTTATCAACTAGTGGTTTGCTGTTTTAATGATAGAGGGTGATATTTTCCTGGTTTTCCTCCGCTTAACTTCATCCGCGGCTAGTTTTCGCCATACAGGATGATATTATATGTTCATAAGTTGATATTTCTATTTCTAAAAAAAATTGCCCTTAAATCTGTAACTGACACATATATACGTATTTAGTTAGTTGTAGGATTTGATGGGCGACACGTTAAAAAAATGATGAAACCATTTAAAGCATTTATTTTAAGTACCTAACCCTGTATACATTGTAAAAATAATATAAAGCTGTTTAGTCAAATTCCCTACATTGTACAAAAATAAAATTAAATTCTTTCACGATTTCATCACATTAAATCGTATGTGTTCCGTCCTAAGGCAAACAAACTGTAGCGTACTATTCTGAATTAACAGAACATGCTCAGTAATTCCAAAAAAGTGGCAACCATCTTTTTGTTTGGACTTTCAAATGTTTGTAAAATAGTGTTAATTGCTTTCACACCAATTGCTTGATTGTTTCTGACAGTAATGTGCCGGTCCTCTTCAATCATGTTCCGAAAGATAAATATTTTTATTATAACTGCTATTTTTGGCTTAGGAGCTCGAAAACTGTAATTTAAGGAAAGTCGACCACATTAAAATTCATTGTACTACTGTTTTACGGTAGCGCAGAAACACAACTTTTCACCAAGCATTTGATTGCTTTCCTCAAAACATTATTTACGATTTAAGCCACGCTTGAAACTAAAAATTGCTCCTTGTTTATTTCCATAAGTTATTGGCGAAAGAATTATTTTAAACTTATGTAACTAAGAAATAATCAGATTTAATTCACATCTTTCACTAACTAAACTTCTAAGTAACTAGATGTGAAATATCAGATAAAATTTTGTTGCCAAAATATCGTCGCTTACTAAATAGCCCCATCGAAAAGTGATTAGCCCTCGTATTTAACATACCAGAGGCACGCAGCCGTATTTAATTTGACGAAATTATATTCCTAAGTGCCTCAATTACTGCTGTCAAAGCTTCTTCCAGTTAGCTCTTTTGATACATAAACAGAAGAAATCTTTCAATATTCGCATCGCAAGATTTTGCTCTTCCACAGTGACGTCCGTTGGCTATTCAAGCAATAGTGGAACATGATGTTTGTGAACATCAAGCAAACATTTTGTGAACAATTGCTTTTATTATATTGTAATCAATAAAATGGCTTAATCAGTTAATTTTCCTTATTGTAGGAAGGTATCTAGCTGCACGAAATATTCTATTGATTGTTCTCGATATTCCTAAATCTCTAAATAGTGTAAAAGAAAGTGCTGTATGCATCTGTCTCTCTGCTTACTTTTTCTAAACTACGCAACGGATTTTAACATGGTTTTCACTAATAGAAAGAGCGCTATACGAGGAAAGTTCTAGTATTTAATTCGTAAATATTTTTTACAAAATGGCTTAACTATTACTATGGCTAAATTTTAAGAGATACACCAGAACAATATACTAGAAAATTGTAGGTCTTAAAAAGGCCTACAGAAAAGTCCCTAATAATAATAATGTTATTAAAATTGTTAACTGAAGGACATATTTTAATTTCATTATTATCAAATTCCTCACACATTTCTAAAATCTACAAGTTTCACTACAGTTCACCCCCTCCCAGCCGATGGGAAGAAACCCTTATTTCTTCTGTAATGAAGATTTAAAAAGAAAAAGAAATTACGTCGCAGATAACAAATTCTAAAAATTAAATTTGTTCCAATTTCCTTATTATTTATTTTATTATTCTCTACTCCTGTTTTCCTGGTTACGTAAAGCGCTGTTGCCGGTTCATAAGAAAATTTGTCAGAATTTTAATTAAAGATAATTATCTATAAATTCATTCTAAAAAACTATTTTTATGGCAATAACACAATAGCACGAATACATTAATATGCTAGGAATTTCGAATAACTGCTAAAGATTACTAATCACTAGTCAATTAAGCACAAAATTAGCGGCAATTTGTTAACATTAACCAATTATTCTTGGAAAATTGTAATTTATGTATCAATCGATTTTTTGTCGTGCAAACGACCTATTTTATTATCGTAAAAATAGTTTTCACCTTAATTTGTAAAAAAGTTATAATTCAAGTAAAATATCCTTCCTTAGAAATTGTTGTTAGAAATTAAAATACTGTTACTTACGACTAGTGATAAATTGCATTTTACGATTCAGATTTCCGGACTTAAAGTGCGTTTATACAACTCGCGTGTGATAAAGTTAACAATTTTGTAATAGTTAGGTATTTGCATACTGAATGAATTTAATTTAAGTAACTAAATATAGACCAAGTGGCGGTTGTAGTTGATTTACTACAACATGACGTACGTACTAGAATGATTATTGTGAAAATGTACCAGCACAAACAAGAAGAAAAATCGTTCTGGTTAAAATTTAGTGGCTGACTTTTGTAAAAACGAGTGTTATAAATGACGTAACAATAGTCTACTATACAGGAGTTTTGAAGATTCGAGCATGTATCTCTTCCCTTCCTTTTTTTTATACATATTAATCACTCTGAAAACAAAAATGTATCAACCATCTTTAAAGTCTATTAAATGTCTTATGTAATCTAATATTAAAAATGATTGTGCTAGTAGGGCAATATTGCCCTTTTTTGTTAAATATCCCTGCGCCAAACCTTAATTTTGTTCTTGTTATATATCTATTCCCCTTTAAAACGCTACAAGTGAGTTTTCAGTAAAAACAAACTGCACTAGTCTGAAAATTGTAATCGACTAAATTGAATTTATGTTAAAACTAAAATACATGAATTTCAAGAAAACATGCAAAGAGTTTTATGATTGCATTATCCCTAATTGGAATGTACTGAATTCTGCTGAAAGCGTATTCATTTATAAATGAAAATATAAATTGCATTAAGGAAAGTAGTTAATTTGTTTTGTTGTTTTTTAATAATTAAAATAGAAATCAATACTAAGAAAATTGGATTAAAATATACTTTGATCTTTTATTTATTGATTTATAAAAATTTTGAAACCTTTATTGTTCTTCCCCATTTTAATTATTAATATCAGATCATCGCGCTCAATTTATAATAGTTCAATATTCATTTTGAACGAATCAACTTTCACACGTAGCTTGACAGTTACACATAAACAATTATTTCAAAATAGACTTAAACACACACATTAAAAACTGAAAGAAATTAATATTTAATGTACATATTAAAATTATTACTTTATCAGAATACCCCTTTGCTTTTATTTAAATAAACATTTTCCTTTAAAAAGAATATAATCGAATAAACCAAAAGTTCTTAGAGAAACAGTGGCGGCTGGTATTAATTTAAAATGGGTGTTCAATTGTTTCCAATAATTTTAGCAAAGTTCGGTTTAAAACTTTGTACATAGCACTAATATCGCTGTTGTTTTCAAGTGTAGTTATTATCACTATCATATTGTTTACAAACACTACAACTATTAACTAACTTGCTGTACTCTAGTGATATAGAATCGATTTATCAAAAGTAATCGATTATTCCAAAATAATCGATTAATCAAAAAGAATAGATTATTTTAAATGATCGATTATTTATTTTGATAATCGTCCAACCCTAGTTATAACCTAACGTTTTTAGCAATCATTTTTAGCAACACAATTATTTAAATAGTAAGTTTTATTTGCGTAATTGGATTTTTTTGTTAATTCATAGAAATCTACAAAATTTTACAAAAAAAAATCTACTTAAACTAGCTTAAAAGCTGAAATCTACCAAAAAATTAGAAATCTACTAAATATGGCAACGTTGGATCAAAGTCAGAGTGACCCATATTAGGGAAGTGTGGCGAGTATGGACACAAACATATGATTTACATTGAAGAAAAAAGAATTATTACGGTGTTTTGTTATGTTAAAAGTGAATATTTTAGTTAATATAATATTTGTTTTGTTTTTAATGCATTGAAAACCATCTATAAACATTATTACTTTTAGTAAGCTCTTTATATTTTGAGATTATTTTTAAATATTTATCAGAATATACATTGATTTTTGTATAACAATATTATTATAACCGCTTCTCAGTTTTTTATTGCTAATTTAATAATTTTCACAATTTGTCACATAATTCAAATAAAATATATTTTTTTAAATATCTTTTATTGGCAAATGAAACAAGTGAACTAAAATGTTTAATTTATAAGATCAGTCCCACATAATAGGTACAATTAAATAATGATTAGGTAAAACTTTTGAAACTTATTTAATAGGTATGACTGAGTGAACAGGAGCCCACTGCTTAAATCAGGGCCTACCGGTGTTTGGACCGGAAGACCGACGCGCGACGGTCCAATCCGATCTGGCTACATAAGTCTGACACTGTCAGTACCATAGATTTATAACCAAGACAGATAGGATTATTTACAAAATTTTTGAAGAATGAACGGTGGTGTCCGCGGTAGAAACTCAATAATCGGATTGAACATTGATGCCAAGTTTACGTGCTTTTAACTATAGATATATATAACCAATACAGATTACACAATTTCTGAAGTCAACGCGGATGATCCTCGACAGAAATGCAATATTTGGATAAAATTAAAATATTGATGCCAAGTTTGCGATGTTTTTAACTGTAGTAATGTTATTGCGTTTGCTTGAATTACTGTTAGGTCTTTAAATTGTCAAAAAAAAAATAATGTCTGACAACAGCGGAAGTAGAGTAGACCCCAATTGTGGAGGGTCGTATATTGTTTCATTCATAAAAATTCCTTCGATACAGTACTAGTCCAGGAGCCAGTGAATTTTTTCGTACTTGTTTTCCCGGTCCGTGTATATTTAAATAATCTATTCCCGGTGAACTGTATATTTAAAATGGAACGCCAATCTATTAACAAAAGTAAGCCAGATTGAATTCGCGCATTACGTTGGTGACAGTCATTCCAATATGGCCGTTCTTTGCTTTTTTAAGGAATTGTAAGTTATAAATTATCTGTCATTTATTTTTTAAATTATCAATTATCTTAGGACCGATTCCACCGTTGTATTAAACGAAGTTTAAAATGACATTTTTACATTAACAATGTCCTTTTAATCTCCGTTTAACACAACGGTGGAATCTGCCCTTAATAGACTATAGTGGTAACTCTATAACGAATATCTTAAAATTTAATGGACGTTAAAAATATAAAAAATATAACGTATGTTAAATATCGAAAATAATTCTATAAATTCATGTTAAATATTAATTTGTCATCATAATTAACATATATTAATTCCTTCTATTCTATAAGCAGAAATATGTTAAAAATTTCATAAATGTGTTAATTTTATGCGTTAAATTTTGGAAATTAACAGGTACTTATTAGTAGGCTTTAAAACTTTATATTAAAAATTATGACTTATATGCAATTTAACCACATTTGTTATTTGAACCGTTAAAATTTCCCAAACTCTCTTTAAAAAACACATTTTATTTGCAGCCTGTATAAACTTTTGTAGTTAGTAATTGATGTCATTAAAAGCCACTTTATGTTATGTTATTTTGAGAATGGGGTGTTAATACACTGCGACCTAAAAGATCTATTGTGCCCCCTTCTGTCTCCACTGCACTAAGGAAATGTCTCAATGCCTATAGCGACCCTACCAATCCTATTTTTTCAAGGAAGTGTAGGATTTGAAGTGGCTTCAAGTTGGGTAAATCTCCCTCTTCTATTTGATATCCTCCTAGATATAGTGCCCTTGGATTCTGGAGTGCTGCACATTCAGTTAGGATGTGAATGGAGGTTTCGTCCTCCTCCTCACAGAATCTGCACTATTAGAAGGTTACTGTGGTTAGTCATGGGTTATTTATAAAAAATATGTGGCCTACCAAATAGTTTATGTAGATTCGGCCGCTACTTTTTTTTTAATATTTTTGTGAATAAACAGACACAGATACAAAAAAATATGACAAAAGAAGTAACATTCATTCGACAGATCTTAAAATTTAACCATACTTTTATTGTACATTTGAACTACTTTTAACGTGTGTTTATTTTGTTAAAAATTTTACGCATGCGTAAATTTTTATTTTTACAGACACTATTTTTTAAAATAATAAAATTTAACGCCTTTTAAAAATAAACTTATTGAATTAGGGTCGACATTGTTAATGTAAAAATGTCATTTTAAACTTCGTTTAACACAACGGTGGAATCGGTCCTAAACGGACTAAATACTGGGAAGTTCGATCAAAGCATAATTCTGCGAAATGTCTTGAACACAGAGCACTGTATCGTTGTACTATATACCTGTTTATTAGTTTATGGTATGTTCTTATCTTATAGTTTATCTTATCTTATAGTTATAGTATGTTCTAACTCGTATCCATTCAGTTATTTACATTTTGTTATTGTCAAAGTTTAATGTTAAATAAAATCTAAAAGTTCAAGGTTTATTACAATCGTGTAGGTTCCCAATTTTCTCTATTCACAAATTTAATCCATTGTCTCCGCCTTTCTGAATTTTTAGGAAATCTATAAAAAAAATCCGATTAAATAAAATTTAACAAAATTCCAAAAAAAAACTGATAAAAAAGTACAATAATGATTAATATTTCAATTTCCCAGATACCGCCCTTCACATTGTTTACTGTGTTGTATACTTACTTGTGGAAAGTTATTCCCGATAATTTCTTCTTATTAACATCAGTTCTGTTGCTACTACTTCGTTGAGCACAAGAGACCATTGTTTAACTTTTTATTTGTGTAATATTTTAGTTAGCAAACGACATAAAAATAAAATAAAGGTCGATTTAAATCCAAATTACCTGTTTGATGGATTTGTCAATCTAATAAGGCGGAAGTGAACCCGTCTTAGACCACGTGACAGCGTCTCCCTACCTTCTACCTCCATGTCAGTACCCCTAGCATTTGTAGATAGGGCATATTTCTATAACTTCAAATTCATTAGGGGACACCTACAAAATAAAACAATTATTCATATAAAATTGTACTACGGTCGAGAAATTATCCTTGTTCAAATTAAACAGATATAATGAAGTGGAGGCGACACTGAGTTGAATTTTGATTAATTTGAAGTTAATAATTTTATATTTGAAGATTGACGTAATGAAAATGTTTTTATATCATTTAAATCACTTTATTAAAAAATGGCATTTGTTCTCAACAAAACTGACAGCTTCACTATCTCGAGTTTGATACATGACGTAACAGTAATGCAAAAGTACGGACACTTTTAGTATCATCATAGCATCTCCTCTTTATTCTATATCATTGATTGGAAAGATTCGTGACTTTGTGACGTCATGTTTTGAATATGTGCGATGCACAAAATAGCGTAGTTTGTTTCACCTGGTTTCATGAATCTGTTGTTCTCTCTTTTTAACTACATGCATTTGTAGAAACAACTGGTCACTCTGGTGCTCATCAGCATTGTGAATTGACAGAAACGCGATGAGCTAGAGCGCAGTGGCGTACCAAAAAAAAAATAGAGATTAACATGTATGAAAATATTAAAAACATTAAAATTGAATTTTTGTTTTTATGTTATTTTAAAATAATGTATTTTTATGAAATTTAACTGGGTGTTCACTGCACAAATGAAAAGTAGTCTGACAACCCTTAAAATAATTAGTGAGGCTTTTAACTTAGAACTGGAGAAAATGATTAGCTATGTTTTTGTGTGTCATCTGTATCAGCTGCTATGGTTATTAGCCTCGTGTTCTGTATAGGCTTTGTTACTGATTCCAGCGCCACTTTAGGAACATCACTGTTAATTAGAATAGTAATTGGTCAAGTGAGGAATCTTACATATGCATTAGAATTAATATTTAATTTATTAAAAAAGTGATACTATGTCGCTTGAGACAGAAAGTTGCCCGTGCTTCGCTAAACGTCGCGCGGTCAATTTGTCGAAAGCGGCAACGAACTTTTCGCTCAAAATGCACACAATATTTTTTCTACTATCGCATTATTTTAAGAAATATTTTAAGAAATCTGAAAATTTGTCGTAAGAGTGTATAATGTAATACCTCAATCATGAAAAAAGCAGTTGATATTCAAAGTCAATGTTAACTTGGATAATAAAATGAAAAAACATTTAACTACGTACAGATAACTTGAATATCATTTATTAAAAAAATATATATTATACCTACTTAAAATTAGGCAAGCAACAAAACTGTCAATTTTTTCGCGTGGCGAGCGACAAAGTTGTCACTTAATGCTGGTTAGTAGGTAGTTTATGTTATACAGACGAAAAGTTTTCGTCCGTGTTTCATGCACTAACACTGCTTAACACTAATTTTCGGTCGCGTGACAATATTTTTTTAAGATATACACTTCGATGTAAACTTATTATTTATTTTATTTAAAAAAGTGATTAACAAATACTAAAACTAGATAATGGTTACAACTGCACAAACTAACCAAATACATTATTTTTGAGTATTTCTGTTAAATATACATTTTTGCTGCTTCCAAAATTTCTTCTGGAATTTCATTTTCTATGTCACATAATTCAAAATCTGAATCCATATTTTTAAATTTGCGAAAAAAAGTTTGACATAAACAAGAAACTAAAAATCAACGAATTGTCACTTGGCAATAAATCGGAACGTTGTTACCATAGTAACAAAATCAAGGCACACTGTATTATCACAGCGTATTATCAAACAGTGATAGGAAACCGATCTTGATCGGTAAAACGTTACTTTCTCTACGAAAAATGGTTCAGAAAGTGTATACTTTCTTGTCGGTCTTTAAAAAAAGTACTTTTCAACAGTTCATTTGCAGTATGTATAAAAGTTCTTCTTTTAGATTATGTTTTTTGTCCAAAAAACGACGTTTTATGACATATTCGAATAAAAACTATATTTTGCACACAAAAAATAAAAGAACCGTTGGAAACTTATAAATCGTAAAAAAGGTATTCAAAGATTCACAGTCAAGCAGATTAAAAGGTACCCCCTACAAGGAATAAAATATAAGAAGAATCTCCATTTACAAGAACAAATATTTTATAAAAATGCAACAAATTCTACTATACTTTATTTTTACTAAATCAGTTCTTTGTTATTCGTTTTTTTTTTAATCATATTATAAACCCATAATAAAAATGTCCTTACGAAAATAATTGATTCGACAGATGGTTTAGAATTGATTTATTAGTAATTTTAATTCTGGATGGTTTCACTTTCAAATATATCATTTGAATTCCCATTTTCTAATGAAAAATGCTACCCTTGTTTGCTGTTTTGGCGGATTGTCTGTGGAAGAAGTGACAAATAAAGTTCATACTTTATTATCTGTCTGTCTTCTTTATAAAAATTACCTCAGCAACAAGCTGTGAAAATAGACCAAGAAAACACTTTTTCGTCTTTGCTGAATATTTGTCAGAGAAGCAGTTGTTTATATATATTTTTAAATAGACGTAAATTTACAACAAAACTATCTATGAACTGTCGTGTGTAAATATGGTCATTAAATTAATAAAGAATTGATTTTTATTGGAATTCTTTTAATTTAATTTTTAATATTATCAAGTAAACTCTGCAGGCTTAGAGTTTTTGATTTGGATTGTCCTTTATGTTTTTATTTTAATCTTCGATACAATCAATTTTCTGTTTCATTGAATCTATTGTTCATTTTAATTTAGTAATATGTAGTCACTTAAAAAAATATAATTTAGAACCTATTATTTCGATCAAGATAATTTAGGCTTAATTTTTTTGAATATGCCACAAATAAATTGGGATAATGCATTATTAATGTATGTTTGTTTGTATTTACTTGGGGCGATCTACTGTCGTACAAAGCTTATCTTTTTATACATCTTTTTTAATTACGAATTACTATGTTATTATTTTATTAGCTTTTTTACTTAAAGTGTATAAAGTTAGATACAAATGTATTTATTTATAATTATACACGGATAATACCCATTTAAAGTTTTACAATATATGAAAATTAAGTTATACAAAAAAATATATTATGTATATAGTACATACAGTGTGTCCGTAAAGTATGGAACAAATTCATTTTTAGCTAAACAGACCATTTTAAGAAATAATCCTGAAACACGTCGATTTTTGATTTTAATTTACCGTATTTTAAAATAATAATCTAATATACAGGGTGAATTATTTTCGAGTAATGACGTCACCGTCATTTTTTTTAAATGGAACACCCCCATTTTGTCTCAATTTTCGGATTACTCTAGCTGAGCTGATTCCAAAAATGTATCACATGTTGATTCCAATTGGTACAGGGTAGACTTGTGTTCTAGCACACAGAATATGAAAGAAATTATTTCTTATCAATTTTGAAAAAACATAGTCGTCTAGTTTTTTATGAAATGTCATTATTTGTTTAGTAATTTATTGATGTTTAGTGACAGTTTAGTACTACAATATTTTTGGTATTCGTGAATGTTTTAATTATTGCTTAGATTTAATTTGAATTAGAAATAGAATTAAGTGTAAAACAAAAAATTGAAATACTTATGATGATTGGGTATGGAGACAGATCGCGAACTCAGATGGATGTGTGCAATTTGTTTAATGATAAATATCCAGAAAGACCTATAACGCGTTCAACAGTCAGTAAGATTGAAAATAAATTTCAAGAAACTGGTACGGTTGAAAATGTACGCTTAGTTTTGAAAAAGACGCGCACACTTCTGTGCGTAAAGTTAGTCGCGATATTGGTGTTAGCAAAACAACGGTACACAAACTATTAAAGCTTGAAAAATGGCATCCTTATAAAATCAAATTAGTGCAGGAATTAAACGAAGATGATCCCGATAGAAGAATCCAATTTTGCGAAAAAATGACGGATAAATGTCACCGAGACCCTCTCTTGATACAAAACAATATTTTTTCTGATGAGGCCACTTTCACGTTAAATGGCGAGGTTAACCGTCAGAATTGTAGATACTGGGCAAAAGAAAACCCCCACTGGATACGTGAGCATCATACACAATACCCGCAAAAGGTAAATGTATGGGCTGGAATTGTAAAAAATAGAATCATCGGACCCTACTTTATCGAAGGTAATTTAAACGGGGCAACGTACCTTGAGTTTTTAAGGGGGTATCTCGTACCTACTTTACGTAATTTCTTTCCCAGCAGACGTAATCCGGGAGGTTCTGATGAAAGTTTATGGTTTCAACAGGATGGTGCACCTCCACATTATGCTGTAGATGTTAGAAGGTACCTAGATGAAATTTTTCCGAACAGGTGGATTGGTAGACGTGGACCTATCGATTGGCCAGCGAGGTCACCAGATTTCAATCCTTTGAATTATTTTATGTAGGGCCATCTGAAGAATGTTGTGTATCAAACGAAACCAGCAAATATTTAAGAATTAAAAGAGAGAATTCGGACAATAATAAACAATATTTCTCAAGATACAATAAACAAGGTTCAACAAGAATTTGTTCACCGTTTGGGTTACTGTCAAATACAGCAAGGGCTGCAGTTCGAACATTTATAAAGTCATGTATTTCATCATATTCTGTCCGCTAGACAATAAGTATTTTTGATAATATTGTTAATTTAACTAATAGAGAATGTTACGTGTTACTTTATGAGCACACACAAAACTATTGTATTTTTGCCCACCCTGTACCAATTGGAATTAACATGTGATACATTTTTGGAATCAGCTCAGCTAGAGTAATCCGAAAATTGAGACAAAATGGGGGTGTTCCATTTAAAAAAAATGACGGTGACGTCATTACTCGAAAGTAATTCACCCTGTATATTAGATTATTATTTTAAAATACGGTAAATTAAAATCAAAAATCGACGTGTTTTAGGATTATTTCTTAAAATGGTCTGTTTAGCTAAAAATGAATTTGTTCCATACTTTACGGACACACTATATACAATAGTAGTAATATTTATGCTGACTGCACTTTACATTTAATGGAATATAGGGAAAGAAATCCGCAGAATTTTTGTTTCCATTTTCCATTAACTGGCAAATTGGAGAGAATCTTACATAATTAGTTTTGAGGAAAGGGATGGCAAATAATTCTGTGTTTCTCAAATTACAGGGTGGTACTCGAAAAGAAATCATAGACAGTAATTCAGGACATTTGATGAAATTATTAAGGGTCTTATATAAGAACTATATATCCATTGCATATCTTCGTTTGCCCAATTCTTGAATTTGCATACGTTGTCTTATTTGTAAAGCTGAAAAATATTCTGATGGGATATGTAATTTAGAAGAAATATTTTTCAAAAATCGATTTTGCACTAAGGCCGTTATATGGTTTTGATACGTTGGACACCAAACAACTGCTGCATATTCAAGAATTGGTCGAAAAGTATTCAAGTTATTGAATTCGTTTGTATGCCTACGAATAAATCCTATCATTTTAAATCCTCTATTTTGAATATATTCTTACTATCAACGATCATCCCAAGATCTCGTATACTAACTACTTTTTCTAAAGGAATTCCTGCAATATTTAAATGTGGATATAGAGCTTGAGTTGTTTCAAGTCTAGAAAACACCAGGTATTTACACTTGTTGATATTAAGAGATAATTGATTGACCTGACACCAATCATGTAATTTATCGAGATTATTTTGAACTTTAAGAAAATTTTGGAGATTGCTAACAGCAGAATAGAGTCTAAGGTCGTTTGTAAATAGTAAAAATTTACAATTAACAAATACTTTGGCAATATCATTGTTGAATATATTAAATAACAAAGGACCCAAATGGCTTCCTTGAGGTACGCCAGAGGAAACTTGAATTTGTTTAGACGTACTCCCATTTATTTTTACTATTTGCGACCTATTTGTTAAATATGACGACAACCATTCCAACAATTTTCCATGGATTCCAACTGCTCGTAGTTTATACATAAAATTACATGATTGAAAAAATCAGTATATACTACAATTTTATGTTTAGTTTCTAAGGTCTTTAACACGTCCTGTACAAAAAGAAGCAAATTAGTAGATGTTGATCTTCCTTGGCAGAACCCATGTTGCTGAGGAATGATAATTTGTGCTACTTTACTATTAATTTTGTTGTAAATAATATGTTCAAATAATTTAGGTATTGAACTCGTTATGCTGATAGGTCTATAATTTTTTATACTATTCTTGGCGCCACTTTTGTGCACTGGTGTAATAAAGCTACATTTCCAAGATGACGGATAGATGCCAGTTTGTACCGATATGTTAAAAAGTTCATTGAGGAAAATCTACATTTTTTTCAGCAGTATTGGAGGGACATTGTCTGGTCCTGGAGATTTTCTGATATCTAGAGTTCTCAATTTATCCAAGACATCGATTAATGTTATATTACAATCGGTAATAGATATTGTTTTTAAGTACATAAAAGTAGGTATATTTAAGAGCGATATCCATGGTTAGAAACAGGCTTAAAACGACTTCAAGGTTCTCTTTCTCAGTTTTAAATATTTTTTTATAAAATTTGGTATACCTACTAAGCAAATGATAGAGAACTCCGCTGTAGAGCCCGAATTCAGAAAAACTAATTTTTTAATTATTTCTATACAAATTATGAAAATTATTGCAAAAAGGAGTCTTTACCGGGAATTGTTATATAAAAATCAGCTAATTCTTTCTAATACACTTTTTTGTCCAAAGCGTATATTTTTTGAAAACCTTGAATTAGGAAATCTGAGAAAATCTGTCAAGATTCCAATCCATATTAATTGATTTGGCAACAAGGCGGCGGACGTTGGCGGTGCATGCAGTACCGGAAAATTGGGATAAAAATAAAATAATAAGAAACTTTATTCTTTTTGGTTCAAGTGTAGGTGTTTTTGTTTCGTATTTAGTCAATGTGTTTATATGAACTTTTATGTGTAAGCTGAGTTATAATAATTTGTGATAAAAATGGGAAAACTTTCGGAAATGCCGAAAATTATATTTCCGTTTCGACGGAAATCTATAAAATATCGTGCTAGATTACTTAGAAAAAGACAAACATTAGCACCCCTTCTAAGCATTAAAGTTAAAATATATGGGAAATTAATATACTAAGTATTGAATAAAAAAAAACCTTTAGCTTTAAAGCAATATTTACAAATTTAAAGCGGATATCCAATAAATGAGGTTTATTTGTGGATTCTGAATATGGTTTTTAGGTTCCGACGGTTTATTAGGAACAGACAGTATTATCGAAATTAAATATCTTGCCACTGCTTCAAAACTGACTCCGAAAAAAGCAATGGTTGACAACATAATAAAATTTGCAATTATTAATGATAATGCGAAAATGCAATAATTGTTCAGGGGCAACTTAACGTAACTAAACGAAATATTTTTTTTTATTTATTTTAATACCTTTAAGTATGTTAGTAGAAAAAATAAAAAAGATGATAGATTTTGGTGTATATTCAAAACAAACTAAAGCAATTTTATTTAGATTGTATACTACCCGAGATCTTAGATCCACGTTTCACTAGAGGTTTAGATATTAGAAATTTGAGTAGAAATCCGAGTAGAAATCCGACCAATAGTCAATAAAAATGATTATTTTTATTCCTTCTTTTACTAATAATAAATCATTTTACTCAATGTTATTTTTAAATATTTTTAGTACTAGAAAACAATTTTTTCTACACCCAAATGGATAGCGTATCTACGTACAGACTACAAAACGAAAAAATATGCTATTGCGTAAAATGAGTTATACTTGTGTAGAATCGATAAATAATAGCATTTCTAGTTTTATTTGATCTATATTTAGAAATAAATAATTATAAATTTTAATTAAACTATATGAAATCAATTCAATTTATATTCACTCATGTTACACAAACTACTATTTTCTACATCCACATGGATATGCTTTTTTCTATACCCACATGAATATTAGCTAATCTACGCACATACTACAAAACAAAAAAGTATTCCATTGCGTTCAACTGAACGAATATATTTCATATTCATTCTACCTAAGTAAGAACACTGCAAAACAGTTAAATCCACCAATCAGATTATATATTGGTCACCCGGCTACTATTATTTTTTAAATTTTATGTAGTCAAACTAACTGTCAGTATATTTTTGAATTATTGAGATTAAATATACGTAAAAATGAATATTTCTTATGTATAATCGATAAGTAATAGAATTTCTATTTTTATTTCGTCCAAATTTATAAACAAATCTTAAATTTTAATCAAACTATATAAAACTAATTTAATTACAAGTATTAGAACTATAATGGCAAGTGTGGCGACGGCACGGAATTTGTCTCCAAGCGAGAGACCCGAGTTCCAATCATGGCTGGGGACTAATTAAATTAAATCTTTTTGTATGTTTATTTTATTTTATAAATTATTAAAAGTCATACATTATTTTAAAATTATTTATTTTGTCTTAATAAATTACTTTTTTAAATTTGTAGAATTTCGTTAGGGTGTCGTAGAAAAAATATACTGTACAACTCGAGTGGATTGTCTGTATCGCACTCAGACGATTAAGCACTCCGTCTACGGCGTCGTTCTGAAACTTCGTCTTCGTGCGATATGGCCATCATATCCAGTTTTGTTGCACAAACTACTATTCACGCACAGACTACAAAACGAAAAAATATACTATTGCGTTCAACTCAACGAATATATTTCATATCCATTCTGGGTAGTGAGAACACTGCAAAAAAATGAAATCCACCAATCACAGTTTATATATTGGACACCCAACAACTATTATTTTTAAAATTTTAAATAAGTGACAATTCTGTCAAACTAATTGTCAGTATATTTTTTAGGAATTGAGATTAAATATACATTAAAATGAGTTATTTTTGCGTAGGATTCATAAATAATTTTAATTTAGACCACAATTTAAAAAATCCTAAATTTGAATTAAACTACCTATATGAAACTAATTTAATTACTACTTTTAGAACTAAAATTTTAAATGTGGAGGTGAAAATGATGATACGGCATCTGTCTTTCACGCGAGAGGTCCGAGTTCAAATCTGGGCTGGGGACTAATTAAATGAAATATTTTTTCATGTTTATTTTATTTTACAAATTAGTAAAGTCATAAATTATTTTAAAATTAATTATTATGTCTTTTCCTAAAATAATACTTTAAATTTGTAGATTTTCGTTAGTGGGTCGTAGAAAAAAACATACTGTACAACTCCAGTGGATTGTCGACTGTTGTTGCACAAACTAGTATCAAATGGGTTATTATTTAAAAAAAGTATTTTTATACAGGGTATTTGTAAATAAGTACGAACGATTTTTGCAAATTGTTATCAAAGTTATTTTGTTAAAAAAAGTTCCTATAAAAGTAGGTCGAAATATGCTTCGTTTCCGAGATACAGAATGTTTAAATTTTAATTTATTAAATTTTATTAATTATTTTTAATAGTTTTAAAGATATTTACTCTAAATTTGCAAAAAAACTTTGAAGGGGCAAATGTGTATTTTTTGGGGTGTTCCAAATATTTCTACTTGTACCAGTGGCGTTTGTGCGAGAATGCCACTTTTTTAATAAAAAAGTACTGCGCCACTGACTTTTTCGATCTGTTTTTTTTATAAAATAACTTCGGCAAACATTCCCTAAAATCATTCACACTTACCAACAAACACCCTGTATATCAGAAAATGTAGAAATAGGTACATATGTATATTTAAAAATATATTTCGTAAATAAATAAATTAGTTATAAAAAATTTTTTTCGAAAATGTTACACCAGGTTATACCTTTAAAAGATATTTTAAACGAGAAAACAAAACAGAAATACTCTTTGTTAGACCGGACCTGCGATTTATCGGCATTTTTAATATTTTAAATCATCTATAGTTTATAAGTAATAAATTGAAGGGAGCGTAAGCCTGGGAATAGAGCAACGTTGCCAAAGTGGGTTCAGATGCACTGAAAGTTGTCAGTGTGTTCTAAATCTGAATTTGCTGTTAGGTGTTGCATGGATATCGCTCTTAAAGCATTAATATTAGATACATAAGTAGATTGAAAATAATCTGCAAATAAATGAGCAATACCTTGGGCAGGATCGCTTGAAATATCGTTGAGATGCATTAGTTGTGGAATGGCGTGGTCTTTCCTTCTTGAATTAACAAAATTCCAAAATTTCTTTATATTATTATTTATAGAGTTTTCTGTAGAGTGAACATAAGCATTATAACACGTTCTTGAGACAACTATTCCACATCCTGAGCCTTGCTTTGTTTTAGAACCGTCGGTGTAGATATGAATCGTACCTACCACTTCCGGCTCTTCCATTTATTTTGTTACAAGTTTATATGACTTATGGAAGATATATCTCGGTGAGATGGAGTCTATGTTAGCTTGAAGCAGTGGGAGCGTATCGAGCGCCTCCTGTCAAAAGCGACGTCTCGTCTCACCTGATACTCACCAGATCAGGTTATATTCCAACCGTGCGGAGGCATGTCATTATCGTTAGAGCAGCCTCCTTGATGTAAATATCAACGGGAGTGAGACTTAGAATGACTTCCATGGCTCTGGTCGGTATTGTTTTCATGGCTCCTGTTATGTTGAGACATGCTGTTCTTTGAATTTGTTCTAGTTTACGGATAGCTTAAATTTTTAGGTTTTCGGTAACCAGACAACTACACCGTATGTTAGCATAGGTCTTATGATAGCCGTGTATGTCCATGCGACGACTCTGGGGAAGAAACCCCAGGTGCGCCCCACGGTTCGGCGGCATTGTTTATAAGCAATGTATGCTCTCTTGACTCTGTTTTCTAAATGCGAGTTCCATGTTAACTGTCAAAGGTGAGACCTAGGTACTTCACCTCTGTTGCAAAGTTTTGTTTTGTGTTTAGGAGTTCTGGAGGTTTTAATTCCATTTTTAGCCTTTTCCTTGTGAAAAGGACCATATCTGTCTTTTTAGGATTGATAGACAGTGAATGGTCCTTGCACCACTGTTCTATAATTTTTAGAGCTACTTGCATTATTTCGCAGAGTATGTTCTCAAAATCAGATGTGTATATCAATGTTCATAATTTGCAAAAGAATATCTTCAATTATTTTTTGTACTTTATTTACACCGCCGCTCATGACTGATGCTCCCTCATAACTTTGTGCGATTAACTTTTTTTGGTGTGTCACTAATTAAAGGATCAGTTTCATATAAAATGCAATTTGCTATTGAACTGGCATTGTGTCCGAGAAGATTTAAAAATTTCCAAAATATTTCTACTGGCTTATTGGAGGCAATATATCGTAGAATAATGACTAATTGAAATTCGTTAGCGACATCGGTAGTTTCGTCGGCAATTACAGCTACATAATTAGTGTTTTATTTCTTTAGTCACTTCTTCGTGGTAAACGCCAAGCATGTAGTCAAATATTTCGTTTTGTATGGTCTTAGAAGTTCCTTTAAATACTGTTGCTTTATTGAAATGTTCCTTTAAATCTGTAGCTAATTGAGAACTAAAATATATCAATTCTCGGAGCACTCCTTTATTTTTGGATTCTTCGTTTTGATCATGACCTCTCAATCCTAATTCTAATACACTACAAAATCTAATAAAGTTAATAATGATGTTTAAAATATATCTATCTTTAGCAACTTCTTGTTATGCCTAATAATATTTTTTGCATGAGCCGAACTTAACTGAGTCATTATATTTGCTTTTTCGAGCAAATATTTTTCGAGAAAGAGCGTTCACATTTGGGTTGCGCCGACCGTACTGTAAAAATGTTGGCCTTTTGTTGAATGGGTCCTGATTTCGTTGCATAAAAAAGACATAGCCCGTATGTTTGTTCTCTTTCATCTCATTCGTACTTGTAAAATATGAAGGAAATTAATTCATGCTTTCGACATTTGTATTTATTATTTTCACTTATAATATTACAAGAGCTTAAATTATTTCCAGAAATTTTCTTGAGGGCGAAGAGACGAGGGATAATTTTCCTAAAATATTAATGCAAGAAAATTTTCAGGAATAATTTAAGCTTGCGTTGGTATTCGGTAAGAACATTTCACACCATAATTTGGAATAAAATTATTTATTCAACCTGACATTTTAAATTAATTTCACTGCTTGTCAAGTTGGCCAGGGTATTGTTGTTTTTGACATATGTTGATTTATCATTTTTGTTTGATCGGTTCTGTCACAAAGCTTAATAATTAGGCATTCCAAACAAATGAATTACCAGTGGGCAGGTTTGGTATATCTAAGGGTGGCGACATATGGTGTATTCTATCTACTTTACGTAAAAACATGAATAATGGATTACATTTAAATATTTTATGTCAAACACAATAAAAATAATATTTAAAAAACCCACCTATACATTTCTTCATAAATTGGCAGGCGAGTACTACTTCGAATAAAAATAGCGTCCAAGTTGCAAGACTATGTCGCTACCCCCCTTAAATATACAAGAATTTCCCACTGGCATCTATTGTTTGACAGGTCGTTGGAATGCCTAATTACTAGTTTAAAACGTCTGTACGTTAGTTTATTAAGTGTATAGCGAAATGTCGCGATTTGGTAAAGAAAGTCAACAAGGAATTAGACAAGAAATTCAAAATATAACACCAGATAATATCCGAAAATCAAAATCAAGCGTATGGAAACAGTTTGTTAAATTTTGTGACGAAAAGTTGTATAATATTCATGAGTGTATGAGTGTAGTACAGCTGGCTATACTATACTGACTGGAGGAGACTACGCATTTAATATGAAAAAGAAAATTTCAAGTTCAAGTGTATGGGTAACGGACATGATAAGGATAGTGGAAATAAATATATAAAAAACAGGATTTTAAACTTATTTTAATAATTGTAACGACACACCCCAAACTTTGTACTAAAGAACTGTTTTTGATGTTTAAAAAACAAGGCTTTAATGCCAAAAAAAAAAAATAATTGACCAATAATAAAATAAAAAAAAACTACTGAAGAAGGCACTGATCAGTGCCGAAAGCTTTACCCACACATACACGAGTTTCATTTCTCACTAGCACCTAAAAACCCAAGAACTACAAAGAAAAAAATATATAAATTAAGGTATAAGAAAAAAAAAACTTTAAAAAAGGAGACTTCCTTTTGTAAAGTACCAATATTTATTTTTATTGTTCATTATTTGTGAAAAATACAGGTTAACTGTAACTTGATTTTTAAATTAACACCATTTGTAGTTTAAAAAGAACCTTATGAGGATTAATGATTGTTTAATTGTAAATATTTCTTGAAGGGTAATTTCTTATTTAAGATCCAATTTAGGTTAATTTTATCATCGTAAAAAAGACAATGTTCTATATTTAGACAAGTCTGTTTGAAATATAAAATATTAAATTGAGATCTAAAGGATGAGCAATCAGATATGCTTTGCAATTACTGAAATTGTCCTGTTTTAATAGGGTTTCAGGATTATCTGACTAGTTCCAGGAGAAAGACGTAAAGTATAACAACCAATAATCAGCTTTTCTCTATAAAATACTGAAAAGTAAATCGGAAAAAAACTGAAACAAATTTTAACTGAAATTTTGCCAAAAGCAATTTAAATTCAAATTACTTTGACAAATTGTTATATATAAATTCGAACAAACATAAAAAGAACACAACTATTTCTGTTACAAAACGAGATTGTTTCATAAAGATTTGATGTATGGGTAATTTGTAGATATAAATCTTTCTTCAAAGGCTCAAAAACTAAAAGGAATCCTTTGTCATATAAAACAATTGTAGAAAATCAATACGAGTTCTAACATCAATAGACGCAATTATCTTGGAAATTATAAGCATTTTATTTAATAAATAACTTGGGCGGTGATAATAGTTTGTTGTTCTGATTTTTATGCCTATAAATCGGAGTTGCTACTAATTAACACATTTATTTCACAACCACATGCATACAGGGTTTCTCATTAAGAATGACATTTTCATCGCCTTTAAATTTTACGCCACTGTTCAAAAACTTACTTGGACCATACTTTTACTTTTTTGATGTTTTTTAAATAAATCATATTAGAAACTCATAAAGTGATTGGTTTTAGAGATATTCACACTCAAAGGTGGGTATTCATCATTTTAAATTATTATTTGGTGGGTAAAATTTATTACTCTGGAGTGAGACATGCACAATATGTAAATACCAAGTTGTATAACACCAAATAAAATTAAAAATATAAGAAAATATATAAAATAAAAACGATTGATGTTTATCATTTACCTGTAAAACGTAATATCTGATTATTTCTTGCTGCTATAACTTTAACACTGATATGCCACACAATAAACCATTGTAATAAACCAATTATTAAATGTCGTTTAAAAATCAGAAATAAACACGAACAAAAACTTTGGTGTCACCGAAATGATTAATAATGGCGGCCAATAGATAATCAGCACTGAATACTACGTGTGCTCGATATACTTGTTACGCGTTCTCTCTTTATTACCTAGTCTAAGGTCCAAACAGAATGGTTGCCTGATGGATTTGACAGGGTCAATCATATATTTATTTAAATACATAGATTGATCATCCATGTTTTTCAAAATACCTAACATAAGTGTATGCCTTGAAATAAAAATGTAGGTAATTATTTTTTAACCATATTTAAAGGCTGACTAGTGCGTACTTGCGAGGCTATATGGCCTCACGCAACACGCAATCAGGCAGCCACTTGGACAGGTCGTTCGAATGCTTAATTATTACATATACATTATTAAAAATGATTATTAATTTATGTTACACAGGTTTATCTACATTTTAGCTCTTCTAATTTTTAAATTTCTTCACAAATAAAAATTTAACGTAGTAATATCGAAATATTTACGTCAGATCATTCCTAAAATCTAGTTTGTCTCATCCAATTAGGATTTTCTTGAAATCGATAATGCTTGTTATATTTGGTTACCACCTCATTATTGTGGAATTTAGATTTGGCAGTATACATAATTTAATTTAACAGCTTAGGGGATTAGGCTCTAACTGAATTGAAAACTGTGCCAAAAAATAACGGCGGTCATTATTCCTGGTCTTGCATCAAATAAACCTTTTATGCCAAACGTTCCCTCTTTAGAATTCTTCTACACTTAATTTTCACAGAAATTAATTGGATGGAACTCTTGTTCTTGTTGGTTTTAGTTTTGGTTTTGTAAAACTCTTGTAATTGCTCGAATTAGCACATAAATTTGTAAAGTTTTACTATTAACCTCTTAGAGAAACATACTTTTTACATTTCCTGTAGAATTAAAAGCCACACAGCTAGGATAGTTAGAGTGAGCACGAAACAGATTGGCTCATACATAAGTATGTCTCAAATATAATATTGTCGAGTTTTAAACTGTTTGTTTTGACGAGGACTAAGTTAATGGGCGTGGAAAATAAAATAATGTGCTAAAGTCTTTTTATACTATAACTGGTCTGTTATTTATTTTATGATATACTGCAATGTTATACCGTGGTAATCCACCTCTCTTGATGGTTGTTAAAGGAGTCATAATGGGCTTTAGGGGTCTATTCTGAAAAAATTTGCTTAAAATTAACACTGGGTTATAAAACTTACTGGATGTTATTTTTAATGTTGTATTCTGTATTATTTGGTTAAAATTATAACTTATGTCAGTAATAAATCGTATAGTAATGATTACATGTCAAATATATTCTTTTTATTATTTTTAATGCTGCGTTAGGATTTTTCGTTTTTTTAGTATTAAGTTTATTTTTATTTAAAAACTGGGTTAAGACTCTCAATATATTATTCAGTTTATTTAAAATTTCCTCAACATTATACCCATAACATGCTACCAGTGTATCATCTGCAAATAGATTAATAAAGTCACACTCAATATAATTAATGTCATTTAAATATATGATAAATAGAAGCGGCCCTAATATACTTCCTTGCGGTACTCCTAAGTTATTTTTTAGCATTTCAGATGTTGATTTACCTAGCTTTACATATTGTAATCTATCAGTCATATACAGGTCAGGACTCGTCCTGCAAAACCATAATATTTCAATTTATTAATCAAAATTTTACGATCTATTGTCTCAAAAGCTCGTTTAAAATCTAGAAAAACTGCTATTATATATTTATTTTTATCAAGTACTTGCTTCCATTTAGATATAGTTAACTGTAAGACGTTTCACGTGAATGGCCTTCCCTAAATCCTGACTGATTTCCCACGAACTACGGTTTCTAATAATTTTTCAATCGTCGAAAGTATATTTATAGGTCGCAAGTTGGATGCATTTTTATCGTTTGCAATTTTTTGGACTGGAACTATCTTGCTTGCTTTTAGTATATAAGGAAATGTTCCTGTTTCTAGTGAGGTGTTTATTAAATTTAACACTGCAAAGCCAGTTGTATAAAAGGTTTCCTTTAAAAACTTAGCACTCAATATCTCATCATAGCTTCCCTTATTTTTTAACAAAAAAACAGCTTTTTTTTTAGTTGATCTAATGTAATTAATTTAAAATCAGTTAGTGTTGATTGAATATCATTTAAAAAATTTGGTGACCAATCATCAGTTGAAGGTATTGAATTTGTTATTTCACATATACTATTTACAAAAAAATTATTTAATTTGTTGGTTGCTTCTTCTTCCGTTTTAGCGAACGATACAGATTCATCAACAGAAAACCCAACAGAGTCAAATTTAATTTCCATATTTTTACTTTTAATTAATTATTTAGTGTTTTCCACATTTTCTTAGAATCATTTTTATATTTATCTATTTTATGTTCATAAAACTCTTTTTTCTTGCACTTCAATGAATTAACAACTATATTTCTTTTATTTTTGTATTCATTCCACAATAAATTTTTATCTGGACCTAAGGCTCTTTGAAACTTTTTGTACACTTTCTCCCTCTCTCTGGCTTGTACTTTTACCTCCTTATCATACCATGGAACATGATTTTTCTTTATCTGTATCTTTGTAATAGGTGCAACACTGTTTAAAACTCTACTACAATTACTTTCTAGTTGACGAAAAATTTCATTTACATTATTTGAGTCAAATAACCAGTCACATGATATTAATTCTAAATTTATCTCATGATATTTAACTACATTTAATTTTCTAGACAAAAAATTTAATTCATTCACATGATCCACATTTTTCTTAAAATTAATACTTATAATCGAATGATCTGTTATTTTAGGAAAATGATGAACACTTACAGAAATATTTTGATTCGATAAAACATAATCGATTAATGCCGAACTGTCCATACTTATTCTGGTATAATCATTTACATGTTGTTCAATGCCATAAGATTGAATTAAACTTTTTATCTTTTTGCTATAAAAACTATCTACAAAATAGTCAATATTAACATCACCCACAATTAAAGCTTTAATGTTTCCTGATAAGAAATCTTCACACCATTCTTCAATTTTATCTATAAAGACCGCATCACTGGAACTGGGCGAATGGTAAAAACCACCAATCAACCAATTAGTTTTATTAAACATTCCATATACGTACTTTACAAAATAAATTTCTATAATATAAATTAAGTCACGGCATATAAAATGGTATAAACGCACTTGTTTCTTCCTGGGGACTCCTCCAATAACTGTATATTCTTTAATAATGTTATACAATGTCCGCTTAGATACTTCAGTAAAAGTCTTTTCGAGTATTCTTAAATACATTAAGTACGATATTTTCTGCTAAAGATAATGCTTTGTCCATTAGATCGTTTACACGTACTTGTGCTTGCAATATTTTCTAATGCACTCGCCATTCTTATATAACTGTAAAATTATAATATACTAATACAAAATTCCGAATCAATTAAACTACATACGATATTATGGCTATGAATAAATAAAGTCTGACTTATCTGTCAAAATATAAGGTTTATTACAGTAAAACCCATGGAAACACGATTAAATCTAAACGAAAACTTTTATGAGTTGTATTAAACTACAAATAAGCATTGAAGGATGAGGTTTAAATAAAATATCTACCTCTTGAACCTGTACTACGTTCTGCAAATTAAATTACTGCACTCCTTTCTTCTCTGGACTATAATAGACTGGGTCCTATTTTACAACTCTAGGGTAAATGTAGAAAAAAGTGCCTAACAAATGTACTGACAATATTGCTTTAAAATGTGAAAACCGCATGGAGCAATATAACGAAAGGAGAGATTGTCAGTGTCACTTTCTATTTTTTAAAACTAAATATCTCTGTTTATCACGTCTCATAAAGAATTGATCATTTTTCCCGATATGGTTTTCTGACCCTTTTCAAATGACGCCCATTTGCGGTACATAAATCGCAGAATGGGCTCCGCTGGTCCTGTTAGTATTTGAGCTTTATAAGCGGGCGGTGTGTCATTTCCAGACACTTCTGCTTTCGTGCCTCTCAAAGGCTCAAAAATTGGCCGTACCGCACCACACCCAGTTAAAGTGAAACTTCCCCATTTAAATTTATAACTGGGAGGTAAACAAGTCGTTTGATAACATATTCAGAGCATATAAATTTTAAATTGAAACTGCTCTAACTTTGGCGTTAACAACTGTTAAGGGTTGAAAGCTGAGTTGCATAAGCGCTTGTTGTATATTTATGAAAATTTCATTATAAGATTAAAAGGTTTCGAGCAGAATGAAAAACGCAGAATGAAAAACTTGCTTAAAAAGCTTTTCCGTTTTAATTATAACTAAAACTTACAATTAACTGGATTATTTGAGCACAGAAGAACGAATAACGGTTTGATTGAGAAACGGATGTAGGTATACTTTCTAATTTTTTTTAACAAATAGTAAAAAAAATAGTAGTTTATGAAACAAGAGTGGATATGATGGCCATATCGCACAAATACGAAGTTTGATCGTCTATGTGCGATACGGACAATCCACTCGAGTTGTACAGTATATTTTTTCTACAACCCACTAACGAAAATCTATAAATTTTTAAAACTTACTTTAGGTTATTAAAATAAAATAACTAATTTAAAAATTACAAATTTATAAAATAAAATAAATTTGAAAAAAAAAAAGATTTAATTTACTTAGTCTCCAATCCTAGATTTGAAACTGGGACCTCTCGCATGGCAGCCAAATGCGCTAGTCTCAACTCCATCGACACGCCTAACCTTTTACTTTAAATACTCGCAATTAAATTGATTTTATTAAGTTTTATTAAAAATTATGATTTATTTGTAAATATGGACGAAATAAAAATACAAAGGCTATTATTTATCGATTCTACACAAGAATAACTCATTTTAATGAGGTTGAAAATAAGTGTGATGATCTCATCGCCTTCTACTGCGACCCAGTTGGATCTATTGTGGCTCATATCTAACTTATAGTTCACCGTACAAGCCACACGTTTTGTTGAAGGACATGGTTGTATTGAGTGAGACCTATTTAAAGTCGGGAGTTCCTTTCAAGGCGGAGCAGGTACGAAGAATGTGCTCTGCAGATTCGTCTTCCACGTTGCAGAATCGACAGTCCTAAGTTTAATGCACACCTCTCCTTATGTGGTTACACAGACGATAATGTCCTGTCATCAGTCTCGTGGATCTGAGCAGAGGTGTTCATGGAAGAGTTATAACATGGTGGCGAGACCGATAATAACATACGCAGCTTTGGTGTGGTGGCCAAAGACACAGCAAAGGAAAGCAATAACGAGGCTAAGCAAGGTACAAGTACTTGCCTGCCTCGGAATAACGGGGGCAATGAAAACAACCCCCACTGCTGCAATGGAAGCACTAATAGGACTCCCACCTCTTCACTATGTAATACAAGGGGAGGCAAGATTAGGTGCTTACATATTAGGGAATACACTGGGAAATCTTGACATTAGGCCAGGTCACATGAGTATCTCAAGGTTAGTGACAGGAGACGTGCTAGACATAAAATCAGACCACATAACCAATACTCCATTTGAGGTTTTAATACAGGAAAGAGCGGAGATCACCATAAGGGAGCCCAATGCCCAAACGACAGGAACAAACCTGGTATACAGACGGGTATAAGACTGCGGAAGGCACTGGGGCAGGAGTATTCTCCAAAAACCCTGATACTAATCAAAACCATAGCTATGCTATAGGAATACATTCCTCGGTATTTTAGGCCGAGGTATACGCAATTTTACAATGTGCGAAAACGAACAATGAAAGAGCTGTCGAAAATCAGTATATTCAAATAATGTCAGACAGCCAAGCGGCACTTAAGGCCATATCGAGTCAGAAAGTTACATCGAGGCTGGTATGGGAATGCATCGAAGAACTAAGAACACTGGTAGACCGAAATAGAGTAAAACTATTTTGGGTGCCAGGTCACCAAGGGATCGAAGGCAACGAAAAGGCTGACGAACTTGCAAAAAGAGGGTCAGAAGAAACACCGGAACCAGACAAAAATCCAGGAGTACCAAAAAGTACAGTCCGGGGTTTCATAAACGACTGGATTCGGGAACAACATATCAACTATTGGGGAAGCACCCCAAAACAGGCACATGGGAAAGCCTTTATAGGCAGACCATGTCCCAAAAGAACTGGAGAACTACTCTTAATGAATAGGAACTAGTTGAAAGTGATAACAGGGTTCATGACTGGGCATGCCCCAGTAAAGGGACATTTGAACAAAATTGGCATGTACAATGGGGAACTCATGTGCCAAGAATGCGAAGCTCTAGATCGCAAAAGACAGGCTCTTTTTGGACAACCCCAGGTTGATCCAACAACGTATAGAATCCACTCACCCAAGGATCTGTAAAAATTTGTACAAGGTACAAAGGGTGCTATGAACTAACATGGGGACATAGTCAGACGAGCCCAGGAAAAAAAAAGAGTTAAAAAACGCCTGCTAATGTGTTAGCCCTGGGGTATCTCTCCAGTTCGTGACTGTTGCACCCGCTGTCCATTTTGAGATAATTGCTTGGTAGTGCTCTATGCAAAGCACAGGAGTTGTTCTGGTTCTATGAACTCAGATTCGGTTCCGCTTTTAGCGAGCTGTGTCCCGGAACCCAGGTCGAAGTAAAATATTGTCTTATCTTTATTAACAGGAAATTGATAATTGTTTCCTACTAAAGGGAGACCACAGTCAACCAATACTCTGATTTCGTCGTAGGTAATGCTTCTCGAACATAAACTGGGGTCCTCTGACATAATAATACTAATCTTTTTAGTATCGCTTCAGTAGAAGCTTCATTGTCACAAGTGTCACTTGTGGGCCGTCTTTGTTAGGATCGTCGACTCAACAGGTGCTACATTTTCGATACGTGATGCTGTTGATATTTATTTTCGCCTTCTCCTAACGTTTCAGTGTTGGAAACTTGATTTTTTTTGTACTGCTTTTAAAGAGTTTTCTTGTAAAAAGAGCACTATTTGTATACGAGAATCACCATTGGCTTTCGATTTTAATAAAATGGTACTTTCATACTGCCAGTCATCGTCTTCATTTCTTGGACTTTAATTTTTTTCTGCTCTCGAAATTTTTCACCAGAAGGTCGTTTTCTCTTCTGTGGCTCCTAGAATTTAAGGAATACAGATCAAAAATTAGTAGAGGCATTTAATATAGAGGGCAATTTAGGTTTTAGTGCACAAACTTTGACAGAAAAAATATAAAAAACAGATTATAGGTATATTATTTCCATCCATATTACGAAATCTCGCAATTAAACGGCCCGGGAACCCTTCCGATAAATATCCCCTTACGAGAATGGAATTATTTGCCGGATATCACTGATCTGTATTATTTTACTGGATAGGATATGGGATATATTTAACATACTAAAAAACCGTTCCACCAAGGAGACCGGAAGTGCAACAATGCTGGCCGATTTGGGCAAATTATGGTGGGTTCACAGAACTGAAATTTGGGATAATTTGACATACCTAACCTATAATTTGATTAGTTTTTCTTCTTATTCTTCTTCTATTCCTTTTGCGGGCGATGTCCTTTGGGAAAATTCACCCATGACTTGATTTTTTATGAAAGAAAATATAAAAATGGAAACGTGAAGCATATTGTGTCTTCAGGAATGAACGTTCGTTGTTTATTTCATACTCTTTTTACTTTGTTTTCCACAATAAAAACATCTCATCGTAGCTTGTTGACACAATTAAATGACAAATGGAAATAGAGGTTACTTTAAATAACATCCGGTCCGCCATATTATTTGCCCAAATCGGCCAATTTTTCGGAACGTTTTTTAGGGGGCTATATCCTATCCAGTAAAATAATACAGATCAGTGCCGGATATTCATACTGCTGGAACAAAATCAAATGAAATGATAGTATGCATGAAGCATGCACTACGGGCATGGGCGTCGTTACATAATTCAATAGGGAGGGGCAACATTTTGAAAAAAATATAGAATGTTTATTTGTTGGAAAACAAAGAAAATGAAAAATAAAAGAGCAATACAAATTAACAAGTCTCTAATAAATAAAATAACCCAACAAAAAAGACAAAAACTAAAATAAAAAAAAACAAAAAATTTAAAACTCATTTTTAAAAAAACAGCCATACATAATAAAAAAATAAAAATTTATAAAAACACAAATAAAAAAAATCATTCAAACACAAAAAAAACACTAGAAAAATGCAAATTTTAAATTTCTTTTTGCTCTACCAAAAACATCGATAACAGAAAACATAATTTCTTTTTTGTTTTCTCCGATTATTTTTCGATGTACGCTCTTCATGCATAGCCCAGTCAGTCTATTTTCATTTATTATTCGCTCCGTGCGTGACAGCAGCGCCAACTATTTTATGAACTAACTGATGATATTTGCGTGTACTGAAAATAGAATTCGTAATTAAAAAATATATATGTTGATTTTAATAAAAGTATATGGATTTGTAAAACAAGTGAAAAAATTAATTTATTATTATTATTACAGATATTTATTACTTTAACTAAAAAAAAGTAGTATAATCAATGATAACACATGGTATTTACGAAAAAATGTATGAGATGTTGCCTAAGCCTAATAAGTTATCATTGAAGAATAGGTTAAATAAGGTCAAAATAAAGACACCATTATATAATAACGTAGAATCAGAACGTATTGTCAAAAATAATTGGTATATTTGTGATTGTAATTTATATTCTCTTCATTTTTAGTTCGAAAGAACCCATAGAAATTAACTAATAAAATTGGTTTCCTATCAATAAGTCGCAAAATTGCTTTTCAGCCATATACACTAATCAAAGGCAGAAATTTAAGATTTAAGGGATGTTGAAGAACATCGTAAAATAATAATTTATTGTTTATTTAAAACCTTTCAAATTTATGATGTCTATTATTTCCAGTATTACTGTTATTATTACAAAAATAAAGGTTTTTTTCTTCTTATTATACAGCTATCCATTTATTTCTTTGATATAATATCTATTTTGCTACTGAAAATTCATGTAATTTACAGTTTTTTGCTAGTATTACAAATTACAACATAGCAACTCCGGTTGCTCATTTTATTGTTTTTACCTATTTTTTAAGGAAACAGTCAAATGTATACGTTTATTTGATACGCCAAAATTACAAAATATCGCCCTAGAGTACTCGAATTATCCGCACCTTACGCTAGTATCGCTTTTGCTTCCCCTACCATGACTTCGCACTGAGCGAATAGCCATCTTTTAATATGCCTTAGCCGTGCTAAACGTTCTTTTGATTGACGCTGTCGTTGGAGAAAGAGAGCCATAAATATTTTTAAAGCTTTTTGTATAGATAAAATTGAACGCTATATCATTAATGGAGAGCTTATTGTGTGCAGAAAGCTCTTTCTTACTCCAGTTAGCTATCCACGTTTGGTATTAAGCTTCAAAATTGTCGATTCCAAATTTTTCGACTATTTTCATTATCGGATCGGTAGTGAAAAAAGTATTATTATTTATATTTTTGGGATGTAACAGGCTTAAGGAAAAACTAACAAACACTACAATCTTCGGAAAAGCGTGATGTAAGCGACAGATATGCAATAAATATATTTAACCTATAATATTCTTCAACTATATTAGCCTGAATATTATTTCTATGAGATTGTTGTTCGTAATGCATATCTTACGCGTTGTTGATTAAGTAATTGCCCCCCTTGTCCCCCCAAACGACGCACATGACTACGGGAATGATGTTGTTTTGCAGTAGTTGCAAATGCCTTTGTGCATTGAAGATGCCATCAATAAAAAATTGACCCACAATATTGTTCCCCAGTATTTCTGCCCATACATTTAATTTTTGTGGATACTGTATATAGGCATAGTAAGTACGATGTTGATTTTCCCTAGACCAATACCTTCCAATAGATGGAATGTTCCACAAAACTCCATTCGAAAATATTGGTCACCAGGAAACATTTCATTGACCCAATGAAGTTTATTTCTTCTGCAACTATTAGATTTTAAAATCTTACTGACCCTCACATGAGAAATTCCAAATTCTCGAGGAAGCTCCCTAGTTGTTCGCATCAAGTCTTTTTCGAATCGGGTCTTGTTCTATTGCAGCGCAGGCCATTAAATCCTGCAGTTCGTGATCTGGATTTAACGGCCCATCACCACTGGTTCGATTCTTCGATTCGGGAAAAACATCCATGTACGCCGAGATTTTCCATAATACGCTTGATTATAGCTCTTGTTGGTAGTGGTCATTACGAAACATTTTATAGGAATACTAGAGTATTATTTTGCTAGACAACAATTTTTAAATATTCTTATAATCCATTTTATTTCATACTAAAAGTATCTAAAACGCAATTTTAAAACTAAGAGAACGTCACTCACCTCAAGTACATTCTCAGGAATGAGAGAATTTATTATATTGTCAGTCTGAGATTCGCCTGCGTGACTAGACGTTTAAAAACATGGTTAGTGTCATAGTAGGTATTTTTCTTTATTAGTATTGTTTTTCTATACAATTCTCCTGGATTCGGGATTCTAAAGTTAACATACTAGTTAAGGTTCTCATCTTTATTTTGCTTGATGCATCGGTTAACATACTGTATATTTGTCACTGAAAAATTTACACTTATCCCGTTCCTCCGAAATTTGAACAGAACTTTATTTCAATAACAGATGACTGCGTTCATCACACATTTTATTACTGCCTATTATTTCCGGATTCAACTATAGTAATTATTTTTTAACTGCATAATATCTTTGTCAGTAGGTTTCCAATTAAAAATTATAGTGACACATTAAAAAATATTTCATGTCATCAATTATTATGAAATAAAATCTTTGATGAAATAAACACAAAAACAATAAATTTCAAATGGCAATATCGTTATTACCGATACTACGGAGATGTAACAAATAATTGGGTGAATTCTCTAAAAATAGCCTTCGGGTCGCATTACTATAGAAATAGTCTATGCTATTTCAAACACGAAGTCTATAAATATCGGTGCCTAATATTTTCAGAATCACTTTCAAGAATTACAAGTGTTTTTATAAGTTCTTTTCGTTTGGTTGGTTTTTCTAGTATACATATACGAACATTTTGACTCAATAAAGACTATTTGTAAACATTATGTTATTGCCTCGTCTTTGATATTTCTTTCCTCTTTGATTTTGCTTGAAATGAATGTATAAAATGAGCTTAAATAAATATCTACTTCGAAATACTTCGGGAAATCTATTTATTTTCCTCTAATTATAAATACCTAAAAAAAGATTAAAAATGTTTTTTAAATTTAATAGAGAAGTTTCGTTGTAAATCTCAATAAAAACAATATTATATAACGTAAGTAACAAAAATAAAAATTGTATACAAACCACCGTTTGTCACCAGGAGGTTTCTAACTACTATTAAGAGATAGATGCAGCTCTGTCACTAGTCATAGGGTCCCGAGGAACATCCATTCACCAGTGACAAAAAAAAAATAATATCAATAATACAATAATAGCATAATCGAGCGGTTTTGGCAACTGGTTAAAGACTGATAGTCCTAATGTGAAGAAATGCCAAAGCTTCACAAATGTTCCAAATTAATCAAAACTAAGAAAAAATAGTAAGTGAATAAACAGTAGATATGTGTATTTAAAAAAAAAACTACAAAATTTAATAGTTTTAAGATAAATAAACGAATTTATTATTTGAGTGATAAACTATTTGATATGTCCAAATGTTTTGATAATATGCTTAAATCATAATTATACGTAATATACAACTCATAACAGATACGGAATGATCTATTGGATTATACAGATTAGAACTTATAGCATTGAAAAATTATGATAAACGAATAGTGAGTAAACATGGGACGAAAATAAAAAATTGGCATTTATATGCATAATAATTGTCTCAACACAAAACCAAACAAATTTAAAACAACATGTTAAAATAATTAAAGATATCGACGCTCACCTCTGACACAAATTCGCTGCTCAAAACTTTTACTTTGAAACAATTTTAAGTAGTTTCGAGACATAGGGTTGCGAAGGCACCTCAAAACAAGAGCGGCCTTTCGGCCAGAGTTTCGGGTGCAGCCCTTACTCAATAGTCGACTATCTATTTAAATTAAAATGTATGTGATATTTCTTTATTATTTTGAAGAATATTATCATATACTGCCCTTGAATAACTCTTTAGTTCAATGTAAGTCATTGTCTGGATTCTGGAATAATAACCTAGTTTTCGGAATTGGCTAGTGCAAGAAAATCTAGAAGAAGTTTGACCTGTTCACGACCCAAAATCTACTTTAAGATAAAAAGAAAAAGTTAAATAACTCTAAAACTAATAAAATAAGTACCACCAAGGTTTAAGAAAACTTGGAAAAGTACCTGGATTTAGATGCCCTGGTTATCGAATCCATCTCTGCTATCTCAAAATAACTTGCTAGGGGTTGTAAGCAAATCAAAATGTCAACCCTAAAATTGATACATACATTGAATAAAAAAACTTAAAAAGTGATAACGCTGTTTTCTCAAGATTTTACGGTTTTTACGGTTCTTTTGATTCACTGGTGTAGTGGACTAAGAGCGCCAACGATCGCCAGACCTACGTTATAGCATAAAGGTTAAGATTTTTTATGTGTATGCACATTATATTAGATAATAATGTTTGGGTATTAAAAATCTTGACTACGGGTGGGTCCTCAAGATAACAAAAATTGTCGGGCAAAAACATTATAGTAGGAAAGCTGATTTTTTAATATGTTCAATTGGATGATATTATAATATTAACTGACTAACACTTTTCGCGGGGGTTGCGTGTGCCAGACGCTTTTAAGGTGTCGAAAAATGTGTGAAGTGTACACAGAAAACTTTTTAATCATTAATTTCTCTGAAAAATTTATTCGTTATAAAAATTAGTACATGACCTAAAACTCATTACAAACCTAATATACGAGTATATTAAAAAATTTGAACCATATATACGAGGGAGAATATGAAATTAGTTCAAGAGTAAAGAGCTCTTATTTTTAAGATTAGAGAAAAATGTTACTTAAAAAACTTGATTGTTTATTTCTCAGAAAATTTTATTCTTGATAGAAATTAGTATATGACCTAAAACCCAGTACATACTTTTACTCAATACATACCTCATATATTATATTAAATGGGAGGTCAAAAAATATGAACTTCAAGTAACATTTTTTTCTATTATTATAAATAAGGGTTCTATATTATTAAGCTAAATTCATATTTTTTACCTCCCTCGTATATGGTTCAAATTTGTTAATATGTATAAAGTTTTTAGTAGGTTTTAGGTCATGTACTAACTTTTATGAGGAATTAAATTTTCTGAGAAAACTTTTCTATAAAATGCAGACCTTTTTCGACACTAAATATACAAAAATATCCTTTACGGTATACGAAAAAATTTTCTATCTTATTGAATTTACTGATAAACAACTAATTTTCTCACTATATCTTATGTGCTCGATTGAAGCTCTTTCGCCTGGCCGTTTACTGGTAGATTTGTCGGATGTGCCAGGCTGTTTATATTTGCCGATAAATAATGATTTTCAAAAAAAAATTTAAGTAACATTTTTTTCTGATTTTAAAAATAAAAGAGTCTTTACTCTTGAGCTAAATTCATATTTTTTTACCTTCCTGGTATATGGTTAATTTTTTTAAACATATATTAAGCTTGTAGTGAATTTTAGGTCATGTACTAACTTTTATCAAGAAACATTTTCTGAGACATTAACAATAAAAAGTGTTCTAAAGTGTTCTATGAAGTCCATACATTTTTTGACACTTAAATGCGTCTGGCAGATGTTACTTCTCACGAAAAGTGTCAGGCAATTGTTGAATGGAGATTATATTATCATCCAGTTGAACATACTAAAAAATTGGCTTTCGTTTTTGTCTGACATTTTTCGGTACCTTGAGGACCTATTATCACCAAACCCACCCGTAGTCAAGATTCATAAGATCTAATCGTTATTATCTACTATAATGTACACAAACATAAAAATCTTAACCTTTATACTATAACGTAGGTCTGGCGGTCACTTGGTCTTAAGCTATAGTGGTTGTACTCCTCTGGAGTTTCAGTAGTCCCTCTTTCCTCTAAGTGGCTTGTCCAGGATCAATAGTAACTGGCTAGGACTGGAAGCTCAAATTGGAGATTACTGGAGCTTATTGGAGCTTGCAGGAGAAATAACCATGTTCTTGTAGTTGGGTCCTTGGAGATACTACTCGGTTGTTGGAGTTACTACTGGTTCCTGGAGTTACTACTACTACTACTACTATTCTTGGAGATACTACCACTCTTAGCCAATACGATCACAATACGATAGCAAATACCAATACCAATACGAGCACAATACGATATCAAAGATAAACTAGGTAATATTGAGGATAGCCCAAAATTTAACGGGACCTCCTAGTCGTCACCAAATGTTTGAATAGACTACACACAAGTGTTCGCCCACGAAAAAAGAAAGCAATTCTGCCGACAAGATGTCTCGACCAACTTCATTTAACCAGTGTTACGAGGGGTCTTGGAGAATTTATTATTAGATATTGATTAATTAATTAAAACAATTTCGCGTAACAGCAGATTTGATATTTAGTTATAGTTGAAGTATTTATAATAATTTGTTTACGTGTCAATCATCATTTTTTATTAATTATACAAATTAATTTTTGTATTGTTAATATTTAGAAGTGGATGTTGTTGAAAGACTTCAACATTTCTCCAAGCGCCGTCTTTGGCCTTTCTAGATAGTTCCGAATGTAATTATGTTACTCTTTCTCGCTGCTAAAGAACTAGCCAGTAAAAACTAATAGAATATATCACGTGAGTCCCGACTCGCCTATGATTGGTCAAAAATAACGAACGTGGATAGTGATGTAAATCGACGCTTCAAGAAGGCCATTTCCATTCTCCACGTTCAAATTAGAATTCTTTCTCACCTCACCGAAGCAATAGCTTCTCGCGCTACTTGAAAAACCAAGCCTGTGGCATCTATACCGGCATTTTCATTTTCTATCACAAAAATTTCACTATTTAAACAGTTGTGTGATTAGTTTTTTAAACAAACATTACTATATAAACTAGATTTAAATTATCAAATGGCGAGTGTGGTATACAAATTTATATGCCATATTGACAGATGTTGAGAAACTGGTTATTTTAGAAGATAACCATTTGGCCTCTTTTGTGACTTAATCACCTGTTAAAATTATACTGGTCTTGTCACTATCAGGAATTGTTTCCGGAAAATTTGTTGAGTACAAACGATTTTGGTTTTTCCATAGTTTATGCAAATATTAGGAATACAATTTATACATTATCATAAATATATTATTTATTGTTTCGGCCTTTACTTGATGAAAATCCATTTAATTTTGAAAGAGTAAAACCAAATTTGGTAGATTTTCACACTTTTATTTTAAAAATAAAAATTTTTTTTTTTTTTAAACAAACACTAACATGACATATGTTTCGAAGTACAACTTCTTTTTCAAATGTGACTATTTACAATTCGGTATCCAATATATATACAAAATAATTTAACAAAACAAAGTACTTAAGAAAACATCAATAACATTACAAAATAAACTAACTATTTAAAGTAAATAAGGGTACTTAGGTAATTATAATATCCATCAAATAACAATAAGATAGCCCATTACCGGGATTATCTCACAGAAAACTGGGAAAGAGGTTTAATAAGGGTGAATTATTAATATCTAATTGATCATTTAGTAAGTTATCTGAATTTTTAAATCTATTTATTTCAAGTGTTTCTAAATGGTTTAATTTAAGGCTCTTATTTTCTACATGTAAAATTTCAAAGTTGTCTGTAAAAGAATGATTTTCAGCTAAAATATGATTTGAGTAAGTAGAATTATTTTTGTTTTTTGTATAGCTATTATAATGTTCGGAATAGCGTTTTTTGAAAGTACGGCCTGTTTGACCAATATACAATTTTGGACAACTACCACAATTTAATTTATATACCCCCGATTTATTATTAGGATTAATTTTACCCTTATTGTTTTTAATATACTTCCCAAGCGTATTATTGGTTTTAAAAGCTACGTTAATATTTTGGTTTTTTAAATATGATGATACCTTTTCACTAGGAGCTCCTATATATGTAAGACTCTTATATCTGCAATTTGGATCTTTAATTATTAATTAAGATCCAAATATGATGATACCTTTTCACTAGGAGCTCCTATATATGTAAGACTCTTATATCTGCAATTTGGATCTTAATTAATAATTAAAGATCCAAATTGCAGATATAAGAGTCTTACATATATAGGAGCTCCTAGTGAAAAGGTATCATCATATTTAAAAAACCAAAATATTAACGTAGCTTTTAAAACCAATAATACGCTTGGGAAGTATATTAAAAACAATAAGGGTAAAATTAATCCTAATAATAAATCGGGGGTATATAAATTAAATTGTGGTAGTTGTCCAAAATTGTATATTGGTCAAACAGGCCGTACTTTCAAAAAACGCTATTCCGAACATTATAATAGCTATACAAAAAACAAAAATAATTCTACTTACTCAAATCATATTTTAGCTGAAAATCATTCTTTTACAGACAACTTTGAAATTTTACATGTAGAAAATAAGAGCCTTAAATTAAACCATTTAGAAACACTTGAAATAAATAGATTTAAAAATTCAGATAACTTACTAAATGATCAATTAGATATTAATAATTCACCCTTATTAAACCTCTTTCCCAGTTTTCTGTGAGATAATCCCGGTAATGGGCTATCTTATTGTTATTTGATGGATATTATAATTACCTAAGTACCCTTATTTACTTTAAATAGTTAGTTTATTTTGTAATGTTATTGATGTTTTCTTAAGTACTTTGTTTTGTTAAATTATTTTGTATATATATTGGATACCGAATTGTAAATAGTCACATTTGAAAAAGAAGTTGTACTTCGAAACATATGTCATGTTAGTGTTTGTTTAAAAATTTTTATTTTTAAAATAAAAGTGTGAAAATCTACCAAATTTGGTTTTACTCTTTCAATCATAAATATATGTTTATATAATGTAAACCAACTCGGAAATAAAATTATTTTGCGGTAGGAGTATTTTTCATGGAGATTTTATTTCAACTGTTTCTTCTCTTCCTAGAAAGTCAATTATGTACATGATTAATCTCTTTAAAACTGTTTCTAATGTTACACGGATTTATTCTTAACCTCTTTAAGGTCACATACTTAATTCATGACTGATTTAAAAAATCTTAAATGAACAGTTTAAAAGTACGAATTAATGTTTTAACATAAGGGACCTTAAGATTTTAAGTCCGTCTACACTCATCCTCATTGATGTATCTCTTACAAGTTGCCTGAAGAGATAACAGTTATATTAAGGAGTGATCCACAGTTTTTTTCTAAAGAAGGCCTTAGAATCATTTACGTATGTCGACTATACAATTTTTTTCTTTTTAAGTTTCGTTTGGATTTAATTCAGACCCGCGCGTACTTAGCACGAACATTACTCGTATTTCTATATTGGCCCATCATGGCTTACTTCAGAAATATTTTTTGTGGATATGGATACAACAATCTAAAATGTTTATTTTTTGTTTCAGAGGTGCATTTTCAGTAGTCAGACGATGTGTTCAAAAATCCACTGGTTTGGAGTTCGCAGCAAAAATTATAAATACAAAAAAATTATCAGCTAGAGGTAAGTAACAAAGTGTCTTTTTAAATAAAATATTGTTTATATAATATAATCATACATATTTCTTGATGAACCTTTTTTGGAGCTCTTACATTATTGCTAAAGAAAATTGGTGTGCAAATAAAATTTAAGCCTCCAATAATTCTTTTACTCAAATTCTACATTTGAAATAAAGTTGTTGTGCATTTAGTGTGCCAAAAATTGGATTTTCATAATTAAATTATGAAAATTATTTAATATATACTCATTCTAAACTTATTGAATAATTATTAACGCTAATGTCTCTATTTTTATACCTGTAAACAAATTCAGTGTGTATTTGCAGGTCCGTACTTGCAAATTTTAGACACATTTTCAAATCCTTTGTAAAATTGGCACTCTTTTAATGTCATTAATTTAAGTATTATTAAAAAGAATTTCTATTAGACTCAAGAGTAACTTATTTTCAAACCCTTTGTAAAATTGGTACTGTTTTAATGTCATTAATTTAAGTATTTAAAAAAAAATAACTATCAGATTCAAGAGCAGTGGCGGTTTGCCCGTAAGGGCACTTGGGCACGTGCCCTAGTACAATAAACCATGAAAAAAAAATAACTTATATATTTTATATTTTCCTCAATGCCTATTGTTATTTTATCTAATATTCAGCGCAAACCGCGTTGGCACGTCACTGGACGACCGGGCGTTGAGCGACGTTCCGAGAATTCCGAAATTAAGTGGAAGATGGACACAGGGCACAGTAAATGTGTGACACAGTGAATGTGTTGTTTTCTCTCTCATTATGATGCGAAAAACAAGGACAACGACAATATCGCTTAGCAAGAGATGAACACATGCAATGGATTATACGTCACAAGCGGGGCGCTGTCCACATCGTGACGTGCTGTACCCATGGCACAGAATAAAGAGTTGAAGTGATGTTATGAACGTAAACGTATACGTGAAATTTGACATCTCCGCATGCGTATTAAAATATCCTTCACGTATACATCTACGTACATAAGTAAACTTACGGGCTTTGACGTATACACGTAACGCAAACAAAATAACCTCGTTTTAATTTGAAAAGAAGAAATCCCAATATAAATTGTCATTAATTGTCATTATTTGTCATGACACGTAAATGTCACGATGCGTTTAACAACTTCAACTCATATTTTGTACAGCAACGTAAACATTATTTTCACGTTTACGGTAACGTACTGGAAACGCTCCAACTCTCTATTATCTAGACCAGATACGAATGTACGCAGCGGCATTTTTACCGACTCCCTCACAAAGGCGATGCCGGTTTCGGCTTAAGGTGCGCGTTTGTTGGACCATGATAATAATTTATTTATTGTGATTACGAAAAAACGTTAGTTGGACCATTGGAATAGTTAAGAAATAAAACTACAAAGAAAAATTTTTTTTTTTTAAAAAGCAGTCAAAAATATGATAAAAAAAATCAATAATATTTATAAATGGGACAAAATTTTAATTTTTCTTTTGGTTTTGTCTGACTTTTTCGAGGATTTCAAATCTCTGTTTGCATATTTAAGAGTATAAAAAATTCTGACTCTTATAAATAATTTAATGGTGTACATTTTTGCAAATTGTTAGCAAGGATGACCAAATTCTATTTTGCTCATCTCAAAAAAGTATGCGTTGGAAATTCCAGGCTTAGTTGACAAACTATCAAATAGAGATATAAATATTTTTTCTAATTTGAAAATATAAAAGAAATTTTTCGCTGGGAGATTTTAAATTGCCAAACACCTTTTCTTCAGAGTCCTATGCTTTAAAATGCGTTAACAAGTTAGAATTGTTAGGTAAATTGCATTCTCCTGAGAAATTTACGCAAATTTCGCAAGAATGGATATGTAATGATTTTTTGATTAAATATCCACATACATAGTTAAATATATTTTGAGTGGTCACATTTAGCTCCCTGTAGTCACATTCAGAAATCGTTATTGCCCCAACTGATTGTTTTGAAATATATTTAATTTTCAATAAGCGGAGAACTTGTTTTCCTAAGGGAAAAACGAATCCCAGGAGTCCTTTCCAGTGTGTGCCCTACTGCCGCTAGTGCCCGCGAGCCGCCACTGCTCAAGAGTAAAGTATTCGTTCATATGAGCAGAATCAGTTGTCACTCCTTTATTAAAAGCAACATAATTTGTACCCTTAAAATAATAAGTTTTAGATTTTGTACCCTTACTGTTTTTTCGGAAACTAAACCGAACTCCTCTTAGCCTCAAGAGTAAAGTATCCTTATACATAAGCAAAATCAATCGTCACTTTTACATTAAAAGCAACATAATTTGTACCAGTAAAATATAAAGTTTAGATTTTGTATCCTCGCTGGTTTTTTGGAAACTATTCCGAACTTTTATTAACCTCAAGAGTAAAGTATCAAAATATAAACTTTCATATTTTATATCCTCGCCGTTCCTTTGGAAACTATTCCGAACTCCTATTAGCATCAGGAGTAAAGTATTCTTTTAAATGAGCAGAATGAATCGTCACTCTTACATTAAAAGAAACATAACTTGTACCGTTAAAATATAAAGTTTCAGATTTTGTACCCTCCCCGTTCTATTGGAAACTATCCCGAACTCATATTAGCCCCAATAGTAAAGTATCCTTTTACATGAGCAGAATCGATCGTCACTCTTACATTAAAAGTAACATAATTTGTACCGTTAAAATATAAAGTTTCATATGTTGTACCCTCCCTGTTCCTTTGGAAACTATCCCGAACTCATATTAGACTCAAGAGTAGAGTAAAGTAAATACTTTTACACGAGCAGAATCAATCCTCACTCCTTTATTAAAAACAACATAATTAGTACCGTTAAAGGTTTTCAGACAGTTTGGTTAAATATATTGTTTTTTTTTAATACTACAAATTAGTACAAATTCAGTCCTTTTTAATTCTATTTTTATTTTTTTTATTTTAATTTTTTTACTTTTTTTTAATGTGGTCCTGCTAGCCTAATATTGAAATAGCAGTACTACGTTTTTTATGAAAACGGCGCGTGGTACAGTTTTTTTTATAGATGGTACTAAATTATTACTACCAATTTTAAAATATGCAATTGCTGAGTGTTGAAAATATTTTTGGAAATTGCAAATACGGTATTGCAATTACACACTGGAGTGATTTGCAGGTATAAAAATAGAAACATATTATGCAGTTAATAATTACTTATTAAGTTTATAATGACTTTACATTAAATAATTTTCATAATTTAATTATAAAAATACATAACTTTCATATTAAAAATTTGTATATTAAATTTTTATGATCAATAATAAAAAGTATATCTATTAATCCATTCTTTGTGCTTGTCTGGTATGGGTATTGTTTTAAAAATATACAATTTGTTTAATTTGTTAGGTAGAGGATAGAAAACATGTGTACCAAATACAAAAAAAAAACATATATACTGAGCGGTTCGTTAGTTATGGCCCTGAAAATATATGAGTCAATACATCCTATCTGGGTTATAAAAACCGTAAGACCTATTGAATGTTTAGAACCACCTCGGTGACCTCTATTAAATAATATTTCTTAATTTTATAAATTCCGATCGAACATGGCTGCCAAACCATTTAAAAAAAAACAGCTCCTCTTGAGTTGTATAAAATACCATATTTATTAGCCAGTTTCCTAGTATTTAAATGTGCCACTCTGAAAAACTTGTATTTATCATATCGGCCTTACCAAAAAGGTACTTCAAGGGATCTGTTTTCGTTAAATGTCGATGTAAATTGTGATTTTCAAGCAACTGGATGAGTTCTGCAATTTTGCCTTATGTTTTCCAGTGAAACTCCTGATCTAATCTCTGGTATAAGGGGCCTATCTATATATCTATCTAAATTAGTGTGTGGTTGAAAGCCTACTCGTACTGAAGCTTTAGGCGTATTGTACCCCTCACAGTTTCTATCCCATCAGGTTAATATTGATGAATTCAAGAATATGTCTAATAGGCGCTTCCGCGATTTATTCAGGTTTCGGTTATTGTAACCCGAAGTGTCTTCCCAATCCCATTTAAGGTTCCGACAACGGCATAGTATCTGAATAGTAGTTTCGTTCTCTTCTTCACATATGCTACATAGGAGTCATCATCCCTAGGAAATTTAGGTATCTTCTAAGGCCGCAGTGTCCCGTAAAGAGTCCTATTTGTCTGCTTTTGGATGGACCCTCTATGAATAGTTTAGACTGTCTTAGTCCAGGAAGTTCCAACCAGAGCCTACAGTGTTCTCTATTTATCTGTTCCTTCAACACCCATTTAATATGTTGGTATGAAATACCACATGTGGGTTCTGGTCCTAATAAAGTTTTTTCAGCTCCCTTCCTGGCTAGGAGGTCTACTTTCTCATTTACTGTACGTTTCGGCACGACCCATTCAAGAATGACACTGTTATGTTCTGCCAGCCTGGAAGGACTCTTGGCAATCAAATATTAATTTGTGCCACCATATGAAGTTATAACAGGTACTACAACCATAGTATAAAACCAGTGCATCGTACTTGGTTTAAGCCCTCATGTGTTCCCTACCATCCGTCTACAGGTCTAGTATTCTTACAGCTTTTTCTGTTGTTTTTCTATATGGCTGCAGAAGCTAAGAGCTATTCCAAGATATTTAACCTCCTTTGTCATTTTTAGATGTTTTCCCCACATATAAAGCTCCTTTATTTCTTGTTAATGCAACAACAGAGGTTTTCGTCGAGTTTGTGGACCATTCCTTCTTTAGGTACCACCTTTCGAAGATATTTAGTACCTGCCGCATCCTTTTGGAAATAACAGCCCCAAATTTCTCATTTACTACGATGTTTATGTCATTTGCAAATGCTTGCGTGTGTATGTTTTCTCTCTCTAACTCCCATAAGAGATCATCAACCATCAAGGTCCACATAAGTGGGGATAAAACTCCTCCCTGCAGACATCCCTTCTTAACTGAGACCTCTCTTGTTGTATTAAAGAAATTACTGGTAAAGGTTCTATGATTAGGCATAAACTCAACCCACTGCGTAATGCAGTGTGCTACGCCATGGCTATGCATAGATCCCAGTTTTTAATTGTATGAGGCCAAATCAAAGGCTCCTTCTATATCTAGGAAAACTACTAGTGGTATTTCAATGCTTGTTTAGCCTTTTAAACTAGCCTTGCATCGCAAACCTTCCAGCTTGGTATCGATGAATCAATTTATCCCGTAGAACATCGTCCCGTATATATCTATCGATCAATTTACCTAATGTTTTTAGGAGAAATGATGTTAGGCTAATTGGTCTGAAAATTTGGTCTTCGCGTAAGACGCTTTCGCAAGTTTGCTAATGAAGGCCACTCTTGTAGTCCTTAAGCTTTGTGAAACATATCCGAGGGTTATGTTAGCTCCGAATAGTTTACATAGTGGTCCTTTTAGTACTTCCTGGCCCTTTTGTAGAAGTGCGGAGATTATACCATCAGGTCCAGCTATGGTTGAAAGGAACTAGTGCCTGGGTACTTTTATTATATTTTTCAAGACTAATCTCACATCCAGGAAAGTGTGATCTTAGTAATAAATCTTAAGTCTCCTCATCTGTGTTTGTGAGTTCTCGTTGTTGATTTTTCAGATTTCATGCATCCTTATTTTTCTCTCTGTAGACTCTTCTTGAGTCTGGAACGTTCTGGAAGGCTTTCAATGCCGTCACAGAATTTCTTTCAGGAAATTTATTTGGCTCTTCTAATGGCATAACCATATTCTTTCCGGTACGTTTTATAAGCTTCCCAGTTCCACGACCTTTTGGACAGCATCTCGTTCCTCTTTCCTTTTTCTATATGGCATTTTTTTCAAACGTGTTGGTTAAGGGTTGTGTCAAAAACTCTGATATAAACTCAACTTCTACTGAATTCTTCAGTGTCGGAGGGCAGTCCTCCAGTCCCTGCTTGAGTTCCTCCTTGAGGGCTCCCCAGTTAAAGGTTTTAGGATTACGATATGTCTTCTCACTCAAAGTTTCTGTACCTAGATTAAACAGGATATGCATATGGTCAGAAAGTGACGCTTCTTTTGAGATGTACCACTTTCTCACCAATAAATACGTCCTTTGAGTACCAAGGGTTATATTAATTATCTATTAGCACAGATGTTACGAAGGTTGATTCGTTTCCAACGATTTCCACTTCTAGTTTATTGGAAGAAATAAATCACATCATAGGATAAGTTTGATTTTGTTTTTATTTTCACAGTGACTAACCAGTTCTCTCATCTCATTAGTGGGTGGAGCCCAGGTTAGTTATATGGCAGAGAGATGGACCCGATAATCAAATTGGTTTCTCCATCTAGCTTGAGGGATGTGGTCACTAGGTCATTTGTACAAAATTCCCATAGTGAAAACACCTTCAAGCTTATATTTGCAATAATTAAGGTTCTTGGGTGCCCAGACGCTGAGTGAATCATGTTATAGTCCCCTGGTATATGCAACCCTCTAATTCGCCCTTTGTTTACAAAAGGTTTTTGTTTTATCTTGTTACATCGTTAAAGGACAGCTGCTGTCGCCCAACAGTGATGTATATTTGCTTGTATTACCTTCACACCTCTTAGTTCTTGATATAGGGTACTCTTCCTCCTCCGACACAGTAGTCGAATCAGACAACGGTGAGTTCCCTAAAAGAGTCATGTCCTCGTCTTCACCTAGTTCACGTTCTGTGGATTCGGAGCCGCCTATTTCCATTGGAGCTCAACTACTCATTCTGTAGCCCCACTTTCTTGTGGTTCTGCGATCAAGGACTGATTTACCTCTGGTAGGTGTTCTCCCTCAGTGGGAGTTTTTTTCCCTGAGCAGCGATCTCTTTTATCAAGATATTGGAGAAATTCAGAAACAATATTCCTTGCATCTCCTTTATCTTCGCCCAAGAGACAGAATCCATGTTAATAAAAAGTTGCTGTCCCTTAGGGTCCAACTTTTTTACAGTAACTCTCCAGTTCTCCGTTTGCAGCCCCGAATTTTGTATTTTTTAATCTCTTCATTATTCGGTCCAGTTCCACTGCTGGTCCCGGTATTCATGTCATGGTAAACTTGGGTTTCATTACTTCCCCAGAGTCTATGACTTTGAGTTTAGCACCATCACAAGGTACCATAGTTTTAACGGTCTGCTCAATTTCTCATTGTTGGCGTAAGTGGTACTAAGGTACTGAATAATTTTCGAGTTTCTAATGAACGATAGTACATTTATCATTTAACGCAGCACATATTTATGATTGGCTTTAAAAAATAATTCTGAAAGAAATAAAAGACCGGTTGCTAATTTCTACCCTTTAGAAAGATTAACTGAAAGAAACGACACCATCATAAGGTTTGGCTAAAAGGATAACGTGCACCAAAATTACAATTTTAAAGCCCAATCATTTTCAAGAAAAAATATATACATTTTTTTCCGTTATTTTGAGATCTAAATATTTCGACAGAGAGGACCCAAATTTCAAAATGTTATCAAAAAAACCGCCACTAAATGGTTGATAGAACATCATTACGGAACACCCTGTATATCATATTTATATACAATAACTGACACAAAAGTAATGATGGTTTATAAACCTATTGGGGAGAAAGTTTTCTTGAAGTCATCTCTGAATATGGCCTCTTCGCGACCGGCAATTCAGTTAATAGGTACCTCTACGATTACGCTTTATAGGATATAGTTAAACCTTAAAACCATTTCCCATTGACCTGATTCCCTGATTACACATAATGTAAATGCTAGAATACAATTATACAAACTGATTAAATTGAAAATTTATGTAGGTAAACCAAGTTTGCACCATTAGTCGTACTTCATTTCAAATAAGGTCTGATGGGACAACGTCATAAATGTGACATACATTTTTGTATTTAATTAGTAGTTGCATTTTTTACATTTAAAGGAACATCTGGCATTGAATTCTTAGATAATTAAAGAATTTATATCGAGTGTTTTGAACTCTGTTACTTAGTTAATATATTATTGTTTGTTGTTAAGAATGTTTGTTATAAATAACAATAAAATAAGCATTCGGTTAAATTAATTTCTTAAGCTAATTTTCTTCAATGTTTGTTATGTAGTCTTGAGTAAATTAATTATATTTATAATAATAATAATAATAATAATAATAATAATCATCAGTTTATTTATTTCCCAATCCAAAATTCTTTTATTTTACACTTTTACAAAAGCAAATAAGTAATTCTATTCGTTTATTTCTTTTTGGCTATTTGTATAAAATAAAATATTTTTTAATATTCAGAGAAATTTGAGTTTGAATATAATAATCAAATTATTTTAGGTTACATTATTCATATTTACAAAACATTTTAAGTTTTTTTTTTATCAAAATCATTTAAATTATGAATTGATCGCAAACCTGTTATTTGTTTCTGTTTTAATGTTTGAATTTTATCGCGAACCATAGAATGTCCTTCTGGCCCATTGTTTTAATTTCCATATACAGTGTGTCGCATTTAAGATGAAGACCCATATATTTTAACTAACACTAGTTTATCGAATAAAAAAAAATCAACTTTTAATAATTTTGTGTATTGACCAAAATAATGAAAAAACTAAAAATGCGAATTTTGTCATAAAATTTGGTATGTGGGGTTAGAATAATATTCGGAACAATTTTTTCAAATAACTTTTTCTGATATCTCTAACGCGAAGAAAAATATCGAAAATTTACCCTGTTTGTGGATTCGCAGTAGGCCCCGTTTAAAATTTAAATTCGAGTTGAGTATCTTAAAGAATGGGAACCATCACCCTGTATGACTGTGCAAAACTTCAAATCTGTATTAATTTAGATAGACAAAATATAGGGGTGTCTTCATCTTAAATGCGACACACTGTATATGTTAAATATTATGCATTTCGTTAGTCTTATAGTTGTGATATATTATTTTTTGTGTGCGTAATATTTTTTTAATTATAGTTTTTATTTTAATTTCGTTTTTAATATTTTGTGGACACAAGGTTTACAAATATTAAACATATTGGACTCTTCATTTACATACAGGGTGTCCCAATAGTGTGTGGAAGTTCGATATATCCTATATTATAGAAAATATCAAACAATGTTAATTACAAAAGTTGTAGATAATATTAATCTGCACATTTCAAAATTATTTTCGATTATACAGAGTGGTCCATAACTTCAGAATTGATCAAACCTATGTTTTTTAAATGGACCACCCTCTATTTTATTGTAAATTTGAATTCCCCTGACTTTTCCCTTCAAGAAAATACCAACATGTATGAGGTTATACTAGGTATTTTGGAAGTTTAAACCAATTTTATATGAAAATCGTATTAGGTTCAACCCTCTGTATATTTCAAAAGAAACAATCGAATATCAAAATTTTTTGATAAATCATTTTTAATGATAGTCCACTTTTATAAGAATAAACTAATTTTTTCCTAGCGCAACAGATGTGTACAGGGTGAGTCAAAACTCAGATACATGATTTTTTTAATTTTTTTAATTGTAACACCCTGTATTTCATCACTACTAAAAAGTACTCTTATTATACGTTCGTTTGAGTTAAATATTGCCTATCCCTAAACACAACAGTTTAGCGAGATTCTTAGATGAAATGTTAAAAAGGGTTAATTATAACTAAATTCACAATGTAATTTGATTTAAACTCCTGTTAAATATTACATACTAGTTACTAGTTAATTAGTTTATATTTTTAAGGTACCTGGTACAATTTTTTATCAACTGAATTTATTTTTTGGGACCTTTACAACTTTTTATATAAAATACAATGAAAACGCTAACATAACTTCAAATTTTTTTGTGCATTAGGTCAAGTGGGCTTTGAAATTCATGTCAAAAGAATAATTTGACATTGACATGTTTAAATAAAAAAAATAAAATTACGTTTAGTGTTCACAAGTATTTAAATTTATTGATTTGACTAATTTTAAAATGAATTTTGAAACGAATGAATTGACTGATATGATTTTAGTGCTAGTGGCTAGTGATGAAAAACTAGAATTCATAAGCAAACATATCCTGATCGCCGACAACCTCGTAAAGAAATTTTTGAAAATCTGTTGGAAATATTCAAACGAACAGGTAATGTAGCATATAAAAAAAAATGATAGAGAAAAACGAACTTTAAATTAACAAAATGAACTCTGTATTCTACTTAGAAAATCCAAAGACCAGTACACGCATCATGAAAAATGAAACGGGAATAAGTAAATCATCTGTCAATAGGATACTATTAAAAAATAAAGTACATCCATACCATATCCAACGTCATCAGGAGCTTCTTGAAAACGATTTTCAAAAAAGAATTCGAGAGACGCTAAAATGGTGGTTCCCACCTTATCGAGACTGAGGCCCACAAGGGTAAACTCGTAGCGTAACAAAAACGAGAAATGATTTAACTTGGAACGAAATACCGAAAGCCGATAGTAGTATTAGCACGTTGAATTTTTTATTTGTGAAGCATTGGCATGTGATGATTTTCACAAGCCTTGATTTTTAAAACCATTCTATATCGCCTTTTGATTAGAGTTTATAAACTTGTTCGAGCAATTTATTAAATAATAATTGGCCCCTTTACCTCTTAAGCCTGCTCATGTAAAATATTTGGGCTTCTTACTTCGCCTATTTATATTCTATTAATAAAGGACAGAAGGATGAGTATTGCAAATATGTTAAAAGAAATAATATGGCTTTCAGTTCAGAATTATGTTCAGTACATGACTGATATTTTATTTATAAAATAAAAATGACATAGTACTATCGCATCAGATCTAAGAAAAAATTCAATATAATTCGCAATATCACAACTATAATACAAGAAACCAATCTGACTTTCATGTACGGCAAGCCATCACTAAAAATTCCCAAAATACAATTTTTATTAAAGGTTTAAAAAATTTAATAAACTGCCTACAGAAATTAGAAAAGAAACAATAAATGTATTCAAAAGTAACCTCAAACAATACTTGATAAATAAACAACGGATATACTTTCTTGTGATAATACTCTTTAAACCAGCCCTTTTTAAGTATTTCCCTTAATTTATTGTTATTTTACCCCTCGTTTTATCCGCATTTATTATAGATTATTTGTTTTGAGAACATGTACTTTATTTTAAAAAATTACTTGATGTTATATTAATACTACTTACTATGTTTAAATTATTAATAGTTTTGCGACGATAGGTTATAACAACTTATAGCCACAAAACTATTTTTGTGTTAAAGTAGATCCATAGAGAGCAATGTAATTTACAAAAGCCTTCTTTTAACATACAAATAAATGACAACTTTATAATTAAAATGAAAAACACAACAAAATACCTCGGTATCATAATTGATCCAAAATTGAAATGGGCATTATATCCTACCTCTTTTTTATATAATAAAAAAGTGCTTTGTATAAGAACATTATATTATCTGTCTTGCTGTACCTTTATTTATGGAAAGCCTGAATTAAGATATTTATTATTTGCAATAAATATCAAAAGAAGTATACATTTTTTAATAATTTGACATTTAAGAGCCATTCACATATCACAGTTGACATCTTGATACTTGACAGGCACAGCCAAGCAGTATTTTGATTCTATGGGGTTGTGACAGCGAACCAGTAAATTTGATGAAGGTGTTTTTGTGGCTAGGGGCAAAATAGTAGTAAGCTTAATAATAGCACCACCATAAAAAAGTCATTTTTAAGAAACTGCTTACATATTTTTCATAAATTGACAGGCTTGGCGCCTAATTTCGAATGAAAATAGCCTCCAAAATGGCTATATGGTTGCAAGTATGAAGGTCGCAACCCGCCTTAGAAATTTCACCTTTACTATCAACAGCTGTTGTTTGACAGGTCGTTAGAGAATGTTTGCAATTTATGGAATGTAAAGAATGCTAGGAATTTTGACGTTACAAATAATTGGAATTCCTAAAATTGTCACATAAGGAATGCAAATGCGGATTTTAAGAAAATTGTTATTAAAGTAGTTAGGATGAACCGAAAATTCTAAAAATCAATAGGGTTCTGAGTTAGAAGTAATTATTCAAGAAAATCAAAACCGCAAGTCAATCAGAACTTTCGTTCTAGAGTTATCGTGCCGGCATACATACAGACGACCAGACGAAATTTTTTTTTTGGATTTTCGGACTGATTAGAAACATGAAAATTTTTTCGTCTCCACGAATCCAATACTGAGGCCCCGTAGGAAGGGCCTCAGTAATAGCTTTTTGTGAATGGGCAATAGAGAGCATTAATAATGAAAAAGATTTTTTTGATTGTGTAATTTTTGGGGATGAATCAACATTTCACATAAACGGTTTCGTCAATAGACACAATTTTCATTACTATTCCACCACCAATATTTATGAGTTAATGACACATAGCCAAACACGATGGTCTATTAACGTTTGGGGTGGTATATTAGGGGACTATATCATAGGACCACATTTCTTTCATGGTCGTGTAACTGCCAAGGTCTACTTAGACTTTCTGCAGAATCATCTACCACTACTATTGGAAAATGTTCCACTAAATATAAGACACCGAATGTGGATATTACATGATGGAGCTCCTGTACATCATGCTCAATCAGTTCGCAACTTTCTGAACCATAATTTTGAAAACAGGTGGATTGGAAGAGATGGTCCAGTTATGTGGTCTCCCAGGTCCCCTGACCTCACTAAAGTAGATTTTTTTTGTGGGGTTTTCTAAAAAACGAGGTTTATGAAACTAGTCCATTAACTAGCGAGGAAATGAAGCAAAGAATAAGACAAGTGTTCGCGAGCAGTGGCGGCTCGTGGGGTGGTTTACAGTGACAGAATATAGGTATCAGTACAGATGTATGAAAAAACTTTCAGTGTTTTAGAAAGTTTATAATATAAATTTCTAAAACACTTACAGTTTTTTACCTATATCTGTACCGGGATCTATATTCTGCTACTGTGAACCACCAAAATTTTGGTTACAAGCCGCCCCTGTTCGCGAGCATATATGTACAATGTTTGAAAAACGTTCAAAGATCATTTGAAGCTAGATTACAACACAGTGTTGCAGTTGGAGGGAGTCACTTTGAGCAGCTTTTATAATAGCTTTTTTTTTTTCATTTTTTAATATAATAATGTTGCATTCTAAAAAAATTAAAATAACTTATTTTTGGTTCATATTTTTTTCATTCAAATATAAAATATCTTCTAAACTGTTGTGTTTAGGGATAGGGCCAAAGGAACGTATAATTAAAGTACTTTTAGTAGAGATATGAAATACAGGGTGAACCTAACCTTAAAAGTAAAGAAAGTAAATTCAGTTGATAATAAATTGTAGCCTAGGTACCTTAAAAATATAAACTGATTAAACAGTATATTTTAACAGGAGTTTAAATCAAATTACATTGTGAATTTAGTTATAATTAACCCTTTTTAACATCTAAGAATCTCGCTAAACTGTTGTGTTTAGGGACAGGCAATATTTAACTCAAACGAACGTATAATTAGAGTACTTTTTAGTAGTGATATGAAATATAGAGTATTACATTTAAAAAAATTGAGAAAATCCTATCTGAGTTTTGACTCACCCTGTAAACGTCTGTTACGCTAGGAAAAAATTAGTATATTCTTATAAAAGTAGACTATCATTAAAAATGATTCATCAAAAAATTTTGATGTTCGATTGTTTCTTTTGAAAAATACAGAGGCTTGAACCTAGTACGATTTTCATATAAAATTGGTTTAAACTTCCAAAATACCCAGTATAATCTCATACATGTTGGTATTTTCTTGAAGGGCAAAGTCAGGGAATTCAAATTTACAATTAAATACAGAGTGGTCCATTTTAAAAAACATAGGTTTGATCAATTCTGAAGTTATGGATCACTCTGTATAGTCGAAAATAATTTTGAAATGTGCGGATTAATATTATCTACAACTTCTGTAAATAACATTGTTTGATATTTTCTATAATATAGGATATATCGAACTTCCACACACTATTGGGACACCCTGTATATGGCATCTATGGAGTGCATTCTATTCTTGCTCATTAATATTTTTTTGAATTTTTTTAAACTACTTCCAACTTGCCCACCCGGATATTCTGTATTGAATTTTGAATGTGACTGTCGACTAAAACTAAAGACGTATATATTTTTAGCTGCTGTATATTTAATATTTTCTTTAATTGCTTGAGACGGTACAGTAAGGATATGATCTAATTATAATTTGCATATGGAAATTCCTTATTAATAAATAAATTGTTCGTTTTAATCACTAAATAACGTATGTGATCAGTTTCCTGTATTTTTATGGGAGATATTTTATAACATAGCTATATTTAAAATATGAATTGCAACTAAAGGATATATATTTTGTTTTTTTCTTTTATATATAGTTATTGTTTATAATTTCATCTCATTAAACCAGCTGTTTTAAATATTCTTCTATGAGCTCTTGAAATGCATTTCAGTTTCAGCTTCATACATTATAACTGTTTCGTCTGCGAATGATTAGTTGAGATTATAAATTATAAAAAGCACAAAAACAGTTCTTTATTTTAACCAAAATTTTACTTTGCTCTTTTCACATAGACTTATTTAGGTTAAATTATATCTACAAAACATTTTACGTTTTTTTTTTTATCAAAATCTGTTCAATTATGAATAAAAAATCTGGAATTGATCGCAAACCATGTTATTTATTTCTATTTTAAATCGATTATAATTTAAAATTTTGGGAGCCTTTGAATTTTATCGCGGAACCATAGGACACGAGTGGAAGATTCTGAACGCGAGCGTATACGAACGTGTAGTAAAGACGTGAGAACAGTTTATTTGCATTTTCCCCCAAAAACCCACTTATGAATTAAGTTTTATGGTTATCTGTGTTTTTTTTAGAGAACCGCTGGGCCTACAGGTACCAGTCTAGTCTCAAATGAATGCGAATTAAATTTACTACAACTTCATTTAATATAATATTTGACGTGGGATGCGTATTTTAGAAGATATTTCACAAAATAAGTGACAATTTCGAAAAAAATTAACTTTTCGAAGAACTGTATCTTGGGAACCAATGGTTGTATAGAGCTGCTCGCCTTAGTCTCAAATTGTAGCAAATTTAGTCTTCTTTAAACGTATGTAGAGACACTATACTGAGATATTGAGCAAAAATCGAAAAAAGTCCGAAAATTTCATGGTTTTTTGCACAACACTTTTGAAATTGCAAATCTGGGTTTTTAATATTGGTTTAGGACCTAACAACATATAAAAAATTCAGAACGACCGGACATTTTGCAAGCGTGACCCCCTTTTCATGTTTAACTTTACTGGACTAAATTGCCCAACCAAAATTATTACATCCGTCAATAATTATAAAGAATATTCAATATAAAATTTCAAGTTAGCTTTGGAATCAAATAAGATTTTTGATCAAATTTAAAAACCACACTAAATGTTTCATATTTATTTTTAATTGTAACACAGTACAACTATTACGTATTTCCTGTCTCCAAAAAAAATGGCTAAAATTGATTCTGGTAAGAGGAAAATCCACTAGGCTTGCTATTGTATTTACGGCAAAAATTACCAGTCAGAGGTGCAGTCGTGCAAATTACAGTTTATTTTAGCTTTTATCAAGTGAAAAATACAAGTGGATTTTACTTTTCAACATTTACCACTTAAAAATACAGATAAGACATTTTGCGGTTTACTTTAATTTACTGAAAATAAAAACCTAATGGAATCCTTTTCCTTTTTCACGTTCATTGCAATCACAGTTTTCTCCATTAAGTTGTCTCTCGTCATTACTAGGATTAAAGCCTTGAACTGGAAATGTATTTTACCTTAAATATAAATACTTTTGCTAAATTAAATTCTCCGAATTTTTCTTGACAACCATTTCACTTTATCTAGTTTTAACTTAATTGAAGTTTATTAAATCTTAAACGCACATGCACATCACTGTTTAGTAATTTTTGTAAAGAAGAATCCGTTAAAATAATAGAAACCAGCAATAACAATAAACTTAATTTGTTGACCAATCCATTTTTCATCTTTCGTTTCGATAGTCTCTAATTCGTTGCACTGCTTTTGATTTTTTTATCATTTTTTATAAACTTAATGAATTAATGTTAAGAGCAGACGAGACTTAAAGACATTATATTTATATGCGCGACACTGAGAATACTACGGGATGTTATGGGTTTCGAGAATTAAGAGCATTAAATTTGTGCATCAATAAGACATTTAAGGGGAAACAGGTTGAAAACCCTGCCATTTAACAAAAAGCAGCATATTTTCATAGATTTAATACAGAATGACGTGTATTTTTTTGTTATCAACATAAATACTTTTGAAAGGTTTACAAAAAAATCAAGGTTTCTCTATGGTATGTTATGTTGGGAATGGGGGGTTATTACACTGCGACCTAAAAGATCTATTGTGCCCCCTTCTGTCGCCAATGCACCAAGGAAATGTCTCAATGCCTGTAACGACCCTTCCAATCGTATTTTCTCAAGGAAATGTAGGATTTGAAGTGGCTTCAAGTTAGGTAAATCTCCCTCTTCTATTTGACATTCTCCTAGATATAGTGCCCTTGGATTCTGGAGTGCTACACATTCAGTTAGGATGTGAATGGAGGTTTCGTCCTCCTTCTCACAGAATCTGCACTCACTATCCTCTACTACTCTCATTTTACTTAGGTGTCCTTTTAGTCGGCAATACCCGGTAAGGATCCCTGTTACAATACGTAGCCTGTTCTTGCTCAGGTAAATGCAGGCTTCCGATCTTTTCTGGTTATATTCACCCAGAAGTATCTTGGCCTGTGTCAGCCCCAAGAGATTGTTCCAATTATCGGTTCTTCTACTGCCCAATTCTTTTTTAATCTCTCCTAGTATTATGTTACTGCTGATACCGCAGAACGGCTCAGGTCCTACAAAGGGAGTTTGAGCCCATTTCCTTGCAAGACTATCTGCAATCTCGTTTTCCTGTACCCCGTTATGTCCCGGGACCCAAGTGAGAGTCACTCTATTTTTCTCGCCTAGCTCATTCAATTGTTCTAGGCAACTCCAGACCATTTTTGAGCTGATTACGTAAGAGCTCAGTGCTTTGATGGCTGCTTGACTATCGGACATGATGATAATCTCTTATCTATGATAGTTTCTCTCGATCATGAACTGGATACACTTCTCGATGGCGTGAATTTCCGCCTGGAAGATGCTTGGGTATTTTTCCAAGCTTTCGGAGTGCTTGGTTCTCGGCCCATACACTCCTATTCCAGTTCCTTCTATGGTTTTGGAACCGCCCGTATACCACTGAATAGCACGTCTTTCGGTTGCAAGCGCGATGGATTCTTGGCTCCATTCTTTCTTGCAGCCCAAATCTGTGGTTTTTTTCTTGTTTTTTCACAAAACTGTATTTCTTTAGCATTTCATCGTGGGGCATGTCCCAGGTATCTTTAGTCCTGAAGCAAGTAGACTTTCGTCTGATTACTCCGTTCCTGATCATTTTATATCGTGTCCTTTCTGCCACATTCTCTATTATCAAATGTAAAGGGGCGAGGTTTAAGATCACCTCCATTGCGGCCGTAGGACAGGTTCTCATTGCACCAGCAATGCAAACACAGGCTAGTCTTTGTACTTTTGAGATATTAGCTCATATAAATACTTTTCAAAGGTTTACAAAAAAATCAAGATTTCTCTATAATAAAGGTTCAGAAGTAATTAGAAATTTTCAAGGATATAAGCTGAAATAAACTGATTTCCATTATTTTCTGAGCCGTTTGTCTGCCGTAGAGAGTTTCAGTTTTTCCAGTGACATTCTCCATTAAAAAAATTACAGAATACCCGATTTTACCGTCAGCAATAATAACTACCTAATGAACTGTAGAAAATATTTTAAAAAATGACAACAATAAGGCATTCCACTAAATGGAAACACTTAGCAAATAGTTCAAAGTATGCCCTACATTATGGCCTATATTAAACAAATCATTTAAACAAAATTAATATCCTACAATATTTTTTAAAAATGTATACACTGCGCACAGTTAACGTACATGTATGGGATGATTAGACGCATATAGCGGGTGAATTGGCGCGTCACCGGGTGAATGTGCGCTTTACACCTTGAATATTTTTTTCTTGTATATGAATAAAAAAAACACACAGATATTATGTGCAAAACTAATGCTTTAATTCTGAAATAGTTACATATACAAATATGCTTAAAAAATAATTGAAAAGAGGAACTAAAAACATTGAATTCTTTGAAAACATAAAAGGTATTCTGACTGTAATTTTCTGATGAGTAATATCCACTGCAAAGAGCGTGAGCTCAATTCGAACATATAGTGCACCTATACCAGGTTTCAGATTTCAGGGGCAACTCTCCACATATTAAACACTGATTTTCATCAACATCTGGATATTCATCGCATTCTTCATCATCGCAAAGCATACTGTCACTGTCAAATAGATTCAACCTCGCTATCACTCTCTTCGATCAGTTGACTTTTTACGTTTTTTCTTTTCTTGGATTTTGTTTTGTTATTGATCTTTTTAATATTACTCCGGCGATCAAGTTCTCTTTGACGTTCTGTTTTTTCTTTCTGCCTGTTCTAACTCGTCCTTGTTTGGTGTTGCTGTCAGTATGATACTTTTCTGTTTATTTTTTTTTTATACTTACTATTGCTGCTAGTATTGGGAATTGGAGATAAAGTCTCCACTGTTACTACATGTTTAACTTCTAATCGTTTTTGAGAGTGAAATGCTACCTGACCCTGATTTAGATGATGCCCTCTCAGAGCTGCTACTTGACAATGATTCAGTAACTAGATTTTGCATTTTACTTGATATTCGATGCAATGTTGGCTCCAATGTTTTGCTTGTCGATGGTTGACTTTTTGAATTCAAAATCACACATCATTTGGCTTGGAAGAAATATTTTTATTTTTGTTGTCAGGTAATATATTTTCGTCATAAACAGATCGAAGTTGGGATGCTGGTGCAAAGTCTTCCAAAGTAAATTTGTCTGGCTGGAAGGGGTACATACCTGCAGACCTAAACTCAGATATCGCTTTTTCCATCGTCGCTACTTTGACAAAAGCTTTATTGAAAATTTCAGCCAAGTCATACATTGTAATTCTTTCATGACTTCTCAAAAATAAGTCGCATTCTTGATTGTATGCTGATTTCAAAGGGCCGAAAAACGTGAGATCTGGAAGTTGCATGCGATGTGAAGTATGCGGAGGTAAAGTAAGGAGGACGATACCGGTACTTTTTCAGAATTCGTATATGGACAAGGAAATATGGCTTGAGTGATTGTCCAAAATCACAAGGACATGATTCATTACAGTTGGTTTATGAATAAATTCTCGTTGCTTCAACCTGACACTAAACAAGAAAATAGAGCTTTCGCCAAAAGGTTTGTCATACGCTTTCAAAGAAAAATTAACATTGGTGCTATGTATTTATCAAGTGCATTACAACAGCAAATTACTGTTACATTTTTTACTCTCTCTGCTGAAGTCTTGTAACCAAGTTGCTTTATTCCCTTTGGAGCCAAACACTTAACCGGTTTCTTCAACGACTGCAATTCCGGTTGCATCCACGTTGTAATTCCGGTTTCATCCACGTTGTAAATATTGTCGGGAGTAAATTTATATTTGTTATATACTATCTCTAGATTTGAGAAAAATAATTTTACGGATTCCTGGTTAAAAGCTTTGATTCGATTAACACTAGTGGCCTCAGGTTTCCGCAACGTTATATTTGGATGTCTTTCCATGAAATTGTAGTACCAGTCTTTCCCAGCTAGCTTTCTTTCCTTATTAAATTTATGGCGAACATTATTAGCTTCTGCATATTGGTATGCTAGTTTTCTAAGCTGAATTGGATTTAATCCATAAAACATTTTCGCCAGTTTAATGACGTGATCTGCCAATTCTTACTCTTGCTGCATAGTAAAAGAAACCACTCCACCCAGGCACATAGGCTGATACCTTTCTTCTTCCGATAATTTTAGTTTTTTCTAATTGTTGATTCCGGAATTCCATGTTCTTTGCCAGCAGATCGTATAGAACATCCATTGGAAATTTCTATAATGGCAGTTCGCAACTGCTCTGCAGTCCATTTTCCCTTCTCAGTTTTTCTTTGATATTTTCTCGGCATCTAAAATATAATATTTTCACATTAAAAACATACACACTGATTTTAAACTTTAAGTCGGGCAACTATGCGCACGCACAGTTACCCCAACAACCGTGCGCATAAATACTCGATCAGACAATTTTTCTAATTTTGCTTCCAACAAAAAAAAAATACAATAAAAATTGGAATAATAATAATAATAATAATAATAATAATAATAATAATAATAATAATAATAATATTCAAGTAAGTTTACGCTTTTGTTTGAAGCCAAATTTATCCAGCTTAAGTAAAAAATAGCGTACTTATGGCTTGTTTTATTCTCCAGCAAAAAAAGATAATTTAACCTCACAAAACCTAAGTTATAATCGCAAAACACATGTCAGTTGGGAGTTTGGCGGTTTAACTATAGATGGCACCACGTTTCGAATTTCAAACAATAAATATTATGGCGGTATTTAGTGCGCACAGTTTCCCACTGCGTATATTTACCTGAATTTCCCCTAATCTGTAAGCGTCAATTTATGTAAATACATAAGTTACGTTAGAATACTTGACAATCTAAAATCCCGTTGGTAACAATGTTGCCGTAAACTATGGCGCTGGGAAACAGTAACAAAGCCTACACAGAACATGAGGCTAATAACCGTAGCAGTTGATGCCGATGACACAAAAAAAAATATATATATACCAGGGACTTTTACTCCTAACCCTGAACAATTTTAGTTACGGTCTTTTTTGTCTTTAAATGGAAGTTGAAACACCTGTTATCCGTCGTGATTATAACTTTTCTTCTTTTATTAACACAAAATTCCAAAACAAGTTTATATTTTTTATATTTAAATCATTTAAGAAAAACTATTAGAACAACCCAATCTTTCAGATTATGTTTTATATTATGCAGACAGCTGACGCATCGACTGCCGCATTAGAAAGAAGGAGACGCCTGCCAATTTAAGAGGGGATAATTTGTGCGAGTTTGTCTACCTGAGACGCAAGCATGCGTTTTATGCATGAATCAGTATTTATGAATGAGTCTACGACGCTCGCGTTACACTTCTGACACACTTCAAAATTAATTACGTACTTTCCTAGAAAATACCTTCAACTGTGATAGTTGCAACGAGAAAAATATATTAAACTGATAACTGACATTAAGAATGCAAATATATTTCTCTAATTTTATTTTAAAACCCTTTTGTAACTTATGTACCGAATTATAACCATAAACAATCTTTGTAAAGGGACTCTTCCATACTTTCTCATAATAATTTGACAACTACATAGATAACACTGTGAATGTTTGCAATTTGATTTTTGTAAACAAAATTAGTCTAGTAGTTGTTCGTCGTTGGTTTGAACACTCTTGTCTATAGGACAAGTTTTTAATGAAAATAAATAAAACAAAGATTCTGTTGTCATTGTTGCGAAACTTTATATTTATTCAAAATTTATTTTTTATTACAGATTTTCAAAAATTGGAAAGGGAAGCTAGGATATGTCGGAAACTTCAACACCCGAATATAGGTACGTAGAATGAACAAATTTCAATAAATGAATATGAATTGCATACCACACGCATATATACGTACCTTTACCTCATAAATTCTCATCATCAGCTTTTTTGATAGCTATATACATCATTCTGTTTGACACACATTTACTACTAACGATGAATGTCAGTAGAGCGTTTTTGTAAACCGTACTGAACAACGAAAGCAATACTAATTTGACATTTTGATATAATGCTTTTGCTGTTAACAATCAGAGAATAGTTTGAAAAAATATCATGATAAAGAATAATGAAACACGTTTCAAAAATTCATTCGAGAGCCTTTGGGATTAAGCTATAAAGTTGTGCTGTTATAATACTTCAGTTCTTGTGGATTCTTTTCCATCAACAAAAATGTTTCGGATTTTCAATGGGGCCATACAAAATATGATAATATAAAACCAATATGTAGGTAGGGTAGGTATACGTATTTGACAATATAAAAATTTGTACTTAAAATGGGTGCTGCGTTTAATCAATAAAAAAAAAAAACAACGATGAGTATATAAGTGACGTCAGAATATGCTGATAATAATCGTAATTGAACGGATCTTTTATGTTGATCGATATTCGTTGATGTAATTTGGACTTATACAGCGTGTTTCAACGGTTGAGTGTTTATTTTAAACATGCCTTTATTTGGCTAGAGGTAAACCAGATTTGATGATCAAAAATGTGAGGAAGAAAATAACTTATTTATTTTTTCTATTTTTTTGTCATCTAGAAAATTCGAGGTCGTGCCTGTCCCTAGATAAGACATGATCCATGATTTTCCCAATAAACTAATAACATATATATATACACTAATTCGTTACTGGGTAGTGTGAAAAACAGTTACAAATTATTTTTGTTTAAAAGTTGGTATAGTTTTATTAAACAATAAGTCATCTACAAAGGGGCACCGCCAGAGAACCAAAAATATTCGTCTTCCCTTTAAAGATGCCAAAAAAATGTCATTATATATTATGTCTCAATACAATTCAAAAAGGGGCTTACCTATGTATGAAGGTTTTGTTGTGATGCAAGAATCCACTGGTTGAGTTACTTCCCAAATGCCTTCATGTTCTTAATTTTCGATTGACAAACAAATACGGACGTTAACAAAGTATTCATTTAGTTTTAACAAATTAGTAAAAGTACAAATAATCTAAATATCAATTAAAAACTAACTCTCTATAGCAATTTTTCTTCTATTTGCGGTATTTTTTTATAGTTGACTTATTGTTGAATACACCGATATAATATAATCTATATCCAACTTAAATTAGCTACTGACAAGCATGCTTTCTTGGTTCTATCAACTTAATTACATTAATATTATCGTGTACCACTACGGAACTATGCTCAGCTCTTTATGATCAGTTCATCAACTCGAAAGACTGATCTTCTTGAGTCTTCTGACCAAATTCGCATTGTCGAGAGCTACTTGCCTCAACGTTAACGTGTTGAAAAAGTCTTTGTGCATGAGCTCTGGCAAACCCTTCAATGGTCTAATCTGTTTCTGTATCTGTAACATGTGGAGGTTGTGCATCCTCCCAAAATGATATGCACCTCCTATCTCGTGGATCAGCCTACAGATTAATGTAGTTGACATCGTCACCAAAAGGTGCTATTCTTATATCGGCCGGTGTTAGCCGAACATAAATCTTCTACTAAATGAGAGCGTAAGACAATCGTAGAGGATATGCTTGATGGTTTTATCTTCTTGTTCGCACCCCCTGCGGATTCTGACAACCCCATGATATGGAGATGTTTCCGTACTTGGCAATGACTAGTCAGAATGCCTATGATCAGGCGCAGATTCTGCCTAGTCATAGTCAAGTATTTGTTTGATGTAGTGCTTTCAGGATAACTTAAAAGCTCCCTGGTAACTCGGCAGTTTCTAGTTTCATCCCATCTTTCCTTGAATTTCACATGGGAATGTTCTCTAATTAGGTCTGTCACTACCGATGTTGTTAGTTCAATAGAAGAGCCAGGTGCAAAAGGTATTTGGATGGCTGTCTTCTTGGCTTGTGAATCAACTAGACGGTTACCTTTCCATGTGGCGTGAACTTTGATCCATCTTAAGATGACCACATTGTTGATGGATACTTTGGCCAAAGCTTTATGATATTCTAGTACTGACCCTGATTAAATTCGTGGTGTGTCCAGGGTGAGTAGTGCTTGTCTGCTCTATGGAAAGATGAGCATTTTTCTTACAGTGGTATTGTTTCAGGTAACTTTTTTGCTTCTATGAGAATCCCCGTGAGCTCGTTTTGAACTACACTGGCACTTTTGTTCACAGCCCATTTTATGTTTAGGTTTAAGGATTTGGAGTATATTCTACATCCTGAACCTTGTTTGGTTTAAAACCGTCGGTTTATATATACATCGTACTTTCCACTTCCGGTTCTTTTATTTTTTCCGTTCTAACTTTATATGGCGTATAGAAGATATATCTCTGTAAGATGAAGTCCATGTTCGCTTGAAGCAGTGAAAGCGTATTGACCGCCTCCAGCCAAAAGCGACTTCTTGCCTCACCAGATCCTACATCAGGTTAATTTAAACCGTGCAGAGTCATGTCATTGTCATCAGAGCAACATCCTTGATGTAAATATCAAGGAAAGAGAGACTAAGAATGCCTTCCATGGCTCTGATTGTCTGTTATGTCGAGACATTTTAAATTTGTTCTATTTTGCGGATAGCTGTCAATTGTTGGGTTTTCGATACCCAGACAACTGTACCGAATGTTAGCATAGGTCTTATGTAAATTCATGTGACGACTCTAGGGGAGAAACCCCAGGTGCTCCCCACGGTTTGGCGGCATTGTTCATAAACAATGCAGGCTCTTTCAAATAAATTGGAATGGTCTAATTATCAATGTCTATTTCCAAGTCTCTATAGAGGTCGCTATTTCTATAGTACCAAGGCTCATCAACAATGTTTCTAAGTACTTGGTTCTGGATTCGCTGTATGATATCTATGTTACTTTTATAGGCACAACCCAACAACTGGATGCTGTACGTTCTTACGAGCTTGAGGATATGTTTATAATGTAGTATTTTATTGTAGATGAACAGGGTGGAATGTTTTTTTAACCGCCAATGTATCTTATATCTAATATAATAGTTCTTCTCTTTTTTACATGGGCCCTCTAGCGCAGCCTCTCGTCTAGGGTAATACCAGATTATTTTACAATATCTGTATCTAATGCTACTTTAGTATTTTTCCTATTATGGCTTAGTATATGCTCGGTGAGTTTAGGCGATGGTTCTTTTAAGAACTCTTTGACCTGCCTCTGTCCTGGTAAATTTTTCCACAATTCCTCAGATTTTTGAAACATCAACTGCTTTGTGCATGTTTTGATAGCTGTCTTTGGACCAATAACAGCCTTAGAGGTTCCTTTTCGGGCTAGTAAATAAACCTCTACGTTGCCCTTATGTCCTCTGTGACCTAATACCCAGGCTAAGATTAATCTGGACTTCCTAGCTCTGTTAGGGCTTCCAAACAGTCCCACATAAGCTTTGAATGCTTCTAACGGCGCTTGACTGGCTGAGTATATGACAATGGTCCTTCCATTCTTAATACCTCTTTTGCGCATCGATGTATTGCTGCTATTTCTGCCTGGATTACTCATGTTTACCTAAGCTCATTGAGATTCTTATCTTTGACTTTGAAGTCGTAATTCTTATTTCGCCTTCTTCTTGGATCATATTTTTCCGATCAAATGTACTTTCGCCTTCATTCTGTTGGAATGTTCTTTCAAGGTATTCAGCAAATCTATTAGCCTTTCGCAAATTACTTTTTCCCAACTTCCATCTGTATTCCTCATTGGCAGATTTTGCATGATTGGTTTTTTAATTAACATTTTTAGCTAGAATTGGGAAATTCGAATTATTTGATAAAGCTTCTAAGAATATTTAGCAAGGGCTAAAAATGTTATTTATCAAAAATAAGCCGTATTTTTGGTAAAAACAATTGCTGAATTTTTATTCAGACTACCATTTGTCATAGATAAATGTAAGCCATTTTTTCACAAATATAATTTTTCAATTAGAATAATAAACGTTCAAAATTATTGCATAATACATACATTCTTAAATCGCTCTTAAAAGTATGATGATAATATCCAAACGAAACAGATTCCTATTTAAAAATTAAAAGAATTATAACCCCCTTAATTATTCAGTTTATAAAAAGAAATTACTCGAGAAATTGGTTGGTTTCATGGAATATACCCTGTTAAATAGAACGATTCAACTTATGAAACACCCTGTAGATATGAAACTAATTATTAAGTGAATATAGTAGACATTTGTGAAAAAGAAAGACAATGGCGAGTAGTAAGTTAACATGCAGCGTTTACGAACGAAAAATCTTTTGCATTTGGGTATTCGGAAATGACAACGACAAATTTTAAGGTATATGAACGTACAAAAGTTTATAATAACATACATGGGTTCGAAAATATGATCTATAAGTAACCTGATAATTTTAAAAAGTGATCTTTAATTTATACAAGAATATAGAGAAAAACAAGAAAATATCTAAATCCTGTGTCACAAAATAATATGAACGACCGTTTACCTCCGAAGAACAACTACTCCATTAGTTAATACTACAACAGGCATTAAATTACATCCATGAAAACAACAGAAAGAGAAATTTATTGATTTTGCTTACTAAGGACCTGTTTCGTCCTTATTAGGACTCATCAGCAGGTGTAGACTTTCTCACTTCCAATCTTTAATGGAAGTTGTAAATGGATAAAATTCACAATTCAAAAAATAGCCCCAGCTACACTTAGTAAGCAAAATTCAAGCTTTAATTTATACTTTAAAGTTAATTTCTGTATTGTAATAATTGAAATAAAGGCTACATTATCTTCAAGGGCTTGTAATTCCCATTTGCGGAAAGTTGTTAATATGCACTTTTTCATATTTTTCTATTGTATAGAATCATACCTTAATCGTCATTTCCGAACACCCTGTGTAGATTGAACTCGTCATGTGACTCATAAGATGAGAAAATCAAAGTATGTGCATAAGATTGTAAACCGTATAAAGGAGAGAACGTATAGACAATCGCGGTCCCGTCGCATAACCGACTTTGCGGTCTCCCTAGATTCTTTGGAAAAAATAGTAAGAGAACACGATGCGAGCGAGCATAGCTCAAGAACACCGATTGGAAATGCATGTGTTATAAAATATGGGAAATATCTTCACTGCGCGCGGTCGAGACTAGCACAGTCTGCGATGAGACGGGACCGCGATTTCCTAATGCGTTCCCTCCTTAATAATTATGTTCAAGTCCCAAATCACGAGAGGTTATGGGTAATTTTTTATAAATGAATATATTTAAATAACAAATAACAAGATTTGAAAATTGTTAATTTAATATATCGCAGAACGCAAACTGAAATCCGGAAGATCAGAATTATCTGAAATAAGTTTGAAAATTCGGAAACAAATCTCTAAAATCCCCTTACGAATTAAGACCATCTCCGGACCCCAAATGTGAAAACAAATATTTGTCGATTTGAAAAAAAAACCTGCTATTGTCGTGAGTCGAACGCAGACCTTCACGTTTTCCAGACGTGTGCCCTTACCGTGAAGCTATCAACGACATTGACTGTCAAATCTGAGATTTGTTTCCGAATTTTCAAATTTATTTAATAATGAGATTTGTTGGGAAAAAAGTACACATAAAATTACAAATACAATCCTTATTTGAATTTGATAATCAAAAAGTAGTATTTAAATTCCAGTTTTTTTTACAATGCAATTATTTTTACAATAAAATATATAATAATACATTTTTATTAAGTTTTGTTTATATGTTTTTAGCTCGAAAATAATACCCTATTTTATAGCCGGCGTCTATATCTTTTTTAAACTATTATGGTTTTACTTGTATTTTATTATATTTTTTACGTTGACGAGACTTTTTTCAAGCTATTCGTAATTTTCATTTATTTATTTCACTCATATATCTATCAAAGCTATTAATTTAACTGATACCATATTCTCTTTTTTGCATATTTGTGAATGACAGAATTAGACAGAATCTCACCTTCAACTACATTCCTAATTTTGTTGCTTTCACTCATCATAACAATTATTTTATATTGTGAATTTAAAAATATTAGCATTTTTAAGTATTGTATTGTCGTTTTAAAATATTGCATACTAATTTGTCAAAATCAGTGCGATAACTCAATAAATAGTTTTGGATAAATTATTTAATTAGAAAAGTTTAAAATTTATTTATAATTCTCTACCTTTCTGTTTAATTTTATTATTATACATACTTGATAAGCTTGGTTATGTGTCATATTCTTCTTCTTTTTTTCATTAATTGCCTTGTCAATTTGGGGTAATTGGCCATGGTATCATGGATAAAAATATTCCTCACGTTCTAACCTCCCATGTAACAAAGACTTACGTCCGACGAGAGGTTAGATTATGAGTGGGGCCAATAAAACACTATTAGGTAATTTGTACTACCAATACATAGTAGGCGCATACTTTTAACTTTTAGAATTATTCTTTTGTTCTTTTCTTGTCTAAATTATAAGAAAATTATACATACTTATTTTATCTTTAGAGAGAAAGATAATTCGTATTTGGAATGTTTCATTAGAGACCAGTTTTTTTTTTGTGTGTCATTGGCTTCAACTGCTAAGGTTATCTCGCCTCGTGTTCTGTGAAGGCCTTATTACTGTTTCCCAGCGCCACTTTAGGAACAACACTGTTAATTAAAATCCAACAGTGAATGGTCGAGTGGGGAATCTTACCAAGAATTGATTTTAAATAATTAAATTAAATAAAAAAATCCCGGCCAACGGTGGGATTCGAATCTGGGACCCTTGGATCCGCAAACAGAGACTCTACCACTGAGCCACCCACCCCCAGAGACCAGTTACATTTTTTTTATTAATTGAAAATAAGTTTGCATGATCATGATTTAAAGTTACATTTCGGAGTTCTAAGTTCACTTTTTACTTTCCTATCTGTATACAGATATAAGGAAAGTATAGGAATCATGATTTTTTTCGACCTCGAGTTTTCGACGGATTTTTACGTTTTGAGGTCCCCTGAATCCGTTTTGACTATTTTCGCGATGATGTCTGTGTGTGTGTGTGTGTGTGTGTGTGTGTGTGTGTGTGTGTGTGTGTGTGTGTGTGTGTGTGTGTGTGTGTGTCTGTGTGTCTGTGTGTGTGTGTGTGTGTCTGTATAACGCATAACTCATGAACCGATACACAGAAAAACACCAAATTTTAAACTTAAGCTTTGTTTCAGCGTCCAATGAGCTGATTAGATTTTGGGCAGTGTCGGAACATCTGGGGGGGTACTTTATAGGTGGTCATTTTTATATTTTATGGAATATATCTGTTATTTACGTTTGGAGAAGAAAATTCTTCAAATAAAAGTTACTTCTAATATAATTATCTATAATTTTTGTTTTATGCAAAATTTTCCTAAAATGGTCCGTATTCGAGAAATTTGACAAAATGTAAAAAACATAATTTTTTATAAAAATTGTTCAAATAAAAGTTGTTTATAATATAATTCTCTATAATTTTTGTCCTATACATAATTTTTCTAAAATGGACCGTATTCGAGATATTTGAGAAAATGTGTAAATTTCGAAATTTGAAGAAAACTCAAAAACGGATAAAGGAAAAAACATTAAATTTTAAACTTAAGGTTTATTTCGGCCTGACGTGAAATGATTAGATTTTGGACAAAGTTGGAACATCTGGGGGGGTACTTTATGGGAGGCCGTTTTTATATTTTATGGAATATATCTGTTATTTATGTTTGGAGAAGAAAATTGTTCAAATAAAAGTTACTTCTAATATTATTATCTATAATTTTTGTTTTATGTCAAAATTTCCTGAAATGGTCCGTATTCGAGAAATTTGACAAAATGTGCAAAATTCTGATTTTTATGAAAATTGTTGAACTAAAAGTTGTTTGCGATATCGATTTCTATAATTTTTGTTTATACATGATTTTTCTAAAATGGTCCGTAATGGAAAAGTGCTAAATTTAAATTTTTCTGTATTTTCGTTTTCAATGAATATCTATAGAAAAATGTTTCGAGGTAGATGTATGTGTAAAATGTATATATTTAGTTTATCCTCTAAACAATTATAGAGATGCTGCAATAGGTTGTACAAAATAACCGGAAAATGCCTATAATAACTAGATAGGAAAGTCATGTGTTGGACACATCAGATTTTTTGTTTAAATTAAAGTCTTTATAAACTAAGCAAGGGTGGTCCTGGTTACTATATCTTCATTTATACTTAAATAATTAAACAAAATAGTTAAATATAATAATATAATATTCTAAAATAATAAAAATGAATATCAAAAAAATACATATGCCTGGAATATCTTTCTAGAATGTAGATTATGAAATATATTCTGTGAATATTTCATAAATATTGCAATATATTTTGGCAAATAGGCATGTTGATGGCATATGCCAGGGATATAATGTGCTATCTGGGATTATGTGATATCACTTTTTGCGAGCATCATAATTTGTATCTGAGACGTATGGAGGGTAGAGGAAAGGAGAACAATCTCTGTATACAGAAAGTGTCCCTCAAAATGTATACAATTAAGATGGCGCTTCTGTGTCCAGGGGACGTCGACAGTCGATAATTCAGATCACACAATGACACCAATGATGTATATAGTAATAAATATTGCTCAACCATAAAAAACTAAAAACTACACCGTGGAAAGTGACTGATCGTAGAAGAGTAAGTGCAGGCCAAGCAAGAAAATTTCTTGTGGCAAGCTAATTCTTTGTAATTATCACAATTATTTTGGAAATGAACATTTCTATTGTGTCTATTCATGGTCGACTGACTGGAGAAAACTTTTTCACATAAAAAGCAATAAACAGGCATCTTTCTAAACTGTCGAAAAAAACAATTTGGAACAATAACAAAAAACCACAGCAAAAAAAGAATAAAATTGTCGTATCAACCTCGTCTTAACGATAGTTTAACAGAAACAGAGTCCTTAAATTTGAAATAAGTGACATATGACGTATGCCATATGTCACGGCACGGAAGTCTCAATTTACTGCTTCCTGTCTGATTTAATTATGAATGAGCAATCTATATGACTATATAGCATTGGATTTTGTCCCCTGGCTACACGAGCGCCATCTTAATTGTATACATTTTGGTGGCCACTTTTTAATATATAGATCCATATAAGATTGTCCTCCTTTTTTCTACCCTCCATACTGAGACGATAGCTTTAACATTATTTGTCACAAGAATAAGTTTCTTGAAATGTTTATCTCTAGAAATATGTGGTGGTACCACTGAGATGAAATTGCATTACATTTTTACGTCATGTGTCAAAATCGAGCTAGTCATTATGGTGAGAATAATTGCCATTTTTTTTTAATAGCTTCATTTAAATGATATAAAAACATTTTCATTTAGTCAATCTTTAAATATAAAATTATTGACTTCAAATAAATTATTGATTGGATGAAGAATGCACACTATTTTTAGCCTAATTTACAAAGTATTCCAAAACTTATCACTTGAAAATCCTTAAAGATAGATACATCAGTGTCGGCTCGTTATTAAAGACATTGGGTGTTCTGCAAGATTCTGCCTCCATTCCCCTCCCAAAAAACTCAATTATTATTTTAGTGCCTTTATTCGCTTACTTTTTATACATTAATTCTATTCTGCGGTCCTTTTTATCAGCAAACTTATACTTATACGCGTATTAAAAACATCTTTGTTAACTTAGAAACTACATCCATGTCTCTCATGTATAAATAAAACGCGCGCTGGCGAATTAACACAAACTGATAATCTACAAAACCGAAATCGAATTGCATCACATATGCGACAGACTATAAACAGAGCTCGCCGATCTGGCAAAAATCCAGCTAAAACACTGCGTATTTTGGTATTACTTTTTAGAGAGCGTGGGCGGCCCAAGGGGTGCACAGACCGTGCCAAAGAGTCCCAGCTAAGAGATGAATACGACCTAGCAAACTTTCTTCCACTGTCCATGAAATGACACGTATATGTCTAAAATGTGAAATGTAGATAAGATACTTGCAATTTTTGGCAGTTTTGTAGCTCTCATGCACCAGCCACGATTGAGAGAAACATTATTATAATGAATGTCCAAAAGAGTTGGGCGATATTTTACGAAATGTCATGCTTTTCTAGAAAAATGTTAAAGAATAGTACATTTGTTAATGATTTTAAGAAACATAACCTCATTTATAACATAACCTCATTTATTTAAATTCTACTAATTGCAGTAACGATTCAGAGTGTGATTGAAAAATCGCGCCATCGTCCAACTCCATGGTATAAAAAATAAAATGTGTCAAAAATAGGACGGCCACGCGCATGACGTCACGCGTAGAGTTTGTATAGGCGCGAATTTAAAAATACTGACGAAGTGTGAGGAAAATATATGCTACTTACAGAAATTTCATAAATATTAAGGATAATATTTTAGAAATTACATGAAATATCTATGGATATTATTATGGGATAGTTAAGGAAAGAACTATTAAGGAACATAAATGCAAATACATACATGAAAGAAGTATTTATTTGAACAGTTTTTTCCTTTTTCTTTTTTAATGATTTATTTTGTTATACAAATTCGAGTTCTAAAGAATAGTTTTTATAACCAGGATAATGAAAAGGGCATCTTCGCAACTCAAAACTGGGGATCCTGGTAATAATTTCGCATCTGGATATGCCGGAAATGTTCACCTGATTACTCATATTACCTGCATTAAATTACCCAATTGAATAAAAATAAGTTTTAAAAAAATATTTTTTTCATATTATAATACAATGCAGACAATCATATAATATAATGCAAAGCATAAAAAAATGTACGAAATTCTAATAACTGCTACATAACATATGGTGGGTGCATACACAAAATTAAAATAAAATGTCACCGCAATTTTCCTGGACATAGTCGCTGGACAGTTATTTTAATTTATTCATCAAGTACAAGTCGAAATTTTCTCTTTTTTTTTGGTGACATTTACAATTTCACTTTTGCTTACATTGCGAAATTTTTAGCCTTCAAAGGGCAGAGTCTCCAGTTTAGAAGTCCCAAGTTACGAATGAACCAACGTGAAGTTCTGATTTGAGGTCCCTCTTATAATTGGAAGGTTTAAAGAGCTTGGAATACATATGAAAATTTATTTGCAGGGTTACAAGCCATGGGCTGCTCCATGTCGCTATTATCTTGTGAAGGAGGATAGAATTGCTTACTTAGCATATTTTAATTTTTTTTAATAAAAGCTCATGGATTTTAAGAATTTTAATCTAGGGAACGGCATGCTCCCCTGAGCCTCCGCTGGAGCCGCTCTTGAGCCACTCCTCACTTCTGACTAAGCTCTTACTATCAAAGAAAGCAAAAACCATAATATCTTTCTTGCATCCTTTGCTTTACTTGTTACTCTTACATCCGTACCGCAATTTTTTAATGTTTTTTACTAAAACCACTCACATAGAACAAAGTTTACAACATAATATATTACAAATATCTGTTTAATATCTTATAAATCACTATAAACGACTCACAAACTACTGCAACATGCGTCTGTCATATGATATTTACTTCGCGACAACTCTACTAACTCTACGCATGACGTCAGCGCCGCCATGACACCAACTCTACTTTTTCCGAATTGACGTTTATAACTAAATTGGTAATTTTCATCCTATAGAGACTGAGGCCCACGGGAAAATTTATAGCATAAAAGAAACGAGAAACGATTTGATTTATAACGAAAGACCAAAAAGCCCAATAGAGGTATTAAGACGTCGTTTTTTCAGGTTCATGAAGCCCTTGTTTTTAAGAATCATTTCATGTCACTTTTTGATTAGAGATTTCAAGTTGGTTGAACAGTTTATGTAAAAATATTTGGGCCCTTTGTCCCTTAAGACTGTCAATGTGAACATATTTTATACCTTTATCCCTTAAGCCTGCCTTTGTAAAAATATTAGGGTCTTTTGCTAAAAATATTTTATGTTTTGTATTGGGAAACTAGGAAGGCAGGAAACTGTATTTTTACTTCAGGTACAAATGTACTCATCGCCGAATTTGATTTTTTTTAGCACCGTACGACGAGGGTTATGGTGTAAAAAATATTTCCATTGTCGTCCGTTATGGGCTCCTATTTTCGTAAGGAACTTGTCGTATTATTTTCAAGTGATCTATCTGAATCCGAGACATCCACACCCTGCACATTTAATTATTGTTGCCTGATGATAACCTGAATGGTCAAAACTAGTCGCTTTAAATTTTTCTAATTAATTACTTTTTTGAATACATTGACCACATTTAAGAAATGGATGATCTATTCTTAAACGGGCCCTTCATGCTACGATTTTTGTCAGTTTTGAACAGACAGTCCATCGATTCAGTCCAAAACTCAACATGAAGTGCTCGATCTGACTCACATCCGGCGGACTTCTTTTGTCAAATGTGAAAGTGAAGAGTCTGCAGGCCAAAACGCACACTTCTGTTACCCTATTGTCAAACTCAGGAGAGTGTTCCTACACGAATGTTCCATCACCAGGGTTGCCAGATGATCAAAATCAAATTATTGTACCATGCTGTAGAAATTATCGTTTTTTTCATGAGTATAAACTGGCCTTATTAGTGTGATGTTATCGAAGGCTGGTTTATTTAAGAGTTTATGGGGTTAGGGTTAGAGTATTTTGATAATAATTTTATTGAATAAAAAACATGAAAGAAAAAAATAACCTAATCTTGTTCAGCTAAAATTCCAAAAATAATTTCTTCTTCTTGTAATCCTTTCTTCCAATTGTTTTTGTCTATATATTTTTAAAGATATATGTAAAGTTCCAAAAATAATTTCTTCTTTTTGTAATCCTTTCTTACAACTGTTTTTATTTATACATTTTTAAAGGTGCCATGAATTATATCATTTCATCTGTAGGTTTGAAACTTACACATTAATTATCCAAAGGATCCCGCACTTTCCTTGTGTAAAGTGACGACCGGTTAAATTTTCTGAAACTTTGGTACAGTAAACGCCAAATCTAAAGAACCAAGGATGCGCATTTATAATGCTACGAACACGCCTACCGATGAATAGAATCGGTAGCTTACCTAGAAAGTTGTAAACCAGGGGCGCGTATATTTTAAGACAAAATAAATGGAAAATAGTGAATAATACTTGTTCGTACATATTGCTTAGTGTTATTATTAGTATATAAATCTATCGTCAATTAAAAAATCATTATTTTTAAGTAAGCCGACTTTAGGTTAAGGCTGTTCTACCGCTTTCCGTTCGGTATTTATATAAAATTCTGTTACGGTCAGGAAATTATCCTTATTCAAATAAATTAAATTGTGGTAAAATTGTATATTGGTCAAACGGGCCGTACTTTCAAAAAAAAAAGATATTTAAAACATTACAATAGTTATACTAAAAACAAAAATAATTCTACAAAAAACATATTTTTATCTGAAAATCAATCGTTTATGCAAAAATTGTTTCACATTTTGAGAATAAAGGCATTAAATTAAACCATTTGGAAACACTTAAAATAAATAGATTTAAAAATTCAAATATCCTCTTAAGGTAGTTCACTCGCGACAGTCGTACATAAAAATATCGCTTAATGGTGAATACCAATAGTTCGAGATTCTCAATGCTAATCAATTTTATTTTTGTAAGAGACTGTACAAAACACATGTAAGCTTATATATATGGATTTCAATAAAATCCATCCGGCAACCTCATAAATATAGGAATGGTTTGCTATAGAAATTGGTGACTTCCTCATATTAATTTTAAGGGTTTGGTTTGGTTCAAACAGAACCGCTGATTCCAGATCTCAAATACAGTGGACGAAATAATTTTTCAAGAAAACGTCGCGAGGTTATAACATCCTCTTAGCTGATCGAGTGTTATTTTGGTACAACGCGTTGATTGCAGCGTATACAACGTTGCCAAGTTGTAATAATTTTACGCAACTACGCGTCGATTGCTTTAAAAATATTTTTGTTTTAAAAATCTATATCTTTTTACTAAGACGGTAAAAAAATTCAGCGTTTCTTTAGAAAATTTTATAACTTCTTGATTTACATTACATTAGTTTTTAAAAAATATGGTAAAAACCGTTTTCGAGATATCTTGAAATAAATGCATTACTTGTGTATATGAGAGGCTTCAAGAGTGTTAATTATGCACATTTTGATTGTTAATATCTCGTTTCACAGACGGTCAAAAAATTTAATTTTTTATACTTACATAAAAGACACTTTCATTAACCTTATATTTCAATTTTATTGAATTCTTAAGAAAAGCCGTTTTACGAGTGAACTACCTTAAGTGATCAATTAGATATTAATAACTGAGCTTAATTAAATCTCTTTACCTGTTCTTAGTTTTCTGTGAGATAATCCAGGTAATGATATCTTATTTGAATTTTATTAATATATTTCACTTAAGTACCTACTTTAACTAATTAGTTTATTTTGGATATATATTAGAAATGTAAATGAGTCATATTTGAAGAAGAAGTTGTACTTAGAAACAATTGTCGTGCAATTTTTAATTTTTATTTCTTTAAATAAAAGTGTGAAAATCTACCATGTTTGGTTTTTCTCATTTTATTAATATGGATTTTCATCAAGTAAAGACCGAAACTATCAAGAATTTAAAATGAAATGGTATTAAATACTGTACCACTCATAAGTAAATACAAACAACGTAAACAGTAAATCACAAATAAATAATGTTCATATGTCTTCGTCAGATTCTTCGTTGGAAGAAGACTCGTCACTGTCGTCATTGGAATCCTCATTAGGATTAATGACGATAATATTAATTTCCGAACATAAATCAGTTTGTATTTCTCTTTCATAATATTTATCTTCTACCTTTATAACATGATCGCATCTCTTTTTCCATTCCTCCATACCGATTTTGTTAAATTCTTCTTCTGCTAATTGTTTTACGTCTTCTAATTTAAAGGTAACATTCCTTTGACTGATTATTGATTATTCTTAACAGTTGCCCAAATAAATTCGATAGGGTTCAAGTCGGGGTGATATGGGGGTAACCGTAAAGCGGTGTGGCCGTATTCTCGACACAACTCATCAAATGCATATGTTACATTTCGGTCCTTATGAGATTTAATCAGTTCATATAACTCTGGTTTCAAACTTGTTGGATTAAAAGATATGTTGTTGTATTTTGTCAACCATTCGATCATATCATTCTTCAAAGAATTGGAATTAGGTGCTCGATTTGTCTGTACATTGTAATAACTAGCATTATCACAAATAATTACTGAATTAGGTGGAAGATTAGGTATTAACTTCTCTCTTAACCATTTGCCGTAATTTTCCGAATTCATTTCGGAATGATAATCTCCAGACTTGGTCCCTGATTTGAATATCAACAAACTATTTTTGATAAAACCCATTTCTCCCCCACCGTGAACTATAATAAGCCTTTGGCCTTTATAAATAACAGAAAACAAACCTTTGATATCATCTAAAGTAACTCCTTCCTTTTTTGTTGCGTCAAAATACTTAAAAACATTGTATATTACTTCACCACTTTGTCCGTTAATAACAGATCTGCGCTTTTTTTCACCCACAATAGAAGACATCAAAAATAAAACCAGTAACTTTAACCAAAACACAGAAACAAGAAACAAACAATGATCTAGTCGTTACGCTACTGACCGTAAGCAAGGACAAGGTTCAAATTGTGAATGAGTGTATAGAATGATTTTTGTTAACCCCGCTAATTGTGATTACCAAAGAATTCTTTGGCGCTTCTCGCCTGAAGATCAGGTTCAGGACTACCGCTTAACTCGTGTTACAATGGCATTAATAGTGCCCCTTTTTTAGCACTTAGAGTTCTCCAACAACTTGTGTTTGATGAAGGTAAACATTTTCCTTTGGCCGCTAGTGCTATACAAAAATTTTGTTATATCGATGACTTAGTTATTTCTTGCCCCTCTCTTGATGTTGCATGCAAATTAATCACTGAACTAATTTCTCTTATGAAGTTAGGAGGTTTTGAATTGAGGAAATGGTCCAGTAATGATATGGCGTTATTGTCTAAATTACCTTCATCTTATTTATCAAAGAATCCATATGAATTCTCTGACAAATCTAATGATAATGTATTAAAGGTTTTAGGCTTAAACTGGAATCCGCTTACTGATCATTTTTCATTTTCTGTTCAAACTCAGCCTGATTTAATTTGTACAAAACGCAATTTATTATCCGAATTAGCCAAAGTGTATGATCCTTTAGGATTTATCGCTCCTGTTACATTCTACTGTAAGCACCTTATTCAGACTTTGTGGATATCTCATTTAGACTGGGATGACGCACCAAGTGAATCTGTGATTTTAGCTTGGAGAAAATATCAGAATGACCTGCCTTCCCTTGCCAAACTTAAAATACCCCGCTTCTTTGCACATGAGTTTGTCGTAAGTTTCGTGTCGTCTTTCAAATATCAACTGCATGGTTTTGGTGATGCAAGTGAGAAGGGTTATTCTTGTGTTACTTACTTAAGAATTTCAGATGAAAAAGGTGTTATTCATACAAGTTTTGTTTGCCCGAAGTCTAAAATAGCCCCCACTAAAAAACTCACTATCCCAAGGTTAGAACTTTTAGCCGCTATTTTACTTACTAAGTTAATGGTATACGTTAAACAATGTTTTGCTAGTTACATTGAATTTGAAAAGATCTGTGCATGGTCAGATTCTCAAATAGTTTTACATTGGATCAACGGTACTCCCTCTAAATGGAAAACGTTTGTAGCCAATAGAGTTGCTTTTATTCAAGAACATGTACCACCCTTTTGTTGGAATTATGTTGAGTCTGCTAACAATCCAGCTGACTTAGCTTCTAGAGGGTCTCTACCCTCTGAACTAATCGCTCATCCCTTATGGTTTAACGGACCATCATTTTTATTAGACTCATTAGAACATTGGCCTAATTTCCATTTGATTTCGAGTACTACCCCGCCTTTAGACGAAGAGAAACCAATTGTATTATTTTCTGTTTCTCCAGATGTAAACTGTCTAAATAAACTTTTAAATCGTTTTTCATCATTTTCCACTTTAAGAAATGTTATTGCTTATTTAATTCGCTTCTGTTTTAACTCAAAGACCCCTGCGCAAAAACGAGTGGGGTCCCTTACCGTTTCTGAAATGCAAGCTTCTCTACTTATTCTAGTAAAATATACGCAATCTATTTATTTCAATCAAGAATTAAATAGTAAAGAATTCTCCAAACCGCTTAGAAAATTACAAGTTTTTCTCGATGATGACAATATTCTTAGAGTCGGAGGTCGTTTAAAACACGCCACACTTTCTTATTCTGCTAAGCATCCAATTTTGTTGCCTCGCTCCTGTGAACTATCTACTCTGCTAATTCGTTACTTTCATGAAACCTTTTTTCACCCTGGTTTCCGCACAACTTATTACTTAATATCACAGCAATTCTGGATTCTATCCCCAAAGCGCGCTATAAATTCTGTGCTCTCTAAATGCATTAGATGTTGGAAAATTAATCCCCGCAGTTGTCAACCTCTTATGGGAAATTTGCCTATTTCAAGAGTTTCACAAGTTAAACCTTTTTCCACTTCTGCAGTTGACTTTGGTGGACCATTTAAAATTGTAATGAGTCGATATCGTGGTGTTCGCACATGTAAAGCTTATTTATGTATTTTCGTTTGCTTAGCCACCAAAGCGGTTCATTTAGAACTTGCAAGTGACCTATCCGCAGACATATTTTTAGCGGCTTTACAACGTTTCGTCGCTCGTCGAGGTAGGGTATCTCACATATATAGTGATTGTGGTACTAATTTCCTAGGTGCCAGTCGCGAACTTTTGAATTGTTTTTCATCATTTTCCACTTTAAGAAATGTTATTGCTTATTTAATTCGCTTCTGTTTTAACTCAAAGACCCCTGCGCAAAAACGAGTGGGGTCCCTTACCGTTTCTGAAACATGACAATTTTTAAGTAAACGAACTTGAGCATTTGCGCTGGTTCTTCAGATTTGGCGTTTACAATATGTTATTGTACTTAAACTAGTAACCAAAAGTGTTAATAGGCTCAACTCAATCCTGTGACTGGTTAATGTTAAAAATTGCCTAGATTTGCGAAATTTTTATTTTCAAAATTACGAGCTAGATTGAATTTCTGTTGCATACACACGTCTACTATATGTTTTATTAATACATTAGTAACTATTTACAATTAAAAATTGTTTAGTTACAGGATGATTCACAATGTATGACTAATTTTAATATGACGTCAGGGAAGCTTTTTTTTTTTAAATACCGACAAAATATTATACAGTACACATTTCTTATAGAGGGCGTTTTATAGAGAGAACCACAACATAAAATAATTTTTTTCAAGGATTAATTCATAACCCTTTACATTTGAATTGATTTTTTTGGAAAGGTATGTGTGTGTGATTGGATTTTGTGACTGCGGATATAATCCATTATCCTATTATGTATTTCTGTTTTATTGATACTAAGTTAAAATGAGAGAATCATGAAGTATTTTACAATTGTTTTTCCTAATACTATTAATATATGGATACAAAAATTTTCTTAATATTTTATAGAAATTTTTTTTATTCTTTTGTTTTAATCTTGTTTTAAAATATATGTAGGGTCCGATTACAATTAGAAAACACAGTTACGTCATGATTTGGCAAAGTAATTATTTAGTTATCGCCGCCTATTGGGGGTTTAGTGGAGTGTTAATATTATAGGAATATAGGAAATATTGTTTTATACCTATTTATTGATAGTTATAGATAATATGTATTCGAAATTCCAAGTAATTGTTATGACGTAGCGGTGTTCTTATTGTAATCGGAGTCTACCTCTAAGCTTCTAAATATACAAGGCGATTTATTTCTTAGAAGATAGAAGTGGCATCACTGCTCACATGACTTTTATCCGTCGTGAATACGGATTTTATAATTTTAGGCGAGTGACAGTAAGGTCAACTTGTGAAAGAGTACACCACTACTCTCACAGTTACTAAATAGTGGTCCAGATGATATTTTACATAATTAATTTTTTTTTGAAATCACCAAATTTGATAACGCTATTTGAAAGAGCACATCCTAAATCCAACTTATTTTTGTTTAATAAAGGCAAATATCTAGTACCTACCATAAGTTTCACCTTTTTAATAAAACGACACTTTAGAAATGTTCTTCGTAAATTTAACCAAGACCCAGGTGTGTATTTGAAAAATAGGCATTTCATGCTTAGTAATTATACTTATAAACACTAATTTTTTTAGCAAAACTAAAAAACAAACAAGTTTTAAACAGTGAATAAAATACAACTGTCCCATAAATCTTGTTATAGCCGATATGTCCTTTATCCTTGGCACGGTAGAAGGCTGCATGGAAAAGAGAAAAGAGCTTTCTTCCTACAAGAATTGAAAACAGATTATACGAGCTTACACTTTTTGTAAAGCTTATTTAACCTAAAAAATACATAAGTATTAGGCATTCCAAACAAATGAACTACCAGTGGGAAGATTTGGTATATCTAAGGGTTGCGACATACGATGTATTCTTTCTACAATACGTAAAATCATGAATAATGGATTACATTTAAATATTTTATGTTAAACCCATAAAAATAATGTTTAAACAAACCTCTTAAACATTTTTTCGTAAATTGGCAGGCTTGGCGATTATATATATATATATATATATATATATATATATATATATATATATATTTACATCTTTCTATCAATCCCAAGCCAATTGGAGATTCTATCAAACCTGAACCACCCAAAAATAATAAAGTTGGATAAGTATATTTAATGTATATTGGAAACAGAGGGTCTCTTTATCTGTAATATGAAATGTATACTCTGAATATTTCATTAAAAAAAATTAATTTTTCTAAAGATTTTACTGGATCAGTGAAATCCTGAACCATTAGAAGATTGATACAATCTTGAACCATTTTATACAGTTTTGTTCACACTAATCATACAATTCTGAACCTTCGCTCAGTTGCCAAATGTAAATTAAGTATGAAATCTACGATTTAGTGATACGAGAATAATCATAAAATTTAACTGTTTATATAATTCTAAACTCTGAATTGAAATTTAAAATAATTTAAGTTGGATTATGTATCACTCTTGTGGCTAGGGCAGTTTGGGTCGAGATATTAAGAGCAAACTAGATATATGGATGTATTTTCTCATAAATTGGAAATCCGATAAAAAAAACTTTTTAAATAAAATATTTACAATCTACGATTTTTCCTTACCTTTGCAATTAAAGAAAATTAACAGGTGAGATAAAACATTAATTTTTGACATTTTACAATAAACCAGATTTACAACGCTTTCCTATAAAAATCTTACCCCCCACCATCCCATAGAGGGAGAGTGGGGGTGGCATTCCCAAAATATTAGGTTAAAACTTTTTAAATAAAACAGTTTGAATTCCAAAATTTGGTCAAAATGATAGGGGTAAATTTTTATAAAAAAAAGTTGAAACTTGTCTTTTACAAATGTACCAAAAATAAGAGTTTTATCTCCTCTGTGATGATTTTTACAAATAATATCAAGTTGTTTGTTGCCGTTCATTCTGATTTTATTTTATTTGGAATCATACCACATATGGCTGACAATTTAAAAACTTACAAAAACTTATATCTCATGAACTGGATGTAGGAAAAAAAATAAAATCTGGGAACTTGCAAGATGTCTTGGGGCTCATTTAGCTATTCCTATTGACCGGAAATAGATAAGTCGCTTATTTAAAATACGGCATCCTATTACAAATTTGAATTTTACTTCAGATTCTGGGCAGGTTTTATGTATCATATCATATGCCTAAGTCAGAGCGATTTTACATATTTTAGTTTTTATATCAAAAATGACGTTGGTAAGCCCTCATATAATTATCAGTTAGTCCCATAAAGAAGTCCTTATATCTACTTCGGGTTGGATTCCTTGGGATTAAGGTTTAAAATGAGATTAAGAAAACTGCCAAAAATCGATTTTTCAAATGGAACAACCCATTTTTCTTATTTTGTAGTATTTAGCATCTAAAATAAAGGTAACCTTGTATAAAGTCGTCTACAGGGTGGTCCGTTAATAATGAGATTCAGAGCTACTTTATAAAAGTATTGCGATATAACACAATTTACCTTAGTTCAATTTTTGATATTAAAGAATATACATGGTGTTAAAATAGATACATTTATATCAGTATTTTTGATTGAAATATTTGACGCCAAATAATAACAGTGGACACCTCATTTTATTAAGTATCTACTTTAACACCTTGTAATATCTTCAATATCCAGAATTGAACGAAGGTAAATTTTTATATCGCAAGATTTTTATGCAAGGAATTTATAGATGTTCTGTGTCCCATTGTTAACGGACCATCTTGTAGACAACCTTATTTTCCATACTTTATTTTCGATACTAAATACTATAAAATGAGAAAAATGTGGATTTCCATAAAAAAAATTTTTTTGTAGTTTTCTCAGTCTTATTTTTGAACAGCCTGCATGATTAGTTGTCTAAATATAAAAAAATCTATTAATTAGATTTTTTTTTAACAAGGAATCCAACCCAAATTAAACAATAAGATCTCTGGTCCTCTCATTTCTTCTTAATCTACTTTAGACCACTTTAAGATATGAACAATATTTGGAAATAAAACAATATTATTTTTGAAATAGGTAAGATACGCAGCTTTTAGTTCTTACATGTCAAGTCAGCGGCGGTAAGTCCCCAAACACAAATACAAATACGTCGAAATTAACAGTCGGGTTTTACAAAAGTTCAAGCATATACAGTGTGTCCACTTAAGTTCGCAGTATATGGGAAACTTTTTTATTATTAACTTTATGAAAAAAGTTTTTCTTCCCAAAAAGTTCTGCAACTATCAGATATATTTTTACAATAGTATACGAGATATATCAAATAATATGAATTTAGCTGTAAAATAAAGTACCTTTATTTTTGATAAATCACGTATACGACTGATAAAATTTGATATTTGATGGTTGCATTTTACATTTTAGACCATGCTCGACTTTTTATGAAAAATAACTTTTTTCATAAAATTAGTAATAAAAAGGTTTCTGCATAGTAAAACGAGGATGGTCTCAAACCTAAAATACTACCATCAGATATCAAATTTTATCAGTCGTATACGAGGTTTGTCAAAAATAAAGATATTTTACTCTTCAGCAAAATTACCTATTTGACATATCTCGTATACTATTGTAAAAATTTAATATATCATGGTTGCATTTTAGGTTTCAGACCATTTCGACCTTTTTATGAAAAATAACTAAATGAAAATATTTTTTCCTTCGACCACTTAGGAAAGTGACACATATCACACTATATAGTCCTATGGAAAGTGCCCTATATCACACGCGTATGAATAAGAATTTACTTTCCACCCGTGTACGAATATGCTACTTTCCGCAGCAGCTGTCACAAAATGTCAAACATCATGTTTCTATGTAATGTCCATATTAATACTAAAATCGATATTATGATTAAATTATTAAAATTAACTATTAACTTAGATCCTAGATATTTATTTTTAACAATTATTAAAATAATTTTAAAATAACTACATACATCTCATTATTTTGGCTTTTTATTCTGTTTAAACTTAAAATCGAATTAAAAATGCATTTGACATAAGACCTATTAGCTCAGGTTTTAGGGTAGTTGCAATTTGAACTTTGGCTTACACGACGGGTCCGCGGGCCCGCGTTCAAAACTTGGTGGTTGCAGAATTTTTTTTTGTTTTTTTATTTTTGTTTCGAAAAATATGAAAATTGCATAAATACAATTATAGTTGATTATTTTTTTAAATACATTTTAATTATTATAATAATAACCTGGTTCTACATTTTTTGATGAAATTATTTTGTGGTCGTAGGAAAAATATTGTACATCACTTGTGTGAAAAGTGATTTTCCACACTGGTGTGATAGTCGCACTCGGCTTGTGCCTCGTGCGACAATATTTTCCACTCGTGTGAAAAATGTCACTTTCCACACACGTAAGTGTATACTATACTTGTTTCTTTCGACTTACTTCTGTTTTAAATGATTCCTACAAAACGGAAAGCACATAAAATGTTTGTAAATATGCAATGTTGCCACATTCACTGGCTCAAGATGATACGGAATTACTTTCAATACGTATATATAATTATATACAGCAAATACCTACCTAAGCGCCGCAAACGTCAAATTGTTGAACTACATATTGGAGTTTCGTATATTCCTGAACCAATAAAAAAGGGGGAATATCCGGCAATGTGTTGGGCGCGAAGATTTGAAAACATAATTTACAGATTCCTTTAATATGGAACTATTACAATCAAGTTTCACTTTAAGCATAGAGTGGGTATTAAATAATTTAACACAGCAAAACAAACTTGAACCAATATACTGGTTCAGGTTTGTGATGGTGGTTCAAGTTTGTTAACCCAAGTTACTACTTCTGGTTCAGGTTTGGATGGTTACCGTAAATATATATATATATATATATATATATATATATATATATATATCTACAAAGTATTACTGAGCCTCCCCCCATGTTAAATTTCAGGTTCACTGAGACTCCGCTGTTACTGGGCTTCCGATATACGGATCCCCAGTGACAACCCATTGAAAATTGTTCCAGATGATGTAGACACCCTAAAACACCCATTAACACAAAAATCTCGAGGACGCCCATTTGAGCCGTTTTTTGATCCTGTATAAAATATTAGTTCAGGCGTTCGCCGCTTGGTGCGCTGCTAATATACATTTCGCTGTGTATAAGATGTTTAATGTTACATGTCAACTGGGCGCCTTAAGCTATTCGCTGCGCGCTTTTGGTTTGGCAACGTTGCAGTTGATTATATATACGTACTAGGAGGCTTGGTAGTTTTGTCTCTCGACTCGGGTCAGTCTAAAAATTAAAATGAACTATTTTCGATCTTGAACGCGACAAGTACTACAGAGCGCCGTAGAAAATAAAATGCCACAATAAACATTTTTGTTTTAAAACATGTTTAATAATTTTTTGGTTGATATTATTTAAATAATAAGGTTAGCACCTTGATTAGTACGTATATTTAGGCATTATTATAAAAGTAAATAAAAAGAAAATTCCAACTCAAATGTGATATATGACCAAGACGTAAAATAAAATAAGTAAACTTTTTATTTTAATTTAGTTTATTTTCTCATAATTCAATATATCTTGTAATCATCTTGTAATGACGTTAATGACAGTATTTTATAAATAGAACACCCTATATTTTTACCAATTTTACAAGAACAAGTTACGTATTGTATCAGGGATCCTTACTGGGCATTGCCCACTAAAAGGACACCTTAAGTAAACTAAGAGTAGTAGAATATAGTGAGCAGATTCTGTGAAGAGGAAGACAAAACCTCCATTCACATTCTGACAATGTGTAGCACTCCAAAATCCAAGGACACTATACCTAAGAGCATATTAAATAGAAGAGTGATATTTACCTAACTTGAAGCCACTCAAGGAAGATATGATTGGAAGGATCGTTGTAGGCATTGCGACATTTCCTTGCTGCATTAGCGACAAAAGGGGTACAATAAATATTTTAGGTCGTAGTGTTTTAGCACCCCATTCCCAACATAACACACAAATTTTTAAGCTTCCTTTTATTATGCTGATTTCAATTGTATCACCACTTGCTTCAAATTAATACAAAGAATTGTTTAAATTAGGTCGATTTTTATTCTAAGGCTGGCACATTTTTATCACATCCTAAACTGACACACAACATTCCCCTCTCCTCCTTCCCACTACTAACCAATACAATTTAAATAGAAAACGTACTAAGTATTACACATCAACGCAAATGTAATTTAATGAATAATTTTTAGAAATGTGACTGTTACTTTTGATTTTAGCGCCCTTTAGCACGATAAAAAAGTGGTACATATTGTTAAGTGTGACAGCTCATTTGAAAGCTTATTATAATAGTAATTTAATGTGCAGCATAATTTTGTTAATTTGGTTTATTGGGATTTTCATTACATTTATTTATTCTTAACCTTAATGGCAACAATCTATTTAAGTTCATGTTCCTTCGAATTGTTTTGTTACGTTGTCCTATAAATCATTAAAATTGACTTTCCACTGAAGTGTCGTATTGTGGATTATTCATTTTCATACATCCAAAATTAAAATATACCATTTCGAACTTTTCGTGTGGAATATAGAGATTTAAATAAATATAAGTATGCTTACATCCTTGAGACTCATTGCGATATGAGCTGTGCAGCGCACTACCTATTCAATGGCCTGACTCACGGTATGTACGACTTCCACCTCACTCCAACTTAAGTTAGTCCCTAATGGATTTCGCTTATATGGTCCGCGTTTAGATTTTTGAAGATGTATACGGTACGACTAGGCCTCCAGCTGTGTTAATTTTCAGGTTCACATAGCCTCTGCTCTCGATTACACAATGCGGATCTAAAGTCCCTCCACCTCCTATTTATTTTTTGATCCGTCATGAGATATGAATTCATAAAAATCTTTGATTTTAAACGAGAATAATACAGTGCCAAAGGTTAAATATTTGTGGTACACCAGTTGATAGCATTGAACATTTAAAACAAAGAATTCATTATGAGTAAAAATAAAAAATATTTTAGTTATATTGATATCATTGGAAAGGGTTTCAAATAATATATCACTTGCCATAACGGCTCTCGTCTGCCATTTTTAATGATTACGTCACCTAATATAATTAAAAAGGTAGTGTACATTCCTTGGTTTAGTTTCCCAAAATTTCAAATAAAAAAAAAATATATATTCAGGTTTAAAGATACTAAATGGGGCAGTATACAAGTTTGTAATAGGTACACAAAAATAAATAAATATTTTTTAATGAAACTGTGGTTCTTTGTATATTAAGGTACTATAAGATATGTTCCTAATATACACTATATCTAGCGCTATATCTATAGAGTGTGACTGGGCCTCCAGCCTTGCTAGTTTTCAGGTTTATTGAGACTCCGCTATCAATTATATACGGATTCTACAGCAGAGTCTCAGTTAACCTAAAATGATTCATTTTTACTTTCCTATATGTATACAGATATAAGGAAAGTAGAGGAATTATGATTTTTTTTGACCTCGAGTTTTCGACGGATTTTTACGTTTTGAGGTCCCCTGAATCCGTTTTGACTATTTTTGCGATGATGTCTGTGTGTGTGTGTGTGTGTGTGTGTGTGTGTGTGTGTCTGTGTGTGTGTGCGTGTGCGTGTGCGTGTGCGCGTGCGCGTGTGGGTGTGGGTGTGGGTGTGCGTGTGGGTGTGGGTGTGCGTGTGGGTGTGCGTGTGGGTGTGGGTGTGCGTGTGGGTGTGCGTGTGTGTCTGTGTGTCTGTATAACTCATGAACCGATACAACGAAAAACACCAAATTTTAAACTTAAGCCTTGTTTTAGCGTCCAATGAGCTGATTAGATTTTGGGCAGAGTCGGAACATCTGGGGGGATACTTTATAGGTGGTCATTTTTATATTTTATGGAATATATCTGTTATTTACGTTTGGAGAAGAAAATTCTTCAAATAATTATCTATAATTTTTGTTCTATGCAAAATTTTCCTAAAATTGTCCGTATTCGAGAAATTTGACAAAATGTAAAAAAAATAATTTTTTATAAAAATTGTTTAAATAACAAAAGTTGTTTGTAATATAATTCTCTATAATTTTTATTCTATACATAATTTCTCTAAAATGGACCGTATTCGAGATATTTGAGAAAATGTGTAAATTTCGAATTTAGAAGAAAACTCAAAAACTGATAAAGAAAAAAACATAAAATTTTAAACTTAAGGTTTATTGGGGCCTGACGTGAAATGATTAGATTTTGGACAAAGTCGAATCATCTGGGGGGATACTTTATGGGAGGCCGTTTTTATATTTTATGGAATATATCTGTTATTTATGTTTGGAGGAGAAAATTGTTCAAATAACAGTTACTTCTAATATTATTATCTATAATTTTTGTTATATGTCAAATTTTTCTGAAATGGTCCGTATTCGAGAAATTTGACAAAATGTGCAAAATTCTGATTTTTATGAAAATTGTTGAACTAAAAGTTGTTTGCGATATCGATCTCTATAATTTTTGTTTATACATGATTTTTCTGAAATGGACCGTAATGGAAAAGTGCTAAAATTAAATTTTTCAGTATTTTCGTTTTCAATGAATATCTATAGAAAAATGTTTCGAGGTAGATATATGTGGACAATGTATATATTTGGTTTATCCTCCTCTAAACATTTATAGAAGTGCTGCAATAGGTTGTACAAAATAACCGGAAAAGCCTATAATAACTAGATAGGAAAGTCATGTGTTGGACACATCAGATTTTTAAATATAGGAAATGGGAGAATATAAAAGTGTGTAATAGGTACGCAAAAAAGTGTTGAATATTTGCTACATAGGAGTTTTAATTTTTAGTTTTCTTTTTATGGCTTTTTTTAGTGCAAATATGACATGTTTATTTACGTGTTTGTTTTTATTTTTTCATGAATTTTTTATAAATAAATATTTTTTAATGGAACTGTAGTTCTTTATATATTAAGGTACTATATACGTCCTAATATATATACCTAAACTATATATCTCGCTATATTTATAAAGTGCGACTGGGCCTCCAGCCGTGTTAATTTTTAGGTTCACTGAGACTCCGCTGTTAATAATATATGGACTCTACAGCAGAGTCTTAGTGAGCCTAAAAATTAACAAGGTGGGCCCAGTCGTACCGTATGGATATATGAGAATGTTTACTCATCAGTAAGCTTTAAGGATTTTTTTTTGAATTCGTTTAAAAATTTATATTATGTAGTAAGAAACTATTAACAGATTTCTATAATTTTTTAACCAGTTTTAAATATACAGTGAGTCCACTTAAGTACGCAGTATATTAAACACTTTTTTATTATTAAATTAACGAGAAAAAGTTATTCTTCATAAAAAGTTCTGCATTGTTTAAAACCTAAAACCATCAGATATTTTATTTTTATAAATTATTTTTAGTACCTTCTGGTAATCTATGTAGACGTAAATGTTTCAATCTATATTTTTGTTCTTGTTCATCAAATTTATCATGTAGATTTTTATTTTCTTTAAAGCGTACTGATATATTATTCATTGATGTGATTTTATAATTTACTTCTTTTAAATGTTCTTCAATTGTTGTTAAAACAATATCGGTCATTGTTTAGCCAGATCTTTTAAAACCTTATATGTAATAATAATATCGGCAAAAAATTTCTGAGAGGTATCTGTAACAACATTATTTAATTTTTTGTCTTTTTGTAAACACCATTATTACATTTATGAAAACAAAAATTTTAATTTTAAACTAGTATTGAGCAAAAAAGTCATTATAATATATACACACAAAACTTGAGAAGACTTAAAAAGAATAGAACTATTGCAACTGGTTTGCCGGCAGAAACGACGAATTCGCATACTACTCGCTAAGAAGGTTTATCTTCAACGGGTTATTATTATTTTAAATAAAAACATATGGTCTGAGTAATTAGGTTTTTCTTCCTTCTGCTAAATAAATTATTAAAAAGTGGCAACAGTGCTTGGAGCCTCAGTAAATACATTATCTCTAGTAAGAGGAGGCGCATTAACATAAACAGTGTCAAAACATATGTCAAATGTATATAGTGGACGTTACGTTGACCTATCCAACTAATGGTAGTTGAATTAGTCTTTACAAATAACGGTGTATATAATGGCGTATATACGGTGGAGTTTTGGTAGGCCATTTATGGAATGGAGTCCCAGTAATGCCACGTAGCTAGATATATATATATATATATATATATATATATTGCAACAGTCAGTCTTTTAGCAATACAGAATATAAAAACAAATATAATATTATTTAAACGAATAAAACAGAATAATAATAATTTAATTATAAATTGACATAAATAAACAAGAATGTAAGAATCTTTTAAACAATGTTTATTGGAAGGTGTTATAAAACACACTAAGATGGGTTATTTTCATAAATATTGCAAAATTTTAACAATCCTATAAAAAAATATCTTTAAAAAATTCAAAATTTACATACCTTATTTAACTTCATATCCAGATATTATTTGACATGTATTTTCAAATTAAATTATTTCTTTTGTAAATCATGAAGGGGACATCTGACATCAGGTATAGACACCATGTGGGTCCCAAGAGATAAAATTCTAATCGGCAGATTGAATAATGTTGGATGATGCTCCGATTTGACATCTAAAAACAATTCGAACATTAATAACTTTATAAACATCCTGTATGTGTTTAGAAACACAAAGTAAGAATAATAAATAATATTAAAATACAAAACATAATAACAATGGTTATTTTGTAATAAAAACAGAATTTTTGAGTCATGTAATTTAAGTATTTTTGTAAACAAATTTTATTGATAATTTTGTAAATATTTAATCTTAAGAAGTGCTACTAGTGCTAGTGATACAGGGACGTTTGTTTGTGAATGAAGATGGATTTTGGACATTTTTGGAAAGATAAACCATTATTAATTTTCCACAAGGGGGAAAATCTCAACACCCTGTAGGTGGATTTGGATTATTTGACATTAATCGTGACAATATCAAATTACCTTTATTTTCCACAATAGTTGGCTCTTGCTATGAGGATGATTCCTGGTTGCTATGAACGACGAGGAGAATCAACAAGAGGGCTAAAGAAGAGACTCCATTTTGATTTTTCGGTTGAAGAGGTTTAAAAATAAAAACTTCCACAAGTTTTTACACAAAATTCTATCTGCAGAAATGTTTTTATGCACCTTTAGTTAAGAAAAGCTGTTTGGAGCTTCTGACAACGTAAATCACGAAAGTTTGGTGATAACTAGGCGATGGAATCCAATTTTACACTACACAGTGAGGACAGGTATCACCAAAACTGTTTTATAAAATTTCCATGTCCATTGTATTGGATAACTACTAATTGAGTGTTTTTTATCGTAACAAACACAAGAACTATATTTGTCACCATTTCTTTTTCAACAAAGACTGAATTTTTCACCCTGTGTATATAAAAAAAAACTTTTAACTCACTAATTTCGTTTAATCTATAACACATATTTTTCTTCTATTTTAATAACAATTATTCTTGAATTCGTTTCTGTATTTTTCAATCATGTTTCTAGGTTATATTTGTATAATTTAATTTTTAAAGTCAGCTGACAAATAATCGATTGCTGGCTGTGTTCAGAATCGGATCCATCGAATCTATCGATTCTACTCTGGACTATGCCACAAAAAGCAAAATTTACTATCAAAGATTCTGTTTTCATGCTATTCATAATATTATAAAAACACTTGTTGCCAAGATAAATAATTTAATTAAATAAAACATACCTTGTTATAATTTTCAAACCAGTGTTTTTACTAAATCTCTCGAACGAACCTACGGCGCCCAACAATCGATTTTTCCTGGTATTCAGATTATGGAATCCAATTGAACCCGAGATGTCTCATGCACCATTACAGGTAACAATTCCGAATACGAGGGGAAGGTAAAAATTACATCTTATTCAAAATAAACTAACAGTTCAAAAATTAATCATCATTTTTATTATTATTCATAAAACACATCCCCGCAAATGTCGTTCCCAACGTGTGGCCAATCTGAGTAACAGGAATTTCGAAATAAAAGTTTCAATAAAAATTTCATTTATAAAATATCATAAAATTTATTAGAGGGATTTTCGTACATTTCTTTCACTACAATAAAATTAATCATAAACTAAATTAACAACTTATAATAATAAACTTAACAAAACGAATTTAAAATGGGTAAATTTAAACTTTTGAAAGATTTAACATCTGCTGAACTAAGCATCATTTTGGAAAAAAGGGGTCTGGACAAGACAGGCATTAAAATAACAAAATTTACCAGACTAGAAGAAACGATGATTACAGAAGGACTAGATCCTGAAAAATATCTCTTTGAATTAGAAGAAGAAGAAGTAGAAAATAGAACAGAAAACAAAGAAGAAGGAATTTCAGTAAAAAAGTTGGACACATCGGCAAGAGGAGATGAAAATCCTAAAAAGGAAATAGAAATAACAGAGATAATGCAATTTCTAAGGAAGATGACAGAAAACCAGGAGAAGATAAGGGAGGAACAGAAAGAGAGGGACGAAAAACTAAAAGAAGAAATCAAAGGTACAATGAAAAGAGAAATACAAGATCTAAATGACATTTGGAAGAAAGAATTACAGCAACAGGCGACAGAATGCAAAAGAAGACATGAAAACATAGAAGAAGAGCAGGCGATACAGAGGAAAAAAATAATAGATATACAGGAACACATAGAAGAAAAAGTGCAGAATAATCTTATGATAACGATTAAGAAGACCACAGAAGACATGGCTGGTGTAAATAGAAAAGAATTGGAAGCAATCAAGAGGAATCTAGCAGGAAAGGAGAAGGCTATAATGGATCTGAAGAAAGAGGTGTTAGAAATTAAAAAACAGTATGAAGCGTATGAACAAGGAAAAGGAGAAGGTGCTAACGTTGATAGGGAGAATGATCTAGAATTTCGAAAGAAAATAGAAAGAATAAATAGAGAAATAGAAGACCTTAAGGAGAAAGTACAGGGATCAAGCAGAAGTAGAAATATAGAAGAACAAAGATTGGAAAGTGAAGTAAGAAGAAGACTAGAAGAGGTATACGTAGAAATGAGAAATGATATGGATAAAATAAAGGGGCAGATGACAGATAGGTCTGGTGCGGTAAACAATACCATAATACAGAGTACGAGTGACGATAATTTAAAATTTGATGGCAACATTAGGAAAATACATCCTAAAATATTTCTCAAAATCCTAAATAATAAAATAAAATATTTCATTTCTTTTGAAGACATAAGTGAAGTCATAAGAAAACATCTTATAGGACAAGCTTTATTATGGTTCACTAGCCAAGAAATCAATTTCAAAAGTTTCAGAGATTTTGAACAATCTTTTATAAAATTATATTGGGGAGAGATTGTACAGGGAGAAGTAAGGGAACGACTATACTTTGGGCAATATGATGAACTAAGGGGTAATTCCATGCATAGTTACTCCATGTCCCTATTTTCTCAAGCCCAATACCTAGAACCCATAATTAAAGAAGAAGAAATAATAATGTTCATCTCACGACATTTCAAGGCACAAATTGCAGAAACGATAGCTGTACAAAATATTAAAACCTTTGAACAGCTAACAAGCTATTTATTAAGAATAGAAAGAAACTTGACAAGTAATCGTAGAACTAATAATGATCAACAAACGTATAATAATTACAATAAAACAAACCTAAACAATCAAAACTTTAATAATAACAGAAATAATTTTAACAATAACCAATACAATAATAATAATAATAGGAAATATAATAATAACAACAACAATAATCAATCAAGCTACAATTACAATAATAACAACTACAGAAATAATAATCAATTCAATCAAAATAACTATAATAGAAGAAATAACCAAAATACAAATTCTAACTACAATAATTACTCTAATAATCAAAACAGATATAATAATAATGATCAAAATTACTACAATAACAGACCAAATTATAGTAATTCAAATAATAATAGAAATTATAACAATCAAAATAACAATAATTATCAACCAAATGATAGAAGGCTAGTACGTAGCAATTCTGATGGTGACATGACCAGAAATGGACGAGGTTTAGCTCCATATCCAAACAACGATAATCGTAGAGTGCATTTTAATAGATCTAGTAGTGCAGAAAGGGTAAACACTCATGATAGATCACAAATATCCACAAATCATGACAAAGTTCAAGTCAATACTATGGATTACTCCTCAACAATGGTGAATCCAGGAACCAGCGCCACTTGTGCTGATGTCCCACCGAATTTTCAATGATGGGTGAATTAACACGCAATCTGTACAGTTATGTTCACCCTAGGGAATTTCTGAAAACAATAGATTGCTTAGATAACATAGACAAAAATATTTTAGTCACAATAAAGGGTAAAATTAAAAAAAAAAAAAAATTGAAAAAAAACTTGTAAATATTTTAATCGATAGTGGCTCAGAAACATCTTTAATTAATGAAAATGTTGTTAACGATTTAAACTTGCAAAATAATATTATTAAGGTACCAAAAGTTAATTTAATAGGTTTGAATTCAAAGAAATTTTGCGAAGTAAACAAATCAATTATAGTCAAATTACAATTGCCTCCTAACTATAACACAGGTGTAGAATTACAGCTTTTAATAACTAATAATATGGAGTATGATATTTTATTGGGTTCAGATGAACTATATAAAAATAATGGGGACATAAATTATGAAACTAGGAGAGTAACTTTAAATGGCAACAGTGTAAGATTTAACTTAAGTGAAGATCAGGTGGAAAATAAGAAGATGATGAATATTTTTAAGAAGAATAATGAAGAAGATGAAATTTATGAAGAAAAAGCAAACAGAAAAAAAGAAGTATACAATGAAACATATTTTAACGGAGAAGATGGTATGGATAATGGTGATAGGGACAAGAATGGATATTATGAGTATGATATGGAATTTAATAATAGTAATAATAAATGGAATGAATTGAATTTGGATTGTGATAATGGTAGAAGGAAAGAAGTGAGAAAATTGTTGGAGAAATATGAAGATTTATACAATGAAGTACCAAGAGTTGCGAAGAATTACACCCACAGTCTTAAGGTTAAAAATATGGAAACATTTAAAGTTAAAACTTATCCTATACCCTATAAGTATAAAGATGATATGCAAAAATCTTTAAAAAAGTTAACTAATGATAAAATCATAGAACATAGTACTACACCATACATTAACCCTATAGTTATTGTTAAGAAAAAGGACGGTGATATTAGAATTTATTTAGATGCTAGGGATCTTAATAAACGATGTGTGCCAGAATACGAGGCACCTTTAACTATCGAAGCTATTTTAGGTAGAATTTCAAAAACTAAAGTATTTACAAAGCTAGATTTAAAACATAGTTTCTGGTTAATACCTTTATCCAAAGAAAGTCGAGACTATACTGGTTTCATGGTAGATGGTGAGGTATATCGTTTTAGAGTTGTGCCATTTGGGACGCAATCTGCTACTTCAGCATTACTCAAGGCGTTACACAAAATACTCAACAAGTTTGAAAAATTTGTACTGCATTACATAGATGACATTCTTATATTTTCCGAATCTCTGGAAGAACATCTAGAGCATCTGGAAATAACAATAAAGGCATTAGACGAGGCAGGTTTAAAATTAAATATAAACAAATGTCAATTCTTTAAAAATGAAGTTATCTACTTAGGTTATAAAATTGATAATAAAGGTGTGAGCATGGATCCTAACAGAATAAAAATTATTCAGGACTATAAAAGACCTACAAATTTGAAAACCCTAAGAGGATTTTTAGGAATACTTCATTATTTTAAGAGGTTAGTGCCCAATCTGACTGAAAAAGAAATTCCACTGATAGAACTCCTAAGAAAAAACGTAAAATGGAAGTGGACACAAGAAAGAGAAGCAGCATTTCAAAGAATAAAAGCAGAGTTTACTGAAAATATTAAAATATTTCATCCGGATTACAACAAAACTTTTATCTTAAGAACTGATGCTTCGCAACAAAGGTTTGCAGGTAGTCTTATACAAGAACATGAGGATGGTGAGATACCAATATCTTTTGTTTCAAGGATCACAAAAAAGGCTGAACGCCAATACAGCGTTAGTGAACTTGAACTCGCCAGCATTTTGTTTTGTGTAAGCAAGCTAAGGTTTTTTCTATTGGGAAATAGATTTGTTATCGAAACCGATAACCAAGCTCTGACCACCATTCTAAAGAATAAATATGGAAACAATCGCATTCATAGATGGGCATTACTCTTACAGGAGTATACGTTTGACATAAAATATGTTCCAGGAGTAAAAAATGTTGTATCTGACGCAATAACTAGGATGGATGGCGAAATAACAAGAGAAAACAGAAACAAACAAATAGGTGTCAACATAATGAAGAATAATACAGGGATTTTTTCATTTAAAACCATACTCGAGGACCAACTAAGTCTCACAAATTTAGAAAAACAGAGAACCTTGGTAAATAATGATAACGTTATATACAAAAACATCAATGGTAAAGAATTATATGTAATTACACAAAAATTAACTAGGAAAATAATTTATGAACTTCACATAAAATACAATCACATAGGTGCTAGGAAAACTTTTAATATTTTTAGAGAAAATTATGTATCTCGAAAGGATTTGTCAATAGTAAAAGATTTAGTCAGTAGATGTGAACTTTGTCAGTTGAGCAAAAATAAAAATTTCCACAATCAAAATCTTCCAAAATCAATAATAACAACACATCCTCTAGAACTTATATCAGTAGATTTCATTTCTAGTTTAATTCCTAGCTTAGAGGGTAATCGACACATATTTGTAATAGTAGACAATTTTTCTAAATTCATATCAGTCTATCCCTGTCAAAGGACAAATAGCAAAACAGTAAAAGAATGCCTAACAAAATATTTTGTGGAAATAGGTATGCCTAAACAATGTCTAATGGACAATGCTACTTATTTCAATAATGAAAATTTGAAAACTTGGTTAAGAAAATCAAATATTAAACCAATTTATACATCAATAAGACATCCTTGTGCTAATCAGGCTGAAAGGTATGTACAGGAAATCATCAAATGCCTAAGAATACTAGTTCACAAAGAGCAAATTATGTGGGAAAATAATTTAAAATCAATCCAACACAGCATAAATAATGTTCCACACGATATTACTGGTAAATCTCCTATCAGGGTGATGAAAAACATTCTACCTGATAGACCCTGGGAATTTGAATCTTTTGAACCTTACGATCAAGTGGTAAAGGAAACTTATGAAAGAATTGTCCGCAGAGCGGAAAAATATAAAAGCAATCGTGAAAAGAAAATTAGAAACAAAATAACATTTAAACAAGGTGATTTAGTAATAGTTAAAGCTCTAAGAGTGCCAAATAGAAAAGAAAACATGTGTCCTAAGTTACAATTGGTGTACGAGGGGCCTTATAAGATACAAACGCAGAACGGGGTAAATAGCTATCTATTAGTACATCCAGTTACTGAAATCCCTAGGGGAATATTTAACATTGACGTGCTGTACAGATTTGTGACAACAGATAACGCATAAAGACATTTATCTAAAACTAATTATGTAAATATGTTAATTAAGTAATAAACACAAAATAATAGAATGATAACCTAATTATCGTTAAATTTAAAAATATTCATTAATAATTTAAGTTTTATCTGTGTATAAAGTACACAAAAGAAAATCTTTAAATGATTTGAACAAAGTGTTTGAGTTCATCGAGAAATTTAGAGAAACGCATGAAAATGACAAACAATGGTCTACAAAAATTAAAATTTAAAATGATTTTTGTGAATTTTGTTTACAACATTCTAGACTTCAAAAAAGTTATAATGATTGTAAAAAAATTCAGGGTATGTTGCAACAGTCAGTCTTTTAGCAATACAGAATATAAAAACAAATATAATATTATTTAAACGAATAAAACAGAATAATAATAATTTAATTATAAATTGACATAAATAAACAAGAATGTAAGAATCTTTTAAACAATGTTTATTGGAAGGTGTTATAAAACACACTAAGATGGGTTATTTTCATAAATATTGCAAAATTTTAACAATCCTATAAAAAAATATCTTTAAAAAATTCAAAATTTACATACCTTATTTAACTTCATATCCAGATATTATTTGACATGTATTTTCAAATTAAATTATTTCTTTTGTAAATCATGAAGGGGACATCTGACATCAGGTATAGACACCATGTGGGTCCCAAGAGATAAAATTCTAATCGGCAGATTGAATAATGTTGGATGATGCTCCGATTTGACATCTAAAAACAATTCGAACATTAATAACTTTATAAACATCCTGTATGTGTTTAGAAACACAAAGTAAGAATAATAAATAATATTAAAATACAAAACATAATAACAATGGTTATTTTGTAATAAAAACAGAATTTTTGAGTCATGTAATTTAAGTATTTTTGTAAACAAATTTTATTGATAATTTTGTAAATATTTAATCTTAAGAAGTGCTACTAGTGCTAGTGATACAGGGACGTTTGTTTGTGAATGAAGATGGATTTTGGACATTTTTGGAAAGATAAACCATTATTAATTTTCCACAAGGGGGAAAATCTCAACACCCTGTAGGTGGATTTGGATTATTTGACATTAATCGTGACAATATCAAATTACCTTTATTTTCCACAATAGTTGGCTCTTGCTATGAGGATGATTCCTGGTTGCTATGAACGACGAGGAGAATCAACAAGAGGGCTAAAGAAGAGACTCCATTTTGATTTTTCGGTTGAAGAGGTTTAAAAATAAAAACTTCCACAAGTTTTTACACAAAATTCTATCTGCAGAAATGTTTTTATGCACCTTTAGTTAAGAAAAGCTGTTTGGAGCTTCTGACAACGTAAATCACGAAAGTTTGGTGATAACTAGGCGATGGAATCCAATTTTACACTACACAGTGAGGACAGGTATCACCAAAACTGTTTTATAAAATTTCCATGTCCATTGTATTGGATAACTACTAATTGAGTGTTTTTTATCGTAACAAACACAAGAACTATATTTGTCACCATTTCTTTTTCAACAAAGACTGAATTTTTCACCCTGTGTATATAAAAAAAAACTTTTAACTCACTAATTTCGTTTAATCTATAACACATATTTTTCTTCTATTTTAATAACAATTATTCTTGAATTCGTTTCTGTATTTTTCAATCATGTTTCTAGGTTATATTTGTATAATTTAATTTTTAAAGTCAGCTGACAAATAATCGATTGCTGGCTGTGTTCAGAATCGGATCCATCGAATCTATCGATTCTACTCTGGACTATGCCACAAAAAGCAAAATTTACTATCAAAGATTCTGTTTTCATGCTATTCATAATATTATAAAAACACTTGTTGCCAAGATAAATAATTTAATTAAATAAAACATACCTTGTTATAATTTTCAAACCAGTGTTTTTACTAAATCTCTCGAACGAACCTACGGCGCCCAACAATCGATTTTTCCTGGTATTCAGATTATGGAATCCAATTGAACCCGAGATGTCTCATGCACCATTACAGGTAACAATTCCGAATACGAGGGGAAGGTAAAAATTACATCTTATTCAAAATAAACTAACAGTTCAAAAATTAATCATCATTTTTATTATTATTCATAATAAACACATCCCCGCAATATATATATATATATATATATATATATATATATATATATATATATATACCAGACCTTCTCACTGGCAGCTAGTGTTTGACAGGTCGTTGAAATGCCTAATAAATAAATTAAACAAGTGTACTAAATATAGCACATAACAAGATGTGTGCAGTACGTATAAGTGAACTGGAAATTAATTGTTCATGAAGTGTTCTCTTAACTTTCGGTGGGAATATACTGAATAGTGATAATAAATAGCACTATTTTCGACAGAACGCTTATTGATGAACTAAGAGTAAGTCACGTTCTGGCTGGAAACTGTTTAGTCTCGGTGCAGTGAAGATTAGTTTATTATCCAAATTTTCCAGAATAGGAATAGATTCCTCCTTGTATTACTTGGTCTTGGTCTTTCTGTTTCTGAACATAACCATTTGTTTGGTTAGAAAATGTAATAATTAAACAAAAAAATTTAATTTGAGATTTTTATAGAACTTTCAATTCTATGAATATTATTTTTATGAAGAAATAATTGCAGTTCACAGGGTTGCCAGACGAAAATAAAACCTTCATTATCCTGCAAATACATTTTAGATAAATGCCGTACCCTTCAGTTTTTTATTAAAAGGGGACATGTTTATATTATTATAGCTTCAAACAGCATACTTCAGCCCCCCCCCCCCTTCCCTTCTCTGCGTGACTCTAACAAATACATTTGAATATGTATGACACATCATTGAAAATTTAATTTTATGAAAAATTCAGCAATTCGTAGCGTTATTATTGAGTTTATTGCCCTGTAGCGGGATAAAAGCTAATTTTGTTAGCAATTGAATGGGTAGCATAGAGGGTAAGAGGTATAGTTATTGGCACTTTAAGGCGTTCTTAGGGCTCTAGTCATCCGTAAATATAAATAAAAATTTGTCTTTTTATTAATTTTGAAAACTTTATACACAACACTATTCTTAATAGGTTCTATGATATAATACTGAAAAAAATAGACTTTATAAAAATAAAATGTATTTAGAGAAACATTTATTTATTTTACACAGTTATTGGCATATGAGTCATAGTTATTGGCATACAATTTATATTAGTAATTGGTACTGTATTGAAGCTATTGGCACATCCATATTATAGTAGTTGTCACCTCTGTAATCATTAATGGTATTAAAAAAAAATTAATAAAACTAGTGGTTAGTTGTCACACATGACATAATAGAAAATAAATACCTGATTCTCAGTTTATTTTGAACAAAAGTAAAGAAAAATATTATTGATTTTTTCTAAAACAGGCATTACAAATGTAATATTTAACAATAGGCGGCATTGGATTATATTTCCTGATGCACTGGGGGTGACAACCTCTCCGGCATGTTAAACATACCTTCGATTATATCATTTAAATTGTTGGTACAAATAAAACAATCCCCTATAAATTCGACTGTTATTACAAAAATTAACCCCATCATTTTTTTCTCTTACTGAAGTTCTAATCGGATCTTTAGTAGACTCAATGGAATCTTTAATAGATCCATGATTATCTTGATCTTTTTCTAATAACTTAAAATTTTCGTCAAATTGAATCTTTCTTTCTTTTTTTTGTAGTATTCAAATTAGTCTTGCATCCTTTTCTTTTTACTTGCAACTTTGTAATACTTACTTAAGGCTTGTTTCTTTTTTCTGCATTTTCTAGTCTTTTCTTTTTTTTATCATCTTTTTCTTTTTCAGCTTGTTGTTTTTTCAATATTTTCTCTTTCTCGATGGATTTTCATTCTTCAGAAGTTAGCACGGAAGGGGTCCTTTTTACTTCTTTTTTCCTTTTCTGTGAGGAGTAACTAGCCACACTAGAATATCTGTTATATCCTTTTCATATATTGAAGACGAAACTATTGAAAGGTTGGATAAATGTTTCGATTTATTACATTCAGGAAAATATATTTTTGGATTCTCAAATGAAAGCAAAAAAGTGGGAGAGTATATATTTGTAATATCGACAAAAATGAACAAATTTTCTTTATCCAAATTATGTTTATCAGCAATAATAATTGGAAAATCTAAATTAATTAAAAAGTCTTCTTTATTAAGAAGTCCAATATTTTCAGTTAACATTTCATAGCTTCGTGTATTATCGTTTTTTTGAATAGTTTCTGTATTAGCTGTATCTATGTATTCTTCGACGACAATAGAATTTTCCTCTTTTCTTTCTATAAGGATGGCTTCTTCATCGCCTCCTACTTCTTCTTTTTTGTCTTGTCTTCTCTAAATCTTTATTATCCCTTTGAAAAAACCTTTCATAAATTTTATATAAATACAGAAATCCATCATTTTCTTTATGCTGTAGTTTTCTTTTTCTATTTCATTTAACCTACACATACCTTCTTTTCCTAAAATATTTTCAAATTCTGAAAAACTAACTGTTTAAAAGACTTTTTTTTCACTATTCAGATTTTTCGTTCTTCATAAACATTTTGTGTAGTCCAAAGCATCGTACGTCCACGGAAACAATCCAGCACGAAACGAATAATTATTTCTTGTTTTAACAAAGATATTGCTTTCTCTAAAACTGGAGAAAACTCTCATGTTAGAGCAGATGATAGATTTTCACGTCTCCATTCCAATACTCCTTTCTTCCACAAAGATTTAAGTGGTTTAAAAGCTCCTACATCTGCAGGTTGCAGAATTCTTGTAGCATTTGGATACAGTGCAATTAAAATAATTTTTAATCTTGTACAGAGTCTACTTGGTGGCCATTTCAGATACTAAACTACAATACGTTACTACATCGTTGCTTATGAAGTAAAACAGTGTTGCACGATTGTGCTAAAATACTCCTAAACTATGTAAATAGAACATAAATCTTAATAAATGCATATTTTTTGAATGGATGCCAATAACTACAAGGGTGACAATGACTGTACTTTTTAACCTATCAGTTATTTTGGTTGATTGAGATTAAAGTTTTTATTTCTTAACGTTATAGTTTCTGCAAGATTTTTAATAAGTTTATTTTTATTTACTTATGTGTTGTAATGTGCATTCAATTATTGATATAATTATCTTTCAATACGTATCTAGAGGGCAGAGCTGGGACGAATTTTCAAAAAATAGATTCGAATCACGAATCCGAATCAGGAGATGTGATTCGAATCACGAGATATGATTCGAATCATGGATAGCCGAAATTAAAGGATTCGAATCCATTTTTCGGATCACGAATACGAATCACTGTCAGTGTCATACCTATGCTTCCGAATCTAATATTCTCTACTATCAACTATGTGTCTATTACGGACTATGACGTGCATAAAAATGGTTGATTCAAGAATATGTTGAATAATATAAACCGCAAAGTTGACGTTTTTCGCGAACTGACATTAAGTGACAGCTTTGTGTGAGTGTAGAAAATAATATTGTTCGCATTTTGAGCAAAAAGTTCGTTGCCGCTTTAGATAGATTACCGCGTAGCACGGACAACTTTCAGGCTCAAGCATAAGTATCACTTTTGTAACAACCGGGAAGCCTAAAGACCACCACTTGTCACTAAATGTAACAACCAACTGCCTAAATACCATTTGAAACTACTAATAGGTCTTTATCTAATGTTGTTAATATACTATTAAGGGATTAGGGCAGCACCGTCACCAGCCAAAGGGTCCTGGAGTCCTGAAGGAACATCCATTCACCAGTGAATAAAAATAATAAAAAAATTAAATTAAAAGAACAAAAATTATCCCTTAATAGCATAGTCGAGCGGTTCTTGGCAACTAGTTTTAGACTCTTTTAGTCCTAAGGTAATAGAAACGCCGAGACTTCTCAAATGCTCGGAATATTTTACTGGTTTGGAAAGGGGGGAGAGATTAATAATAAGTATTAAAACATTAATAAATGTATATTTAAAATAAATACAAAATTTGACTAAAGGTTTGTTCCAACACAATAGCACATCGGTTTACGTACTGTCGGGATTCTGCGCAGTCTAGATTTGGTGTTCCAACAAACCTCGGATTCAAAACTGTATAATATTCTAGTGTTCCAACATACTCAAACCTAATCACAAACCAGCTTCTGTACTGTCAAATCAGTTCCTGGGTCAGAATAGGAACGAATTGTCAAAGGTTTGTTCCAACAACGATCTTGGAACAATACATAAACCAGTCCAAAACTTGTTGTTGACAATCTGTCGATGACTAGTAATTGACAACTTGTCAGGTACTGGTCGGAGATTGGGACTCAACTCGGAAGTCGATTATGTTGGAACACATTTTTTAAATTCAACAGAAGCATTATTACAATAATAAACCACAAAATAAAATAAATGATCATGAACAAAAACTATAAAGAGTAAACTCGATTAACAAATACAAATCAGAACTGTCAGAGACAATAGTTACAAATAATTTAATTACAATCACGATATGTTCAGTTTATTGCGGCTTTGCGCATGTCTTGACAATTCGTTCCTATTCAGACCCAGGAACTGATTTGACAGTACACAAATCGGTTTGTGATTAGTTTTGGTTGTGTTGGAACACTATGTATTTGTACAGTTTCGAGTCTAAGGTTTGTTGGAACACAAATTCTAGACTGCGCAGAATCCCGACAGTACGCAAACTGATTTGGTTTATGTTAGAACAAACCTCAAGATATGCGCAAAACGAAAGTAAGCTCGTACATCAATCACGACCAACTCTGGAAATGTCGTGATTATATTCGTTTTGATAGCATCATCGATCGTAGTCTGGATCGTAATTTGGTTTTTATTCATTATCATTATTTATAGTATATTATTTTGTCAGGTAACGAGTGTAAAAAGTTAAAAGGACTATCATTCTGACTTAGATGCAGTAAAAAATAAAATAAGTTATTGTATTAACCAATCGAATAATCAAAATTTATAAATCTTTTAACTAGTTTTATAATTTTTTGATTTACCAAATTCTAAATTTAACATCTGTTAATGTTTTTTTTAACTTTTACGTTATTGACAGTGTGTGACAACAGAAACATGTGTTCCAACACAACCAAGTTCCGAATTCAGTTCCAATCATAGACAGTTCGTGGACTGGTCGTCGACTATCAGTCGTCGACAATAAGTTGTAAACTGGTTTGTGTCTGGTTCCAAGATTGTTGTTGGAACAAACCTAAATAGTCTTAAGAAAGAATGAATAAAATTACATTTAGGGAATAAAGCACTACATTGTTAATAGATACAAACTTTAAATAAAGATTTTAAGATAACTAGATAAATATTTTATTGAATAATAAGTTTGGACTTATTAACAATTATAAATAGCACTGGAAAACTTTATTTACATAATAATATAAAATATGTATAAGATAAATATGATAATTCGGGACGAAAATGTAAAATTGGCATTTATATGTAAATCAATAAATTACTATCAAACAAAACACTTTAAAAATAATTTAAAGATATTTACCCATAATTCACAAATCGTACACAAAACTTTACTCTACACATTACATTGTTTTGGGACTTAAAGAGTCCCAAAAAAACGAGAGCTTTCGCCCTCGGCCGCACCCGATTGAGATTTTTCTTTCTCTCTCCTCTCTATATAAACCAAAATATACGTGATGGTTGTATTTTAAAAATGTCACGCTCAATGTAGCCATTGACTAGATTAATAACCTGATTGTTTGTTTTATTTTTATACATGTCTTCCTTTTTAATTTTTAATTTAAAACATTAAAATACTTATTTAGAATTTTTGGTAAATTCTTTATATTTTTCAAATAATAATAATGTCAATTATTACACTTTACGCTCTTAATACACAAACAGCTATTATTTTAATACACAAAACAAAATAATAAACAAACATTTAAATAAAAATGTCTTGGTTGTTTTTACGTAGCACCAACATTTCAAAGATTTCATCTAGCAGGCCATTCCTTCGGATTTTTTTGTTGGATATTCATTGCTAATTTGTAGATTATTACGTTTATCTTCTAAATATTCACAATCGGTTTTCAATCTCAAACTGTTTCAGTTTACACGAAAAGTCAAAGCTTGAGTCAACCGTTCGCGCCGGCGTAGTTTGGATCCGAAAATAATATTGGTGATTCGAATACGAATCCTTTAGAATGTCCTTGGCGAATCTCTATCACGGACCCTTTTTTTCTTAAGTATTCGAATACAGCTCTGCTAGATGGCTCTAAAATCAAAAGTAACGCAATATATAGTTATTCTGTTAAATTCTCTATAAAATAACTTTCGTTAATGATGTTTCATACTTACTTTCCCTATTTAAATTGAATTGGTTAAATTTAGCGGGAACGGGAGGGCAATGGGTATAACATTTAAAATGTTTCATTTTTGTATGACCACCCTGTATAAATTATTCTAATGACTAAAATAAACAAGAGATAAAGACAATATACTTTTCCTACGACCACTTAGGAAAGTGACACATATCACACTATATAGTCCTATGGAAAGTGCCCTATATCACACGCGTATGAATAAGAATTTACTTTCCACCCGAGTGAGAATATGTTACTTTCCGCAGTAGTTGTCACAGAATGTCAAACACCTAATTTCTATTTTGATCTATGTAATGTCCATATTAATACTAAAATCGATATGATTGTTAAATTATTGAAATTGTTGTAAATTAGATCCTAGATATTTATCTTTAACAATTATTATTAAAATAATTTTAAAATAATGTTTGCTCTTTATTCTGGTTAAATACATAACCGATTAGATCATTCAATTGACACAAGGGCTATTAGCTCAGGTGGTTAGGACGTCGAACTTATCAACTTTGCCATTTTTCGACCGCGTTCAAATCCTGGCGGGGCAGAATTTTTTTGTTTTTTTTTTATTTTTTGTTTAGTTTTTTTTTTTTAGAAAATATAATAATTGAATAAATACGATTATTGTTGATTATTTTTTTAAATACATTTTAATTATTATAGTAATAATAACCTTGGTTTTACATTTTTCTGATGACATTATTTTGTGGTCGTAGGAAAAATATTGTACATCACTTGTGTAAAAAGTGATTTTCCACACTCTTGTGATAGTCGCACTTGGCTTGCGCCTCGTGCGGCAATATTTCCCACTCGTGTGAAAAATGTCACTTACCACACTCGTAATGTAATATACTATAGTTAAAATGTAAAAACTCTATCCAAAACTGGAATTGAAATAAAAAGTGTAAATTTAGTAATTGACTTGCTTTGTCAATATTAACGCCCTTTGACAAATTAATAATGCTATATTTGAGAACTACCACTTTGACAAATGGTTTTATGTGCTCTCCGGAATCTTATGAATCTGTTTTGCATTCCTCACAAAAGATTTAATGCCTTTCTAAGATCTTTTGAGCAAGCACAAATAGGAAACGAATTTTCGTAATATAATGGCGACAACCAAGAAATCAGATTGATAATTCCAATAGAATTGCTAAATCCCTCTTTAGAAACTGTAACAATTTTAATACCTTGCAAGCGTTTGTAAAGTACGGCTTACACAAACTCTATTGTTAAAGCAAATTTTAATGTATTTTTTTTGTCTTTCATTGTAAATATAGTTACCAATCCTGAGGTTCTCAAGCATTTAGGTAATTGTGTTTCTAGATTATTAAATTATTTTTTTTTCATTATTCATTGTTAGTCACATATGCCTTGCATGAGGATAGTTTTTTCTATTAGACACTATGCAAGTTCCTTAAGGGTTAAATAGAATGAATACAATTTTAACAAAACAAATATGTGTAAATAGGTAGGTACAATTCGATGTAGATAACATTTTATCTATTCAAATTATCGAAATGGCAATTACCGTTGTGAATGATAATTATTTATTATATTTAACAAATTACAACCCAATTAATTTTTGCCTTGTGTTATTTTCATACGGTTATTTTACATTAATTTTCTTTTTCTTAGTTCAATTAATCATTACTTACGGCGTTACTAAGATAATAATGTCATATCATAACCCACTTGAAATAATATTTTTATATTTATTAAATAATGCATTCATTATTACCTACATAATTTTTTGTAGATATTATAATTAATTAACCCTTCTTTACAGTGTATTCGATATGTTTAAGTAGTTATTTATACCAGGAGTAATTAACTTATTGTAGTTTAACAGCAGAATTCTTTGCGATCGGCTAAGAGATTTTCTTTATTTTATTCCCCTCTTTATTTTTCTTTTTTACGTAGACTCTTTAGCGCAGCCTTTTGTGTCTAAATACGATCCCCAAATATTTTGCTATAGACTACATTCGAGGGTGAATCTGTATATGTAACATCTGGAGGGTGAGATAACCCACGGCACTTAGGCCTCACTAGGCCCATTGTGCAGCCTCATAAGTAGAGAAGCACCTCCTAGTTCGTGAGCCAGCCCCTACAGTTTTATTGTAGTTGACAACTTCGCCAAGAGGCGCTTCTCTTATATCAACTGGTTTTACCAATTCTCGCCAAACACATATCTCCTAATAAATGAGAGCGTCGGGAAATCGTAGAGGATGTGCTCGATGGTCTCTTGTTCGCACCCTCTGTAGAGTGCGGATTCTGACAACCCTATGATATGGATAGGCTTCCGTACTTGGCAATGTCCAGTCAGAATTGCTGTGATTCTTTCTAGTCATAGTCAAGTATTTGTTTGCTGTAGTGTTGTCAGCATAACTTAAAAGCTCCCTGGCAAGTCTGCAGCTTCTTATTTCATCCCATCTTTCCTTAAATTTGACAAGGGAATGGTTACTAATTCGATTTGTCACTACTGATGTTGTCAGTCCAAAAAGTATTTGGTTAGATGCCTTGTTGGCTAGTGAATCAGCAAGACGATGTGGCGTGACCTTTGATCCATCTTAAGTTGACCACATTGTTGATGGATACTTCGGCCAAAGCATCGTGATACTAGCCCTAAGTAAATTCGTGGTCTGTCCAAGGTAAGTAGTGCTTGTCTGCTATTTGTATAGATAAGCATGTTCCTTCCAGTAATATTATTTCTTGTGATTTATTTTTCTGCTATGAAAATCCCCGTGAGCTTGGTTTGAACTACATTGGCACTATTGCTCACAGCCAAGTTTATGTTTGGGTTTAATGATTTGGAGTATGTTCCACATCCTGAGCATTGTTTTGTTTTAGAACCGTCGGTGTAGATATGAATCGTACCTGCCACTTCCGGCTCTTCTATTTATTCTAACTTTATATGGCTTATGGAAGATATATCTCGGTGAGATGGAGTCCATGTTCGCTTAAAGCAGTGGGAGCGTATTGAGCACCTTCTGCCAAAAGCGACTTCTCGCCTCGCCAAATCCTATATCAGGTTCTATTTCAACCGTAAGGAGGCGTATAATTGTCATCGTAGCAACCTCCTTGATGTAAATATCAAGGGGAGTGAGACTAAGAATGACTTTCATCGCTGTGGTCGGTATTGTTTTCATGGCTCCTGTTATGTTGAGATATGCTGTTCTTTGATTTGTTCTAGTTTTCGGATAGCTGTCCATGTGACGATTCTGAGGGAAAAATCCCAGGTGCACCACATGATTCGGCGGTATTGTTCATAAGCAATCTAAGCTCTTTGGACTCTGTTTTTTTAAGTGTGAGTCCCATGTTAACTTGTTGTCAAAGGTGAGATCTAGGTACTTCAGCTCTGTTGTAAAATTCAGTTTTATGTTTAGAAGTTCTGGAGGTTTTAATACCATTTTGATCCTTTTCCTTGTGAAAAGGGCCATTTATGTCTTCTTGGGATTGATACGACAGTGAAAAGTTTTATAATTTTGAGAGCTACTTGCATTCTCTGTTTGCACAATAACCAGGTCATTTGCATACGCTATTGTGTAATCATTATAAAGGCGGCTGATGAGGGTGTCGAGGACCATGTTTCATATCTTCTTCACTTATGTTTACTGAGCATATTATGTATCTACCCACTAACCATCTGGAACATTTCTGTTGGTTAGTGAGTGTATTATCTTGAGGAAGATGGTTTTATTAAAAGCACCTTCTATGTATATAAAAACACCCAAGATGAACTCCTTATTTTCCAGGGATATCTCTATCCGGCCAGCAACTAGGTGAAGGACTGAATCAGTAGATCTTCTTGGAGTGTATGCACTATGCATGTTGATTTGGATGTAGTGGTGTTATTGTAATAACCATATCCCGTATATTCCTTTCGTATAACGTTTCCAATGTCTTCATGGAAAACGATGACAGACTAATTGGTCGGTATGTTTTTGGGACAATGCAATCCATCCTTCCGGGTTTGGGTATGGATACCACTTTTACTCCTCTCCATTTTTTTGGGGAATATACCTGAGAGCCAACGAGGATCTGAATATACCTACAAGGTGCGGTGTGAGTTCTTATAGACCCCACTGAAGTAGAGTTGGATAGATACCGCCAGGTCGTAGCGATTTAAATGGAGAGAAGCTGTATATTTTCCATCTTATTTTGTCATCGTCTACAATGTGTTTGGTAGTTTTCCAATCATGGACAGATGGATTGTATTCTTCCTCTGGCCACGTCTGTGACGACCGTGTTAGGAAAGTCTGTTGACATCTGAAGTTTAATGCTATCTTCGAGGTTGGCAGTTTTCATGTAATTTTCTTTGGTTTGCACACCAATGCTACAGTGCGGATCTTTTGAGAGAGCCTTTAAAAGCCTATCTGCCTGCGTGAAATCTTCGTTTCCTCGCAGTAGGATCTCCATGCATCTCTCTGTTTTTGTATAACGATTTTTTATATTCTCTGAGGTGAGATTTGTAAGTATGCCAATCCTATTTAAGTTTTGTGATTCTTGCCTTTTTAAAGGATTTCCTAGCCATTTTCCTGAGGTGATCTAACTCATGATACCACTATGCGTACGTCTTCTAATCGTAGCCCCAGTGAGCAGGATTTCTTATATGCTTTGTTTATTGTGCTTTGGATAGTGTTCGAGTACTGTTCCAAAGCATTGTTATTGTTTGGTGTTTCGCCCTCCACTTCTCTCAGAGTCTCTTGTAGAAGGTGGACATAGGTTGCAGTGTTCGTCTTCCTAGGGTTCCAAGGTAGCGTGGAGATCGGCAACATCAAGTTTATTTTGAATGTTAACCAGCGGTGGTCTGACATCAAAATGTTATCAGGCACTTGCCAGTTTAGAATTTATTTATAGATACCAGTTAAGGATAAAGTGATATCTATTAGTATTTGGCCGTGAGAGTTTTAAAATATTTTTTACATAGATAAAAAGTTCACTGGTTTATTCGGTCGTTTTTATTGTTTTTGTAAAATTTAATTACAGGCACTACATATGTTTCGGTAAACACTCTTCCATCTTTTGGTGCCAGTCAATATTTAATAAAATATGGGGATGATTACAAACATTTTAAAATAACAGAAACCTCGTCTATTTGTTTCACACGGAATACACCTTCACCCGATGTAAAACAAAAAGACGGGGTTTTTAAGAATTTTGGGGGGCATAATGTTACCATAGCTACCTTTTTGTGCTGCAAGTCACATTGTATGATTGTTACCTCTTTAATTGCTTTCCGGTCCTCCGTTGAAGTTTGTCCAGCAAGGTGGTTATTTATTCGGCCATCCCTTCCTCTGATAGTGAAGAGGCGGTGATCTTTGTGATTCCTTGGAGTTTTCTTCATAGGTTGCCATTTTTTCAGGCTTGACTGTTGGCTTTACTTGGGGGAAGGGTCTTGTGCAAGTATTCTTTATTAGGCCCTGTTTCAGCCTCTTTTTTTGACCTGAGATCTTATAGTTAATAAGAAGAACGCATAGCTCACCATCATTGGTTTGACCATAAGGGTTCCCATGTCTTCGTCTCCGATGCCGAAGACGAAGAGATAGCTCTTGGGGTCTTTTTTGGTTTTATGGTGGAAGGTGCATTATTTCCCCACATGCAAGTTGGGGTTTTGCCCCTCAAGTCACCTGTCCTCAACCGCCTTCTCGTCAAGGTCATCTTGCGCTTCCTTTGGGATTCAGAAAGAGGCTTTGGTGAGCTTGGAGAGCTCGTTCATCTTTACAACAGCAATTGTTGCTCCTTCCTGTTTTTAAGATTGGTACCTTGGTTTTTAGGCATTTCAACCAGAGTGCGTCCAAGACCTGAATGTAGGTGGCTTGGTTTTGTTGCAGGAGGCGGAAAAATTATTTTATACATCTCTCCCATCAGTGACTTTTTGACAAGGATCTCTTTTTCGGTAGTTATCTTATCTTACCGTAAGGATTACTCTTGTCTATTATAGATGCATCCTTGTGTAGCTTATCCCAGACAGAACTTTGTGATCCAGTCTGGATGTTGTCCCCTTCCGTGGCGTTATATCGGAAGAGGTGTTAGATCGCGGCCTTTTCTTGGCCCTAGTTGCATCGTGTTCCTGGCCTCTTGTGGAGGCAGAACTAGCGTCACTGCCTAAGGAGTTGATTAGGCTACTTTTATTTAGTTTGGAGTGAGGGCGCTTGCTGAGGGTGGCAGTTGTCATAGCACTGCATGTATCTTATTTCGTTTTCTCCTCTTTGCTTCAGACCCAGAGATCATTTTACCTCTCCGGGGCCTGTTAGTTGAAAGTGAACTACGGTGTCCATCCTCCTTTTTTGGTGGTGGGCGTCACTGTCCAACCTCCTGCGCTGTACATACATTAGAAAATCGTAGAAAATCTGTCATTACCGGGCAGTCTACATTTACTTTTATGTACCTTATACGTAGTAAAAGATACTTCACCTTAGAAGTATCTACTTCATAATTTCATAACAAAACCTATAAATGGGATGCTTAGTAGTATTTACTTCAGATTAAGTGTAGTTGGTCTATGAGGTACTTGGGCGGATGCATAATTCAAAGAAATGGCCGCTTTTATGAATGTGGATCCTACGAAAGTATACAATCACATCAACTATGTTGTATATTGTAAATTATTTAGATACAATATATTTAACAAGGAAAATATTCACCGATTTGCAAATTATTTTCTTGGCGATTTGTAGAAACAGCAAGTGGAGCCTTGTCTCCTGCTAAGAAAATGGAAGTGTTTTTGAGAACCTTAGGTAGTAGACACTTCGAGTCAGTAGTAGATACTTCGAGTCAGTAGTAGATACTTGGAATCAGTAGTAGATACTCCTGCCTAGCTAAGATTCGTAGTTTGTTCTTCTCAAGTGAAGTAGGTACTTTGTATATAAAAGAAAATGCCACGTAGTAGATACTTCTTCGTAGAGCATTAGCATGTACTACGTTGTATGCATACCACCCATTTTTTTATTCACTTATTCAAAAAAAAAAAAAAAAAAAAGAATAAGAACACAATTATATACATATTTATACTATGCCAAAAATAAACAATTTATTTGCTTGTAGGAAACTCAAACCTCACGCTAGTATTCATGGTTTGTATGGCCTGCTATTGCAGATTTGACCCAAGTGTTATATTTTTTTTTTGTTCTGTCATCGGAGTAAGTTGGTTAAAAGTCTAGAGTGTTTTTTAGCAATAACGATATAAGCCGACGCCGAGGCATGTTGTGTAGAATCTTAAAATTGGAGTGCTATTTTGGTAACAACTGTGAATAAAGTTGCTACCAAACTGTGACTGTGATTTTTCATTTTTTCTGGACAGGGATTCTTATGTGCGAACTCAACACGTAACGAATTAAATAGAGAGAGACATTATATAAGAATCGCATTCTGTGGAACAAAGATAGTCGTCTCAACACGTGTCATATTGAAAGATGAGAATCCCAATTCAGACCTCGTCATTCACAATCATTCGTTCTAATAAACTGGAGTGGGTTAGAATGCTTGTCAGTAGGCTTGAGATGCGACTCCATGGGTAAAGACAGGGTATTTTTCATCTCACTCGGGAGTATTTATAATAACCATTTCCTATTTCACATTGTTATTGTCTGATCCACCAGCTTGTGGACTGGACAATAAAAATGCTTCGTTACCGAAATATAGGGTGTGAAAGTTTCATAAAAAAAAAACAATTTTTTAAATAATTCCAAAACCATTTGATATTTTAATTAAATTTTTGCAGCTTTTGAGAGTTAGCAACGTTGCGTGCTTTACTGTAAACACAGTGGCTTTCGTTTAACCAGTGGGGTGCGGACAAGGTAATAGATGAAAAATATGGAAGGAAAAATATGTTACGCCTCTGATGTTTTACAATATTTAGTTTTTTGATTATTCAATTTGGAAGAAAAAGGTCCCTTGACTTTTTTCATGAATAATTACAAAACAACTTTTATTTTATTTGTTATTTAACTATAAATAACTTATAACTTATAATAAAGAATCAAAGCAAATGTTGAAAATGGCCATCTCCTGAGAAAACGCACGTTTCCAATCGTCTCCTCATTGATTGTCTTACTCTTTCAAAAACTCCTGGAGTATTTCTTATGGTATTATAACCTTGAATTATTCGATTTCTTAAATCATTTTCATTTAATACAAGTGTCTCATACACGAATTATTTAAAGTGACCCCATAAATAAAATTCCAAGGGATTAAGATCGAAACTGCGAGGTGGCCAAGCTTGAGGACCTCCGCGTCCAATCCAGCGATTAGGAAAAGTGTTGTCGAGGTATTGGCTAGCAAGAAGGGTAAAATGGGCTAATGCACCATCGTGCATAAACCATAAATCTCCTCTTACTTGCAGAGGCACTTCTTCTAACAGACCATTTAGTCCTTCGTATAAAAACTGAGTATACGAATCACCATTCAGTCGAGGAGGTAAAAAGTATGGTCCAATAAGATGGTCATCAATAATCCCTATCCGTACATTTAATGAAAATGTTTGCTGAAAGCGACCTTCTCTTATTGCATGAGGATTCTCCTCAGCCCGTAAATGTTCATTATGAAAATTAATAATTGCTTCTCGCGAAAAAGTTGACTCATCATTAAATAAAATTAGGGTCAAAAAATTGTAGATGTGAGCAACTTTAAAATTTAGCCTTGGCTGAAAGTCGCGGGGCAGCAGACTTTGTACTCGTTGTATGTGGTATTGGTAAAGCAGAGAAACTTTCAAAACTCTCCAAACGGTATTTGCACTTACTTGAAGCTGTTGTGCAATATTTTTGGTACTAGTCGAAGGATTTTCTTCTATCTCCTGTAGTATAGCTTCTTCTAGCTCAGGCGTTGTTACTGTTCGTGGTCTACCAGGAACTATCCGATTATGCTCAAATATACCGATTTCACTCAATCTGGCATGTATATTTCTAAATGTTTTAGCACATGGCGTTACCCTATTCGGATAACGTTGCTGATAAATTCTTCTAGCTTCCGCTGAATTCCCATTTGCTAAGCTATAAATGAAGTGCATTTGAGCCATTTCAGCGTTAGTAAAGTTATTCATTTTAATGTCTGACATAATAAATAAACAATTGGCGACTAGTAAAATGTCAAACAAGTACCTGGGATAAATTGAAGATAACTTTTTTGTTGTACATTGTTCAAAGTCATTAAAAATAATAAAAAAGAATGAAAAAATTTACTGTTGCTTTTTCTTCCAAATCGAACATTAAAAACAGAACTGTGGCGTAACACGTTTTTCCTTCCATATCGTATGGCCACGCTCGCTGCTCTTACTCTGAACAAGACTTTAGTTCTTGTATTGAAAAGGGCGTTGTACTCCCCTCTATTTGCAGAATGGACTTGTCCAACTGCCGATATTTACATCAGCACGTGAAATTTGTAGAAATTATTTTTTAATTCTATTGAGTAGGAGAGAAAGTAAATACATATTGGAATATTTTGGCTTCGAGGCGTACGTCATATTTCTCATGTTTGCAGAAAATATATTTTGTTTGTGCTATATTAGAGCGAGATGACGTTGTTATTCGTAGGATATGATATGAATATCTTAAATGCGTGGGTTTGATCGCAATGGCTTGAACACAGGGGCGATTTAGAAAATGCTATGATTAAATTTAAGAATTTATTATGAAATTTAAACAATGCGGATAAGAAAAACACTCATACTGGGTTAATCCCTAATGAATTTAACTATGGTTTATCTAAATTATACAGGGTGAATCAAATTACCTATAACAATTATTAGAAGGTTTTTAGTATGTAGGGTGAAGTCGCCAGTAGTCGGACAGTTAAGGGGAACATGGAATTATAAATTGTATCATAAAAAGATTTTTCAAGAAAATATCAAAAACGAATATTTATGATTTAACTTATAGTTTTTTCTAGTGGCTGAGCGGAAACAGAAGTTTTCATTTTTAAGAGTTATTTTAAAAACAATTTTTTGTTTTAAATAAGCATTTTTTTCTAGTGACCAGACATCGTTCTCTAGTAGTCGACCGACCGGATACTAGTTCTCGGACAGGGCTTCTTTCAAACCGTAATAAATATAAATGACCCACAAAGCCATAATTATATAGTTTACGTTTTACCTATACCTATAAGTTTACGTATTTACAAAACCAACACAAAATAGGCCTCTATTTGCGGTTAGGTATATAGATATATGTAAAAAATATTTTCCATGAGGTAATAAAAAACAAAGAGCAAATAAAAGTGTGGTAACTCTACCCTTAAGACGGTCCAGTACGGTTGACTTCGGTACACCATAGAGTCGCAATTTGCCTCCTTTTCTTATTTCCTTGCATGCAAGAATTAACTTTTCTGGTGCATAAGTTCTTTGTCTTGATTTTTTATTACTTTTATTCATTATTTTTCGAGTAATTTTTTATTTAAACTGAAAAAAATAACACAAATAATTGTGAAACTATAAATCTAAAAAGATGAGACACAACACATTATTTTAAATAAAGTGGACAAAGATGAATACAGTTGCAAATAAATTTACCAGTATCCGGACATTTGTCCAAATATTAGAATATTGCTGAAAATGATATTCCAGTAAGCGTCCAGCCATTCTCTAGCAATACAAGATCACAATCTGCCGATTATTAATTATTATTGAGTTTAAACTATGTAAATAAAATGGGTAACTTAAAACTTACATTTATGTTAGAAATAAGAGCTTTAGCTTACCTAACACAATGAGGATAACACTATTTTTTTGTATTTTGAGGAGACACTCAACTTATAACCATTATTACTTCTGTTGTACTGGTTGCAATTATGGCAATCAAATGTATATGAGTAATTTTCAACGCTGTAAAGGATCAAGTGAATTTTCAATCCTCCCACTGCTGCCTGGTGGGGAGGATGGTGGGAAAGACCTTTTAAAGAGAAATTTGGGTAATGCGTCTGTGAACTACGAAGAACTTTTAACCATAACCTGTGACTGTGAATCAATAGCAGACCTTTATATATATATGAGGACGAATGCTTAAGAACCCTGACACCTTTAATGTTTATTCCAAGACATACATACGAACGATATACCTGATATAGACAGCATAGACAGAAACCACGTATTAAGAAGACAGAGATATTTACAAAAGATAAGAGACGATTTTCGATCCCGATTTAGAAAGGAATATCTAGGAGAATTAGTTAATATAAAAAAGACAAATGCAAAGCACCTAATGGAAGGAGACCTAGTGTACGTTGGACTAGAGGTAGTAAAGCGTTTGAAGTGGCCCTTAGGGAAAATTTTAGAACTGATCCCCGGAAAAGATGGAATGACACATGCTGCACGAATCAAACTGCAACATGGAGAAGTTTTACGACCGATTCAGAGACTATCGGGATTATGATCGACAAGTAATGTTATTTTTAATAGACACGTTATTTGTAAACAGGTTGTAATTTCTGTGTATTTATAAAATAACAGACCTGTTAAAATTAACACAGGTTGTCAATCATAACCCCCAAAATCCTTTAGAAATACCTGATCGAGACGAACACATTAATGAACTAAGAAAACGATTTACTGAAACCAATGCACCCCAAATTACTGAAAAGAGGAAATGTAAAACAAGAAGACACCTATAGAAGAAGCTAAAAAGGTTGTAACGACAAGAAGTGGACGCATTGTAAAAGAACCTCAACTATTTGAATCTAGTTAAGATTTTTGATGTAACTTTTAGGGGGGGGGGGGTATGTTGGGATTTTATTGTTCATAGTTTTTATTTTTTTGTCATATTGACTTAATAGACGTCAACCGAAAATATATCGTATTTTTTTCTCTTAAAACCACGATTCTGTACACACAATTCAACAACCATGTTTATCGTGAAGGAACAATTGGGTTGTGTGGTAGATATTCGAGCATGGCAACTTTTTTCTCGTCATTGACAGGGATAATTCACGCGATTAGGCATCGTTATATTTGTCGAATAATAGTATATTATGCAACGATCATGTAATGATGGTTATTAATACACGAGCATTAACCGGGATACGAAACGAGCCAAAGGCGAGTTTCGTATGGTTTATGCGAGTGTATTAATAACCATTACATGAGAGTTGCATACGCTATTTTTTCTACACCCGATAAATAATCAAGAACTATAAATATTATATTCATATTGGTATTGAACACAATAACAATAATTACTCGTGTATTTCTATAAAAAATTCTACAAAATTGTAATTAATGGTATTACTTCGAGTATTGGTATTTCCCTAGATTTTTGCGGCAAAATATTTTGTACTGTATTTTCTGCTTTCCCCGATATGTGTGGAGGAGTCTTCTATATCGCTGATATCAGACATTTTAATATTATAATTAACGAAGTTTAGTTATCTACCAAAATTTAATACGTTTTGACAACTAAAACAAATACATAGGAACCTAGGACAAACGTCAAACAGCATGCTTGATTGAAAAATTGTAGGTTTCTATTGATTAAAAATCTGTATCGTAATGAAAAATCTGTATCGTAATGAAAAATCTGTATCGTAATGAAAAATCTGTATCGTAATGAAAAATCTGTATCATAATGGGTATCATTATGAAACGGATTATGGGCATATAAGTGCATTATTATAATACGGGTGTAGAAAAAATATATTTTACAGATTTTTCATTATGATACAGATTTTTAATCAATAGAAACCTACAATTTTTCAATCAAGCATGATGTTTGACGTTTGTCCTAAATTCCTATGTAATTGTTTTAGTTGTCAAAACGTATTAAATTTTCGTAGATAGCTAAACTTCGATAATTATAATATTAAAATGTCTGATATCAGCGATATAGAACACTCCTCCACACATATAGGAGAAATGAGAAAATGCAGTACAAAATATTTTGCCCCAAAAATCTGTGGTAATACCAGTACCCAAGGTAATACCATTAATTACAATTTTGTAGAATTTTTTATAGAAATACGAGTAATTACTGTTATTGTGTTCAATACCAATATAAATAGAATATTTATAGGTCTTGATTATTTATCGGGTGTAGAAAAAATAGCGTATGCAACTCTCATGTAATGGTTATTACATGATCGTTGCATAATATACTATTTTAATACAACGATATACATTTTTAAATTGCAATATTATATTTTGACATGTAGATTCATAACGAATCAGTAGCTCCATCTGGTGATTATAAAAATATGACGCCTCGTTGCAACAAAGGGATTTTTTTCTTTTTTTACAACTGTATTTCGGTTTAACACAATACAATATAGAACATAAGCTCCTTTTACTTTAGGAAAACTTTAATAATCCTTTTGTGAACGTTATAAAATATCTATATAAATCAAAAGAAGTTGTAAAACATGATAGTTATCCATTTTGTCTACAGTCTACATAATTAATTTCGAAACCGGTGGCCCAAGTTTCTCATGTTTTAATTTATGTGAATGTGTATTCTGTAGAGATTCGCTGGAGAAACTTAAAACCTTCGTATGGAATTATAATTTTAAACGGAATTTGTCAAATTGTCTTGCGGGCTTAAAACTTTTATAACAAAAAGTATGAAAAATGTACTTCGTCTACTCTGTAACGGAGTTGTAATGTCTTGTGTATTACCTAAAGGAGTTCCTGTTTTGATTAATTATTTAACTTTAGGCAAAACAAATTTTTCTCACTCGTATTTCATTACTCAAGAAAGTAAAGTTACCTTATTTGGAAGTGATAGTACAGACCTTCATTTTATATTACCTTTGTACGTAATACATAGGGTTGATAATCTTCGCTTAAAAAAAAAGAAAATAAATAGTTGACAGGTGAGACTTGAATCCCGGCTAAGTTCAGAAAGTGTGAAAAATCGTAAGGGTTGGTCTTTGGGGGCTGAAAACGTTTTCTCCATTAAAGGTGTACCCCCAGAAATGATAAAATTTTAAAAGTTTGGTATTTAAATGGTAATTTTGAAGTCTGGTACTTGATGTTTGAAATTTAAAAACCTTCCATTTATTGCTAATTAAATATTCAACCTGCGACCTTCCTCCACTTCGTAATTTCGTTTTCGAGAATTGTCAAATTCATGTACTCATTTTTGGATATCCTGGCGTCTTGGTAAATTAGGAAAAGTAAAATGATAATTGTTACAATTCATTTCTTTTTTATTTTTCAAGGTTAATATTGCAATAAAGAAAATTGTATATTTGGATTTTTTTGAACATGGAAAGCATCACTGAATATACTTTGTATATACTGTGATTGTGGGACTGATGTGTGACAAAATCTTGTGGGGTGCATTTGGCTGTTTGCATAATGTGATCCATGTTTCCAAGCATTTATATCACACGTCTTCCATATTTTTAATGTTTGAAGTAATTTTTTATTCGTATCAAGTTGACGGCGTGCTGGAGGTGTAAAATCTTAGTCAACAAGGGTTTAATATTTTGAGTAAACTAGTTTCAACCTTTAAATTGTGACCCTTTTGCTGTCATATATACGTCAATTATTCTTGGTGTCGCCAAAGCAGTCAGTTGGGCCATCTTTGGAGGTTGTAAAATTGTTGAGAGGTAAGTAAAATGTTTTTTTGCTTTTTCTAATCTCATTTCAACCTTTTTCAGTTGATAATAGGCTTCCACAGTCCCATTACAGTCTTATATGGTAAATGTGAAAAACAACTTTGTTAATATATAACTTTTTTTTGTGAAGGGGAAAAACGAAATTATTTGTGGGAAAAACGTGGACTAACGAAGGCCTTTCGATTTCCACGTTTTTCCCCCCAGCCGGAAAAATTTTCCCGGCTTGTGAAGTTGGCCGGGAAATTTTTTTTTTCAAATAAAAAAAATTGGGAGGAGGAAAAACGAAACTAATAATTATGGGAAAAACGTAGACTAACGAAGGTCTTTCAATTTCCACGTTTTTCCCCCCAGCCGGGATTTTTTTCCGGCCAACTTCACACACGTCCGAACAACTATGGAAATTTCGTGATAAAATTTGTTTTCGTTGTATCGATCGCAGTCTCGATCCAGTGTTTGTATTCGCTCCGTGCGCGACAGCAGCGCCAATTTGTTTTGGTATTAAAGGAGTATTTCTGCCTATACTGACAAATACAATTTTTAATAGAATTCGTAAATAAAAAGTATATATGTTAGTTTTAATAAAAGTATATGGATTTATAAAACAATTAAAACATTAATTTATTATTATTCGCTACCTTAGAACGACAGGGTTCTAAGTGTCAATTTTGCCAAAATCGAGATTTTGGTGTGATATGGTTCTATGTAATGAGTTTTACCTAAAAAAGTGCATTTAAAGGCCATCTATTGACCAGTAGTCTAAATACTCAAGGGACAAAGTTGTATCTGCATGGCAATAATGGTATAATTTATAACACAAGGTTCTAACTGTTGCAGATAGAACTTTGTCGCTAATAACTGACATAAACATTTCAGTTACAACTTTGTTCCAAAAAGTTTTGTGTAGATAGAACTGTGTACAAATAAGTTAGTAGACGACAAAAAGATTTTAACCTTAAAAATAGTAGTGCCTAGTTTATTTTCAGTTTTGTGGCTTTAGAAAACACACCACTTTTTATTTATTACTATAATAATTCTAGGAGGAAGTGTGGAATAAGAGCTGGTAAGTAATGTTAGAATTATTAAACATTTTAATTATTAATTGTATTTATAAAAAAAAATGCTGGGACTGCTACCTCATGCAGGATTCTATTTTAGATGCGCGGGCACCCTTATCTCATTATGATTATTAATATTGTTGTTATTATTATTATATTAACAATGTGATATGTTTTACCTGATAATTTAAATTAATTGCGAATTTCGATATGGTAAAATATTAAATATATTAAAAAAAAATTAAGATCTGTATAAATAAATCCGCTATAGTGGGGCTGGCCACAAAGTACATGGTATTTTAGTAGTAAAGAATTAAAAATTTTGTTCTTGTACAGTGTGCCCTTGTGTGTGTGCTCTTTTTTTTACTTTCGGTCATATTTAATATACTTACGAGTTTTAATTGTGATCTATTTTTTTTTTGAAATTATATTAATATGATTGGAATAAATATAAGGCGTTGAGATTAAAAAATTGGTCGGATTTTTAATTACTTTTACAACACTTCTTTATTTTTTTATAAAGTAAGTGAATTTTATTTTTTTTTACAGTTCAGCTTTAAATATGGCCCAAAAACCTGATACACTAAGTGATCAAGATATTAAAGATATCTTTAAGGGTGATGATTTTTGGAAAGAAGAAACGCCAACCAATATTACTAACAGATTAAGTGTCATTGATGACCTAAGCAAAAAAAACCTCCAAGTAGGTGATATAATTCCTCTCGCTAATAATAATGTTCAAATTATGGAAATTAATGACGTTGACATTCAATATTTAGATGAAAATGTACACATATTTGAAAAATTAAATAATATTGTTACTTCTGAAGAAGACGTGCCTATCGAAGTGTTAGCTGAGAATTCACATAGCCAATCAGATCATGATAATTTAGAAGAATCGGAAATTGAAGAAAGAAATGATAGCGCGATCACTGCGGAAAATAAAAATACACTGTCGGACAATTTAAACAACTTTCAAATTATTCTAAATACTGCTCAAGTGGACTTGGATTCTCAGGAGGCTCGAGAAAACGAAGCGGTTAACAATATTAAGAAGACTAGAAAAAAAAAACAATCTGGTTATAAATGGAAACAAAATATTGCAAAGGCAAGGTATCAAGCCGGTGAGGAATACATTAGCAAAAGAAAAAAAAATGTACCAAAAAAGGAAGTAAAAACAATTAAAGACTGTAAAACTACTTGTAAGTTTAAATGTGCCAGATATATTTCTGAAAAGGAAAGACATGAAACTTTTAAAAGTTTTTATGGTCTAGATCAAAACGGTAAATACGATTTTATTGCCAGAACAACAAAAAGATTATTAAAGAATCGCAGTACAACCAAAGATAATAGCTCACGCCGAACTTACACTTTTAAATATATGTTTTTTATAAATAATCAACAGATCGAAGTATGCAAAACTTTTTATCTCACTTCTTTAAATATATCTCAAAAACCTATCTACAATGTACACCTAAAAAAGGATAAAGTTACTGGTGTACCACAGAGAGACAAGAGAGGGAAAGGGGGTAATCACAATCGTATCTCAGAAGAACAAATAAATACAGTAAAAGATCACATTAACAGCTTTCCCTCTATTGAGTCTCATTACTGTAGATACAGAACTGCTAAAAGGTACATAGATGCAAACCTAAATATAACCAAAATGTATGATCTTTATGTGATTAAGTGTGAAGAAGAGTCAAGGGATCCAGTGAAAGCGTCATTTTACCGCTATGTTTTCTGTACAAATTTTAATATTGATTTTCACATACCGAAAAGTGACAGATGTGGATACTGCGAAATATATAAAAATATAAAGAAAGAAGAACCGGATAAAGAAATTACAGAAGAATACAAGAAACATCTTAATGAAAAGAAGAATATGAGGGAACAAAAAAAGGCTGACAAAGACTCAGGCACTCCAGTTCTTATTTTTGACATGGAAAACGTGATCACGTGCCCCAGAACTGAAATTGGACCTTTGTTTTACAAATGCAAGTTAAATATATACAATCTTACAGCATATTTGACGACAACCAAAACCACGTATTGTGCAATATGGACCGAAAAAACCGCTGGCCGTACAGGAAATGATATAGCTTCCGCACTAATACGAATATTAGAAAGGGTTTTTGAAGAAAATGACATCACCAACCTTATTACATGGAGCGACTCCTGCGTCCCACAAAATAGAAATTCAGTTATGTCCTTTGCCATATCAGATTTTATGCAACGACACCCCCATATTGAATCCATAACTATGAAGTTTTCTATAGCTGGTCACTCAGCATGTCAAGAAGTGGATAACGCACATAGCGCCATCGAAAGACATTTAAAGATAAATGAATTTTTTTCACCAATTGCTTTGATTAGATTACTCAAAAGTGTTAATCGAAAAAAACCATTTATTATAATGCAAATGAGACAAGCAGATTATAAGAACTATCACGACCTCAGCAAAAAATTGGAATATAAAAACATCCCTTTTTCCAAAGTTCAAATCCTACGTTTTACTCAGTCAAGGTTTCATGTAGAATTTAGCCTTGGTTTTAGCACTGAATTCAAAGAAGTATCAATAGCACCAGCCGAAAAAAAATTATCTAGAAGACCAGAAGTCCCAAGTAATGATCTCAATAAATTAAGCCAGAATGATTTAGTTTGCCGTACAATTCAACCTCGGAAAGGGGAAACTGGTATAAAAGCAGAGAAGAAGGATCATTTGATATCAATGTTTATTTATATGTCCCAACAGGATATTGAGTACTACAAAGTATGTCTGGACATAAGTAAGTTACAATTTTGATCAAACTTAAAGAACAATGTATTACGTGTCCCGTTTTTAAGCTTACACTACAAGAGTTTTCGTTATAATTAAAGTTGGAGGGTCGGTTAAAAGAATACTGTTTTAGGGAAAAGTTAGTTTAGCTAGTTCTGTAGTGTAAACATAGTATGCCTAAAATAACTACATACGTAATTAGTTTGCTAGTTTTTTGCACGTAATCAATGTAACAGTTGCTTAGTTACCTGGAATATTTTTTTAGATGAAGAAGAATTTCGTAATATCATGGAAGCAATTTCAAAACAAAAAGAAAGTACTAGCTCAGGAAAAGAAACCTCTATTGCAGAGACAACAAAAAAGGCAAAAAATGAAAAGAAAAAAAAGTTAATAACTCTAAAGACTGGAAAGGGTAACAGCCAAAAGCAGAAAGGCAAAAATTTACCGAATAAAAAAACAAAACAATAATAAAAGGGTTATTAAAAATTTTCGTCAAACAAATATTTTTTTTTAATGTTGTTTTTTCAGAATATTCTTTGTTTACCTTTAAGTAAATATTAAAGCTTATGTTTTGTGTTCATGTTAAGATATTTTTTTTTAATTCCCAAATATTTGGTTTAAATTTTACAGTCAAAATTCGCATAACGTTTGGATTCGAATACCACTGTACCAAAACCTTTTTCCATATTTTATAGATAAAAAAGATTAATATGCTTATTATGACTTCAATTTACAAAAACACTTTATTACTTATTTCATTTCTTCTACCATCAATTATGACAACGACAACAATAATAATAAGTCAATTTTATTATTATTTTTGCGCATGTAAGCCATTTTTTTCAAATCTAAAACAATAATTAAAGTGATAATTTGCTAACAAGGTTCTAACTGCTCAGATAGAACCTTGTTCTCTTTATTATTACCCTAGATAATTTGTATAAAGTTCTATGTGTAACAATTAAATTGTAATTTTAGAAGAATCATCCTAATACAGGGTCTTGGTAAATAAATACAAGAATTTATAGGTTATATATATTTTTTATTTGAAAACTGTACTTTTAGGAGGTTGTTGTACCATAATGTGTAGAAGGTTTAAACTTTCAACAGCTGTTGATCGAAATTAACCTTGTGCCACATAGAACCCTGTCGTTCTAGGGTAGCGTATTATATATTTTTCACGCTTAAATTGAAGAAAATTATGTATAATCATTAAAAATCAATAATAAAATATAGGCAGGCAACAGTATTTACTGGAAAATGTATGAGAAGTTGCCTAAGTCTAATAAGTTATCATTGAAGAAACCATTTATAATAGCGTGAAGTTAAAATGTATAAAAAGGATCGCTACTTATATTTTCATTTTTGTTCTAAAGAAAACATAGAATGAATGATTAAAACTGGTTTCCGATCAGTAAGTCACAAAATTGCATACCAGCCAAATATTATAATCGACGGCAGAAATCTTGAAATCTAGTCCTTGCTGAATGAACATTTAAGAATAAAGGGATATTAAAGAACATCGTAAAATGATAATTTATTGTTTATTTAAAAACTTTCTAGTTTCTGATGTCTACTATTTCCAGCATTACTGTTATTATCACAAAAATAAAGGTAATTTTTCTTCTTATTGTACACCTATCCATTTATTTCTTTGATTTAATTTACACTTTGTTAGTGAAATTTGTTATATAAGTTTCACTGTTTTTTTTTTGCTAGTATTTGTACAATTTTCAACACAGCAACTCCGGTTGCTTATTGTGTTGTTTTTACCTACTTTTTTGAAAAAAAGTAAAATGTATACGTGTATTTGATATGCCAAAATTACAAAATATCCCCCTAAAATGCACGAATTATCCGCAGCTAGCGCTAGTATCGCTTTTGCTTCCCTTTCCATGACTTCGCACGGAGCGAATACTATTATCGATCGTAATTTGGTTTTCATTCATTATCATTATTTATAGTCTATTATTGTATACTTGCATCTGTTGACTTATTAATAATAAGTAACGAGTGACGAAAGTAAAAAGGACTATAATCACAGCATATCAAACAACCAGCAATATTTCTCTTGTCTCTTTCGAAAAATAGAAATTTGACCTTGCTTATGTCACTTCGATTTAAAATTCGGGGTCGGATTAGGAATATTTGCGAATTTTCGACTATGTTGTGTCGGGTACGTATTAGGATGCATTTATGAAATAAACCATTGTTTAATTGTTGACAATCATTTGTTAAAGCATTTTTTTTAATTATGTCAGGTGTTTTTTGGTAAGGAATATAAAAAACTTTTTTATTTTCCTTTAAAAAAATATTTATATTACAATAGTATAAGTACATGCATTTTAAAATTGTATGCATGGCGCCACATAATAAACAAACTCTTAAATATAAATGGATTACAAATTTTTTGGGAAAATGCGGGCACAGATGTGTGTACGAAATATCTTTGCAAATATTAATAATATACCGCACACAAATTTTTGGTTCAGTTATAAACGTTATAAAATTTCTTTGAAATATTGTTTCAATGGTGCTAATTATTTGTACAAAATCATCATGTGGATTTCTAAGGTTGCCATATGGGTCACCGTAGGCATTCTGCTAAGCTTTAAAAAATATATATATATATAACTTATCTAAATACACTCAGTATTTGGTTTTTTAAAAAGATTTATTTTATTTAAAGTACAACTTATCGTATCAAACACAGATTCTAAACTGAATTAACTAAAAGGAAATATAATATAACAGGTGGCATTACACCTAAGGTGGAATGACACAAAACTAATCTAATGCAAATTCAGCAGTTCCAAGGTTCATCCACGAGGTTGCCGACTCAGGGTTATTGACTCTATAACTCTCCCCTTGTTAAAATGAGGCTTCTTGCGGAAGTCGAATATGGCCTTCTTCAGGGGTTGGTTCCGGTGGGGATTTTTCCTTCTTCTTCTTAGGCATCTTCTTGTGGATGATAAAAATAATTGTTACTGCTACTCCAAAATAAAGAATAATTGTCCATGCACTAGGAATATGATACTTAAAATTTTCGTTTATTATAGGTATTGGTCCATTTGAACTGATTTCTTTTAGTTTTAAACTTTTTAAATTTAATTTCATTGGCAACAGATTTATTTTTTCAAAATACAATTTTGGTTTATTTATTATAATTGGTTGTCCAAATGATTTTTCTTGAAAGGTTAATTCGTGATTTTTAAATATTATTTTACATGGTGAATTATCAATTAAAAATATTCCAGATAAAATTTTAATTTCGGTTCCTTGCAAGCATTGTATTGATAATTTTTCTTCTTGAGGAAATATTGCCAAAAATTGATTTGTTTCTGGTATAATTTCTATGTGATTTTTAGAAATATCTACCTTAACATATTGACATTGGCTAGAATTTCCTTTTAGTAAAATTTCTTTCTCGCATAATTGTTCATTATTATTTTGTAAACGGCTAGGACATTGGAATTTTTTACCGCGTGTGCAAATATCGTTTAGAGGCTTTATTTGATTTCCGGATTTTAATATATATTTTGTGTTTGGCATTATTATAACAAATTCTGATTCAAATTTGGTGGGAATTGGCAGTAAATAATATAGTTCGAATTCTGTTTCAAAATCAATAGGAATTGATAGAAAATATTGTATTTGATTTTTTCTAATTTACAGTTAACCTCTAAGATTGATTCAAAATTTAAAATATTTTCATATTTTACTTCTAATGGTAGCTGAAATTGATAATGAGAAGAAATCTTTTTTAATTCTAAAAATAGCTCATGTGATTTTATGATACTAGGGTGAATGGTTTTCAGTTTACAAAATGTTATGGAATTTTCTACGTTTTCCATAATGTCCAGGATTAAATTATAAATTATCAATAATTCGTTAAATAAGTCTTTTAAGTAAATTACATTTTCAAATTTTGCTTGAAAGTCTACAATGTCTTTAATTTCTAGTATTTTAGATTTGAGATTAATTTCATTTTTTTGGATATCTTGAATTGTTTGATTAAAATTATTTATTATCTGGCTACTGACAGAATATTGCATTTTTAATTGATTCTGTAAATTAGCTTGATTTTCTTTTAAATGTTCTAAAATTGAATTTATTCTTTCTCCATCTTGGGAGTCTAAATTTCCGGTAATGGCTTTAAGAACTGATCCAAACCCATTTATTAAACCTCTTTTATTTTTTTCTAAAAGTGAGTGAATATTAAGATTGTTAAATTTTTCTTCTATATTAGTTTTAAGATAAACTATAATATTAACGAAATTCTCAGTTTCTATACTGAAGAATGTATTATTTGAAATATTATTTTTAAGATAGTTAAACTGTATGTTCAAATTATTGTATTCCTGCAATAGCGGGTTTAAATCGTAAAAATGCACGAATGTGTGCCTAGATTTTTGAAGTTTGGCAGGACCTAGATTAATTGGTAGGATACCTAAATTGTGGGTGATGTCTTTTATGTCTACTGATGCGTATCCGATTGTGACGCACCTGAAATAAAAGTATAAGGTTTTCTTTTAGGACGTTTAATATTGGATAAATGAATATCTTCGGCAGTATTTTTATGTCTAGTGATAATTTTAGCAGTATTTCTTTCTAGATTTGTATCTTTAATTTCTTCAGCTTGATATTTATTTTTTGTTTTACTTTGTTTTTGTCTGTTACGAACAAATACTTTAGAAGGAATTTCATCCGTTAACTTTTCTCGCTTTTCATTAGCTTTGGTAATAACTTTTTCTTTGGTTTCTTGTATATTTTTATTTAATTGTGAATATAATATTTTCATTTTTTCTTTGTGATCAGAAATATAATTGTTTATTAATTGTTGCTCTATATCTAAATCGAAAACGGAATTATTTTCTAAATGACCTGTAGTAATTTCATAAGGTTTTAATTTTGTTACAGAGTGAATGCTATTATTATACGCTAAAAGTGCGTAATTAACTTTTTGTTCTATAGGTTCAGTTTTATATTCGTTTTGGTTATTTAGTAATCTAATATGTTCAATAATAGAAGAATGGAATCTTTCAGCGATGCCGTTGGATTCTGGATGCTGTGAGCTAATGAAATGAATTTTTACTTTGTGAAGATTTAGTAGATCTTTTACAAGTGAATTTTTTAATTCTGTACCGTTATCAGAAATTATTTGTTCTGGTATACAGTGATGAGTAAAATATTTAATTAGGCTATTGACTACTTCGATTCCTTGTGCGGAATTAATTTTATATAATTGACCATACTTTGAAAATGAGTCTATTATAGTTAAAAATTTATTATTTTCTAATGTTATTGTATCTAAATGTAGTATTTGGAAAGGTTTAATCGCTGTAGGAGTAATATTATAAATAGGTTTAATAGGTTTTCTATCGTATTTTGTTAATTGACATATTTCACAGCTGTTAATGTAGGTTTGAATTGATGCTCTTTGATTAGGCCAATAATATAATGTTTTAATTCTATTTTCTGTTTCATCTATACCTCTATGATTTTGTTTTCCTTCGTGATAATTTTTTATTACATCTTCAACTTCATTTAATGGGACATCAATAAATTTTTTGGAACATTTAATAAATGAGATTTGGGAATTTTTGAAAAATTGTTGTACAACAACGCTAAATTTTTCATATAGGGGATCTTCAAAATAGATATGATATTTTACTTTTGGTACTACGTACTCTTTTACAAATTTGATAACATCGTTTTCAAAATTATTTTTTGAGAATTGTACAAGAATTCGTTGTTTGTTTTCATAGGGTTTTATAATAGTAGGAGTGGTAGGAGCAAAATTGACTTCGGATATTATTATTTGATTTTTTCCGACATTTACCGCGCAATCCGCGATAGGTATGCCTGGTATTGGGTTCTCTACATTAGTGTGAATAGTATCGTTTTCATCTTCGATGTCATTATTTATATCATCAGGTTCTACTACAAGAGATTCTGTTTCATTATTTATTTTAGGACATTGAAGTTTGTTATTAAAGTTTTCCATATATTCGAAAATTTCTGTAGAAGTACTAGGTTTTGAATTAGTTATTGTTTCGTTTACATTAAGTTCTATTCTAGATAAAGCATTACTATTTGTATTTAAGTTTGGGTATGTTGTTTGTTCGTATTCATCGAACCTTTCAACTTTTAAAATATCAAATCTAAATTTGTCTTTGTAAATTTTATTTCGATTTGGGTACGTTGGTTGTTCGTATTCATCGAACATTTCAACTTTTGAATTATCAAATTTTAATTTGTCTGTAAAAATATTTAAGTCTGGGTATGTTGTTTGTTCGTATTCAGCGAACGTTGCAACTTCTATACTTGGACTTAGGTCAACTTTACAATATGATTCAGATGAATTTAAGATGGTACATTTAGCTGTACTATCTTCTACTTTTGTTAAACATTCAGGAATTTCTAATTTATCAATTTTTGTATACGGTATTATTACGTCACCGTTTTTAACATTACTTATATTTAATTTAATAATTTGTTCTGTTCGTGGTGGCACTACTATACAATTCGTGCACTCACTATTTATCTTAAAATAATTTATTTTGATTTGACTATAAGGGGTAATTAATAAGTCGTTTATTAGGTCAATTTTTGCATTTAATTTTTTAAGATTATCTAACCCTAATAAACAATCAAAATGATTATGAAACTTAAAAATACAATATTCGAAATTAATTGGTTTATTATGTTTAAATATTTTTGAGGATGGAATTACTGTACAATAATGTTCTTGTTTCGTTCCTAAAGCGGTAGAAACTTGGAATGGTTTGCGTATAAGGGATGTTTTAAAATATTTGTCGGCAATTTCTGGCACAACAAAGGATTTTGTACTGGCAGTATCAATAAGAACTCTTAAATTATTTTCTGGGAATATTATGTACGGTAATTCACTCTCACTGTTAGTTAAGTTTAATAATTCGACTTGTTTTATTTGTTTTCCGAGGCATTTTCTTCTAAAAAATCATCATTAATATTTTCGTTGGGACATTCTGTATTATCTAAGTTATGTAGTTCTTCAGAAATAAAATTTTTCCTTTGATTTGCAAAAGAATTTTGGTTTTGAGAATAGTTGCGATTTTGGAAATTTCTTGTAGGTCTAAAGGAATTTGAAGTATTTACACTCATGGGTGTTGGATTTTGGAATTTTTGATTCGGATTAGGTCTGAAAACATTTGTATTAGGACCTCTACTTGTACTAGGTTGATTTCGAGGCACTAAACCTACATTTCTATTTAATTGTTGATAATTTTGAGATGAACTTGGCATTTCTGGTTGCCAGTTTATTGATTGATTATTTTGAAAATTTTGTCTATTTCTAAGTAAATGATTATTTTGGTAATTATGATTAATATTTTTATATCTTGGACTATAATTACTATTATTATAAGGTCCCATTTCAATTTGAAAATCATTCGTTAATGTATTCAAAGCAGAATTTAAATCTAAAGGGTTTTTTGTTCGCATTAATGTACCTAATGGTTCTTTTAGTCCGCGTAACAATATTCTGAGAGCCTGATTTCTAAAATAATTTCCTAAAACATTTTGTTCATTTTCGTTAGAACAAGTCATTAATAAGGTTATTTGGAGATTTAAAAGTTGCTGTATTTTATTGAAGAATTGGAAAGGAGAATCGTTACCCTGTTGTAATGCTGAAATTTCTAAGCTTAAGGTATAAATATCTCTTTTATCTGCATATGTATTCAATAAAGCAGCTTTTAAATTTTCCCAATTTCTTATCGTACAAGACGATATATTTTTGGCAGCTTCACCTTTTACTTTCGCTAAAATACTAGACATTAAATACTCATTTTGAAAATCGTTTATATCTACTGTATTATAAAATTTCCTAACTAATTTTTCGCTTACTTCTATAAATCTAGGAAGCAAGGCGGGATCACCATAGAAATCTGGGATCATATCTAAATATTTATCTTTTAATTCTGGAATTGTTGGAGCCATTTTAAATTTATTATTTTAAATTAAAATATTTGAAATGTCTAAATTTGTTTTGTTTAAATTTGAGTCAGAATCTGTATCTGAATCAGAATTGTCTGAACTTTCAGAATTGATAATTAAAGGTTGCTCTCTAAACGACATATAAAACACTTACAGTAAAAGTAGTTTCCACTCCATCTATTCGATTTCCGTCGTCAACCAAGGACTGGACCGGGTAGACTCTTCAATGTTCACTTGAATGTCTTTTCTTAACTCGAATAGCGTTCTTCACGTTAGGCTACTCAATTCACCCAACTGGAAAACTTCTTAAACACGTTTTAAAGTTCAAAATGGTCAAAAAATCGTAGAAACGAACCAGGAATTATGTACATTAAACCCGTTTGACCATCCTACTGACTGCGCCACTTATCTAAATACACTCAGTATTTGGTTTTTTAAAAAGATTTATTTTATTTAAAGTACAACTTATCGTATCAAACACAGATTCTAAACTGAATTAACTAAAAGGAAATATAATATAACAGGTGGCATTACACCTAAGGTGGAATGACACAAAACTAATCTAATGCAAATTCAGCAGTTCCAAGGTTCATCCACGAGGTTGCCGACTCAGGGTTATTGACTCTATAACTTATATATATATATATATTAAGACTCATATCAATCTCTTGATGTGCCTTTGAATATTGATTGTAAATATTGCATGAGATTATAATATTTAATGTTTGCTAAATGTAATAAGACAAGTGAAGATTATCACAATAAACTATTTAGATAAGTACATAAATAGATGTAGCCCTCAGGTAAACTATTTTAAATAGTTTCTGAGAATGACATCAGAAAATCCCAATTTGAAAATTTGATATTCACAATAAACTAATTAGAGACATAAATAGATGCAAACGGAAAACTTTAGATCTTCATTATTTTAAATATTTTTATGAATTATGACAACTGAAATTCTTAATTTCAAAATTTGTTACTACAATAGAAACTAATTAGATAAGTACATAAATAGATGCCTGCTAAATACATGATAGGACAATGAGCGACAAACGTCTTAATCCTTATATATAAAATAATGATTCTTCTGAATAACTTATTTGTTATATATTTTTTATATTTTGAATAAAAATAGGTATAAATAAATACTTTATGATTGTTCATTTTTTAAAAGGCGTATTTTGAATGGATGTATCTGCGAGAATAACGCGACCAACCATGCTAATAAAATATAATTTTCTATATTTTGAATACAGAAACTATAAATAAATACTATTTAGGATTCGCATGGTTGTTTATTTTTAAAAAGTCATATCGTAATGTTTTTCACTAATTTCTATAAACTAATAATACTAATACTAAATAAAAGTTAAATTTAAATACTAAAGGTTTAAAACTATAACTCCGCCACTGGCCACTAAACACAAATGAATTAACACAACAAATAAATCTAACCTCTCGCCCATGCGATCACATCCGCTACTGACTGGTTTAGAAAGGTTCTAAATCGATCAACGTCTTGCGCGACGAACGGCTCAGATGCGAAAAAATGGGGGAGAAATACCTACTGCTGGTTGTTTTATATGCTGTGCTATAATGTAACGCAGTAGCAGCAGCAGCAGCACCCTGCAGTAGTCTGCAGCTGTTATAGGAAACGTGCGAATAAAAGAAGAAATATGTCACACATCATCCTAGAGCGTGCTAGGATCGTCATAAGTAAAGGTACGAGTAAAAGAAGAAGGGGGGAATATTCGAGAAATGTCATTCTACGTCAAAAAAATCTGGACATTTCGAGAAGGTTCGAGAAGGTTAAAGCAAGCTATATATTATAAGTCAATGATCGTGACGTCAAGGGGCAGTTTTATGATAGACGTTATACGTCAATGTTATCAGTTGATAGTTATTGTAGAAGTTGTGTTGTAATATTATCTGGGTCCTAAAGTTTTAAATTTGTTTCTAAAAAATACAGATAATGTAAATACAAAAAACTTGAAAAAAAAAATTCAACAAGTTCTGATGCAACTACCGCGACAAGAAATAAAAAAATTGTTAGATTAGGAATAAAATAGGAAAAAAACAAAAACACAAAAAATAAAAAAAAAACAACAATCTAAACGTATAAAAAAAAACGCAAAAAAAATTAAAGAAATCATCCAACAAATAGTATATTTCTTACAATTGTTTTTGATTTGTTTTAATTAATTTTTAAATTGTTTTTAATTTGATTTTAATTTTAGTTTTTAGTTTTAGTTTTAATATGTTTTTAATCATTAATCTATATATGTCTGTTTATTTTATTTTATTATGCAAAAGCATGCTTACACACAGACATTTTATGTCTCGTAAGTTTTCTTTTATTCACATAGGTACCATTAATTTTCTTTTGTATCACAAGTTTTATAAGTATGTATTTATTGTTTTTATGTGAATAAATTATTATTATTATTATTATTATATTATAAATGGAGATACCAAAAACCTTCGTAACTATATTATTCTGAATCTAGTGACAAGGACATAGACTTTAAAGCACTTTTTAATATAATACAAAATTTAAATAAATAAAGTTTAATGTACTAACCAATCGAATAATCAAAATTTATAAATACTTTCATAGGTTCTATAATTTCTTTATTTCTCCAATTGAAAATTTAACATTTGTTAAATTTGTTTTGACTTTGACTTTGTATAGTTCCAAGATTATTATTGGAACAAATCTAAGTCAGAAATATCGACTTTCCTAGTTCTTTCTAATTCGGAAAAATTTATTTTGTGACCGTTTTACTCTTCTGTAGGGTTATATTTTTAAATTATTTTATTTTGACTCTCAAGTTATTAGTAATATTATGTCTTATGGTATCGAGCGTGAAGATAAATTTGGATTGATTGTCTAGAGATTTACAAAAACTAAAATTTTGACAGCTCGTTAGAATTAGTTAAATACATTTCGAAATATCCGCATTTATTGGCAAATCAGATTCCGTTACTACTAAGAATCATTTCCTTAAATTTCGTTTCTGCCGTCATTTATATATGTGTATTTGGTGAGTAAATACATTTATTGCGAGCTAAACCATTTACAACCAGTCCTTACAACGACTGTAGTAGCAAACACTTAACGCGAGATTACAGCTGAGTCTTAGATAAACTCTTTAAGCTTTATAAATAAGGTGCTTTTTCTTTCTAAGCACATATCGTAAAGTTAATGAAATAGATTTTATTTTCTGGGCTACCGCCTTCATTTACAAAAACCTCATGGATAGATTTATGGATTTTAATAACCGATTCTGAATGGTCATTTCAGTGGAATGTGGTTGTCTTATTACAATTTTTTAAATAAATCACTGTAACAATTGTTTATTTTAAAAAGTTTATTTTAATTTATTCACACTAAATACTAATTAATTTATTTTTACATAAATATTTATTTTTGAAAGAGTAAAACCAAATTTGGTAGATTTTCACACTTTTATTTTAAAAATAAAAATTTTTTTAAACAAACACTAACATGACATATGTTTCGAAGTACAACTTCTTTTTCAAATGTTAGTGTTTGTTTAAAAAAATTTTTATTTTTAAAATAAAAGTGTGAAAATCTACCAAATTTGGTTTTACTCTTTCAAAATTAAATGGATTTTCATCAAGTAAAGGCCGAAACAATAAATAATATAAATATTTATCTCAGCACTATTTATATTTCACAGTTATAATCTAATTTATATAACGAAAGTCTATCTTCAACTGTATCTTGGCTTCAATTGACATATCCGTCGCATGCCACCTATTTATATCCATAAGTAAGCGCTGGTAATATTTGATTGTAAATTCTGGTAAGACCGTGAATATTCTAGAATCACCTTCGCCATTTCTTAAGGCGGGTACAGATCTGAGCACGTACGCGTATGAGGCAAGACGAGGCCGAACCGAATGCCTCGTGCGGCGCATTTTGTATACACGAATGGTGGACGCACGAGGCGTTGTTCGCCACTGATCCAGTAAATTCGCGAGCACACAACCGTATACCCAGAACATTTGTAAAATTAAAACAAAAATTAAGGATGAGGATGACGTCGCGGAGTTGAGCGCATGCCCTTTGATGTACCGCCAATAAGCGGATCGGGGCGAGGCGCACACAACGAGGCAATTTGCTGCTCCTCGGAAGCCCGTCCGCATCTGCATGCTCATGCGTCCTCGGCTTGCCAGTATGCTAGAATTTTTAACAAAAAAAAACTTGATATAATTTGATTTTGTTCACTATTTTTCCACAATCCAGTATATACATATAAAATACGGCTTATATTTTTTAAGTTCCCTTTTCTCTATTTTGTATATTTAGATTTATCACGTTATGATGTTTATTTCCAGATTTTTATTTAATAAAAGATATGATCATATATTATTAACCCATAGGTCGTAAAACTCCTTGTTATTAGTTCAACCTGCAACACGGCACTGCACCAAAACTAAACTGAATGTACGATGCATTATACTTACTATACTCGTATATAATTTTTTAATTTTATACCTCAGAGACGGTGCAATAAAATATAATTGCTTTTCGCTTTTCCTCCTCTATTTTTCAGCTAGTAACTTTGAACTTCTGGATAATAAATAAGTCAGAAAGTTGAAGACGACGAATTTCTTCTAACTTCGAATTTTGTTCCTCTGACAAAATCAATAAATATTATTTCACTACAAAGACTATTTTATTATGTAAGCAATTTAAAAAAAAACATTTTTCTCTTCCCACATGGATATTAGCTTATTTACGCTCAGATTACAAAACGAAAAAGTATGCTTTTAACTGAACGAATATATTTCATATCCATTCTAGGTAGTGAAAACACTGCAAAAAAATGAAATTTAAAATTTTAAATAAGTGACAATTCTGTCAAACTAATTGTCACATATAGGGCTCAATCATAATGAGTATGTAGATTTTTGGCTAAAAGCGCAACTACTAATGGCTCACCGACAAGTTATCAGCTGTGGATGCTTTTGCAATTGAGAAACTACATCAAATGGAAAAGTGGAGAAAATCTTGGACATACTTTTGCAAAACCACTACAACTCAATACAACTCAGAATATTCAATAGAAGAGTGTATATTTTAGGCAGTTAAAAGGATCTAGTTCTATATATGTTGTAAAGTAATAAAAATAAGGTACAAAAAAACATATATAATAATACAAGGGTAACCACGAAAGACAAAACGTCATAATTAAACATAAACAGTCAAATTTTGTAACATAAAACAGTTAAAACAAAATATTTCTACAGGACTAAATGTACTAAAAAGATCGTCAATTTGGATTCTAAAAATCCTTATTCATATGACCCAAAATTTTCCAGCGCCATTCTCCAAAAATGTGTAATATCGACTTATTACCTTTTAAGCGCCGACCACAGAATTGTTTTAATGTTTTAAATATCCCTAATACTGACTTATTAATCCAAGGACAAATCATTCTAATTCAAATATTCTTATATTTATTGTCCCTTTAAGGCCTTTTCCCATCTATTTCAATCTAGAGTAGTTGTAATGCCTATTTCGGGTACAATAAGGCTCCAGCTTTGATACAGGTGAGCTTTGAAACTCACCCTAATTAAGAAAGACAGTTATGCAAATTCCAAAAATCTCCATACCCAGGAATATCTAAAATAAAACAAAAATAAAGGTGTATCTTAAAATTAAAAATTAACACGAGTCATAACTTTTTTAAATTCTTACATTTTTCTTGCTATAAAAGGTATACAAATTTCAATAAAAATAGAAAACATCTGATTTATGATCTTAAAAGGTGAACTATTAAGAAATTGAACTAAATATCATATTAGTTTTTGAATATATTTGGGTATTATTTGATAAATATAATAATGAATATCACCTAAAAATTGAACAATAACTTTTTGAGCACAAATCATTCGCCTTTTTTCATCATGGTCTTTTATGAGTAAAACTATATGATGAGGTTCTATCTCGGGTTCTACAATATCTATTTGTAAATTGGCTTTACACATTTCGCTCACAGCTCCTTTCATTTTTTTGACCACAAATGTTTAAAATGATGATCCACTTTTCTCTAAGATTAATAACAGCAGGAAAAATATAAAATTTCTTGTTAGTTTTGTGAGAAAAATATTTACTTCTGCAATTAAAATTTAAATGAATCAGAAGTAAATTACATTCTTAAGAACCTCCCTATAGTTAAAATTAGTTAAATCTAACTTACACTAAATTAATACAATTTACTCACCTACATTTGAAAAAAATATCACCTGCATTTGAAAATGAAAATAATATAATATTTATGGCAACATAACCTAATTTATTTTCAAAGCCAGATTTACACCATCTCATAATGTTTAAATTTAGCTTTAACTTTACATTTATTAACGATTATCCCTGTATTTGATAACACATTATATTAAAGTAAAATTTAAAGGGGTAAATCAGTAAAATTATTGATTTCTCTGTCATTATTTTTGAAAACATATTTTTTATGGGTGTAGAACGGGTTTGAATTAAGCGATAGCAGCGCGCTAAACGCTTACGGTTCAACTACCAACAAGGAAACAAGTCCTGCCATTTATTCAAATCTTCTCTTTTTATTTTTCTATGGGATTGTCCACATCGCACTCCGCCTGCGGCGTCGTTCTCAAATTTCGTCTTCGTGCGATATGGCCATCATATCCACTCTTGTTGCACAAACTACTATATTATTCGAATGTACCAAAAAAACGTCATTTTCTGACAAAAAAGTTGAACTTTTCTATATACTTCAAATAAGTTGCTACAATCGTATATTGTTTAACGAACAAGGAATATTGTAAAATACACGAGTAGGAAATAAGCATTCCTTGCGAGTTGAATACTGTACTTTTTCTGTGGCTATAACACGCTGCTACTAATTTCTTATTTAAAATTTATAAAATTTAAACACAGCTCTCTTCTAGATAATTATATTATATTATAAGCATATTGACATGACTATCGAATAGGGTGGGTCAAAAAATTTTGTTTTCAAATTTTCATAAGCGCTACCAAAGAAAAGTTGTGTATTAGGGAAATAAAAAATATTGTTAAAAAAAATGATAATCGGACTAATTTTAACAGAGCCCATCGGCATTCAAAAAGGGCAAAAAAAATAATTATTTAAATTTAACGGCGCTAGTGAATAAACTATTCGTTATTGTCCCAATGATTAAAAAAAAAAAAATATATATTAAAAACAAAATATTTTTAACCGGGCCCAGGGTCCATAACTTACGCTATAATGTAGAAAATTTCAAATTTCTTTTTTGATTAGCCCTCGAGGACTTTACTTCGACGGGAGAAAGGACCAAACAATTTGTATTAAAAACAGCAAAAAGATAACCCAACAAGAAGAACACATTACAATTATTAAAGAACCTGGTAATATTTACTTTTCCCATGTATCTATAAAGGGCTCTGCTACCGCAGCAAATATAAAGGATGAACTTCTTCAATGCTTCAACAATTATCATACAGTTATCAGTGATTTAACCGTGATAGGTTGTGATGGTACAAATGTAAATACTGGGTGGAAGGGAGGTATCATTCGATTAATTGAAAATCATATTAAAAGGCCCCTTCAATGGTGCATTTATCTGCTCCATGCCAATGAGCTACCTTTGCGGCACTTTTAAAACACTCTCAAGACATGCCAATTGTAGAGTTTAAACTAATAAAAACATCTCTTCCTCGACTCCAACCAGACGACTTAAGTACAGAACATCAGTATCTATATAAGATTTGCATAATCATTCAAAATGGAACCATTGCTCCCAATTTGGCAAAGAGAGATCCAGGAAAGATGTCACATGCCTCGTGGCTTACAACAGCCAACAGAATGCTACGCCTTTATATCGCTACTAAAAATCCATCTCCCACTCAAGTTATTTTAACCGAATTTATTTTAAAGGTCTACGTTTGGTTCGCAATTAAAATAATACCATATATTTGCGATGGAGCGAGACACCTGTGGAAAGCTATTAATGCTTCAAGAGGATTCCCAGATAACGTTAAACAGATTACGTTAAACAGGTAACGTTAAACATACAACATTAAACATATAACTAACAAAGTCTTTGCCGACAATGCATATTTTTCCCACCCTGAGAACCTATTTTTCTCAATGCTAAGCGACCCATGTCCATACATTAGAGAATTAGCTGCAAGAAGAATTAAAAAATGTAGGATGCAAACTAATAAAATGGTCAGAGTTCTCGAATACGGACCATTTCAGGAAATTTTGACATACAAAAAAAATTATAGATAATAATAGGGTACCTTTTTTAAATTTAGATGCTGACGATTACATAGACTTGATAGATTGGCAGAAAACTAGGATCACCTAACCGCCATTAACATTTAATATAACAAATGAAACGTTAGATAATATTGTGACAGGAAAAGAACCCCTTAATTTTGAAAAATTTCCATGTCACACACAAGTAGTGGAACGCTGTGTAAAATTAGTAACTGAAGCTTCTACTAAGGTTTGAGGTGGGTCATCCAGAGATGGATATATTAGATTAAAATTAGAGGGACGAAAAATTTTACCAGCATTTAATAACAAATCGCAATATTTTGAAAAGCGAAATGAAACCTAAATTGCTATAAAAAAGGGCGGAAGGGTCCCCAAATGGGAGGAACCCTAGGTGCAAATACCTCCGCGTGATGAGTTCTGGGTTGATTTAGCGATATATAATTCCACTCTTAATTATAAATCACTAAATGAAGCGAAAAGTTGCACAAAAGTTAAATAAAAATATATTTCTGTTAATGTCCGCCTGCGGCAGGGCCCGTGGGGCTGGTTAAAAATGATACATTTTGATCCAGTGTTTTTTACAGTATTGAAAAGCCCTTAAGTAAAATTTGTTTAAGTAGCGTCACAAAATAAAAAAAAAAATTGGACTTTAAAAGGGCCCGTGGGCCCGGTTAAAATTTGTTAAAAAGTTCCAATTTTTTTAAGAATACCTCAAGACATCATAAGACAACTTTTTCAGAGTAGCGCGTTTATTAAAAAAAAAGAAAAATAAATAGGTCTGTTTCGACCCACCTTACTATCGAAGCCACTAGGCGAGAGAGAAGCCTCTTTCGTCTCGTCTCGTAGGGCGAGAGAAAACTGTTCTCTCGTCTCGACGAGAAGGCGATTCTCTCGCTCACAGGAGCCTTTCTACCGTCTCGTTTTTCTCGTGATAAAAACATATATCGATACCCTTTTGCCAGACTAAGGTAAGCGACATTTATTTAAATGGCACTTACGATAGTCTGGCAAAAGGGTATCGATATCAAATTTAATTTAAGTTGTAATTTTTCTTAGGCCATCGTGTGATAATCAAATAAAAGCATTAGGAAGCATGTTTTAAAAAATCTATAATATGTTCATTTATTTAACTGTTCTTTTAACAGTTTTTCGAAAAAGCGCTCAAAAATGGCTCATTAAAATTTGACTGAACGAAAATTATCACGACTGCTGTCCGTTGGATAATTTTTTTTATGTAGGTTACTTAACAAGTTGTAAAACATAAAATATGACACAAAAAGTGTGTTCCAAAAAGTTTTATACAAATGGTTTATCTTACATTTCATAAAAAAAAACCTTGTTAAAAACTTCTGCGTTACTTCAAAATCCATAATCAAGAATCAAATTTGATAAAAATTAAAAAATTTCTAATACATACTTATCATTGATTGGAACATTTACTGAATAGAGTAAATTAAACTCATGGTGAATATTAAATCGATAAAACATTCCTTGCAGTTTCCATTTAAAATTAATTATAAAAAATGACATGGAAAATAATTTTTCTTTTATTTCAGTATTTATATATTGAATATGTGTATTATAGTTAATTTTTTGACTATCTGGGAATCTGATATGTTTAAATTTTAAGTTTTGATAAACAATTAAAAATTTCAAACAGGCAAAAAGTAAATTGCTCGAGACGAGAGACAAGAATATATCTCGTCTTGCGGCATCACTAGACATGACACGAATTGTTCAAATAAAAAAAAAACAATAAAAAAGAAAAAACAAAACAACAAAAATAAACAAAAAAAACATTAATTTTTTAAATACACTGCACAAAAATTAGCGCTTTTTTTATTTATTTGATTTTTCGATATATTTAAGTATTGGGACACCCTGTATATTAGTTTTGGATACTTACATGTAAAAAAGGATGAGTTTTTATGTGTAAATGTTTTTGTAAAAGAAATACTAATACTTTGAAATTGCAACCAACTTTCGCGATTAGTTGCTTTCAATATTTAGTAAACTTAAATTGGTTTTTGTGGCATTTAATTTTGAAAATTATTGAAATGAATAATCCTGACCGCCAGATAAGAAATTTGGGACATGACGAAGTGATTAGAATCATTACAATACTTGAAGAAGGACGTAGTCAACGTTACATTGCAAATGCTTTTGATGTTCAACAATCAACAATTTCCAGGGTAGCTGCCCGGTTTAGAGAAACAGGGCAATACGACAGAAGGCCTGGCCAAAGTCGTCCAAGGGTTACCACAGCAGCGGACACCCGATTTTTAACATTAACCGCTCTTCGAACTAGACACTGTACAGCGCGAATGCTCCAAAACGAACTAGCCGTTGCCCGCAACACAAGAATTTCTGTGCAAATAATAAGAAATCGCCTTCGGGAAGGAGGAATTAGAGCCAGGGTGGCCGACTTGTGTCCACGCCTTACCAGGGAGCATCATGTTGCACGGTTGGAGTTTGCCAGAAATCATGTGAATTGGGATATAGACGATTGGTCCAATGTTCTGTTTTCAGATGAATCTAAATTCAGCCTGTTTTCATCTGATCGACGAATTTAGTCTACAGTGATGGCGAACGATACTTTCAGTGTAACATCAGAGAAACGGAACCTTTTGGTGGTGGCTCTGTTATGATGTGGGGAGGAATTTCTTTTGCGGCTCATACAGAATTAGTACTAGTTGTGGGAGGAAATTTAACAGCTGCAAGATATGTAACGAACATTCTTGAACTCTATGCTGTACCTTACAGTCCATTCATTGGAGACAATTTTGTTTTTATGCAAGACAACGCCACAGCTTTAATTGTTCGTCAGTACCTTAACGAAGTTGGTATTCTCACATTGGATTGGCCAGCTCGAAGTCCTGATTTAAATCCAATAGAGCATATCTGGGATAATTTATCACGACAAGTACGAAATCGACCAATTGTTCCTAACACCTTAAAACAACTTCAAAATACTTCCACCGAGGAATGGGACAATTTGCCGGAACAATTGATGCAAAGCCTGATTTTAAGTATGCACGTCGATGTCTGGCAGTACTTAGAGCATGGGGTGGTAATACAAGGTATTAATTTTGTTTTATTTATCGATTGAACCCAAATTATTTTTTTTTATTTTTAAAAAATCGAATAAATTTATTTGGTCCCTTCTTAAGTTTTATTTTTTTTGCCATTATTGCATACAAATAGTTCTTAATTTATAAGACACCAAACTTTAAAAAAAAAAATTCAAAAATTTTACGTTTTGTAAGAAAATTGAAATGATGCATTAATTTTTGTGCGGAGAGTATTTTTCCCAATACCCTGTTTAATCAACAGTAAGGCAATTAAGGATTAAAAAGATTATTATAAATTCACAAAAATTAGTTTAACCAGATTTAATAGCAATCATAATACGAATATTATAATTAACTCAAAACCTTAAAACAAATTATCAACAAAAACACCAGCCAGCAGTTAGAAACACAGGCAAAATATACCTTTCTCACTCTTTGAAAAATTTTGATTAAATAAACATAAGCTCCAAATCGTTTCCACTCACAGACCTATTTCACTCGCACCCATATAAACACGTTTAAAATAAATCGTAAAACATAAATGCATATACTTATTCAATAGTTGTAACACACACTCTATCTCTTTACACGCTAATCGTCTTTTAAAAAAAAATTGAAAGACCTTATTATGGGCGGCACTAAATGGCAGCAGTAAAACTAATTTTGAAAATCCATTGCAATCCTTTAAAAAACCACAATTGTTTACATTTACCCGGTATTTCCTTAACAATTTATTTAGAAATATTTTTGATCAGCTCAATTTTATAGTTATATACCATCTATAAAACTGTTTCATAGCTATTCCTATAAAAAATATTTAAACTGCATAATACATTTTTAAAATTAATATCCAATAATAATGCCTATTATTAGAAAAATGAGGCAATGGTGTATTGTTTCGTATAGAATGTTTCAAATCGATATTTAGTTAATTAACAATAGTTTTCGTATTTAATACTCATTGTTATTTAATTTCGACTTTTTATAGAGCATTCCCTGGTTGTTTCATGTTCTTATTGTTCTACCTATTGGACCAGACTTGAAATAAATAAACAATGAGAGTTTTTCAGAATTAACCGGTGACATTCACCTTTTATTAAATATTAATATTAAATTTCTCATTTTATTGCCAATAATGGCCACTAATTTTATCTTAGTTACTATTTTAGTGTGTGAATTATAAAATACAGCACATTCTTTGTTAATTGGTCATTTATTAATTTATTTGTTTGCTTTCTTAGCAGATGATACTGGAAAAATAAAATTTAAATATAACAAAAAATACCCAGTTTCTGTTCCGTTTATTCTGCAGAAATTTTGGCTAGAGAAAACACCCTAGAATGGTTTATAACTCAAAAAATTCTTGTAATGCCATAATTTTGACAGATTCCAGATCGGCTATTGATGCCTTAAACACTAGTACACCAAATAATGTACAATTAAACAATGATCTATAAACTTTACATAACAAATAACATAAGGGTCAAGGATCATGCGGGGCAATAATAGGTAACCATCTCTCTCTGTATCTGTAACGTGTGGAGTGTGGCCAAGGCACTTAGGCCTCATTAGGCCTATTGTGCATCCTCCTAAGATGATAGGCACCTCCTAGCTCGTAAGCCAGCCTACAGATTTAATGTAGTTGACAACGTCGCCAAGAGGTGCTTCTCTTATATCGGCCGGTCTTAGCCGATACTCGCTGAACACAACTCTAATAAATGAGAGCGTCGAGCAATCGTAAAGGATATGCTCAATGGTCTCATCTTATTCGCACCCTCTGTAGAGGGCGAATTCTAACAGCCCCATGATATGGAGATGCTTTCGTACTTGGCAATGACCGGTCAGAATGCCTGTGACTAGGCGCAGATTCTGTCTAGTCATAGTCAAGTATTTGTTTGCTGCAGTGTTGTCAGGATAACTTAAGAGCTCCCAGGTCCAAAAAGTATTTGATTGGCTGCTTTCTTGGCTAGTGAATCAGCAAGACGGTTACCTTTCGATGTGGCGTAACCTTTGATCCATCTTAAGGTGACCACATTGTTGATGGATACTTCGGCCAAAGCTTCATGACATTCTAGTACTCCTGAATAAATTCGTAGTCTGTTCAGGATGAGTAGTGCTTGTCTGCTATCTGTATAGATGAGCATGTTTCTTACAGTGATATTTTTTTTTGGTTATTTCTATTGCTGCTATGAGAATCCCCGTTAGCTCTGTTTGAACTACACTGGCACTATTGCTAACTGTCCATTTTATGTTTAGGTTTAAGAATCTGTAGTATATTCCACATTCTGAGCCTTGTTTTGTTTTAGAACCGTCGGTGTAGATATGAATCGTACCTGCCACTTCTGGCTCTTCTATTTGTTCTATTATAATTTTATATGGCTTATGGAAGATATATCTTTGTGAGATGGAGTCCATGTTCGCTTGAAGCAGTGGGAGCGTATCGAGCACCTCCTGCCAAAAGTGACGTCTCGCTTCACCAGATCCTACATCAGATTCTATTCCAACCGTGCGGAGGCGTGTCATTGACATCAGAGCAATCTCCTTGATGTAAATATTAAGGGGAGTGAGACTAAGAATGACTTCCAGCGCTCTTGTCGGTGTTGTTTTCATGGCTCCTGTTATGTTGAGACATGCTGTTCTTTGAATTTGTTCTAGTTTACGGATAGCTGTTAATTTTTGGGTTTTCGATACCCAGACAACTGCACCGTATGTAAGCATAGGTCTTATGATAGCCGTGTAACCCCAGGTGCGTCTCACGGTTCGGCGGCATTGTTCATAAGCAATGTATGCTCTTTTAACTCTGTTTTCTAAATGCGAGTTCCATGTTAACTTGCTGTCAAAGGTGATACCTAGGTACTTCACCTCTGTCGCAAAGTTTAGTTTTGTGTTTAGGAGTTCTGGAGGGTTTAATTTCATTTTCATCCTTTTCCTTGTGAAAAGGACCATTTCTGTCTTCTTAGGATTGATAGAAAGTGAATGGTCCTTGTACCACTGTTCTATAATTTTTAGAGCTACTTGCATTCTATCGCAAAGTATGTTCTCAAAATTCCCTGTTTGCAGAATGACCAGGTCATCTGCATATGCGATTGTGTAGTGACTGTCATTATTGAGGCAGCTGATGATGGTGTCGAGGACCATATTCCACAGTAGAGGTGATAGCACCCCTCCCTGTGGACATACCCTCGCCACTAAGCTTCTTATATTCACATCTTCTACACTTATGTTTACTGCTCGCTTTGAGAGCATGTTATGTATCCACCCGCTAATCATTTGTGAAACATTTCTGTTGGTTAGTGAGTGTATTATCTTTGGGAAGGTGGTTTTATCGAAAGCACCTTCTATGTCTATGAAAACACCCAAGGCGGACTCCTTATTGTCCAGGATCTTTCTATCCGGCCAGCATCTAGATGAAGGGCTGAATCAGTAAATCTGCCTGGGGTGTATGCATGTTGGTTTGGGTGTAGTGGTATTGTAATCACCACATCCCTTATGTACCTTTCGCATAGCCTTTCCAATGTTTTCATGGAAAACGATGTCAGACTAATTGGTCGGTATGTTTTTTGGACAGTGTAATCCATCCTTCCAGGTTTGGGTATAAATGAGGTTATTGTAAAACACTATCATTCAAAATTATATGGTTATGCGACTACTATCATATAATTTTACATAATTTAGCATAAATGTATATTTTTACAGTTAAAACTTTGTGTGTTCCTTCTAAAAAGTATTTTTTGCAAAAAAGTTTATAATTTTAAGAACGTTGAAACCATTTTTACTTTAAAAACCTCTGTAAGCCATGTTTACAATATTACTATCAATTTTTTTCACATTGTAGGTACCAAATTTTTTCAGTGTACTTTAGAACTATATAAAATGCTTGTAAATATACAGTAACCATATAGTAGACAATTTAGCAAAAAGTGCAACAGAACTTTTAGCTATATACAACAAAAGTGAATACAAAGATATTATTAGTATTGGAAAGATAGCTATGTGGACAAGGCAGTGGAATTATTTTGCTAACAGGAGTTACCGACTAAAATTAAACGGATCTAGGTAAATTGTTCGAAAGTCAGTTATTCGAAAGATCAATTATTCGAATAGCGTTTATTCGAAAGTCAATTGTTCGAAATCAATTATTCGAATAGCATTTATTCGAAAGACAATAATTGTTGAAAAGTTATTATTCGAAGCAAAACTTATATTTTGTTAAAGTTTGTTTAAATTACTTTAAGGTAATGATACATTATTAATTACTATAACTTTTCTCAGTGAACAGGTCAATATTGGTGCTACCAAATTAAACATACAGTCTGTTTGCTATACTTACGCGGGTTTCGGATTAATAAAATTATGCAAATTAGTCATTGACAACCAATTCCAATAAGCCTCTTCCCAAGAAATTAGGTAAAATTGCCCTTATGGTCAGATTTAAATTAAAATAATATTAGGGTAGGTACTAAATTTGTTACAAATATTGCAGTTGAATTGATTCTTTGCAAGTGTTGACATTTTATGAATATTGTAAATTTAGTGGAAATTTTAAAAATCCTTAGACGTGTGTTAGATGTAGATGGTTTAATTTGTAGTGTACATAAGTATTTTACGGATGAAAAAGAAAATGGCGGTCCTTTAAAATCGGTAATGTCTGCGCAACAACGCGTATGCGATGCTCTTGGAATTAGTGAAACCAAATTAAGAGGAGTATTACAAAACTGCCGAAAGAAGATCACCGCAAAACTCGCCCATCATTGAAAACGAAAGGTATTCCAGGTGGAAAGAAATTTGAAATTGGTGATACCATTTATCGAATAAGGGCCAACAAGGAACATGTGACCTTAAATACAGTTCTCTCGGAATTAATAGATAGATAATTTGACGACATTGGCAGAACAAGTCTATGGCAAGTGATACATAACTTGGGTTTCAAATTTCAAAAGGAGGATAACAGAAAGGCCCTTTGTGAAAGAATTTCTGTCGTGCACAAGAGAATTAACTTTCTAAGAAAATATTGTACATTTAAAGAAGAAGGGGCGAATTTTATATATTTAGACGAAACATGGATATTTTCTAGGGGTGCAACCAAGAGAATATGGCAAGATGATAACGTAAAGTCCATCAAACATACCGATGGAGAAGGGAAGCGACACATAATTTTACATGCAGGAGGGAAATCGGGTTTTATAGAAGGTGCTGATTTAATATTTTCATCTAAATTAAAATCCAGTGACTATCACAGAAATGTTTATAAAATGGTTGCATGAAAAACTTCTCCCAGGTTTAAGTGAGCCCAGCGTAATTATTTTAAACAATGCACCTTACCATTCTGAAGTATTACACAAAACTCCAACGAATTCTTGGACTGTTGATAAAATTAAAGAATGGTTCACAAAGGAACATATACCATTTCCTCAATATATATTAAAATCAGAATTATTACGCTTTGCAAACATACACGCAAAACCAAAAACCTTTGTTGTGGATCAGATTATTGAAAGTTACGGTCATCAAGTTTTTCGTCTGCCACCGTATCATTGCCAGTTTAATCCCATCGAATATATATGGGGAATAGTAAAACAATATTATGACAACCATATTGGGCCTAATGGTTATAGTGACGACGCAGTTCGGGAAACTTGGCGAAAAGCACTTTTAATTGCAACTCCAGAAGTGCGGCGGAACTGTATATCCAAGTGCGAGAAACTAATAGAGATTGATGGACTCGTGAAAATAAAATAAACGAAATAAGTCCAATCATAATAACAATTAATGGTGATGACAGTGATGATGATGATGACGATTATGATATTTTGGATGATAATGACTGATTTTCATTTTTATTGGCAAGTTCAATTTTTTTTATTTTTCATTTGAAATTCTCTACATGGAACAAATTTTTAGGTTAGAAAATATTTTATTTGAGTTAAATAACCTTCTTATTATACATAGACCATATTTTCTGTGTGAAGTGTAATATAAAATTATTATCAGGTTTATAATAGCCACATAGACTAGATTATTATTTAATTAAAATGTTGTACATTATTTTTCATTTCATTTAACCAGTTGATATTTCCCCAAAGAACAGGTCAAACTTTCGGGTACTTACCTGGAAATACTCATAATATTTTTAATCCGAAATCCGCGTAAGTATAGCGAACAGACTGTAGCTTAAATTTCAATGTGTCTAGAGGCTATAATGTCAATTAATCGACCTAAATTGGATCATGGAATGTTTTTCACACACCTTCATAAGGTAGGACAAACATATGCTCTTGTGATAACGACTTAATTGCAGATGTGAATCACATCTTTTTTGGCTGCAAAAACTTACCAACAGTCTCTCGAATTATTTTCCTATTTAATCAAATATAACTATAATATAGACCAATTATTGGATATCCATTGAACATTTTTATAGCTTATCTGGTGAATTTAGGATACCTGGAATATTTGATTTTAACTGGAATTTAGTACTATTAACTTTATAGGAAAAAATGCAGTACTCAATAGTATGCTTCACAATAAGAGGGTTGCAACAGTAGTGACATAGTGGTTGGATGTCATATTTAATTACATGGATAAGTTAGATATCTAGATCATCGATTCTTATTCTTTCTCTCTTCTTGTCATAAATAAGGTAGCTCCAAGTAGGTGATCGTAATAGCTTTTACTCCGAGAAACCAGCTATTTTCATTATCACACCAAGAGATGGGAGAGTATAGGAAGTAGTTTTATTGCCTTTATCACTAAAACATATTATTACATTTGTTGTTTAAAATTCGTGATTTTTCTTATGTATTCGTTTATCCTATAAAATGATAATTAGAGAACCGCCCGTGAGCCCGCATCACTTTTTGAAACAATGGGCTCGTCACAAACCTTCCTGCACATACAGTTTGCAAACATTTACAAAGCTCTTTTGAAATAATTGATAAGAATCTGTTCAGTAGCAGTTTTAGAGCTTTTGATGCAGTATCGTATATTAATTAAACTTTTAAGTTTTTTATGGCCATAATATAATATTGATAATTATAGACACTTTTTATGCTTAACACATGAAAAACAGAGTCATTGCTTTCTTTGTTGAACTTAGAATAACTCTGGTTTATTTTTGAATAAAAATGTTATTACATTATCCCTTTGCATAATGAATACTTTTAACGAATACGAGTATGTGGGTTAATATTTTTATTTAAAGGTCCCCCAAGATTAACGGGACTGGTAGAATTAACAGGTAGCAGCTTTCCACACCATGTAGTGCACGGATAAAGTAGAAGAATACAATAGGCCCAAAAATAAAGTTAAAGACCTGGTATCACAAAGGCAGCCCCTTATTTAATTATTCAGATATGATCAAAGATCGTTAAATAATGTAAATTTACTAATAATTTATTGTGGCTACATACGTTTTTTTGGTATTTAAATGTATTTCTGTACGCCTATGTGACGAACATCTGATAAAAAAATTTCCGAGTTAAATTTGTAAAATGATGAATGAAAAAATGTTCAATCAGATGTTTGTGTTTCTGCCGAAGACGCTTAGCGTTGGCTTCAGAAATTTTGTAAACAATCCTATCTGTCTTGGTTATACATCTTTGGGTGTCCCTGAGTAAAAAAATTGTGTGTAGACCAAAAGTTAAAGCGATTGATTTCGAAATATACAGTATTTAAAAATCGATGCCTACATTCTACTGGATATAGAAAACAATTCGATTTCTGGACTCAGTGAGGTATATATTACAGAAGTCTACCAAACATGGTTTTTAAAAAGGGGATTTCCTTTGGACAACATTTCACTTTCTTTGGATTTAAGTGAAAACAAATAATAAATAATTAATAATACTCACCGAATGTATCTATCCGGCACCATTGGCAAACACATCACACACTAAATACATTGTATAACAATGTTATTAATAATAAATAAACGGAATTAAAAAAAAAATTATGTCCGCGCGCACTTCCGATATATTTTTCGTTTGAAGGTGCGAGAAATACTGATTTATTTTTAATACACTTTAAATATAAAAACCCTTTAAATAATGATTTTAATGATTCACCAACGGTGGCTCATTCTGGACGATATCGAAAAAGAAAACATATACTCATTGTCCCAAATAAAAATTATACTTTATATAAAATTCGAGGTCGGTGAAGTTGTCCCCCCTCCAATGAAATATTTGTAAAAAAAAACTATTACTATTCGAATTATAAGAAAATTATATTTGAAAAGTGCGTTTCGAAAATTATATTCCTTCTATTTATAAAGCGATTTGGATACAATTTAAGGTTTTTGTAATCTATCTCGTTTTTTCGGTCTCTCTGCTCTCATAGCTGTTTGACAACAAAAAAACTTTACAAAGATTTAAGAAATATATTTTGAATCATGGCCTGACCATAATTTTTTGTTTTATCAATTAACAAGAACCTAATGAATATTTGGTATAAAAATTATATTTATAATCGCATTGTAAATTTGTTTTATCCCCGTCGTTCTTTAAGATTATCTTGTTTTAACTAATAATTCAAATTGAATTATTAATCCATTTTGTTTAGTAAATATACTAATTTTTATTTATTTCTAAACTTTCATGATATTAAAGTCCACCTAAACCAAAGATTTTGCTGAATATCAATATCGAAACTTTAACGGACCGCCGCTCGGTTTGTCCCTAGCTTCAGCCTCATAAAATAATTAGTCGTGCATATTGGTGCATGACTATTTTGGTGCAATAGTTTTCTTTTTGCAAAAATATCATTGGGGTGCTAACTTCACCGACCTCGAATTTTATATAAAGAAGAATTTTAATTTGGGACAATCAGTATGTTTTTTTTTGTTCGATATCGTTCAGAATGAGCCACCGTTGGTGAATCATAAATATCATTATGTAAAGGGTTTTTATATTTTAAAGTGTATTGAAAATTAATCAGTACTTCTCGTACCTTCAAACGAAAAATATATCGGAAGTGCACGTGCAGGTTTTTGTATAGTTCGGTTAATGTATTGTTAATAAAAATTTTAACAATGTATTTAGTATGTGATGTGTTTGGCCAATGGTGCCGCTGTTTCTAAATGGACTAATAGATACATAAGGTGAGTATATTATTAATGGTTTATTATTTAATTGTTTTCACTTAAATTGAAAGAGGGTGGGGCTCCATAACACTCTAGTGTCACAAAAGGCGATTTAGAAAGAAAAAAATAGAATAATTTTGAATGGGTAGAGACCAGTGTTATCAGAATATATTTTTGTTATGTACCAGATTTGTCTGAGAAATGTACCAGATTCCATAAAAATGAACCAGATTCTATAAATTGTACCATATTTTTCGAATTGTAATAGTTTGGTTCAGAAGAGCAAAAAATAGGCTTTTATCGAAAACGAACACAAATAAGGAAGAACCCACCCATATATTATTTTACCCGTCAAATGGAAACGGGCTGAAAAAAGTAAAAGTACTAGATTTTGCTTCGAGTGTACTAGAGTACCAGATTCTTACATAATGTACTGGGTGAAACTGTCTAAAATGGTAACGAAAATAGCTCTTCAGGGGTTAGGGTATAATTTATCCAGAACCACAATATTCATGCCATGAAGAAATCATTAAAGGGCCATCGTTATCATACGATCATTCTTTTATACCCAGATCTCGACTTCCGGAACTTTTTCTCATCACCCGCATCAGCAAACTGCCCCTGCTTTTGTTAAAAGCTACGATGCATACTAGTTTGATTTGACCTTTGTGGAATAAATAGAAATCATACACAATTTTACAAGAACATTATTGTTATAAGAAATAGAGAAGCGGTTAAATGGGGAAAAATAGGAGACAAATAAACTGGCACAACCAGAACTAAAAAATTCAAAACTATTTTAAATAAATAATTTTTCAATTATAAGAATATGCTAAATATCCAGGGTACAATAAAATACAATAAAGTTTATAAAAAGGACCGGCTTCGAAAATTATTTTATGATTAAACAAAACAACACGTCTTGAATCATTTGTTAATTATACGGCGTTGTATTCATAAAGACGATTACCTAAAAAATATATCCTGGTCCGTTTAAATAAAAACAAAAATAATGTTGACTGACGTGACAAAACCATTAAGAAAAATCAGATTTAAAAAATGCAACGCAATTTTGAAATAATTTTTAATGCGGTTCTGGCTTTTTATTTCTCGTTAATTATTTTTATTATTACAATTAATTATAAGAAACAATTATAAATCGAAGGATAATTAAGATGGTTCAGATTTCTAAAAGGTTATAAATTGTAAACAATAGAAAAAAAACTCGAAAGGAAGGCCAAGAAAAACTTGAAATAATGAGATCCGTAAAGAAACGGAAAGAAAAGGTATGGCGTTGCAAGGAAATAAGCAATTAACAAAAGACAGGAGAAAATGTAGAGAAACATTTAATGTAGTTTTATTACCCCAATGGAAGTTTCAATTGTTTTTTAGTAACGTTTAGTTACTAAACGTAGGTGCATTCTTAATGTCAAGAAATTGCCAACATATTTTAATGCTAAATGTCAAAAATGTTTGATGTAATATCAAAATATTTTAAGGCATTTAAAATCAACAGTCTTGAATCGTCAGAAAACCCTTCATGTTAAAAAATATTAAGCCACTGTAAACTTCAATATATTGGGTGTAGGTATTTTACAACTTTTTTATGAGTAATTTTTCTGTATCACTTATTTTTAATTGTACTTTCGTTGACATAAAAAAGACTGTAACCACCATATACCTGGACCAATTTTTACAAATGTAAACTCCATGCAAAGAGCATTAAAGGCATATTTCAGAAAAAACACATTTAATATTTTAATCAGCAACTAGAGGGCATTCTATCTCTATTTATGATTTTTTTTGAGGAATAATCAGCTTACAAAAACTCAAATAAGATGGCTTATTGACTTGTCAAAACCGCAAACTGATATCTCTTGTGCATTCCAAAGATGTTGGAATTTTTTAAATTTTCACGAGTGTTGGCTCACACTATAAGTTGTAAGTAAAATTATGTTCCTAAAATTGTTTTGAGAAGAAAATAACAAACACAAAGAAATATATATTAATAAATAAGAAACTCATAACAGAAATTTACAAAACGCAATAAAAATAAAATCACCTATTACCTAATTATTTTAAATACACAAAATGATATGAACAACTTCAGACAGTAAAAATTTATCAAATCTCTGAAAACGTCGTTATACCTGTAATATTACGAATAATGTTAAAATGTTCGGAGATGTTCCAAAAGTCATCCAGTTAGCTTTGGAACTGTTTTATTATGGTTTATTTTTAAATTTTTATGATTATCAAATGATTTTGAACGTTTGCAAATTAAGTCCTTTAAAATGCCTTATTATTCAAATGAAGAGTCAGCTAAAATTAAAATAAAAATGCTATAAGGCCTTTGAAACGACAAGAGATATAAGTTTGCGGTTTTGACAGGTCAATAAATCATCTTATTTGCCTTTTTGCTATAGCATTGTATTTAAAATTTCTCATAAGAAATCATAAATAGACCTAGGTGTTACATAACGCTCTCTAGTTTCAGATTGAAAGGTTAAATATGTTATTATTTGTTTCTGAAACTTTCCTTTAAGGAGGTCCTTTCGCCACCCCTTTCGCCACCAATGTTAAATAAAAAATATTAGATATTACTAAAATTAATTTTTTTTCTAATAGTTGAAGTCCTTATTTATCTAATAGTGAACTTTTAACTATACTTTAATGTGCAAATTTTTGAGAATTTTTTTTTAAATGTGATTTTTTGTACAGTGTCTTACGAGAAAGTAAGACCTCAACAACAATTCTCGAATTATACTATTATTTATTGATTAGATGGAGTAGAAAAAAACTAAAAATAAGGTTTTTGAAATATTTAGGTTTTGTTTTTTACAATAAAATATGTAGGTTACCGTGGAATTTATTGAGAAATTAATATTAAAAAAAAAAATTCAAGTAACCTAGTTGAAAATTTTTTGTGATTTTTTAATATTAATTTTTTAATAAATTCCACGGTAACCTTTATATTTTATTATAAAAAACAAAATCTAAATATTTCAGTTTTTTTCTATTCCATCTAATCAATAAATAATAGTATACTTAATTATAAATCGAAAATTGTTGTTGAGGTTTTACTTTCTCATAAGACACTGTACAAATACCCACATTAAAAAAAAAAAAAATTCTCAAAAATTTGCACGGTAAGGTATAGTTAAAAATTCACTATTAGATAAATAAAGACTTCAACTTTTAGAAAAAAATTAATTTTAATCATAATCTAATATTTTTTATTTAACATTGGTGGCGAAAGGACCACCTTTTAATGCTCTTTGCATAGAGTCTACGTTTGTGAAAATCGGTTGAGACATATGAAAGTTAGTCTAAAAAATAGGTGATACAGAAAAATCACCAGTAATTTCTAAAGTTGATATTTTTTTATCAAACTTATTTTTGGGGGGAATATTTTGTAAAAACTTAATTATATTTTCATAGATTGCGCGATCTAGCAGACAACTACGGACGACATTTTTAAGCATTTTTTTTAGGGGTGATTGTGTTACAAGAATTTTTTTCCCAAAATTCTAGGGCATACGGTTTCCGATATGCGGCAGGTCGCCACCCTTGATGAACCACCCTTTATATAATTTTAGGGGAATACAATTCCACATTCCTGTTTTTAGGAAATTTTCATTTCTCACTTTCTGTCAAGACTGTCAAGAAAATAATAACAAATTATTATTTATTACAATTTATTAATCTTAAAAAAATACGGACATAATGGTAATTTAATGTGTGAAGAATGCTGTCGTATGCCATTGCGCCAAAATTTTTCGAAGGTTATGGAACAAGTGATTTTCCAGCATTCGATGGCTTAACTCTAACAAGTTGTAACCTACAATTTATACGAATTCACGTTTTTACGTTTATTTAATAGAAAAAGATGTATACTATCAGTCACTAAAACCTCTTGTCCCAAATAAAATTATTTCTAGTTGATTCCCGCGATTTCTAACAAGTCCTACCTCGCACGATACATGTGTTAGGAGAGAGGTTTTTGCCTCTTTTGTAAAATTTACTCTTTGTGGGTTACGAGGTGTTAGAATTAAGCCATCGTATATATTGCAATTATGTAATTAAAATCTCGTGACTTTAAACGCTGGCCGATTGGGCAAAACAATAAAAATGAGTGTTGAAAAAATTGGCAAAGATTAATATTTATTAAGAATACCCTCACATGGATATTAGTTTATCTACGCACAGATTACAAAATGAAAAAGTATGCTACTGGCTTCAAGTAAACGAATATATTTCATAAACATTCTAGGTAGTGAAAACACTTTAAAAACATGAAATCCACCAATCACCGTTCATATTTTGATCAACCAACTGCTATTATTTTTAAAATTATAAATAAGTGACAATTCTGTCAAACTAATTGTCAGTACATTTTTTAGTTATTGAGATAGTGATGCCGCGAGACAAGATGAGACGAGAGAGTGGCCTTTCTCGTCTCGTCTCGTAGGGCGACAGAAAACTGTTCTTTAGTTTCGACGAGAAGGCGCTTCTCTCGCTCGAGCGAGCCTTATGTCTTTCTGTCTGCCCGTCTGTCACAGTCGTTTTACAATTGAAATTTGAAGTAATAAGTGGCCCAGATTAGGCATTAACTAAAAACGAAAATACTTTGTCTTTTAAGTCAGTTGGGGAGGGGGGGGGGGGAGAGAGGTTAAATTAGAAGTTAGAATTTTTCTAATGCAATCCTGCGATGTCAAATGAAAGCATTTTGTAGTATGTTTTTAAAATGCAAGAAGATAGAGACATAAAACAAAACGGTGTGAAATTAGAGGAACATTATGATATTTTTGTTATAATAAGATGCACTTTACTTGAGACGTAAAATAGAGGGCGATACTATCTTTAAATTTTCTAATGCGAAGTAAAGTCATGTAATACCTCATTTGAAAGATATTTTGATTATATTTATGTCCAGGTAAAAAGTTTCAATTCTTTTTTTGTTTTTACAAAAATTACATTCTTGACAATCCTCGTGTGCCGCAATAATTCTAGAAATGTTAGATAATATTAGAAGATAATTTTTTAATAAGCTTTTTTTTTTGTTAGAAGTTATGAACAATTTAATAAGTCAAGTGGTTTTTAAATCACCTTTGATATTCTTAATTTATTTATTTTAGTAAATACGGGAAGCGTTTCCTTTGTAGTAAACAATAATTGTTAATACGAGAGTTATCAAGAATGTAACTTATGAGTAAAGGCCCAGAACTTGTCTATATAGGAACAAAGTACCAGCTACAAAAAATTGCCATTTGTGCAGTGTTAAATCCCTCTAACAGTAAAAAATTACTTAAATTTATAAAAGATACTGACATTTACTCTGTACTAGCCAAAATGTTAATTATCCATTGTATACTATTGTAAAAAACAGCATTTATAAGGTATTATAACTTCGGTAATGATCCTTTGAGGTTGAAGCGGTAAATAAAAAAAAAGAATTTAACCTTTTTTATGAATTTATTTAATATAATTTCTGTAAAAACATATACATCTAAATCTGTTTACATGAACGTAAAAATGTAGAAAATATTTTTCAAATGAGGTATCACATGACCCATTAGAAAATTTAAAGCTAGTAACTCCCTCTATCTTACGTGTCTCAAGTAAAGTGCATCTCTTTATAACAAAAATAAAATATCTCTTGAGTTTTACCTCGTTTTTGTTTTGTCATTATCTTTTTTCATTTAGAAGTTAAAATAGAGGAGTGTACAATTTTCGTCCTCACTGTATACAGGGTGTCCCAAAATTAGACGGTCATATCTTAACAGCGTAATCTACATCTTAAAATAGGAATAAAAGTTCATATAAACATAGGTCCGAAAAAGTTTCTTTTCCGAGATACAGGGTGTTAAAAGTGAAGTCCTGATGACACACTTTTGTAAATATTTTCTAAATGTTTAAAGATAACTAAGAGAAATTTGGTACAAATGCTAACCTTTTTACGCTCTATTTAATGGACTAAACCAGTTATTGATCATCTTCATAGGTGGATATTAAGGGGGGGCTTAGGGTGAAATTGCCCAAGTTTTTTTTTGTTGACAGTTTTTAACATTTTTGACTATAAATTTTGGAAAATGAATATTTTCTTTATAATAAAGCTACATTTGTTGCAACTCGCTAGGAAGCACCATTTTTAAGAGAAAAGCATTTGAAAATTTCATGATAAGTTTTTCGAAAGTGCAAACAATAATTAGTAGGCCTGTGGAATCAAAAATTTTATTTTTTTTAACTTTGGAAAACCGGTGACTAAAGAAATTTTAGAAAATATTTACAAAAATGTGCCATCAGGACTTCACTTGTAACACCCTGTATCTCAAAAATGAAACGTTTTAGGACCTATGTTTATATGAACTTTTACTACTATTTTAGGATGTAGAGTACGCTGTTAAAATATGACCGTCTAATTTCGAGACACCTTTTCTTTGACAGTTTTTCGAAAAAACGCTTAAAAATTTTCAACTTTTCTTCAAAAGTAACCTCAGAAAAGCAGAATGGATTAAATATAAGAAATGTATAAATTTAAAAAAAATGAAATGAGAAATAGTTTTTCTCACTATTCTCACTATTTATAAAATCCTAATAACACATGTATCATTTGTTACCATTTAATATATATAGAATAGGTGTGTTATAGTTAACCTTTTGACTATCTCGAAATCTAATGTGTTAAAATTTTAAGTTACGATAAGCAATTGAAAATTTCAAATAAGCAAAGAGAAAATTGTTCAAGAGAGCCCGAGAGAGCTCGAGAGAAACGAAAAATTCTCGTCGAGAGATGACACTCTCTCGTCTCGAATCTGTTTTCGAGAGAAAATGTCTCTCTCGTCTCGTTCGAGACGAGACAAGAAGAGACAAGAGACGAGAATCTCTCGTCTCGCGGCATCATTATTGAGATTAAACATACATTGAAATGGCTTATTCTTGTGTAGAATCAATAAATAATAGAATTTCTTTTTTTATTTCGTCTATAATTGTAAATAATTTATTAATTTAAATAGAAATATGAAGTCAATTTAATTACGAGTATTAAAGCAATAAAATAAAAGAATAGGTGGTCATGTAGTTAGTGTTCTTGCCTTCCATTCGATTATCGAATGGGGAAAATGAAATGAACTATTTTGCTTTTTTTTCGTTTTTTTTTATTTTAAAAATTATTAAATATCATACATTATTTTAAAATTAGTTATTTTGTCTTAATAACCTAAAATATTTTTTTTATTTGTAAATGTTCGTTAGTGGGTCGTAGAAAAAATATACTATACAACTCGAGTGGATTTTCCACATCGCACTCAGACGATTTTGTCTTCATGCGATATGGCCATCATATCTAATCTTGTTGCAAAAACTACTATTGTTTTTGCTAAGTCTAGGAGCCATTATTGCTTAGTTTGACAGGTCGTTGGATTGTCCAATGACAACTCAGTCGTATTCTTCATACTAACATTAAATTAGTGCCTATTAATTCCGGATTCAACTATGGTTCACCGACAACCGATACATTTTGCGGGAAGCGTATATTCCTAGAACATATTGTTCTACATAATAACAGTTCGTTTTGACAATTTTCCAAAGTGCATGTTTAAACTTTGAAAGTTAATATTTATCTTTTTTTTAAATTACTTCTAAATTATACAGGGTGTAACAAAAAGATGTACAGTAAATTTAACCACAGTTTCTGGGAACAAAAATAAGCTGATTTAAGCTAACTTGCTTACATAAAAAATGGCTAGTAAAAAACTTACAGTGTGTTAAAGTAGACATTTTAAACGTTATTTTCCGCTCTTATCTAAAACGGCTTAACATATTTTTATAAAAATGTACATGTTAACATAAAATAGAGTCAATGGCGTCCAAAATTGTTTTAATTCTATAGGTTTTTGATAATAAAATTCAGTTAAAAAAAAAGAACGCCCATGAAATCCTACATCTGTTATGAATTTTTTGGTCACTTAGTATTTATTTGTGAACGCCTTAATTAATGAGTTATAGCCCCTGAAACAAGTTCATAGTGAAAAATATTCATAATGAAATTTTTCTATTGATCTTAAACCACTGAAAATTTTGTTCATGATTTTTTTAACTATTTTATTATAATTATCATGTATGAAGTAAAATATTTAAAAATAAATCGTGAACAAATATTCAGTAGATTAATAGAACATTTTTATTGAATTTCTCATTATGACCTTCCTTCAGGGATCTATAATTCAGTTATTAGGGCTTTCACAAATAAATACTAAAAGAAAAAACATATGTAGTATTTTAATGGCATCCTGTTTTTAACTGAATTTTATTGTCTAAAAAAGAAAGGGGATCAAAGGGAAGAGGAATTCTTCTAAAAACCTATAAAATTAAATTAATTTTAAACGCCACTGATCCCATTTTGTTGTCACTGTATACTAAATGTAAATTTTCATAAAAACGTTAGGCCGGGACGGTAGAGTAGGTGGTTACGGCGCGGCGCTCGCATTCATTTGCGAGCCAATTTTGTGGTAAAGAGACAACGGTCTTCGAATCCTATTAAAAACCATGTGACTTTATTTGCATGGTACTGTATAAGATTTGATGGAAGCCGTATTAGCAGAAATTAAATTTCTGTTGATATGCGTTACCGTTTCGATGATGATGGGTGAGGTTTTCAGTGTTTTTCTTACCTGCAAGTCAAATGACGCCATCAGTCATCCTTAAGTCGCCCCGGAGCGACATGACAAATAATAATAATAGCCGTCCCTTCCCCTACAAAAGTCACTCAGTCGGCTTCAGGGGTTAAAATTTATTCGTAAGGAGTTTAACTAGGGAGAGTATTATTATTGTTATTATTATTAAAGTAAGAACAAAAAATAACTTCTAAAATTTCTACTTTAACACCTTTTTTACTATCCATTTTTTTATATAAGCAAGTTAGCTTAAATTGGCGTTTTTTCGACCCCAGAAATTGTGGTTAAATTTACTGTACATCATTTTTTTACACCTTGTATAACACCAATTTTAAAAAAATATTCATTCTATTGTGACCCTACGTTAGATTCCCATTTATCATATTCTCTTTCTGTATTGTAGATAGATGTATTTTTATATTTAGATGTTTGTAAAGTGTATTAGAATTATTATAATTATTGTAGATGCCTTAATGTATTTGTTTGTAAATATTATATCGGATAAATACAGTGGATTTGTTGGTCATGTTTTTCCGGTTACCAAGAAATTTACTACTTTCAACAAATTGTTTGAAATGAATATGATCAAATTTTTAGCGATATATGTAGTAATACCACATGTCGCTTCATATTGAGTAACTACATGTTATTTATTTTTTTCTTTGGTTCAGTATTAGTAGACTTTATGGGCGTCGAATAAATAACATTTATTTCCTTGAACGACTTGACAGGGACCGCATGTGGCTTCACATTGAGTAATTACATGTTATAAACGTTGATTAACTTTCCATCTCCGAGAGTATAGAATAGCTCCACGGGTTTGTCCGTATTTAAATTGTACTAGGCACCAGCCTATTCCGTGAGTACCAATCTTAGAACCGTGTGTAACAAGGCCGTAGCCAAAAAATAATATCGGGGGGGGGGGGGTTGATTTGGTGGAACAGTAGAAAAACATAAAATCGTTTTTATTAAAGGAAATAAAATGGTGTTACTTATCATATATCTTTATTAAAAAACCGTTACAGAAATATGAATACCTTACTACAAAATTAAATTTAGTCTTCTAGTTTTCTTTGCAGTGAACAAATCAATTACCTCCTCGGTGTCGATGTCAATTTTGCAGTGGATTGACATTAATGCCAAACTGTGTATGGCCTGTGGAGTTTCTCAAATAAGTTTTGAGGCGTTTCATAGAAGAGAAAATTCTCTCAGGAGTACATGTAGAAACAAGCAGTGTCGCCAAGATCTTTAAAAGTTTGTGAATGTTTGGAAATAAGGCCTAGTTGCATTCTACGAGAGCTTCAATAGCACATGTTGGTCGATTAAGTTCAGATTCTTCCATCCATTTTATCCGCCACATGTCTAATTCAGCTTTTACAAAGTCCCATTCCAAATATTTTTTATAGAGCTCAAAATAGGTTTCTTGATAATTTTGATTAATTTGTTCATTGCAACACACAGACGGAATTAAAATATTGAGAGATGCTAATGTGGCTTTATGATTTTGGAATCTCGACTGAAGCTGATCAATGAAATCATCCAAAATTGGAATCATTATAGTAATTATAAAATAAGTTTCAGGATCTTTTGTATTGTAGTTTGCCCTGTGCTCTTGGCGTGACGTTATTCGCGGAATTTTGATTTCCTCGTTTACAGTACTGAGCAACTTCAATATTCTCTATAATTAAATCGACATGTTGTAAAGCTGCTGCCAAATCGCATAGGGGCGATTGAAGTATTTTGCATAGTGTCAGTGTGTACGGGAACAACATTCCTAAGCAACAAAATCACTTGAAATGACTGATCTCAGAAAAGAATTAGCCTTTGACGATTCAGAATCCATGTCAGTGCTTAAGTCGTCTAGTGTATCAACAGCAGCTTTATAAATTTCGTTAAATCTTAACAAACCATCATGATTTACTACCCAGCGAGTCTCGCACATTGCCGTAAGGTTTTTCCATTGTGTTTCAGGGAAGTTTTTTTTCGATATTATCTTTTAAACACTTGGTTCGTTTTGCCGAGGACTTGATAAAATTTCCAATTGATTTTATAATTTCAATAGTATTTCGAATAGGCTGAACCAGGCAAGAATGACCCAGAGCTAAATTCAATGAATGTGAGCTGCAATGAACGTATAAGGCTTCTGGATGTGACTCACGAATTACTGCCGACATACCTTTAAAACTTCCTTTCATCGAAGAAGCTCCATCATATCCTTGTCCGACTAAATATTCGCAATCTACTCCCAAAGAATTTAATTGAAATAAAATTGCATTACCTAAATATCTTCCTTTTGTATTCTCAACTGTTACAAAAGTTAAAAAATCTTCACGCAAGAAAAAGAATAACTTATTATCTTTTGACTCGGCATGTCTTAGACAAATGGACATTTGTTCTTGTCGTGAAACATCAGTAGTTTCGTTAATAAGGATTGAAAAAAATTTCGCAGAATTTAATCCTTGCACAATTTTTTTCTGTATTATTTCACCACAAATTGCAATAAGTTCATTTTGTATGGTCGGGCTTAGGTAGGTAGCGTTCACCGTCATATTTTTTGTGTGCTTTATTAGATTTGAGTCTCCACATCTGCTTCTCATCCGTAAGATAGTACGAAAGTTTCCATCATTTGTTTCTGGCTCAGCATCATTCATTTTTATTGGACCTGAGTCGCACGTACCTCTCAGTGCCAATTCTTGACGTCCACATAATTTAATTGTTTCAACAATCGGAATGAGCCGTTTCCGATTTTCAGCTATTTGCGCTAGGTATCCGCTATTAATCTGACTTATTATATTTGGTTGAGATTTATTATACACCTTCATAAAATTATCAGCCAATAATACAGAAGATTTGTGGCACTGGCTTTCACTGTGATGTTTGAAATCAAGTACAGCATCTTTCCATTTAGTAAGCGGCTGAGTAACTAATTATTTCAACTGCTGATGAGCCTTACTTGCGCAATCTCTGGCAAATAATACACAATATTTGTATAAAGCACCTTGTTGCCATGTACTCGTGTAAACCAACCACGAGAACCGTTCAAACCATTGCATTTGAAATTTTAGCTTTCTTTTATCGTCACTTACTGGAAACTTGAATGTCTTTTCTGGCATCCAAGGAGATTTCAACAATCTGTACTTTAAATCATCATCAATTTTGATGTTTGATCCCGTATAATAGCCTACATCTAAAACATGCTGAGAAACATCATCCACAGTCCCAGGAACGGCAGCAGAAGTACCAGAACTACTTGTAGCAGTATCACTGTTGAAAACACTTTAACACTGATTTTCAGAAGAACCTTCACTACCAGTACCATATGTTTAGGTTTTTTAAATAAATATTTGAATAATGTATTTTCTTTCGTTCTTTTTGCCATTTGAAATGTTGAACCGACCTGTAACAATTAAAAAAACAGCCAATTATTAATTCCGTTTGTACACAAATATTTACTTCGATAAAGATTTAAAAGAAAATGAATACGAGTAGGTAGTCTACTCTTAGGCATCAAAGCCTTTTAATTTTAATTTAAATTTCAAAAATTATAACACCTCTTACTTCAATACTAATTCACAGCACTATTATTTCACACTCTGCACTATTACTTCGCTTATATCGCCTTAATCGCATCGCATTGGACAACTTTCCAAGACAGAACTGCCTATCCGTGCTCGACGGCTCGCTTATGTATTCCGCAGACGCGGCGCATCGAAACATCGAGAAAAACCCGTCTCATTCTATGCTTGTTGAATATTCCCGAAATGCAGTTCGAGCACGTCCCCGAAGTTGCGTTGCTTGTGTAGTTGGCGTAGCACGTAGTTTCGCCGCTCCCTAATAGATGTCGCTGCGCCGCTATTTAAGTATCGTCGTGCGAATACCAAGCGAGCATAAGGTCATACATAATAAAAATAACAGTAGGTAGAGAATTTTTTTGTAGTGATTAACTATTATGTTATGTATAACAACAAAGTGAGACGGGCTCACTGTATATAACTGCAGTCTCATTAATTCTTATTAAAAGTCTAAAATAAATATCTTTTTTTTATTTCGGTGGGGGGAACTCAATCCCCCTTGATCCCCCCTGGCTACGGCCTTGGTGTGTAATACATTAATAATTAACGCTTATTTTTACCGTTTCGCATGCCATTAGTATTAAACTAATGCTATTAATCCAAATTCCGTTTTATTAGTCAAACATCCGTTTAACCAAAGAATACCTACCCAAGAAACGAAACTGAATGAGTTTTCGTATGTACTAAATCATGGGAACTTAATACACTGCGAAACGTATGAAAATTAATCAATTTTTGTCGTTTGGTTCATGAGAATTGAACAAATACTAAAGAAACAATGACATACAGAATATTCTTATGTAAAATAGATTATTTTAATAACATAATAAGTACTGTAGGTACAATAATGACAATCACTACACAATAGCGCAAGCAAATAACCTGGTCATTCTGCCATTAGGGAATTTTGAGAACAATTGAAGACAAGTGGATAAATGTATCATATCACATTTTTTCAAAAAATGATTTTTATGGCCTATTATACTTAAAATATACTATTTTTTGTTTGTGATAGTTCTAATTTCCAATTTTGATAAATAATGGCTATTCATCAGATAGGAATGTATCATGAGCCATATATCGTAACGCAATTGTAAAACTTTAAACTTGATTTTCTCGAAATAATCTTTTTGTAACATGACATCTTTATCCACTCGTGTCTTTAATTATGGAACAGTGGTGCAAAGACCATTCACTGTTTATCAATCCCAAGAAGAGATAAATGGTAGTTTTCATAAGGAAAAGGAAGAAAATGGAATTGGCACCTCTAGAGAAATAAAACAAAATTTTGGTGAAGTATCTAAGTAGCTCCTTTGACAACAAGTTAACATGGAACTCACACTTAGAAAACAGAGTCGAAAGAGCATACATTGCTTATGAACAATGCCGCCAAACCGTGGGTCGCACCTGGGGTTTCTCCCCTAGAGTCGTCACATGGATTTACATGGCCATCATAAGACCTATGCTAACATAAGGTGCAGTTGTCTGGGTACTGAAAATTCAAAAATTGACAGCTATCCGCAAACTAGAACAAATTCAAATAACAGCATGTCTCAACATAACAGGAGCCATGACAACCACGCCAACCACAGCCATAGAAGTTGTTCTTGGTCTCGCTCCTCTTAATATTTAAATCAAGGAGGTTGCTCTGATGACAATGACACACCTCTGCACGGTTGGAATAGAAACTGATGTTTAGAATAGAAGAGCCGGAAGTGGCAAGTACGATTTATATCTACACCAACAGTTCTAAAACAAAACAAGGTTCAGGATATGGAATATACTCCAGTTCCTTGAACCTCAACATAAAATGGGCCGTGAGCAATGTAGCTCAAACTGAGCTCACTTAGATTGTCATAGCAGCAATAATATCACTGGTAGGAACAAGCTCATCTATACTGATCGCAGATAAGCACTACTTACCCTTGACAGACTACGAATTTACTCAGGTTTAGTACTAGAATGTCACGAAGCTTTGGCAAGAGTATCCATCAACAATGTGGTGCTGATTAACTAGCCAAGAAGGCAGCCAACCAAATACTTTTTGAACCTGGCTCTTCTATTGGACTGACAACGTATGTAATGACAGACCTAATTAAAGAACATTTCCTTGTGAAATTCAAGGAAAGATAGGATGAAACTAGAAACTGCAGAGTTGCCAGGGAGCTTTTAAGTTATCCTTACACTACAGCAAATAAATACTTCACTATGACTAGACAGAATCTGCGCCTGATCACAGGTACTCGGACTGGTCATTGCCAAGTACGAAGCATCTCCATATAATAGGGCTGTCATAATCCGCACCCCTGCAGGGCGTGCGAACAAGAAGATAAGACCATTGAGCCTATCCTCTATGATTGCCTGACGCTCTTATTAGAAGATTTGTTTTCGTCGAGTATTGGCATTTCGATTACATCCTAAAAACAGTGACTTCGTTTCTCGGAATGAGCTTGTCATATAGGGGGTTATGATTGACAACCTCTGTTATTTTTAACAGGTCTGTTATTTTATAAACACATAGAAATTACAACCTGTTTACAAATAACATGTCTGTTAAAAATAACATTACTTGTCGATCATAACCCCGATATTTTAATTATTGTTCTATATTATTGTTTATTTACTGTTTTAATTCGAATGGTTTAAAAAAGAAAAAAAAACACATTTTAAATAAATAAATAATTATCATTATAGGTAATACTGATTTAGAAATTTTAAAAATAAAACATTTACAGCCAGATGCAAAAACGTTTACGAAATCTTAAAACTATCTAATTTTTAATTACTACTTAGTTAAATACAACTACTTAACTATAGTGCAGTTTTCTCAAAACGCTAATAATAATAATATACCAAACGTTGCTCTACATAAATTGACAGCTATATTTGACGTTAAACCACCTCTAAAATACTGAGAAAACTTGGCAGTTTTTTGTCCACGATTCGCCCAATTAGTTTCGCTTCTTGGGTAGGTATTCTTTGGTTTAATCTGAAACAGTACCGTTTTCCCATATATTTTTTTTTTAAATAGTCCCGATATCGTCTGATTGAGGCCCCGCCACGTTCAGTTTTTGTTCAGAGTTTCATAAGACAGTAAAAGTTGGGCGTTGAGATACAAATTTTAAGTATGTACAGCTTTCGTAAGCAATAGATTCATTTAACTAAAACAACTGGCACATCCTGACTTTTTTCCTTTTCTTTAAGTCCCTGGAAAAATGTATATCAGGCACAAACGACAATTAAAACTCACTTCAGGTATAGGTTATTAGTAATTAGAAATCAACTTGACCTCTGGAATTTTTCATCTCCATCTGCAGTTGCCTGAACACTTTTGACTTCGTTTTAAGAGTAATGAACCACTTTAAATAAGCAGGAGCCCAAGTTACCATCCGAGTACAGTGCCACTCGTAAGAGTACTTTCTCAAAGGGTGGCGAAACACCCTTACATTGGAACTTTAAAGCAAAGGACATTTACACTTCAAAGTACCATATATTATTATTATTATATTATTATAAAACCAGAAAAACTAGCGAAAGTGCTTATCAGACATATTTTGTTTACTGACAGTTTTAGCAGTTACGCAATTTTCGCTAATAGCTTGGAGAAACCAAACTTTAAGGATAGCATTAGTTTGAAACAGTGCCAATTTGCTAAAACCTTTTTCCGAAATTGAAACGGCCAAGTCACACAATAAAATAAAATGACGGATGACTTTAATTCAATTTTTATAGAATCCACGTGCAACCGGATTGACGGAGGCGGGAGAGATTGGCGATCATGAGTGCTTGCTTAACCGTGAAAATGCCCATAACGGGAAAATCGATAACCGGCGACGGTAACTAAGAAGAAACGTCAAGCGCGTGTAACTGAATTATAAAGTAAAAGCGGCAATCGATACAAAATAATTAATTTTAAATATTTATAGAAAACATCAGAGACATTTCGTGATGCGGTTTCGATTCGAGGTCACGTGGTCTCTCTTTTATTATCTGTCGAAGAGAAAATATATAAGGGGAACGTGTGCAGTTTTAACAAGTAGTTCTATTTTATATGGGAAATGAAAAATGAATTTTAAAATTACTTCATATTTTCTAGACTTTTCCGCTTTTTTTAAATCTAAAATAGATATATTATTACCATATAAAATTTAAATCTAGCAAGTAATCTGGATTTACTTATTATGTTAAAAAAGCATATGTAAGCGTGTTATAAACAACTACAAATTTATCAAGGTCGAATGCATGTACTCTGCGTAACAATTAGTAACGTTATAAATAACGTTTCAGTTTTATTTTATATTAAATATTAACGGAATTTAATAATTATACCCTCCTGGGAAAAATATTCAGGCATGTTATTGGTACGGTCTTGAGCAGTTGATATTTCAAGGCCATTTGTAAAATCAATAATTTGGGTCCTACGCGCGGTCATACAGTCTGTTCGCTATACTTACGCGGGTTTCGGATTAACAAAATTATGCAAATTAGTCATTGACAACCAGTTCCAATTAGCCTCTTCCGAAGAAATTAGGTAAAATTGCCCTAATGGTCAGATTTAAATTAAAATAACATTAGAGTAGGTACTAAATTTGTTACAAATATTGCAGTTGAATTGATTCTTTGCAAGTGTTGACATTGTATGTATATTGTAAATTTAGTGGAAATTTTAAAAATGCCTAGGCGTGTGTTAGATGTAGATAGTCTAATTTGTAGTGTACATAAGTATTTCACGGATGAAAAAGAAAATGTCGGTCCTTTAAAATCGGTAATGTCTGTACAACAACGCGTATGCGATGCTCTAGGAATTAGTGAAACCAAATTAAGAGGAGTGATACAAAATCACAATAGTGAACTGCCGAAAGAAGATCACCGCAAAACTCGCCCATCATTGAAAACGAAAGATATTCCAGATGGAAAGAAATTTGAAATTCGTGATACCATTTATCGAATGAGGGCCAACAAGGAACATGTGACCTTAAATACAATTCTTTCGGAATTAATAGATAGAAAATTTGACGACATTGGCAGAACAAATCTATGGCAAGTGATACATAACTTGGGTTTCAAATTTCAAAAGGAGGATAACAGAAAGGCCCTTTGTGAAAGAAGTTCTGTCGTGCACAAAAGAATTAATTTTTTAAGAAAATATTCTAAATTTAAAGAAGGGGCGAATTTTATATATTTAGACGAAACATGGATATTTTCTAGGCGTGCAACCAAGAGAATATGGCAAGATGATAACGTAAAGTCCATCAAACATACCGATGGAGAAGGGAAGCGACACATAATTTTACATGCAAGAGGGAAATCGGGTTTTATAAAAGGTGCTGATTTAATATTTTCATATAAATCAAAATCCAGTGACTATCACGATAATATGAACACAGAAATGTTTGTAAAATGATTGCATGAAAAACTTCTCCCAGGTTTAAGTGAGCCCAGCGTAATTATTTTAGACAATGCACCTTACTTCTGAAGTATTAAACAAAAGTACAACGAATTCTTGGACTGTTGATAAAATTAAAGAATGGTTGACAAAGAAACATACCATTTCCTCAATATACAGGGTAACCCGAAATTAGACGGTCATATTTTAACAGCATAATCTACATCCTAAAATAGTAGTAAAAGTTTATATAAACATAGGTCCGAAAACGTTTCTTTTCCGAGATACAGGGTGTTAAAAGTGAAGTCCTGATGACACTCTTTTGTAAATATTTTCTAAACGTTTAAAGATAACTAAGTGAAATTTGGTACAAATGCTTAACTTTTTACGCTCTATTTAATGGACTATTCAGTTTTTGATTATCTTCATAGGTGGGTAAATTAGAGGGGTCAGGGTAAAATTGCCCTTTTTTTTTGTTGACAGTTTTTAACAACTATAAAATTTGGAAAAAAGCATTTGAAAATTTCATGTTAAGTTATTCGAAAGTATAAACAATAATTAGTAGGCCTGTGAAATCAGAAATTTATTTTTTTTTTACTTTGGAAAACCGGTGACTAAAGAAATTTTAGAAAATATTTACAAAAATGTGCCATCAGGACTTCACTTGTAACACCCTGTATCTCGAAAACGAAACGTTTCCGGACCTATGTTTTTATGAACTTTTATTCCTATTTTAGTATGTAGATTACGCTGTTAAAATACGACCGTCTAATTTCGGGACACCCTGTTTATTAAAATCAGAATTATTACGCTTAACAAATTCACACGCAAAACCAAAAACCTTTGTTGTGGATCAGATTATTGAAAGTTACGGTCATCAAGTTTTACGTCTGCCACCGTAACATTGCCAGTTTAATCCCATCGAATATATATGGGGAATAGCAAAACAATATTATGGCAACCATATTGGGCCTAATGGTTATAGTGACGACGCAGTTCGGGAAACTTGGCGAAACGCACTTTCAATTGCAACTCCAGAAGTGTGGCGGAACTGTATATCCAAGTGCGAGAAACTAATAGAAGATTGGTGGACTCGTGAAAATAAAATAAACGAAATAAGGCCAATCATAATAACAATTAATGGTGATGACAGTGGTGATGATGACGATTATGATATTTTGGATGATAATGACTGATTTTCATTTTTGTTCAATTTTTTTATTTTTCATTTGAAATTCTCTACATAGAACAAATTTTTATGTTAGAAAATATTTTATTTGAGCTAAATAACCCTCTTATTATACATAGACCATATTTTCTGTGTGAAGTGTAATATAAAATTATTATTAGGTTTATAATAGCCCCATTAGACTCCATTAATGAAGAAGTTTAATTCTGCTCTCAATTATACAAAAGATTCTCCATTATTATTTAATTAAAAAGTTGTACATTATTTTTCATTTTATTTAACCAGTTGATATTTCCCCAAAGAAAAGGTCAAACTTTCGGGTACTTACCTGGAAATACTCATAAAATTTTTAATCCGAAACCCGCATAAGTATAGCGAACAGACTGTACAATGGAAATGAACTAAGTAAGCTTTACGGTATATTCTCTTTCTTTTTGCTGTATGGAGGTTGACCGATCCACTTGTTTTGTTTTGTGTATGTTTGTTTGATGACAAAAAAAGAAACCTCAAGGGAAAAAGAGGAACAGTAAAGCCGTACTAAAGAGTTAAAGCCGTTACAAAAAGATGATGTATGATGAAGGTGTCCAAGCAAAAGAATAGCCATATCTTTTATTAACGGCCCAGTTAAAGCTGAAACTCCTCAACCGTCAAACTGAGCCATATAAGTGTCTGCCATTAATCCGAACATTTTTACATAAATTTATCGAGTCACGTTTTTTTTTTTTTTTTTTATTTGTTAATTTATTAGTCTGTTCTGCTCAATTTCATTTGATCTAACCAGTTGTTTTTTTATATTTCATAATTTTTAATCGGGCAGGTTGTTTACCCTGTACATTAAAGTCACTATATTTTAATTTAACTTTTCTTATTTATTCATTACTTTCAACTAGCAAAATAATGGCATAATTTGTATCTATTGACCATCTAAATACATGGCGTCCTTAACCATTATTAGAACACTTTCTTGTCTTTTTAGGTTTGTTAGTAAATTCTAAGCCCGAATTCACCGACCCTGTTGAGCTAGGCCGAGGGTAATTAAGTATCACGTAGCAAATTGGCACCAACGAGCTTTTTCGATAGAAATTCAATCGGTCATTTTGAAAACAACATAAGTAAAAAAATCAATTTTGAGTAGACATAAAAAGCTTTTTTTACAAAATTCACATTTCATTTAAAAAAATTAATATATTTAGATTTTATGAATAAGGAAGATCTGAAAAACTTAAATTAAAGAAAAATTTATATTTTTGTTACCGACTTAAGGTAGTTCACTCGTAAAACGGCTTTTCTTAAGAATTCAATAAAATTTAAATATAAGGTTTATGAAAGTGTCGTTTACGTAACTAAAAAAAATTAGATTTTTTGACCATCTGTGAAACGAGATATTAACAATCAAAATGTGCATAATTAACACTCTTGAAGCCTATCATGTACACAAGCAATGCATTTATTTCAAGATATCTCGAAAACGGTTCTTACCATATTTTTTAAAAACTAATGTTAAATAAATCAAGAAGTTATCAAATGTTATAGATAATCGCTGAATTTTTTGACTATCTTAGTAAAAAGATATAGATTTTTAAAATAAAAATATTTTTAAAGCAGTTGACGAGTAGTTTCGTAAAATTATTACAACTTGGCAACATTGTAGCCACTTCACGTATCAAAGTAACACTCGATCAGCTAAGAGGTTGTTATAAACTCGCGACGTGTTCTTGAAAAATTAATACGTCCACTGTGTTTGAGAACTGGAATCAGCGGTTCTGTTTGAACCAAAATTGAACCAAAACAAACCCTTAAAATTAGTATGAGGAAGTCACAAATTTCTATACCATATCGTTTAAATATTTGCGAGTTTGCCGGATGAAATTGAATAAAATTATAACTTGTCCATATGTGTTTAAATACATGTGTTTTGTACAGTCTCTTACAAAAATAAAATTTATTAGCATTGAGAATCTCGAACTTTTGGTATTCACCATTACGCGATATTTTTATGTACGACTGTCGCGAGTGAACTACCTTAAGTGGTTTTTGAACGGAACAAATTTTTTATATTTGTTTTCAAAGGAAATAAGAGCAAAAATCTACATTATCAAAACGTTAAACTTGAAAAATATGCTGATAATATAAATAAAAATGGCAACTTAAAAAATCGAATGTCCGTGCAAAGACCACATAAGTCGTCATCTTATATGGCATTTGTAACGAATACAAAAATTTAAGGTTTATTTTTCTAACGGTTAATGCCAAGGTTAATGCGACTTGTATAATTTTTGCACATAACGTGTAAGTACCCCTGATAAGACTTTTAACGACATAAACCCAATTTTACCAACAGTTGGCTTCTATATAATATAATTCTATAGATTCATCTTCTCTGCTGTCTTAATTTAATTTTCATATCCCACGTATTACATCAAGGTCAAATATAACATTTCATATTCAAGTGCCAAATTCACAACATCACTTTCACAGTCCTTTAACTACAATGTGTAGAAGTGTCAATCAGTATTCTGTTGATATATTTTTTCTAAAATTTTACCAATTTAGAGAGCAATGTTACAGATTGGTATCAAATTAGGTAATTAGAATGTAATTTAGTTAAGTAAGTATTCTCAAACTTTGTATTTTTAAATATTATATTATATACTCCTGTAATTGGGCTGATAAAGCCTGTTGGATGTATTAATTAATAAATAAATAAATAAATAAAATGACAGCAAAAGGTTAAATTTTCTCATTTAACCTCCAATGGTATTTGATAAGAGAATTTTACACAAAGTTGTATTTAAATAAAGATCTAATGCCAAAATTTATTCTTACTTTGATATTGTTTTATTAAATTTTTTCCTGGGGTGGGCTTCCGTTTCAAGATTCGACTCGAATTTAATATCAAACTCCATAATAGCAATTCCGTTCAACAAAATTCGACAATAAATCACTCGACGATTCGATATCAAATTTTTAACGTAAAATTTTTTTAACATTAGGTATGAACCTGCCAATGAAGTCGAATAATAAGCCTGTCGCGTTAAACCTTAGGATTCAAAAGAAATTAGTATCCCATGAATAACCCTCTCTTGCCTCAAATGCCTTTTCTCCATTAAATTTCTAAAACAATAGAAGTATTATTTTTTATAAAACGCTACAAAATACAATTATGGTAAGTACTTTTTATTTAGCCGAAAAAGCTATCCAGAGTGATTTGCAAAGAGTTCTTATTTTTTCGTTAGCACAAAGTGCAATAATATTAACTAGTAATCTTTTTATAATTTACATTACGAGTAATCCCTGCAACTTTAAACAGAAAACTATTATCACTATTATTTGCCATGGCGCTCCGAGGCAACTTACAAATGGTGTTATTAACTTACAGCCGTCAATTTTTGGGTTTTCGGTACTCAAACAACTGCACCATATGTAAGAATAGGTCTTATGATGACGGTCATCATTGACTTACACGGCGTAAGTCCATGCGACGACTCTGGGGAAGAAACCCCAGGTGTGAGTTCCATGTTTAGCTTTATGTATAGGATTTCTGGATGTTTTAATCCATCCTTTTTCATCATTTCCTTATAAAAAGGACCATTTCTGTATTCTTGGGATGAATAGACAGTGGGTGGTCATTGCACCACTGTTCTATAATTTTGAGAGCTGTTCGCATTCTTTGGCGGAGTATGTTCTCACAATTGTGTAGTATGTTATGTTATGTTGGGAATGGGTTGTTAATACACTGCGACCTTAAAGATCTATTGTGTCCCCTTCTGTCGCTAATGCACCAAGGAAATGTCTCAATGCCTATAACGACCCTTTCAATCCTATCTTCTCAAGGAAGTGTAGGATTTGGAGTGACTTCAAGTTAGGTAAATCTCCCTCTTCTATTCTAGTGTGTAGTAACTGTTATTATTGAGGGTGTCGAGGACCATGTTCCACAGTAGAGGCAATAGCACCTCTGCCTGTGGACATTCCCTCGCAATCAGCCTCTTATATTTACATCTTTTACACTTATGTTTACTGCTCGCTTTGAGAGCATGTTGTGTATCCACCTATCCACCCACTAACCAACTGTGGAACATTACTGTTGTTTAGTGTGCGTATTATCTTGGGACAAGTCGTCTTATCAAAAGCACCTTCTATGTCGCAAAAGCACCTTCTATGTCTATGAAAACACCCAAGGCGGACTCTTTATTGTCCAGTGATCTCTATCCGGCCAGTAACTAGGTGAATGGCTGAATCATTAGATCTGCCTGGGGCGTATGCATGTTGATTTAGATGTAGTGGTGTTGTTGTAATTACCACATCCCTTATGTACCTTTCGCATAGCCTTTCCAATATCTTCATGGAAAACGATGTCAGGCTAATTGGTCGGTATGTTTTTGGGACAGTATAATCCATCCTTACAGTTTTGGCTATAAAGACTCTATTTTTGAAGGATATACCTCAGATCTAACGAAGATCTGAATATACCTATCAGGTGCGGTGTGAGTTCTTCCAGACCCCACTGAAGTACGACTGGAAAGATACCGTGAGGTCTTGGCGATTTAAATGGAGAGAAACTAGATATCGCCCATCTAATTTTATCATCGTCTACAATGTGTTTGGGAGTTTGCCAATCGTAGACAGATGGGTTGTATTCTTCCTCTGCCCAGTCGGCCACATCTGTAATGACCGAGTCAGGTAAGCAGAGGTTTGATGCTATCTTGGAAGTTGCAGTTTTCATGGCATTCTCTTTGATAAGCGCACCAATACTACGGTGTGGATCTCTTGAGAGCATTTTGAAGCCTCGCTGCTTGCGGGAAATCTTTGATTTCTTTTCGCAGTAGGATCTCCATACATCTCTCTGTTTTTATGGGCTCCATGACAAAACAGCGCAAGACAAAATGACGCAGGTCAAAATGGCGCAGTACAAAATAGCGCAGTACAAAATGGCGCGTAACTAAGAAATGAAAATTAATGAAATTCATTGAAATAATGCCTAACAAATATTCTTCCAATGACGCCTATGTAGAGAATGTTTGAAGGGTATCTCTGTTTCTTTCACATATTAGGATCCGATCCATTTTAGCGCGAAACAAATTCGCGCGGGACAAATTTGCGCCGTGACAAATACGTGAGAGACAAGTTTACGCCTAATATAAATAAAGTGAGACCAATTAACGCCTTCCTAATTATAGTGAGTTAAGTTAGCGCTTTGTCAAAAACCTTTGCAGTCTGGAGCCATAGCAGGTTGCTGTATATGGATGGCTCCAGACAGTACAGGTTAGGTAAATTAATTACGATTTTTTTTATTTTTCCAATTTTGTCATTTTTTTTAAAGCAACAAGCGATGGTTTCAGGCCGCCCAGGTTAGGTTAATTAGTTTAAGTTTTTTTTTGTTTTAATTAGAATACTGGATTATTTTGACACGTTCTTTTATATCCTGCGCTATTTTGTTTTACGCTATTCTGGCCTTGCGCTATTTTGTCTTTGCGCCATTTTGTGCTGCGCTATTTTGTCCTGCGCTATTTTGTCCTTGCGCTATTTTGTCTGCGTTATTTTGTCCTGCGCCATTTTGTCCTGCTCTATTTTGTCATGTAAGCATTTTTTGTTTTCTCTGAGGTGATATTTGTAAGTATCCCAATCCTCTTTGAGTTTTATGGTTCTTGCCTTATTAAATGGTTTCCTAGCCATCTTCTTGGGGTGATCCAATTCGTGACACCACCATGCGTTAGTCATCTGATCATGTTGGACCAGCCTCAGGGGGAAGGATTTCTTATAGGTATTGTTTATTGTGCTTTGGATAGCGTTCGAGTACTTTTCCAGGGCATTGTTATTGTTCGATGTTTCAGCCTCCACCTCTCTCTTGGAAGGTAAGCATAGGTTGCCCTGTCCGTCTTCCTCGGGTTTCGAGATAACGTGGAGGTCGGCAACATAAAGTTTATTTTGAATGTTAGGTAGCGGTGATCTGACATCGAAATAACATCAAACACTTGCCAGTTTAGAATTGATTAATAAAGTGATATTTATTAGGTTTTGACTGCGAAAGTTTAAAAATGTTGGTGTAGTACCTTTATTTAAAATAAAAGATTTGGTAATTATATAATCATGTAGTGACTCTAGCGTTGTCATATTTAGTGCCCCAACTGAAGTGATGAGCATTTGAGTCGCAACCTATTACCAGCTCAAAATTCTGGTTCGGGCAGTATTCAGTCAGATCCTCCAACTCTGCTGGGTGGTGGCATGGTTGCGTCGGAGGGAAGGTATGTAGATGCCAGGATCAACGTTTTCTTTTCTCCCTTGATGGCATATTCCATCCTAACCGCAGTTAAATCGGAGGTGGAAAGGTGCGCTATTGAGTGAGCTTTATATTTCGTAGGAATGTAAATGGTTGTTCTAGGTTGTTGGTTACTGGGAAAGCTAAAAATTTAACCATTCAGATTTTTTAGTCCTACAATTTTGGTTTTTATTGCAATTCATCAAGGCGGCGGCATAAGGTTGCCGAAGCCACACTTTTACATTGTATAATTTTAACCTCTTTAATTGCTTCCCGATCCCACATTGAAGTTTGGGAAGCATTTGAGGTTAGTGTTTGACCATCCTTTCCTTCAAAAAGGGGAGGGGGTATTCTAGTATGGCTCCTCAGAGTTGTAACCGATCGCGGCCTTTTTTTGTCCTTGGTTGAGTCGTGTTTCTTGTCTCTTGCGGAGGCAGAACTAGCATCGCTACCCAAACACATGACTGGACTGCTAAAATGGATGCACATCCTCATAGTTTGAAAGTGGATGTCGCTCAGACTCCTGTGCTGGAGTGGAACTTTGCTGTTCAGTGTCCTTTGCTGAACGTTAACGTCCAGCCTCCTTTGCTGAAGGTGAGCATTGACGTCCAACATCCTTGGATTTGTGTAGGTTTGTATCCTTAAAGTTCCCACGAGCAGCTAGGGAAAGAACGGTCGACCGACGTAGAGCTCCGCATGCGCCGGCAAGGCTAGATACAAGAGGGTGTCGCCAGGAACGTTGGCTGTCGCATCTGCCTCTGCGAAAATTCATCCGTCGGCACGTTACCTTACACCTTAGATTGGGGGAGTTGATTTGCGACGGTAGCTTTTGCAAAAGATTTTTTATAGATTTTAGGCTCTTTCACTCTACTTATGTCTACCACTAACCAGGAAAATCCTGGCCGTTCTCCTATCCACACCCGGGGACGCGCTCAGTTAGCACTAAGCCACTGAGTTCCTTTAGGTATTATTCCTGAAATAATTCATTTTAAAATCATTTAATTCCGCATTCACCTATTTTAGAAACAACCGAAGATGCTAAAATGTTTTACTTTAAATATTTTTTTTGCTAATATTACGATAAATGCTCAGCAATATTAACATGGAAAATTTTCGTTAAAACGGGTTTTTGGTAAAATTAGATAAGCCTCCTAGCAGTGACGGCTTGTGAGCTGTGAAGGTGGGGGCGCCAATTGGCTTGAGGGTGGGGATTATCAAGAATTTGTTGTTTTATTTTTTTATTTTTTTCGTTAACATAAAAATACCGCACTCTACACTGCGCCTTGTCAATAGTCAATAAACAAAATAAATATATTTCTTGCAGTAAAACGTCTTACAAAAATAATTAGGTATTTAAAAAATACATGAAAACATGAAAAACGGTATATTTAAATTGTTTTTAATTTTTGTTCTAACGAAAGTTCATGCCTTGACTTCCTGAAATTGAAATCTGCTAGACGATCCTTCAAAGAAATAATTTTTTTAAGACCGACCATAAAATTTACATTTTCTGAACAATTTTTCGTCCAGAAAATAACTTTTTGCCGATCAAGACCGTAAAGTAGATTTTAGAGACCGGTAAAAGATTTTATCTACTATCAATATGTAATATCAAACTTTACAGTTGTCACTTGAATTTCGTAATCACGTACTTTACCGCACTAGTGCGGTAAAGTCGGTAAAGTATCGGAATTCCCAATATGTTGCTTTTTACATTATATAACATCAAGTAACCTATTTTTGGGAAATGGTTTTATTTACAAAATTAAGAGAAAATATTAAATTACTTTTTTCCAAATTGTTTTATTATAAATTGGCCAACATAAACTTACATAAAATAATATTGTACCTTACTTATAAACAATAACAAAATCTTTGAAGCTGGTAATATTTAGTCCTGCAAATGTAGATGCTAGAGATGTACTAATATTCTCAACAGTCGTTTCAGTGGTAATATTCTGTTTTTCTGTCGGTATAGACGTAACAGATTCACCAATGTTTTCAACGACGGTTTCAATGGGAATAATCTGTTTTCCCATGATTTTACTAGCTATTATTCTCTTATTTTCTATAGATCTTTCTACATAGCCTTTAGCTACAGAAGTGGACTTCCACCCTCCGTGTCTTTTTAAAGTGTGCATATCTGCACCAGGATCAGCAAGAAGGGACGCGGAGGATCTTAGGAAACAGTGCCCGGTGTATCCCTCTGGATTTGTCAATTTTAGAAAAGCAGCAATTTCTTTTGGAATGCGCCCAAAAGTGTTAACTCCTACAGGTTGTGAAGTACACTTTCCATTTTTGTAGTAAACAAAAAAACGAGTATAAGTGGCATGTTGTGGACGAAGGCTAAAATATTTTCTGAATGTATGCAGACAGTCAAAGCCTGTGGTAACTGCAAATTCTCGTTTAATTTTAGTCTTCGTATTTGAAATTTCAATCGTAATAAACGTTTCCTCATCAACAATATCATTTACTTTCAAATTGGTGAGTTCTTCTCTGCGACAGGCTCCAAAAACACCAATTATTAAGGACACCTACAAAAAGATTAAAATTTTCAAAGAATTTCAGTACTACCTACTTCTAATGGCTTCGGAAATGTCAACGTTTGGATAGACTGCTATCGTTTTGGAGACGAACATACTATGACAAATAAACTAATAAAATTTACCATTAAATAAGCTTCATCGTTGGCTTCTTTTAAAAATGTATGAATTTCGTTTTTGGAAAAAATTCTTGATTTTTTTTTGGTTATACCCTTCACTTTTCCGTTTTAAGAAAGCCAACAGCTGGGTATATTTGATAATATCCAAGTTTCTCTTCGTCGAAATAGTGGTCCTTAACATGGAATAGTGAATCCACAATGTAGATGGTTTTTCAACTGCGGTTCTTTCGAAAAAATAAGCCAATAAAATCTTTTCCGAAACACCATCGACATTTTTTAATTTGCACCATTCTTCAAATCGCTGGAACTCTTTTTCATATCTATTCCTAGATTTTGCAGGAATTAAAGTTTCAATGGCTTTGTTAGCTGCCAATTCAATGGAAGACATATTTTCTTCACAAATATTCATGATAATTATTATTTTGAGTTATTATTTAGAGTTATTATTTAGCCAACAAACAATACCTAGCAACTACACAAGGCTAATATGTTTTGTCTCGCAAAAATTATTAATGTCAATTATGACTACGCTAAAGGTGTATTCAAATATCTAACAGACGGCTAACTTCATCTTTGTCATATCAATGTACAGAAAATCTGGTAGTTATTTATTTTTTTTGATAGTAGATAAAATTTTGTACAATATTCGTATCGTAAATTCATATTACGATACTCGATGGATGAACAATATTTCCATCGCGTATCGTAATATGAAACTTTACGATACTTATATCGTAAATAACTATTACTGGTCCCTTTTTTTCATTTTTTCAATCGCTGTTTGATACCTTGATTTCGTTACTATGGTAACAACGTTCCCATTTATTGCCAAGTGACAGTTCCTTGATTTTTAATTTGTTGTTTATGTCAAACTTGTTTTCGCAAATTTAAAAATATGGATTCAGATTTTAAATTATGTGACAGAAAAATAATTTATTTGGTTAGTTTATGCAGTTGTATTCATTATCTAGTTTTAGTATTTTCTAATAACTTTATTAAATAAAAATAAAATAAATAATTGAGTTTACATCGAAGTGTCGTTAAAAAATATATTTTACGTCACGTGACCGAAAATAAGTGATGAGTAGGTCTCTCCAAGTCTCGCCTACGGTTCGGCCTGGAATCTGCTCGTCTTGACCTGCAAAACACTACTTTTCGGCCTTGTAACGTAAATTACTGTTTCCATGACTTTTTTCGTCGAAATTATTTATCTCCAGATCTAAATGTCTATTAATTGATATCATAGCTAAGGGGTTTAGTCTATCATTTGCCATGGTGCTTTGTAAAAATTCCGTGAAAACTATAAAACAACTTTAAAAAATCAGAACAGGCGCCTGACCCCTCATCATCTAAATTTTAAATGTTGACCGATCGCGAAAAAATTATGCCCAAATCTGCACTAAAACAGCCGACTCCACAAAGCATGTATCTTCTAGAGACCCCACGCCAATGTTAAACTTTTAAACCAAATTAGCGCCACCTTGTGTTTGGAGCTGTAACTAAAATGACAATTGACAGATGGCGGTAAATTCAAATTGTAATTTTTAGGAGTAGGTAGTAGTTTTAAATTAAATTTTAAATGATTTCCACATAAATTATTTTATAAAATAAAGTATGGAACTAGTAAGTTCGAAACTTTTATTTGACAAAATAATTTAGGTCGATTATACCAAATTTGAAGAATTAATTTGTTATAAGGGGTCTAATGTGGAGAGTTGGTTCTGCATATTTTTATTAAATAAATATAAGATATATCAATAAATAATAAAATAGAACATTCTTAAAATAGGTTTATTAATAAATTAAATAAATATTATTAGATAAAAATAAATACAAATAATAATACATATTTAACGAATACTTACTTGGAGCAAATAGATATATAATCTCAAATCTTTAAAATACTTATCAATAATGTAAATGTGAAGTAGAGACTAGGATATTACATTTTATTAACACTAAAGTTATATATTTTATAAATGTCTTTTTAACTGAGGACAAATGTAATATAGGTATTGTATTAAAAGGTGAATCCTTTTAACTATTCATTCAATGATAAATAGGTATTTTCCTTCCAAATACAGATGGTGATACAGATTTCGGAATCTAGTCCAGTGATAAATTGATTATCAATTAGTTGTTGTCCCCGTTTGTCTTTTTATGATGCAGATGCATGGTGAATATATGGTGAATCAATGAAGTTTTTCTCGAACGTTTTCAACGTAGCACCAAAATTATTGCAAAACACAGTAGGAAACAAAAAAGCGAAACATCACAATTTTGCAAATAACTAAGACGAAACTATAAACAGAAACCAAAAGACAAAGCCAACAAAAAATCACTAAAATCAGACGGAAAAATGAAACTAACCAAGAACATAAATAAATACACGTCACATCTTTGGAGTCTTTGGTTAAGTTTTTCTCCTATAAGGCTTAAAAATGGAGTAAGAAATCATAATTTCACCAGTTGTCGGTTTTGACCTTGGTCATTCACGTGGAACCTCTATGTGCTTTGTGGCCGACTCTGACGTACTCCTTTTCCATAGTGACGCGGACAGCCGACGATAGTCCAGGCAATAAGCTCATAAATTGATATAGAAAGGATTTGGAGGGGACATAATAAATAACACTCGTAGCATGTGTCGAGACGATAGGAAAAATTATAAAATAAATAAATAATATTTTTAATTAGGATTTTATTTTCTGGTATCTCTGGTATTTTTAAGGAGGGGCGCGCGGCCATGCGTCTTAAAGAGTAGCCGCCCTTGCCTCATTGTATAACGTATGTCTGGCGATCAGAATCTTAGTCTATAAAGTTTGTAATTTAAAATTCGCAATAAGATTATTCATGAAACAATTGTGTTCTATATAGTTCAGTTTATAGCGATTTTCCAAGTTTTAAAGTATGTCTCAATTGCAACTGAATATAGAAAACAATGAAGTAAAATTGAAATTGCGTCTAGACTATTTAGGTGCTAAAATTCCGCTCCGATAGATAAAAATATAAAAGACTAAATAAATTTCCCCTGAGATCAAATAGCATACATATAAAAAGGCATATTACAACGATTGACGTAAACTACATCTCGCTACGCGTGATTTTCATCCTGAAAGGTATTCATGAAAGCATAAAAGAATCAGATACAGCTTGTATTATTGGGAGCACGTGTAAGGACATATTCGAACACCCACTCTAACGCAAAGTTCTTCCAAGCAAGAGAAAAAACGTCTGCTTTTTGAATTTGTAAAGGTACGAGGAGAAAAATACATTATGTATTTCCGATGAATATGTACCTGCCTACCTGTAGATATAAAAACTTATTTTGTAGGGTGGAATCCGTGGAATAAAATACATTAGATGTTATGACCGATCGATTTCCGTTGGACATCGAATCAACTAAAGATATACAGTTTTTACTGCTCTAAGACAAAAACTACACTTTCTCAACTATGCATCGTAATTTAAATATATACCGTATATTTGGAGGGGCAAAATTCAGATCTATTAGGTATTGGTGAAGTTTGCAAGTTTAGACTGACGAAAAGATAAAATATATCAGAACATAAAATCCAACTTTCATCGATTGCCGAAATTTTACCATATAAAAAATAAATTCGAAAATTGTGGCGCAAGCTAATCATTTATAAGCTGTTTATAAAATTATAAAAACAATAACTTATTTTGGATTATTAGGTATTGTGATGTTTGTTTATTTTCAAACAACAGTTTATTTATTAATAATTTATTTAAACACTTATTTATTTTATAACATTACTATTCTAATTTATATATATTTCGAATGTCTTTAAACTGTTCACTATTTCTCTTCATTGTCCAGATATAACTGATTTACTGCTTTCATCCACCAATATTTATATATAAATTTAAAATTATGGTGAAGGTTGTAGAATTTTCTTTGCCAAAACTAGAAACATTATCACGTTCTACCTGGAAAGATCTCGAAAGCACCACCGCCATAGTTGGTTTAATTATGTATGATAATGGGACAAGTTGAGCCATAAAGGCCAAATAAGACAGAAAGGGACTTGGAGGATTAGAGCATGACTGAATAATGAAATGGCTCACATTACATTGCCCCCTCCTTAAGAGATAGTTCCTCCTGGAACTCTTACGAAACTAAAAGGGAATGGTTGTATCTGCAACTGAACCCTCTTTTACAATTTCCAGTTGCATGGAAGTAACAAGGGACTGTCTTTAATGTAACCTGGACACTGGGCGAATGGCTGCAGACCAGTATTTGGACTCCGGTATCTTGAAAGATTACTTCCACCATGTTCCTAATGATCCTCCAATTCAGCTGATTTCCTATCTTTGGCATAGCTAGTTTCTGTACATTGGACTCCAGTAGGTGCTCCATTAAACTAAGTTATGCTTCCCATACATCATAATAAGTGGATCGATCTCGGAAGGTGTTCTTCGTTATTAAATAGAAAAGGTAGCGCGATTTGTCTTGGAAGTTTCAAGGCTTTTCTAGAGGCTGGTAACTGACATTGAAATTCTAGCAGTCGACCAAACTTCTTACGGAACACATATGCCAGTCCTCGCGCGTCGTTGATGCTGGCGGAAGTACTATGGACCAGCGAGTAGTCTTTTGGAAGCGAGAGCAGATCTTGTTGTTGCTCGGTCGTAACACCAGGTCTTGCTTTTCAGGTACCTCCATATGCACCCATAAATTCTTCAAAGACAAGGTCAGGTGTTTCTTGGAGCTGGTTTACTTCTTCTTTCTCGTCATGGTCACCCTCAAATGGTGCTAGCTGGTTTTGGTGCACTACCTTCGGTTTACCGTTCGGGATCTTACTTATACGGTAGATGACATCATTTATTCTTTTCCTGATGAGATACGGACCTTTCCAAGATCTTTGAAGCTTCGGAGAATAACCTTTCTGTCTTTTTGGGTTATGGAGCCAGACTTTGTCGCCTTCTTTGAAACATTCTTCTGTGGCTTGGGTTACCGTTTCTTTATCCTGTCGCTGGCGATTTGAAGATGCGAGCTGACCAATTCATGCATATCGTCCATTCTTCTTCCTAACTGAATTACATAATCTTCACCAGCTACATCTTTTTCAGGTCGGCATGCAAACTCGAGGTCGCACGATAGTCTCATCTCACGCCCAAACAAGACCTTTGCTGGTGATTGGCCTGTTGATTCATTAACAGCGGATCTATAAGCCATTGCAAAGAGCGATAGATACTGATCCCAATCTCGCTGATGGTTTGAAACTACTTTTCGTAGATATTTTCCAATGGTCTTAAACATTCGCTATACTATTCCATCGGATTGTGGGTGCAATCTGTCACAGATTCCACGGAAAAGCTGACTTTCAAAATATCTGTCTTGGTCACTGTGGATCTCCAAGGGCACTCCAAATCGACAGATAAACTCTTTTAATAACACATCTGCCACAGTTGCGGCCTCTTGATTTGGAATAGCATAGACTTTCACCCACTTTGTAAAATAATCCATAACCACCAAAGTGTATTTATTACCATCCTCGATCGCGGGGAATCGTCCAGCAATATCTAAGGCGATCCTCTCAAATGGGCTACCAACGCTATATTGCTTCATGGGAGCCTTCCTTTTTCTTTGAGGTCCATTACTCATAGCACAGGTGGTACATTTCTTACACCAGTCCTTTACATCATCGGAACTGTTCATCCAGTAAAACCTTTTCCTAACTCTCTGAAGGGTTTTCTTAACACCAAGATTTCCTACTGATGGAATGTCGTGTAACTGACGAAGTACTTCGGCTACTCTACTCTTTGGAATGACCAACTGCCTTCTGCTTTTCGAACCATCATAATTTTCAAGAACTCGATTTAATAAGCCATCTTCCAGAATAAAAGAGTCCCACTGAGCCAAATATGACTTAAGTACTGGAGAGAGATTAGATACTTCTTGCCAAGTAGGTCGATGATTTTCCTCTTTCCATTGTCGCATCTTCTTTAAAACGGTATTCTTCTCTTGTTCTTCCCTAATCTTAGCAGGGGCCCACTCATCGTTGTTCTTAGTATTCCACTTTCTTTGGATTTCGCTTTGTTGCAATGGGCTAGAGACATTTAGAGAAGCAAAATGACACCAAAATCATGGTACCTATTTTTTTGATTCCCGAGATATAGAATTCGGTCGAAAATTTAAATGAACGAAATCACCTAGATGTCAAAGATTACAAATTACGGCCTACTATATTAAAATGCCAATGTATGTCTGTCTGTCAAATAAGCAATCAACTATGAATTTATCGATGAATCAACTTCTGGAACACCTGGATTAAGTATCCTATGAATCCATCTTAAATCCTGAAGGTCAGCTTGAAGGAGAAGTGATCACCAAGTTTTTACAATGGGTGGCATAACAATTTCAAAATTTAAAGCGTCGAGACGCTTGGTCTCCCGGTTCTTTTCTTTATAACAGATGAAACATTAGTCTATGTGAACGTCAATGTTGTTATCGATGCGTTTCATTTAGATTAAGTACCTATTTACTACAAGACCTAAAATATTGTCAGATAACAGATGGAAACTAAATCAAAGAATTAAATGGATAGCTGTAAAATAAGAAGAAAAAAACTTCTGTTTTTGTAATAATACCAATAATAATGGAAATAGTAGACATCAGAAAATTGAAAAGTTTAAAACAAACAAATTATTATTTTATTTTGAACTGAAAATGAAGAAAATTAGTTGGCGCTGCTGTCACGCAAAAACGTCATCGTCATGTTGAATGAGCACAGATAGACAATATTTGTTTATCCAGTGTTTGGGTTTTAGGTTTATAAAAAATGGCTTTTTGGAGGCCCTTTGAAAGTGATGGAAATAATGTAATCCCTGAAGGCATGTACATAATAATTTTGATTGACTATTTTTTAAATAAATAGGATCCGTTGCACGTCAGAAACACCTAAATTGATATTTAAATACATAAATTGTAAAAGTTAAACAGTTCAAAGTGGACTTTGACTGTTTAAATTATTGTTTACCTATACAGGGCGATTTACAAAGAAAAGGTTATATTTTACCTGCAAATTCTATAGTGGAAAATGTTAAGATTTGGCTTAAAACTGGGGCTAAAATATTAATATATATTGAGAAAATGTAAAAAATATAAAATTTGTACGAGAATACTTTATTAAAAAAGTGACAAGCTAAATAAATTTATATTAATTAATAGCTAGTAAATAGATGAGACTTTATTAAGATTACCATTTCAACGTTTATGGTACAATTAAATGAAACAAACAATTGGCATTTATAATAAATTTTAGTAATATATTTTTTAAATGTTTGTTGGTCCCGTAAACATAGGATAAATGCCAAACTAAAATTGAATATTTTCGTGTGATTATTTAGAATATTGTTATTTAGAATTTTATTAATACATTTACCCCAAACAACAGAGTGACCCTACATAATTCTATGCAGAACCCATCAAAGTTTCTTCTGAGAGTAGAGAAGAATTGAAGGAAGAAGACGAGGAGGGCGAGGGGGATGATATTAACAAAAAATTTGGTATATAGATGTTAGCTTCAACTCAAAAAATTATTCGATACCACCTATTAAAATTGTAAAATAAAAGATCTAATTACGGTGTCATAGAAAGAATACATATTTGACAAAAATTTCAAACCCTTCGATTAGAAAAGTTATTACGAGCCAAGAAAAAAGCAGAATCAAAGATCTCTAGTTAGTCCAGATCACAGCATGATAGAAAATATTAAAAGAAAGGTTTGTAATTTTTAATAATATCGTGTCGTATTTTCAAAAGATTAAAAAGTAAAGTTGTTTACCGGTTTCCCTTAGAAATCTGACAAAACCACTAGAAAAGTGCTCCATTCTTTGAGTTTTAGGTATCCTACCTTAAATAGAAGACAGTATATTAGAGAATCTTAAAGAATTATGATTTTAAGTAATGAATACGTCACTAGAGTAGATGAAGCTCGACAAGATAGATTCATACTGTATATTGATGAGACTTGGTACAACACTCAAGATATTGTGAGAAAAGGATGGAGTGATCAATCTGCTAAATGTTTTGTGAATGCTACTCCAAATAGAGAAAAACGTATTATAATATTACAATCCGGTAATGAAAATGGTTTTGTGTCGAATTGCTTGTTATTATCAGCAAAGGATATTTTGAGTTGTTCAGTAGATTATCACCAATATTATGACATCTACCTTGTTCGAGAAATGGTTTGGTGAACAATTAATTCCTAATTTGCCATCAAATGCTGTTATAGTAATGGATAATTCCCCTTACCACTCTCGTCAAACTAGTGAAATTCCAAAAGCGAAAGCTCAAAAAGAGGTCGTTTCCGCGTTTTTGGACAAAATGGGTGTATCATATCTACCTACAGTTTAAAAAAAAGATTTTTTTGCAATATTGAAAGGCTTAAATCTCAAACCTAGCCATGTTGTAGATTAGATGGCTACGGCATTTGTTCAGACCGTAATACATTTACCACCGTATTATCGTATATTAAATGCCATAGAATTAATTTGGAGTAATATCAAAATGGAGGCAAAAAAAATTAATCCTGCGTTGTCTGAAACCGTTTTAAATGTTATCAGAGAAGTAGTTGGAGGTGTGTTTATCCCAAGAATTATGCTTCAATTGTGTTCTCCGTGTTACCAAAATTGAAAATAACCATCGAATATTTCCGGCCCATTCTTGCATTATAAACTTGAATGGCATGTCAAGTGAAGATGATAGTTTTGATGTAACTATGTATCTGTTGGTTCACGTTATTTTGGAAAAGAACATGGTTTTGTTCCTATTGGCGTGTTGAGAAGGCTAGGATGCTTCAATCACTTTAAAAATTAAAGCCAGATTAATATATTCTACAGTAATTTTAATTTTTTTATAATAAGAGGATTCTAATAACAGTTGTTCAAAGCATTTTTCGTAACATCCTTTATTGATTTTTAACATTCAATGTAATAATTAAATACTTCAAGTAAAAGTAATATAGTTTCATGTCGATTTTTATTGTCGTGAATATTTATTTTGGATTAATTTCGTGTTGCCTTTAAAACTAAATATAGTGATTTTTATTAAATAATCGAAGAAGGAAATTATGCGAATAATGTGATAATATTTAAATACGTATATTTCCTTTTTAAAGCGTAACATAGAGCTAATTAGGTTCGTCCCTGGGTCCCCGTTAAATGTGTTTTTATACGATTTCCTTTGTTTTGCCGAAAGAGAAAGAATATCTTTACCTCCAATTATACGTGAATAAACTCTTGAATGTAGATAGTATACTCGCTAAAAAATTAACATTTCAGAGTATCTTCCTCGTGAATTTTATTATATTCTGCTGTTAAACATATTTTAAATAAGGGACACCCTATGTGCAGAAATATTACTCTTCTGATGCGGTGTTATTTGACTGCAGTAATTTTAAATTTATGATCGAGTAGTTTTAAAAGTAATAAATTTTTAAACACGTAAAGTCATTGATAAAAGAAATATTTCTGTTTGGAAGTGAACGCTCATAATTTACCAAAATATTTTTCCCACCACGCCTGTTTTTTTGTATTTTTTTTTTTGTATTGGGGTCTTTGCCTTCGACAACTTAGGCCGTTACCTCGTGTTCTTTACACAGTTAAATTTGTAGAATAGTATGACACAAATTGCTTCTAAAATCTTAAAATAATCTAATTTTAAAATTATATCGACATCTATCTTTGTAAATATTGCAAATTAAAATCATACATTTCATCCATAGTTGGAGAATAATCATTATGAAGTAAAGTCCAGGCACAGGACACAACCCAACAGGAATTTAGCAGGACTATATTATAGTGTATGATTTTGCTTCTTTTTTTCTTCTATTAAGTTGATTTCGTTTAAGTAAATGAAATGTTATGCAACATGATTACACGTTTTACCGTAAATACTGCTTTTTTACACCAATTTTATGGCATTATTTCATTTGCATGTTTCAGCTTGATAATTTTTCATGCGATACTTATTATGCCCTTTTTTATGTTTCAGTGAGATTACATGACAGTATCCAAGAAGAAAATTTCCATTATTTAGTGTTTGATTTGTAAGTACTTTATATTCTTTGCATGTGCTATAGCTATTTGTTTCTTAAAAGCGGAAAATGGTTTCTCATACGTAGCGCCAGTGGCGTTCTATAAGCCAATTTTTAAAGCAAAAATATTATGGGAAAAAATTTGCTGTCAGTGAACAAGACAATTTATATAACGGTTCAGTTTCATAAATTAGTTTTTATGATAATAATTTATTTTAGTAGCTCCAAAGTCGAATCATTGAAAATCAGATTTTCTCCAATAAGAATATAATCGACGAAACGAAGTTGTAACTAACTCGTGTAATAAACTGCGATTATTGATCTCAACAATTAACGCATAAGAGTATCGAAATGCCCCGATCATTAATGGCTCTTAAATAACTATTTTTGCAATTAATTTTTCCCATTACAATGCTGAAACCGTTTGCCATATATGTGGTTAGATGGCAAATCCAGATATGTCGAAAAAGGTAAAAATATGTAAGTAATTTTATTTACAACCATATATGTAATGTTGTCATTACTAACGTCATTGAAGGTTGGGAAGTGTCACATTACACACCTCTACTTCCCGCCCTCACTTCCCGCCCTCATTTCATCTATTCTAGATGATTATTTTTTATATTTAAAAAAATAACACATTTTTTTGACAAATTTTATAATACCTATTTAATTGCAAACAATAAAAAACAACAATGAACTAAAATACAACAAACTACTTATTGATATTTATTATTCGCGAATTTAATATCCGGCTTTATTTGACATTTATGTATATTGGTGACAGTTGTTTACCCCGTAATCACAGTAACAATATATTTACTTGATTATTCTGAGAAAACCGCGCGCTTAATAATTTGTCGTTAAATGTAATATTTTAGGTATGTTCAGAACGAAACAGATTTATTAACTTTGATCGAAATATGATGGTTGTAAATAAAATAGTATATAAACCTCGGTGGGAAGTTACATTTCTGTCTCGAGATCATAGCTAACCTCGACGCTTCGCGTCTCGGTGATCTAACTAATCTCACGACAGAAATGAAACTCTTCCCACCTCGATGTGTAATATACTATAATAATGTGTGATTGTGTATCGTTCAAATACTAAAAATATGTCTTATCTGGTTTTGAAGTGCATAAAATATTGCAGATTGTAAGTATATGTTACAATGACAAAAAATTGACATATACGGTTTTGACATCTAACCACACATGATTTTTAGTATAATTGTTGGATTTATTTCGTATTTTACTTTTTTATTTCATATGTATATACGACGTTTTGACCAGCCCTCCAAATTGGGTGTCACAAAATTAATCGAAAAACATTTGATCGAATTGGAAATTTGATCGAAAAACATTTGATCGAAGATATATTTTATCGAATAACATTTTATCAAAAAAACAATAGATTTAAAATTCATTCGATCGAAAGGACAATATATCGAAAATCAACATTAAAAAATTAAAATAAAAATAATTCAAATGACACTATGCCGTCCGTCTAATACCTACTACCGGAAAAACTAAACTTAGAGGCTATCGTCAAATTAGGTACTAAGGGCAAATTTTTCGATAATCTCAAACGATAGCTACCTCGATTTTATCCTTACAGTACTGTTAATTTAAAATAATAATAATATTTTAGAGCTAAACGTTTATTTCATTTTCATTGAGATTAATGCATTGTGATTAAGTTGCACAAAATATGTATTTCAATAAGGTCTAGTTGTCTCTCAATGGGACATTTTAGTTAAATTATTTTAAGTGTTTTTATATAAAAAACTTAATTAATTTACCTAACCTGTGTGACCTGAAGCCGTCGAGAATTGCTTCGCAAAAAAATAAAGAAAAAGATTCAAATAAAAAATAATTTAACTAATTTACCTGTGCTATTTAAATTTAACTGATTGCTCTCACGCATGTTAGGTAAGTTGGTTAAGTTTTTTTATTTTTTTTTGCGAAGCAACCAGAGGTGATTCTAGGTCGCACAGGTTGTAATATGATACTTGTTATTTTACCTATTCTTTATAGTGTTTTAAGCTCAATTTTGGGAGTGGTTCGGGTTATTAAATAACTCGTATTACTTTGCAAAAAAAGTTGGGCACCACTATATTTAAAACTTATTATACTTGACTATAGATTAGTGATAAAAATATAGAAAATCATTAACCATTAAGATATTATATTTAAACCAAGTTTTAGATAAGGCAGTAACAAATTCTAATTCACAGAGATTTACTTATTCAAATTTAGATGATTTATTCAAAAAGACTTATCTGTTGTAACAGGAGGTAGTATTCAAAGAGATATTTGTATAGGCCTTCTTCAAAGGAACTCGAACGATACTCTTCGGATAGCGCCAAACTCTTAGGTATAAATCTTCATAAACGTAAATCTCATAAACTTCTTTAGATGTAACTCGAACTAAACCTCTAGATATAACTTGAAATAAACTTCTTAGAGATGACTCGAAATGAACCTCTTTAGATATAACTCATACAGAACCGTCTAGATATAGCCAGGCTACAAGCAAAAGGTAACAATATTAAGAAAGTAACTAGGAAATTTGCATAGGAACTAGATAAAATGCCTTTAACTAATAATTGAACAATTTAAACTATTAAGTGAATAGTTTCACAGAGACTAAAATTAATATGAAAAGGAAAAATCTTATTTAACCTATTTAAATATAGTAAAGCATAATATCTCATTCCTAACAAAATAATATATAAAATTATATAAAACATGTTATCCATGTGTTATTCATGTTGAGGTTATGTTTCAAACTTGACATTTTAATTAAGAAATCTTTGTAGAAAATATATATTTTCAAAAATATATCGGTATTCAAACTTACCTTACAAAATCACACGGCTTATACGATAGATAAAAATGATTTAATACATCGAATGACCTAGATAATTTAAAATTTAAATCAACTTCATTCGTTGACATCCAAATCAAAAGTAATTCTCGCAAAGCGAATAAAAAGAAGAAGACGACAATTGACATTTCAGTAGAGATGGTTGTGTCGGAATAACGAAAACGTTCCAACCATTACAAGGTTAGGTAAATTAGTTGAGTTTTTTTAATTTTTATCATTTTTGTATATTTGGTTTCTCGATCAATTGCTTTTTCTATCAAATTGATTTTCGATCAATTTTCTTTTCGTTCATTGTTATTTTCAATCATTTTTCTTTTCGATTATTTTTCTTCTCGATCATTTTTCTTTTCGACCAATTGCTATTCGATAAAATATTTTTTCGATCAATTTTGTGCCACCCCTCCAAATTGACTTTAAGAATGATTTTGTATAAGTATTAGAAATCTTAAAAACACCACATATTTTTAACCGTAAAAGAAACTTAGTACGGCGCTGCAATTACATCAGCCCATATATTCCCAACGGGGCGACACCGCCTCCCAGTGGGCGATGGACGCTTCTAGGGGCAGTAGCGGATCCAGAGGTATATGGAAGGTGTGGAGGCAGTCAAGAGCGTTGACCGTGGCGTACCTATCATATCAGAACCAAATATTTTAAAAATAGTTATTTGCGATATTGAAAAAAAAATGTTTATGACATATAGTTTACAAATATTTCATATAAATATTTTAGAAATCCTTTTAAAAAATCTGATGTGTCCAACACATGACTTTCCTATCTAGTTATTACAGGCTTTTTCCGTTTATTGTGTACAACCTATTGCAGCATCTCTATAAATGTTTAGAGGATAAACTAAATATATACATTGTCCACATACATCTACCGCGAAACATTTTTCTATAGATATTCATTGATAAAGAAAATACTGAAAAATTTAAATTTAGCACTTTTCCTACAATTTTTCCATTACGGTCCATTTAAAAAAAATCATGTATGAACAAATATTATAGAGATCGATATCGCAAACAACTTTTATTTCAACAATTTTCATAAAAATCAGAATTTTGCACATTTTGTCAAATTTCTCGAATACGGACCATTTCAGGAAATTTTTACATAAAGCAAAAATTATAGATAATAATATTAGAAGTAACTTTTATTTGAACAATGTTCTTCTCTAAACATAAATAACAGATATATTCCATAAAATATAAAAACGGCCTCCCATAAAGTACCCCCCCAGATGTTCCGACTTTGTCCAAAATCTAATCATTTCACGTCAGGCCGAAATAAAACTCAAGTTTAAAATTTATTGATTTTTTCTTTATCCGTTTTTTAATTTTCTTCAAATTTCGAAATTTACACATTTTCTCAAATATCTCGAATACGGTCCATTTTAGAGAAATTATTTATGGGACAAAAATTATAGAGAATTATATTACCAACAACTTTTGCTTGAACAATTTTTATAAAAAAAAATATTTTTTTACATTTTGTCAAATTTCTCGAATACGGACCATTTTAGGAAAATTTTGTAAATAACAAAAATTATAGATAATAAAATAAGAAGTAACTTTTATTTAAAAAATTTTCTTCCCCAAACGTAAATAACAGATATATTCCATAGAATATAAAAATGACCACCTATAAAGTACCCCCCCAGATGTTCCGACTCTGCCCAAAATCTAATCAGCTCATTAGACGCTGGAATAAAGCTTAAGTTTGAAATTTGGTGTTTTTCCGTGTATCGGTTCATGAGTTATGCGTTATACAGACACACACACACACACAGACACACACACAGACACACACACAGACATCATCGCGAAAATAGTCAAAACGGATTCAGGGGACCTCAAAACGTAAAAATCCGTCGAAAACTCGAGGTCGAAAAAAATCATGATTCCTATACTTTCCTTATATCTGTATACAGATAGGAAAGTAAAAATGTTTTTCAAATATTTTGAAATATTGTGTGCTGTTCGGGTATCTATTTAGGAATTTAATATAATAAAATACTTAGAATACCTGTTTTAATGAATACATTTTCTATCCACCTATGTAAATTATCTTATTGTTATCGCGTTAACAGCTATTTAACTAAGCTATGTATTGGGATCTTAAAATAAGCGATATGCCCTCTACTATAAATGTAAAAATACCATGTGATTAAACAGTGTTTTAGATAGGAAAATGTTTTACTTGAAATAAATTATTTAAAAATAAAACTAAAAAATTAGTTTTTATCTCATCTCCATTAAAAAGATGCTATTTAAAAACACAAATGTAAACAAAATATTAACTAAAGTAAAAAAATATATAACATTAAAATGAAAACTAGCCATTAACATTAATTGTTTTATTATTAACACAACACCACTGGAAAGAACATGCTCATCTATACAGATAGACAAGCACTACTCACCCTGAACAGACTACGAATTTACTCAGGGTTAGTACTAGAATGTCACGAAGCTTTGGCCGAAATATCCATCAACAATGTGGTCACCTTAAGATGAATCAAAGGTCACGCCCAGAGATAACCGGAGATGTAGCTACTAACAAATATCGTGCGGTCCTAAATAAGACATATTCTAAAGGACACAAGAGGGTATAATATCCGCTTTTGTTATAAGCCTATTTCATTATTCTCGTTTTGTTTACAAAATTATTTATACATATATTAAAAAAACTAAAATAATTGGACCTATTTCATTGCAACTCAACCCGAAAAATTAGTTATGTCAAATTTAACTAAATTAGAGGTAATTTCACTAAATTAAATGTAATAATTTTCAATAAATTCCAAAACCTAGTAATCGTAAGTTAGAAGTGGCAACAGGGCTTACACCGTTACGTTGTTTATTATAAGCGCACATCGCTTACATCCTGTCTTACACATTTATTCATTGATAAAATAAAGTTGTATCTGCGTAAAATCTTTCTCTTTATCCCCTCTCTTACTTCTCACCTTTCGTCTTTTCACCGCACACCTACAAATTGAGTGTTATGATTGTCGACTTAATCTTGGCATCGTGAATATGATATTTTATCAAAAAATGGATATGTCTCTGTTATCTCTGGTCACGCCATATCGTAAGGTAACCGTTTTGCTGATTCACTGGCCAAGAAAGCAGCCAACCAAATATTTTTTGGACCTGGCCCTGCTTTTGGCCTGACAAAATCGGTAGTGACAGACCTAATCAAAGAACATTCCCTTGAGAAATTCAAGGAAAGATGGGATGAAACAAGAAACTTCAGAGTTGCCAGGGAGCTTTTAAGTTATCCTGACAACACTGCAGCAAACAAATACTTGACTATGACTAGACAGAATCTGCGCCTAGTCACACAGGCATTCTGACTGGTCATTGCCAAGTACGAAAGCATCTCCATATCATGGAACATTTTTTTGTGAGATTCAAGGAAATATGAAATGAAACAAGAAACTGCAGAGTTACCAGGAAGCTTTTAAGTTACCCTGACAACACAGCAATCAAATATGACTAGACATAATCTGCGTCTACCATTCTGACTGGTCTATTCCCAATAAGGAACCATCTCTATATCATGGGGCTGTCAGAATTCGTACTCTGCAGGGAGTGCGAACAAGAAGATGAGACTATCGTGCATATCCTCTACGATTGCTCGACGCTCTTTTTTATTAGATTTGTGTGAGGCGAGTATCGGCTAACACCGGCCGATATAAGAAGCACCTCTTGCCGACGTTGTTAACTACATTAAATCTGTAGGTTGGCTCACTAGCTAGGAGGTGCCTATCATCTTAGGAGGATGCAGTAAGGCCTAAGTGTCGTGGTAACCCACCCTCAACACGTTACAGATACAATTACAGATTTTTCATCGTAGTATTTTGTTTTCTTTGTCTCGAACATTAATAAACCATCTAGCAAAAATCCATCGGTGCCTCCAATGAAAGTTATTATTAAACGAGTTCCTTTTCTTGTTCGATTTTTGAATCCACAAGAGACCCCTTCCATAAGGGCTTGTTTTTTAGTTTTGATGGAGTTTATTACTGCATGTCTAGCATTAACCCATGTTTCATCTAAATAAAATACCTGTTTATGCTGATTCCTTGATTCTGCTATTTTCCTTAAATAATCATGACTCCACGCAATGATTTCGTCTTTCTCTGTTAAAAACCTGTTTCTGTCACGTTTTTTGTAACAAAAATTTAATTCCTGTAATATTTTTTGCAGATTAAAATATGATATATTTGGAAGAGTGGGGCTATTTTCTATTTCTATGCGTAATTTTTTAAGTGTAGGAATTTCATTGAATGTACCATTTGGCTTATTACATTCTATACCCAAGTTTCAATAAAGGTCTTGTTTCTTCCTGGGGGCTTTTTCGGATTTAAGACTCTTCCAATAAATGTGTCTCCTTTAATGATGTTATACACTGTCCGCTTAGGTACTCCAGTCTCACATGTAGTGGCTATTTCATCCACTGAAAGTGAAACAAAGTCCTTTCGAAGATTATTAAATTTATTAAGTACGATATTTTTTCTTCTAAAGATAATTCTTTATGTCCACAAATCGTGCGCTCCACCCAAAAATTGTATACAGCGCATGATTTGTACGGTAATGTTACGGTTTTAGGGCGTGTTGGAACAGACCTAATTTTGGGGTGGCACAAAATTGATCTAAAACATTTAATCGAATACATTTGATCGGAAACATTTGATCGAAAAAACATTTTATCGAATGACAACTGATCGAAAAGAAAAATAATCGAACAGAAAAATGATCGAAAAGAATAATGATCGAAAAGAAAATTGATCGAAAATAGATTTGATAGAAAAAGCAACTGATCGAAAAACCAAATATTCATAAAATTATAGAATAATAACTTGTGCGAGAGCAATCAGTTAAATTTGAATAATACAAGTTAGGTAAATTAATTTTTTTTATTTTTATAATTTTTTTTGCGAGGCAAACCGCGACATTTTCAGATTGGAGAAATTTAACTGAGTGATCTGATACAGGTTAGGTAAGTTAGTTAAGTTTTATAAAAATAAAGAAAACTTAACTAATTTACCTAACCTGTGCGGCCTGGGGCAATTGAACTGATTGTTCTGACAGATCTTAGGTAAGTTGGTTAGGTTTTTTAAAAACTTAACTAACTTACCTAAAACTTAACTAACTTACCCAACCTGTGTCAGAGCAATCAGTTAAATTGCTCCAGTGCTAAATTTAAATTTTTCAGTATTTTCGTTTTCAATGAATATCTATAGAAAAATGTTTCCAGTTAGATGTATGTGGAAAATGTATATATTTAGTTTATCCTCTAAACATTTATAGAGGTTGTACAAAATAACCGAAAAAAGCCTATAATAACTAGGTAGGAAAGTCATGTGTTGGACACATCAGATTTTTTTACTCTATTTACACAATTACTGATATCTTTATTTACTTTAAATTTGGCAACTCACCTCTTGCCATCGATTTTTGTAGGTCTACCACCCTTTGTTATTATTTTGCCAGGAGTTGTTTAATGATCCATTTTGAAAGATACATGTTTCATCAATGAAAACGAAATGCTTTATGTTTCTATAATGTCTTAAAAATTGAACTCTTTACAGTCCACGTCTTGATTATCTTTTTTTCATCATTTTTTTAATACAGTTCACAATGATGCAATATAGCCATTAAACATTTGTTTCTCAATCAACTTTTCTCTCAAAGGTTCCAAAGTTATACGTTGACTTACAAATAAGTATGTATTTATATTACTGTAGATAGGTATACAAATTGAAACTTTTATAAGTAAATTATGATTGAATAAATAGATTTGTCTGTTACATAGGCCCTTCATCCACTTGTATCTTGAATTATTTATCACGCTCTCGTTCAAAATACTGTATTAATGAAGCTACTAGCACCTTAAAGCGACTATTTAGTTTTTTGGCATTTTAAATGTAGAAATAAAATAAAAAATCAGCTTTTTCTCACACTGTTTTAGAATTCATGAAATCAACTAGTAAAAATTACATAAAACATAACCTAAATCAACGAATTTTTTTTTAAATATTGGCATCGTCGCAACAAGGTGTACCAATTGCCATAATGACATTTTTTTTCTATAAAGACGAGTTTTATGGGCATTCGGAATGTCAAAATTATTTAATGTAAAGTATGTTTTTTGAGTAATAAACATGTGATACAATTTTTATAAATTTTATATTATTAAGAATCAGACGTGTATAAGCTAATTAATTGAAGAAATTCTAAAATTATCAAAATAATCACACTCATATAATTCGGTTTTTAGTAATATGACTACGTTCATGAATGCTCGTGAATATTTTCGGATTATTAGCTTAGTTAGGGACATTTGAATTAGTTGGTAGTACTTTGACGAAAGACCAACGTCATTGATGAGGTACAACGGAATTTGTATTAAAAATACTATACTATATTTTTTCTAATTTTGACTATATTACTTATTTATAAAATTTTGTTTTGGTAAAAAATTTCTGACGTCTAGTGACGGCTGGTGCATAAATGCTGTAGAACTCCAGAACTGCCAAAAAAGTTATCTCATCATTTCACAGAAATTAGTTTAGATTCTAAAATAAACGTAAAATCTATTTGATGGATATTTTCATTAATCTCAATTTAATTTTAATTATTAAATAGTAAATAGTGTGTGCACTGCACCGTTTGGATCGCGGGCCGCCTGCTCATCGTCTGCTTTAGTTGTTCTAGTAGTCTTTCTATAAACAAAATATTTATCAAAAATAAATCAGTGAACAATTCTAATATTTGTAAGGGTACCTGCACTAGCTGTTCATTAGTCGTTTCTGTAATAAATAAGTAATAATTGACTTACTAGTATACGGCAACAAAAATAATCATGCAAATTCAAAAAAAAAATTAAATTAAATTATTAATAATAAATCTATAGAAATTGTATTTTGTTCAGGATGTCTGCCAGATTATCCTGATATTTATATTCCAACCAACCGTATTTATAAATATGGGGAACAATTTTTGTAAAGCCACTGATCAGCGTGAAAACAATGAGTGCAATATCGAGATCTACAACACGTCTCCTGCGAGATAGTTCGTTTTTGCTTAATATATTCAAGACTTTTCAGAAATTGATGGAGCACGTACTGCATTATGCAAAATATAATATTTTTCCTCGACGTTACTTTGCAACACTTTGCCATTCAACAGGAAAAACATTTTGTTATTTTGTTCTGAACTTTTTGGTTAACTTTTCCGTATGCCAGCATAGATTTGGCGTGGGGTTGCAGTTGTATTCGCTGTTTTTATTAAAAAATTATAGCCATTCGTTAAAAAACGGCAACATTGAAGAATGTAATAATAATAATAAATAGTAGAATGTGCACGAGTGCACAAAGCGGAGCGTTTCCCACGAGCCGTTAGACAAGTGCGGGAAATCAAGCCGTAAAAGTTCTTTGTGTGTATGTTGCACACTATGCTTTTTCTTCAACCGCAATTTTTAGAGCTTACAATGTACAGATAACTTTTTTATGTACAGGGTGATTCATTACTAATTGGAAATATTTCAACTGTAGAATCCTGAGGTCAAATTATGAAGATTTAACCCAAATCAACTAGATAAAATGTGTCTCCATTCTGAGTTAATAAATTTAAAAATTATTTTTGTCCAGTACTTTAAAACTATTTGACGTATTATTGTCATATTTGGCAGGAAGTGTAGATACTATACACCCTACTAAATTATGTTAAAAAAACGTTCCTGGCTACAATCAGAGGCGTACGACAGGGACAAGTGACTGGTGAATCCTTCCCAAATTCTACGCCACTGGCGGAATTGCAATTTTGTCACAATTTTTCGATTCTCCAATACTTTCTACGTGAATATTGTACTCTGGTTTCATAGCGATAAAGTTATTATTTTTCGAGATATTTTAAGTTAAACTTGAAGCTGTACAATTATTTTGATTTTAATGTGTATTAATAATTATGTCGGTGTTTTGGGACATTTGATTGAATTTATTACGCAAATAAAACTTAAATCCTTATTAACAAAAATGTGGCACCTGTTTGAGTTACACAGTGTTTTATTTAAAAATTATTTATATTTCACTTCACAATAACAGGTTCATTTCACGCCTGATTCGAGATATGTAAACATGTATCTTAGAGACGAGGGCATAATTAATTCATTTCGCCCGCTATTATGCCCCCGTTTGTACTGTTTCAAAAAACTATTTATCATTAAGAAAGACTTGTTATAAATAATGAACTTTAATTAAAATGGTTTCCTGATTTTATAAAAACTACAATTTCAATCCTAAAAACTCTCATTTTTCTATTATTGCGAATTTCAAAATGTAAACAAACTGAATATTTGACGTTTATTTCAAAACTTTCTGTTATGTTTTATATAAATTTAATCAAAGCGTGCTACGTTGCTATGGTTAGGTGTACTTGTTGATTTTATTTCAGGAATTGTTTAGTGCGTTGATACTTGTCAAATAGTTTACACTTTTTTATAAAAATGAACGAATATTGAATTAAAAGCGAATTTAAATTGAAGTGAAATATAAAATCTTGTATGCACCACGGCCGTAAATAGATGATTATGCCCATCGAATAACATCCATCCCTCGGGCCAAAGGCCCTCGGGCTGGATTTGTTATCCTCCGGGCATAATCATCCTTATTACGCCCTTGGTACATAAATAGCTATTGTGCCCGGTACTTTAAAACTATTTGACGTAATATTGTCATATTTGGCGAGATACATGTTTTCATATTTATATTCATATTCAAAATAAGCTTAGGTTTTGTGTAGTTGGCTCTGATCTGACTTAATTGTTTCGATCTAGTAGGATGCTGTCATTGCTGTTAGTTGTTACTTACACTTAAAAGAAAATGCCGCGGCACAACAATTTTATCAATCTTAAAATACTAGACATGCTCTGTGTTTATGTAAACGAAAATTATTCCTCTCTTGCTGCTGCTCGAAGATATCAAGAAATCTATCCAAACAGAGTTCATCCCAATCGCCAGACTTTCAGTAATATTTTTAGTCGATTAGGAGAAACTGGACAATTTATGCGTAACAGTGGTATGGGATGACGGGATGACCGAAAATATTAACTATGGATCAGGGGAATGATATTTTAGTGAGAGTTGCTGATAATCCTGAACTAAGTACTCGGCCTTTAGCAGCAATGACTGGAGTAAGCCGGTCCTCAGTTTTTCGAATACTGAAAAAAGAACATTTACAACCTTACCACTTTACACCGGTACAGAATTAGAGATTATCCTTTACGAATGAATTTTGCTTATTGGATGGATAAATAAAAAAAAAATGAAAATCGTAATTTTACTGAAAAAATTCTTTTTACTGACGAGGCCACATTTACACAGTTTTCAACTGGAGAAACGGTCACAATTGGAATATTGAAAATCCCCATCTATTCCGAAAATCACATTTTCAACACGAATTTAAGATAAATGTATGGTATGGTACATTTGAAGATAATTTGTTGGGTCCTTATGAATTATCAAAAAATTTGAATGGTAACTCGTATTTATAGTTTTTACAAACTACACTTTTCGATTATCTAGAGGAATTGTCAATTAAAAGAAGAAGACTCATGTGGTTCATGCAAAATGGGGCACCACCTCATTATCCTTTAATAGTGCGGAACTATCTTGATCATCAATTTCCTCATCGGTGGATTGGCAGACGTAGTGAATTTAAGTGGTTTCCTCGAAGTCCCGATTGTAATCCCTTAGATTTTTTATTTCTGGGGTCATGTGAAATCACTAGTATATTCCCAAGCAATAAATACCCGACAGGAACTATGGCAGCAAATTTTAAATTCCATTAATTTTATTACTAATCAGCCAAACATATTTTTTAAAGTTAGAAGATCGTTTATTGGAAAAATGAATAAACTTAAGGGAAACGAGGGTCACATTGTACATTTGTTATAAAAAGTTTTATAAGTATTGTTTTTTTGTGCTTTTTGATATTTTCTTCTTATTAAAGTTGTTCCTTTATTTAGATTATTTGTTTTTAATTGTTTAATCCATGTTAACGTGGTTAATCATCTGTGAAATAAATGGGCTGATTTAATTGCTGGTTCTATTAAATGAAACAAAAATACAAAAAATTGTGCCACTCGGCAATACAAAGCGTTTACAATAATAGTTTAAAGTTGACTCAATTAATGTAAAACAAAATAATTGTGTTTAACTTAAAATATCTAGAAAAATAATAACTTCGCTGTGAAGAAAGGGTATGATACTTACGTAGAAATTATTGGAGAATTTAAAAATTGCAATTCCACCAGTGGCGTAGAATTTGGAAAGGATTAACCAGTCACTTGCCCCTGTCGTACGCCTCTGATGGTAGCCAGAAACGTTTATTCAACATAATTTAGTAGGGTGTATAGGGGTCTATTCTGTAAAAATTCCTTTATATAATGATAGAAGTAAATTAACGAATACGAACATATTTTTATAGGCCGCCAATATTTTTAAAGGCCGTTAAATATAAATGAATTGTTACAGAATAGACCCCATGGTATCTACAATAATACGTCAAATAGTTTTAAAGTATTGGACAGAAATAATTTTTAAATATTTAAACAAAACACCTTGTAACTCAGAATGGAGACACATTTTATCTAGATGATTTAGGTTATATCTTCATAATTTGAGCTCAGGATTCTATAGGTAAAATATTTCGAATTAGTAATGAATCACCATGTATATTTATATATTAGTTTATATCTACATACCTTTTAATTTAAATAATTTCAATGGGTAAGTGTTTGTCAAATTAGAACATTTTTGTATATTTATTTAATGACAGTTGTTCGTCATTTTAATATACATGGTGTTCCTAAATATCATGTCAATATTAAAAGAGTAATTCTTTGACTATTATCTGAAACGTGGGCTTTAAATCTCTTTTTTAAGCTATACTGTGTTATTTTTTTAAATATTGCTTTTTTATTAACATCTCAAAAACTCTTTTAAAGGTTTTGATTAAATCTGGCAGGTTTGTTTGTAATAATTTAAATCTGATTAGATTGCGTCTCCCAGGATGACGTTTTAAAACAAATTTAATACCCTGTATCTAAAAAATAAATATAGATCTAATATATGAAATTTTGGTCATAAAATAGTTCAAGGACATACATCCTTCAATATTGACATGATATATAAGAACGCACTATACTTATATTAAAAGGCCTGTTTTGTATATTAATTAGGTTTACGTTTCGATATTTTGTAAAGTTGTGGTAGATTTGGTTAGGTCGAAAATGAGTGGGATGATCTCATCGCCTTTCACTGCAACCTAGATGGACCTACTGTAACGATAGTTTAATTTATTTATAGTTTATTTATTTAATACACACTATTTACAATTTATGTATGATGTACTGATTAATTCATATAATACTTAGGCACTAACAAAGATGAATACATCATTCCTTCTGGCTCACCAAGAGAGTTCGGTTAATCATCCGCGAGCTAAAAAAATACACTATTGACAGAAGCTCTCGTGATGGAATATATTTCTTTGCCTTGAAGTTGTAGCACTGAGCTATACTATTTATGAAAATATCGTTCCATTTATACAAATTGTATCGATGCAAATATATTTGCGATGAAAAGAAATAGACCTTATATTTGATTTTCTCGCGGAGTATTAACCGAATACGCCTACCTTATATTCAGATCCGATGACAATTTTGACCTATGACAGATAATTGCTTAGTCTTGACAGATGACAGTTGAAATGGTTCTCACCTCTTGTCTCGTTTATGAAGTTTCCTCCATGGTTTAAAAGTTTAAAAGTATCTGTATCTGTAACGTGTGGAGGGTGGGTTACCCCTACGGCACTTAGGCCTCACTAGGCCCATTGTGCATCCTCCTAAGATGATAGGCACCTCCTAGCTCGTGAGTCAGCCTACAGATTTATTATAGTTGCCAACGTCTCCAAGAGGTGCCTTCTCTTATATCGGCTGGTGTTAGCCGATACTCGCCAAACACAAATCTTCTAATAAATGAGAGCGTTGAGCAATCGTAAAGGATATGCTCGATGGTCTCATCTTCTTGTTCGCACCCTCTGCATAGTACGGATTCTGACAGCCCCATGATATGGATATGCTTCCGTATTTGTTTGCTACAGTTTTGTCAGGATAACTTAAGAGCTTGCTGACAAATCTGCAGTTTCTTATTTTATCCCATCTTTCCTTGAATTTCACAAGGGAATGTTCTTTAATTAAGTCTGTCACTACCGATTTTGTCAGGCCAATAGAAGGGCTAGGTCCAAAAAGTATTTGGTTGGCTGCTTTCTTGGCTAGTGAATCAGCAAGACCTTTTGATGTGGCGTGACCTTTGATCCATCTTAAGGTGAGCACATTGTTGATGGATACTTCGGCCAAAGCTTCGTGACATTCTAGTACTAACCCTAAATAAATTCATGGTCTGTTAATGGTGAGTAGTGCTTGTCTGCTATCTGTATAGATAATCATGTTCCTTCCAGTGATATTGTTTCTGGTGATTTCTTTTGCTGCTATAAGAATCTCCGTTAGCTCTGTTTGAACTACACTGGCACTATTGCTCACAGCCCATTTTATGTTTAGGTTTAAGAATCTGGAGTATATTCCACATCCTGAGCCTTGTTTTGTTTTAGAACCGTCGCGTCGGTGTATATATGAATGGTACCTGCTAAAATTTGTCAAATTTTCTTTTTAACACCTTTTTTTCTACATTGTCATTTGTTAAAATACCTTAAACATTGTTGTAGTCTCATCAGCTCTTTAAGTAGTAAGTTAGTAATCTGATCTGATAGTTTTATCACATGTTAATTTTTAAATTTCATATTCTCATATATCATTAACCCAGTAATTGTTAAGATATTTTTTCACTTTCATCAAATTAAGTCTCATTGCATACTTTCTTACAGGCCTGATGATGGTCACTGACCGAAACTAGTCGCTTTCCCTGTTTTTATAACAATAAAGACTTTGAATTTTTCCTTTCCTTTACGGATACACCACATTTGAGATATGGATAACCTTTTTATTCTTATTTTTAAAAATAATTATTTTAGGTATTGTATTTTGCAAACCAAGGTGTGGCAATAATGTGTATGAATTTATCAGAAGATACATAGCTCCCATCTTAGGGAACGAGTTGTGTGTGTAAGTTGTTTTCATTCACTGGAAAAAAAGGAAAAAGGAAGTTCGCCAAGTTAAAAATAGCTAAAGCCAACATGGGTAATTATATTAACTTAATATCAGTTATTTGTATTGTAATTTAATTGAAACATTATTTTCTGATTCGGCTCAGAAAATTGGTAAATAAAAAAGAATTGGAAATTAAAATGGGTGAATGGTTGTGGAGGGCTTCTGGAAAGAAATAGACGCAATGAATCATTTTTTATGTTTGTGTCAAAAATATTTTTTTCAATTAAATGTAGAAAAAAGTAATAGATTTGATTATCCTATTAAAAAAAATGTGCAGGTAATTTCTGAAACGTTCCAGTAATAGTATAAAAAAACTTACCTAAGACGTTTGAGCAACATCGCAGAATGTTCCACAAACGTCTCTGTGAAACGTCTCTAATACATTACAAATGATGACATGGTCATTGCCAGAAACACCCAGTTACGTTTGAGGGAGACTGAGAAACATGACAAAGACGGTTCTATTTACCATAAATTGCCGCGCTTCGCTGTCGCGTCGCTCTGCAACTTTTTATCTTAAGCGCAAAGTAGCACTTTCCGCTCTTAATACACAAATAGCTATTCTCATTCGTTTTATTTGGCTCGTGGGAAAGTGTCACTACCTCAGATAAACAAATGAAATATAGATGTGTTACGGGCACAGTTTAACATAGGCTTTGTTTGAAGCCAGTATCTACGAACTTTTGACAGCCGTGGTCTCCATGGGCGTATCAAAGCATTCTTTTGTAAATATTTTGTCAATAACAAATTTAAAGAACAATGCAACTCATGCATAAAATTTCATTTTACAAAAATTAAATTCTATTTTTTATTCAAATGTAATAAACGATATTTATAATTCAAATAATTACACTGTTTATAGGTAGATATCAGTAAACTGTATATTTAAAATGGAACAACAATCCCTATTGACAAAAGTAAGCCAAACTGAAATTACCCATTAGGTCACAGGAGTACTGGTGAGTTTGGCGCACAAAGTCCCTTTGCAGGACCGTTTTAATCATTTCATGTACTTATTTTATAACCAGGAGAAATTAATATTTCTGAAACTCAACAATAAGAAAAATTCAATTTACTTTTCCCTTATATACCTAAAGGTGGCATTCTTTTCCACTTGAAGTGATACATTTAAATTTTTTTAGCATACCTATACGAGGGATGTCAAAAAAATATGAATTAAGGCAGTTTCTTATTTTTAAAAATATAAAAAAAATTGATATGTAATAGATTTTATCATTTCTTAAGAATAAACAAACGTAATATATGCTTTGAAAGTAATTTATAATGGATAGACACCAATTTATAAATTTGTTAAAACTCACCTTTATAGTCTGTAATCTTGTTCCAAGAAATATCTAATGGAGACTGTTAAGCCTAATAGAAACAATAGATATCTTTTCACAAACATATAAAACTAGAAGCATAAAAAGGTTGAAGTGACGAGGCCTTTAAACCTTGACGAGTGGCATTAATTTCATTCAGATAATATATTTATATTTAAATAAAATGCTAAGATAAATTAACTGTAGCTTTATTAGTAAAATAGTAACATTACAATTTTCCATAAAAATGTCCCCAACTCTAGCAACATTTTCAGTGATTTGTTATCGATTCAGATTTTATTTTCGTTCTTATAAACTAAAATATTTCTTTATCATAAATAACAATTTTATAGATGAGAAATACATTTTTTATAAATTTTTAATGACATTTATAGAAATAAAATAGATATTTGTGTACCAAAGGCTGTAAGTATCGAATTGATCTTTTACGGCCGAATCAGAAATTTACGGCCGAGGCCAAGTAACTTCTGGTAAGTAATATTACAACCATTTAATAACTTATGTAAGAATAGAAAATCCGTATCATGAATTCATTTTTCACGAGAGCAAATATTAGTAATTCCAGATATTTGACGCCAGTATCTAGCTAGTTTATTCCTACATAGTATGTATGAAAAACCTCCTGTATACATCTAATAAATCACATAAATTAAATTTTGTCTATGTACAACTTGTGTGTGATAAAAATGTTTTATATATAAGACTCAATTAAGCTTCATCCAAAAATATATTAACATTAACATTCAACCTTCTCTAATTCTAGGATTTGAACACAAATTTCCATTGCTTCATTTTGTAGGAAGCCTGCCTAAAAAATTACTAATAATATTTTACAATATAGGTGTACCGCCCATGTGTTTTATTTACACACCTTTGAAACGACAAACAAACATTGAATAATAATTTTTAGACTTACAACTAACAAAATTCGTTAAACAAACATTCTAGACACTCTAAAAACTTTAAAAATATGCCCTGGGAATATAAAATCACACAAATGTACAAATAAAACTGACAGTTCCCAAATGCTTGTTGACAGTTGTGAGTAAATGGCACTGCTATTTAAAATAGACGAATCACATCAAAGATCAAGGAGAAAGAGAAAGTAATAGATAAAACGGTTCATATTAGCTTCAAACACATCTAGACCATTACTTATCTATTATTCATTTGTTTATCTGAGGTCACTACGCACTTTGTTGCAAAATTTACTATTAAATTAATGTTTTTCATATGACTATTTTTTATATATCATATATAGCCCAATCGGATTGGGTGAAGAACAGGCTTGAGATTCTGAAAAATTCGAAGCAGCAATTTTCCTTCGGAATTCGTTGGAGGGGGTCTCTGGTAGTCTAAATTCAAAAAGTTGGGATTCCAAAGTTGTCGTTACCTCCGCCATCTTGATTTAAAGGGTTATTTTTTGTATCTTGAATAACTCATTTATTTTCAATTTTACACGGAAAATAGTTTTTACAAAAGTTATTTAAAATTAAATTTCCTACAATTCTGCTTTTTTTTTGTACGATCGATTTTTTTCGATTTATACCCGAAAAGAGGGGGTGAATTTTTGGTTATAGAATAACTCGTTTATTTTCAATTTTACGAGAAAAATTGTTATAAACAAAGTTGTTTAAAATTAAATTTCCTACAATTCTGTTTTTTTTTGTACGCTCGATTTTTTTGTATTTATCCCTGAGAAGAGTGGGGGGTAAACATTTTTGTTACAATACTTAGGTTCACCCCCACTCTTCTTAGGGATAAATACAAAAAAATCGATCGTACAAAAAAAAAACAGAATTGTAGGAAATTTAATTTTAAACAACTTTGTTTATAACAATTTTTCTCGTAAAATTGAAAATAAACGAGTTATTCTATAACCAAAAATTCACCCCCTCTTTTAGGGTATAAATCGAAAAAAATCGATCGTACAAAAAAAAGCAGAATTGTAGAAAATTTAATTTTAAACAACTTTGTTTATAACAATTTTTCTCGTAAAATTGAAAATAAACGAGTTATTCTATAACCAAAAATTCACCCCCTCTTTTCGGGTATAAATCGAAAAAAATCGATCGTACAAAAAAAAAGCAGAATTGTAGGAAATTTAATTTTAAACAACTTTGTTTATAACAATTTTTCTCGTAAAATTGAAAATAAACGAGTTATTCTATAACCAAAAATTCACCCCCTCTTTTCGGGTATAAATCGAAAAAAATCGATCGTACAAAAAAAAGCAGAATTGTAGGAAATTTAATTTTAAACAACTTTGTTTATAACAATTTTTCTCGTAAAATTGAAAATAAACGAGTTATTCTATAACGAAAAATTCACCCCCTCTTTTCGGGTATAAATCGAAAAAAATCGATCGTACAAAAAAAAAGCAGAATTGTAGGAAATTTAATTTTAAACAACTTTGTTTATAACAATTTTTCTCGTAAAATTGAAAATAAACGAGTTATTCTATAACCAAAAATTCACCCCCTCTTTTCGGGTATAAATCGAAAAAAATCGATCGTACGAAAAAAAAGCAGAATTGTAGGAAATTTAATTTTAAATAACTTTTGTAAAAACTATTTTCCGTGTAAAATTGAAAATAAATGAGTTATTCAAGATACAAAAAATAACCCTTTAAATCAAGATGGCGGAGGTAACGACAACTTTGGAATCCCAACTTTTTGAATTTAGACTACCAGAGACCCCCTCCAACGAATTCCGAAGGAAAATTGCTGCTTCGAATTTTTCAGAATCTAAAATACTAATCCGATTGGGCTAATACAGTATCGGCAACTGAACGTACTTGTGCACATCGTATTGAAAGGTGTTTGATAGCCGATACTGTATAGAGACTGTATGAAAGTTGAAACTTAAAAAATATGTATTTCTGAATTTTAAAATATGTTTTCGAAACATGGTGTGAATTGTTTCTTCAAACGGTTGTTAAAGTCGTACATTTGATTGTTTGTAAAATTGGATAATTAATAAGGAAACAAATATATAATTTGATCCATAAACCTGATGTATTTAAACATTTTTCAAAATTTCCATATTTAAAATTATACCTATATAGCTTTGACCAAAATTTCCTTATTATTACTCTAACTCCACGCCATTGGCATAGAACAATAAAAAACATCAGTATGTGTATCATGTTCCAGCAATCCTAGCAAGTACAAACGATAATTTCTAATTTCTGAACGCGCTGCTTGGCCAAATTCAATATTCCAATATTATCTCCGCCGTACTGCCATTTGCTTTTTTTACCCTTTGTTGGATTACGATCGCAAGTTGCTGCTCTGCAATATTAAAGTTTGAAGCGGAACTCCCCGAACAAATAACGTTTTTTTAAGTAATCAATAGCCAAATATAGATGTAGAGTAAAAATGTTGCAATATAGTTCATATTTTGATTAGTACATAAATATACCTATTTGCGTATATTTGGTGAGTTTGTTTATCCACATCCGATGCATTTTTTGATTCTCGATCGTTTATTTACTTCAGACCATCAAGATAGAATGAAGTAGAGATGACATAATAGTATATTATGCAACGATCATGTAATGATAGCTATTAAGACACGAGCTTGAGGTAAGTTACGACACGAGCCGCAGGCGAGTGTCGTAAATCTTAAGCGAGTGTATTAATAGCCATTACATAAGAGTTGCATACACTATTTTTTCTACGACCAAGAAACTAGCATTGCTTTATTTTTTTTATTTTTTAATACTTTTTTATATAAACAATAATAAATAAAATATGAAAGAAAAATAAGTTTTTCGACTTAAATTTTATTCCTACAAAATAACTACTAACAATAAACATAAACGAATTCATATTAACATTAAACAAGATACATTACATTTTAATCAATTTTGTTTAAATACAAATTTTGAATAGTACAATTATTAAAAAGTACTTGAGGTGTACCATCTTTAGTCACAAACGAATTTGTACTCGTAGATGAAGAGGGCAAATCAATATGAATTTTATTATTTGTATTATCAATTGAATGGAGAATTTGATTAGAAATATTAATTTTCCTCTGTATTGAATTGTCTATATAATTCTCGGGAACCGCAGTTGACTTCCAACCGCCGCCGTGTCGTTTTAAAGTCGTGATGTCGCCCCCTGCATCGACTAACAAAGTGGCAGAGCTTCTACGGAAGCAGTGCCCTGTATATAAATTTGGGTTTTGAAGATTTAGATATTTAGCTATTTCTTTACCCAAATTTCCGAATTTATTTATACCGATATTTTGTTGTACACATTTTCCGTTTCGGTAGCAAATAAAAAAAGATTGTGTGGTACAATCTTTCGGCCTTAAATTTATATATTTTTTACAAATATTATAGTATTTTCCTGTTACTGTAAACATTCTTGGTATTTTGGTTTTCGTGTCAAGAATATTTATTATGAAATTGTCCTTAAAATCTTTGACGTTTTGAAATTTAAATCATGCAGTTCATGTATTATGGTTGCTCCCATAATTCCAAAAATTAAAGCTACCTGCAAAAAAAAAACAATTTTAATCAAAAAAATAAATGAAAGACAATATTCATCATTTTTGTGCATTTTCAGAAAAGAATGATACTGTTCTTGCTACCTTTTTTGATTTAGCTGGTGATAAACTATCGCTTACATTTTTCGCCTTTTCAGCGATTTCAGGTACTGTACCTGAAAACTCTTCGTCGCTCGACATTTTTTTAAAAATAAGTGAGACCTATCTACCTTTTTGGCTAACGCGAAAGATTGAAACTGTCATAAAATACGAATCTCTTAGAAACTGTCAAACATTCTACAGAAAATATTGGGTCTGCCTACTTGGTTATTTAAAAATCTAGATTTCTATTGGTCAATTTTTCAGTTTCGTAATGAAAACCAGTGTTATAATGAGTATCATTATGAAACTGAAAATTAGCATTTAATTAACAACTTATAGTACAGGAGTAGAAAAAACTATTTTGTGATATGACAGATGAACGTACTTCGAGTGATAGAAAAGTTTAATCAAAATGGCGACTTAGAGTCGATTTATTTGAAGTCAATAATTTTATATTTGAAGATTGAAGGAACAAAAATGTTTTTATATCATTTAAATTAAAATATTTTTAAAAAAATGGCATTTATTCTCACCAAAATTGACTAGTTTCTCTAGCTCGAGTTTGACATATGACGTAAAAGTATAATGCAAAGGTGCGGACACTTTTAGCATCGTCATAGCATCAAGTGTTTAATCTCATCGATGGATCCACCGATGGAATCGGCATTGCATCAATGTGTTTTTTATTCATCGCATATTAGACCGTCAGATAGTGACTGATTTAGGTGCCCCATTTTCGCATGCAAGCCTCGAAGAGGGTTGAAAAGTACATCGATTTTGAGTAGAATGAAAGGAAGTTTACGAGTGGCCCCTGGGGATAACATATGGAAAATTCGATTTTCCTTAACAGAAATAAAAGGTGTTTTTTGCTCATTTTTCCACACAATCCGTTTTCACTATATGATTAATTAATCGAACTAGGCTTCGGAAAACCAAAGTCTTTAATGTTGCAAGTGGCTAAAGGGTGGAAATAAGGGCGCAATCTTGTAAAGAAAAATCGAAATTTTAACCGGTTTTTCCACACAAGCCAATCGAGAGTATGAAAACATACATCGTAACTAGCCCGAAAAACATAGTGGCGCGAGTGGATAAGTCCATTTTGAGGTTGGAAAATTTAAGAGATTTTTTTTTCGATTTTTCAGTTATTTTCCCATCAACGAAATTTTTTGCAATAAAAACTTATGAATTTAAGAGACCATAAAAAAATAATGTCTTGAGTGCAGAGCGTGGTCTTCATAATTTCAGAACATAGGAAAGTTGCTGGAAAAATGTATGCAAATTGCCACAATTTTCCCACACAAGCCGTTTGACATATGCTTAGAAAAAGTGATTCTAAGACTATAAAACCAGTGTTTCACCAAGCCAAGTAGCTTGGCTTGAAAACAAAAAGCTTGGCTTGGCTTGAAAATCAAGCTTTTTTAAAACAAAAAGCTTGGCTTGGCTTGATTTTTATAAGTCCAGGCTTGGCTTGTTTACCAAGCTTTTTCAAGCTTTACCAAGCTTTATCAAGCTTTCAAGCTTTTTTACCCACCTTGCCGATCACGTGTTAAGTCTACTAACCGTTCTCTCGCCGCCCTTTGTTTTGATGTTTAATTCAGTCACTGCTAGCCTTTCGAAGCAAGTATTTACAAATATGAACGCCACCAATATTTCACATATCGAGGAACCCTTTCAAGACAGCGGATCTGAATATGTGGTAGAGGAAGCGTAAGGATTGTCTTCTAGCAGTCTTTGCGAAGAACATATTCGAATTAAGTCCCGAAAAACAATTAAAAACATAATGGTATCTAATTTTTTTTAAATTAGTCAAAACAGAGCAAAACTTACAAAGCAGCAATATACACTTTGTGTACAAGAGAATCAACAATAATTAAAATGCTAAATGGGGCCACTAAGTCTTTAAAAAGACATTTACAAAGTAAACAAGGATTCTTATGAAAAAGCCTTTCAGCAGGAGAAAAAATTTAATCCAAATCCAAATAGTGCTAGCTCTGTTATATACAGAACTATATGTTAGAAATAAATAAAGATCGATAGTGATAAGATTTTATACCTAAATTACCTCTTCTTTTTAGGAGTCTCTTTCTATTCAACGCACATCCTAAGAAGTTCCTCAGAATATTATATGGATTATCTAGTTGTTACTTTAAATAAATTTTGTAGATTATTGTAAACAGTTAATGTAAATAATTCGTTCAAAAGCTTGAAAGCTTGAAAAAGCTTGAAAGCTTGGCTTGAAAAAGCTTGGTAGTTCAAGCTTTTTTTTATAAACAGCTTGACTTGGCTTGAAAAAAAAATGTTAGGTTTGGTTTGGTATTTTTAAAGGGTTTTAAAAAACAAGCCAAGCCTGTGAATCTCTGTATATAACAAAAAGCTTGAGTGTCGGACATGGCCATCATATTATTTATATCTTTTATTTAACAAAAAGCTGACAAGAAAATCTAGAAATTTCCACCATTTTCTCACGCAAGCCGTTTGTCATATGCTTAGAAAAAGTAATTCTAAAACGATATAACAAAAGGCTTGAGTATCGGACATGGAGCATATTATTTATCTAAAAAAGAACTGACAAAAAAATTTACAAATAAATATTTATGCAGGGTTATTATTATTGTTCGGTGATTATTCGTATAGTAAATTTTAATATGAATTTAGTGCAGAATTAACAATATGTTTATTTTATAGAAAAATTTATATATTTTTTCAAAGGGCTATTAAATATAAACTTTAAAATACCTGTTAAGGGTCGATCTTTTAACATCTGAGTAAAGTTACCTGTAGGTTTACTTGACAGATTAACAAACATTATTCCTATAGTTTAATCAGCAAGTAGCTACTTTCAACTTTACTCAGAGGTTCACAGATTCGTTACAAAGATATGATGGTCCATTTTTGAATTTTTATAAAATTAATGTATGTATAAAATAAAAATGCAGCTACTAAACATGAAAAAGTAGATATCCTAGAATTTAATGATGACAATCAAGTATTCTATGGAATAGACACTTCGTAAAACCATTTTAAATTGCATTTATGTAAGATACTAAAGCAATCAAGAAGGTCATGAGGTAAATTTTTTGACATATCAAAATGATTTTCTTGAAGTTGATTAGAAAATGTTGATGTTTCTATGATATTATGTGACATTATTTCAAATTATACAAGTTATTGGATTAAATAATTATTGTGCGTTATTTTTTTAGTTAAAATTGAAGTTACAGGTTGTGTTCATTACATTAGTTATTTTTCTTCAAATTAAATAATTGGTAAGTACTATGATATACATTTATTTAGTTAATCAAATAAAATATTTGAATTTTTACAATCATTAAAAAGGGCGTTAAGTTAATAAACATTTAAAATGTATAAAATTAGTCGTTGAATAGTCCGACTACGAGACAACTCTTATAATAAAATTAATATAAAATAACTTTGAGAATCGATATTTAGATGATTTAGGGTGATATTTAGGTTTTTAGTTTTATTTTTTTTATATGGCGAATTATAAATAATTCCAAGCATATGCCAAACGGCTTGTGTGGGAAAATGGTGAAAATTTATAAACTTTTTTTGTCAGTTTTTTGTTAAATAAATTATATATAATTAATATGATGACCATGTCTGATACTCAAGCGTTTTGTTATATAGTCTTAGAATCACTTTTTCTAAGCCTATGTCAAACGGCTAGCGTGGGAAAATTGTGGCATTTCCCATACAATTTTCCGACGCAAGCCTTCGTTTCGTCCACATCCGATACTCATGCTCATTTTATTATTATGTCTAACACATTAATAACATTCTATTGTTAAGAAGGCGTGCATGAAAAAATAACTCAAAAATAAAAAAAAATTGCGGTAATTTTTACGACTCCAAAATGCACTTATTCATTCGCGCCTTTCAAGCTAATATGTGTTTCGGGCTATTGACGATGTATGTATTCATACTTTCGACGGACTTGTGTGGAAAAATCAGTTTAAATATCGATTTTTTCTTTACAAGATTACGCCCTTATTTCAACCCTTTAGCCACTTCCAACATTAAAGCCTTTGGTTTTCCGAAGCCTAGTTCTATTAATTAATCATATAGTGAAAACGGCTTGTGTGGAAAAATGAGCAAAAAACAACTTTTATTTCTGTTAAGGAAAATCGAATTTTCCATATGTTATCCTCAGGGGCCATTCGTAAATTTCCTTTCATTCTACTCAAAATCGATGTACTTTTCAACCCTATTCGAGGCTTGTATGCGAATTAGTCACTATCTGACGGTCTATATAACCGAATTTTCATCTAACCGTTTGTATTTTTTTGTGAAGTTAGAGGTTTTTGAAATATTGAATTTTGAGATTAAAATTTTATTTAAATTAATCAATGGAGAACAGTCATCAAGTTCATCATCATTATTAGAGAATAAATTTAACATAAAAATGTATGAAAAAAAAAAAAACAAAATGTTGTAACTTCTAATAAGTAGATCCTGCTCGGTAAATGTTTTTTTTTAATATTTGTCGATCTTGTCAACCGTTTTTTTATTCATCTGAAAGCTCTCTCAAACGCCATTCCATCGGATTCATCAGTGACGTTACGATGGATTTCATCATATTTTTCGATTTTTCGGTTTATCAATTTATCGATTTTTCGATTTTTCGATTTTTCGATTTTTCGCTTTTTCGATTTTTCGATTTTTCGATTTTTCGATTTTTCGATTTTTCGATTTTTCGATTTTTCGATTTTTCGATTTTTCGATTTTTCGATTTTTCGATTTTTCGATTTTTCGATTTTTCGATTTTTCGATTTTTCGATTTTTCGATTTTTCGATTTTTCGATTTTTCGATTTTTCGATTTTTCGATTTTTCGATTTTTCGATTTTTCGATTTTTCGATTTTTCGATTTTTCGATTTTTCGATTTTTCGATTTTTCGATTTTTCGATTTTTCGATTTTTCGATTTTTCGATTTTTCGATTTTTCGATTTTTCGATTTTTCGATTTTTCGATTTTTCGATTTTTCGATTTTTCGATTTTTCGATTTTTCGATTTTTCGATTTTTCGATTTTTCGATTTTTCGATTTTTCGATTTTTTTTTCGATTTTTCAATTTTTCGATTTTTCGATTTTTCGATTTTTCGATTTTTCGATTTTTCGATTTTTCGATTTTTCGATTTTTCGATTTTTCGATTTTTCGATTTTTCGATTTCTTGATTCGGTCGGCGCGCTCAAAATAAAAATTAATATTTTATAAATCTTGCAAAAAAAATTATATCTAATATTTACGCTAGCCGGGAACATTTGTGATACCAATTTATTAGAAGCCAGAAAAAGCTTTTTTAGTTCTTGTATTGCATAAACGTTCCAGTCCGAAGACGTATATTTAACTCCGCTTCATACTAATACGAATAGGGTCGGATAAAACCTTCCACGGCTTTCAACGCCGCACCGCTGTGCCGGTCGGAGTGGGAGGTGTTAGGTTTATTTTCGTTACAGAATTTCTTGATTCGGCCGCTGCGCTCAAAGCCCACGATAAAAGCTATGCAATAGCTTAAAAGACTGCATGACCACGTCAATAATGAATTTCTACAGTTCCTGGACAACCGATACCTAATGAGAGGGTTCAAAAGGACCAAGCCATTTAATTCAGAACATAAAGGAGAAGATACCATTGGGTGAACTCTTATTTTTAAGTTTCTTAAGTTTATAATAAAAACAAATTGCTGGTTATCTGAAATATAGCTAGGTGCAATGCAAACTAACAAAAAAAAATTGGAACCAAAATTACGTCACACTTTTATGGCCTATTAATGTCTCAGATTTCTTTGTTTCCTCTCTTGGTCTTGATCTGTTGAGTCTTTCTGCTATTTCACTCATCGCTTGTAAGTTGATTAATCTGAAAATTGACGTGTCGCCTTTTAAACGTCTCTTTGTCCTGAAATATACGACAGTTTTATTGTAGTTGTAGTAGTAATAGTGTAGCGCCATATCTTTAATTTTGAAGGAAAATATAGGAGTTAACAATTAGTAGTAACTGCAGATATAAAAATCCAGATTACAGGATGGAATATGCCAGCAAGAGGGAAAAGAAAACGTTGACCCTGGCGTACCTCCCCTCCGACGCATCCACACCCCCACCCAGTAAATATTTGGACGATCAAAATACAATTCTGTAAGGTGGGGGAGGATGAGTTGCTCCTCGATGGGCATATCGGACTTGCCTTTGAACTTGTTAAAAACTCGCTGATTGTCGCTGAGCGGTCTCTAGAGACAGCCATCTTCCCAGCTCATCAAAGTCTTGCAGATTATCAACTCATCAAAAATATCCTGGTTGTCGATGGTGGATGTCTAGAGATAGCCACCATCCCATTCCAAAGTCCTGCAGATTAATATCTTCCTGTCGTTCCCATTTTTGACAGTGATCATTTGGTGGGTTTCTACCACCCCGATGGTAATTTCCTGGGTGAAGCCATTCTTTCCGCCCTCTCCTCAAGGAAATAATAGTATATTACACACCGAGGTGGGAAGAGTTTCATTCCTGTCGTGAGATTAGTTAGATCACCGAGACGCGAAGCGTCGAGGTTAGCTATGATCTCGAGACAGGAATGAAACTTCCTACCGAGGTTTGTATACTATTTTATTGACAACAATCATATTTTGATCAAAGTTATTAAATCTCTGTTTTGTTCTGAACATACCTAAAATATTACATTTAACGACAAATTACCAAGCGTGCGGTTTTCTCAGAATAATCAAGTAGGTAAATATATTGTTACTGTAATAACGGGGTAAACAACTGTCACCAATATAAATAAATGTCAGATAAAGCCGTATATTAAATTCGCGAATAATAAATATCAATAAGTAGTTCGTTATATTTTAGATCATTGTTGTTTTTTATTGTTTGCCATTAAATAGGTATTATAAAATTTGTCAAACACTGTGTTATTATTTTTTTTAAACATAAAAAATATTCATCTAGAATAGATGAAATGAGGGCGGGAAGTGAGGGCGGGAAGTAGAGGTGTGTAATGTGACACTTCCCAACCTTCAATGACGTTAGTAATGACAACATTACATATATGGTTGTAAATAAACACAATTACTACTACTTTACTTAAATAGCTTTCATGATGTTTGTCATTTTTGTTTTCAATTAAATTATTACTAAATAGTGGTATTTTGAAATGTCACAGGCATAAAGGAGTATGTAAATGTATGCAATATATATTTTATTTAGATAAAATACTAGACATACAGTAACAAAAATTTGGCAAAACTAAAAAACAAGCCTTTATGGAAGGGATTTTTTCTAGAGTAAAAAATCCAACAGGAAAAGGAAATCGTTTAATAATAAATACCTATGGATTTTTACCAGATGGTTTATTAATGTTCAAGTCAAAGAAAACAAAAGACTACAATGAAGAAATGGATGGCTCTATCTTTGAAAATTAATTTGAGAACATTATAAAAAAAAATGCCAGCCGAATCCGTTATTGTTTTGGATAATAAATCCTATTACAGTCGATTAAAAGAGTCACTACCTACAACAAGATGGAAAAAGAATCCATCAGATCTTAAATAGGTTATATGTCTTATTTAAAATCGTTAGCAAAATGTGAACCAACATATTTATGACCAGTATGAGAAATTATTTCAATAAAGAATTACAAAAAATGTTTATCTTTACCTATTTTTTATTATATTATAATTTTGTCATATGCAAAATCAGGGCTTGTACATGTACATGTCTGCCCTTAAGATTTTCTTTCAAGCACAAATACAAGTATTCCCTATCTCTTTTTACATCGTTACTTTTATGAACGATTTTTTACATACATTTTCTTTGTAAATCCCAACGGAAAAGCTGCTTTAAAGATTTTTTGCGTAACTTTTACTACGCATGAAGACGTTTTTAAATGAAAGATCGCTATCTCGGAAACCTTATTATCGAGAATAAAATTCCCTTTTTGTCTTTTTACGTTGTAACTTAACAAGATTGGTTTTTCTTTGTACTTGTAAAGTTGCTATTCATTTATTTTCTTTTTAAATGACGCAGAATTGTAATTGGTAGATTCGAGGTTGGGGTTTGAAACAGGACAATTACGAAATATTTTTTGTCTTAAAAAGGTTGAAAGGAAATAATTTTTTGTTCGGGAAGTACGAAATTAGAGTTTCCTGATAAGGAAAATGAGTTTGAAAGTAGATTTTTCTATATGATTAAGAAATATAATGTCTCTAATTTTATTTTCAAGATTTATAAATTTTATTCTTTTTACACTTTAATATTAAATATTATATACTTATATTAGAGAAATATATATTGTAACGATAGTTTAATTTAAAAATAGTTAATTTTAATATTTATAATATTTATACTAATTAATGTAATTAATACTTAGACACTCACAATCCTAATTTATTTATTACAATTTATCTTTGCTATACAATACGTATTGAAAATTAACGTCTACCGACAAAGTCGCACTATTTATATAAAGCCAGCTCTGCTCCAGTAGATTCTCTTTCTGTGAGTCAGCCGGCGTGCAACGGTTTCTCTGGTAACTTCTCGAAAGAGTGCTTTTGTATTTGTCCTGCTGTATCGAAACATAGACGGTGAGAGGACCAGAGTCGGCTGTAGATGATTACATGACAATATACTCGAATTGTTCAACCCTTTTTTTTGTGGAAAGATTTCTTAAGAATTTTTCAAAAATCATAGAATTATTTTAATATCCATTAATTTTCATTTACAGGCAATTAAATACAAATTTGTAGATTTTCTCTATTTTTTCATGTAAATTAGTTAATAAAAACTATTTTGTGTAACATCCAATTAGTTGGACAAGTTGAAGATAGAGGATGATATTTGGTCTTAAATCTCATCTTTGATCCTTACAATATTCGTACTGAATATTAAGGACCTATTCGTAACCTCTTATTGTTTTGCGAATGTTAAATATGTTCCCTAGATAATCAAACCAATATATTTTAATGATAAGGTCGCGTTTTTTCATACAGCGTATTAAAACTTTGGAGTCTTTCTAGTCAAGTCCTTTAACAAAATATTTTTAAATTTGCTATCACTAGTATTCGCGATATATATCTAGTACTTAAGTTTTTTTTTCACATTCCTTAATCCGTAAAACAAGTATTTGAAATTGGAAGTGCAGCGCCTATTTTACACTCACTTTTCCTTACATTAGCCTGTAGGGTTTCAAATATAATGTATTTCGTTAAAATATTGGTTTGATGTTTTGGTCTGTTAGGCACTTAAAGTTTTTCTTTATTTTACTGGAAATTGCTTCTAATTTTTACAAAGGATCAGAATGGTCACACTGTGTTTTTTTTATTTCAAATTTAAAGTCAAAATTAACCTTGACACAGGCTGTACATGAAAATATTATTTTCTTTACTTTTTTCAAAGTATATGGAATAGTTATTAGAGCGAATCCAGTGAGACATTCTTGTCACTCCACTATGGATTGGGGTTTTTAAAAATTATAGACTTACCCTTAATTTAGCTACTAGTCGTACTACTGCATACATCCCTAATGTCACATCTATGCAAAATCTTCAGAGCATGCGTTGCGTGGAGCAATATGGCGAAAGGCGAAAATAGTCTACCCTTAAGGGTCACAGATCAAAGTCCAAAGTCAAATCTATACATAAATATATCCTCATTCCTATCAAAACCGCTAGAAAGATTGATAGATAAGTATATCAGGGACACTAAAAATGCCATCGGATAGAACGCCCATTATTCACGACTTCAGGAAAGCTTTTGATATTCAAATACCAGAAAGGGCCAAAAGCCGGGAAAATAGGGAAAAACAAAACGAATCAATCTGGTATACAGACGGTTCGAAAATGAAAAACAGCACAGGAGCTGGGATCTACAATGTGAACTCAGGGAGGACAATTAGTTTGAACCTGGGGTCACTGACAACAGTCTTCCAGCCTGAAGTAACAGCAATAAATGCCTGCGCCAAAGTCATGCTAAATTACTTTCTTAGAGATAAGAGGATCGTTATCATGACAGACAGTCAGGCAGCCCTTAAAGCATTGAAAAGGCTAATCAATATTTGATTGCCAACAGTCCCTCCAGGCCCTGACAAAACATATGAATGGGTGCCAGGACATGAGGAAGTATTTGGAAACGATAAAGTAGACCTCATAGCAAGAAAATGAGCGGAAAACACTCTTATTGGACCAGAACCCACGTGTGGTATCTCATACCAACATGTTAAATGGGTGTTAAAGGAACAAATAAAAAGAGAACACCATAGGCTCTGGATGGAACCTCCTGGACTCAGACAGTCCAAAAGATTCATAGAGGGGCCATCCACGAGCAGACAACATCAACTGCTAAACCTTATCAGAAGCGAACTCAATGCCGTAATAGGACTCCTTACGGGACACTGCGGCCTTAGAAGACACCTAAATCTCATGGATATCTGATAAATCCCTATGTAGAATATGTCAAGAGGAGGACGAAACTCCTATTCACATACTATGCCACTGCCAGAACCTTAAATGGGAACGAGAATGGTACTTCGGGGTACAATGTCCGGAACTTGAAGAAATCGCGAAAGCGCCCATCAGACATATTCTTGAATTTATCAAGAAAATCAATCTAATGGGATAGAAACTGTGAGGGGTACAATAAGCCTAGAGCTTCAGTACAAGTGGGCTTTGAACCACGCCCTAAATCAGATAGATAGATAGATAGATAGATAGATAGATAGATAGATAGATAGATAGATAGATAGATAGATAGATAGATAGATAGATAGATAGATAGATAGATAGATAGATAGATAGATAGATAGATAGATAGATAGATAGATAGATAGATAGATATCAGGGACGAGATATTAAAAAATCCGCTTCACCTCAACCAATCTGCATATTAGCCAGAAAAGTCAACTGACCTAGTGCTGAACGATATAAACAGTCTGCTATCAAACTCAGTAGATGACAAAGAAATCAAAGAAGCCTTCAGTGCGTCAACCAGGTAAATAACGAAGGCTCTAACAGAAAAACGTCCCAGTAACAATATGCCAATGCATCACTGTCAGCCTAGAGAATAGGATAATTTTATCCAATCTAGGAAAGGCAACTATATAGGGAAAAGTTACACGGGGCTGTCCATAAGGAGGAATAATATCTCTGATGTTGTGGTCAGTTCTAGTGGACGATCTACTCAGAATATTGTCCAAAGAAGGCTATAGGTGCCTAGGATACGCGGACGACCTAACAATAATCGGTTACAAAGCTACGATACCTCAAGCTGTTGAAGATGCGGGAAGAACTGGGTCCTATGATAACCTATAGCTCAGTGGCGCGGGTAACAAAAATGCATAGGCAAATGCAATAGACCAACTCACTGGCATTCAGCGGATCGCCTGTCTGAGTACCACAGGGGCCATGCGTCGTACTACACCAACTGCAGCAATGGAGGTACTATTAAATCTCGCGCCACTGCATATCTTGATACAAGGAGAAACCAGGTAACTTATTCACATTCTACAGCAGGGACAAATTCTAGAAAGCCAACTACATAACGCTGACATACGCACCAGTAAGTAAAAAAGGATAACATTCTGGGAATGCCGACTGATATAACCATAACTACATACAAATTTAAAATAAATTTTCAAATTTAAACATCAGCCCGAGAATCCTGGAACCAGGGACCTTTCATACAGGCTAAACTAATTTGGTATACAGACGGCTCAAAAACCAATGAAAGAGCCGGTGCTGAAGCTTTGGACCCAAGTCGAAAACAAAGATTTCTATGAGCCTAGGAGAATACGCAATATTGTTCTTTTCTGAACTAATAGCCATAAGTCATGCAGCTCGAAAAGCAATTCTCTCACCAGAAATCAAATCGCGAATGGTGAAAGACTGCTTGGAAGACCTGACAGAGCTAAGTAGTCAAAACAAAGTGACATTAGCCTGGATACCAGGCCACGAAGGATATCAGGCCACGAAGGATATCAGGGCAATGAAAAGGCCGATAAACAAGTCCGAGAAGTATCAGATAGTGCCATGACGGCCTCGAACCTTCTGTGGAGTTCTAAGGCATTGTGCAAGGCATCCATCAAACAATGAATACAAAAAGACTCAGAACTGGTGAAATAACTATCCACAATTGAGAAAAGTCACACAGTTTATCAAGGTACCATCGGCAAAATTCACGAAAGACCTTCTGGTTCAAAAACCTCAAATCGTTAGAATAACAGTAAGACTTCTTACCGGACACTGTCGCTTAAAAAGGCACATGAGTATCATCCATCTAAAGCCTTGGTTTCTTTGAACACTCCGTCGCGGTGAGCGGACAGTCCGTCGACCGCTGAGGACAGCAATTTTCGCCCGAGGTGGTTTGTTAAAAAAATATAGAAAATGATACTTTCTCTATGTCTGTACGTGCTGTTTATGTATTATGAATGTAAACGGAAGGTACTAAAATGGTTGCAAATAAATTGTTTGCGTTGTTAATATTGTTGGAAGAGGAAGAACAAGAGGAACTGGCAATTGCAACCGTCAAAGTTTCCAATGAGCCAGTGAATGAGTTGTTTTTCTGTCGCGATACAGAAGGTGCCTTTAATATCACTGTGCAGCGGAGGCTTTTTGGAAATGAAACCAAATTTAGGGAGTATTTTAGACTTTCTACAGATCTTTTTGAATTCGTGTTGAGTTTTATAAAGGACATAATTTCCAAGAAACCTAAAAATAAAGTCATGATGTCATCTGTATGTGTGAATTTGTTTTAAAATTAATAACAATATAGTCTCCGCACACGCCGACGATTCCGCTGATATCAAATTCAACAGATATCAACCGACTCTTCGCGACAAATCAGCGGCATGACGCCGTCCTGTTCAGCTAAGCGGATTCAAGAAAACCATTCCCATTTAAATACTCTGGTTGGATAAAATGGTCAAAACGCGACGGTTGACGGCTGTCCGCTCACCGCGACGAAGTGTTCAAAGAAACCAAGGCTTAACAGAAGAATCAATATCGTGCAGGTTCTGTGAAGAATAGGAAATATCAGTCCACGTCTTGTGCCAGTGTGAAGTCCTGGCTAGATAGAGGTTTCTAACATTAGGTGTCTACTACATGCGGGAGTCACTGTCAAGGCTACTAAGTCTAATAAAAAATATCAAGCTAGATAACATACTCTAAATAACGGAGTCCCACTATTCTAATACAAACCTTCTGATACTAGTGCAGGGCATAGTGGCGCATTCGGTTGCAAAATTGTTTTATTTTTAATGTCCGGAAGGCTTTCCTGATTATAAAAGTGTAAGATGACACTCGATATCTGTTGATGTTATTGTTTAAACAACGAAAAATTAATTAAGCCAGAAAAAATGCATTTTTTGCAATGCATTAATTTTTGTTATATTCTTTAGGATATTTCGAATAAAAAAAGTCCTTACACCCATCATCGTATCTTTAACCCTTTAATTGTTATGAATGTTTTAAAATCCGAAATTAACGAAAATTCTAATTTTCTTGAATTAAATAGCTATAATTTTAAATTTTTTAGCGAATATTCAAACTATAATAAACAAAATACCCTAAATACATTTTTAAAATTTTGTTTGTTGTTATGTTTTTTTACGTTATAACAATATGCTTCCTACGCGCGTGTACTTTTAGAGAGAAGTACTTATATCTCACTTCCAACTCAATGTATAAGATGGGTAAGAGAAAGCCCCATGACGCGCTGAATCAAATTTTTGCTGTTTTTCAGAGGTAATAAGTTTAAAAAAATTATTATTAACATTTTTCATAACACTATGTTATATTTGCCGATTAATAGTTTTGTATCATGTGATTTTTTTTTACTTTTTTTAGATACTTTTGATAACTTTTTTATTTATTTTATTTATTAAAAAAAAAAATACGAATTAAAACAATTTTGCAAACAAATGCGCCAGTATGCTCTGGTCTATACAGCGTATGTGAAAATAATGTCTAAAAAAGTAAGCCAAAGTAAAACAAAAGTAATTTCTTTAATATTAAGTAAGTTGAGGCAAGTTATATATAAGATGTATGAAGGTGCGCAACATGTAAAAATGAAATCGTTACAATCAATACATGGATTCGAAAAATTGGCTTTCGCTTTAAAAGAAGTAACAACAGACAGTTTTTATTAGAACGAACATCGATTCAGGAAAAAAAATGTCGCTTTTGAAAAATTTTAACAAGGAGATAGAGCTTGGAAACTTTAAGTCTGTAAGATGGAACGATGGTATGAAATATGGTATGAAATATCAGATTTGGGAAGTTGTACGTCAAAATCTACCACGAAATGAATTCCACCTAGATATATATGTTGTACAATGCGATAGAGAGATGGTGTGTGGTCACAGTACAAACGGTTTTATGACGAAAAAATTTTAACAACAAAGTCGTGACCGGAAGATGTATTTCAGACTTGGTCAGAAGCTTTGAATAATATTACCGATACTCAATGGGACAATTATGTAAGAAAGACAAAACATAATTGTTTCCGATTGGGAAAAATACAAGCAATTAGATATTTTTGAACTAGAACCAATTATTATTAATTAAGGTACAACGGCAAGTAGTGATGAGTCTTGAGTCCAGTTATGAAGAAAATGATATTGATTAAAAAAATTTATATGAGTTATCCAATAAATATTTTCTGTGCCTCTTGTTGTTACCTATATGTTTCTTTAAAAAAGAATCTTTTCACAAATTTGCACTTGTTTTGAATTATCTTTAAAAACTCTAAAAACCAATGTTTAACTGGGAAATCTATTTATAAAGTACAAAAGTAAATTGTTCTAGTATTTGTAGACAAAATGTAAAACATAATCTTAATTTTTTCAAAGTGTCTTCTTGTATTTGTTTACGATACTAAGCAACAACAAAAAAGCGCAACTGAAAGCACATGCAAACTAACTAAAAATGCGTTACTCTTTTATCAGAGGGGTATTTCATGGGTATTTCTAACACTTTACCATTAAATCAGGGGTGTTCATTCAGACTATCGTTCTTGCTATTCCATGATGTGGCATAAGGATTGGGGAAGTTGATGAAGCTTATTTAGAATTGCCTCTGGCGTCACGTAGGCACTTACCTTGTGAACATATCTGCCACGAAATTCGTTTTTTCCGAACGGCAATAACGCCGTATTTAAAAACAAGTAGAAATTTCGAGTAAACAAAATACAATCTGGCCCTTTTACACTTTCGTAGATTTTTATTTTCAATTTAATAATGTCAATACTAATCTTTTGGCATATTTCTGGAGAACGCGCACGATAAAATTACCTGAAAATATTTGCAAACAAGACTAATCGTTTCTTATTTGTTACTAATATTAAATAGTTATACATAACTAATTTTAGTGTGACAAAAATTAAGGTTATTAAGTTTATGATTTTGAATCTTTTATTTTTTGATTATTTTTATTATTATTACTATTTAATTAACCTAGCTGCAAATGTACTATGGACCAAACAGATAAATTCTACTAATGTTTTACTTGTAATACTTAACACTTGAAAATTAGTACACGTCGAAACATCCTGTGAAGCATTTGGATTGTGGAATCACCAGTGTAATGGTTCGGGAATTTAATAATTTGGTGGATGCCTCGAGTAACGAGAAAATTCTCGAAATAAACGAACCAGATATAATTGCTATTAGGTAGAGGGGTCGGATAACGAAGGTTTTAAATTAAAAATAGAATAATAGGAATAATCAGTTTTTTAAATTTGATTGCACTGCTTCGGCTTTTTCCATGAACAAACTGCTTATAATATGCGAAGTTAAACAAAGTGTATCTACTTAAATTTGTATGTTTTTAAATAAAAACAGACATTTAAACTAGAATATAATTCATTGGTCACGCGACTGTGCTGTGCTTGCGACCAATCGAATTGACTGAATTTTGTTATACTACAGTGTTGTATTATCCGTGCGAGGTGCGATACATAGATTACGATGAGTGTGATACAAACTTCTTTTGATACAAATCATTATCTACCATATTCTGCAATTATCTGTTTTTTAATCAAAATACAATTTTTTTAGATAATTATGGATAGATAAATACGTTTTTGCTGGGTTGTCTAACAAAATATGGCCGCAAGTACTTTTGATAGTGCTTTTTTTCTTAAACAAACGTTTTAATATTGACATGGCATTACCACTTAAATCAGAAGTTTTAAGGCTATACGACGCTGCCCTTGTTATGATATGTTGAAAATGGGGTGTTAATACACTGCGACCTAAAAGATCTATTGTGCCCCCTTCTATCGCCAATGCACCAAGGAAATGTCTCAATGCCTATAACGACCCTTCCAATCCTATTTTCTTAAGGAAGTGTAGGATTTGAAGTGGCTTCAAGTTAGGTAAATCTCCCTCTTCTATTTGATATCCTCCTAGATATAGTGCCCTTGGTTTCTGGAGTGCTACACATTCAGATAGGATGTGAATGGAGGTTTCGTCCTCATCCTCACAGAATCTGAAATCACTATCCTCTACTACTCTCAGTTTACTCAGGTGTCTTTTTAGTCGGCAATGCCCGGTAAGGATCCCTGTTACAATACGTAGTCTGTTCTTGCTTCAATTATCGGTTCTTTTTTAATCTCTCCTAATATTATGTTACTGCTGATACCGCAGAACGGCTCAGGTCCTACAAAGGGTGTTTGAGCCCCTTTCCTTGCAAGACTATCTGCAATCTCGTTACCCTGTACCCCGTTATGTCCCGAGACCCAAGGGAAAGTAACACTATTTTTCTCGCCTAGCTCATTCAATTATTCTAGGCATCTTCAGACCATTTTTGAGCGGATTACGTAAGAGCTCAGGGCTTTTATGGCTGCTTGACTATCGGACATGATGATAATCTCTTGTCTATGATAGTCTCTCTTGATGTTAAACTGGATACACTTCTCGATGGCGTGAATTTCCGCCTGAAAGATGCTTGGGTACTTTCCCAAGCTTTCGGAGTGCTTAGTTTTCGGCCCATATACTCCTATTCCAGTTTCTTCTATGGTTTTGGAACCGTCCGTATACACTAAATAGTACGTCTTTCGGTTGCAAGCGCGATGGATTCTTAGCTCCATTCTTTCTTGCAGCCCAGCTCTGTGGTTTTGAAGTTTTTCACAAAACTGTTCTTCTTTAGAATTTCATCCTGGGGCATGTCCCAGGTATCTTTAGTCCTGAAGCAAGTAGACTTTCGTCTGATTACTCCGTTCCTGATTATTCTATATCGTGTCCTTTTTGCCACATTCTCTATCATCAAATGTAGAGGGGTGAGGTTTAAGATCACCTCCATTGCGGCCGTAGGACAGGTTCTAATTGCACCAGGCTAGTCTTTTTACTTTTAAATTATTAGCTCTCGTAGTAGCTAAACTAGTTGTGTTACTCCAGGCTATAGCCCCTTAAGTGATGATTGGTCTCACTATTGTAGTATACATCCATCGTAGTATGTTTGGGTTACATCCCCATCGTTTACCTGTAATGTTTCTGCATACCATTAGGGCTTTTGTGGCCTTATTTACTACTTCCTTCTCATGTGTGTTCCAGAGAAGTTTGTTGTCCAGGGTTAGGCCTAGATATTTGACTTCATTTTTCCATTCTATATCTATTCCGTCTAATTTAACGGTTTTGAGATAAAGTTTTCTTTTCCTTGAAAAGGCTACTAGTGTTGTTTTTGTAGGATTTATATTAAGTCCCACTTCACGGCACCATCTTTTGGTGTGTTCCAGTCCTCGTTGGACTATATCACTAATGTGGAGCCTAATCGTAGACGAACTTCTATGCAGATTGACATACCCTGTCAAGGTTATGCCGACGACATAGTCATATTTGCTAGTGGCAAGTTTAGTAATATCCTGTGTGATATAGTCCAACGAGGACTGGAACACACCAAAAGATGGTGCCGTGAAGTGGGACTTAATATAAATCCTACAAAAACAACACTAGTAGCCTTTTCAAGGAAAAGAAAACTTGATCTCAAAACCGTTAAATTAGACGGAATAGATATAGAATGGAAAAATGAAGTCAAATATCTAGGCCTAACCCTGGACAACAAACTTCTCTGGAACACACATGAGAAGGAAGTAGTAAATAAGGCCACAAAAGCCCTAATGGTATGCAGAAACATTGCAGGTAAACGATGGGGATGTAACCCAAACATACTACGATGGATGTATACTACAATAGTGAGACCAATCATCACTTAAGGGGCTATAGCCTGGAGTAACAGAACTAGTTTAGCTACTACGAGAGCTAATAATTTAAAAGTACAAAGACTAGCCTGGTGCAATTAGAACCTGTCCTACGGCCGCAATGGAGGTGATCTTAAACCTCACCCCTCTACATTTGATGATAGAGAATGTGGCAAAAAGGACACGATATAGAATAATCAGGAACGGAGTAATCAGACGAAAGTCTACTTGCTTCAGGACTAAAGATACCTGGGACATGCCCCAGGATGAAATTCTAAAGAAGAACAGTTTTGTGAAAAACTTCAAAACCACAGAGCTCGGCTGCAAGAAAGAATGGAGCTAAGAATCCATCGCGCTTGCAACCGAAAGACGTACTATTTAGTGTATACGGACGGTTCCAAAACCATAGAAGAAACTGGAATAGGAGTATATGGGCCGAAAACTAAGCACTCCGAAATTTTAGATATCAGTAATTTTTTACCAAAACACAATTTTATGAATAATCTAGTCAAAATTTAAAATACCTTTTTATGTTGCAGAGCCTCGCCCTGCTCGTCATGCAATTATTCACTCGTTACATAAAATAAAGCTTTTCGCAACTGGTTTCATAAATAGCTATTGTTATTACATTCACAAAAATATATTAAAGAAATAAGGTATCAATGTTCAGCAAGCGATCATCTACACACTCAATATTGACCTGGCATTACCACTTAAATCGGAAATTTCAAGGCTATGACGCTGCCCTTACAGGATCGTTGACAATTGGTGATATTTTGGCATACATTTGTGGTTTATATTATTTAATCACACGGTAAAAGTGATAGGTATTTTTAAATATTTTTAAGTTAAATCGTAGGTACAATAATAGTATTTATGTTATAGGTACGAAAATACACTTTTCTTCCGCGTTTCATACAATGTATACGAATATTAAAAAAATATCAAAAATTAAATCCGAAATTATATAATTTTTAATTTTTCTTATAACTGAGATGGCTGTGATCGATAAGAATAGCTAGATATATTCTTGATAACAATTGAACAATTTTATTGTTTGTGTTAACATGTCAAATTGATTTAATTCTAGTTTATTTAGTTTTACTCTTATTTAATTAAAATGCTTCTATTCAAATTTGATGTACATTTGAATTATGAACTATTATTTTACAATAGCAAAAAAATTATTGCTAACAATTTTAAAAGGTAATCTGTAAATAAATCAAAATAGTTAGATAGCGAAGCTACTTTACTTTTGCGGTCTGAGCCGCTTAGTTCTGTTATGAATTTAAGCGATTCTTCTTTAATTATTTAAGAAAAACTCTACTATTTACTATTTATGATCATGAACGTATCTAAGAGATTTCTTATGTGACTAAATTAAAATTATTTTATTAAAGAGAATTATTTTGTCCTTAAGACCTTCCTTCGGCACAGCGACAAAGAAAATATATTTTGAGATTGATTCTTGTGATCCAAATTGTCATATATGTAAAGTAAAGTGGATTTTGTACACATGATTTTTCATTTTACTGTTTTGCAACGGGACTTTGTTCGGAGGAATAAAAATTTCATTTGTTTGCTAGAACCAGGATATCCTTATTTACGAGAGGAATCGGAAAATATATTGACAATAAACCCCGAAGTAAAGCTAAAGTATCTATTTTTCTGACTTTCTTGTTTCCTACGATTTCCGTCAACTCAACACCTCAACTATCCTTTAAATGGCGTTTCCGCAGTTTCAGACTTTGCCAAAGGACCATTTTTACCTTTTTAGACCGAGAGAAACGTTATTTCAGTTTTATTTTATGTCTCTATGTAGAATGGACGTAGTCCTGGAAATGATTTTGGTTGAAAAGCAACTGACGTCAAGTTTAATGTATAAATGGAATCGATTCATCTATCACGCACACACCAACAACTTAATATTGATGTAGTGAACTTATTCAAATAACTAGAAGTAGAAAAAAAGATTATCCATTTACATACAAATGTAGTCTTTTATTAAATAGGAATAATACTACTCGAAATCGATACCAAAATACAGGGTGTTTCAAAAAGGTATGTCATAAATTCATCCTCAGATAGATTACCAAAAAATAAGTGGATTTGGCTATATTTACCTATATCAAAAACTGGCTCCCAACAAAGTTACAGGGTGTTAAACTAACATTAAAAAAACCGTTTTTTTTTTTTTTTTGTAAAAAGTTTGCTGTTGCGATTTTTTCTTCCAAATTTTTGCCAATGCTGTAGATTTGAAGGCACAATATTCTAAGGAGAAAAAAAATTTAAAAGGATCCCTTTAAAAAAGGTTGGGGGGTTGGGTACCTTTTAACCCCTCCGTATTTTTTTTGACATAAAGAAACCTGCTTTATCGATCCTAAAATCAAAAAGAACTATGAATTTTTAAATTTTTTTATAGCAAAATATACTAATATTTCTTTCATTTTTTTTTTGTTCGTTTTTTTCTGTTTTACGTTTTTTTCCTTTTTTACTTTTCTTGTTTTTTTCGATTTTTTGTTTTTATTTTGTTTTTTTTTTTAGTTTTGTTTTTCGTTTTTTCATTTTCTTCGTTTTTTCCTTTTTAACTTCGGTTTTTTTTTTCGTTTTTTTTCGGTTTTTTCGTTTTTTTTTAATAAATCGATAGCCCAGAGTATAGTTTGTATTAGTATTTTCATACTTACTAGTAAACGTACAATATTTGGAGACCATAAAGATTTCACCACTAATATCTTATTTTCAACAAAAATGAACATAATATTTGTCCTCTTAGCCATCAAAAGTTTTTTCCTAAAAAATAATTTTTCATTCTCGAATTTGATATACTTTAAAGAGATAAGCAATTTCAAATTATTACACAAATTCTGACCTAACAATTCGTTTTTTGGACATTTGCTAATTGTTGAAATTACATTCAACATGTCCTATCTGCTAAATACTAGGCAGACACTCCCTGTATAAACCTCCGCTTTTAGCAAACAAAAATAATAAAGTACTGAATAGTCACTCCCTGTATAAACTAATTATCTAAACTTGAAACAACACGCTTGACATTCAAATGACCGCCAGACACCTGCTATGTAGCAAAGACCCTGTGTCTTCGCACGTACGCAATCATGTGATCTGGGACGGCCAATGAGAAAAAAGGCGGTAAAACCGTCGCTGGCTGGCGGGATTGTATCGGAGAAAAAACTTTTACTTTCGTTTAGTCAGTCGAACACAAAACACATCACAACAAACCTTGTCAACGCCGGCAGCAAGCCGAAATTTAAGTTAAAGCATTTGTGCGATTTGATTTAAAAAGTTGTAACATGTAATCAATTAATAATTTATGTAACCAAGTATTAATATGTAAAATGTGGAATCAGTAAGCCGTGAATATATCAAATTCAAATATAAGGTAATAGTTTCATTTGAATAAAATCAGTGCATCAACCAGAACTTCGAGAGTATCTTCCAGAGGCTACAGGGTGGAGCATAAGGCCTTCACCCCAGGTAACATATTTCAAACATAGTCATACAGTCCACCATGATCGAAGGCAGTAAATGTCAAGCCTTATAAACCCAGGGTAAGACACTAATAAAAAATTAACTTAAAAATCATAATTTCTATATTGTTTTTCAAAAAATTAACGAATTGAAAAAATCGAAGAAAATAATTAACCCCTCAGCCCTTATTTACCTTTCCAACGCCTTCGAAAGGGTATACCACTTTAATTATGCCTTGTCGGCCAAAGTTTATTTCCTAAGTAAACTAATATTATTTCTTAGTAAGGTCTTTATTAACACGCTGTACATTAGCACTCAACAGTAGTAATGTATTTTTTGCTCTGTATGTAATCTACCATTAATTCCAAAAATGAAATTTACAATCATAATAAAATTACTTTATTTCTTATCTAACTTTAATAATTTTTAAATAATGTCCCGAAAGTAAATTGTTTGCGTTTAGAACTTACGAACTAAGGAACCTACACATTCTCGGTGTTTGGCTCGTAAGTCGTTTTGTAGAAAAATATTACCAAAATGGTCGAAAAAGCATCTCTGGCGCCAAGAATATCTTTCCACAGATACGATTTTCGAAGCTAAAACCACTTTATTTTGGCTTTGTATAATATGGCGAATAGACTCGCAATTGGCAGTAAATTTCTGTGGTTTCATCTTGTTTTACGATTATTTTTTTGGTTTATTTGTTGTACGAGCGTAAAAAGAGTCAATGCACTTTAACTAACTGAGAGCCGACTTTTTTATAGCTGTTACGATTGGCGTAGAAAAACATTTTATTTTATTCTATTTATTATCTTAACTTTAAAATCCAATTAAATGTACCCATTAACATTTCAATTGCTTAAAATATTAAGTATCTCGGAGTATATATTTGTGATCTAAAATAGCACAAACTCATTTCTGTAATTCACAAAATTGGTCAATAAATGTGTCTATATTATAATACTGTACCAATTTATATATTATTGAAATAAATATAACTAAGTTTTACCCGCGACTTCATACACGTATACGATGAGGTAATATAGTCGGCGAAACCGCAAACCCAAGTAACTGCAAAAATCAAAATTTTCAGGAGGCACTAAAAACCTCACAATTTTGAGTTATTGAAATGGATTTAATAGAAAATAGTTACAAACCACTTAAGAACTATTATCTTAGTGTCTGTACACTTTTTAGAAAATAATTTGCTTGTTTTTATTGGTAGTGTTAGATACTTGGTTTTGACATCTTCCTTTGCACGAAAAGTGCTCCTTAGGAGGTTTTGCGCAGTTAATGCTGCAATTTTAAACAACAGCTAGATGCATGTTTTTAACATAAATTATTTATTTATTGGTATCAAAAATACAAAATCAAAATTTTTATTCAAAAAAACATAAACAAATGTAAATACAAACTTAATTAATGAGGTAATGAATCATAAAATTCGTGTACATCTAAGGGTAAGACACTTTTAAGTGCTTGTAGGTGTTGATACTTCTGTTGTTTTATTTTTAAACGACTTTTGTATAATTGGCTAATCTGTCCATTATTTATAGTCTTCAATCTTTGAGGTAAGATAGTCCAATTGTCTGTAAAATTACTCTTAAACGAGATTCCATTATTTTTTCATATTTCAGGCATCTTACATCATTCACATGTAAATCAGTCTTTTTTTGGCCAGGTCTAATACTGCTATAATATCCCAATTTTGAGTAATCCAGAAACCACGTGTGATCCAAAAATTTTACCTCAAAAGGTTGCTTCAATCGAGCCTTTTTGCACACTTCAATATAATCAGATGGAAGATTTCTGTCTTTATTTTTAAGCTTCCTTTCTATCAAACTGTGCACGCTGTCTACTTCCATCTGGGTATGTCCTTTTTCTAAAATTTTTTGAATTACAATTATGCCCGTTTCGTTGGCAAAATGGTATAGAGCATTACTCAAAATGCAATTACGATTCTGGTAACCGCAACCATCGCTAAAGAGGATAATGGTTTTTTCATGCGGATTTTTTTCCAAAAAACTGGAAAGATGCTTGACAATAAGCGTTGCAAAAATGTTAGCCTCCAGACCACCTTCAGCTTCGTGCCATTAGTAACAGGAGACTTCTTTGTCTACTAAGTTAAAAGTTGTAAAATTGTGAACGCATAATTTTGTTTTGTAGTAAATAGCAGAAGCTTGCAGTACAGGGGCAAGCTTCACAGACTGAAGGTCCATAGTTAGGACTGCAATCTCTCTATTTTCCATTTCCATTGCTATTTTTTTGTCTGCTTCTTTCTCTTTCCTGGCTTCATCTTTTCTCTTAATGTGGGTCTCATAATTTTCTTGCGATACATTCTTAGTCTTATATCCAATGCACACATCACATTGGTCTTTCTTAAGCCGGCTACGGACGATAAGCGATAATTTAATATATATTATAGCTCGGCAATGAGCTATAATATTATATTATATTATTACTGCAGTGGACGAGAAGATATATATTTTTTATTTTTCAATATAGTAAGCTGATCCAGTGAACTGTATAGTGTAGTTGCACAAATTGCGATGGAGAAAAATTTGTTATTGCTAGATACCATTGATAGCTTATCAAAAGATGAATCAGATGCTGAAAGCGACAATGTATTATTATTAGCAATTAGGGTTAGTAACAAAAAAAAATTAAGATTCTGGTTATCTAATCATGTCAAATACCGAAAAGAACGAGGAGAATTTACACTTTTTAACGAATTAAGTGACGTAAAATTTACAAATTATTTTCGAATGGACAGAACTAAATTTTATGAATTTCATGATATAATAAAAAATTATATAGAAAAGCAAAACACAAATACGCGGAAAAGCATTAGTTTCTTAGAGCGACTGGCAGTTACTTTAAGGTTTGGATGTAGACAGATTATACTTAGTTATAGGAAAGTTACTTTAACTAAAAAACTAAAGCGTTTAGAAAAAAAAAAATACATTAAAATATAAAAATTACAAATCTGTGTAGAAATAGCAACTAATTTTACAAACCTACAAAATCTATTTATCAAATCACGTTCCAAACAAACATGTAAACAACGCCGGCTAACAAACATGTAAACAACGCCGGCTTTTTTCTTGGTGGGCAGCGCGACGCAAGAGGGGAGAAATATATATCCTAAAAATCGCTCGGAAAGCATATTTCGTCCAACATTAAATATGTCACCCGGCATCGCCTGGATATAAATATATATTACAGCATCAATGCGCGGGACTTGCACTTTTTAATGCAAAGCGATATTTTTATAATATGTGAGCTATAATTTATATTATATTATAGCTCGGCAATGAGCCATATTATATTATATTATTACTGCAGTGGACGAGAATATATATTTTTTATTTTTCAATATAGTAGGCTGATCCAGTGAACTATATAGTGTAGTTGCAAAAATGGCGATGGAGAAAAATTTGTTATTGCTCATCAGTAGATGAATCAGATACTGAAAGCGACAATGTATTGTTATTTATCAATTAGGGTTAGTAACCAAAAAGAAACATCAAGATTCTGGTTATCTAATCAGATCAAGTACCGAAAAGAACGATGTAGTTTTCACTTTTTAACGAATTAAGTGACGAAAAATTAACAAATTATTTTCAAATGGACAGTACTAAATTTTATGAATTTCATAATTTAATGAAAATTTATATAGAAAAGCAGAACACAAATTCGCGGAAAAGCATTAGTTCCTTAGAGCGACTGGCAGTTACTTTAAGGTATGTATATAGATAGATTATACTTAGTTTTAGAAAAGTGACTTTTACTAAAAAACTAAAGAGTTTAGAAAGAAAAATATATTAAAACAAAAAATTCTTCACTAGACCATTCACTGTTGGGTTCTAATTAACAGTGCTGTTCCTAAAGTAACGCTGGGAAACAGTAACAAAGCCTACACAGAACACGAGGCGAAATAACCTTAGCAGTTGAAGCCGATGACACAAAAAAAAATTACAAATCTGTGTAGAAATAGCAACTAATTTTACAAAACTACAAAATTTATTTACCAAATCACGTTCAAAACGAACATGTAAACAACGCCGGATTGCTTTCTTGGCGGGCAGTGCGACACAAGAGGGGGGAAATATATATCCTAAAAATCGTTTCCGGCTACGGACGATAAGCGATAATATAATATATATTATAGCTCGGCAATGAGCTATAATATTATATTATATTATTACTACAGTGGACGCGAATATATATTTTTTTATTTTTCAATATAATAGGCTGATCCAGTGAACTATATAGTGTAGTTGCAAAAATGGCGATGGAGAAAAATTTGTTATTGCTAGATACCATTGATAGCTCATCAGAAGATAAATCAGATGCTGAAAGCGACAATGTGTTATTATTAGCAATAAGGGTTAGTAACCAAAAAGAAACAATAAGATTCTGGTTATCAAATCACATCAAATACCGAAAAGAACGAGGAGAATTTAAACTTTTTAACGAATTAAGTGACGAAAAATTTACAAATTATTTTCGAATGGACTGAACTAATTTTTATGAATTTCATGATTTAATAAAAAATTAAATAGAAAAGCAAAATACAAATACGCGGAAAAGCATTAGTTCCTTAGAGCGACTGGTAGGTACTTTAAGGTATGTATATAGATAGATTATTCTTAGTTATAGGAAAGTGACTTTTTCTAAAAAAACTAAAGAGTTTAAAAAAAATATATTAAAACATAAATATTATAAATCTGTGTAGAAATAGCAACTAATTTTACAAACCTACAAAATTTATTTATCAAATCACGTTCAAAACAAACATGTAAACAACGCCGTTTTGCTTTCTTGGCGGACAGCGCGACACAAGAGGGGGGAAATATATATCCTAAAAATCGCTCGGAAAGCATATTTCGTCCAACATCAAATATATCGCCTGGCATCACCGTGATATAGATATTATAGCATCAATGCGCGGCGACTTGCACTTTTTAATGCAAAGCGATATTTTTATAATATGAGAGCTGTAATATATATTTTATTATCGCTCTTCGTCCGCAGCCGGCTTCTGGTTTATGGACAAATATATTTTTGATTTTCATTTGTTTTTTAAAATGAATTAAACTTAGAGCTTTGGCATTATCATCATCACAATAATCTTTGTATAGACGGTATACATCAGTCTTTGTTTGAAACAATGGTTCCAAGTACAGTCTTTGGGTTGATGGTCTGCAATAGTGTGATTCTAATTTAGGAAGTTCGTCTAAAAAGGTTTTTAACACTTCTAATTCATTTTTCAATTCTACAGGTAATCTTGATCTACTGGGCATAGCTATATCATTGCTGTCCTTTATCTTATTATTAGCCGCTTGGTTTAACCAATTTTTTACCATCCACTCCTTCAAATCCAAAGTGTTTAAAAACATCTTTTTGAAAATTCTGAGATTTTCAGTATCCTTTTTTAGATAATATTGAAATGTCAGTAAGCGACTGGAGTTATCTTCTTTAGGTCGTCGAGTAGTTGTCGTCTTGACCAATGACGAAACGTACACTTTCCGCATGTCCCATGACATTTCCCAAAAATTTAAAAATATATTTTTTCTGTCGAGGGGGCTGAACGTGTTGCAAAACCTATTTTTTGTTGGTCTCAGTTTTCTCTCTTCATTTTCGTTTTCATAAGAGTATGGGAAAAACACGCAAGATGCTATTTTGGAACTTCTAAATAAAATTAATAGAAATGTAGATAACAAAATCCCAACGTTATACCTCTTTGTAGACCTAGCTAAAGCCTTTGATACGGTTAGTCACTCTTAGCTTCTTGAAGTACTGGAAAAAATTGGATTTAGAGGAACTCCGTACTTACTTCTGAAAAATTACTTAACAAATAGAAGACAATGTGTCCGAATAGGGAATTCTTTAAGTGATTTTAAAGCTGTTAAATACGGGATTCCCCAAGGTACGGTACTGGGACCGATTTTATTTAATATATATCTAAACGATATTTTTGAAATTGGAAGTAAAGGGGATATAATTAGCTTTGCGGATGGTACAGCTATTGTCTACTCATCAAATAGCTGGAATGAATTAAAAGTAATTGTTGAAGATTTTTCAAAAATAATAAAGTGGTTTGACAATCGATTGCTGACTATAAACATTAGCAAGACCTTCTTTGTCCCTTTTACCTCATATGCGTGCTACTTACCTGATTATATTTCATTAAACATACCTATGAATAACTCTACAGTCTCTATAACTCGGACACTAAATATAAAATACCTCGGCATTTATATTGATGCTCATCTTAAATGGGATACCCACATAAATTTTTTGGCGAAAAAACTTCGATTTGTGGCATATAAGTTAAAACATATTAACATGCTGTATGACAAAAAGTACATGCGAATTCTCTATCATGCCCTAGTAGAAAGCCACTTGTCATATTCTAATGTTGCTTGGGGAGCTGCACAGAAATCACATTTAAACATTCTAGAGACGACAGAGAGATATATTATCAAAATCTTGTTCGAAAAACCTCGATTATTTCCTACTGAACTCCTATATGAACAAGTAAATCTGTATGATGTCAGGCAAATATTTTTCTCAAAAACATTAATTAGACAACATATTAAAAAAAAGGAGTTAACAAGTATTGATCATATTTATAACACGAGATACAAAAATCAGTCAAATTATATACCTTTACCTCATAAAAATATATTACAACGAAGTTATTATTATCTTGGCCCAAAATTCTATAATTTAATCCCAAACGAACTCAAAAATATAAATTCTAAAAACTTATTTAAAAAAAAAATTAAAAGCCTGGATTAAAACCATTCCAAGACATCAAATTCACACTTACATAGGAACTTAAAACATATTAGTAGTTAACATTTCTTTATTTCTTACAATTGCCTTATTTTGGTAGATATTTTTTATTTTAATTCATTTAATTAATACTCTTGTTGGAAATTCACCATAGTTTGTGTCTAATAGTATGCACTTTATAAATATTATAGTTATAAGTATTATATATGTATATAGTATTACATTTTTTTTTTATATTTGTCATTTTAATAAAATTTGTTTGTACCCATACACAGGCTTGACCTTCTGTAGGTTTCATATATTTATTAATTATTATATGTATCAATAATTATTGTATGTTGATGTAAACTTTTAGATTAATAAATATTATTATTATTATTATTATTATTTTCCGGTAATTTTATTTTTTCTCAAAGTTTTATATTTACAGCCTTTTTCTCTCAACTTTGTTATTTATTTTTCTTGTATCTTTTTCTTCTTTGTATCTTTGTATTTCCTCCTCGATTTCCATAGGCTCAGCTTCTAATTCATTGTTTGCTAAACTTTCATTATCCATGGTTTCTTCTTCGCTGTCGGTGTTGTCAGCTTCTAATTGAACAGTGTTGACTAAATTTTAATTTTCCACTGTTTCTACTTCAATTATTCCATTATTGTCGTTGTCTGTAACAAGGTCAGTTACTATAATAATACCTTCCTGGAAGTTCTCGTATGTCATCAAATAATTCATTTCGTTCGGAAATTTGGATAGTTTTTTCACTCGCAGTTATACAGTCACTTGAAGCAATATCGTTATTTTCTATCAACTCCGCTGATTTTGTTTCGTCATCTGGGCGATTGCAACTTTTTTTCGGGTTCTACGATGTCGTTATTATGAATTAGAATTGCGTCGGTATCAGTAGGAGTTGGTAAATTATTGGCCGTACTCGCAATGGCTCTATCGATACTACTATTACTAGTCTCATCAGGATTTTTTACTAAATCGGGTCTATTATTCTCCTCATTTGAATTTGAATCATCAAATACCAGAAGATCGTCAAAAAACTCATCACTTTCTAGGATTTTTTGCAACTGCAAGTTCGAAAGTGGTCGATTTGATGCCATGGTAAAAGCAAGTATCAGCAAAATACAAAACAATTATTCAGAAAAGTAAAACGCAAAAACACGTAACTGCACGTTACTTTTTAAATACGTTTTACGTTTTTTGAGAATTTCAGCCTCAAAAATAAAACAAATTCATATATGTTGTGTTAAAAAACCACTTGAAATTTGAAATATATTGTTTTAAACATTAGTTTAATAAAAATAATGAACTTACCGGTTAAAAATTGCACACAACAACATGATATGGATCAATCACATAGCCAACTGTTAGATACTTGTTCTTACCGCCACGTTTTTTTTTCGTCAAACAGATGAGTGGTTTTGAATGTTTAGATTTTTGTTCAGTTAAGAGATTTTGCACATGCGTCCTCACTAATACAATGAACCGATTGCCGCCAAAATGTAATTTTTGAATTTTTGTCAGTTACTTGGTTTTGCGGTGTCGCCGACGATATATTGATGGTTGCCGTATTATCAGAAATTTTATTTCTGTAGATCCAGATTTTTTTATTTTTTTAAAAGGGACAACTCTATCAGGAGAAAACAGCGTACCTAAATGATGATGTTTCTTCGGGTTTTATTTATGTTTCGAACATTCATTATTTTGTCCACGACCACTTAATAATAAATCAATATTCTACCTCCTAACTAAGAGCATATATCCATATATCACGGAGTGAATTATGATAATTCACGCTTTTGTAATTCTGGCACATTCCAGTAGATAACTAAAGATAGGCGATACTTTTAATAACGATATTTTCTAGATCGAAAAATCAAAAAATCGATAAATTAAAAAATTAAAACATCAAAAAATCGAAAAATAAAAAAATCGAAAAATCGAAAAATCGAAAAATCGAAAAATCGAAAAATCGAAAAATCGAAAAATCGAAAAATCGAAAAATCGAAAAATCGAAAAATCGAAAAATCGAAAAATCGAAAAATCGAAAAATCGAAAAATCGAAAAATCGAAAAATCGAAAAATCGAAAAATCGAAAAATCGAAAAATCGAAAAATCGAAAAATCGAAAAATCGAAAAATCGAAAAATCGAAAAATCGAAAAATCGAAAAATCGAAAAATCGAAAAATCGAAAAATCGAAAAATCGAAAAATCGAAAAATCGAAAAATCGAAAAATCGAAAAATCGAAAAATCGAAAAATCGATAAATCGATAAATCGAAAAATAGAAAAATCGAAAAATCGAAAAATCGAAAAATCGAAAAATCGAAAAATCGAAAAATCGAAAAATCGAAAAATCGAAAAATCGAAAAATCGAAAAATCGAAAAATCGAAAAATCGAAAAATCGAAAAATCGAAAAATCGAAAAATCGATTTCTATAAAAATGTTTTGTTATCCTAAATTATTATTGCAGATTGTACCTACCTACCTACTCACTTACAAAAAATTTTTTTGTCTGATGATGACCTTTTAGGTCGAAAGCGCTTGCAACCCAACCTAATAAATTTATGTGGTCGACAGACTTTGAGCCTTTTACTTCCCTTTACTTAAAAAAATGTTTTCAATTAATGACTGCTTTTCTGAAGTAAAAAAATTATTTCATGTAAAAATTAAAGTTTCTGTTTATACAATTTGTTTAAAAAAAAAATCGAAATGATAACTGAAAGTATAAAACACAAAATTAAATCTAAAGCTACGCTCCACATGACGGCCATCCGTTTCTATGCACAAATTTATTCGTTTCCGTAAAGAACGCCTAATTCTTGCAAAACTCTCATATTAATTCTAAATTCGTTGCAAGCATTCTGAATTCATCTCCAAATGTGATTCCGCGATTCAATTGGTTTTGAATAAACCATTGATTTGAGATATCCTCATACACAAAAATCGCTTGAATTTAAATCCGGAGACCTCGCTGGCCAAGCCTTCTGCAACGTGTGATTTATACTATTTTCTCGATTTTGGGCTTTATTTATCGTTTTTTATTCATTTATTTTTTTGTGGTCGTTGTAGGGGATTTTTTTCGCAAAATATATAAGGTGGAATTAATCAGGCATTCCAAACAAATGAAACACGGTGATAAGGTTTGGTATGTCTAAAGGGTTGCGACATACGATGTCTTCTATCTACAATACGTGAAATCATATATAATCGATTCAATTTAAATATTTTATGTCAAAAACAATAAAAAATATTGGCAGTCATTAGTGAATGTCCACTGAAATGTCACAAAAATGTCACCAAAAATCGTTTAAGAATGAGCTATATTCTTCAACAATTTTGCATGTGGGAATATAATATTCTTGCACCAAAATCGAAAAAATATTTTCAACACTCTACCTTTGATTTCGTTTACTAAGGAGAAAGTATTTCTTGGACTGGTTTCGTCCCTATTCAGACTCTTTAATACCTGGTGAGATATTAGCCAAAGAAGTAGTTGTTGACAAAAGAGAAACGGTCGCTCATATTATTGTGACCCATGGCTTTGAGATTATATTGATTGTATTTTACATCTTGGTCATATTTAAGTGTGGACTTATTTCCTTTTTTAAGAGTATAATTACCTGTCAAACGATTGACCAATCATCTAATGGTCTACGGTGGGATTCTCATCTTTCAGAGATTCTCATCTTTCGATACGTCTCGTATCGAGACGCCTACCTTTGTTCGGAAAACTGCGATTCTTATGTAATATCTCTCTCTTTTTAATACGTAACATGTCGAGTTCGCACATAAGAATACAAGTTGATGTTAAAACGCGAAACATCGAATTATTTTATTTATTAATGGTCAAACAGGTACATCACTTTCAAATGACCTCTGGTTGATGTCATTCATCGTACATTTGCATTAATTTGACGGTAACGAAACCTTAGACATTAACTAGTCTAAGAACGAAACACAAATTAACCGCAGTTGTCGTTGTCAAAAATATTGTGACGCTAACGCCAATTGACATTCCGTAACAGTACTGGCTAGCTAGTATATAATTTGGCACTCTAAATAATCCACTGCGCAGAATCCTGGTGTCAATGACTGGTTTCTGATCGTTGTTGGCACAGACCTTATATATACCACCTACATTACTACGGCAGATATATTGTGGAAATCCCTTTCAAGACTGATGTTACAATTTACTGCTTTTCGCAGTTAGCCAGTTGAATAGTTTTGAGACTATGACTAAACAGTCGCGCGACTATAAGTCGCGTGTACGCGGTTAGCCTAAGTGAATGGTTACACTGCATGCGGATACGTGCGATTTTTTAGTCGTACGATGTCGTAAGATCGTTAGTCGTACGATTGTGTGGTTACATTGTTTGCGATTCGTTGCATTCGTAGTTTTAATTCAAAATGGATGACGAAGGAGATTTAGATTTCCTTGAAAATAGTTGTTTGAAATTTATGATGTTAAATAAAAAAAGAAAATATTGGGTTAATGATATGTACTTAAGGAGAGACCAGGAAGGGGAGTACGTAACCCTTTTCAAGGAGTTAAGCAAGCAGACGCAAAAGTTTTATGAGTACTTTAGAATGTTGCCTTTAACAATTAATTATATACTAAATAGAATTCAACAACGACTCGAAACATATTCTAATTTTCGGAAAAGTATTGATCCCAGACAAAATTAACTGTAACACTTATTTAAATAATAATTCACATTAACTTTTCAAAGTCCATTTTAAATAAATCTTTCAACAAAATATTCTCAATTATTATTGAATATGCCACAGGTGTCAGCTTTCTATATCGTACGATGTCGCCGAGAAAAACAAACGCGTTTGTTCTTCTCGCCTAGTCGGTCGACATCGTACGATATCATCCAACTAAAACGCAGTTAATGTAACCGCACCACAGAATAACCACTATTACAGAAATGAAGGCTTGCGTCGGCACGTTTGATGTCGGGGTGGCCAAAATTTAAAGTGACACTCGCTGACAGTTGACGTTCTTGCCGGTTGTTACACTGGTAAAAATTACCAAGATTCTTATAAATTCGGATAATACACTGAGAAAAGGATTTAAATATATGTAACAAACTTATTTAGCAACATCCACTATTTCTTCTCTGAATTGAAGGTTAGTGATATAATTAGAAAAAATAAGGCTTCACAATAATTTATTTTGAAGTAAATTGTACTGATCGCTATATTAAAAAAGAGTTTTTACTTAAGGAACCAGACCGAATGCTCGTTGTGCTTATTTCATCAGTTTTTTAGGTAACATTAACTCTTTAACAGAGGGATTCTATTACAAATTATTGATGTATTAATTAATTGTGTACTTTCCTGGAAAACACCTTCAACTATGATAGTTGTATCTAGAAAAATAGATTAAACTGATAATAACTGGCATTAAAAATATAAATACTTCCGAACTGTCATTTTGAAAGCCTTTTATGTGTTTTAGAACCTTATCATATGTCAATAATACCATAAACAATCCTTGTATTAAGACTTTCGCCATACTCTTATAATAATTTGACAACTCGGTGGATAAATCTGTGATTTTTTACAATTCCATTTTGTAAACAAAATTAATCTAGTAGTCGTTGGTAGAAAAGCATCACCAATAATTGGCGTATCGATTTATTACACTGTTTTACACTAACACTAGCTCAAATGGCTTTTCTTTCGAGTCTTCTGTGCAGAGTTGTCCAGTAATTGCAGCACTTCATTAACGTGGAAGTGGAGTCGACCCTCATGTTTTGCAGTAACCTCTTTTTCTTATTTGTCTGTATGAAGATAATCGTTTAGATAGAGCCAGGGTGCATCAATGATACATCTTAGGACTTTATTTTGGAAAACTTATATTATGGCACATCCTCGTAGCTGTATTTCATAAATCCAGACTGGATGAATTTGTTGTATACATAAATTTGCATTTTTAGATGCATAATTATTAGAACTTTAAATTAAATTGAGATTTGAAGAAAAGTACTGTAGGAAAAAGGTTGTTATAAATAAAACACGTACCCATACTGACTATTAATTTTAATAAACCAAAATACGAAAAACAAATTACAAAAATCAGATTAATGAAAATATTAATATGAAAAATACCTACACATCAAAAGGCACAAAATTTTAGACAAAGGAATATGCCCTAGGTCCTAAAAAATACAAGGTAAGCGCAAACTGCTTGTATTCATTGGATTGTCTTCTAGCTAGAGGCTTTTTGTTTTTAAATTCCGCTTGAGATTTAACTAATCTGCAAATGGTTGGTTTAAAAATTGTGGCCCAACCGAAGGATATTTTTGGGACTGGCACATGCATTATCAAAATAGAAACAACAATATCTTTTCAAGCTTCAAAGTTAGTCATTCTTTTGCTGAGACCTAAAAAAAATATTTAAATTTAAAAAATACATAAAATCAACACTTTTATATTATTTTTAACCTGGTGTACTGAGAAAATCGTCGTGGGATTTAGTAGGGTACAGATTCATTCAGAATGATCAATTATTTCATTTGTTGTGGGTGTGTGTCAGAATATTGTCAAAAGTACATTTTCAAATAAACATTTCCGAGTTGATCCAAATGAAAAACTACTAGGCTGGAAATGTTTTTTACAGAACTGGTAGCTTTTGTGTAATTATTCACTGGTTATATTAATCAAGTCTTCTCGACTACAGGCTCTTAACAACATGGGAAACCTAAAAAAATACAAAATACATTGTCATAGGTAGATAAATATAATTTGATTTAAAAATGATAATAAAATAATTGTTTTGATTAAATAGCCAAATAAATAACATACAGTTAACATTGCTGCATTTGAAAAGTACCTCGTTTTACTCATTTTACTCGAAGCCGTTCTCGATGGGATCTGCTCCATGGTCTTTTAATGCAGAACTAATAAGTCAAGTAAGATCTATTTCCTCCCGAATTAAATTTTAGAGCTTACGGAGTAAATGTAATTTATGTGACAATGGACAAAGAAAAAAGCAGAAAACTATTTTTAACTATACAGTTCACTGGAAAAAAGCAACTGAAGTTGTAGATGTATTTCTGTGAGATGTACAGACAGTTGTCTTTTGTGTCACAGTTTATTCTTTTTCATCTTATTTACATATCTGGTTATTAAGAGCAAAAAATATTTATAAAAAATGTTAGATGAAAAATACCACAGCTAAAAATGAAGTTTATTTTACAGCTTGCAACAAAAACCAGAAGAGAAATCAAATTTGATTTAAAAGAAAGGTTTTAGTTTATTCTAATGGAAACCGGAAACACAAACAAATCTATAGCTGTTCTTTTATTCCACATAAGCCCGATTATCACATGATTAAAAAAAATCTACTAGTTCTACTCCGTTCCACGAGGTACCTTTCAAACGTAGCACATAAATTTGGTAAATTTGGATATCTGGATCAAAATTTAAACTATTTGTTAGGTAGGGCTATCAGTTTTCCTCATTTAAATTGCATAATTTATTTTGCATACCTTTCTGAAACTTTGGGAAATGAAAAATAACTAGTATTCGAATCCGTTCGAGGTAGACATGAGCTATAAACACATCTCTTTCTTTTATATTCCATCAGTTCACTAAAAAATTATTTTGCTTTAATAAAATAAATAAAAATATGTAAATAGTTCAGCACATACCACAAAAAGTCTGTTTACTGAACAATGTTCATAAAATAGACAAAGGAAAGCACTAAACACAGATTTACTCAATAATTGTTAAAAAATATACAAAGAAAAACACTAAAATACACTTAAATTCGATAAAAAAAATCAAAAATTACAAATGACTGATCCTGACACATCAAAACAACACTCGTGACATGACAGTTTTGCCGGTTATAAAATGGCGGCCCTGATCATGCGCAAAAAATTTTGGACCCCAAAAATTGACGTGCCTTCGCTTCTGTAAAAGTATTCTGTGACCGCACACCTTTAAATCAGTTAGTTTGTTTTAACGTCCGACATCGTACGACATAGCACGACTAAAAAATCGCACGTATCCGCATTCAATGTAACCATTCACTAATGGTGAAACAACCTTGCATTTAGTATCATTACAACCTCGTACTTGCGTACTACTTAGAATAACAAAGAGTGTTCCTCCACCAAAATTTACAACCGTGTAGTACTATCCGTAAATACACGCGCCCACCAAAATTTACATTAAAAACATTGGGTGGCTTTTTTTATGAATTAAAATAAAACATTTAAAAATCACAATTTTATCTAAATACAAAATTCGTATAAAACAATTTAAAATTACAAACATTCTAAAAAAAGGAAAAGCAATAGCAAAAGAAAAAATAAGAAACATTTTTGATGCCCATTTGGGTGCAGCGTTAATATTAAATATTACTTAAATTCAACATGTCTCAAAACAAGGGATTTTAGAATCAGATAACTAAAAAAATTAATTCAGGTAAAATTTTCCACCCTTGCAACCCCACCTAAGATATTTTGTTTTGATTTTAAAAATGTAATAAGGTATAATAATTTCAGTTTCTATTTAGTTTAACACTGTTAATTTTTTTTCTATACCCACATGGATATTTACTTATCTACGCACAGACTACAAAACGAAAAAGTATGCTATTGCCTTCACCTGAACGAATATATTTCATATCCATTCTAGGTAGTGAGAACACTGCAAAAAATGAAATCTACCAACCACAATTCATATTTCGGTCAACCAACTGCTATTATTTTTAAAATTTTAAATAACTGACAATTCTGTCAAACTAATTATCAGTATATTTTTTAGTTATTGAAATTAAATATACATTAAAATGAGGTATTCTTTGGTAGAATCGATAAATAATAGCATTTCTATTTTTATTTAAATAATTAGTTAGTTTAAATAAAACTATATAAAGTCAATTTAATAAACCAAAAAAATTAAGCACATAGATGGTCGTGTGGTCAGCGTTCTTGCCTTTCATACGTAAGATTTGAGTTCAAATTTCGGATGGAGAAAAATGAAATGAAATTTTTTCTTTTTTTTTTTTTTCTTGTTTATTTTATTTTATAAATTAGTAAACTCATAAATTATTTTTAAATTAATTATTTTATCCTAATAACCTATAATTTTTAATATTTGTAGATTTTCGATAGTGGGTCGTAGAAAAAATATACTGTACAACTCGAGTAGATTTTCTATATCCACTCTTGTTGCCCAAACTACTATTTTCGTTCTAGTTTTTTTCCACCTCCACAAGGCATACAAAAAAATTGTAATTTTTTTATTACCGAAAAATAGTTTTTAGAAAAAACTTACAATATTAAAATATAATATTAAAAGTTTTTATACTTAGTTGATAGGAAACATCTTTTTTGTATTAAACTTTGACGTCACTTCCTTGAAAAAAAATGGTGTTCCTTATGACTCAGTCGCGCCTTATTGGATCAGTCACTAATAAACAAGCCTCTGCCACAAGTGCCCTTTCCACAGCTTAAGTCTGGCAAGGGAACAGCATTATTTCCTTAATGACCAAAGAATTGGAGTAGTCGCTGACAATTTCTTGCAAATCGTCTTTAGAACTTTTATTAAAAGAACAGTCTTCGGCATTGAATTTTAATTTCAGTAAAATGAATGCCCGAACTTCTGTTTGATTTATAACTTTAATAATGAATCTAACAGCATATTCTCCGGATGGCTAAAATAACCATTTCTCCGGACAACGGGGTCGATTGCATATTTCAATTCAGATGGCAAATACCTTGAACGCTGAAGATTTTGCAACATAAACATAAGATGGTTTGATTTTTATTACAAACCGCATCGAAAAATAAACATTTGCAACGAACTCTTCCCAAATTTTTATAATATCTGACGGATCCTGAGTCGACACAGAGGCTCAGGATACGATTGCTGTGGTAAGCCATCGGGAGTGAACCTACTTTTCTGGTTGCTTGTTTAGAAATCCGTTGGCATATACACTGGTCGAGACAAAGTAGTTATTACATTTTTTGCAAATAGCAATATCAAGTAGTTTGAAAATATTGCTTTTATGAATCCCGTTTTTAAAGGACTTTAGTAGATCTAGTCTTCAATTTTGGTATTGATTAAGCAAAAATGTAATTCTTGTTCTAAACGTGATCAGAATAGACGCTCGGTTGAAAATATTTTCCATTTTACTTGCTACAATAACAAAGCTTGAGAATTATTAGTTTTGACAAGAAAGTTTCGCTATTCGCAAACTTCTTAATTAATATTTTTGACAGGCATATGCCTAGCAAGACTACTAGAACAACTAAAGGAATGCGGGCGACCCAAGCGGTGCACACTATTTAATAATTATAATTGAATTAAACTTAATAAGATTAATAAGAAATCTATTTTACGTATAATTTAGAATGTCTAAAATAATTTCTGTGAAATGTAGATACTTGCATTTTTTTAGAAGTTCTGCAGCTCTATAGATTTTATGCACTAGTCGCCACTGCTTTATACTATTGTATAGTTTTACTATTGTATAGTTTTACTATTGTATAGTTTTACTATTGTATAGTTTTACTATTGTATAGTTTTACTATTGTATAGTTTTACTATTGTATAGTTTTACTATTGTATAGTTTTACTATTGTATAGTTTTACTATTGTATAGTTTTACTATTGTATAGTTTTACTATTGTATAGTTTTACTATTGTATAGTTTTACTATTGTATAGTTTTACTATTGTATAGTTTTACTATTGTATAGTTTTATTGAATATTTTACTATCAATCTGCAAATGTAACCATGAAGAAGCCAAAAAAATATTTTCTTTTTATCCTGCATGTTCTGAAAATTTGACATAGGGGAGATCAGTCGAAGGTGACGCGGCTAAAGGCGGGTACAGATCTGAGCACGTACGCGTATGAGGCAAGCCGAGGACGCATGAGCATGCAGATGTGGTCGGGCTGTCGAGGCGCGGCAATTGCCTCGTTGTGTGCGCCAAACGGCCTCGCCTCGATCCATTTGTTGGCGGTACATCAAAGGGAGGCAGTGCGCAGTACGTGCTCAGTCTGGACGGGGAACTTGTACCATGCAGCACCGTACAGATTATAGCGAGTTTTTAAGATTTATTTTGCATGAAGTGGGACCAGTAAAACGTTTTACTTCTCCTGGATTTAAATAATCAGCGTGATATCTTAAGAGAGCAAAGCGCTAGTTCTATTACAACACCATAAAAAAAAATATCCTTGGCAGGAAATCGTCCATCGATTTTATTCTTTTCTTTTTTCTTTAATATGTCGGATAAAATAATAAAACATGCACTCAACTCCGCGACATCATCCTCATTCTTCATTTTTGTTTTAATTTTACGAATGTTCTGGGTATACGGTTGCGTGCTCGCGAATTTACTGGATCAGTGGCGAACAGCGCCTCGTGCGTCCACCATTCGTGTATACAAACTGCATCGCACGAGGCATTCGGTTCGGCCTCGGCTTGCCTCATACGCGTACGTGCTCAGATCTGTACCCGCCTTAACAAAAATAGTTTATATTTTGAATTCGGACTACAATCCAAAGACGGAATTAACACACAATATATTAATAGGTATATACTATTGAATTTTTAATCAAGACTTTTCAACATTTAAAAAATACTGTCGAAATTAAATTTATAAAAAAATCTGTTAGTGCGTCATTTAAGCTGCATGTTTGTCAAAGATGACGCATGTGAACGATTTCGAAATACATAATATCATGGATGGTGATATGGATGTTAATAAATCTTTAAAACGATAAATATAAGAATTAACTTTATTTATAAAAAAAAAAATTAGAAAAATATAAATTTTTAAACTAAAAAAAAAAGAAAAAAATAGGAAAATGTTAGTTTTAAACTCAAAAATAAATTTTTACAAACAAAAATCGCATTTAAAATTCTTGGGAGTGTTGACTACAGTCTTTATGAACCCAGTTTGCACACAGCGTACAACGGTGCCATACTTCAGATTTTCCAAATTCGTTACAGATTATGCATTGTTCATTATCAGAATTTCCAGGCAAATCATCCATTTCATCATCATCATCATCACAAATATTATCTTCATCCATATCATCTGTTTCGCTGTCGGTTTCAAATTCTGCTTTTTCTTTTTCTGCTTATTTTTATTTTTTATTGGAATATATTTTTCTTTCCCGTTATTTATTTCATTAATGTCTTCTTCATTAATAAGGTTCCTTTTAATCTTATTAATTTGATTATTGTTAGCAAGAGCTTTCTTTTTCTTTTTTTCCTCCTTCTCCTCAAGTAAGACTTTAATAGGGGTAGAAGTAAGTATTTCCGAATGTTGCTTCTTTCTAACAGCCTTTATAATTTTCTTTTTTGATGCTGTTGGTACTGGTGATAGTGTTGAAAATGCTATTGGGATAGTAGGTATCTTACTATTTTGTATTCCAGATGTCGAGGGTTGTGGTAATGATATTTCTGGTTCAATTAAATTGTTATCTTTATCTTCGTCGACTTTAACAACAATAAGATTGTTATTTGGTAGAGCAACAGTTTCGACTTTAATTGTAGAAAGATTATCTGCTGCTGCAAAATCCTCTTCTTTAAACTTTTGATCATGAAATGGATAAATTCCTGTCACCTGGAATCCTGAAACTCCTTTTTCTATATTAGGTACTTGCTGATAGGCACGATTAAAAATTTCTGCCAAATCTTAGTGAGCTAATTTGTATTCTTGAGACTCTGAATTAATGTTGGATCTAATAAAAAGTTGGGACTGCTTTGCGAAAGCATTTTTAAGTGGTCCAAAGAAAGTGATATCGAGGAGTTGCATCTTATGGGAAGAATGTGAAGGCAAACTAACCATAATGATAAAATGTTTCCTACATAATTCATAAATTTCAAGGGAAATATGGCTGCTGTGGTTGTCTAAAACCAGACATACCGGATTTTGTTGTGTGGATGCAACTTTTTGTTGAAAATGTTGAATCCATTTAAAGAAGATTTCTTCGTTGCTCCAACCATTTGGGGAACACAGGTATACTGCACCTATTGGACCATTTCGTTGCAGTTGGGGAGTCATTCTTTTTCTGGGGTATACAAAGAGTGGTGGAATAAATGACCCAGTAGCACTCATGCAGCATATAACCGTCACGTTCTTACCTCTTTCTGTTGATGCTATGACTCCAAATTGTTTAATCCTTTTGGACCTAACCGTTTTGCAGTTTCTTTTGACACTATGGAAATGCCTCTCTCGTCGACATTGTACATTCTATCGACAGGGAAATTGTATTCATCACTGACTGATTTTAAATTTTTGTAAAATTGGTCCTCCTCTATTTTATTAAATGCGGTTATCCTATTGACACTAGTGGATTCCGGTTTCCGTAAAGCAACTTCTGGATTCCTCTCTAGAAAGTTTTTGTACCACTCATGACCAGCTTTTTCTATTTCTGTATTAAAAGGATGTTTGATGTGATTTGCTTCAGCATACATAAAGGCTAATTTACATAATTCGTCTTTGGTTAAACCAAAGAATAATTTAGCTAAGTGAAGCAAGTGATCTCGTATCTCACGTTCTTGATTAAAATTAAAAACTGGAGGTCTGCCTAGTGATAACGATTTTTGCTCCGTTATTTTTTTTAATGTCTTCCTGCTTCTCGAATTTTAATGTCTTCTCGAATAATTTCATTAATGGCTACATCAATTTGTTCTTTACTACATCCTCTATTTGTTTTCCTAATGTACTTGCCCATCTGTAAAATAAAGGTCTTTGTAAAACACAAGTTGAAAATAGGTTACTCTTATATAAAAAGTCATTTTCACTGGTCAGTTTTTAGTATATTTTACTAATAAGTAATCGATAACATTTATTGAGATTTCAAGGAAGCGTCGGGTAAGATGACGCGCGGCATCTTATCCGTTTCGGCTTGCGTCATCTTCGCCGACTGGCAACAATGAAAAAGAAACCAATTTAAAAAATATACCCAGTAGAAATAATTAAATAATCTATATACCAAAATGTTCCTATATATACGTAGATCACGTTGGTATAGAATAAATGTGAATATCTTATAAAATAACCATCTTACCTTTATGAAGAGAGCACTCCAATATTAGATAAAAACACCTTAACCTAATCACACGACTACAGAATGCAAACTGATTCCAGAATTAACCGTTTAAACACTGCCTCGAATAATACGTGCAATAAAAGGAGTGAAATTCAAAAATGATCATTTCTAATGTTCCCGTGACCGGACTTATAAGGTTGCGTCATCTTCGATTAATCTCCCCTATATGTATTTAAGTTTGTTTTTTAAATTACATGCTGTTTATTTTTGGAAATAAAATTCAATTTTAACATTTTTGGGTGTGACCCGATTTGGGTCACATGGTCTGTAGTAAACTTTACTTTTATTTTGCACGGACCGCGTGCATATGTGTTTCTTTTTTTTTTTGTTAAAACCCCCTTATTAACAATTTATTTACTCAAAAAATTATATTTTACGAATCTTTCTTTTCCCACGGGTAAAATTTTAGAATCAGAAGCCGCTCGTTAACGTGTTTAAGATAGCCACATTTGAGCTGAACCCTTTTTCATTTAATAAAAATATTTATTTCAACGATCACTGTCCAAAGTAGGCTTTCGAACATTTAGATCTAACTAGAAAGTTGACGTTTTCCGCGAATTGTCATAATTTGACAATATTTGCGCTCACGTAGTCTAAAGTAACTTTAGCACTTTAGCACTTTATTTTCATTTGAAATAAATAATCGGTATTTTAAAACAAAATTTAGGCTAATCTTAAATATTTTAATACACTTTCTAATATTTTAAATCGTCCAATAGTATTTTCCATAAATAATTAAATCATAAATAATTACTGACATATAAGAATTCGAAGAATAGGCTTATGTCAAATAAACTTACAATATTATAACGGAAGAAGGTAACCTATTTTTAATTAAATTAAATTATTTATTTTATTTTGGCGTTATCGTAGAAAAAATATTGTGTGTAATTCGACCAGAAAGTCCTTTGGCAGTTTTGATAGATTGCCGCGCTCCGCTAACGCGTCGTGCGGCAACTTTCTGTTTTAGCTGTCAAAGTGCTACTTTCTGCTCTTAATGCACAAATAGCTATTACAAGAGTAATGCTCACTCTAAGTCTACGTTTTATATGCATTTGGAAAAAGCATTTCCAAATAACTACAGTTCTGAAGTTTTGGAGGGATTCTAGTTACCTTTTTTTTTATTTTTTCTAATATTTCTATATATTTAACAAAATATGGTTTCCAAACTGCCATTAGACATTTTATTCCGGCCTGATATAGGTTTTGTATATATAGTTTGAAGATTATTTCGTTTAAATGGTTTTTAAATGCAATTCTAATTAGATGCTTATCTACTTCTAAGTAATTTTATCCATTCAAAATAATCGCTGATATAAAAAGTATTCATTATAAAGAAAAAAGGAAGAAGAAAAAATAGTATTGTTTTTGTATTTCCCTTTTTCTAATAAAAAATAACAATCATTTTTAGAATCGTGGAGGAAACATAAAGAATTCGACTTGACACTATCTTGTCTTCTCGTAACGGGCCAATAACTCATAAAAGTACTTTTTCATTCAAGCAAAAAACATTTTCGCTTGCGTTGATAAAAAAGTATAAGCTCTTTTTCCTTGGGATAAGGACTCCATATTCTCACCTATATTCCCACTTATCTAACCTTTCCACTCCAGCACAAGGATAATAACTTTCATTGATTATCCAGGTCGCTTTACTTCACAAAAATTAGGCGCAACTCTCATTTTCATAAAGGAGCTTTGCGGTTTTATTGTTAGGATTCAAGGTTTTATTTCCAATAATGATTGCGTTGAAAATTTAGCTACAGTGTATCTCAGTTTTAACAGTGCATAGAATATAAAGCATCAAACAAATGTTTTTTAATATTAGAAGAAAATGAAAAAGTTTGTATTTAAAGTATGTAAAAGGAATTGTTTTAAAACAATTCCACTTTATTTAAAATAGGTCAAGCGCTTTTGCCGAATAAGGCACCATCAGGACCCCAAAAAAGATTATAGCCAATGAGTATACAATTTATGTAAATTAAGTTTAAGTTAAATTGTATACTCATTGGCTATAATCTTTTTAGAGTCCTTATATACCAAAAAAAAGCAAATTGAATAGGAAATAAAACAAAACAAAACATCTTTAACAAAAAAGTTGAGTGTTTATAAATAACAAAAAAATAATATAGTCCAATTAAATAACGAAAAAAAAGCCCCTTCGAGCTTATATTAATTTGTAATTGGATGAAATAAAGTGGACCTTATGTATTTTGAAGTGATCTTTCCGAAAAAAAGATGTAGCTGTTGTTCAATTTTTTTTAAATTAGGAAAAACCGGGTTTTCCGTAATTTTCCATGGTAAAAATGCTAATTATCTGGGCAAGTATCATTTCGATAGTAAAAATAAATGCACCAATCGAAATAGAGGCAAAAATAGTTCGGAAATTCATTGCACAGGTAGTTTTAATGGCGAATTCCTCGCCGCCAGAAGTGCTTTTACCAAAAAGTTGTTTTTTTTTTCGTTTCTTTGATCAGAACCATGGACATGAAATTTGCGATGAATTTATGGCAAAATTATAAATGTTAGACATATGTGCCCATGAGAGAAGTTGAGTATTTTTTTGTTGGCTCTCAAATAAAATAAAAGTCCCGCGGCGAAATCTGACATAATGTTTCGGGAATTAGCAGGAAACCGGAAGGCGTAGTTTTTTTAAAATTTTTTACCCATATGATTTTCTCCGGGTTTTCCGAAACACCTAACAAGCGGTTGGCAGCTTCTTGGTGAACCAGGTACCCCTTCTCGGCACATTCAATTAAAGTTTTTGACAGTGACTCCCTCCCAACTTGTGTTGTGATGTTGGCGAAGTTTTTTCGCGGTTTAGTTTGTCCAATACCCGCAATATACTGCGTACAAATGAAACATAAAGTCTCAAAATCAAAAGGGTCACTCCTTCTTGTTTTCTTCTCGGTTGATGCTCCATCCTCCTTTTTTTGGCATTGTCAATCACGGCCCTTTTATGCCTATCCCAGGTTTTATAAATAAACTCTTTTTCGTAACGTCGAGCTACGTAATGTTTGCGACACCTCTCATGCAATACAAAACCTGGTTCTAAAGAACTGAAAAATTTATCCCCCCTCTCTTTTCTGACCGTCTGCAGACCTTTCAATCCTGTCGGTCTAATTGGGGTAAGTTCACCCTCTGAAAGTGTCTGATGACATAATAAATACAGGCCAGCCATTGCAACCTGGAAACAAAAAAATTATAGCACTGTGATAGAATTTTCTTAATTTAGGAACGTACTTACTCAATAAATTGCTGAAGAAGTCCGAAAAACCACTTGTACACAGAGCTTGCTGAACACGGTTATTAAAAATCTATGCCGATGAACACTATCAAGCGATTCAATTTGTAATAATATGACCATTTGAAGTTTAAACTTGTCGGATAGCGAACGTCGAGACCATGGCTATCCTTGATGCGACGTGCTGCTAATTTTGCGGTAATTCTATATTTTGCACAAAACTCAAGAAACGTTTTATAACAAGTCAGTAAAATACAATTTAATAAATTTTAAGCCTAATGAATTTAGGTATGTAAGAAATTTAAAACTGGAAATCGCAAAAAAAATCAAATTACAGAAATGCAGTATATACACTAGTTTAGGATCCCGCGGAGCGCGTGTAATGGGACTTTTGTCGGGAGAATTCTACAATCTAGAAGAAACATACACACTTTAAACTTTGTATACACATTCAGAAAACATGAGATTTGGGTTTGCTTAATTTTCAGACCAAAAAACTGAAAATCGTCAATTTTAGGCAACTTTTCTCAAAAACCGTGTTTTTTGGTCGTCACTCAATGAACAGTGGTCAAAAAAATAGATAAAATATTTTTGCAGAATTTTCCGTAATATAATCGTATACTAGACGCAACAAAGTACTCAACAAAAAAAAAATTGAGCCATTGGGTGGATTTTTGGCATTTTTGTGCCACATTGTTTGATATCTTGGAAAATTATAGTCTGATTTCGGTGAAATTCACACACACATAAGAATTCACATTCAAAAGTAAGCTCTGTAAGTGGCATTAAAAAAATTCAAATAGTTTGGCCGTTATAGCAAACAATGAAATTAGGCCCGCGGTACGATTTGCCCTTCCGCCATATGCCCAATTTTGGGATTTCTCTTGTCCCCTTCTGGGAATCAATAGTCACATCCCTTAAGTTTAAAACGCATTTTTGTTTTTCAAATATCTTAATTGGTACCAAAGTTATGAAGAATTTACTGTTTGAACATTTAACAAATTCAATTTTTCGACCTTCGCCGCCTCAAAATACTAAACAAATTTCAATCGTCCATACCACGAGAACGGTGCATCGGATCAAAATTTCTCAAGAGACATGAAAATTAACATGTTTCCTAAGCTTTCAAATGTCGTAAACTGCGTTTTAAAAATATTGATTTATTTCCGACATGCGCCTGCGCAAAATTAAAAAATTGGCAAAATCCAAAATTTCGGCACTTTCGAAAAACAGCTACATTTTGTTTTGCCTTTTTTCGAAAAGATCACCTCAAAATACATAGAATCCATTTTGTTTCATCTAATTACAATTTAATATAAGCTCAAAACCCGTAATTTAATTCGATTAATATTGATTTTTGCCTATACAGGGTAGTCCGTTAATAATGGAACAAAAAGCAACTATAAATTCCTTGCAAAAAACTATTGCGATATAACACAATTTACCTTAGTTCAATTCTTGATATCAAAGAAGATACAGGATGTTAAAGTAGATACTCAAATATTTCAATCAAAAAAATTAAATGCTGTAGATTTGGTAGATATGATAACAGTTTTTAATATAAGAAAATCGGCCGATAAATTTTTAGTTTTCGAAATATGCGTTGTCAATTTAATATTTTTATGTGGTCATTTTGCTGCGGCTACTTCTATAACAAATAATCTTCGTTCTTATAATTTAACCGGTGTGTCATTATGATGATTTGAAATGTCAAATAGGATCATGGCTATCCCAGATCTAATTGATTAACGATTTGATGCAAAATCGCCATATAAAAATAGTAAACTGGCAATACATATTTCGAAAACTAAAAATTTTATCGACTGATTTTCTAATATTAAAAATTATGCTCAATTTTAATACATTTTACAGCAAGTAACAGTCAATACTTCATTTTATTAGGCATCTACTTTATCACGAATTGAACTAAGGTAAATTGTGTTATATCGCAATATTTTTTGGCTCTGTGTCCTATTATTAACAGACCACCCTGTATCTTTGATCTCGACCAATGGACAGAGTCTTCAATTTCCATTTTCTATGCAAAACTATACTTTTTCAAATGGTGAAGGTCCCATTTGGTCATATCTCAATTTTTTTAGTTCTGAAATTGGAAGGATTTTTGCGCTCCATCCGATGGACTATAAAGAATTTTACCAAAATTTTAGTAAAAAACTCAATATTGTACTATAAAGTGTTAAATTATAGAAAATCCTAAATATTGAATAATTGACCAGATTTTTTTTTTTTTCGATTCTTTTATACTAAATGGATAGGGACAGGCTTGTAGAGAATATTATTTCCAAAATTTTATTTTTGGACCACCCTAGTGCGTAGTTTTCACGAACTATCTCTGTCTTTGTCGGTCATAGCCTACTTTAGAAACATTTTTTATGGATCACTCTTTATATAAATACAAAATAAAGGCAGTACCTCTGTATCTGCAAAACTAGGAAGGGGGCCAAGCTTAATACCACTTATGCCTTACTAGATCCATTATACAAGATCTTCGACTGGCTTCCTATTAGCTGATCAGTCAAATTACTTGGTAACGTCGTCCAGAGGTAATTTTTTATATTGGCTGAAGTGTGGGCTTGTATTTAAAAGGATCTATCAATACAAATATCCCAACAGAATACTAGTTCATCTTCAAGAAAAAATCTCAAAAGAAATATGAGAAAAACCCACAATTTTTGGGAAAGTAAAATATTTGTTATATATAAACAGCAGAGAGGCGTTATATTTTACAAAACCCTACATTTTATATTGTAAGCCCCTTCGCCCGTTATTTCTGTCGTCAAATTACATTACAAATTGCTACGTCTTTGCGATGAAAAAGTATCCGTCAAATTTAAGCCTCTGGCTCTAGATGTATTACTTTCTAATAAACATGAAACAAAAATTAAATTTACTCTGAACTGAGACCTTAGCACTTGTTTATTCTCATTTAATAAACGAAGAATATTCTTTCTAGCGGAAGGACCTTCTTTGACAGAGGCGTACCTGCCGATAAGCCAAATTTTGTATTTTAAAAAATTGTTATCAATTCATAATATGTATAAAGTTTTCTTTTTTTAATATGTTCGAATGCACCTAATCTTACAAGATTAATCAGCATTTTTAGAAGAACCCAAATTACTACCAAATTTTAAATCTAGATTTCACCTGTGTTCAATACTAGTTGTTAACATTTGGAGTGAGGGTAGCCATATGTGAGTAGTAGGGATTAAGTGTAAGGGGTTAAAGAAAAGGTCTTTTATTTCTCACAAGTCAATTTAATTGGCGACCGGTTTCGAAGCTGTCACTTCATCATCAGGCACACCTTGGCACACTTATGGAAATAGTCAAGGTGTGCAGATTTTTCTTTGTTAATTTTTGTGCGCCACTGTTTAGAACAGATTTATATTCTATTGATTCCGTTTTAAAGATTAGCTGTTGTTTCTTCTATAGTTGATCCTATGGTTAAGACAGCTGTATCATCAGCGAATGTGCCTAATTTCATATTTTCTACCTCTGGAATGTTATAGGTGTATATTAAATATAATACTGGCCCAAGAACACTTCCCTGTGGGACGCCAGCATTTATTGACTTGAGTTCAGAGTATTCGTTTTCCACTTGAACTTTAAATGTTCGCTGTGATAGATATAATTCTAGTAGTTGGAAATATGGCCTAGCAAAAAAATTCTTTATTTAAATAGTAGGCCTTGGATGCCACATTTTATCAAAGACTCTTGAGATATCAATAAATACTTCGAAACAATGTTTTCTTCTTCTTTTCTTTTTCTCAATTTTATTTTATCATGCGATCGATCTGATCAGTTAGAATGTTTATCCCGAAATCCGAATTGATGTTTTTTGTCGATTATCTTATTTATTCTTCTTAAGAGCAATTTCTCACTCAAATAGTTTTAATATCACAGGTAGAAGCGAGATTGATCTATAAGATGTTATTTCATTGTTGGGTTTTCCCGGTTCAGGTATCATTATTACTTCAGCAGTTTTCCATAATATTGGAACATGTTCAAGTCTAAATGCTGCATTAATTATATTGGTCAGTTTTACTGTTCGTGGTAATTTCTTTAGTATCTCTTCTGTGATCCGATCGAACCCTAGAGCTTTTTTCACATTAATCCTATTACAGAGGCCCTTTCTATAGGGCCTCAGTATTGCACGAAAAATTTTCTTACCCCCATTTTTTTATACTTTTTTCACGTTTACGATCATTCTGAGTCCGAAAATTCAAAATAACTTTTTTCGTCTGGCGTCTGTGTGTATGTATGCCGGCACGATAACTCTAGATTTTCTTGAATAATTGCTTCTAACTTAGAACCCTATTGATTTTCAGATTTTTCGGTTAATCCTAACTACTTTAATATCAATGTTCTTAAAATCCGCTCATGCATTTCGTATGTCACTTATTTTACGCATTCCTAACATTCCATACATTCCAAACATTCATTAGAATTTAGAATTATATCTGTCATGCTCTGTCAATACAAATTAGCGCGGTATTGCCAAGTGTCCAATTAAAATCAACAAAAAATAAATATAAAAAAATACCTTATTTTTAACATAACATTTTCATACTCTTTAAAAATCAGTTCTATTAATTTATTTTCAGTCACACCCGATGGTTTATTTATCCATTTCCATTGAATTGTTGTACTACATAATTTTTAAATATTAATATTACGTCATCTAGAAAGTTGTAAACAATGTACTTTTCGAATACTTTGAAATATAATTACTTTATGTTATCCAAAAGTTTTTAAAACTTTTTTAAATCAAATGAATTTATTTGTTTGACAAATGACGCTAGCCAGCCAAGTTAAAAGAGTACTATCAACAAGAGGATAGCTGAATTAGTTCAATTTGTGCTGGGTTAACTGTGACGTCATTCGGTGGATACTTTTAAGGCATTTCTTTATAAGCTTACCACAACATACTTGGTTACAGTATTGTAATTATTTCTAAACGGAATTTGATGTCAAATTACGATTAGCCGAAATCAGTTACGTAAAAATGGTAACCAGTAAACACAAACCCAAATCTCGTGGTGAGGAAATCCATAGTTGCCAAGTTATAGATCATTTAATGTTTACTTTATTTTAGACGAAATCAGTTATGGTGATATAGTAATGACTAAACAGAAAACCAAATCCCGTGGCGAGGAAATACGTGATTGCCAAGTTACAGATGATTTAATTTAGCTTCCAACCAAAAAAGATCGGAAGCCTGCATCTGCCTGAGCAAGAACAGGCTACGTATTGTAACAGGGATCCTTACCGGGCACTGCCGACTAAAAGGACTCCTAAGTAAACTGAGAGTAGTAGAGGATAGTGAGTGCAGATTCTGTGAGGAGGAGGACGAAACCTCCATTCACATCCTAACTGAATGTGTAGCACTCCAGAATCCAAGGGCACTATATCTAGGAGGATATCAAATAGAAGAGGGAGACTTACCTAACTTGAAGCCACTTCAAATCCTACACTTCCTTGAGAAAATAGGATTGGAAGGGTCGCTATAGGCATTGAGACATTTCCTTAGTGCAGTGGCGACAGAAGGGGGCACAATAGATCTTTTAGGTCGCAGTGTATTAACACCCCATTATCAACATAACATAACATTTAGCTGTATTCAGTTACAGAGAAACTGTTGTCATAGAGACACTTGTCATGGTAACGACTAAACAAAAACCCAATTCCTGTGGTAAGGAAATGCATAGTTGCCAAGTTACAGGTTATTTAATTTTCCCTTTGGTGTAGCTGAAGTCGGTTTCGGAGAAACCATTGCCATAGTCGTGATGTCGACTAAACAAAAACCTAAATACGGTGGTGAGGAAATGCGCAGTTGTCTCTTACATTTAAATTAACTCTTAAAATAATATCCCGGCCAAAGTTTCGAAATTCACATGAATTTGATTCCTATTCATTTCATAAATTTTTTTTCAAAATTGTTTTGCAAACCTATCTGGAATCTAACCATCAGTATGTTACGTTACTTTTTGTACACTCTGTATATAAATTTAGACTTATCCCTTTTAACATTTCAAATTTTTCAATATTTCTTAATTAAAAAAAATGTTTAGATAACATGGCCATAGTATTTAAATGTATTACCTATTACTTGCCTATTTATTTACTCCTATAATTTTCAAATGTATTTAAATATCTCTCTGGGTCCAAATGATCTTTTGAATTTAAAAATGTTTTAACGTCGTAATTTAAAAAAGGGTGTATCGATGTACGTTTTAAATGGGACGTCACAGTTAACCCAATACAAATTGAACTAATCAGCTACGCTTTTAATAATAATAATAATAATAATAATAATATTAAACTTCCTTGCCCAACAGAATAAATCCAATTATAGGACAAATAAATACATATCATTTCATACAAAGAATAAATAATAAATCTAACAGATAAATAATAATCTTAGCCATGAAACAAATATAAATATTTTAAAATTATTAATACATAAAAAGATACAAAAAATAATAATAAAAAGGCAGGATACATTTCAACTATTATTAATTGATAATTTTGGTATGACTTCTTTTGAGATTTGTGAAAGCTTTTCAAAAAACAGATCACAATTAATACAGTAAATGTTGACATTATTACACATAACAAAAATTGGCGACTTCAATAAAATGTTGATTCTAGGGCTTTTGTTGACAGTAGTCTTTAAATTTGGCTAGCTGACGTCATTTTGTCAACCAAATAAATTCACTTATTTTAAACTTTTGGATAATACAAAGTAATAATAAAATTTTGTTTAAAAGTTTTCGAAAAGTACTTTATTACTTAATATTGAATTATTATGTACTACAACAAATCAATCAAAATGAATAAATAAATGTGACTGGAAATAAATTATAGAAGTGCTTTTTAAAGCGTATGGAAGTGTATGTCAAAAACAAGGTATTTTTTTTAAATTTCTTTTTCTATAATAGATACTTGGCAAAACCGCTTATATTTGAATTGACAGAGCATGACAGATATAATTCTAAATTCCAATAAATAAATACATAAATGATCACTGTACCTTTAATATGTAATTAAAAAAAAACGTTAATTTATGGGATTTCCTGTTATATATTTGAAAAATACTCTCCTTCCTAAAATGTAAGTTTTGTAAAAAATTGTATATTTAAGAAAGGGCGTCTTCGCAATATTTACTAAAATTTTACTTACAGAACGGTGCAAAATTGGTATCATTCATGGAAGAATTTAAACTTGGGACCAAGGTCAGGAAAAGGGTTAATCAAGGTATATGTAAAAAATACATCAGTAGTCGCCCAACACTGCTATTTTTAAACTATCAGAACGATAAATGCACTGCTCAAAGAATTGGTATTAATAAATTTATCAAAATGAAGAAAGATGTTGCCGCTTTTTTAAAAGCATTTTAAATTTTTATACGTATGTAGGCTTAAGCAACATTGGATACAAATATTTTGACATGAACAGATCTAAAGGAGTAAAGAAATCATTTAATTTCACATGGACATATTTAAAAGAAACCTAATATTTTTAGATAAATAGGCGAAGTAAGGAGCCCAAATATTTTACATGAGCAGGCTTAAGAGGTAAAAGGCGGTATAGAATGGTTTTAAAAATCAAGGTTTGTCAAAATCACATGGTTTGACCTAAGTAATGCCAATGTTTTACAAACCAGAAAATTCAACGTCTTATTAAAATATTTCTCGTTTTTTTTTTACGCTACGAGTTTACCCTTGTGGGCCTCAGTCTCGATAAGGTGGATACTACCATTATAGCGTCTCTAGAATTTTTTATTTTTTTTTGTACTTCTTTAGAACTAAGTAATAATATTTTCTCTATATTACTTACTTTCTCTTGGTTGTCCATTTCAATTTATTCACCTTCTCCTTAGCTCGGGTGGAATATGCGTTCTAAATTTGGCAAAAAGGTTAACTTTTGTTTGCAATTTTTGCCCACATCCCATTTTCTGTTCATATGTGTTGAATTGGTTTATTTTTTTTTTTAACAGCTTTCCATAATGAGTAATCAGTGATTTGGTTATCTATGAGCTCTCACATATTTGTTGGTTTACTCATTTTGAATTTTTTATGTGTCTGTTTAATTTGAATTTGTTTTCTTCGGTTCTCATTTTTTCCCACTCTTTTCAAAACTTTCTTTTGTTTTGTATTAAATCCCTTACTTCTTTAGGGCAATTAGTTACTATGGTTTTCCTTTGTATTAATGGTGTATTATTCCATGAAGAAGAAGAAGAACAAGTTTTCACTAAGAAAAACGGAGAGCCAAAAAAAAATATTGTAGAAAAAAAAAAGGTTGACACCAAACCGGATAGGATTGCTCCTTGTACACCGAAGAATTCAGGAAACAAAACAGCTAGCCCTAATCAAAAATTTAAGGAAACTCGCCTTACTAGGAATAAGAATCCCTTGAAGTCAAACCCTTAAAGTTTGTTAATCTAGATTTACTAACTGAGAAGGATAGACCAATACTTGAAGCCCAGGCGCTAAAACTTGTTTACGTGTCTCTCGGTGACTTGCAGTAAGTTAGCTCATAGACTAATGATACAGTGAATTACCTTTATTTCTATTTTTATTCTGTGTAATTACGCTACAACGTTACATTTTTTTTTTTTTATATATGTTACATATGCTTACTTATCATTAACTATTCTTATAAGTTAATATTACTTTCTTACTTAATTTCTGTATTTGTAGCTAATAACTGTATATTTAGTAGCAATCATTCATAAAAATGGATCCTTACATTAGGGACGTGAATCGTGAACCTTTCAATACAATAAAATTAAATTCACCAAATGATGTTAATAATCTCTATAATAATTTAAACGGTCAAACATTTAACATTTTCCACCAAAATATATGCAGTATAAATAAAAATTTGGATAAATTGAAAATATTTTTACACCAACTTTCATTTTCTTACGATTGCATAGTTTTAAGTGAAACGTTTAATGTGCACGACTATAATTTATTTCAGCTGGAAAATTATGATTTATTATATAGCGAAGGTAATATAAACAAAAATGATGGAGTTATAGTTTTTATTAAGAATAAATTTAATTATTCATATAATGTAATATCTATAGGAATGTGTCGTGCCATACAAATAATATTAAAGATGAAAAATAATAATCAAATTGCAATAACTTCAATATATAAACCACCACCAGTAAATGAGGAAGAATTCCTTGGACATCTTGAAATTTACCTAAAACAAACAAATAAATTAAAAATCACTGAGCATATTTTAATTGGCGATATTAATATTAATTTAAAAATTATTAGTGACACTGTTTCCAATTATTTAAATATAATGGAGGAATACGGTTTTTGTTCTTTAATAAATAAAAACACAAGAGTTTGCGGTATTTCAAAAAGTTGCATCGATCACATATTTTATAGTAACAAAAATAAAGATACTAAAAGTTGCATAGCATCGGTATGTGACACATTTATATCTGACCATAGGGCGATTTTTGCATTTATCCCATTGTCTAGAGAATTAAAATCCCAAAACGAACACATTCTAAAACACATAAATTACAGCAAACTTAGACAAGAGTTGCAGAAACATGACTGGACACAATACAAAAATATCGGCTATGTAGATCTAAAAGCAACGTATATAATAAAAACCTTAAGTTTATACATTGAAACAAACACACATATATCAAAGTTAGCACGTGCGTGCATTAAAAGAAAACAATGGATTACCAAAGGTCTAATAAACTCTATTCAAAAAAGAAATAAACTTTATAAAGAATATAATAAAGATCGTGAAAATAATTTTAAAAAACGTGAGTATTTAAATTACCGCACAATCGTCGACAAAACTATTAAGGCAGCAAAACTAAATTTCTACACAAAACAAATAACAGAAAATAAAAATAGCTCCAAGCACTTGTGGACTTTGATAAAAGGTTGTGGTAATAATAGCCAAAATAAAGAAAAAATAGAGGAGATACTTACGGAAGATGGAACCCTAGTTAATGATCCCTTATATGTAGCACAAGAATTCAATAACTACTTTTCTAGTATTGGGGAAAAATTAGCTGGTAAAATAATTAGGCCAAATAATCCTCTCTTTAGAAAAAACCAACTACAGGTAAATTCATCATTTTTTTTGACACCTGTAACAGAACCTGAAATAATAAACATTATAAAAGCATTAAAAAACAAAAAAGCACCAGGTATTGATAACATTAAGTCTGAGGTTATTAAAGAAACTGCTGAAATCATTGCACCTTATTTATCAGATTTGATAAACTCCATTTTTGAGACAGGACAGTGCCCAGCAGAATTTAAAAAGGCCATCATTACTCCAATACACAAAAAGGGAGATAAGAAATGTTTATCAAATTACAGGCCAATCTCATTGATTTCAACAATTGCGAAGATTTTCGAAAAATCTCTGAAAACCAGATTAACGACATATCTAAATAAATACAATATCTTATCAAAATCTCAGTTTGGTTTTCGAGAGGGTCTTTCAACAAGTGATGCTATAATTACATTGGTGAACCAAATCTATGATTCAATAGATACAGCAAAACCTTCTATATGCGTATTCCTAGATCTCGCCAAGGCCTTTGACACTGTATCTCACAATCAGCTGTTGGAGACCTTGGAGGATATAGGAATTCGCGGAGTCCCTTTAAAACTGTTCAAAAGTTACTTAAACGACAGAGAACAAGCTGTTCGAATAGGAACTTGTACCAGTAAAAATAATAAAATTAAATTTGGAGTGCCTCAGGGTACAGTCTTAGGACCAACGCTATTCTCTATTTATATTAATAACCTGTTTTCCTTGACAACTAAAGGAAATATCATTGGCTTTGCTGATGATACGGCGATATTCTACCAAGGTAATACATGGCAAGAGCTAAAGGGAAGAATAGAGGAAGATTTTAATAATATTTCTGACTGGTTCGACTGTAAACAGCTAACGATTAATTATGAAAAAACTTTTTTTATTCCATTCTGTAGCTATAAAAATACGTTACCCCCAATTTTCCGAGCTGCAAATCAATAAGACAGGAACCAAAATAATAAAATTAAAAAATAACATTAAATACCTAGGCGTAACTATAGATTCCCACCTTAAATGGGACATACATATAAATAACATCACAAATAATTTAAGACCCTTATTATATAAGTTAAAATACATGAAAACTATTCTAAAACCGGCATATCTTAAAATAATGTATCATTCACTTGTTGAATCCAGAATCAACTATGCTATCTTATCATGGGGTTCTGCTTCAAAAACTCATCTGAAAAAATTAAAAGTAATACAAAAGAAATTCTTAAAAATAATTTATAATAAAAATAATACTTACCCATCTAATTTTCTATTTAAAGAAACATCACTATTGGATGTTAGACAAGCATACTTTTTCAATGTCGTTATATATATTTATAAAAATAAATCCATAATTCAAACAATTAAACATAATTATAATACCCGATATAGACTTGAAGAGAATACCCAAATTGCTCTAAGAAACAAGACCATAGGACAGAGATCATTAAATTTTTTAAGTACCGTAATCTACAATTTTTTGCCGAACGTGTATAAAATATATTTAATATCAATCAATTCAATAGATCTTCTAAAATCATTTATTAAATCATTTATTTTAAATGTTGAAAGGTCCATTATTCATTCTCATTGAAAGAGACATAAATTAATTAGAACTAAAAAGTACAATAATATCTATAAAAAAAAAAAAAAAAAAAAAAAAAAAAAAAAAAAAAAAAAAAAAAAAAAAAAAAAAAAAAAAAAAAAATTGAATTTAAATAATGGAATTAAACAAGAAAACTCGCGCGCAACCTGTGTAGGTCATAAGCGAGTCGTACGGTGGTCCATGTTTATTCGATAAAAATTTGTTAATTAAATTATATATATTTATTTGTATCTGATTGTATTATCATTATCTTGTTCTTGTAAAACACTATTTCTTTTTGAATAAACATTATTATTATTATTATTATTATGCAGCTTGTTGGATATTGACTATAAATAATTCTGTTTCTTTATCCAAATCTTTCACTGTCCTAATTGGGACATTTATTTCAATTTTTTCAGCAAGGTCAGGTTGAAATCTTTCCCATTCTCTATGTTTGTTCGTCAGTGTGAGATTGAGTTATCTATAGTGATAATATTTTCACTCATTGCTAGGAATATTGGGGAGTGATCAGATATTAATTCCTCAACTTCTTCTATCTTTATAAAATCTGCTGCAATATTTCTAGAAATAAAAAAGTCCTGAAGATTTGTTTTTTTTTATATCGCTTGACCAATATGTAGGTTTTCCCGTGGAGTGCCACCTACATTTCTGATCTTTGATAGCCTCGTTCATTTCTTTTCCTTTGGTTGTAGTAAGTCTTGAGCCCCAGCAGACATTTTTTTCATTAAAATCAGCACCTAATATAAATTTTTCACCCAGACGTGACAAGAAGTTGTTATAGTCTTCTCTTTTAAAATTATATCTGGGTGGGAAGTACGCAGATGCAACAGTAAGTACATATTTATTTATTTTAACAAATATGCTAACAGCTTGTATTTCTTCAGTTTCACTTTTTCCTTGTTCGTAGTGTTTTGTGTTATTTTTACTTTCCTATCTGTATACAGATATAAGGAAAGTATAGGAATCATGATTTTTTTCGACCTCGAGTTTTCGACGGATTTTTACGTTTTGAGGTCCCCTGAATCCGTTTTGACTATTTTCGCGATGATGTCTGTCTGTGTGTGTGTGTGTGTGTGTGTGTGTGTGTGTGTGTGTGTGTGTGTGTGTGTGTGTGTGTGTGTGTGTGTGTGTGTGTGTGTGTGTGTGTGTGTGTGTGTGTGTGTGTGTGTGTGTGTGTGTGTGTGTGTGTGTGTGTGTGTGTGTGTGTGTGTGTGTGTGTGTGTGTGTGTGTGTGTGTGTGTGTGTGTGTGTGTGTGTGTGTGTGTGTGTGTGTGTGTGTGTGTGTGTGTGTGTGTGTGTGTGTGTGTGTGTGTGTGTGTGTGTGTGTGTGTGTGTGTGTGTGTGTGTGTGTGTGTGTGTGTGTGTGTGTGTGTGTGTGTGTGTGTGTGTGTGTGTGTGTGTGTGTGTGTGTGTGTGTGTGTGTGTGTGTGTGTGTGTGTGTGTGTGTGTGTGTGTGTGTGTGTGTGTGTGTGTGTGTGTGTGTGTGTGTGTGTGTGTGTGTGTGTGTGTGTGTGTGTGTGTGTGTGTGTGTGTGTGTGTGTGTGTGTGTGTGTGTGTGTGTGTGTGTGTGTGTGTGTGTGTGTGTGTGTGTGTGTGTGTGTGTGTGTGTGTGTGTGTGTGTGTGTGTGTGTGTGTGTGTGTGTGTGTGTGTGTGTGTGTGTGTGTGTGTGTGTGTGTGTGTGTGTGTGTGTGTGTGTGTGTGTGTGTGTGTGTGTGTGTGTGTGTGTGTGTGTGTGTGTGTGTGTGTGTGTGTGTGTGTGTGTGTGTGTGTGTGTGTGTGTGTGTGTGTGTGTGTGTGTGTGTGTGTGTGTGTGTGTGTGTGTGTGTGTGTGTGTGTGTGTGTGTGTGTGTGTGTGTGTGTGTGTGTGTGTGTGTGTGTGTGTGTGTGTGTGTGTGTGTGTGTGTGTGTGTGTGTGTGTGTGTGTGTGTGTGTGTGTGTGTGTGTGTGTGTGTGTGTGTGTGTGTGTGTGTGTGTGTGTGTGTGTGTGTGTGTGTGTGTGTGTGTGTGTGTGTGTGTGTGTGTGTGTGTGTGTGTGTGTGTGTGTGTGTGTGTGTGTGTGTGTGTGTAGGTCGCATAACTCATGAACCAAATTTTAAACTTAAGCTTTGTTCCAGCGTCTAATGAGCTGATTAGATTTTGGGCAGAGTCGGAACATCTGGGGGGGGTACTTTATAGGTGGTCATTTTTATATTTTATGGAATATATCTGTTATTTACGTTTGGGGAAGAAAATTCTTCAAATGAAAGTTACTTCTTATTTTATTATCTATAATTTTTGTTATATACAAAATTTTCCTAAAATGGTCTGTATTCGCGAAATTTGACAAAATGTAAAAAAATATTTTTTTTTTATAAAAATTGTTCAAACAAAAGTTGTTTGTAATATAATTCTCTATAATTTTTATCCCATAGATAATTTCTCTAAAATGGACCGTATTCGAGATATTTGAGAAAATGTGTAAATTTCGAAATTTGAAGAAAACTCAAAAACGGATAAAGAAAAAAACATTAAATTTTAAACTTAAGTTTTATTTCGGCCTGACGTGAAATGATTAGATTTTGGACAAAGTCGGAACATCTGGGGGGGTACTTTATGGGAGGCCGTTTTTATATATTATGGAATATATCTGTTATTTATGTTTGGAGTAAAAAATTGTTCAAATAAAAGTTACTTCTAATATTATTATCTATAATTTTTGCTTTATGTAAAAATTTCCTGAAATGGTCCGTATTCGAAAAATTTGACAAAATGTGCAAAATTCTGATTTTTATGAAAATTGTTGAAATAAAAGTTGTTTGCGATATCGATCTCTATAATATTTGTTCAAACATGATTTTTTTAAAATGGACAGTAATGGAAAAATTGTAGGAAAAGTGCTAAATTTAAATTTTTCAGTATTTTCATTTTCAATGAATATCTATAGAAAAATGTTTCGCGGTAGATGTGGACAATGTATATATTTAGTTTATCCTCTAAACATTTATAGAGATGCTGCAATAGGTTGTACAAAATAACCGGAAAAGCCTATAATAACTAGATAGGAAAGTCATGTGTTGGACACATCAGATTTTTAATAATAATAGAAGCTCTACCTCGGGCAGAATTGTTTAAATGAATGGCATTATAGATCTGATATCCTTTTAATTTGACGTGCGTATGTTTCATAAAATGCGTTTCTGCTATTAGGAATATATCCACATGTTGTGCCTCTAAGGTCACTAATAACTCTTGCTGGTGTTGTACGAATCCATTTGTGCTCCATTTGAGAATCCAAAGGTCAGGAGTCATTTTCTCTTTTATCATTTTTTATTATTATATTCTAGTCTCTCCGGCCTTTCTAGAATTTTGTTGTTATATTCTTTCTGTTTATCCAAACGTATTCTAAACGCTAAGGTAGACCATACACGCCTGCATAAATATTTAAACAATATAAATCCAGTTATATGCAATGTAATCAGTACAGGATAGTTACCGCGAACGAAGTTATTAGTGCAAGGTTATTATGAATGGCGTGCATCATCATATTTTACATCTACATAATTTTATGTCCTTAAGAAGACAAAATTAAGCAAAAAACCTTACTTATATAGTGTTGTCCGATTTGTTCACCTCAGAAAAGTAACACGTAGGTTTACTTTTCAGATTAGAGAACCATAACCTCTAGCTTAATCAGCAAGTAGTTACTTTTAACTTTACTCAGAGGTGAAAAAACTGATCCTTAAACAAAAGTCGTCCATATCTCGCAAAATAGAAAATAGTGTGAGATGAATTTAATGAAAAATGATGTTACATACATAAATAAAATTTATTAATACACAATATACGATATTAAAATATCAGATCTACCTAACAAACACAATTTCTTTTAAATACATTTTAATTGGTCTTTTCAAATTATTAAATTTTCTTATTTTATTTTTGCAATGTTTTTGCAATTTAAAATAATTGCTAATAAATTTTAACGAATATACCATACAGTTGCAGGGAGCATTACCGAGTAGAGTGATTATTATACTGTGGTCAAGTAATGAGATTTGTTGGGAATTGCTGTTTTGAATTTCCTTTCATTTGTAATCCTTTGTTTAATGATTTTCTTTAGTTCTTTCCTGAACATGAAATTTTCTGTGTGTTCTTTTTAACAGACTTCAAAAAATGAGGAGGTTCTCAATTCACTGAAATATTTTTTCATGTATGTTCACCGATAATTATATTTACCACGTTGAGAGATATCTATGATTCTTTTTTATTTGAGAATGGTCCGATATAAAATTGGTAAAGACCTGATGGTGGGATCCATGATAAAATCATCACTGTTCAATTTGCAAAAGTATATGCACGATTTTGAAGTCGGCTTTTTAAAACAAGTAATGAAAGTAATAGAGTTTGCTGATTTTCTCATAGATCCCATCATCGGATCTTGACAAGTTGTATATGGGATTACCCAACAAAATAATAATTATAAAAATCGGCAAAGTACTAAAGATTTATCGCTTAACATACACAAAAAATGAAGAATGATGATTTTCTTATGGACGCCATTATTAGATCTTGACCAAATTGATATGGGACCATCCCTGAGGTACCCCCTTTCTAACAAAATAATAGAAATCGGACAACGTGGTAAAGAATTATCTCTGAACATACACAAAAAAAATATTCCGACAATTGTGAACCTCTTCTTTTTTTTAAGTCGGTTAATAACTTTTATAACTTGTATTCATTAACAATTTCCTTTATTTTTTATTTTAAAATACTGGGGATACATGTGTGAGTTTAGGATAATTTACAGGTGAAGAAAAATATATCCTTTGAATCTCGTAGGTATATATTTATTTTTTCAAAATTGAAATAAAAAGAATACTAGTCTGTGTGAGAATCAAAGGATTTTTTTTTCTTGGCCTATACTTTTACTTTAAAATGTAAAATATTCAGAGATTTTTTGCTTTCACCTACAAATTTACTTTAGTAAAATATTCGTATTAGTGTAAAAATTTGTAAATTTCCTTGTTACGCTACTGTTTTTAAAAAGCCTTCCATACGCTTTCTTAGAAAATATTAATTAATTTGGGAGTTTGTGTTCTTGATTGCAGGACTCAAAGCCAATTCCTTATCTTATTCCCTTTACACTGCATTCCGGCTCGTATTATCTCTATTTATGATGTTATAATGGTCACTTTGATGTTATAGTTTATAGTTCCTATTATCGTTTTGTTATTGTGCCTTCCTGTTGCCCTTTTTATGTTCGTTAAATCCAAATACAATGGCATTTTGAGATTTTTTTAAAGAGTACTGTAAAGAGAATTTCAATGAAAACTATCCATCTAAATAATTTTAAAGGTGAGACTTTTATGAAAAAATAAAAAATATATAGGGCATCTAAGGACATCTTTTTGCTAATTTATACTCGTTGCAACTTTCACCCTCTCCTCCCAATGGCCACTCACTTTTTTACATTTTCTATTCTCCTCTAATATTCGATTCCAAAAATGTATACCAGAGGTGTAAAGTAAATCGGTTGCGTTTTTACTCTTTATTTTCCTCTTTTATTTTTCTTTTATTTTTTAAGACATCCTTCTTTACATATATGATTTTTTACATATTTTTGTAATTATCTTAAATTAAAATTATTTAGGGTGAATATACACTTCGAGCTCGTAAAACTGCCTCTCAGTTTACGATGAGGTAACGTGAACGCGTTAGAGAAAGGTACTTTTTTAAGACGAGCGCTGTAATATGATGCGTTGTTCCCTATAACCATATCCATATAACCATAACCTTTAAACTGGGTAATAACAGTCGTTTTACCTACTACATAAAATTGTGATTCATCTCGTAATGATAGTCACCACTTTTTATAGCCGCTTTAAATAGTAGAAAATCATTATCAACAAAACATTTTGCACTTCCTACGTAAAGAATGATCCACCGCTTTCCTTTTGTGTGGAGTTTCAAATGATGTTGAAGCACCCAAATCGATGTTTTTCGTTTCTGGTACTATTGTCTAGTATATCTTGGAAAAACTTGTCGCTTGAAGAACACGTTGCTTGAAATTATGAAATTTCTTATGTTTTTTTTTTTCTTAAATTCATCGAATGTAATTATCTATTAATCCCTTTTTATGTAACATTTTCGTTTGTGTAGTTACCAGTAGCAGCTTGTGGTAATTGAAAATAGGTATTTCTGACAAAGTCCTCCTCGGTGCTTGGGATTGCACAACCATACTGGGTCGTCTCTATGTCCCTGTGGCACGCCTGTCGATTCTAGCTTCTGCTTTATCGCTATTGGCTTTCAGTCATTCCCGAGCGAATCCATAGACCTTTGTCCTGCCATTGCATACATCACATTTTTTACACCAATCCGCTACATCCTGTCGGCAATTGACCTAATAAAATCCCTCCCGAACTCGTTCTAGTGTTCTTTTAGTACCAAAATGTCCTCCCGAACGGCTGCTATGAAGCTCCTCCAACACACTTTTGACATATAATTTCGGCAGTACCACTTGGCAGGCTACATGTACTCCATCGGAGCTCTCCCACTTCCGGTGCAATAGGCCATCGTGAAGATACAAGGAATCCCACTAAGTCCAGTACCCTTTAATAGCTCCACTATATTTGGCTATCTCTTGCCAAGCAGGTGTGACTTTATTTTTGAGCCATTCTCGGACAACCTTCAAGTCATTGTCTCTCTTCTGCCCCTTTCTCAGGCTTTCAAGGGTAATTCCTTCTGGCTTGATGGTGGTTGTCCGAAGAGTAACTTTATCAACCAGTTCCTCTCGTTCTCCGAACCCTGAGCCCTTTACTGTACCGGCGTTCTCGTTCTAAACAGGGTCGCCTGGAGAGAATATCTGCGTTGCTATGGAGACGGCCTCTACGATACTCTACTTCCTGGTTATTGCTAGAAAGCCGGCTAGTTGTGGGTGGTCGGCTTCTGCAGGACGCATAACTGCTGTAATTATTTCTTGTTGGACTTCGTGGCGGTCTTCGGGAAATTGATCGATGTGACTTTCTGGCCTTATTCCCTGATTCTTGATTTATAGAACGAGCTATGCTTCTGCAGGTCCTTTGAAGGTGCCCGATTCTTCCGCAATTAAAGCATCTACTGCTTCCATTTTGGCTGTTTCATTGCATATTTTGCAGGATATTTAAAATTTGTGAGAGGGTAGGTTGGGGAATAGTATTAGTATTGGCATCCGCACTTTTCTGTGATTTAGTTTCTCTCACTCTTGCGCGAGAAGATCTGGAAAGAAGTTTAACTGCTCCTGGCCTGCAATCAGTTTCTTTCTCAGCGTCTTGTGATGTTTTAGACGAAGGGCTTGCTGCATTTCCACATCTTGTAGTCCATTAATGAATGCCTGTATTCCGATTTGTTCTTGAAAATCTTTCGGCGCCTATGGATAAGCCAGATGAATCAGTCTTCTTATGTTGGCCTCGAATTCCTGTAGACTCTCATTATATTTCTGACTAGGAACTTTTAGCTGACTTTGGAATACCTGTTTCAAATGCTGCTGGCCATCTTATCTCCAAAACTTGGACGAAAGATGAATAACTGGGTTCTTCTTGAAGCAGTAATTGTAAAACGGTTACTGCCTGACCTCGCAGTGACACTATCAATGAAGCCGCCATTGGCTTTAACTGCAGCTTCAAATTGGAGTCGATATGTTTCCCATGTTGTCACTTCGTGACGTCACGCCTTGATTATGAATGATGCACAAAATAACGTGATTTAAGTGATTTTAAGCAGGTACATTGTTTGTTTCACGGATCTGTTGACTTGTTGATCTCTCGTTTTAGCTACAGGTTTTCGTGAAAACCTCTCGCTCCCTCGTACTCACTCAGAATAGTGCACCACACTGAAGCGATTAGCCAGAGCGCAGTGGCGTATCGAAAAATAGAGATTAACACGTATAAAAACGTGTTTTTATGAAATGTAACTAGATGTTCAAATGAACCAATAGAGAAACCGCCCCTATATGAATAAATTGTAAATTAATAGGGAAATATAAAATCTTTAATTTAAGCCATTGCAAGTAATCACTCCGTATAAATAGTTTGTCAAAATTCAAACGACATTCTCTTTAATTTGCTTTTATTGTTTTTTGTATTTGTACTATTCGTTTTTATTCTAATTTTTTCTTTTCCAATTTGGAATCTCGAATTAATTTCTATTAATCGGTAGTTTATTTTTGAGCATTAGTATTTTTAGGTGGCAATACAAAGATACATTTTTCTGTAGCAGTTGTTTCAACAGTTTCTTTGGCAGAAGATATTTCTATAACTACCCTTATTTTATTATATTCTTATTTTCAGTGCTTCTTATAAGTGCTCTATACAAGTGTGTTTATGTTTCTTATATTTTTATTCCGTAATGGTGAATTTATTTTATAACAGAGCTGTATATTTAATTATGATTTCCATCTGTAAATCCATTTGCACTTAAATTCATATGTATCAATAATAATTATTTTTACCATTTTTCCAATTTTATCTATTCTGTATATGAAAGTTGAGATAATTGACAAATTGATAAAACGACAACCCTGTATGTAACCTATATTCATGAACTTCAATTTATTTTTTGAATATATCCACACGCACCGCTATTCATTTAAAACTCTATTGGTCTGTAAATTTAAAGTTAATGCCTTAGTGCACATTCATTTTATCTAAACTCTGCACTGACAACGCATTTTATTTATTTATTTTGCCCTTTTAATTTTATTTTCTGGCATACAACATAAAACAATAATAAATTGTAGAAAATAGTGGAGATGGTCTTAGGACATGATACTATAAAAAGAAGGTATGATACTACGCAAATTGATTCTACGTCACAGTGACGTATTGTGGTGTGGGAGCGTAGCTTCTACGAATTTAAGGTAACGACTGATCGAAAACAATGCTCATGACCAATCAGTCATATTCCACACCACAATACTTCATGCGCGAACTAGACGAAATTTCATCGACTAAGTATCATACCTCTGTAATTTTTTGTATCATGGTCATAGAATATCTATCTACTGCTGCTGATATATAGAATTAATGTTGACAAACATAAATTAATACAACTGCCCCAAAATCGCCGTTTTTGTTCATTATATTTGTTAATTCTCGGATTAATATTTCGATAGGTATGCAGATAAGTACCTAGTAATTTGTGCAACAGGAGTGGATATGACGCCCATATTGCACTTAAACAATTGAATAATACGCATACGTCGTTGTGCTTAAAATTCGTCTTTGTCAATCGTTTGAACAATACAATCGAGTTGTACAGTATATTTTTTCTACGGCTTACTAAAGAAACTTTCATAATTTTTAAAAATAAGTTGTTTTTAAGATAAAATTATTAAAAAATATTTGAATGTATCACTTTTAAATAAACTTTATTTTTTTTTAATTTGCCTTCACCTAGGATTTTAAATCTCTACCTTGCGTATGGGAACTCATGTAGCATCCACGCCCTCGCAAAAATGAAATAGTGATACCTCTGGTCACGTTGAGCTAGGGTAACGGCTGGGACGTTCCACAATTGGCCATGACACCATAGTACTAGCGTTTAACCATCGACGACGTGTAATGAATGTCGGTGAATGAGTAAGAGAATGGGAGATTAGTAAGACCTTTAAATGGTAGTACAATAAGCTGCAGACTACATTGTTGCCACGCTAAAATCAAATAAGGGTGATAGCACGGCGGAACTGGAAGGTGTAAAAAAAATGGATGGTTCTTAGCTATAGTTGGACCCGGTAGGTAGAGATCCAGGTATGTGGCAAGACAACGTCTACTTACCGAGTCCTCTAGTATAGTATAATATGTTTTATTAATATTTATAATTAAATTTGTTTTGGATTCTTTGTAAATTTGACAAATATTTAGTGTATTGCCATTATTCATCGATTCTCCATTAGAAACCCCTTGATTTTAATTAGAAGTTACCCTAACAATATTACATTTAAATTTTAAGGGATCTATTATGGCCTATTTGAATATCGGTATCTAAAAAGGTTGGAAAATAGACATATCCTCACAGTTCTTATGTCTTATTAAGTCCATCGTATATCATAATATAGATATAGGAGTGTCTCTATTACTTCAACCAAACTCGCTATTTTCGTAACAATCGGCCTTGATGTTGGACTCACTTGATTATTTCCACAGCTTCTATTCTGCGCTATCTGCACCTAGTTGAAATATAATCTGTGTTGTTGAATCTATTTCTAAATGTCTTTTGTGATGATTTCATTCGATTATCTCTATACTACATCTGCCATCTGATATGTTCATAATGTATCCAGTCCAGTTCCATTTTAGCGATTATAATACATCAACCAGTGGCAATCCTCTTTTATTCCAACACATGCCAGTCAAAACCTACTGTATTTGAAAACACTGAATGGCGCAGTGTTTTTACTTAATCCCGCGAAACGTCAATATGATGTTTGTCAAAAGAGGACGAAAAATTGACAAAAAATTGACAAAAAATGGACAAAAATCATTTTGTTTAAATATGCATGGTAAATAAAGAATCGATCATTTTTCACTTCATCTTACGGAAACAAAGCAAATGTTTATCAAATTAATGTTTATATTGTTAATTAATCTTTACAAATACTACGCGAGGTGGTATCACTCTTGAATACATTCGATCTAGTAAGTATGTCTGCTTTTTGTGGGTGTGTTAAGTGAGCATTATGGCCGGTCAAACAGGTCTAGCGGAAAAGAAAATCGAACAACACCAGTTATGACTAATCGGCTGATTGAGCAGGGTCAGTCAAAGTCAGTCAGAAAGGTCGAGCTATTTTGTCTGACTCTGTCTGTCTAGGGAATAGTCAATTAGCAATTATTGATAGTACATTATAAAAATATAGTTAATAGAGTAATAATAGTACATACTAACTAGAAACCTATTTAAAAAGAAGATGGCATGTTTATCTGATTTAAATATTTTGTGTCACATTCGAATAAAAAATAAATTTTTAGTTGGTTTCACTTTTCTTTAATTCCTGAAATTGTAAGTTTTTAAATTATCACCCTGTAGATCATTTGAATAGGTAGTGTGCACTAAGTTTTGAATTGATCCAGTGTAAATCACCCACTGTAACTTGAAAGTTTACAAAGACATGAAGTAATATTTTTTAACTGAATTTTATCAAACTTTTCTTACATCTCTGGTAAATTCACGCGGAATTAATTCCAAAATGGATAAGTGGTTTAATATCATCCTGATACTTCCAATAAAGTATCCGAACGATATCCGTCAATTCGTCACCTCCATCTTCTGTTAAATATATCCTCCTTCCGTTATCCCATTGTTTCCTAATGGGAAACGTGTTTAAACGCTCCGTTTAACATCGTCAGCAGGAAACGGGGCCTGGATATGCCCTTAAAGGGCAATTTTACCTACTTGTTTGTTTTTAGGGCCGCCGTTAGCTTCATTGATTTCACCAACAAACTTGAGTGCCCGAATATTTTTTATGAAATTGGGTGCTAATTTGAACACGTTACATGTTTTACTTTAGAGAGATCTTTGCCATCTTAATGAGGACTAACAGATGAATTTTTGCCACTAAGTGGGACTGCTGTAACATGAGTTCGGTAATAAAATGTGAATTTTTGAATTTTGTCGTATTTTACTAGCTATTTTCGCTCAAAATGCACACAAGACTTTTTCTACGATCACAATATTTTAAGAAAGATATAAAAAATGAAAATTTGTCGCAAGTAGTGTATAATGTGTTGCCTATATCTACGTTAATCATGAAAAATAGTTATTTATGCAACAAGTGTGTAAAGTTACTCATGTGATTGTCGCACTCGCCTACGGCTCGTGCGACAACATTCACATTCGTCAAAAAAGGGACTTTACACACGAGTGGCATACAATATTTTTTCTACTACCGTACACATAATCCACTAATATTAGAAATATAACGCACTAGTGAAAAAAAGTAAAATGTGCCAAAAATTGTACACAGCAACAAAAATAAATTTATTGGAATTTTACAAATTTATAATTCTTACAGAACAAAATGACTAACAAATGAAGAAATATTTAAAAAAAATAGGTTCTTAACTCTTATGAATATTAATATTGAATGTGCAATTATTGCAATTACCAAAACTTAAGGTTTTGGCCTTTTCCAGCACAGAGTTTGAAAAATGTTGTGATATTACTTCTGTAACCCTATTTTGAGCTTCGAGTGGTATGGATTTGACCTTTTCAAGTAAAGAGGTTGAAATATTTTGTGTAACTCTAGTTTCACTGTTGAGTGGTTCCACTAATTCTTCATTAGAGTTGTCAACGGTAAAATTGTAGCTTTGTTTGGAAGTGGATGGCATACTGTCATCCATCAAAATTTTATTAGAAATTTTGTTTTTTGTGTTATTGTGCTATCTACGTAGCCTTCTGCAACAGCAAATGATTTCCATCCTCCATGTTTTTTGACCGTTAGAAGGTCTCCTCCAGAATTTGCCAGCATAGTGGCTGAATACCTCCTAAAGCAGTGTCCTGTAAAAGCCGTTGGATTGGGCAAGTTTAGATACGTTGCTATAACACTTGGCATTTTACCAAAAGTATTTATCCCTACAGGCTGTTTAGAATATTTTCCATTTGCGAATTTTAAAAAATCAATTTATATTTGATGGTCTTAATGAGGTATATTTTTTTATGAAAGATAAATAATCAACTGCAGAATTATTTGGATTTAAAATCGTAAAAATGCGTTCTATTCCATTTTTGGTTTATGATACTTTGACAATATACACTGTTTGTTTATCTTCCACATCGTTAATTGTCATTTTACATAATTCTTCCCGGCGACAAGCTCCCGCAATTCCAATTATAAAAGCTACCTAAAAAATAACATATTGTAATGTTACAAATAATTTATTAAACATTAGGAAATATCTTGACGTTGCGCATTTAAAACTCCAAATAAATGCTATTGTAAAAAATATAAAAGTTTTAGGTATAATGTGCTGCCTAACAACCCCGGTGGCCTGTTAGGACAGCAACTGATTTTGTTAGGCAACACACCATACGAACACACATCTCGTTGCAAAACTTTACAGAATATTTTAATTTTATACTGAGCATTCAAGCATTTACTGAAGCATTTACTTACTTTGATCATTAAAAACTTGGAATCTGGAGCTTTCAACAGAAAATTAATTAGATCTTCTCGTTCAAAAATTTTGGATTTTTTTGGTTTATAACCTTTATTTTTTTGTTTGAGAAACGCTATTAACTTGTTGAATTTCGAAATATCAACGTTGTTTTTATATTTTAAGGTGCTTTTAAGCATAGAATAGATCGACCATAGGGTAGAAGCTTTGCAATTCTTCAATTCATCAGAGAAATATGCTAAAATAACGTTTTCCGAATATTTTGTCACCTTATTCTTCCTACACCATTCTATAAATGCATTTTATTTTTGCTAATAAATATATGCAGATTTTTCTGGCAATAAATTTTCAGTGGCCTTTTGAGCACTGCATAAGATATCTGGGGGAGTATTATCAAATTCGCTATCGCTAGATAAATTTGAATCCATATCGATTATGACAGATATAATAAACTGCAAATAAAATTTGAATTTAAGTAAACAAACCATACAAAGTAAAACTTTTTACCTTCTCAAACTTGATTGAGTTTAAAAAAATGCTAAATTGGCTTTAGAATCTAATCTTGAACTTAAGTATACTTTTGTCGTGTTCTGTTATAAGGTAGGTACTAATTAAAAGTTTAGAGATTGACAGTTCTTCTAATCCACACAGCCACGGCCAACTTACTTTTACCAAAATCGACATCCACTGTATGTTTACTTTTAATTAAATCGATGACATTTAGAGAAAATTATAATTAAAATAAACTGTTGATAATTTGTTGGACACTAAATAGGTATAAGCAAAAATAATTTATTTATTTGTCTTAGAAGGAGATAGCAAAAAAATGTTAATATAAAATAAAACGTTATATTTTGTTGTTATGTACAAATTTTGTCAAATTTCACTTTTTTTAACTAGTGCGTAAAGAGTTTTACTTTACGCACTAGTGAAAAAAAGTACAACTTTACACACTTCGTGGAGTGCGTAAAGTACGTACTTTACGCACGGTAGTAGAAAAAAGAGTTTATATGCAAAGTCTTTGTTAACTTGGATATGTAAACAAAAAAACATGTAACTACGTTCAAATAACTTGAAAATAATTTATTAAAAAGAAATATTATTATATTGTACCCAATTTGAATTAGGCGAACAACAAAGCTGTCAACTTTATGTTGCATGTATAATTTAATTTTACCCTAAACATTTCTTTATTTTCCAAAATATTTGATTTAGTTTAAAAATGAACGTGATAAACTAATAGTAACACAAGAACAATCTATTTCTTAAGTTTACAAAAGTTTGGGGATGTTTAGAGGATTGCAACCCCCCTTAAAATTTTAATCTGGTGCCGTTTTCAAAATTGGAAAATTATTCTTACTTTAAGAAGACCGCGCACGTTTATTTTTGAATTATTGGGAAAAATCGATTTTCAATTTATAACTTCCAAATGTTATAATTTTTTGTGTATGCAGTATCTGCCTTACCTTTTTATTATTATAATATTTCTCGTATAGCAAATAAAACTCCTTTTTCAGTCATTGTTACAGCAGAAAATCTTTATGATCCGGTAACTATTACCGCGCGCCGTAAATCAGGAAGTCCCTTTTGAACTTCGCAATATTGTAAAGGATAATATTATCGTGAATAAATAATAAGACTTCAGGTTTTCAGGAAATTCTTTTGCCAACAGAGATTTATTTTAACTACGGCCGAGACATTTCTAGTTTTATATATACTCCAACAAACATTAAATTAGAACATTCCTGCTTTATTCACATTCCATGCATTTTCCATTGTAGATAAGTGGCCTAGAAGTAGGTAAATTGTTGTTTTTTTCAACGGTTTATGCAAGAGGATCATGTCACATTGTTTTTATAAATAGCGTAGTTTGTTGTAAGTTCTGGGCCTTGAAAAGTTACTACTACACGGAAAAAAATTGTAATAAATTCCAAATATTTGTAGAATAGTATATTATGCAAAAAGTGCAGAAAGTAACCAATTTCATAAGATATGTGAAACTTTTGTACCACATGAGTGTCGAATAGGTTTTCTGCCCGAGTAGTAGCCTATATATTTTTTTTACGACCACAAGGACTAAAACACCAATTAAACATTTTTAAAATAATATTTAATTTATTTATAGTTTATTTATTAAAAATATACTATTTACAATTTATTTATGACGTACTAATTAATTTATATAATACTTAGACACTAATATTACTCACAATGCCACTGCCGGAACCTTAAATGGGAACGGGAATGGTACTTCGGGGTACAATATCCGGAACCTGAAGAAATCGCGAAAGCGCTCATCAGACATATTCTTGAATTCATCAAGAAAATCAATCTAATGGGATAGAAACTGTGAGGGGTACAAGAAGCCTAGAGCTTCAGTATAAGTGGGCTTTGAACCACGCCCTAATTCAGATAGATAGATTACTCATAATTCTAATTTATTTATTACAATTTATCTTTTCTGTCCAACACTTAAACTCAATCTGCCCGACCGTCGACAAACTCGCGCTATTTATACAAAGCTAGAATTCTCTAGGCTTTCCACAACAATCGAGAACTGCCTCTCTATGACTTATGCGCCGCAAAGGGATCACACTCCGGTAGTTTCTCGAAGCGGTACGTTTGTCTCTATATCGTCAGCGGAAGACTTCATACCGCGGGCAAGGAGTAAACAAAGCACAGTTTAGACTTATACGCGACATTGCCCCTCCTGGAACTAAAAGTGAATGGTTGAATCTGCAACTGAATCCTCTTTTACAATTTCCAGTTACATGGAAATAACAAGAGACGTTTTCTTTTGAAACCTGAACTCTGAGCGAGTAGCTGCAGACCAGTATTCGGACCTTGAAAACTTGAAAAATTACTTCCAGCATGTTTCTAATGATTCCCCAAATTAGCTGGTTACTCTCTATCCTTGGCATGGCTAGTTTCTGTACCTTGGACTCCAATACATGCTCCCTCAAACTAAGTAATGCTTTTCACACATCATGATAAGTGGATCGATCTCGGAAGGTGTTCTTCGATATCAAATAGAAAATATAACGCGATCCATCTTGTAGTTTCAATGCTTTTCCAAGGGCTGGTAACTGATCTTAAAGTTCTGGCAATCGAGCAAACTCCTTCCGGAACACAGATGCCAGACCTCCAGCGTCATTGATGTTGGTGATAGTGCTATGTATCAGCGAATAGTCTTTAGGAACTGTGAGCAGATCTTGTTGTTGCTCGGTTTTAACACCATATCTTGCCTTTCCGGTACCTCCATATGCACCCATAAATTCTTCAAAGACAAGGTCAGGTGATTCTCGGAACTGGTTTACTTCTTCCTCGTCATGGTTACCCTCAAATGAAGATAGCCGGTTTTGGCGAACTACCTTCTGGATATATGGCGGCCATTTTAACAGCTGCCAGAAAATTTTCAATACACGATTATTATACAAAAATATCCCTGAAATTCAAATTTACAATTAAAAAAAGTAGGTTCCAATTTAAGAATTAAAAATAAATTGCGATTTTCTGTTATTTCCGAAAAAACCGGAATTAAGCCACGTCACAGAATAATTGAAACCATTATTAGAAAGTATTTGTTCCAGTCTTTCAAACAAAACAAACTTATTCCGATATCTCAATGAATAACGAAAATAAGGGGAGTGGAACTTTTAAGTGGCTCACCCTGTATACGTAAGTCAGAAAAAGAAAAAAAATTATACTTTACGCGATTTAATGTGAAAAATCTGCAATTTAGATTACACCTATGAAATTGCAAGAAACTTGCTAGGGTTGTGGGTTTTCTGAAAATACAAGTACTTAAACAAACATAATAAACAAAAAACATTAGAAATAAAAACTATAAAAAAAAGACTAGGCAAAACTTATTTTTTTCTTTGTGCTGGAAATAATCTTGCTTCATTTTTCTATTTGAGTTCGACGACTTGTTTTGCCAACTTTTGATTAGAGAGAAGGAGGCGATTCGGCAATGGTCAAATTTCAAATTTATGTCCTTCTTTTTATAAAGTTCATGAAATTGACTGTAGTTGGCATGTCTAATGACAGCGGAGTCAATTTTCTATGTAATTGAAGGTATAATGAAGTGATTTTTTAAAAAATTGGTGAAAAAAATCAAAATAATGTGAAAAAAGTACCTGAGTACAAGTAACATGTGTGACAAAAAACATCAAATCAAGATTTACGTCGTTCCAGATTGTAAAACATAAATATCAAATGTAAAACTAAAGAAAACACAAGAAGAAATCAATTCAATTTCTTTTTAAAGCTTCTAATGTAAGTAAAATAATATATTCATGTCTAAATATATTTATTGTAAACTAGTCACAATATGTATCTTACGAAGTGTAGTTTATTTTATTACAAGTTTCTATAATATAAAGTTATAGATGCTGACTTACAAACAACAATAATTATGCATTAAATTTAACTTACTAGAAAAGAACATTTATTTTGTATAGAGTTTTGTTAGATAATGAGTTGCTACTGTTATTTTTTTTTACCCCAATTGTGTCATTGTAAATGTTTTTAATAGGACACTAAACGTTTAGAACAGTGGCAGCATATATATCGTTACTAGTGCCGATAAAGCACTTTCTAGAGATGGTGCTGTTCTATACATTTTAGAAGATATTATCAAATATTGGGAGACTAGTTTTACTGATGGTACTGTTAGAAAAATAAAAAGGGGAAAGCTGAAATTAAAGGATGAGGTAATACCATGTACATTTCCAAATCTCCCTTTATACTTGTATTACAACAATAAAAAATCTGTCAACTGTGTTTTATTTTACTCTTAAAACTGTATATTGGTTCAATTCAAAAAAAAAAATTAGCCACAAAATTGTACTTATCAAATTTCAGCATTTAAGAAACATTTTCGAATTTGGTCATACATACCTAATTTGTGTTTTATATAGATAAAATTAAATAATTTATTAATTAAAACATGCAACACAGTATGTTATGTGCTTTATTTAGCTATAAAAGAGTTTATTTTTATTATTTTGAGAAAATTATGTATAATTCCCATAAGAAGCCATGTATTTTGAACACCGTATGCAGTACCAGCGCACATGCGGTTAATTATAGAAGCTCAATTAGCATCTGGTTTTTGGGACCGTATTTTGAGTATGCCGATTCGTCTCCTTATCTCTAGACTTCATACCCCTGACAATACCATTCGCAAAACTGCTTTACTGGTTGCCTGCGTGCAATAATGCCTTTTAGTGGCGCCTCGCTTTTCGTCTTCTGATTTACATATGGAGGAGCAATCTAGATGACTATATATCATTGGATTTTTCCCTTGTAGTACACGAGCACCATCTTAATTTTATACATTTTGGTGGACTTTTTTTGATATAGACAATCATATAAGATTGTTCTCCATTTCTATACACTCCATACGTAGAATAAAGACAGAAGTTGGAAAAGCTTTTGGTAGTTGGAGAGGTGGTAAAAGTCAAATCCCATCAGACGACTTCAAAAATTTCATGATAACTTTGGCTCCACGGCAAAACTGTCAAATCCTGTATGTGAAGTGGGCACATACTTTGATTACTAGGCAAGAGAGAGGTCCGACGGTCCGACACGCCCAACATAGGGCGCGGCCATTTTGAACCCTGTGACACAGTTTACAGCTAAAGAATCAGATCGCTCACTCTGCGTCGGCACTTTTGATCTCAATGTTTCAGTTTATACACTGTGCAACTCGGATAATACAATATATGACAACCGCCTATAATAAAACAGCAGTCTTCTGCGTATCCTGAATTTGTATCCCTGGAGTGGATGTTATTTTGGAACTTTCAACTGGTCCGAGTGAGCTAACTAATTCTTTAGCAATAAACTGTTACTCCAAAAATATTATTCACTGACACCACATACTTTGATATGTGACTGACACTGACAGCAGCAAGCAAAATATCAGGTGCGTTTTAATCATCCGCTTCTGCTTCCGGAATTGTCGGTTCAGTCGTTCTAACCTGTCAGATTAAAACAAAAAAACCTACATTTCCGAAGCAGAAGCGGATGATTAAAACGCACCTATTAAAAATATTGCGCCAAGATGTAGGCAACACGTAATAAGGGTTCAAAATGGCGGAGTTTTCTATCTCCTTTTAAAAGACACTCAGAAAGCTGCGCAGTGCGACCATTCTCCGTATAGTAAAAGAAAATCAAAGTATGTGGAAGTGGGAGAACTGAGAAAAGCCTTTCCAACTTCCTACTTAAGCATAATGTCACTCGCAGAGTGAATTTCATTTGCACGTCAAAATAAGGACCGCTCACGATGCCCAACATCCTATCTTTAACATCCTATACTTAAGCTATTGCGATTGCAGCCGTCTCGTTCTTTCTAATGCAGAAGCCGATGCGACAGCTCTGTCTTCGTAATATAAAACACAAATTAAATGATTGCAATATATAAGTGCTTAATTATAAATAAATGGATTAGTCTAGTAGTTTTTAGTCGATAGGTCCGTATTTATCCGTTATTCTATTTTAATCACTATTTTCTCAAATATGTATAGATTCGGCATACATTTTCCTTGGGTATAATGCTTTATAATCTATAAGGAGCAACAGAAATAAGAATATTAATTTGAAGCGAGAATAAGAGAGAGGATTCAGAAAGAAGGCATTGATAATCTCAAGACGCCGACCTATCTCATTTGCCGACTCCGATACGCAAATATAGTTAATCGGCAATACTTAAGAAAAATTTAAACCGAGTGTGTATTTAAAAAACAATAAAATAAAAAAATACATACACCATTCACATGAAAGTAGCGTTTAATAGGCACCTCACGTTTCAGTAGAACTTCACCTGTACCAATCATTAGGCTGTTATTCTGATATATTGATCCTATTCAAATATATTTCTGAATTATTTATTTAACCGACTACTCTTTTTAATAAAAAATGTATTTCTAATTACCTTCGTTATCTTTTATTTTAACAAACAGTTGCCTCGTGCTGTATTTATTTTTCATACTGAGGATTACTTTGTTATTGAAACTTTTATATTTCGCAAAAATACTTCCATTCACTGAATTATTCGAAAATTATAGTTCTACTCGATAATCATTAACCTATTATTTTCGGTGTTACACCTAAAAAATCAATACACCTTCACATGCTGAAACAGAAAGATGGGGTTTCTGTTATTAAAAAAAAAATTAAATTGTTTGTAATCGTCCCCATGTTTTATTAAATGTTGAGTGCACCCGAAACATATAGAGTGCTGTGCTAAACAATAGAAAATAAAAACGACCGATTAAACCAAGGAAATTTTTATTTATATAAAAAATCAATGTTTTCCTTTATATATATAGAACCCGACCATGAAAGGGAAAATATATTAATAATTAATCAATTTATCTTGATATTCCCATTTCTATTGTTAAAACAATTTTGTATCTTGATAACTATAGACTACATAGATACATGCATATTTCATTCAAAATGTCTGAAATATAAAAGCTATCGTTTAATAAATAATTCAAGAACTTTATCGACTGTAATAAAACTAGTAATCAACAATAAAAATTATATCCTTAAGAACCATTAAAGACACGTTTGATGTGGTCATTAGCCACATTATGTTGGGCGATATAAAAGTTTATTTTTTTATTAATGTTATCGGTAATCGCTACTATAGGATCTTTATAGCCTCGTGTTATATACAAGCTCTAAGAATATATCTTTTTCAATTTTGACTTAAAATGACATGTTTTGTAATCGCAAAAATGTCAAAACGATTTACTTACTAGTTACATAAATTTGAACATTATGTAACTATTTACGAAAAAAGTTCATTATGTCACCAGTTGCGAAAAGAAATATCAAAAATATATTTTTTGGGTTTAAAATCAATATATGTATTGGAATGATTCCACCGTGTATGAGGTAGAACTACTATTCCAATATTCTACGAGCACTAAGGTTGTGGCTCCAGTCATCGCCGTAGCCCGACTTTGATTCAGGGAGCAGCGCCTTTGACTTAGGGACATGAATTTCAGGTGGCCAAATTTTTAAACTAGGTTAAATCATAGTTACTATAAATATTTAATAATTAAGATTTAAAAAAATAGGAAGCAAAAACAGAACCAGAAACTAAATCGTAACCGGTTTTAAGAAAGTGACAAGAAAGGAAAGTACAAATTTTATTTTAATAATGATTTGAAGATGCAGTATAAAAAATCGGAAATAAAGTCTTCAATAAATTTAACCTTCTTGTTTTCTTTTCAGCGAATTTTTTCAAAACTTTTGTCGAATTTTTGGTCGTTCTATACTAGTTTTAATCTTTCTTGCGCTATTATGGACTTCAACAACCAGGTTTTCACTCTCCTGAAGATGCTGAAAGTCCTCTCAATGAAAGAAATTGTGCACAGGAGTGGCAAGCAAATCATTATTGCCTTCTGAACACGAAGTCGAAGTTGGCGTCTTCTTCATTCTTCAAAGTCCAGAACCAGTGCCAAAATTCTAATTCTGGTGTTATTTTTAGTTTTATAAAAGTCGACTATTACTGCTGCGGAAAATTTCAAGATGTCTACAGATAACTCTCTAAATTTGGTGGGGTTAAAATTATGTAGTTAGAAGGCCAGCCTCTGCTTCTGGCTGGGATGCTCCTTCAAAGAATTACAGATAGAATCCAAGTATTGTATTAAAACAGATATTTTGTAGTACTTTTCAGGTGCTGATACTGGTGGGTTTGCGCGGAATGACTAGGGCACAAGTGAAATGCAAATAGTAGAACGAGTTCACTTATCGAACGCAGCATAAATGTTTCTCAAGGTCACTGCATATCTAAGTGAACATACGCTTATTTGCTGCAAATTAGCATTTCTCTAAAAACGAGGTTTTAATATTCAAAAGTTTTTGTGGTGTATTTGGATCAATTGCGAAGGGGACAATTAAATGATTAAAAATTGATAAAAAGAAAATTTTAGTAATAAATGCCATTCTTGTTAAAAATGTCATTATTAATTTTGTATCAAATGAACATATGATGCTGTTGCATAAAATAATAGTTATTTATGTACCAAGTTCAGCAAAGTGATTCTTTATCGGACCAGTCTGAGATTATGAGCCGAGTGAGAGAAGCGAGAGAGGCGAGTAACAGGCGTGTTCGATAAAGATACTTTTCTGACGTGGTCCATACACATTATTTTGGAATGACAAAGTAAACAAACAGAAAAATAACAGCGACTACAAAACAAATCAGTTACATACTATTTCTGTCAGACGGCCATGGCTATACTGATAAATATTAGCGACAGATAAAATATTTGATTTTACAGTGAAGTAAAGTATTTGTTTACTTCCGCAAATCGGTATGGTAATGTATGGTAAAAAATAGGTATTTAAATTTTCTTTATGTTATTCTTTTATACAGGGACCCTAATATTACATAGGAAGAGTATTGCTATTTCTTAAACGGTAACAGATAGAAAGTTGGTTAAATTAGACAAAAGTTGCGCAGTTTTGTGCTCAATAAAATGGTGGCAAGCAACTTTCGATATCTATAGGGAGATTCAATATATCAGACAAAAAATAAACGATTTTAAAAAATGACACTTTTTATTTTGTTTCCGATATTTTGAATATCGTTGTAGATATCAAAGGAGTCTTAGCACCATTTTAATAAGCACATAACTGAGTAACTTTTTTCTAATTGAACCAATTTCTGTTACCGTTTAAGAAATAGAACAAATTGTATACCCCACAAAAAGAGATTTATTTAACAGAAAACAAAATCTTACCCGTAACATTTAAAAACTGGTTACATAACATAGCAAATATAATTTTACATCCAAATCCAAAAAAGTGACAATTTTAATCAGTGGACTATTCTCATATATATTTTTCTTTGTTACAGGGTAACCGGTGGTGAATTATTTGAAGACATAGTAGCGAGAGAATTCTATTCAGAAGCAGATGCATCACATTGTATACAACAAATTTTAGAATCAGTCAACCATTGTCACCAAAATGGTGTAGTACATAGAGATCTCAAGGTAAGGAATCATCTAACTCTATTGTTTATACCGCAGGGAGGAAAAACTAGTACTTCAGTCCCGAATTTTAGGGACTACAGTGCCTTATTTAATACTGCAAATAATAAACAATAGAAATTTAGCACACAACTGGGCAGTACCTATTCGAGTAAATTGTACTCAAATTTGTACATAAGTACTCAAAGTACTCAGTAATTGGTACTCGTCAGTACTGGGACTCAATACTCGCAAAATTTCGAGTACTTTTTATTTTAAGGTACAGTATTTCTCATTCTTACAGCTGACGAGTAACGAGTACCGATGCGCGCACAGGCCCAGGAAAGCTTGTCTTGTTTGTTGTGTCTTACAAAACTACATTGTCTATTAGTGTTTTACATTTTATGTTTTTATGTATTCAAATACGTCATTTTCCTTCGTTGGCTCCAGTTGAAAGTCTCTCCTCGTATATAACGATAACAAAGGCCCTGAGTGACACGGATTTTAAAAATTTAGATCTATATATTGGAGAAATCCTTTTAGATGTTAGTTTTTTTTACCTACCTATACCTATCAATCATTAAAATAATAAATAACCAACTGATTGATGGAATAGGTAAGAGAAGGATTTTATTTTTTTTTTTTCTTTGGTAGTGTTATACCACTGGTGCATATACAGTTTTAAAATATACTGTTCTTTGAGTATTTTCTATCTCTGCCTAATACCCATATTACTTTACTTTAACACAGTGCCGGCTTGTGGTAATTTAAAATGGGTGTTCACTTTTTCCAATAATTTTATCATTTGTAAGTTCGGATCAAAACTTTGTACAAGAGTCAATATCGCTGTTTTTCATTATTTGAGTTTGTATTAAGTGTAGTTATTATTATCAACATCATACTGTTTTCAAGCACTACAACTATTAATAAATGAATATTTTAGTTAGTGTAATATTTGTTTTGTTTTTAATACGTTGAAAACCATCTATAAACATTGTTAGTTAGTAAACTGACTTTTCTTCATAATTTGAGATTATTTTTAAATATATATCAGATTATGTAGAAAGCTTGACATTGATTTTTGGGTAAAAAATTTAATCATTTTCACAATTTGTCACAGATGTTATTGGCAAATAAAATAAGAACTAAAATGTTTTAAATGTTTATTTTATAAGATCAGTCCCATCACAATACATAATATTACACACACACAAACTATAATAAATATATATAATGCATAGCATTCTAAATGATACTCTTCGCAGTTTAACTTAACCCCCATTTTCAACCAGATTGTTTTCACAATCAATAGGCCTCATCTCCTTATAGAGCTTGATTTTTACTAAAAATTTCATGTCGTTTTTCATTTTTGATTTTTTTTTTATTTCAACCCCCTTAAATCCCCCTTATTTAATCAGATTTTTTTTATAATTAAAGGGCTTCTTCTCCTTTTAGAGATGTTTGCTAAAAATTTCAAGTTTATATCATTTTTCGTTTTTATTTTTTATTTTTTTTTATATTTTAACCCCCTTTAACTCCCCAATATATTCATATTTTTTTCAGTAGCAATAGGCTTTATCTTCTTATAAAGCTTCATTTTTACTAAAAACTTCATGTTGATATCGCTTTTCGTTTTTAATTTAGGATTTTTTTTAATTTCAACCCATCTTAATCCCCTATTTTTAATCAGATTTGTTAAAAATCAATAGGCTAGGTCCCCTTATAGAGCTTGACTTTTGCTTAAAATTTTCAAGTTGTTATCATTTCTCGTTTTTGACTTATCGTGCAGACAAAAAACGTGACATCGGACAGAGAGACAAAGTAAACCTTTAATACTGTATGAAGAGTAGAAAAAAAATGTATAAGGTAAAATAAACAATTTAAAAAGGTCAACAATTTAACTTCTTTTATCAAAGCATACTAAAAGTTTAAAATAGCAGCACATATAATTGAACATTTATAGAAATCTGTGAACTAAACTAGTAAAACTCGTAAAATGTTATCACACTTAATTCTTCATATGACCCTTTCTAAGTGTATTTCATAGCACATTCCAAAGTATTCTTACTCTCGCTCTGTCCTACCCTTATGGTAGACTTTCGCATGTCAATGTTCACTAAAAAATAATGTGTTTTAATAAATAACAGAATAATAGTATTTTGTCTAAATAGGTAAATCGGCTTCATCTGTATTTTCAAATTATTGTTTAATTGTAGATAGTATATTAATGTTTTGATATGTACTTATAGGATTGATTAGCCAGAACACGTAGATATGTGGGATGTGACTTGTTAAGTGCCTAATCAAAATCACACTTTATATTTGATACTTATTGCTTTTTTCGAGACATACTTTATTACCAACTGTAAACTAATTTACCAACAGCCTTATTTTTACTTAATACCTGCAGTGATCCAAATTACCATAACATCTAATATTTTTGAAAATACTAACTTATACAAACAAGGCAATAAAAAAATGTCATTAAAATAAAAGATTCCTGGTTTGTATGCAACAAACGATCTAGGTTAGAGGGTAACACGATTGATAATTACAGCCAAACATAACTTTCTATAGGTAAACTATTTAGATGTACAAACCATTTTTTAGGTAAAATTTCTCATCGAGTATATTAAATTAACTGATTGATCCATTTTCCGATTCAGACTTTTAAAGTGAAAAACCATTTGTCTCTTCATCTTTATCAAATTTCATTTCCATAATGATGTAGTTACCTCATCAGAATAATAAAATTTTTCCTTTTAGCGGGTTTTGTGGGAAAAAAAATTACAAATTTTTTGCTTACTTTTTACTTCATAGTATTTACAATTGGGTACAAAATAGACCATTTTGAAGTAGTCTTTGGATGGTCTTAGACACTGAAACAAAATATAAAACAAATTACAGTCGTAAAACTTTATTATAGGTAAATAAAACAACATAACCTTAAAAAGTTTTTATTTACCCTTGCCTTAAAGAAGTTTTTCGGAAACAATCGTTAAATTGACACACATCCTTCCAATTTATTAAAGTTGCAGTTCTCAATTAAACACATTTTTTTAAATGATCACAAATAAAATAATCCTAATTTTAATAAAAGCGTTTCATACTAGAGGAATGACGGAAGACGGAATGATAGTTTGTTTGATTTGGTACAGTGTTGCCAGAATATGTTTTTGTTATGTACCAGATTTGTCTAAAAAATGTACCAGATTCCTTAAATGTATCAGATTTTTCGAATTCTGCTTACAGTGACATCTAATTCATTGAAAGAAAAAAAGGGGTCTTTATTGATAACGAACTCAAACAAGGAACACAAGGAACACAGAGAGTTTATCAACTAATTATGCCATAAGAAAACTTGTAGATAATAATATATCTAGAGAGAGAAAAAACTATACTATGTGTTTCTGTATCTTGACAAGGCCTTCGACGCTGTGTGCCATACACAGGTGTTTCAAAACGATTACAAGTAGTAAAAATTGATAAGTTAAAAGTTCTTAAATAACATGTTGTTATGGTTTTCCCTAAGGAAATGTCCTAGAACTGGTCTTATTTTGAGTATATATTATTGTGATACTTAATTTGGTGTCCAGTGATAACATTTTTAGCTTTGCAGATGACACTACTCTTATACAGTATCGGCTATCGAACGTTTTCCAATACAGACAGAATTAGAACGAGCAGAAAACGAATAATATGGCATAGCTGATATTATTCGTTTTCTGCTCGTTCAACATTACAACGCGTTCGGGCAAGGAATTAGGATCTTGAATCTGTCACAGCTATTGACACCTTAGGGCCGTATTAAAATGTATATGTATTCTGTTTGTATTGGGAAATAGTATGATTAAAAATATACATCGCAGTAATTGAATTATCTATTTTTCCATATTAATAATTTCTTTTTCCTATCATTTCCTTTAAAATTTGTGTTTCCGTATTTTAATGTATTCTTATATATTTGCATACAAATTTAACAAATAATAAAGTAGAAATTGATAACAAGGGGGCGACAAAATATATATTTTTTAAATGTGATCAAGTGTTTTGCATCGTTTTGTATACAGAGTCGTTCGATTTTTTTTTTTTGGAACCAAATTTCCAGACAACAATTCTGTCTTCAACACGCATTACCGACGTTTGTGTTTCAGATTTAAACCGTACACGGCAAATACAAATTAACCACCTAGCCTAAACTTTTTGAAACCTGCCAATCTCTATTAAATTTGAATGACCAATACAAATTAACCATTTAACTAACCTAAGCCTCTTACCACACAAAATTAATTAAAACTCTTCAATCTCAATTCGCTTTAACATTTGGTGGTAAGTTTTAACAATATTTTAGTAGTATCGTCTTCGCAGTTTTCTTGGGTCTGAATGTATATTAGAGTAAACAAATGTTTTATTAAGGATAATTTCCTGATCGTAGTAGAATTTTATTTATATAAATGTTTTAATGCTTTCATAAATTGGATAAGCGTAAGATTTACATTATTTGCAAACTGCTGCCAAACTCCACCAAAAAATGTCCAAAACAGTCTTGATATGTTCGTCTCGTTAACAAAAATGTCATGCCCTTTGATTTTAAAATTTCCCATAAATATGTAAAACTTCGTTGATAGTTATTTGCCAGCCTGATATACAATTAATATTTTTTGTGACTTCCTCGGCTTTGGTATTGAAAACTAGCAAATTCGAAAAAACTAGCAGTCTTTCAAAAATTATTTTCTATGTTGCCCACATAGGACTACTTGATGTATTTAAAATGTCCCCAATATTTTAGGCCGGAAATACCGACTAATCAAAGTGAATGATGATGCACGTATTTTTTCTACATCGATTAACAAGTCATCTCTATCACCAGTTACCAACCACATTACCGCTCTAAAAAAACAATAAAATAATGTACTTCTTACCTATCCACATCTCTCGGAAATCTTAAAAAACTTAAACTACGAATGTTCGAATTATTTGGGTACTTTTCTTAGTATATAGGTGACTTTTTTTAACAGTATATGAAAGTAATTAAAATAAAGAACTTTTTGAAATACTGTTTCACAAGAATTTAGGTCTGGCGATCGCGGTTGCCAGCTAACTGGTTCATTTCAACCACAGTTAAAAAAAAGTATCAACTTAAAAATCACTCTATATAGTTTTAGGTTAGGTTACATTAAAAATGAGTGAGATGATCTCATCGCCTTCCACTGCGATTCAAATGGATCTATTGGGGCTCATGTCTAACTTATAGTTCACCGTACAAGCTACACCTTTTTATAAGGGCCATGATTGAATTGGATGAGACCGGTTTAAAGTCGATAGGCTCCACCTAGGTGAATCCGAAGATTTAGAACCTAGTGCTTTCCAAGACGGAGTAGATGCTAGGGTTGCTAACCATACTTTATAATACAGAATCCTACTTTATTTTCGATAAATATACTTTATATTTTTACATAAAAACAAAGAATGCAAAAATACTTAGCTTACCAAATTTAAAAAATATTTTCTATTTACTCTCTGCTCCCGCCACTTCAGCTTTCACCGAAAGAGTTTTTTCGGTAATGAATCTGAAGTGGCGAGAAGAGAGAAAAAGAACGTCTATAAATTTAATAAAAAACTTATTTATTTAAATTTAAGTTTCGATTGTAAAACAAGCTTTAAAACAATTCAAAGATAGTAAAAAATTGTTAGCATTTTCCAATAGTTCGCAAATATATGTTTTTAAGGCAATAAAAATATAAATTTTAAAAATAATTTTTATTTTCATTCAAATAGTTTATTTTTTCTTATTCAAACAATTTTATAAGTTTTGTTTTTGTTAAAAAATGTTGGCAACCCTAGTAGGATATAATATACACTGCAGATTCGTATTCCACCTTCAGAATCGACAGTCTGTTGTTTGTTGCAGACCTATATCCTTCTCATGTGGTTACCTAGACGACAATGTCCTATTATCTGTCCCTCGATAATGCTTAGATCTTTCCTACTTCTTTCCCGGATCTGAGCAGACGCGTTCATGGAAGGGTTGGGTAAAAACGCCTTCGAATGAGCCCTGGAGTATCTCTCCAGTTCATGAGTGTTACATCTTTAGTCCGTTTTGAGATAATTCCTTTGGCAATGCTCTTTGCCTTGACCAGGAATGGTTCTGGTCCTATGAACTTAGATTCGGTTCTTCTTTTAGCGCCTCCCACACCCAGATCAAAGTAACTTTGTACGGGGCACCGAGACAATATTTATACAGTTCCAAATTAGCTTTGAGTCAATTCGATTAGAGCTCAAGGCCTGGCTGGCTATCCGAAAAGATATTTTTATTTTTGTCAGCGGGAAGAAAATCAATCATCTCTCTCGCTCTCAATTCTATAGCAAACATTTCTGCTTGGAAAATCGTAGCCAGAGTGCCCAGGATAAGCGCCTGCTACACGAGGGCAAAGGAGACGTTTGCTCTCCCTGGATTTGTGATTTTTGATTTTTCGCCATGGCTTTCGACTATAGCCTGCGGTGTTTTGACCCTACCTATTAGTCCAATCAATTTAAACTCTGAGAAAAAAAGTGTTAAAAAACTTTGATCAGTGTAAATGATAGAGGGGCTTATAATAAATAGAAAAATATAAATGCAACTGGGGGGGGGGTTGAAATAAAGTTTTAGGGGGTTCAAAAGGGGTGAAAAATGGTATATTCGCGATTATCGGCGAAAGTTGACGTCAAAAACAATAATCTAAAACGCAAAAGTTGTAGATCAGGCAAAAATCTAACGTATAACACTAAACCGCACTATACTCTACTTTTATCTATCATTTAACTAACTCAAAAGGCTTGCGTATAATGCTTATTTTGGTTTTAAAATACAAATAAAATCGTGGACTCCGCAGTTAGTTTGTACTATTTGTGTTGAGCAATTGAGGCAGTGGACAAATTGTAAAAGACAATCTCTGTCATTTGGTAGACCTATGATATGGAAAGAGCAGACTAATCATATTGATGATTGTTATTTTTGCTGTACTAATGTCAAAGGTTTTAATGCTAAAAATAAAAATAAAATAGTCTACGCAAATGTTACATCATTTACACGTCCGATTCTACACATAAAGAACATGGTTGGCAGCTTTGTGGAGATCTTAAGATTATAACTATGTTGTTAGGCCAACAGTCAGGATACACAAAATATCCTTGTTTTTTGTGTGAGTGGGATAGTAGAGCACGAGACAAGCACTATATACAAAAACAATGGAATCCTCGTAAAAATCTTAAACCTGGAACCAAAAGTTATACGAAAAAATTTAATTGATCCTAAAAAAATTGTATTACCTCCACTTCATATTAAACTCGGAATGATGAAACAATTCGTTAAGGCATTGGATAAAGAGAATGCTAGTTTTCAATACTTGTGTCAAAAATTCCCAAGATTATCTGATGCAAAAATAAAAAAAGGAGTGTTCGATGGACCACAAATTAGATCTTTAATGACTGATGAAAGATTCGATACAACAATGAATACTACTGAATTAGAAGCTTAGCTGGCATTTAAAGATGTTGTCAACAATTTTTTAGGAAATCACAAACACTCTAATTATAAAAATATTGTTGCAAACTTATTGGATAAGTATCAGAAATTGGGCTGTTATATGAGTATAAAACTTCACTTTTTAGATTCACATTTAAATGTTTTCCTGATAATCTTGGTGATTATAGTGAAGAACAGGGAGAAAGGTTCCACCAAGACATAAAAACTATAGAAACAAGATATCAAGGTCGATGGAATGTGAATATGATGGCTGATTACTGCTGGTCACTGAAACGCGATATTACTGATGATATTCACAAAAAAATGACACCCAGACGTAATTTTATGGCTAAACGTAAAAGATGTCACTCAAAATAATTCTGTTGTAATGATTTTTATTGATATTTTCTTTAAAAGTGTTTAAATATATTTATTTGTAACATAATAATTGATTTTTTCTTAAAATTTCGAAAAAAAACGATTTTTCCTTTTGTAAAAAAACCTGATGTGATAGAGTATATCTGTATGTATTTTTGTGATAAGAATGCTAAGAATTAAAATTTTTTACTCAAATAGAAACAATGGTCCAACAATTTTCATTTGTCGGCCGGTGACTAAAAAGACCTCTTGGTATATAGAAATAATATTAAATTTTTAGATAAATATATCTATAAAGTTCTAAGCACTATCAGGAAGATATTAAAATAACTTAAATAGTCGCTTTTTAACATTCAAGACAATGGAATAATAAAAATTTCGAAAGTGAATTCATGCGCAAGACTGACCGAATTACGTACCGCTAACCGCTTCACCTGTATTTTTCTGAGTTAATAATACAATAAAATCAGAAGAATTTAAATACTCTCCCGTCAATTGAAAAGGTATTAGAGCTGGTTGTATATGAACAACTACTTGAACATGTTAATAATAATTCTATTTTAATAACTAACCAGTCTGGGTTCAGAAAAAAGTATTCCTGTGAGTCTGCATTACAGTTAATGGTAAGTAAATTTAAAAATGATGTGGATGAGAATAAATATGTAGTAGCTGTTTTTTTACCTGAAACGTGCATTCGAGACCATTGGTAGGGGTTATTTTACTTAAGAAAATTCAACAATATGGTGTAGGTGGAAAAGTATACCAGTGACTGAATGATTATCTGCAAGGTCGTAGATAAAAACTACATTTTAACAATCAGATATCACCCGAGATTAACATTGACACAGGGGTTCCGCAAGGAAGTGTCCTAGGGCCGCTGCTTTTTATACTATATTTGAATGATATTGGACTGTTTGTTGATTGTGAATTCATTAATATTTTTGCTGATGACACTCTGCTAGCATGCTCTGATATAAATTTAATGAGTGCAATCGAGAAAATGAATAAAATACTGGAGAAAGTTGCCCAGTATTTTCAACTTAACAAATTGAAATTGAATTTAACTAAAACAAAAGCACTTATTTTTACAACTAAACATAAATATAGCTTACTTGATATCTTTAATGTTAATTTACAAATAAATGATGAAAAAGTCGCAATAGTCCCAACTATTAAGTATTTAGGTATCCAATTAGATAATCTACACACTTTTAATGATTAATAAAAAAAAAATTGAAAAAATTATATTTCTTCTCTAGAATTTCAAATAACTTGTCAACTTCAACTAAAATAACAGTATATTCAACCTCATTTCGATTATTGTGCCTCCATTCTTCATTTATTTAATTTCAACAAATTAAATCAACTTCAAAAACTACAAAATCGAGGCATGCGCATAACATTAAAAACTAATCGTCGTACACCAATTGCCACAATGTTAAATTCTCTTCAATGGTTTTCGATTCAGCAAAGGTAGTACTACTTGACAATTATGTTTATTTATAAAATAATTCATTCTTTGGCTCCATCCTACTTTCATCAATTTATTTATCATGGGGATATTCATGGTTATAGCACAAGATCAACTAACGATATATACATTGAAAACGTTAATTATTCAAAATCACAGGCATCGTTATTGTAGAAAGGTTTCTAAGAATATAATGAACTGCCCAGGGGCTTGAAGGATTGTAATTCATTAGCAAGTTTTAAAAAAACATTGACAACTTTTATTAAAACTGATAAAATTTGATTTTAACTTTTATATATTTGATTATTACTTTTTTATTTTACTTTTTATTCTTCTTTTTTAATATTTTGGTTCATGCTTTCAACTGTTATTTGTTTTTATTAAAAGTATCTTTGTAATGTGTAACAAATTTATTTTTCTTAACTCAGATCTTTAAGTTTTAAGTGTACTGTATTTGTTTTTTTGTATATTATGTTTATCCTACTTTAATAAATATCTATCTATCTATCTATAAAAAAATCTATGAGATCGGTAATTTTGTTCGAATCTGTGGGCCAGTATGTAAGCTTTCCAGTTGACAATGTTTGACATTTGTGTTAAAGGCATGATGCTAATAGTTCTTTACCTTTGGTTGTTGTCAGTCCAGATCTCCAGTGAGTATTTATTTGGTTGCATTTATTTTTTTTTATTTATTACCATTGTTACTTATCAATGTCCTGTTAATAATTTTTTTTTTCTAAATAAGTTAATTCGACTGGTCTATATATGATTTGTCCTCCTGAAAATTTTTTGAACGGCACCCTTTGTGTCCAGATTTATTAATATGTCAACTCTTGGCTTCTGGCCGAAAACTGTCTCGCCTACTCCTTGTTCAGTTTTGAGGCCATCGGTGTACGTACAGCCCATAGTCCACCTGGGATAGGGTTTTATCCCGCTGCTCCAAACGTCTCCCTCTGGAATAAGGACGCTGTATAGTATTCATATATGTATAGATTATACATATTAAGGATATCACACTTTAATAGTAATTTACCCAGATAGGCATTTTCTAACAATCCCTATTTACTTGACACCAACTGTTTTGTTACGTTTCAGTCATTATACATAATTTTCTACAACATTCTTTTTCACATTTTCTTTTTTCGTAAATCGCGTAGCACGGTGTTCGTGGTTTTTAAGTAACATCATTTGAATACATTTGTTTAAATTAGTGTATTCCTTTTTTCATGTCTTCCTTTCAAATCTCATCTAATCGATCTCTACTTAATATATTCTAAAAAGCGTTTTCTTTTTAAGAAGACTTTTAAGATCCTTTGAGGCTTTTTTGTCCTCGATAGTCGTTAGCCATTTCGTTCTTTGCAACAGACGCTAATTTTTAATTAATTTAATTTATTTATCACAGATATAATCTGAAAAAATATTTTTAAATAAAAAAATAGGCTCCCGTGAAATAATATCATTAACATTTATTCAAATTTATCTTAATCGAATTACCATTAATGAACAGGGTATTTGGATGGGAACAAATAAGAGACTATTTTAATTCAAATATTCAAAAATTAAATTAAATCATAAGGCTTTTTTCCAATGTTGTTGAAAGCACTTTTGTACTGTCACATATCGCAATAAAGAATAAATAATTGATAATAGTCAAAAACATTTTCTTAGCAATCGATACAGTTTATCGTCAAAAAAACTTATTTAATAATTATTTAAATAATAGTAAAGAAGTATGGAGTCAAATCGTTCATCTATGGCACATAAGTAATTTTCAATATTTTCAGTGGTTAAGAGCAAACCGAACATGTTGAAAATTTCTAATTCCTTCTGAGCCTTTATTTTTAGCCCAATTTTCGTGAAATGATAACAAAACTTAGGATGGAGAAACCTTGATGTTTTTGTAAACCTTCGAAATATTTATTTTGATAATTTTTAGAAAACCATTTGGGCGCCATTCTGTATTAAATCTATGACAATTTGCTGCTTTTTGTTTTCAATACTATTTAGTAGTTCTCTAGTATAAAGCTCTAAATATTCTCGAGACACATAAAATCGCAAAGTATTCCCAGTGGTGTGCACATAAATACAATTTTATATTAGAAAATCGTCACAATATTTTTGCTTTCGCGAGAGGTCCGGTTTTGCGGATATTGTCAATAGTTTCTAATTCACTTTTAATTGTGAATCTTTACTAGATGTAATTTGTTTAAGTAATAAATTATATCTACATTCCTCTGGACATTATGATTCTATTAATGATTCTGATCACATGTTGACTTTCTGTAATATTACTTTTCAAAATGTGAGCCCTAGTTTTTTAAGTAGATATAATTTAATTAATTGACACATTCAAAGCATACAAACGGTAAGTTGATAACATGCACATGTAATTCTATCAATTTCATAAGCTTTTTTACAGGAAAAGAATTATTTTTTCCTGATTTCAGAAATATTAACCCAATTTATTTAAAGGGTAACTTTTGAAATGGATTTTAAAGCAGTAGCACATGTCCCAGAGGCCAAGTGATTTGCTATCTTATTGTTTTATACTCATTACAATATTTACGCAACCGAGAAGGCCCTGAAGAAGCTAAAAATTCCTCTAATACAAGGCAAAGGGTTGCGATTTATACTGTTTTTTATTTGGCCATAATCCGTAGAGGCAGAATGGGATCCTAATTTATACATTTTAAACATACATTTTATATTGACAAATTCATATCGGCTGTTCTCGATACTTTTTTTTATTACTGAAAAAGCACTGTCAAATAGTTAACAATTTAATAGATACTAAATTATTATTACTACACAAATATTTGATAATTTATATTATTATATAATAAAACTACTTTAAATTTTTTTTATTCATTTATTTATTTATTTATCTTGCAGAACAGAGTAAACTTTCGAATATTTAATATATAATTTTCACAAATAAGTGTATGAGAAAAATACAGAAGCATAGTTCTTATAATACAGTTTTCAGCTTTGATCATGATGGTGGGTGAGGTTTTCCGGGTTTTCCTCACCTGTAAGTCAAATGGCACCACCAATCATCTTTAAGTCGCCCCGGAGCGCCACGGCAAATAATACTAATAGCCGTCCCTTCCCCTACACAAGTCGTTCAGTCGACTTCAGGGGTTGAAATTCACTCGTAAGGGGGTGAATTAGGGAGAGTATTATTATTATTATTATCATAATAAAATCTAAATAAAAAAATATTTTTCTTCAAGAGGATCAAAATATGCTATTGATTCCATAGGTACAACAATAAAGTTCACATTCTACTTCCTAGTTACATATAATAACTCTGAGAACTTATATCGAGGGCCACATTGCAGGACCTCGTAACTAACATTGCCATTGAAAATTATATTTTTTGATAATCTCATTTAAAACATTTCGCTCCATCTAATATATAGGGAAAGTATTACAATTTTTAAACAAAACATGAATAAATATTAGTCCTATTATAGAGTAAAATGGATTGTTCTATAGGTAAAAGTGGCAAAACATTTTTTTCAACTTAAAAATGTCGATTTTGCGGTTTAGGAGGTCCTGCTTTGTGGCCTTCGATATATGTATCACCTGCTTATTTTCTGGACGGACCCAGGCATTGATTCATCTTGTAAATATAATAAATTATTTTCACTCTCAAAATCAGGAATAAGGTTAAGTTTCTCAAATCGCTGAAAAAGATTATGAAATCGATAGAATTACATGTAAAGGTAATCAACTTACCGTTTATATGCTTTGAATTTGTCAATTACTTAAATTGCATCCACTTCAAAAACCAGGGTTTGAGTAGACTTAAATTAAAGTAAAATTCTTCAAATCGAAGACAAATAAATATTTTCCTAAAAAAAAGAACGATAGAGAAATATATAAACGTTATTACCTTACCGTCCATATGCTCTAATATGTTAAATAATTAAATTGCTTTCATTTTCAAAATTATGCTTTAATAATTTCAATGACCCCTGTGTTATTATTATGAACATTAGACACTTGACGGTCCGGTTCTTTTGTTGGCATCCAGTGCTACAACCTTCCTCAACCTGTGACGCGCACTAAACATGCGTATTACTATTCCTAAAGAAAGAAGCTTTAATATACCTTTTTCTGAGGTTACAATACAAAACAGCATTTTCTCATTTTGACTAATTTTTAATATTATGCGATAGCGTCGAAAAAATATAATGTTCAACTCACAAGGTTTGATTTGCAGTGTTTGCCTTCGCACATGCTTTTTTTATAATACTCTTAGACAATGAGTGCCATTTCTTGCTCGATTAACAATATTCTATTTTACTGTAGTCTCTTGCAGCAACGTCCGTAGTAAATAAACGAAATATTATATAAAAATTATTCTATTTATATAAAATATCGTAGCATCTGTTTGATATTGAAAAAATTATGTTCATTTTATTTCATTATACAAAATTCCATTAAACATCTTTTAAGTAAATCTAATAGTCCATTATGATGCTAATAAACAAAGGCGCCGGGGAGGGCTGAGCCTACCTAAAGCTTGTCTGCGCCCCCCCTAGAAAATTGCCCATATATAGGAGCGCGATTAACGGCTGTTGAAAAATACAAACAATGAACAATGAGTCGCATCGACGATTTTTAAAATTGATTGATTTTTTTTGGAAAATGTGAATTGGGAAAAATGTACTTACTATAAAAATTTTATAGTAGAACCGTTATATCAAATAATTTGTAGTAATGGTTCTGAGTCACTTATATTCTCTTACAAAAAAATACTTTATTAACAGTAACTTATTGCTTACTGTCCATTTTAATCAAAACATAATAAACACAAAGCCACAAACAATAAATTGCAACTGGAAATCGGAAAACGGATAACCATTAATTTTATTTCGGTAATTCCCCATATTTCCCTGTAGTGTCAAACCAAGATATTTTGTTAAAACTTAAAACTGCTTACTGCAAGCAGTACACGCACGGACAAAATTCTACAAAGCAGGAAGGCCACACTGACTGACATGATGAAAATAGTCTCAGTTTGAAGAAAAGCGAAATATGATTAGTACCACCGGCTCGTTAATATAATGAACGTACAATTTTCAATTATTGATTCAGAAGACCCATCACCCCCAAGAAAAAGAAAACCCAGCAAAGTGTTAGAAAATTTTGTACTTACCGAGCCTATGAGATCTACAGTCGTTAGCGAAGCAGATTTCAAATAAATATTTTTTGAAGTTCTTGACCTAATATTAGTAGAGCTAAGACGTAGATTTAACGACAACAATGATTTCATTGAAGCTATTATGTCAAGAAAAAAATTAGATATTGAAAAATATCAACCACTGGCCGAACTAGGCATTCAATTAGCAAATGCTGCGGAAGTAGAAGTCGTCAAGAAATATATAAATCGACAGAAAAACGAGAATGCTGCAGAGAATCCCGATATTTTTCAGTGTATTTTTAGGCAAAACACTGCTTTTAAAGAAACTTATGAATTTCTAGCGACTTAGCGTACTTTCGCGTGTAGTACGGCTCTTTGTGAATCCAGTTTTTCTGTCCATCTGAGACTGGCAAACCTTACCCATTTAGCATTTAAAAAAGACAACAAAAAACATAAATATTGAAAATCTGCTGGTTGAGTTTAATAATTTAAAAAATAGGAAACTGCAATTATTCTGAAAATTGATAAAAAAAAATATTTTTTTTAACTCTTTTGCATATTTAATGCCGCTTTTACTAACTCAACCCTCAACCAGTTAAATGTTCATAGGAAAAGACGTTTTTAATTTTTTTATTGTAGAGTTCATTCTTTCGCTTAAAATATTTTTTATTGAATAAATATGTGTTTTGTAATTGCTCGTTTTTTTAATACCCTCCTCGGAGGAAGGAATTCAAAACAAAACTCCTCATATTTTTTTGGAATTTTATTACTCTAATAAAAAAAATTAAGCCCCCCAAGATTTTATTTAGCCCCCTCTGAAACATGGGGCTAGCTACGGCCCTGGTTATATCTATGGTCTCTTTTATCTAAGTATTATACATACATTTTACATCTAATAAAGGTATTATGCATTATACAATTATATACATACTCGCATTCTCTACCTAATGGCTGACATTTTGAAAAGTAATATTACAGAAAGTCAACATGTGATCAGAATCATTAATCGAATCATAATTTCCAGAGAAATGTAGATACAATTTATTACTTAAACAAATTACATCTAGTAATTGAAAATCGATTAATAAAGAACTGATTATCCGATAAATCGATAATTCTAAAAAATAACCGAAATAATAATAATAATAAATGCTTTTATTGACATTATACATACATAGATGACTTATGTCAATTGGCAGTCAGTATTCCTTAAAGGTAGATCAACTGTCTTTAAGTAACTCTGCTCTTTCACCCAACCATGTACATTTAATTTTTGTACAAAAAAAACTAACTAAACATCTAAAAATAAAAATAAGAGACATACTAAAAAATCAGAGAATGGAAAATAATCGATTATTCAAAAATAATCGAATAATCGAAAATATTCGGTTAATCGAAAATAATCGATTAAACGATAAATCTATTTTTCTAAAAAATCGATTATTTTCAATCAGTCGATTATTCTGAATAAATCTACTTTCTTTTTGTAATTCCTTTAAAATGGATTATTGCATTATCTTAAAAAAACTAAAATAATTTATTGAAAATGTTCAATTAATCGAAAATAATCGATTAATTATAACGGATAAATCGACTTTCATAAAAAATAAAAGAATAATCGATAAATCGATTATTTTTGTAACCCCTATCGTTCCCTTGCTTTTATCTGAGCATTTAGCTCCAAAATTTAGAGATTCGGATTTTTTGATTCATTATCTTTGAAACCGCTTTCGATTGTATAATAAATATTGCTAAAATTTAGATTTTTTTAGTAAACGAAGATTTTTTATCGAGTTGTTTAGGGGTTTATAATTTTATCAACAATGTGACTAATTTCCCTAAGTTTAGTATTTTTTTGCTTATACTAGATCTTATTGTGCATTTTACTTTGTTTTAAGACTTAAGATTCAAATGTCACTTCCGATTTGACCGCAAATAAGATGAACCTTGAAATTTTTAATAGGTCATCCTGTATTTCATCTAATATTCTTATAAAAATACCTTATAAAAATAAAATTTTGCTAGCAACTATGCTTCTTCTTATTTATCTTCCAAAAAGGGCTAAAAACCACCTTTAGTAAATAAGCGTATAAAACTACTATTTAAAAACAAAATTTCGTTAGCAACAATGCCTATTTACTTCTTATTTAAATTAAATGTTTAAAATTTTGCCCGTTTATAAATGTATGTATTATGAAATCTGTTTTCTGAACTATATATTTAATATTTATTACTACCCCTTAATGCAGATCTATAGTATTCAAACCAAAGAATCATGGCGGCTTTATGTCAAAACGTTAATAAATATTTACTACTGAAACGAATATATTTCTTATTTTTCATAACATGGCACTTATATTATTTGTATATACATCGTGGCATTTTCAACTTGAAATTGAATAACTAAAACACTTTAAATTGCTAATAACACCAAAAAATAGATCAAAAAACGGTGTTCCATAATGATTCACTCACGCGGAGATGAGGGTAGAACAGAATCTTTTGCCACAAAATTAAAATGTCACCACAGAGCCTCTCTCGATAATATATTACTAGTAGAATTTTATTTATTTATTAATTTATTTTATGTAGACACTTTTTTTAACGATGTCTTGTGTATTGGTTGACCATATACATCATATTAATCAACACTATGATCTCAATATTGGAGTTGTATTATTTACTGGTTTTATTTTATCACTCTTCGATTTATGAACATCTTTTTTTGTATAAGGATAAATTGAAAAATGGCATAGCCGAATTCATTCCTTTTGAGACACTAATGTTTTTGTAGTTGCTCAATAAACATTATTTATAAGAAGTTCATTTAAAAATAAAAAAATAAGTCGAAATAAGTGTATTACTTTTTAAAAAGAAGCTTTTTAGAAGTGAAAATAAAGAATGTAAATAGTATTATTGTTTAGGTAAAAATGTTAAAATCCTTCACCATTACTTTTATTCTCAATAATTCCTGTTGCGCCCTCCAAAAATGACTATATCATCGTTTTTTGGAGAAAGCTTAGTTCTCTAAATGGAGTCCCTAATTGTTCTACAAAATTTCAGTGGTAGGTACATTGTGGCACGAAAAATAAAGAAAAAACGAATATATTGATTAAATTACTCGCAATGTAATAATTTTCCTACCCTTCATTTAATAATTTTCTTATACTTTTAGTTGATTATTAATCGATAATCTTACATCATGTTTTTGACTAATAGATGATAATCATAGTTGGTACATTTCGATGATATTATACGACAAAGAATCAATCAACATTTTTTCCACGACAAGGTTACTCCAATGCTTAAACATTTCTGTTTTTCCGAATACATTATTCAGATATTTTCTTTTTTTTTCTCCATCCAAATTCGTTATGATTTGTTTCTTTACTATATAATGCTATCCATTTCATTTAATGCTCTAAAGATCTATTAGGTGTTATGTTATTGCTTGGTTCTGCTCTAACTGTAAATTATTGAGCTGTCAAATTTTAAAAATGTCACGTTTCGGTGAATTTTCGTGATCCAACTCTGGGTATCGGGAATACAGATAATTCCATAAGTTAGGCTTTATCCACAATATAGTGTTTTGGATACGCTCTCAGTTCGCTTTCAATTCGATAAACATATATATTCTTACAAACAAATGGCGTATTCACACTATCGCTGTATTTACTGAAACGAAGATCAGAATCTAACTATAGATCTAAGCTTTTTCCTTCATTCGTAAATTGAAGGAGAGCCTTATTTAATTTCTGATTCATTTAATGTTAATTGTCTTAATTGTTTGTTGCCGAATAATTTTTAACAAAGCTTGATTAGATTAGATTTAAAAGGAGCTGGGCATTATTTATCTTTGTCAATAGTGTCCTTTTTAGATCTATTGGGACTCTGTCATTTAGAGTATGTCGTCTAGTTTAGTAACCTTGACAGTGGCTCCCACATGAAGGTAATTACATTTTTTTTTCGCCCACTGTTAGAAACCATAATCTAGACAGGACTGGCACAGGACGTGGATTGTTTGCTCTTCTTCTTCACTTCACGTAATCTGCACAATGTTGCTTCTTCTGTTGGATTGAAGACTCTCATGTGCCTTCTTAGGCGACAGTGTCCGGTAAAAAGACTTGTTATCCTAACGATTTGTCGTTTTTGTTCCAGTAGGTCTTTCGTGAACTTGGTCGATGGTTCCTTAATTAACTGTTCGGCCTACCTGAATCCTGAGTAGTTGTTCCACCATTTCTAAAACTGTTTTTGCATCCATTGTTTGACGGATGCCTTGCACAATGCCTTAGCAACTTCACAGAAAGGTTCGAGGCCTATAATGGCCTTATCTAAACCTTCTCGGGCTAATTCGTCGACCTTTTCATTGCCCTGATATCCTTCGTGGCTTGGTACCCAGGATGCAATCACTTTTTTTAACTACTTAGCTCTGTCAGGTCTTCCAGGCAGTCTTTCACAAGTCGTGATTTAATTTCTGTTGGTAACAAAGCTATTGTCATGAAAATTCCTAAGCCGCCTCGGTTTAAAGCAAGCGACCTTCAGCTTGCCACCCGACTCATGCTCAAAACGACGGAATCTTCTAGAAATGCCGGTGACGCTCGAGAAACGCCTAGAACGGGCGGAGCATACCGCTGAGTCAGAGATGGAATTTTTGGGAGCGTCTAGAGACTTCTCTTAGCAGAGTTGGACTTGGTATAATAGCCTTAATTATCGGCGGACAATTTAGTTTAGTTTAAAGTATTGGACTGAAAAGTTAAATTGTAATAAATAAATTAGAATTGTGAGTTAGTGTCTAAGTATTATATAAATTAATTAGTACGTCACAAATAAATTGTAAATAGTGTGTTTTAGATAAATAAACTCTAAGTAAATTAAACTATCGCCACATTGGTGTTAGAAGTGGAACTATAAATAAATAGTGGACAATCATGGCTAAAAAACTGTGTGATTTTAAAGTGCTTGAGCTACGTCGAGAATTAGAAGAACGTGAACTGGAGACGACAGGGAAGAAATCAGAGCTGGCAGAACGTCTTAAAAAAGCACTAGAAAATGAAGGTTTGGCTCCGGAAACGTTTCTATTTTCGGATGATGCATCTGCTATAATTTCTTCAATTTCTTCCAATATGTAAAGTAAAATGTTTTCTATGAAAACTGATATTTCTTCATTAGATAGTAATTTTTTTCCATGGAAACTAAAATTTCTTCTGACATTAGTTCCTTAGGAAGTAAAGTTTCTTTAGATATTTCTTCCTTAGGCAGTAAAGTTTCTTCCTTAGAAGACAAGGTATGTTCCGACATATCTTCTTTAAAAACCGAAATGTCTTCCGACTTGGAAAAGAAAATGAAATTTCTGCTGATGTGGAAAATAAGATGACTTCTGTTAAGGAGAAAATAATGTCTTCCATTGAAGAAAAAATAAAAGAGATGAAAAAGAAGACAGAAGAACTGGAACATTCAGAACCGGTCAAGGACGGTGAAATAAAGTGCCATGAGGTGGAGTCGAAGTTAAAATTGGAAGGAGCTGTAAACTTTGCTCGTATTAAAGCCCCAACCTTCGACGGAAAGATGTCATGGACCAACTACCTTAAACATTTGGAGACAGCTGCAAGGGCAAACGAATGGTCTGAGAGAGAAAATTCCCTTAAATCTGACAATCACCCTTCGAGAAGACGCTTTAGATATTCTTCAGACTATACCTGGAAGAGACTGATGATTTTGAATAACTCAAAAAGAGCTTGAACATGCGATATGGCCACGAACACTTAAAGCATTTATACCAGTCACAGTTAAAGAATCGCAAACAGAAACGAGACGAGACTCTTCAAGAATATGAAGTAGATATGGCCAGGTTGGTGCGATTTGCTTACCCATCAGCTCCGGAAAACATGATGGAATGTTTAGCAGTCCAAACATTTGTTGATGGACTCCGTGACCACGAGATGCCGAAAACACTTCGCTTAGCCCGCCACAAAATATTAGTCGATGTCTTGTCCGCTGCTTTCGAGTATGAGACAGCTACGCAGGCTTCTGGAGGATACAGTAAAGTGAGAACTGTAAAAGAAGAAAACGTAGAAGATAAACTCAACCAACTAGTTAACATAATGAAGAGCTTTACTGATAAAAAAAAGACAAAGACCATCAGATGCTGGAATTGCGGTGAACTGGGACATGTACGCAGTTCGTGCAAACGCCCTAGGGTCCCAACAACTGAAGACAACACGCCACAGGAAAACTAGAGCGGATCGGCCTAGAGGGGGCAACTTCGACACGAAACCAAAGACCCTCTCATACTGATAGCCTCTTTGAAATGTCGCAATGATAGTGTATACGTAGACGGCGAAGTAAATGGTAAAAAGTATACACTGTTTGTGGATACTGGAGCTCGAAAAACGGCCAGAACGGGCGGAGAGTACCGTTGAGTCAGAGATGGAATTTTCGGGAGCGTCTAGAGACTTCTAGTAGCAGAGTTGGACTTGGTATATATATCCCTACTTATCGGCGGATAATTTAGTTTAGTTTAAAGTATTGGACTGAAAAGTTAAATTGTAATAAATTAGAATTGTGAGTTAGTGTCTAAGTATTATATAAATTATTTAGTACGTCACAAACAAATTGTAAATAGTGTGTTTTAGATAAATAAACTCTAAATGAATTAAACTATCGTTACATTATGAAGATCTGCTATATATAGTAGAAATAACAATAGTCCTAGAACGGATGCTTGCAGAACACCTTGCATAACAGTAAACTGCTGAAGATATCAGCTTCCAAAATAACTTTATCAGTACGTTTGTTGAGATAATGTGATATTGAATAAACTAAATTAAAAAAAAAAAACAAAAAAAAATCAGTTTTTACAAAGTATTTGATTGGCCTAAGATCTGAAGTAAGGTCGACCTTCACTCATCTGTTTAATGAATAAAAGTTTCTTTTTATTAAATAAAATATGTTTAAAAATATACCGCAAATGGGTTGCCTAAGAAAATATGGTCCAGACTATTTATTTTCTTAAAGTAAAAAAATGACACCCTGTAAAGTATTCCCCATATGCTTCGACTATGCCCAAACTTTAATCTGCTCACCGCAGGATGAATTAAAGCTTAAGTTTAAAATTTGGTGTTTTTCTCTTGATCCGTTTTTGAGTTATCTTCAAAATTTGAAATTTGCACTTCTCCTCAAATATCTCGAATTAGGTCCATTTTGGGAAATCATGTATAGGGACAAAATAATAGAGAATGACATCATAAGCAACTTTTATCATGATTCCTATACTTTTCTTATCTGTACACAGAAAGGAACGTAAAAAATGGCTGTGATCGTATTTTCTTAGGCAACCCATTTGCGGTATATTTAAAAACATATTTTTATTTAATAAAAAAAAAAATATCCATTAAACAGATGGGTGAAGGTCGGCCTTACTTACGGATCCTGGACTAGATAATCTAAAGTATCAAATTCTATGATGAAATCAAAAAGAACCAAGTATGTGACTTTATCCTTAAAAATATAATCCGGGGTAGATAAGGGCATTGGTCGCACTATGGTGACTTCTAGAGCTAGATTGAGCTAAAGGTATTATGTTTTTGTTCGTATACATATTTAATAATTTAATCATTAAGTATAAATTCAAACGAGGTAAAATACTGTTACGATAGTTTATTTTAAACAACAGTTTATTTATTAATAATTTATTTACAATCAATACTATTCTAATTTATATATTTCGAATGTCTTTAAATTGTTCATTTTTTATCTTCACAACTGTTTATATACTACTGACTGTTCCGTGTTCCTCCACCAATATTTATATATACATTTAAAATGGTGAAGGTTCTAGCTTGTTCTCACCAATTCTCACCAACACTAGTAACAATATCTCATTCAGTCTGGAATGTACTCGAAAGCGCCTTCGCCATAGTCGTCACATATGTTTGGTCTTAAGGGGTTAATTATGTATTATAATCGGACAAGTTGGGCCTCAAAGGCCAAATAAGACAGAGATGGACTTGAAGGATTAGAGGATGAAATATTAAACGCATGTTTCAACGAAAGTAGTTAATGAAAATAAAAAATTATTTTTGTAAAAATTAACGTTAAATGATTGATTACATAATTTTCTACTAAATGTAGCATTTATATGGGCCGTATTGAGATATTTGAGGAAAAGTGCTAATTTTGAATTTTGAGGATAACTTAAATGCGGATAAAGAAAAAACATCAAATTGTAAACTTAAGCTTTAATCCATTTTAGGGTGAGTTAATTAAATTGAGTATAGTCGAAGCACATCGGGGGTACTTTATAAGGTATCGTGTTTTTACTTTAAGAAATATCTCTGTTATTTACGATTGAATAATAAATTTCTTTCATTAAAAGTTGTTTGTATTCGAGACATTTAACAAAATGTGCAAAATTTAATTTTTTAAGAAAATTGTTCACATAAAAGTTGTTTTCAGTATAATTCTCTATAATTTTTCTTTTATACATGATTTCTCTAAAATGGACCGTAATGGAAAATTTGAGGAATTGTGTAAAATTTTGATGTTTTAGTATTTTCTTTGGTAATGAATATATATAAAAATGTTCATCCTTTAAACATTTACAGGAGTGTTACAACGGTAGTACAAAATAATCGGAAAAAGCATATTATATCTAGACAGGAAAGTCATGTGTTGGACACATTAGATCTTTTAACAATGGGTAATGTATTAACAAAATTAAAAGAGAAAATAATGGCCTTTTTTCACGCTAAACAGGTTGCCAAAACAATATTGTTTTTGTGTAAAAAGAACAAAACAAATATTTTATATACTAATAAAGTAGAGCCATTGTATAAGTGCTAGTTTGACTGATACAATTTAAATAAGCGCTATTTCGTTCGGGCACTGTTTTGACCGGCGCTACTTTAATAATTTCTATTTAATTCAGGCGCTTTTTTGATACCAGCTATTTCGTGATAAAGCCGAATAAACACGTTTGATATAACTTTCTCAGACTGGATTAGATTTGTAGGTTCATAAAAATCCGTCTGACGTTTTATAATAATACACGAAACACGGCTTGACTATTATTATTCATCAGATACCAAAGAACAGTCTAAAACATTGAAAAATATTTGTTATGTATGCTAAGTCGCACTGTTACGGTATCCATTATTATTGCATATTGATTATTTCAAAAACGCGAAACTATAGCTTTGTTCGCGAAAAGAATCCTGAACTGATTCAGAACCATTATACTTTGAGCGCATGCCTGCTTCATTAGCATTTTTTACCGAGAACGCTATCTTTATTACGTCTCGGTAATCCATAACCGATTCAGAACCAATAATGAATGGAGGAAGTTTTACCGTGAACCCAGAATTAGAACCATGAGTTCAGCAGTGGGATTCTCATCTTTCGTACTCGGGATATGTAGAAAATAATCGATTCTTTATGTTAAATGGAGTTGGGTATCAATCGAGACGTGAAAATAAGACTGGCGTTTTATGTTTTATGGTTATGTCATGTCATTAAATGGTGTTTTTGGTTAGAAAATGTTTCGTTTATAATATTTTATTTAATAATTAAGCTAATGAATAAAATTTTTGTCATCTCTAATAAAATAGATGTTTAGAATACATATTATTAAGTTATTTTAAAATATAGTGAAATGAGTGAAAGACAATTGTGTGCCTCAATGCAACCCTGGCATAATTATTTCATGAAAAAATGGCATTCTGTTACATTTCACCGGTTTCCTAAAACCGGTAGATGTAAGGTAAATTTGTAAAATAAAAGTGGAAAATCTGAACTTGTGGATGCAAGAAGAATATGCTTCAAAACTTGAAAATAGGGAAGCAAAATTTGTGAAAGGAAAGTTTGTTCTCAGAATTTTAAAGATTTATAAAGGTAATACCTAGGTATTTTTTTCATTCAATGTTTCTATTTATTTTTTTTTATGTTGCTGCTGCCAATACTCAAAAAGAAACTCGCCTTTAAAACTGCCAGTTGTTGAGGAACATTCTTATGACTCTGTTCCACCTACTTCAAAATCTAACAAAGACTAATTAAAATAACTCAAAATAAAAAAATAATACCAATCAGTATGAATGTAATAATTAGAACACACAAGGGTTAGTTAATGAGAATGATCTGTTTCAAGATAAACTAGTAACTCCTCCCGAACAAGACATAGAAGATGCAAATTAATATTTTGCAGTTAATAAAAAGTGTTGACAGTAGTAAATATACAGTGTAAATATACAAACTCTTTGTTACAACTATTATACACATGTCTAGTATTTACATGAATAAATCTACCATATTGCTAAATTGGAATAATAAAAACACAAATATGTTTATATTTTATGAAATAATTTGGAACATAGAAAAGTAATAAATATTGAAAAAATAGAAATCCATAAAAATGTACTCTTGAAAATACTAAAAAAATCATCACTTCATTAAATATTTTATTAATTTTAAATCTGCCAAGCAAGTATATGGAGATAATTCAATTTTCCATGAACAACTTGAGAAAAGAAGATATTTGCACAGCAAACAGAATAATTACACATGAACATAAAGTATTTTGCACTGTTTCTCCCACAGTTGAAGTAAATAATGCTGAGGTAGATAACAAGTTGAATTTGATAATGAATCTTTAAAGAAACGTTTGATTTGTTCAACGACATTATTGTTAGGGCTTGTATATATTTTTAATTATTTGAAAATAAAGTGTTTTTTACTTCATTTATCTTATTCAGGTACTTTTATTTTTTAATAATAGGTAAATAAAATTTTCACAGATTTTACATTTTTGTTTGTATGCATTTATTATAATCCTTGAAATAATGTGATAAATTAATTAAAAAAACACAGTTTATTAAGTATTTAGTCTTACAAAATGAGTTCTTTTAATTCACACAGAAATGTAAAAGGTTTATATAAGCTACACTTTCTTTCTCATAAATATGATTGAGGATTTTAAAAACACTGTTGGGCAATCCTAAATATACCTTTAGTTTATTTTCAATTATTTTGAGAGTTCATTGGTCTTGAATATCCTGCTCATTATTATTAAGTCCCTCTGAATCAAATATTAAATATGTTTCTTCTGATTCAGACAAAACTTTACTATCTTCAAAACTTTCAGGAGGTTCCGAAGGAGGGTTTTAGGTTATACACCTTCGAACTTATAGTAGGCCCATTTTAAATTTCCTGAAGGGGGCAATGTCACAAATTGCTACTGCATCTTGAAGATCCGGTGTATTTTTATTAAATAGAGATAAAAATGCCTCTAGTAGATTTTCCAGTCAACTTTTTAGAAAACATTTTTCTGTTTTTCTTTTTTTGGTAGAATCAGTGAGCTGGCTCTTGTGTGGTGAATAACAAGAACTTTGCAGACATTTGTGTGGTACTACCCACTTATATGTAAAGGTTTATCCATCATTTAAAAAATGAACAGTTTTCAAAATCATCTGGTATCTAAAAAAGAAAAAAACATCGTTACTACAATAGAAGATAATTGAAGTCTAATAAATTACAATAAAACATTTTCATTTTAATAAAGAGTATAGATACAAACCTTAAAATAATTTAGCCATTGCTTGAAGCTTTTCTGTGTAATAATAATAATAATTTCCCTCTTTTCATATTTTTGGCAACACTAATAAATATTTTTAATAATAAATGTAAATTATTATCACATATTGGGAGGAAACATTTTTTCATACTCATATTATTTTATAAAAATGAATTTCAAGTTAAAAATCGATTTTTGGCACCTAAAGATAAAGCGAGTGCAACTAACATTTAAGATCGATATATTTCCCTTCTCGATATCCGAGATAGGAATCGCAAAATCTTTCTCGTTACAACACGTGCCGAGTACGAAAGATGAGAATCCCACTGCTGTTTTTACTACTGTATCTGCGAAAAGTTACAATTAATTGAGAATCAGTTCAGGATTCTTACTGCAAACAAAGCTTATAACAAAAATCACTATGCTGATTTTTTGGACCAACTAAAGCTGGTTATTTGTAAAATACGCCCTTGTTTAATGTTAAATTTGATGTTTTACGGTTTAAATTAGTGGCCATCTTCCTTATTCGTCTCATCTGACACCTTCCGACTATTTTTAAGCTCTCGACGAAAACTATTTTAAGGAAACTATTCAAAAACATTGGACTTACATTTTCAATTAATTTTACTAAATAATTAATTTTAATAGTAACTGCAGTAAAATCAGAAAAAAGAGAATCAAACAAATCAATTTGTTGTTTCTGTAATCTCTGTAATTCTCCTTAATATTTTAAACTTGCACTACTATTATATCGTACAATCAATCTATGTCGAGAAAATACTATAATTTCAACACATTATTGCTTACACTCTTTCGCTTTTTTTGCAAAACTGACAAAACTTTTAAAGTTACAAATGAGTAACAATCTGTATGAGACATGAGATAAAACTTGTTGCCGAAGCACAGTTCACAATCATTTCACTGGATTTTCTGAAAAAAAAATCCATAAAGCAAAATATCTCGCAAAAATTCAAATTCTTTACAATAGAAATTTGACTTGTTTCTGCTTTCAACAACTTATTAATAAATCAAATGTTATACTCTACATACAGTAAAACAATTATAAATTAAATGTTATTATATTAGTTTTTGTTTTAAATATTTCTGTTTATATGATGATAAAAATATTTTGTAAAGTAAAAACTGAAATTGAAAACTTTGATAAAAGTTTCAAAGTTGAATACGACATCATGAGAGAGAAACTTATTGCTCCTATTTTTCCAAGTTTATCAAACTCACCTATTTCTCGGAATGGGTCAAGACCAATAACACCTGTTGAACTTTTTCCAATAATTATTTCACTCACTCATTTCTTGCGGTAACTAAGGCGTGGTAAGTTTTTTGTATAGTATCGTGTTAATAGTTTACCATACAAATTAATTAGCGAAACAAGTTAAAAGACAGAAATTGCGGTGATAAGAGCATATTAAATTTACATTGTAGTAAATTTCTTATACGGTATCTTCCCAACTCGGGACTTTTCAGCTGGGGACTCGTGCTAAAAATTTCGCGTCTGGAGACGCAGGAAATTTTTACCTGATTAGGATTGGCAACTGGTGTCTTGTTTGCTTACGTTATTACCTAATTAAATATGCTTAGCTATATTTTTTTTAATGAAAACGATGCGGATTTTTTTATAAGTAAGATAACAAAAATAGGTTTTTATATTTTTAATACATATAGTACAGAGTATAAAAATAATATTACAAATACAAATATCTGCTATATGCTAGGTGTATATACAAAATAAAAATAAAATTTCACTACATTTTTACAATATACGTATGCCAATTTCAATAACCAGGGACTAATACTAGTTTTTATAATATAGTAGTGCAAGTTTAATATATTAAGGAGAGATTACAGAAACAACAAATTGATTTGTTTATCTTTTTTCTGGTTTTACTACAGTTACTGTTAAAATCAATTACTTATTAAACTTAATTGCGCTTTATAATTAAAAGATAACATTTTTCTCCTATTTCCATATTTCAATGTTTTTGAATAGCTTCCTTAAAATAGTTTTCGTCGAGAGCTTAAAAATAGTCGAAAGGTGTCAGATGAGACGAATAAGGAGGATGGCTACTAATTTAAACCGTAAAACATTAAATTTAACATTAAACAAGGGCGTTTTTTCCTGACAGTTTTTTTGATTCTTTCATAAAGTTCCTGTCGCAATTTTATTTTTTCGCTTTATATACTATTCCACCTGTTGCTTTATATTGTTGTATTGATGAGATTATTTTAATGTCTTTATTATTTTAAAAATATTAGGTCATATTTTTGATAATTTGTTATTTAAGCGGCTTATGCCAACCTTCAAGCGAGTTTGTTGTTCTATACCTTTCGCCGTAGCAAATCCACATCTTTTGGTACCGACGGTATCTGTATCTGTAATGTATGGAGAGTAAATTTCCCTCGACGGCACTGTGCATCCTCCTTAATTGATAGGCACCTCCTAGCTCGTGAGCCAGCCACTTAATGTAATTGATAACGTCGCCAAAAGGGGCTTCTCTTATATCGACCGCTGTTATCTGCTACTGAACGAACACAAATCTAATAAATGAGAGCATCGGGAAATCGTAGAGGATATGATCGATATTCTCATCTTCTTGTTCGTACCCCCAGTAGAATGCGGATTCTGACAGCCCCATACAGTGTTGCTTTGGTACTTGACAATGACCAGTCGGAATGCCTGTGATCAGGCGCAGATTCTGTTTATTCATAGTCAGGTATTTTATTGACGTAGTGTTGTTAGGAAAACTTAAAAGCTCCCTGACAACTCTGCAGCTTCTTGTTTTATTCCATATTTCATGAAGCGAATGTATACTGCTGATTTTGTCAGTCCAATAGAAGGGACCTTTGATCCAACTTAAGGTAACATTTAAGCACTAAAGCTGAGTAAATTTGTGGTCTGTCCAGGGTAAGTAGTGCTTCTATGCTATCTGTATAGATGAGCATGTTCCTTCCAGTGATATTATTTCTGGAAGCTTCTTTTACTGCTATGAGAATTCCAGTGAGCTCGGTTTGAACTATATTTGCAGTATTGCTCACATCCCATTTTATGTTTAGGTTCAAGGATCAATATATTCCACATGCTAAACCTTGTTTTGATATAGAATCGTCGGAGTAGATGTGACATCCCCTCGCAACCAGCCTCTTATATTCACATCTTCTACACTTACGTTTTCTCCTCACTTTGAGAGCATGTGATTTATCCACCCACTAACCATCTATGGAACATTCCTGTTGGTTAGTAAGTATATTATCTTGGAGGTGGTTGTGTCAACATTAAGAATAGTAAAATATCAAAAAATCAAACGATATCATTCAACCGTCCGTCTAATCCCTACTACCAGCGAAACTAAACTAAATTAGGTACTAATTTCAATAACCTCGTTTAACAAATTTTATCCTTAAAATACTGTTAATTTAAAAATAAATATTTTAGAGCTAAACGGTTATTTATCTTTATTTGGATTAAAAAAATGTGATTAATTCGCACAAAATATGTATTTCAATAAGGTCGAGTTGTCTCGAGATATGACATTTTAGGTAAATTATTTTAAGATTTTTTTATATAAAATTTTTATTAATTTACCTAACCTGTGCGACCTGGAGCCGTCGCGGTTTGCCTCGCAAAAAAAAATATAGAAAAGTAAGATAAATTCATACAAAAATTTTAACTAATTTCCCTAACCTGTGCGGCCTGGAGCCCTCGAGGGTTGCTTCGCAAAAAAATTATACAAAAAAGGGAAAATAAAAACTTACCTAATTTACCTAACCTGCGCTATTTAAATTTAACTTATTGCTCTCGCGTGTGTTAGGTAAGTTAGTTTAGTTTTTTTAATCTAAAAAAAATTAATTAATTTACCTAACCTGTGCGGCCCAGATCCTTGCAAAAAAAATTATAGAAAAATAAGAAAACTGAAAACAAAAACTTTAACTAATTTAGCTAACCTGTGCGGCCTGGAGCCCTCGAGGGTGGCTTCGCAAAAAAAAATATACAAAAAAGGAAAAAAAACCTAACCTACTTAACCTGTACGGCCTGGAGCAATTTAACTGATTACTCTGACACAGGTTAGGTAAGTTAGTTAAGTTTTTAAAACCTAACTAACTTACCTAAACTCTGTCAGAACAATCAGTTAAATTGCCTCAGGTCGCACATGTTAGGTAATTAGTTAGGTTTTCTTTATTTTTATAGAACTTAACTAACTTACCTAACCTGTATCAGAGCAATCAGTTAAATTGCTCCAGTCTGAAAACGTCGCGGTTTGCCTCGCAAGAAAAATTATAAAAATAAAAAAACTAATTTACCTAACCTGTGCTATTCAAATTTAACTGATTGCTCTCGCTCTCGTAGTTAGGTACGTTTCTTAACTTTTTTATTTTTTGTTTTTACGAAGCAACCAGCGATGATTCTAGGGCACACAGGTTAGGTAAATTAGTTAAAATTTTTGTTTTCATTTTTCTTATTCTATAATTTTATGAATATTTGGTTTTTCGATCAATTGCTTTTTCTATCAAATCTATTTTCAATCAATTTTCTTTTCCATCATTATTCTTTTCGATCATTTTTCTGTTCGATCATTTTTCTTTTCGATCAATTTTCAATTAACGGTAAACGATGGGGCAATATTAAATCCAAACAATAACGGTCTTCATTTACAACAAATTACCCACAAAAATAATAGTAAAACTAATATAATGCTCTTAATAATTTGGAAATTCTAACTTAATTCTAATTAAATCTTCAGTATATTTTACATAAATTAAATAAGGAGAATAAAATAATTAAATCCACAAGTTAAACATATTTCGATAATGAACGGGATTGTAACTCAATTAACAGTATAATTGAATCGTCGAAATAATTTTCGGAATACACCCGGTATATACGTGATATGGAAAATTCTGGCCAAAAGTAAAATAAGTATCTGTTACACAACGGTATTCTAAATAAAAGCTTATTAATAATAATGTGGCAGGAATAAATTGTTTCAAATCAACGTTTCACTCGGCATTATGATCGCAAAACAATTTTTATTACCTTGTTTAAAAATTAAATAAAAAAAGCTGGCGTCAAGTACTACGGTGTTAGACCTGTGAATGTTGTCGGATTTTGGAAAACTCAAGAGCAAGAGTGGAAAAAGCAGCAACAAGAGCGGTCAAAAATCAGTAAAGAGAAAGAATCCTCGACGAAGCTGGTTTTATATTTTACGCTTATTCGGTTTCCGAGTGGTTTGGTGTGGGGCCAATATTTACAACTCGTAGGACTGAAAAACTGTCCTTTGACATTTGCGAAAATTACCAGATAATTTACATGAATTTGAGTATTTAAAGTTGGATTCGAATTTCAATAAATAATTATATATTTTGAACTACGGAGGGCTCTCGCAATTATTCAAAACTGTGAATTTTTGAGAGAAAAAAATACGGGAATTCTTTAGAACGTCATCAGGCAGAAATTAACTTGAACTAACATTCTTAAAATTAGGCTAAAGTAAATTAACTTAAATTAAACATTTTTATAATTAATTTAAAACAAAATTAAGTGACTTCGTCATAAACGTCAAAGTTCCAAAATAAAAAAGTTGTAACAGTAATCAACAATGGTCAGTTGTCAGTCATATAGGTGCTTAGATTGGAGTTCGGTTAATAAATGCGCAAAGGCACGTGTTAATTCGGTCGAACCAATTTCTTTTTTTTTTTTTTCGTGTACCATCGCTTTGCAAGGATAATCCATTTGTATTTTGGAATAACTCTAACCTACTGCTCAAGACTGTGCTGTACAATAAACTGTTTTTAGCTTTGTTGGAATAAACCAGGAATAAACCTTTAATTTTTATTATCTCTAGCTGTGCTAGCTGTCCCTAGCATTTAAATTACGACTATTACGAGGGGTAATCATAAGTTAACACAACAAAGGGCATAAAATGTCTAAACGTCATCCTTTTAATTTTATCTGTGACTAAGACAATTGTGGTATCTTTATCATTTTAAACTTTCCAATTTTATCAATGTTTTCTGATAACAAAGAGAGCCTCTTTAATTTCGATATGTTTTTTTTTCAGCCTGAAAACCTATTATTAGCTAGCAAACAGAAAGGAGCGGCTGTCAAGTTGGCAGACTTCGGATTAGCAATAGAGGTGCAAGGCGAACAACAGGCATGGTTCGGATTCGCAGGAACGCCAGGCTACCTATCCCCGGAGGTACTGAAAAAGGAACCATATGGCAAACCGGTAGACATATGGGCGTGCGGGGTCATTCTGTACATTCTGCTTGTAGGTTATCCGCCATTTTGGGACGAAGACCAGCATCGGTTGTATGCACAAATAAAAGCAGGAGCGTATGACGTAAGTATTTAGTCTATTCTAAATAGAAGATTATTTAATTTCTAATTATACCGATTTATTATACAGTAAACACGTAAAGGTTGTAACAAATTCGATAAAATGTTTATTGGTTAAGTATAAAATTATTGCTTGGATTTGGTAATGACGTCATATTTCAAGAAATGATGACTTCATAAAAAAATATACGTACGCCAAAGAATTCGCATCTAAAAAACAAAATTGACCAGTCCGAGCATTAATTTTTTACGAGACCAATAAATATTTTATCGAATTTGTTTCAACCTTTACGCTCCTTTCACACGTGTGCTGGATATGCGATGCCTGATATCCGACAATGTAATTGTGTTTAGACGTATCCGACATATCGTTGAATCTTAGGAGTTGTGTTGCTGTTGGCAATATTCTTTTACTATGGAACTTATAGGTACTTCGATGTATATATCCAAAAGTGATTAGTGATCCAAAAAACAAAAAAAAAACAAAAACAAAAAAAAAAACAGAAACCAGAAACAAAAAAAAAAAACAAAAAAAAAACAGAAAAAAAAAGAAAAAATCAAAAAAAAATCAAAAAAGAAAAAAAACGAAAAACAAAAGAAACAACAAAAAAAAAACAAAAAATGTGATATTCAAACAAGATTAAAACAAAAGATTAGCAAAAATTCTATAAAATATTAAGAAAATTTTTGTATCCATATATTAATATTATTAGGAAAAACAATTGTGAAAAACTTCATTGGATTCTCTCTTTCATAATTTAGAATCAATAAAATACAAATACATAATAGACTAATGGAATATATCCACAGTCATAAAATCAGACACACACATCACACATGAGGCGTCGTATATATACGGTATCCGGCACGTGTGAAAGGAGCGTTACTGTTTTATTGTAAATATACTACGTAACAATACATATATTTTTATATAACTAAAACACTAAAACTGTTGCATCGCAATATTTTTTCAACGTTAAAATAAAAATAATTGTGGGCGCCATCTACTGTAAAGCACCACCATGTAGAAATTTGTGTAATAAAATCTTTAGCGGTTTGGAGTCGTCATTAAACTGAAGATCTCTTCTATTAGTATAGGTACCTCTATAAATACTACACAGCACGAATAGTTACCGAACGGCCGCTATGCCAGATTATTGTTATACCACATTAAAAAGAAGAGGCATCTAGTATCCAGTATCCAATAAGTTCAGATCCCTGTTTTATCAGTGAATTGACTTGAATTCGGCATATGCAGACTAGAGGGAAGGAGGCGAATCGGCAATGGTCAAATTTCAAATTTCCGTCTTTCTTTTTATCAAGTTCGCCAAACTGACTGTAGTTGGCGGGTCAAACATAAGTAACGTTAATTTTCTATGAACAGTATGACAAATTCGAAATGGCTAGTGAAATGCGCAGAACATAGAAACAGAGCAGCCTTGGAAGAATAGACGCAGATTGGAGTGAGTGAAGTAACCACACCTCTTGGCGTGTGATGTTGCCGTTTATATAAGTTTTTAAACATGACGGTAAACATATCTAAAGAGAAACTTCGATCCGATTTGCCAGTGCGCATCTAATTCTAACTTGCCATCTCAATCTTGTACTTTAAGTCAATGTGAATTATAGTGACCTTTATTTTTAATTAGTGAAAAAAATCAAAACAATGTGAAAAAAGTACCTGAGTACAAGTAACATTATAGCCAAAAAACATCAAAGCAATATTTACTTCGTTCCAGGTTATAAAATGGGATATAAATCACTTATAATAATTTATAAATCAATTCAAGTATTTTTAGTGAAAGTAAAATAATGTATTTTTTTCTAAATATAGTATTTATTGTAAACTAGTCACAACCCGTATCTTACGAAGTGTAGTTTATTTTATAACAAATTTGTATAATATAAAATTTTGCAGTCATTCTAAATCCTGACTTACAAACAACAATAATTATTCATTAAATTTAACTCATGGAAAAGAAAAATAAATTTTCTTTTCAATCAACAACCTTAACGAGACCTCCGAAAGGTGGCACACCCCACGGTATAACTTGTACGCATTGATAAGCTAGGGACAGAAAATGGAAAGCTTTCCGCAGTTCTCCCACTTCATACATAGAAATTGACAGTTTTTCGGCGGAGCTAACCGAGGTGGACGCAATAAATTGGCATAGAAAATTATTTTATAGATGTTAATAATAATTTCAGCTAAATAGTTTAATAAATTGTGAATAGCTGTTGAAATTTTGTAGAATTATGATTTGAGACATTATATATAATACCTGTCTAATAAATATTTCTAGTCCATAAATACATGCAATTGTTTGGTTCCGCCGGTAACCATTTAAAATTACTTATTTTATGAAACGACACTCACAGATAAATATTACCGCGAAATTGTCGAAGTCGTCCGACGTGGTTTGACGTTTACCCTCTGTCCACCTACCAAAAGCCTTTCGAACTCCAAATCTGCTTTACAAAAAATTGGAAACATGAAATTCTCTACAGAAACCAATCATTGCACCTTTCTAACAAAATAAGGTATCTTACTTGCTAATATGAATAACATCCGTATCACTTTGGCATGGATTCCAGGGCACTATTGGCAACCATAAAGCCGACCAATTACCAAATATAGGAAGAATCCTTAAAATTCCTGTAAATATTAAACTCAATAAGTCTAACTTTTTACCCTTCATCAAACAAGAAATTTGGAACAAATGGCTTCAACAATGGAATTCACTAAAAGAAAAAAAAACATATTTTTACTTCCAAGTGGTCCCTCATTTGGATGATAGAAGAATAACCTCCCTATCCAAATTTAAATTTATTTAAAGTCAATATCTGGATTATCTAGTAGAAGCAAATCAACTTTATCTGGGTAAATTGTTCGCAATAACATAACCCAAAAAAAGAAAAGAAGAAGAAGGCCAAAAGCCTTTCTCTGCTATATAACGTCTGCCAGCTGTTAATCAGTTTTGCTAGATGGACATTTTTGTCAACAGTAGGACTGTAGCTAAAAAAACAGATTACTTTTTTCAACAGAAGATTTTAATAAATCTATTTTTTAATAGAGGAACACAACACAAGCATAAGAAATTACAAATATAAGTAGTGTAGGGAGTTCAATTGACATGTAGTTTTCAATTACATCGGAACAGGATATCTCCAATTAAATCAGGAGATCTGGCAAAACTGCTGTGGATGCAACTACGCGGGTAGTTGTTTGGGTTTTATATTATCTGCACCGACTTTCTTTAAAATGAACATCCAAGTACTAACTGCGCGTGATTTTGCAACTGCAGATATTGATACACAGAAGTGAACCTGCTAAGGCTGCCCTGTTTAAATGATTAAAACTAAGCAGACAATGAATGCCGCAAAAAACGTGTTCTGTATCGAGGAAATATTAAATCGGAACAACAATGGCTTGCAAAAATTTAAATTTTTAAACTAAGGAAATTTTATCTCCCTGTATTAAACCTGCGTCACCAGCCGTACTTCTTAGAAATATATGTTTTATATTTCTCGGAAAAATCGTCGTCAACAAATCACACTTTATTCCATTGATTTCCAGTATTCTTTACCTAGAAATTCTCGTGTTTTGGTTTTATTTAAAATCTGCAATTGTGTAGAGTTTATCCCTGGATACTCCAATCTCCAATTCTGCACAATTCGTGTTTTCCTTTGCTATCGATAAACAAAAAGAAAAGATATTGTAATGAACAGAGAGATACTTAATTCTTTATAATTATAATTATTGTACTAAAACGATAATAAGTTTAATACGAAATAGGCAGACATTAGTTAAAAAAAAAATGATTATTCAACAATTAAAAACGAATTTTATCGTTCTAAACTGTAATCTTGTCAACTAAACCATTTATTTTTTTTTCTTTTTCAGTATCCGAGTCCGGAATGGGACACCGTGACTCCAGAGGCAAAGAACCTGATCAACCAGATGTTAACCGTGAATCCATCAAAAAGGATTACAGCAGCAGAAGCTCTGAAACACCCATGGATTTGCGTAAGTTTTTTTTTAAGCTAGGAAAACAATAAGCCGTAATTTTTTTCCAGTGAAGGTTTAATCGATTAAATTATGTACGGTGAATTTTTTCTTGGCAAACAGTTTGTGAGGACCTATAACTTTGATAAAATTCGCGACTCGTTACTGAGGGGTGAATTTTATTTAAATGGTTTCCGGATTTTTAAGCAAGACGTAATTTTCTTTTAAAATAGCAACCCTAGGAAATCAATAAATTATCCCTAACGGATTGTCATAAAGTTAATCTTTGTTTTATCTATTTGTATTAGATACATCTGATATACAGTGTGGAATAGCCAAATTAAATAAATTCGCTAATAAATAAATGGGGACGTGTTCGAAAAAACGCTTGGGCACCGATTGGTATAAAAAATAAATTTCATTGTAGAAGATGATTAAAATGCTCACCGCGAACATCCTAATCTGAAATAAAAATGTCTTCTAACGTTACTCAACATCTCAGGTGACCGATCTAATAACAAGAGTTATTTGTCTTCTTAAGTCTTCTAGATCGAGACGTTTAGTTTTGTATATAATACTTTTGACATATCCCCGTAAGAAAAAGTTTAATGATGTCAAATCAGGGAATCGTGCCGTCCATTCTATCGATCATCGTCTCCCTATCAACTCGATTGAGGCCAGACGTTGATTTGGTAATGAGGCAATGCGCCATATTGCTGAAACCATATCATATTCGCTGAAACTTATAGGTCTGCTGGATCGGGATATAAGTTCCTTGAAGTTATCACATTATTTTGGAGCGCTAAATAATTATCGCTATTCAAATTGCCATCAACGAAAAAGGGGCCTTTGATATGATCGCCAACAATGCCTGCCCAAACATTAACCTTTTCAGGGTATTGCGTATGTTCTTCTCTCATCAATTGAGGATTTTCCATAGACCAATAGCGACAATTTTAACGATTAACATGACTGTGAAGTGTAAAGGTATACTCATCAGAAAACAAAACATGTTCTAATTGGGATCACTATATTATCTAACATTGCCATCATTTGTTCACAAAATTGAATTCTCCCATCAAAATCGTCTTTCATGAGTTCCTGAGTTGCTATTATTTTATAGTGATGCATTTTATTTTCTTTTAATGTTCGAATAATCGATGAATGTGGTTTTCCTGAAACTCGAGCATAATATTCAATTTGGTATCATTAGTTATTGCATTGGCAGCTGTTTTTTTTACATGCCTTACATGTCTAAGCTCGCGAAACTGCTTCTCTGTTTTACTAATTTTACAAATTTTTCATGAAAAAAACGAGAAACTTCCATTTGTGTCCTTGTGTTATCTCCATAACCAATCATCTGTAGAATTGTTATTTTGTGCATTTCTGTTAAATGAGCCATTTTTCTGACATGAAGTTGTAACAACCAGGAAGTATAAAGATACTGATATTACTAGGTCTTTAGCTACTGTTGTTTATATACTATTAAGGGATTAAGGCAGCACTGATACCAGCCAAAGGGACCTAGAGTCCAGAAGGAACATCCATTCATCAGTGGCAAATAAAAATAAAAAAATTAAATTAAAAGAACAAAAAGTATCCCTTAATAGCATAGTCGAGCGATTCTTGGCAACTAGTTAGGGAATAGAAACGCCGAGGCTTCTCAAATGCTCGGAATATCTCACTGGTTTTAAAAAGGGGAAGAGATTTATAATAAGTTTTAAAACATTAAACAAATGTATATTTAAAATAAGTACAAAACTTGACTAGTAGTCTCAAGAATAAATGAATCAAATTATATTTAGGGAATAAAGCACTAGTTGATACAACGATCACAAACCAGTCATTAACACTAGAATTCTGCGCAGTAGGTAATTTGGCGGTCCCAATAATCTACTGCGCAGAATCCTGGTGTCAGTGACTGGTATGTAATCGTTGTTGGAACTGACCTATAAAGTATAGCTTTTTTTATTTCATATCAGTAAAAAGGAACGCTGAAATGGCTTTTGCTTACTTTCTCATTATCAAGACCAAAGTGGAAAATAAGTATTGAGTGTGTTGTAGCGAATTTATGTTATCAAACAATTTTATTTTGTTAATGTTAATTTTTGCAATAAATCGGAAAACATTTAATATTTCCGAAACAGTTATGTATGGGAAATACTACATAAAATAGGTCTAGAATTTTTTGAAGAATCTAAATATTGAAAAATATACAGGGTGTTGCATTTAAAAGAAGAACGTTGGTATTGGTCACTGTTATATGACATATAAAAAGTTCTTGTTAAAAAAAAATGCGCAACTAAAAATACCAATCGACGTGTCCGCGTGTTTTTCTGAACACGCCACCATTTATTTATTACCGAATTTATTCCATTTGGCTGTTCCACAATGTATAGCAGATGTATCTAATACAAATAGATATAAACAAAGATTTTTAGATTGTTGAAATTCTCAGACCTCTGTGAAGATCTGAGTTGCTAACATACCAAGGTGTATTTATCCTTGTGAAAACGTATTATTTTTATGTGATTTTAACTGGCATACCCCCAGAGCTGTTTCCATACCAGCTTCATTATTTGTTTATACATTAACAGTTTATTTTTGATTGGAAGTTTTGATTTTCTATTTATCATCAAACAATATAATTTTCTATATTTATTACCAAACATTTCCAATTTTTTCTTTCCACTTTAATCTTAAATCTAAGTTCATGCCTAAGTTTTTTGACAAATTAGAATATTGTTTAATATCAACGGTAGAAGTATTCGAATGATCTTTTGTGAGGAAGTTAACCTGAACAGTTTTAATTTCGTTAAGCTTAATTAGCAATCTTTTTGTCCACTTATAGATTTCCTGTTGAAGTTTTCTAGACGATTATTCTATGCTTTTACCGATGAAACTTAATCTGATTATTTACTTATCAAAATACATTTCCTTGCCAAAGATTCATATTTATAAAAAAATTAATAAAATTATTTTCTTGGTCCGAAGAGGGCTAAGAACCATAAAATAGTCTAAAAAGAACATCTAAACCAAAACCTAGTAGTCTGTTTTGAGGAGAAATGAATTTCAAAAATTATTCTCTATATTATAGACTTCAAAATAACATTTTTAGCAACCTTTATGCTATGGTATAACTATTTTTCATGTATTACAAAATTACACCCCCTCAATGAATGCGCCCTTGGCTTATAGTCCATTTAAAATAACGGTAAAAGGTCGAGAAACGCCGCACTTGACGAGACCACTTGTCCCTTACGTTATTTTGGGGCGCTGATTACGAAAATGAGGGTTAAAACTGGCAGCAATGATTAAAACACCCTTAAAATTGCAAAAAAACACCCCTAAATAGGGGCGTTTTACGACAGTACTTGTTGTTTTGCAAACTAAGCCATCTTATATGTTTTTTGGGGCGCTTATTACGAAAATGGGGGTTAAAACTTGCAGCAATGGTTGAGCCACCCCTAAAATTGCAAGAAACCTAAATAGGGGTGTTTTTCGACTGTACTTGTTGTTTTGCAAACTAACTCATCTCATATGTTATTTGGGGCGCTGATTTCGAAAATCGGAGTGTCGAGACTGAAAAAATTTGTGTGACGCCCCCCCACATGCCAGAAACAACCCCTCCCAAGGGGTGAATTTTCGGAAAAAATTACCTGTCACGGTGTTTCGCGAACTAAGTTATGTTATATGTTTTTTGGGGCGCTGATTACGAAAATGGGGGTTAAAACTTGCAGCAATGGTTGAACCACCCCTAAAATTGCAAAAAACACCCCTAAATAGGGGTGTTTTTCGACTGTACTTGTTTTATAAACTAACTTATCTCATATGTTTTTCGGGGCGCTGATTTCGAAAATCGGGGTGTCGAGACTGAAAAAATTTGTGTGACGCCCCCCACATGCCAGAAACAACCCCTCCAAGGGGTGAATTTTCGGAAAAAATTACCTGTCACGGTGTTTCGCGAACTAAGTCATCTTATATGTTTTTTGGGGCGCTGATTACGAAAATGGGGGTTAAAACTTGCAGCAATTGTTGAACCACCCCTAAAATTGCAAAAAACACCCCTAAGTAGGGGTGTTTTTCGACTGTACTTGTTTTACAAACTAACTCATATGTTTTTTGGGGCGCTGATTTCGAAAATCGGGGTGTCGAGACTGGAAAATTTGTGTGACGCCCCCCACGGGTGGTTTAACCATTGCTGCAAGTTTTAAACCCCGATTTTCGTAATCAGCGCCCCAAAAAACATATAAGATGGCTTAGTTTGCAAAACAACAAGTACAGTCGAAAAACACCCCTATTTAGGTTTTTTGCAATTTTAGGGGTGTTCTAACCATTGCTGCCGCTGGAGTGGCTAGCCGCGAGCTTAGTGTGCATCCACTTGCTCGAAACAGTTAAGCAGTGATATCTCCGGTCCCGTCGTGGATGAATGACCGCTGGGAGGTTCCACCATGGGCCGTGTCACCATGGGATTCATCCAACTAGTGTTTAACCATCGACGACGTGGAATGAATGAGGGTGTGAATGGGAAAGTAGTAGGACCTTCAAATGGTGGTACAATAAGCCGCAGGCTGCAGTGCTGCCAGACTACAGACGGATTAGGGTGTAGCACAGGAGGGGTTACGTTCGACTTTAGGGACACACTGTTTGACCAGTTTTACTTTATTTTTTTGATTTAAATGATATTAAGTATGATTTTTACTCACCTTAGGTTTGGAAATACGAAAAAAAAGTATAAATCAATTATATATTTTAATTAAATACTTTTTGAAAAAAGAAAAGAGTATTTTATCAAATTTAACCTAAAACTTGAAAATTTTAATATTTGACATTTCTTTTCTGGATAATGAGCGGGGTTGCCAAGAATTTATTACTTGTTACTATTTCGGCCGTTACCCGCAATATTTAAAAAAACTAAGTAGTCTGATTATTAACAGTATGACCAGGTAGCAGAGAATTTAGAGTGAAATTTTATGTTGAATGAGTCAAATAACATGATTTTGTAACATTGTATTTTTAGAAATTACTCAAAAATGTCATGTAAATGTCAGTAAGTTATAAAAACTTACAAAGGATTGCTGTTTAATTTTATAAACAATAATTGTATGAGCTGATATGAACAGATATTATTCTTTGATCTGAGTTAGGGGTCGGGGAGCGATGTTTGATACAGATTCTGGTATTTTATCACAAAATTCTATTATTTTTATTTAAATAAACAAATCTTAAAAGTATAATAATTTACGAGTTTACAAATTAATTATATCTTTTTACATATTAAAATACTTGGCAACCCTGTACACATAAGTCAAAATATTTGATTAAAAATGTGCAATTTTTGAGATTTCAATATTAAGTTTCTCGCTTAATCGTGGATAATCTCCAAATTTTTTTTAATTGTCATGATATATAACTTCTTTACTTTGCAAAAAATTTTTTGAAATTCGTGTGTCTTTTAAGTCGAATGTAACCACGGGAGGTCTGAAGGGTGTTAAACGAAAAAAAAAAAAACATTGCTGCCAGTTTTAACCCTGATTTTCGTAATCAGCGCCCCAAAATACGTAGGGGATAAGTGGTCTCGTCAAGTGCGGCGTTTCTCTACCTTTTACTGTTATTTTAAATAGACTATTACCCTAAACTAATAATAAAAATCGCCTAGCTAATCAATGGTGAGTCAATTATTCGTGAGTGGCTAATTTAGAAAGGAAAGCACATCCATAAACCAGGTGGTCTAAATTCATGTAATGTAAGGGTTCTTAGTATATAGAATCTACTACAATAGACCAAATTAGACAAGGTACTCTAAACAATGATTAAAGAATACAATAGATCTGATAAAATCGAGATGGGGGGAGACTATATGGACCACAGTTCTAACGACATCTAATCTAAAAGTTCCTTTAATTTTCTTTTATTTTTTAAAACTCAGTATTAACTGAGATACAATCCTTTAAAGGGGTGTAACAAAAATATTTTTTTATAGTATAAATACGCTTTTGTGTGCACAGTCTACTGTAAACGATAACTATTATCGTTTTCGAGTAACTGAAAGTAAAAGTGTATGGTTTCTTGCTCAATGTGGCAGGTTGGTCCGTCCTACTAAAACCACGTGTCTTGTATAATAATCGAGATGTGTCTATTCGACCATTGACACAATGTGATCATAGTATACTTGCTTAAAAAAATTTACCGGGTTATTTCAATGTTGCACTCTTGTTAGACCACCCATTCTATAGATATACCGCTAATAGCGACATGTAAACTCTTCCAATCTGTATAACCACTCCAGACTCTTTTCAGAAGATTATATTTTTATGAAAGCGAAATGGTGTTCTCTCTTTAAATTCAAATATCTTGGTCCCATCTAATCGATTAAACTGACCTTATATTTATTGGTTTATTTTTTCATAATAAAAAAAATATTTTTCCCACGAAACTTTTCAATGCATTTTTAGAGTTTTTAAAACTAGGATATACATTTTTGAAAACTCGGAAACAAAATACAAAGTTGCCGTTATTTAAACTAATTATGTTCAATAATAACTTGAACAAATATAATATTTTAGATTCAATAGATGTTGGACGTTTGTCCTTGTCCACCACGACCTTTTCAAATCTATTGTGAAACTCCGTTGTTATTATGCCCAGTCTGATCTTTTGAATTAAAATAGCTTTGTCAGTGACTCCCGCTCGTAATTACATGCATATGCTTTTCTTCAATTAGCGTTAGAAATCTCAATTTGTAAAGGCCTCGTGGGTTGGTATTTTCTCTTTTTCCTCACAGAACCTGCATAATGTGGCTTATTCTGCTAGACTGACTTCATGTGTTTTCTAAGATAATGTCTAGTAAGAAGATCTACTATTATCCTAACGTTTTGTCGGTTTTAATTTAGTAGGTCTTTCGTATACTTGGCCGACGGTTCCTTAATGAACTCTTTGTACTGTCTCAATCCTGGACAGTTGTTCCATCATTTCCTAAACTCTTTTGTCAACCATTTTTTGATGGATGCCTTGCACAATGCCTTTGCAACTCCACAGAAGGGTTAGGGGCCTATCGTGGCCTTATCTAAGCCTTCTGGAACTAATTGCCCATATGTCATTCGTAACCCTCATTGCCCTGTTACCCAAGCTAAGATCACTTTGTTTTGACTGCTTAGCTCTTTTATGTCTTCTAGGCAATCTTTCACCAGTGGTAAGCTGACTTCTGGTGAGGAAATTGCCTTTAGAGCTGCTCGACTGTTAGATTATATGACAATAGTTTTGCCTGATACTTGATGAATTATTATTTCTCTTGCACAGTGTTGTATGACTATCATTTCGGCCTGGAACACTGTTGCATATATTCCTTAAATCGTTGTTTTTGGGTACAAAGATTCCAGCAGAATGCCAGTAAGTTGGTCTATTGCACTTGAACAAATAAGTAAAAAAACGTTCGTATTTCATTAGAGGCAACCATTTAGACAGGACGCAAATAAATCTCTAATTCTCAACAAGTCTAGGAATTGCTGAGAACAGTTCATTACTGATTTAATTTTCAGTTGGAACAACGAATTTTTACTTTTGTGGTAACTCTCTATTAATTGGAATTCTATACTAACCAGTATACGCAAACTGCCTTTTTGATTTTACATTTTCACTTTATATTTATAAGTTATTTGCATATACTTCTAAAATTTAAATTTTATTTTCATTTTTAATTGTCTATTTCATCTCCGTTTATGGAATTATTTTTTGTATTCATGGCACTGCACTATAAAAAACATTTTAAACGAAAACGAAAAAAATATATTTCCATTTCGTCCATTCAGTACCTACCAGTTTTGCATAGCTAATTGTTCCTTATTAATCCCATTAATCTCACGTAACATCCGAAACGGAATAACCAAAAGTTTTAACTGAAATTCTGAAATATTGCCAGAAGCAACGGTGACGCTCTGAATTTGAAATATTTCCTTTAAATTAGTATCGACCACGGAGACTTCACGTGTCAAATGATAATAATGGAGGAAAGTGTGTCGAAGAGATACGAGACAGAATGGATCGTTTGTTATTTTTTACGGACAATGTAGCGGTTTATTGGTTGAGTTAGGTTATGAAACCCATACTATAGTCAAAAACCTATTATTCTGAAAGGATCTTAAGTACAGTTTTATTATAAATCATGCTATTTCCACCACGACAATTTTTCTTTATTGCTTTTGATTTTCATCTTTTTATTCAGGATATGTTATTTAAATAGAGAATGTTGGGTGCTTCGATGATGTTCTTTTTCACTTTGTTTTTGAATATTATAAGGAGCCATCGAGAAAAATCATAAATAGAGTTGGGTGTAAATGGTGTAAAATATGGGTTAGCACCTTAAGCACTTCCACAGAAAAATATTTATTACTTGACATTTTCATTATAAATAAAGTTTATTACATCGAAATGATACGGCAAACAAAAGAAAAATAATTAATTTAATGTCGAAATCATAATCAAAATTTACATAAAACTACAGAAATGTTAATTTACCTACATCTAAACACAAACCAACTCTTATCCGCAATCGAATTTTTCAGTTCTTCCAAATTATGAATTTTTGATGTATGAGAGTTTTTCGGTGTTCCTACATATTATTATGTCATCAAAAAATTCTTCAAGATATTAAGTATTTCTCTAGTCGTATACAGGGTGTTAAAAAAAAGTGTCACAAAATGAAATGGTGAATAGTATGACCCAAAATAAGCAGAAAAGTCTTAATAAATATATGACCGCAAATTAACGGTTTCGGAGATACGGACCATTTTGTGTTTATAACAATTTTTTATTATTATAAAAAAACAATGATATTTATAAACAATCAATAACAACATAGAGTTAAATGAGATGTTCAAATACTGACGTAGCGCTTCCCTCGCATTGCCATTTGCACGACCGTACATAAAATGCATGTCAGCTTAATTCAATATTAGTGTAAACAGGCATAACGAAAATTTATAAAATTATTCACCCACAACAAAATAATAACTGCAAATAGTATCTATGAAAAAACATCGGTAGACTCCGATAAGAAAAGCAAGTTTTTGTGAATGAAAAAAGATAATCAAAAAATGATACAAAACACAAAACACTCCGTATCTCTGAAACCATTCATTTGCGGACATATGTTTATTAAGACTTTTCTGCATATTTTGGCCCCCGTTTTATTTTGTGACACTTTTTTTTTAACACCCTGTATACAACAGCACCAGAACTGGATATTGTTGGAAATACCCATTTGTAATTCCCCTTCATCCAGTTGATTTATGAATGGGTAGAGTATTTGATTGCGATATCATACAGCCGTAAATGTACCATGAATAAAATTGGGATCCACCCACCAATCTTCTTCGACATATTCCAATCCAAACACTAACTTTTTGGGAATGCATTGGTTCTTCAAAAAGATGAGGATTATATGTTGGCCACTACCTCATATTCTGTGAATTTTCACATTATTTTGGAACCATTTAAAAGATTCCACTCGTCTTGGATAAAGCTCATGAAAACATCGCAGTTTGTATGCATGACAGTGTACCTTAAAGACACGTTTTCACGAGTCGATTTTGGTTGAATGATTGATCGACTAAAATCGAATGATAATCCGTGTGTGAACCTACATTTCAATTTTTGTTGAACGATAAAAATCGTTTTAACAAAAGTTCGATCTGACTTTATCGTTCAAGTATAATTAAATCATCGTACGATTTTCATGCGTAATTCGACTCGTCTGGCCTCTTCTTAAAGCAAACCAGAGAGGGTTCTCCTAATGATTAAGCATATATTTCTCCGGTCACGTCGTGGATGGGTGACGGCTGGACGTTCCACCTTGGGACTTAGCCAACCAGCGTTTATTCATCGACGACATGGACGGAATGAGTGAGTGAATTGGGCAGTGGGAAAGTAGTAAGACCTTTAAACGCTACAAACGGTTTGAGGTGGAAGTCCGAAGGGTGTAAAATAAAAAAAGCACGCGAAGTCTGGTTGGTTTTTTAGTGCGAAAAGTAAATAGGACAACATACCTGTGCCACTATCAAATTATTCTTTCAAATTTAAATGCAACTTTTGTTTGATTTTTTCGTTGTTTAATCTAATGAATACAACTCTTGGAATTGCGATTACCGATAATCACATGTGAGCGGATGGCACTCATGCGATTTATCACTAAATACATATTATTTAACAAATTGTTCTGCATGCGATTGTCGTTATTCACATTTCCAGTGGTGTCCCCGAATGGACTGAAAAAGAGGAGGAACATTTTTTATTTTTAATTTTTCGAAAAAATATTCTTCATAAAAGTTCATAAAAACAGAATTTGAATATATATTTGCTTTGGTGAAATAATGACAAAAATTAAATTAAATATATAAAAAAAATTCATTATTTCACCAAAGTAAAAAGATATTTAACTTATGTTTGGATTAATATTAGTTTTGCAACAGGAATTTTTTTTCTTTTTTCGAAAAGGTGGAAATAAAAAAGTTTTTTCTCTTTTTCAGTTCATCAGAGGTAATAAACATCTTTGATATTTAAACCATTAATATTTGTACTTGTCACTGGACCTCACTGTTTACCTGCTTTGGAACTTATTTTTCTATTTTAAAACTATTTAAAAATGTACCTACTTATATGATTATACGATATTTTTTTTTTCTTATTTCAGCAAAGAGAACGTGTTGCTTCTGTGGTTCACAGACAAGAAACTGTGGATTGTCTCAAGAAATTCAATGCACGGCGTAAACTCAAGGTAAGCCATTTTATAAATTTCATATAAGTGAATAATGTTTCATTCATAAATTATAGGGTGCTATCCTTACTACTATGCTGGCTACTCGCAATTTCTCAAGTAAGTTCAGTAGTTTTTTGTTAACTACAATAATTATTATTAAATCTAATAACGTTTTTTGCTTTTTACAAAAATTTGTGAATATTGTAACATTATGGTAGATAATTTTCGATACATACCGTTAATATTAACGCATAAAAAATCTCAATTACTACTATACTTGAATCCGGAAGTAATGGGCATTAATGAACTGTGAAAAATGCTTGTCATTGAGTGAATAATTATCTGTGTATTTTAAACATTTGATTGGCATAATTATTTGTATGACGAAAGGAATTCTTCTTTAAAAGATATTGCATATGGCAACTCTGTTATAATTTTTTACACATTCCTAACATTCCTTTACTGCCTATTGTTTCCGGATTCAGCTATAGGCGAAATAAATAATTATTGACTTCTTTAGACTATTGTGTACCTATCTATTATTTCTCTTTTTTTTTAATAATGTCTAAAATTTCTTACTATAGTAGGTGCAGGTAATAAAATGTATGGTAAATTAAAAACTTGTAAAAGTTATCCATACAGGGTTTTCCTAAATTTCATGTCTATACATGGTGAGCCACCGAAAACTTTCCACCAAGGTTTTTTTCGTATTCATGCAAAAACAAACATAACTTGCACTAATCGATTTTAGTTTGAAAGGAGACCCTTGGTTTTTCTAATTGTAGTGTCAGCTTTTCAACCCTCGAGGACATCAATAAAAAGGTAATTTAATGGCGAATTTGCCAATAATACTATTCATCGCGTTACTTTTCTTTTTAGAACCTTCTAGCTTGATAAAAAAACGTTTACGTATTGTAAAGTGTGACACTTCATTTGAAAGGTAATGTTATTACTAATTCAATGAACCACATAATATTAAACTAAATATCTCCATATTGCAACAAAATAAAATTAGCAATAATGCAAATAATGACTAATTTTCAAACTGTTGCAAGTAAAATATGGAGATGTTAAGTGGTTCATTGAATTAATAATGAAATTAGCTTTCAAATGAAGTGTCACACTTTACAATACGTAACATTTTTTATGAATCTAGAGGGCGCTAAAATCAAAAGTAACGCAATAGACCTTTCCCGTTATTGATGATCTCTATTACTCATGCGCAAATTCTACTTCAGCTTAAAATCATCGAAATTAATTGTTGAGTTCCAATTACACATCCGCAAATGTCATTTTGTTTTTGCGTTTGATAGTATTGGTAGGGGATCCAGTGACACTTTTAGATGTGTTATTTGTAAAAGGTAAAATCGAAAATAATTCGTTCATTCTTATCTTATACAATATGGAAATAGTTTGCTGCGTAGTAATGTAGCCCTCAAATATGACGTTTTAAAAAAGCCTGTGTAGAAAGTGCTGTCATAGAAGCACAAACTAAAAAGATTCAGATATTATTTACAACAAAAGTTAGTAGAAAAAGTTAACTACTATCTTCTTGAAATTAGGCTCACAGTACATTGCAACAAAGTATTTACATCTTCTACAGGGTAAGAATTAACGATACATTTATAAATTAGCCTTGTGCAAATGTGTACCAAAAAAGTTTCACTGGCTCACTACTATATAGAATAGATGACATGGCATCGTCGTAGGCAACCCAACAGTTGTAAGGCAAGGATAAGAGAGAGATGGCCAAGAGTGTTTGGAAAATTAATAGATTCAAAATTGTCAAATAATGGGAAAGGCAAATTACCAAATTCTCCATCAAATTACCTTTTCATTGATGGGTCATCCTTGCTTTTTTCCCTATTTTAGTGGTAGGGGTTATTCACTTTACTGCTCGAGGGTTGAAGCGTCAACGCTGTAATCATTAGAAATCGACATAAAATCGAGCTGCACAAGCTTTTTTGTTTTTTGCATCATTACAAAAACCTAAATGGAAAAATTTCGGTGGCTCACCCTGTATATAAAGAGAAAATATCTTGATATGTTTTATGATTCAAATTTTATATAAACATGTGCTCTAAATTTCGTTTTGTTTTAAGATACAGAGTATTATTTCAATTAGGTTGCTACTGGAATGAATCTAATCAGGTTTAAATTATTCTCTTAATACTACTGTGATATTAATGAAAAACCGATTTTTTTAGTTTAATATACTGTATCTTAAAAAAAAGCAATTTAAAGCAGGTGGTTATATAAAATTTTACTCCTGAAATAGGCCAAGGAATTATCACCTTCAATACTGACATACCATTTAGCAATAACCTGTGTACTTATATGGTTTATAGAGGTATATTTTATTATGTACCTACCTAATTAAAACAGTACCTATGGATAACAATGCCTATAAATTTTATCTTTTAATAAATCAAATATCAGTTTGTAACTATTAAAAATAAAAAGATAAAGAACTAAATATTCGTGGAACTCCGGTGCCAAAATCCAATATCGCCCACTACAAATTTGCTATAAATTTAGAAATAAAATTGAAAATTTAAGTATTAGTAAACCAAGTCGTAAAAAAGCAAATAAAAAATATACAAATTTCGATCCTAAAGCATACAATTTGGTAAAAACGTCCGTTTATAATCCAGGCATAATATTAAATATTTTCGTATTTTATGATAGTAATAATAACGCAAAATATAACAGTACCTATTCACGGCCTGAGATTAAATAATAAAAATAATCTTCTTAAATGGTCATTTCTTTTCATTCGTCCGTTATAATTCCACGAGATACGATTTTTTATTGCATCACAACTCTCATTTCGTAAAATATATAGCGAACTCATATTTAATCAAAATTCTCGTTAATTTTAAATAAACCAAACTCACAAACATATTATTTATATATTATGTAACACGCAGCCCGAATTGTAATTTTCATTTTGATGTTGAAATTAAACGGTATTGTTTTGCGGCTTTTCATATATTAGTTTTTTATCAGAGATCACCACCGAGCTATTTATTCAAGTTGTCATAGCGCCATGGGTTTCAATGTCTGCGGGAAATAATGTTTTTGATGTCTCTCTCCATGGCTTCTACACAGGGTCAATCATGTTTGTAAACTGGACAAGAAAAGCATTTAATATATTCGCGTTTAATAGATTTAACAAAATAATAACCACCAAGGGGATGTGTGAAGTTATAATCTCAAATCTCAGCATTTCACATTTTAAGAGGAGTTTTTAAGGCATCCAATCTAGTTTTATAGTTCCTGTTACTTTTTATCAATAGTTCTATCGAATTTACTACCGACAACTGTAATTTAAAAAAATGAGATGCTGACGGTCGGAAGTTAACATCCCAATAAAGTAAATGAAACAAAACACTGAAAATCCATAGTTTACGAATCGTTCTAGAGTTCTTGTTCGTTTGTATTGCTAAATGATTTCTAAAGATCTGATCTTCCTGAGATATATTTTAAACTTCTAATACCAAAAACTGTAGGAAGCACTTTGGAAGTGCCACCCACGGCAGACGAAGGAGTGCGAAGTCACGGACGAGGAGAGATCGAGATATGTCATGTCGGCATTCGGTTCTTCTTAAAAAAACTCCTTGAAATCGTTTTATTTGTTATATCTAATAGCTGGCAATAAAAATAAAAATGCAGTTATTGCAAGTGTTTAAATATGACCCTTCGAACTAAACCAAAGCAAATCAACAATAATTATAAACAATTATTATATTATAGAAAAAAAAATATTTATATTATATATTTATATATAATATTTATTTCGTTTTGCATTTCATTTTACATTTTCTAGGATATTTTATTTTCCTAAAATCCTTATAAAGGAGTCCTTCTCCATTTCGGGGTAGTTTGCCCCGATTACAATAGTAATCTACCTATTCAGTTGTGTTGGCGTGTGAGACCGGTGTGGCAGGTTGTGTCGCCAAATAATATCGTGAATTTTGCGTCTAAATGATAACTAGACTCCCGAATAGTTCTAGCCTCTAGCACTTTCTGAATAATTTCGAGTAATAATTAGAAAGATAAATAAAAATAGATGGCTAGAACTCTTTGGAAGTCCAAACAGTCATGCAGGGGAACTTTAGTTATCATTTAGAAGCTTTATATATTCTGGAACTCGTCAGCATCTCAGTACCGTGTACAATTTTTTTTTATAAATATACTTGAAATTATGCAGAAAGAGCTAGAGGTTAGAACTCTTAGGGACTCCATGCGTGGGAAGTCTTGTTATCATTTAGAAGCATTATACTCGTATATTCTAGAACTCGCCATAATTTGACATCTCACTAAGATCTAGAATTTGTGTTCATGATAATTATTTCAAAAACTATAAAACTATGGATTTTCCATCTTTTTTTTTATTTATTATATTGAAATGCTAACTTTTTCGGCCGTCAGCTACTCATGTTATAAATTGCAGTTTTCGGCAGCACCTAAATTCAACTATACTATTAGTAAAAAGTATCAGGAACGATAGAATTATGTCGGATGCAATAAGAACTTCACTTAAAATATGAGATGCTGAAATTCGAGATGCTAACTTCACACACCCCAACAAAGAAACAACACCGACCGGAGCCATGGAAGTCATTCTTAGTCTCACTCCCTTTAATATTTACATCAAGGAGGTTACTCTAACGACAATGACACGCCTCCACACGATTGGAATAGAACCTGATGTAGGATCTGGTGAGGCGAGACGTCGCTTGTGGCAGGAGGGGCTCGATACGCCCCTACTACTTCAAGCGAGCATGGACTCCATCTCACCGAGATATATTTTCTATAAGCCATATAAAGTGACAGGTACGATTCATATCTACACCGACGGTTCTAAAACAAAACAAGGCTCAGGATGTGGAATATACTCCAGATTCTTAAACCTAAATATAAAATGGGCTGTTAGCAATAATGCCAGTGTAGTTCAAACGGAGCTGACAGGGATTCTCATAGCAGCAAAAGAAATAACCACAAACAATATCACTGGAAGGAACATGCTCATCTATACAGATAGCAGACAAGCACTACTCACCCAGAACCGACCACGAATTTACTCAGGGTTAGTATTAGAATGTCACAAAGCTTTGGTCGAAGTATCCATCAACGATGTGGTCACCTTAAGACGAATCAAAGGTCACGCTACATCGAAAGGTAACCGTCTTGCTGATTCACTAGCCAAGAAAGCAGCCAACCAAATACTTTTTGGACCTGGCCCTTCTATTGGCCTGACAAAATCGGTATTGACAGACCTAATTTAAGAACATTCCCTTGTGAAATTTAAGGAAAAATGGGATAAAACAAGAAACTGCAGAGTTGCCATTGAGCTCTTAAGTTATCCTGACAACACTGCAGCAAACAAATACTTGACTATAACTATACAGAATCTGCGCCTAGTCACAGGCATTTTGACTGGTCATTGCCAAGTATAGAAGCACCTTCATATCATGGGACTGTCAGAATCCGCACTCTGCAGAGGGTGCGAACAAGAAAATGAGACCATCGAGCATATCCTTTACGATTGCTCGACGCTCTCATTTATTAGAAGATTTGTGTTCGGCGAGTATCAGCTAACACCGGCCGATATAAGAGAAGCACCTCTTAGGGACGTTGTCAACTACATTAAATCTGTAAGCTGGGTCACGAGCTAGGGGGTGCCGATCATCTTAGGAGGATGCCGTGGGGATAACCCACCCTCCACACGTTACAGATACAGATAGATACCCCAACAAAGGAGTATTGAAAAATAACGCTCTGCGATATTATCAACTACTAACTAATAATGAGTAATTTAAAAATAAAAATAAACGAAAGTGTAAAACTGAAAGTCTGTGACACTGACTTGTTCCGTCTTGTTCTATGAACTAGGTACCACAGCTGGCTTTGATTTTGCTTACTAAGTGTAGATGCCATTACTTTGCAACTTCTGATACTCAAAAAACCACCGGCCATAATTAGTGAGAAAGTTTAACACATCTACAGGTTTCACTGATTGAAATCAATAATGTCCATTTCTTGCTGATTTCCAATAAGGACGAAATCGGTTTTCTTTAGTTAGCAAAATCAATGTTGGGGGTGCTGAAAATTATGTTCTATCTCTTCTATTTTTATACTTTGAAGACACTGGTCATAAATAAGTAACATATCCACAAAATTAATTGTTGTCATAATTTACCATACTTAACATATTAAATTCACTAGGTACTTCAGATAATGCCAGCGTGATTCATTATTAAAAAATATCAACATACTTATTATTTAGTTAAATTTTAACGCACAATTCCAGACCCGGATTTAATTTTTTTCATTCTGTATCTTTCTTATTATTGAATTTTATTGAAAAAATTTATTTGGAAAAGTTGTTTATTCTATAAGTACACAGTTAAAAAAAAAGTAACAACTTAGGATTCACACTGTATTTATTTAAATTTAATTAGCTATAAAAAATAAAATTAGATTGCAGGAAAATAAAAAAAAGCAATTAAAAAAATAAATAGCATTGTGGGCCCGCTCTGGGTTTGGCGGCAATAACTGCAGAATAAGCCGAAATGTTTCGTATTTTTTCTACATTTTCTACATTCAATAATAAAAAACCGTCACATTTCGTCAAATTTTAAAAGTTATGAATATTAAAAAAAAATTAAAAAAAAAAAATAAAAAAGTATCAGCTAAATCGAAGGGCTATAGTTCAAAAGGGGTCGATTTTGCGTAGAATACCCCATATACAGGGAGTTCTCGTTAATTGATAAATTTTGATATATGGACAGAACCCTTAAAGGAATTATTTACCTAGATATAGTGTATTAAAAGTTTGAAATCAAAATTTAAAATTTGCTATAAATAAAAAAATATTTTGTTCAAATTTGGTGACCAATATGCTCTTTAAGAAAGTAATATTTTGACATAAACTAACTTTTTAAAAATGAAACCAATGGCGGGTTATAAAGTTGAGTTGAATTCTGCCCCTCTGTTTTACGCCACTGGGACAAAGATTTTTTTATTATTAATTTTTATTAATTCTCTGTTCATTTTTAGTCAAAAAAATAAATAACTTTTTATGGAGCTAAAATGAACGTGTTGCAAAAACTTCCAAACAGAAGTCAACATACTCAGATAATCGACTCAATATTTCTAAATTGTAATCTAATATAATCACGTGTCAAATTTTTAATAGTTCGTGTATTTGACAAGATCTTGGTGGGTCAAATTTGAAAAAATATTCAAAGTCGTTTTTGATTTATGGCAAATTTTGAATTTTAATTTAAAACGTTCAACACCCTGTATCTCGCTAAGATCTTTAAGTGTTCATGTTCCTGTATCAAAATTCATCAATTAACGAGAGCTCTCTGTGGTAGAGCATTGGCGGTCGAATGTGTTAACACCCTGTATATGTATATGTGAATGACCAAAGTGGATTGGCTGGAATTTGCAGATTGTTTATACTGAGAAGAAACTTGTTGAAATTGGAGAGACATCATTACATCGATTTTGAAATTAGAAATAATATTTCTTACTTAATTCGATGTTTTTTGATTAAATATGATAAACATGTGCTGAGTCAGTGAGCAGTCATTCGAAGGGACGTTTTAAAATAAAATGAAAAGAGATGACAATTAATACAATACAATGTTACATTTTGCTTAATTAAATAGAGTTCGAATGTAGAAATGTTGTGATGGGTAAAATTGGATATTGCTTTGACATGCCCGATTCATTTAAATAATAATTAATGATCTATTAAATAAACCGTATCCGCTTTTACACTACCGCTAAAGGCTGTCATCAACTATAACACTAATTCTGAACAAGGGACTTGTTGGTCTACGGGAAGTATTTGATTTTCCTCCTACCACCCATATCTAAGGGGCATTGGGAGCATTCTCTATCCGCCACCTGTGGATGTGCCCTCTAGAGGTTACAAACTTCCCGAAGGAGTAATGTAACTTACGAAAGTGGTTTGATTGCGCTTCCAATCAATTGTATAGAGGATTTGTTTTACGATAAATGGTAACCGTCAAGTAATTTACAAAATATGTACCTACTCGTATATAAAATATGGTCTCCAATCTGAAAGTATCTATAAAACTGAATTTGAACATATTATTAAAGCTAGATTTATTCATATTATTACCAAATAATGTAAACACAACGTCTGTCAGCCACTTTTTATTGAAAACACATTTAAACTATTGCTTTTTCGACACAAGGGTCATAATCGATCTTAAGTCAACAAAATAATTGAAGAATCTGCTAAAGAGGAAACAATGCTTACCACAAGTATTTATATTAATTCATAAAGTTTTTTGGTATATTGACAAAAATAATTGTTCCCAAACTGTTCCTGGCGTCGCGTCGCCTTTTTCAATTAAAAAATTTCCATTGCGCCCTACCTTGAGTAAAAGTTGAAACTAAATAAAACTCGTGTATCTTCAGTAGTTAACTTTTTTTTACATTATAAACATTAAATTAATAATGAATGTGATGAATGAACTGGAAAATCACATAGAATTAAATTGGACACGGTCGCCTTCATTTTCTTTTCCACGTTGATGTTTGCTGTATACTTCCTTTTTTAAAGCAACCGCTGAAAATCCAGCTTTACACAAATACGACTGCGAAAACGGAATTAAAATCCGCTTAGTCTTATCACCTAGAATGGGATATTCATCTTTTATTGAAATCCAAAATTTTGTCAACTCCATGCTGCCAAATTTTGCTTTGAAACTGTTGTCTTAAAATTTTGCTTTGAAACTGTTGTCTTAAATTAGCTTCATAATATTATCTTCTTCCGCAGAAGTAAACTCAAATGTAGCACTCGAATCCATGCCAATCTATCGAATTTTCAATTTGAAAGTATTTTTCAAACCATATAATTAGCTATGATAAGTGCTCTTCATTTATGGTTTTTATATCTTGAGGTAGATCAAGTTGACTTTCAAAATTGATGCACTACTAAAAAAATCTTTGCCTGCATCTTCATTCAATTTTCTTCTCCATAGTCTTTTTAAACTTATATTTTTTCCATTGATTTTTTTGTTTTTCAAGACTCGAACAAATCCTGAGCCTTCGGTCCTGTAGTGATATTTGTATTTAATATTGTTACCACCTATAAACTGTACATATCATATCAAATGAGCATCCTTATTCATTTATTTAGCTTCAGTCTTGATTTTTTTTCAATTAATTGATCGTTAATATCCTCCGCCATATATTGTATTCTCAGACTATTTGTGTTATTTGATAAAGGTACTTTAAAAACAGCTTTCTAGTAGACTCACCAACCAGGATGTTCATTATATCTACACCAGCCGGCAGAATAAGTTCTTCTGCGATGGTATAGGATTCTTACATTTCGCAAAACCAATCGTGCCACTAGTTGAAGTTATACTTTCTTTACTTGCACTAATACGTTTATTACTGTTCAAATATCGGTCATCAAAAATACAAGAGAAAAAATCACAAAACAATTTATCAAAGACAACAAACAAGAAAGTAAAGAGGAGAATGGTGGCCGCCTAAGCATTTTTGTGTATTTATACTGTTGTTACATGACTTTAGATTTTTATAATACTAACGTAAATAAAGCTTCAAACCTTAATACTTCAAACTGTATTTACGATATATTTTTAAACAGAACAAATAAAAAATTAAAAAAATATATAGTATATTACATTACGAGTGTGGAAAGTGACATTTTTCACACGAGTGGGAAGTATTGTCGCACGAGGCACAAGCCGAGTGCGACTATCACACAAGTGTGGAAAATCACTTTTCACACAATATTTTTCCTACGACCACAAAATAATTTCGTCAAAAAATGTAAAACCAGGTTATTATTATAATAATTAAAATGTATTGAAAAAAATAATCAACAATAATTGTATTTATTCAATTTTCATATATTTATTTAAAAAAATTAAAAAACAAAACAAAAAAAAACAAAAAAATTCTGGCCCCGCTAGGATTTGAACGCGGTCGCTCTCCTGGTCTCAAATGGCAAAGTTGATAAGTTTGACACTGTAACCATCTGAGCTAATAGGGCTTGCGTCAATTGAATGATCTAATCTGATATGTGTTTAACCAGAATAAAAAGCAAACATATCTTAGTTATTTTAAAATTATTTTAATAATAATTATTAAAGATAAATATCTAGGATCTAATTTACAACAATTTCAATAATTTAACAAGCATATCGATTTTAGTATTAATATGGACATTACATAGATCAAAATAGAAATGATGTGTTTGACATTTTGTGACAACTGCTGCGGAAAGTAGCATATTCGAACACGGGTGAAAAGAAAATTCATACGCGTGTGATATAGGGCACTTTCCATAGGACTATATAGTGTGATATGTGTCACTTTCCTAAGTGGTCGTAGGAAAAAATATTTACCCGCGGCCCAGAGGTAAAAGTGGCCACTGCCAGTATTACATCCCATTTAAAAATAATTAATTTACAAAAATCACAAATGTACAATGCCTTCGAAACTGGTGCAGTCTTTGTGTGACCATAGGCGACAAATGCTACATTGGATCCACAGTTCTCTATTTTTACCAAATTCGCCACAAATTGTGCATGTATCTTTATTAACGTTGCTATCACGATCATCCTCATCTTCAGTTAATGTGTCTTCTGTGATCTTCTCTGTTCTTAAGGTGATTACAGCACCCCCTTATAATTTTCGGACAATGATATTTCAAAAAGTAATTTTTTAGAAAATTTAAATTTGGGCAAAATAAATTGGGCAATAATATCTAGAATATGCATATTTTTTAAAGTTTAATTCCTTTCAGTTTCCGAGAAAAAAAATCAAAGGGCTTTAAATTTTGAAATTTCATAATGAAAATAAATGCATTCCTCAACAGCACTATTCTTAATATAATCCCCAAATTTAAGCTCTTAATCTCTTGTTAATGATTTTTTAAAATTCGCCGAAATTATTGGCTAAAACGCCTCGTTAAGTGCTTCTTTCTAGTGTAACGCGTCTGTAACTATTGTATCGTACACTCTGAGTCATCATTCGTTTCTTGCAATGATTTACACCAGTTTACACCAGTTTAAACCAGAAAATAGCACTTAACGAGGCCTTTTAGCCACTAATTTCGGCGAATTTTAAAAAATCATTAACAAGAGATTAAGAGCTTAAATTTGGGGATTATATTAAGAATAGTGCTGTTGAGGAATGCATTTATTTTCATTATGATATTTCAAAATTTAAAGCCCTTTGATTTTTTTTCTCGTAAACTGAAAGGAACTAAAATTTTAAAATATATGCATATTTTAGATATTATTGCCTAATATATTTTGCCAAAATTTTAATTTTTTAAAAAAATTACTTTTTGAGATATCCTTGTCCGAAAATTATAAGGGGGTGCTGTAATCACCTTAAGCAATTTCATTTTGATACTATTCAAGGCGGACTGAATTTTATAGGGGTTGACTCTTCGATGTCAATGTTTCGTTGTATTCCTTTGTTAACTTTATTTCTTATTTGTTCTTCCTTCTTCCAGAAGTAAAGTCATTGGTGTTGATGTCATTATTTCTGAATATTGCTTCCTGCTGCTATTTTGTTTGGATCTTTTATTTCCAAATGAGTCATCTTTTGAGCATTCTTGTAGTGGAATTATGTTAACAAACGATAATTCAAGCCTTTTATCAGATGTCCAATTTTCTTCATTCAACTTTTCAATTTTTTTTTTCGATTTTTCGATTTTTCGATTTTCGATTTTTCGATTTTTCGATTTTTCGATTTTTTGATTTTTTGATTTTTCGATTTTTCGATTTTTCGATTTTTCGATTTTTCGATTTTTCGATTTTTCGATATTTCGATTTTTCGATATTTCGATTTTTCGATTTTTCGATTTTTCGATTTTTCGATTTTTCGATTTTTCGATTTTTCGATTTTTCGATTTTTCGATTTTTCGATTTTTCGATTTTTCGATTTTTCGATTTTTCGATTTTTCGATTTTTCGATTTTTCGATTTTTCGATTTTTCGATTATTCGATTTTTCGATTTTTCGATTTTTCAATTGTTTTTTATTTTTTATTTCTCTTTGCCCCGATCTCTCTAATTATACACTATTTCGCGGCGCCCCTGTAAAGAGGACGCAGCTTTCCGGTGCGCCGCGTCGCAAAATTTGGAAAAATTTTTAAACTAGTGAATTCAATTATTTCCCTGCGGGAAGTCTTCAGCTTTTCAATCGAGGTTTACTTGTGTATTCTATTTGTGGTACCTTAATTCGATGGAAGTCGCACAATCCTGAAGAAGACCCTAGGGTCGAAAGTCCAACAGTTTAAAAAAAATGTTTCAATAAATTTGGGTTGACAGACTTTGTATTTTCCTTCTTCGTTGAATCTATTTTGGACCTCTTTGAGTTATTATGAATAATATTTATTTTTATTTTGTTTGACTTAAATATCTTAAAAATCAAATATATATTAACTTATTAGATTATTTATATAAATATTTGGTTACACCTAGCTACTTTTTAAAAATGTATTATCTACTTCATAATGTATGTTTCAATGTACTGATATAAAATTTCCAGTATTTGAAACTAAAAAAGGTAGATACAAAATAGTCTGTATAAATCAAAGGGCTATTTTAACTACCTATATGAACAATTCACAAATTTTTGTATACATATCTATAAATAAAATGTCATTGTAATAATTAATTAACTTTTTAATATTTTATGACACAAAATATTAGCACTCGCCTACACACAATACAAACACAATTTATTTTAGTTTTACACCTTTAGACGGTCAATGAACCCCAAATTATTTTTTATTATATTTTCCCACATAGTTATATATTGTTTCAGGAGGTTTTTTCATAACTGTTTTACTTTCAATTGATTTACATTTTTATCAGTTTTTTTATCTACATGTATAAAGAAATATTTTTACAAAAAATTAAATCAGTAATTTTCAACTTCTCGAAAAATATGTGTTCCTGTTAAATCGTAACAATAAAATACAATAATAACCCCAAGCTGAAACTTTTGCGTAAATTCACTGCAAAGTCAAAAAATACTATTCATTAATCTTTTCTCCGAGGATAATGTTCTTTTTCAAACACACTTTGGCCTGTTATGTGCTGTTATTCTCATTACTATTCGTTATTATCGTTTACATTAGACTAAAAAAATGTTTTCAAAGAGTGACTTTCATAAAAAGATTAAAAAAGACCTTTGATAAAAAAGAATATTTTATAACAAAAGAATAAATTTCAAATGGTATAAAAATTTAACCGCTGGAATTTAATTCAGATAGAAGCCTTAAAAAAACTTACAAAAAACTATTTTGCATAAGAAAATGTAATTAAAATAACATTAAATTAATATTTAGCTTTAAACTCAGGTAATTAAAATACATCTACGGTATATGTATACAATAAATAATGAAGGCAACTGTTTCATTGACGAGCATTTTTCTGTGGATACAATGAGGCATTCCAACGACCTGTCCAAATGGCTACCAGTGGGTACTGACAGTTTAGACATGGCAACCCTGTTGTCATGTTGTCAATAACAGGGTCAATGATATATGTTATATACATTGCTCAGAGCTGGTCGTTTGCGAGCAGCCATATTGCCTGCCAAATAATTATTAATTTGAATCAGTTTAGCAAAAATGTTTTTTAAAACCAATTTTCAGACTTTAGATATTTAAAAAATATTAATTGCTTATATTTTTACTTCAAGGCATAAGCTTATGTTTATTTCAAAAAAAATAGGGATGATCAATCTATGTAACTATCTATTTCACTCACCTTGTCAAATCACCAGGCCTACAGAGTTGCCATAACTTTGCCACATCATAACCTGTCAAAACCCACTGGTAGTCATACAGTTTGGAATGCCTAATTAGGCATTCCAAACAAAATGGCTATCAGTGAGTTTTGACAAGTTATGATATGGCAACATTATGGCAACCCTGTAAGCCTAGTGATTTAACAGGGTCAATGAAATAGATAGTTATATAGATTCATCATCATCCATGTTTTTCAAAATAAACATAAGCTTATGCCTTAAAGTAAAAATGGAGTTAATTATTTTTTTACTATATTCAAAGGCTGAAAATTGGTTTTAAAACACAGCTTTGCTAAACTGATTCTAATTGGGAGGAAAAATGGCTGCTCGTCACAGGACCCGTTTTGAGCAATCTATACAAGTATATTTGTATCATTGTCCTTGTCAATAACAGCAGGCCACAGGGTTGCCAGATCTAAACGTCAGTTCCCACTTGCCAGCATTTAGACTGTCAAAATGCTGCCAGTGGGTACTGACAGTTTAGATATGGCAACCCTGTGAGCCTGTTGTCATTGACAAGGTCAATGATACATATATAGTTATATATATTGCTCGAAGCGGGTTGTTTGCGAGTGCCCATATTATTTACCAAGTGTTCATTAATTTGAATCGGTTTAGCAAAACTGTGTTTTAAAACCAATTTCCAGCCTTTAAATATATTAAAAAAAAATAATTACCTCTATTTTTACTTCAAGGCATAAACTTATGTTTATTTTTAAAAACATGGATGATCAGTCTATGTAACTATCTATAACATTGACCCTGTCAAATCACTAGGCCCACAGTGTTGCCATATCATAACCTATGATGAGCCTGTCAGTGGCCTATTATTACCTACGGGCAACCATTTTCATTGGAATACCTAATATTGACTATAACTTTAAACTAAAGCAATCTATAGAATAAATTTTTGTTGAATTATAAAACATGTATGATGTAAAATTTTTTGGAAGAAAGTACTTATATTTTCAAAATTAATAAATTATTAACATGCAGATATTTCATCATAATGAATGTCTGTAATTTATCGGTGTTTTTTAATTAATGCTAAACATAAAATATATGAAGTTCTTTTATTATTTGTAATTTCGAATCTATTGAATAAAAGCTAAATTTATGTATATTGTCAATGAAGAATGAAAGTTTTTCAATAAGTCACAAGAGGTTTAATACATTATCAAATCCACGGTGTTTTCAAGAAAAATAAAAATATATTATTCAATTGACTTAGTTCTCAAAATGTTTAAAATATCTTAAATAAAGTTGCCTGATTATATTATGCGAAAAAGGTAATAATATTCGATAATCGCCAATTACAAGAGTTGTGTTTGTTAAGATTATTCAATGAATATTTTCTTTTACTTGATTTTCTATTTCTTGTTAATTATAGTCACCAAATTTATTTTTATTTTGCGTTATTTGACAGTGACGTTAATAATTTGTAATTAATTAAAGAGGCCAGTAAGAAGGCGAACTACAAAATCGAAAACACGCATATTTTCGTTCCTCAACCAACATACATTACCTATATCAACAAATAAAAACAGTACTAATGGTTGAATATTCAGATGTAATGCAACGAGTGGCATCGGGACTATCGATAATCACATAAGTTAATGCTGGAACGGAGGCTTTGCTATTTTAATAAATATTTTGCACGAAGTACAGTTTTTTCATTGCTATTGAGCTGCGCGTGCATACAACCTCTTTCGCCATAAATTATAATTATTAATATACACTCAAGATTGTCATTTAATCTTTCCTTACATAAGTAAATTGTTTTCACATTTTGATTTCAAACCTCTCTGATTGTCTTAATATTTCTTAATAATTAGTTATATTCGGAAGCTTATTAAAGAAATATTTTACAGAAACCAGCAGCGGCTGATTATATTTTTTGTCGATAAAATAGATAATCTACAGTATCACTTTATTACTTTTCTTTTCCTTTTGAGTAATATTCTAGTAATAAACTACCGGTCCACTAGAGCACTGCATCGTTTATGACCGTTCCAGACTAGTGGGATCTCTTTATTGATCATACGTTTTAAAGGGACACATATTTTTATAACGACTTTTTCCACTTTCCTTTTGTTAATAATTCGCATCATAAATTTTTACTGCAGTCAGTAAGTAAATAAGTACTTTAGAGGATTAACTTTTTAGCAGTTTGTTAAAGTGTGAATCAACAGTTTCTATGTATAAAATTAAATCAATATTAAACATATTGACAAATGGTAATAAACATTATTAATAATTTTTTAGTGAAAAACCAGTTTTAAAGTTCCGAAAACTTATCATTCATAGAGGTGTATTCACCCTTTTCAACTTAACAGTTTGATAACTAACAGACAGAAAACTTGACATTGTGATAAGAACATTTACTATTCACCATCAAATTTCATGCCGATAATAGTAAACAGACAGTTAACTGATAGTAAACAGAATTTATGTTGGTACTGATCTTTAATGGCTAACTTCACCATTTTTAATATATCGTCTGGTGAGAACAATAGTGGCGAAACTCAATAATCAAGATATTTGAGTTAACCCTATCCATCTAAATCTGCCTTCTTTTCTATCCAAAAGCATTGCTGGGATGAAATAGTCTAGTGCTTGATGCATTACCGTCGTATGTTAGCATTTCGTCATAGGTTTCGTTTTGTTTTATTTAGAAAAGCGTCGAAAATGTATGTCAATAGTGGTCGTGATTATGCGTATGTGAACTAGCGAAATAAACGTTCAAAAGTTAATGCAATAATGACGTAACTCAAAAGTAAATACTTATATTCATTTATTTATCCAAAAAAACACTTTCCGGTATTTCCGGTATATCCGAAAGTGCCATATTATATACTTCAGGAACTTCATCGATCGATACCTCAAAAACTGGATTTAAGAAAAATTTGAAAATTTGGAATCTTGCTAGACTTCCTAGGGCCTATTCATTTATTGAACACTTTCGGTTATACCGGAAATATACTTTAAGTCGCTTATTTTAAATACGACACCCTATATATTATTACATTTTTAGATTCTACTTAAGATTCTAGGCAGATTTTATGTATCATGTTCTATACCGAAGTCTAAGCGTTTTTGACATAAAAATTTAAAAATAATTTACGAATTAGTCTGGCATTTTTATATATAGATTCTATAAATGCTAAAATCTAATATTAAAATAATTCCAAGTAGCCTAAAATTTTTTTGGTATTATTTTTTGCGAATATCAATATGCTGAGCAGTAGCGAAATAACCGCAAATGCCCTGGCATACTCCCGATTCCAGATTCATTAATATAGCTCTTACCTCCCCAAATTCGTCATCAGCTCTCCGACTATATTGTTGTAGACTTAGAAAAAGTAAGTGTCCAACTCGCAAGGAATACCTTATTAATACCCCCAAATGGCTGTTATTTATCGTTGTGAGAAATGCTAATTTTCTACACGTTTCAAAACAAAACTTTGTTTTTACGTTTTCTCTTTTTCGAGAAATATTTACACCTACTTATTTCTAGTATATAATTTTTGCAAAGAAAAAGTTGAAAATAAAAAATTTGCAATATTCAACTCGTTAACAACCAGGCTCTAATATTAAAAGTATTTTATCCTTTTAAAAATCCTTGGCAAATTAATTTAAAACACTATAGCAAACTGTTAAAAAAACTAAATATAATAAAATAACAACTAGGTAATTACTATTTTCTTACTGATTGTTATTTGTCCAACATATTTAAACGCTTACTACCTATTTTTACCGAACCACATTTTTAGCTTTGTTTGGATTTTTTTAAATCGACTGAAGACAGAAAATCCGTTAAATGTAAAAACTATTTAATCCTCGCTTAATGAAATTGGTGCTATGTCAAATGCAATAAATTCGAAAAACAAAAATTCGAATTTTCAAGAAAATTCTAAAATCAAAAGTTCGATTGGAAATTTTTTAGAAGGTACAGAAGTTCGAATAACAAAAGTTCGAATGACGAAAGTGAGAAAGATCGAAAACAAAAAACCAAAAATATTTTTTTTTCTCTGATCATAAAATTAAAAACACTAAAAAACAAATAATTTACTAATTGCGTAATATACAGGATGGCCCATCGAAAGCGTACCGCAAGGCATTGCAGGGTGGAAAATAACTTTTCGGCGAAGTCCAAAAACACATCGTTTGTTTTTCAAGGAGACGCCTTTTGACGCAAAAAGCATAGTAAAACCTTTAACCCTCTCAGTAGGGGTGTCATTCTCCAAATTTTTTAAAGGGAAAGGGGGCAAAGTGATACCTCATTAAAAGTGTTGTCATTCCCTATACAACGGTGCTGAGTTTTTGAAAATCGAGCCACTCGTTTAGAAAATTAAGGAGCCTTGAAAGTTAAACAATAGTGTGTGACGGAAAATGCAGAAAATGCTTACCAGGGCCGCCGAGAGCCATGTCGGGCCCGAGGACAATTTTCCAGGTCGGGCACCGCGACAATTTTATAAAAACATTAAGGCCTTACACGATCACATTTCTAAAAAAAAAGTCTTCAAGCAAAAACTTCTCCTTTCTCCTGTTTAATGAACTCTTAAAGGTCTTCAAGCAAAAACTTCTCCTTTCTCCTCCTCTTTAATTAAAAACTTCTCCTTTCTCCTCCTCTTTAATTAAATAAAAAAAAGTCCTCAAGCAAAACCTTCTCCTTTTTAGTAAAATTTAAAAAAAGGTCCTCCCTCTTCTGCTCTTGTGGCCAACTTCTAAAAAATACCGCTGCCGGGCCCCCCACTTGAGCCCGGGCCCCGGGAATTGGTCCCGGCTACCCCTCCTCTCGTCTGCCCTGATGCTTACCGTATTAGTCAAGTAAATGCTCCAAGTGCTGCCCGCCAACTTGCATACAATGATATAAGTTATCTTCAAAACGTTGCCGTACATTTTGGAGCATTTGCGTTAATGATTCTTCTTCACAACTCTTCTAATGAAGATGACTTCGATCGTCACTTGCAATTTTGCGAAATTATGAGTGAACGAGCGTTGAACAATGATAATTTCCTATTTAAGGTGTGTTTTTTCTTCCTACATGGTTTAGTGAATCGCCACAATTGCCGTTACTAGGCTGACACCAATCCAAGGATTTTCCACGAGACACACACACAACACCCCGAGAAGTTAAATGTATGTGCTGATATATTTGTAAATTCCATTGTAGTCCCTTTTATCCTTCCTGGAATTTTAACAGGCGATATGTACTTGGATTTACTACAAAATACCATCAACTCAGCATACTCGTTAAATGTGCGCAATTAGTTAAATAACACCTTTCCAGGACGATGGATAGGACGAAGGGGCGCAACTGAGTGGCTATCTCGGTCACCCGACTTAAGTCCTTTAAATTTTTTCTTGTGGGAACACATAAAAAGCGTTGTTTACAAATGGTTTGAAGATAACTTGTACCACTTGACCGTCCTTCCTCTTTGAAAAAATTTGAAGGATGACACCCCTATTGAGGGGATTAAAGGTTTTACTTTGCTTTTTGCGTCAAAAGGTATCCCCTTGACGTGTTTTTGGATTTGGCCGAAAAGTTATTTTCCTCCATGTAATACCTTGCGGTACGTTTTCAATGGGCCCTGTATAATGCATTCGATCTTATACCATTTCTGTCTTATAACATTTTAATCATTAATAGTTTTAAACATATGTGATTTCGATCATATGCGGTTTGTTCTAATTTTGAACTTTTTTGGTTTCGATCTTTCCTTATTTTCGAGCTTTTTAATTTCAAACTTTTTTAGTTTCGAACTTTTGTCTTTCGAACTTTTGTTTTTTCGAACTTCTGTATTTTCGAAGTTTTGTCGTTCGAATTTTTATATTTCGAACTATTGTTTTCGAAATTTTGTCATTAGAAATTTTCTAATTCAAACTTTTGTAATTTGAACTTATTTCACCAACTTAAATGCTGTAAATCAATTAAATTAATGTTAATCATTTTTTAACTTTTATTTTGAAAAGTTACAACGAATTTGAACGTTTGGTTGTGAATATTTTGTCATATTTTAAGTGATACTTTTCTACATAGTATAAAGCAGTATTTTCAAATGTAATCTTTTCAATTTTTTCAATACTACTATTTTTTTACTTTTTATCTTATATAATTTTGTCAGTGCTTTTATTTCTACTTACTTATTATTATACTACATTTGCATTAAGTATATTACTATTTAAAAAAAAAAAACAAAATAATTTCTAAAATATTTTAATTATCCCTTGGATTGAACTAGTTCTTCGAGAACATTTTATCAGAAGATTGAAAAAGCATATTTTACATTTGACAAAATGCCATTTTATGTAAGGAAAGCACATCAATTTTTGAGTCGATTTTGTAGAAATAAAACAAAGCTTTTTACCTTTCTAACCAAACCACTTTTTGTTTCCGTATCCACTTACGAAATAGTAAGAGGTAAATATTTTCAGAGTTCTGTTTTTGTGCTGATCAGTGTATTTTGAATATTCATTAAGTATTCATAGATTTTTTAGTGTAGACAGAGGTATATTAAGGCTGAAGCTTATTTGGTAATTTTCAAGAAGAATCAGATTTAGTATTGGATCCGGTATAGCAACAAAATTACATACTAACATACATTATTCAGGTTTCCATGAAATATTATTTACAGGTTTGCATATTTTTATTCAGTTTTAAAATCACTTTTTAGAACAGATTCTGCATACTAAAATTCTTGCCCTAAATTTAATTTAATTCAAAATTTGATATTATCTGTGTCGAATATCTTAGAAGAAAGAGGAGAAAAAAGATCAAATTGCTTTTCGGTGGTTTTTCCTCCTTACTTGATATTATCACTCGAAAGCTATCGTGAAAATAATTAATATTTCCACGGTTAAAGCCACAATAAGAATTTAATTACATTGGAATATACATGGTGTCTTGGGACTCTCTTACCAAATGGAAACCCCAGATATAAGATATAATTTTATGTCAATTTAAGCTAAATTAATTTAATTCGAAAATGCTTCACAAGATAACTAAAAATCTTTAAAGTTTCAAGTCAATTTTTTTAGACTACTTTTAATTGTTTGAGTTTCAATTTCAAACTATTTTCAGTTTATATCTGTCAATTCTTTTACCAAAGCCTTCTTGGTATTGAAATAAATTAATTTCTTAATTGCAAGAAATGCAGAAAGTTTAAGGTAGTTCACTCGTAAAACGGCTTTTTTTAAGAATTCAATAAAATTGAAATATATGGTCAATGAAAGTGTCTTTTATGTAACTAAAAAAAATTAAATTTTTTGACCGTCTGTAAAAAGAGATATTAACAATCAAAATGTACATAATTAACACTCTTGAAGCCTCTCATGTACACAAGTAATGCATTTATTTCAAGATATCTCGAAAACGGTTCTTACCATATTTTTTAAAAACTAATGTAATGTAAATCAAAAAGTTATAAAATTTTCTAAAGAGACGCTGAATTTTTTGACCATCTTAGTAAAAAGGTATAGATTTTTAAAATAAACAACGCATAGTTGCGTAAAATTATTACAAGTGGCAACATTGTATACGCTGCAATCAACGCGTGTTATTAAAATAACACTCGATCAGCTAAGAGGTTGTTAAAACCTCGCGACGTTTTCTTGAAAAATTAATTCGTCCACTGTCTTGGAGAACTGGAATCAGCGGTTCTGTTTGAATCAAAACAAACCCTTAAAATTAATATGAGGAAGTCACACATTTCTATAGCAAGCCATTCCTATATTTATAAGGTTGCCAGATGGATTTTATTAAAATCATAACATATCCATGTATATAAGCTTACATGTGTTTTATACAGTCCCTTACAAAAATAAAATTGATTAGCATTGAGAATTTCGAACTATTGGTATTCACCATTAAGCGATATTTTTATGTACGACTGTCGCGAGTGAACTACCTTAAATTAGATTTTTTCTAAAAAAAATATTTAATTGAGATTGTCTGTTGACCTCCCTCTCATTTCAGCTCCTTGTGATTACAATAGAAAAATAAAATTTACAACGGTTGATTTTCCATTAGTGGCGTAGTCCATGTGCAATGTTTAAACTTTAAGGTAATGTTATTTTTGAGGTATATTAACAAAATATACTCAAAGGCACAAACTACAAAGAGCTCTAGATCCCTTATGAAACATTTTCGAATTAATGTAATTTAGGTTAAATTGACATAAAATCAAGCTTAATATCTGGGGATTTCATTTGGCGGGAGAGTTCAGGGACAAGGATACTTGTTGGAGTTAAATTGTATCCAAACAGGTCAAAAGGTGTTTTTTACCATATTCTCCACCCCTGAGGGGTTTCGGCATGCTCTCCCAATCAGGCTTTGGTTCAACGCCCTCAATCGGGCTTGGGTTCCATTCTACCTTTCTCTCCTCTGGAGTTCTCATGGCGGTACCACTGTATTGTACCACCATTTGGGTGCTTTACTCCTTCCCATACATTCAAACCGTGCATTTTACCCATGCATTCCACCGTCTAAATAATATTGGAGAACCAATTATATTCATAAAATATTATCAGAGGCAAACAAACTTGCATACTACAGAGAAGAGTAATTCTGAGTTAGACTGCAAGTGGTCAAATGAAGTATATCGTCAAAAAAAAATCAATGAGTCTAATAACATCATTCAAACTGTGTCCAAGATTAATAGGAAAGAGCAATATTAATGTGCATTTCCACCAAACGGACACACGTGTAACAATATTTTGTTTGCAAAAACACTTACATACACAAGTTTTTAGTTTCGAAAACAAAACCTAAAACAAATTCGATTTCCGCCACCCGATGAATCTTCTCGTTGTTAAAATATATTTAAACTCATATATTAGCAATTCTTCTTGATTTGAAGTAATGGTCTAATATAGGAACCTTTATTTTCTAGTTTCTTATTTCTCTTACGCCTTTAAAAGAATACCTCCCGTTAATATGTTTTATAACTTAATAAAAAAAAAGATGAAAATAAATTGTGTTTCAAAAACGAATAAAAATATTCACAGCCTGCTACTATATTTCACGGTTAACCTGGCTGATTTGAATGTATATTAAAAGACGAGTTATTAATGCAAAATATTGTTGGCTTGAAAGGCGCTAGAAAAGCGAAATATGACGCAAAGAGACCGAAGATATCCTTTGCCTTAATAATTCAACGTATTCCGTTGACCGTCATTCTTTTTATCAAATTATTTTTAAAGTAATGGGTGTACCTAATATTTCCAGACATGTTAAATGTCAAATACATCAACGAAAATACGATACTAAGATTAAAAATTAACTGCCTTTTATAATTAAGATAGGTATGTCAAGATTCATAAAATGGTACAATTTATTGCGGCGTTTGAATATCCACATCGGATGCATCTGAGATGTTGTGAATTTTTTAGCACGTGATAGAGAATTAAATCTGAATGTAGATGTAATAAACAAACGCTCTAGACTTTATTGGTCACATGATAAAATGACAAGTTAGAAGTATATACTTTTTAAATCTGACCTTTGAGACTACAAATTTGAAATCTAAACAAAAATAAACAAACTAATCACTTTTATATTCATGCTAGCATAAACAAAGGATAAATTGACAAACTTGGCTTCACAGAACACTTACTTTCTGGCATGGAACGAACATCTCATTTCAAATCAAGATGTAAAAAATGTAATCTGGACAGATACATCTTGGATAAATAAACAAACGCAGATATAGATGTAGTAGATGTGTCCTATGTGGATAAACAAACGCTCGAGATGTAAAAAATGCATCGGATGTGGATATTCAAACGCGGCATACGATAGATACTTTAAAAATATTATTTGATAATTGAGTAACGTAATATTAGTATTGTTCGTAGAGGAATATGGAACTATTTTAATTTTGGAAGCATGTTCTATTCTCGAAAAATGTTATATTAATTAATTGAATATTTACCTATACAAGGAAGGATTAGTCTGAATTTATTGAGATACACGCTAAACCTATCAACTTTAAAGAATGAATAGACTATTATAATGTGACGTAAGACCTAAGACCACCTAAAATAGGTAACCACATTATATCCAGTAATGCCGAATTTATCGTGTTAGTGTGTAACTTATATTCTCTGTACATAATACGAGGGCTGACTTTTAAGTTTTGCATATAGACCTAGAATAAAACAACAGATAGTGTTTAAACATTTTATTGTTTTTCAAAGTATTCTCCACGAAGATTATTGCACTTTTGCATGCGCTCGAACCAGCTCTGAAAGCAGTTATTCCACTCCTGGGGTGTCACAGCTCCAATGGCTGTTTTGAATGCCTCAACTGCATCTTCTGGTGACTGGAACCGTTGCCCACGCAGTGTGTTCTTGATTTTCGGAAAGGTAAAAAAATCGTTGGGACTTATGTCGAGACTGTAAGGAGGGTGGTCTAACAACTCGACGTTTTGTTGCTCTAAGAAGGCAATTGTTTTCCGAGCTGTGTGCGCACTTGCATTGTTTTGATGGAGGATGATTCGTCGTTTGGGGTTGGTTTTCCGAAGCAGGCAAAGAAATCGTTATATACCAATTGGCAGTAACAGTTCTTTGCTCTTGCAGAGGAATTGTTGCAACATGACCTGCTTTGGAGACAAATGTTGCTACCATCTTTTTGGACACACTTTGAGAACGGATCACTTTTGTCGGCTTATATTCACCTTGAAAAACCCAAACAGACGATTGGCGTTTATTTTCAGGTTCATATGAGTAAATCCATGATTTATCACCACTTGCGATGCAGTATACGTTTTTAGACACAATTTTTTTACTCCCAATTCTTTATGCAAAATCTTTTGGATTGAAGTCTTTGAAATCCCTAACGATGGTTCAATCTCACGATATATCACATGCCAATATTCCTCAATGAGCCTGCGCACAGCATCAATGGTTTCCTAGGTGCACCTGTTTTTGGCTCGTCACTAAGATTAACCCGTCCTCGTGTAAATTCTCCATACCAACGAGAAATTGTCGATTGATCTGGTGCATCACTACCGAAAACAGAAACCAACTCGGCGAGACATTCTTGTTGAGATAATTGTCTTCGAAAGTTGTAAAAAATTATGGCACGAAAATGTTCTCGGTTTAAATCCATTTCTTGAATAACTTGTCAACTTTGAAAATTCGGTGTAACTACAACACTCTATGAATCCGATTGAAACTTGGAAGTGAGGTTAACTAAAGGCTACAGTGTATTTTTATTAAAGCCATTTGATTTGTAACGCCTTCTAATGCACGGTATCCAAAACTTAAAAGACAGCCCTCGTAACAATTAAAAATAATGATGCAGATTTAAAATTCAATTATTTTAAGTTCGCAAAATTAAATAAGATAATTTGTCACAGCACTTAATTCAACATCTCCTTAGAATATGACCTACAAATAGAAACCCTTTAATATTTTATGTTTAGTTAACAATTTAATTGAAGTTAAATCTGTACTAGTTCATAAGGTTCTATTCATTGAGAGAATAAAAAGGAGTTGCTATGACGAGACTAAAAGTGACCGCACCATCCCATTACACTTTTACGTCATATGTCAAACTCGAGCTATCCATCCGTCATATCGCAAAATAGTGTTTATGTCGCCTCTACTTCATTTTATCTCGATTTGAGTTTCCATAGAAACTGCTCCAAGTTCCTTCCACACTGAAACATTTTAAGGATTCTGATATGACCAGCATTAATCGTGAAGTTCCTTCCTCTAAATAAGCGATATCAGTTACACTTTTCAAAGACATTATTTGAGTTTTGTGGTTTTCCCCAATCAAATTTTCCATGTTATACTAGACACAGTCTAAGCATAAAAGTAGAAATAGCAAAATTGGCAAAGTAAACTTAAGTAAACTTAAGTAAAATTAAGTAAACTTAAGTAAACTTAAGTAAACTTAAGTAAACTTAAGTAAACTTAAGTAAACTTAAGTAAACTTAAGTAAACTTAAGTAAACTTAAGTAAACTTAAGTAAACTTAAGTAAACTTAAGTAAACTTAAGTAAACTTAAGTAAACTTAAGTAAACTTAAGTAAACTTAAGTAAACTTAAGTAAACTTAAGTAAACTTAAGTAAACTTAAGTAAACTTAAGTAAACTTAAGTAAACTTAAGTAAACTTAAGTAAACTTAAGTAAACTTAAGTAAACTTAAGTAAACTTAAGTAAACTTAAGTAAACTTAAGTAAACTTAAGTAAACTTAAGTAAACTTAAGTAAACTTAAGTAAACTTAAGTAAACTTAAGTAAACTTAAGTAAACTTAAGTAAACTTAAGTAAACTTAAGTAAACTTAAGTAAACTTAAGTAAACTTAAGTAAACTTAAGTAAACTTAAGTAAACTTAAGTAAACTTAAGCAAACTTGAGTAAACTTAAGTAAACTTACTTAAGTAAACATAAGAGGCTTAAAACTAAGAGTTTACCCAATGGTATCTTCTCTTTCTGTTCTGATGAACTACTATACACTGCACACGCGCATTATGCTATGCTTTTACATAATTTCACATCACTAATTCAAATGGTTTGGTTCTTCTGTGCCTTCTCATTAGGTATTGGTTGTCCAGGAACTGTAGGAACTTCAATATTGACGTGTTCATGCAGTTACTTCCAGTGTAGGCATGAAGGTCTAAATTCCTTATATAGCAAGGGGCGTTTACTATTGCCCTTTTAATATTTTTTTTCTGGAAACGTTGTATTATATTTATGTTATTTTTACTGGGACATCCCCAGAGCTGTATGCCGTACGTCCATACTGGCTTTAGTACTTGTTTATATATTAAAAGTTTATTTTCGATTCAAAGTTTTGATTTTCTATTTATCAACCAGTATAATTTTTTATATGTAATACCCAACTCTTCCTGTTTTTTTTTCTTATGTGTTCCTTCCACTTTAATTTTATATCTAGGTTCATGCCTAAGTATTTGGCCGAATAATTAATATTCTAATATTAGTTAATATCACTGGTAGGTATGCTACTGATATTTTATTAGTGACGTTAACCTGAATTCGTTTAGCTTCGTTTAGTTTCTCTTTGTCCACTCGTAAATTTCATTAGTTGCCTGTTGAAGTTCGATTCTTCTTTGTTTTTACCGATGGCGAGTATGGCTGTGTCGTCACTAAGTGTGGCTACTTTCACATTTTGCTTTTGTGGTATGTCAGAGTTAAACAACAGGTAAAGAACTGGCCCCAGAACAGTTCCTTGAGGTACCTCTGCTTTAGTTTTTTTGAACGTGGAATATTCTACTTCTTGTTTTACTCGGAAGATTATATCAGTCAAGTAGGATTTTAAGATGTCACAATATTGCTTAGCTAAAAAGAGTGAGGTGCAGGTCTTTTTTTTCTTCTAATGTTTTCTATATTTCATTCGTTATTCTGTGGACTTGATCAATAGTGAAATGCTTGTTCTTAAATCCAAATTGGTCGTCGGGTATTATATTTTTACTATCCCTCATGGGTTTCAATTTTTTTGGTAAAAGTTTTTTGAAAAGTTTAGACAGCACTGGTAACAGGGATATAACTGTATATGACTTTACTTCATTTGGTGGTTTTCCAGGTTTGGATATCATTATAATTTCAGCGACTTTCCAATACATGCTCTAATTAGTGAGTTTAACCACACCTTTCCTTGGCAATTGTTTTAGTATTTTACCTGTAATTAGATCATACGCGGGTGCTTTCTTCGAATTGATATTTTCTTTGATTTCCTTAGCTATTTCTTCAGGCACTACCCTAGGAATTTCTACTATGTTTGTGTTTTTCTACTTTTAATAAATGGCGTCCTCGTTCTTCATTCGGTTGAAAATTGTTTACGAGATGATCTGCAAAGATATCAGCTTTTTGTTGATTTGATCTAGCCCAGTTTCCGTTGTCTTTTTTTTATTTGTGGTATGTTTAAGTTTCCTAATCTCTTTCCGCGGAGAGTACGCAGTATTTTTGTCATTCATTATTGTCTGAGAAAATATATTATTTATCTTTTTATTTGTTGTTAGTCTATTGAGAACTACTTTATCATCGGGGAATCTGGTGATTTGCCAAATTTCTATTGCCTTCCTCTTCTTATTTATTGGTTCTTTTATTTCTCTATGGTACAAATTGCCTACGTTTTTTCTTGTAATTGCTGGTACATTGTTCCATGATGCTTGCTCTATGTATGTATTAATCATAGTCATGGTTTGGTTCGTTGAAGATTCGTTTTCAGTTTGATTAGGTCTGTTATTACTAGCAACGTTTGCGTATGGCAAATTCGCCAAATTTTGTGCATTATTAATGATGGGACGTCTGGTTTGTTTATTATTTTTATTGTGGTTAGTTTTCCTTACAGGTCTCTTCTGTATTGTATCTCTTTTGCGGCTTTGCTTCCTCTATAGCTTTCTGGATGTGCTTGATTACAACTTTTGGTATACTTGTCAGTTTATCACATTCTCCTGTAAGATGCGCACATTTATCACACACTGGTTGCCTATTACAAAAATGTTTTATATGCCTATATATTTGGCACCTTTTGCCTTGGGGTGTCAATTTTGGACTTCTCAATGGCTCAATTTGATTAGTGATTCATTTGAATTGTTAACCAGTTTAAAAAATATATTTAGTTTTACAATGGTGATATTTACTTGTCTGATATATTTTATTCAGCTAATATTACCACTGTATTTAATTCAGTTTTCTTTAAAAAAAAACACTAAAAATACACACTCTGGCAGTCTGGCACCGAAACAGTAGCGGCCAATGGATATTTGGTCGCAATCCTCGACTTCGGTCTAAAATACGAATTAGCCCTCTTTTTCACAGTCTATAGCTAAAAGTTCCGAAAATATATAAAAAAAAACAGCAAGTATGTGAGTGAATAAAAAGCTGCCAACAAAATCTAAATTTACTTAACGATGGTGATCACCGAATCATTTCTAAAAATTTTCAAGAATTTTCTGAACAGTTTCGCTTCAAAAGAGAAAATCAACATTACTACGACACAGCTTCTTGACACCATTTTAAAAAAATAATGGTTTGGCAAGAAAAAATCGGCTTCAAAAATGTAAGGACACAGAACACAAAATTTTGGACGCTTGTATCTCAATAATTTTAGATTGATCCTCGTATAAACATAGTTGTTTATAGAATAAAACATGGAAATGTGCAATTCCAATATTAATTATAATTTATTCTCAATATAATATTTTTTGTTAAATAATTGGAAAATTAAGTAAACCTACTTGGTTTTTTTAAAGTTATTTAATAGGTTTCAACAACTCTACGAACTCACAATAATTCTTTTGAACACTTACATCTATACTGGATCCTCATTTAAGTAGTCTATTATGTATTTTTGCTTATTTATCATCATGTATTCAACATTTTGTACATCGAACTTTCATAGATATACTTTTATTTTGTGAAAATACTTCCTGAACCACCGTTTTTCATTTGTTTTGTACTTATTTTACGATCTTTCCGATTTGAATGAGTTTTAAAAGTGTCTTTAGATGGTTATATTTTATTTTTATACAGTGTTGGATTGGCTAAAATGTGAGTAAAAATATAAATAGGTCCTTCCAAACAAGTATTTTTTAAAGAGATTCGAATACATGCAAAATGGAAGAAATAAATGACGTATTAAGTTAGGATTTTTATATTTAATGAGTAAATATTTAAATAATACAATTTAAAATAAAATAAAGCATTTACCTATCGAAATGTGTTCCAAAATATTCTTTTCTTTTTTATTGTCATTGATTTGTAACAAGCTTTGTACTCTTGTTTCCTCATACATAATAATTTATTAAAATTTCAAACACAATATTGTTATTTAATTTGTTTAATTAACTAATATACTAGAATAATAATTGAAATATGATTTTATTTAAAATATTTTGAAATGTCAATTAAAATTAATTCTTATATGGAAGGCCTCATGACACATTTTACCATTGAGGTTACGACTCTCAATCCAATCCTGTAATTTTTTTAGATATGCATTGAAGCATGTTGAAATTAGAAATTGATTAGATTTTTAAGTTTATTATAAATCTAGATCGACTGTATTAGTTTTCCTTCTCGATCTCCACTGATTTATAAATAACCGTTTACATCAAATGAGTAAAAAATCAAAAATTGATAAAACAAGAATGAAAAAAAAAACATTCTTATATATTGTAAATACGATTAGTTCCGTTATTTTTTGTTTGCTCAACACCACACTTCCAACACATACACACTCACATAACAAGGTGGTTCCAACAACTATGTGTTAATTTGGTTTAATTTAAACAATATTATTTTAATAGAAAAGTCTTTATATAAAAGTACCTAATTCAAATAGTTTAATCGATTTCAAATACATTTGTTAATAATATTGTTAAAATTCTCACAAAACAATATCGAATTTCTAAAATAATTTGGAAATGTCAATAATTAACACATTAATATTAGAATCAACTTGATAACCTTTCTTAACAAAAAATATAACATTTTTAATTTTTTAAAAAAGCGAGAAGAAATATATTTTTTATATTAAGTATATTCTTCAACCAAGAATTATTTTTGTTTTAATAGATTGAAACAGTATTCAATAAAAAAAATCTTGTAACTTCACTACATCATTCTTCTTACAGTTAAAAACTTGTATGATATATTGTAGCTGACCTTTTGAATTCTTGTAATTTAAAAACTGAATTATTCATATCCATCCTCTTTCTTTACATCGTTTAGTCATCATCAATTCACCTAAAAAGCTCGAGACGACAGTACTTGTAAGGTGGTAAAATATTGCAACTACCATTTTGAGAAACCGCTCGTGTTTTAATATTCTTTAAGTTTAGTTTTATAGTGGCATCAAAAATTCTAAAGACAACAATGTGGACTATCATTACGATCCATCAAAACACTATCAATTGCGACATTAAAATGCAAGTTAGGCAGTCATTCTCGTTTTCATGTATTCCTAATCCCTATCAAATAGCCATTCTACTTCTATTTTACCAACCTTATTTTATTGATTTAATTTTAACTTTTCTTGTGTTCATTTTAACTTCAGAGGCGTTCACTATTGAATCAGACATGTTTCCGAAGTTAATTTACAAGATTTAATTTGTTACCCTCATCCGGGCCCTCATCTTTTCGAAGTTTTTTACATTACATTAATGGATCTCTAAACTTCTTAATATTAACGTCTTAAGTTTTCTAATTTTCACAGTATCTTCAACTTTCTTAGTCCTGGCTCACATTTAGCAACAGATAAGCAAAGTTGTATATCTGTTGTTTGTTGATAGATATCCCACATTATATCATATAAGGAAGAAACTAGTATTAGAAATCTAGTGAAATATGACTATTTTAAAACGTTCAAATGAAAATAATTGTTAAGAAAGGTAATTATCCATAATACATGCTATATACCACTAGTAGCCCTGCATAATAATTTAGTATAGAGCATTGGGTAGTTGGTAACTCTTGTTTTATTGGTTGTGGCGGACTTGTTCGCGTCACCCTACCTCACTTCACTCTTCACCTTGATGCAACTAGAATGTGGTAAGAACACTGCATCCTGCATCAATTTCGACCATACCTACCATTTTTTTTCTTTTACCGCGTAACCTCACTAGGGAACTATAAGCTAATTCCCATGATTTTCATTCAAGTATAATCATAAAAAGTATTATTTTGGGATGATTTCCACCTACTATAGGTAGTATTCAATTCTAAGTTGTATGGTGCTATACTATCGATGCTAAAGGTCAAAAATGTACTTACAGATCATCAAGGGTTAGTTTTTAAAAATACATAGTGGTTCAAAAAAGTTTAATATATCAAAGTATTTTATTGTATATCTGAGTTTAATGTAAAAAAGAAATGTACATTTCTCAAAGGTTCTCTAACCCTAGCTAATACCGGTTATAATACAGGGTGTAGCAAAAAAGTACTTCATAATTATGTCAGTTATTCTAGGATCAAAAATAGGTCTATTAGAGTCCTAATTTACCTACATAAAAACGTACGTACATACTATAAATAGTAATAGTTTTTTATAGGTACAGATTAAAAATCGATTTTTACAATAACGTTAAATAATTTTTCGTAAAAATAGACATCTTCTCAAAGTAGGAGCGATTGATGCAGAAAGGATAAACTAATAGTAAACTCTAACAGTCAACTTCACAATAGAAGGTACTGTCAGGACTCTACCAGGACTAAAGTCACCAGTATTGAAAGGAGTGAAGATTTAATTTGCTCATAAGACCATATAGTTAGGTGTCATTTTTGACCATTTTTATGTTGTGTTGGGTATAAGGTATTAATGCATTGTGACCTAAAAGATATATTGTGCCTCCTTATTTCGCTAATGCATTGAGGAAATAGTTTCAATTTTTATAACGACTCTTCCAATCCTATCTTCTCAAGGAAGTGTAGGATTTGGAGTGGCTTCAAGTTAGGTAGATCGACCTCTTCTATTTGATATGCTCTAGGTATAATGGCCCTTGGATTCTGGAGTGATACACATTCAGTCAAAATGTGAATGAAGGTTTCACCCTCTTCCTCACAGAATTGCAATTACTTTCTTCTACTATTCTCGGTTTACTAAGGTGTCCTTTGAGTCGGCAATGCCCGGAAAGGATCCCTGTTACAATGCGTAGTTTGTTCTTGCTCAGGCTGATACAGGCTTCCGATCTTTCCTGGTTATATTCACCCAGAAGTATCTAAGGCTGTCTTTACCCCAAGAGATTATTTCAATTATCGGTTCTTCACTGCCCAATTCTTTTTTATTCTCGTTTTTAAAAACGTTAAACAATTTATCGTAGAAATAATCATATTTTTAAAGTAGGAGCGAGTGGTGCAGAAAGGAGGAACTAACAGAAAACTCTCACAGTCAACTTCACAACAGAAGGTACTGCCAGGACTCGACCAGAACTAAAGTCACCAGTACTGAAAGGAATGAAGATTCCATTTGCCTGAAAGGAATAAATATTTAATTTGCCCATGAGGCAAAATATTTAGGTGTCATATCGACCATAGGTTAACATGGAATCAACATTTACAAAAGTTACCCAAAAATTTATGTAGAAGATTGTGTGGAACAAAATTGGGGCTATAACCAAAAATACCCCAATGGCTGTATACCAAAGTCATAGGGCCTATGATATATGATAATCTACGGGTCGGTGGTGTGGTGGCCAAAAACTAGGCAAGCTGGTACAATTCGTCAGTTCAACGCTATTCAAAGGCAAACCTTCTTGAGTGCCACGGGACCCATAAGAACGACTCCAACAGCACCCCTAAAAGTCATACTAAATCTAACACCACCAAGTAGAAACTTACATTTTAAATTAATATTTCTACAGATATGAACTAGTTGACTATGGGATTGTTCTCAAAATTGATTGATATTATAATGTGGATTCTCATAATTGACCAATGCAAGTAAGTTCAGGAGTAGTTCAACCCACTTTAAATTAATTCAAATTTATACTTAGAAAATTAATATAAAAATTTAAAGGCAGAGGAAAACAAAAAAATTCGTTTCCAGGCAAACTTGAAAACCTAGGTTAACTGTTAGTTATACATCTGTTACCCCAAAACCACACTGGAAAGAAGCAAAAGGGTAACTAAAAGCAACAAATTACGATTCGCATTTAATAAATGGAAAAAGTTACAAAGTTACTACGATTTTGTTTAGTTACTATAGTTGACTCGGTACTTTGTACTTCCCTGTAAGTTGGAAATATTCCTGGATTTGTCTTCCAGTAAGCAGTTGTATTCCAAAGATAAACCTGTATTACAGAGCTAGAGCTGTATTCCAGAAATGGAGATATTGGTGAGATGTATCTCAGAGTGCGAGATTTACTTCAAAATGGAATTGGAGATATTCTTGAAGTTGATATTACTGGATATTGATTTCTTGAAGCCAGTGACAATTATGGCACACGCTCACGTGATAAGCAATCTAATTAAGATAATAAAGACATAGAGAGTCTTAAAAACCTAGCACTAATGCACAGGTACCTATGTTCGGGAAGGAAAATAATGCGAGAGTTGCCATCGCATCTAGTGCGCAATGGCAGTCAGTACGTGACATCATTCTTCGATTCACCAGGTATCTAAAAATGGAATACGAGTGGCCTCGGAGAATTTTTTAGTCCAAGTAAATTAAGAAAAAAGGAACTTATTTATTAAAACCTTAAAAAATTATTTCACGTAACAAGTGTTCTAGATCCTTTGTACATCTTTTAACAATATTGAGTATTGCTTTAACTAGTACCTACCATTCAACAAACAAAAAATGATAATTTAAAAATAAAAATTAAGCAAAATGGTTACAGCAGTTTAAAATAAATTACTTTTGACATTTGTCAGAATAAGTAAATAAATACTGGATGTTCTATTTAAGCTGTCTAAACAAATTATATAGGTTGGAAGGAACCATTGACGTACAAGTTGTATTTTATATAGGTACACTGTGTTCGGGATTTATACCAAAGTTCGGTACACCGCATTACCTGGACTTAGGACAATGTGATGCTAGTGGCCTTCTCGTTTCCCAGCCGGAAAATGGACGATGTTGGCATTATTATTACAAAGAAAGTCAAGGAAGTAACAGCTTTCTTTTACGCAATTAAGTAAATGCAAGTTTTATGTAACAGTTTCAAATAATAAAAAGTAGTAAAAGCAAAGATGAGTTATCGAAGTTAGAAACACTGTAGAGTTGACAAAACCAAAATTTATACGCCAAAATGTCAGTTGGAGGTGCATATTTTACCTTAAAAAAAGAATCGCTTGGCAAGTGGAACGAATATAGCGAATACCTTTCAGACAAGGGGTAGGGAAGATTTCTAATGAAATTCTCGTAGAATATATCCATCAAAATCCATTTGAAATAGCTGTGAAAGCACGAGAAGAAACATTATTCCCAGGATCTGTCAAAACAGATAAAAGTTTTTTTAAATGGAGAAAATAAGTGCAGGAGAATCCAGTTTGAAAATGAATTTTGAATTAACGGAGATGAATTTTGGGATTTTGAAACAATGCGGTTCCAATATTGTAACAGCGGAAGGCTACGAGTTTATCATCCTAGAAACTTTAAATTCAAAGAGAAATATACATTGGATACTACTTACTAATAGTAGGCGATTTTCTGTCAATATTTGGGCGTGAATAAGCGTTAACGCTTCTGGAATGTGCTGTCAAATTAATGGGCGAATAACAGCTCAGCATAACATAAAAATCTTAGACAACGTGATGTTATCATCAATTAGAGAAGTTTTTCCTGACCATTTTAATTTTCAACTTGTAAGAAATCAGTTTGGTATACTCGTAAATGTTTATAATAATTGGTTTTCATCACAGAATGATTCTCCAGTTCATATGACTTGAATAGTAAGAGAGAAATGTTCTACCATAGCCAGCAAAAAGTCCTGACTTGAACCCCATTGAAAATGTATGGAGCTTCATAGTCAAAAAATATATATATATATATTATTATAAACAGAAATAGAATTTAGGTCGGCAAACAGCGATCAACTTCCAATTAATTGTTCATTGCCCATATTCGGTAGATTTATCGCCCAATGCTCAAAAGTAAAATTGGTGGCAAGCGTTTTTCATCGAATAAAGTACATTCTGACACAAATCACTTGTTTCGAAGGTACCTTCCTCAGAGTGTAAGAAGTGTTTTGAAGATTGATTTCATCGAATACAAAAGTTTATAGATTTCAAAGGAGCATATTTTGAGAAGCAACAAATTATATTACGTAATTTTTGTTTTGTTTTACATATTTAGTCAACTTTAGCACTGCTTCTCGTAAATATTACAATTAATTACTTAAAGGTTTTAAAACAAATGGTGAAAAGTAAAACTATTGAACGCTAAACCCATTTTCTTATTATTGTTACCGCATTTTGAGAAAAATCCAAATTTATTAGAAACGGAATTAGCTAGGAAACTTTTTACAAATGTTCGTTATATTCTTACACTAAAATCAGAGAAGCAATAAAAAACGATGTTTACTAGTTGAAGAAACCTGACTTTTATTTGTTAAACTTTTTTGGACTACTGTGTATTTTAAAATGAAGCCCTTAAAGTTCTGCAGGAACCTGTAAAAACATTTTTGACAATTTTTATCGTTTAACAACCAAATAACACGTCGTATATATTAACCCCATCCTGTATAATTAAATTGTTGACAGTCCAGATATTTTTATTGTTAATTTCAACAGGCATATCTACAAAATAATGTGCAGTTAATGTTAAGTATTCAAATTAGATGGGAGTGGATATTCTTTTAACGTGGAACTAATAATTAAACTATACCCTGCATGATTATACTTGAAAAAGGAATTTTTAAATTGTGAGAATTAGCTTCTTTTTTTAGCTGATGTATACCAGAAATTTCTTCCAGTACAGTAAAATGAAATATCCCTTTGTATACAAACTTAATTCAAATAACTTCATTAAAAGATTTTTAATAATACAAAACAATAACAAAAATGTACAAGTAGGATCCTAAGGATCATTTCAAACTTAGCAACTTATCAAAAACCACTATTCACTAGTTTTATCTTTAATTCATCTAATTTTTTGTCATTAGGAAACGAATGCAGCATGTTGTTAGTACTGGTAGTAAAAATATTTAGTCTAGACTTTAGCTGAGGTTACGGTTAAGTGTGAATAATGCTTTCTTGCATGTTTTTTCTTTTCCTTCAATTTTGAATAAAACATCACTACATAAATATTTAAAAATTACATACGGTATCCCATAATGTCTTCTTTTGACTGAGCGTCAAGAAGTTCAAAAAGACTTTATGGAGCAACCAGTATTAATCACAATTTCATCATTTCAGGCACCACACATCATTTAAAGCTTATTTTTTACAGCTCAGACCATTTTTCTAAGTGGCTAAATACCAAAAATCATCTCATTTGAATGTATTGAGTCATGAACAATTCGTCCATCTCAGAACTGATGTTGGAGAAATCACCCGATATGTTTTTGTTTTGTTTTCGATGCAGAGTAATAACATTTTTACGGTCTTCCCCGTTTTATTTGTTTTTTATATTAAGGTTTTCTCCGTTTTTATTTGCTTTGGATGTATAGAATTTAAAAATGCGAAATAAAAGTGCCCATTTTCTAAATTCATAATACTAGATGAGAAAATGTTCACAGAAGTAAAACGTACTGAACAATTTTAAAATATTATGAAATTTTTATCAGCCTCTACTCACATAATAAGTTTTAATTTAGCTCTAATATTTTCAGGAATGTATGACATATATTTGATAAAATGAAAATAAAAACAATAAACAATAAACAATAAAATGAGCGGCCGTTTCTTTCTTTGGCTAATACCTCAATAGGTATTGAATTACATCATAAGAGAAACAGCAGAGATAAAAAATTATAATAAACACTCTAACTTTGATTTTGCTTACCAAGGAGGAGAACGTCATTTTTAGACCGGTTCGTTCTTAATAGGATTCATCAGCAAGAAATATGAATTCTCCTCACATTCTAATGAAATGTAGGGATAAAAGTCACAAAGTATTTATTTTACGTTTTGGTCACATTTGAGTTTGGAATTATTTCCTTTTTATATCTTTAATTGGTCAAGACAAAGTTCTGTATTTAAAAAAAATGTCAAGAATCAGTCCTAATTAACTTAATAAGGTTGCTACTTAACGTTTTAAATTATCAGCAAAAATATTTATTTTACATAATTCATTTTTCTACGACCGTTTTCTAAAAAACGCTTTTCCATATCAATTACCATTTATAAAATGGACAATTTCCCACAACGAAAAATTATGGGTAAACGCAAGAATATCTTTTATTAATAGTACTAAGATGGAAATTAGCAATATAACACCCAGTTAGGCCTGCTCTAATTGTACAATTATCAACTGAAATAATTTAAATTAAAAATTATGTACGTATACATACAGTTTTTAAGTTACACATTATGTCAATATATTTATATTTTGTTACGCTATGGTAAAATCATGTTAATATCGCATAAGCTTTTCTGTGCTGCCTGATGAACCCCAACTAAGACGAAACCGGTTGTAGAATGACTAGCTTCTTAAAAGCCAAATGACTGAGTTGTTTATATAAAATTTTTAATTCAATATGCCAATGGGCATATAGCTCAGGAAGTAGTTATTTTATCTCTGTCAATATTGACGTGTACGAATGTAATTACCTACTGTTTTTTCTGTGTACTGTTTTAACAAAAATATCTCATTGTTTAGCACGATTAAATTCTAAAACATTGAATCTTATAAATAATTATTAAATTCCACGCTGAAATATTTGCGACAATTTGAAATATTTTATTACTCTGCAATTTTTCCGGAACCAGATTGAATTGGCTTGTTTTTTTATTTTGAAATTTTTGGATTTTTGTTCATCCGCTATTAAATCAGTTTACCTTTAACGTTAATACTTGCCTTTTAGGTCGAAGTATAATCGTGAAAAAAGGCGAAGGATCTCAAGTTAAGGAGTCAACTGACAGCTCGACGACACTGGAAGACGACGATATTAAAGGTAAGAGTTTAAATTACAAACAATTTTTTTTTCGCTAAATTAGCAGTGCAATTCCCTTTAACTGTTTTTCCTCATAAGTTAGCACATTGTGAAAATATTTGTTGTGAAATAACTTTTACTAGATACATAATATTATATTATATTTACCAATTTTGTCTGTAAAAAGCTTTATAATTATTCATCTATTACAGATTTCGGAAAAAGACATACTTTTTTGTAACCAGATTTATTATATTAACATTTTAAATACAATATTTAAAATAATATCCATTAAATAAGTGTATCAATAGCAGCGTAATTTTACTTACCTTATCAAACCCATTTTTATTAACCTGAGAATTTTTTTCAAAATAATAATTTAAAGAAAAAGTAGTAATCACTTCTCTGTCCCTTTAATCGTTTCAAATTTCTCATATAGCACAGCTCGCCAGGCCATGTATTTAGTTACCTGGCTTTCTGACATCGAAGAGTACAGTGACTAGCGTTCTATATCAGGATAACATGCTTCCATAAAATCAATTTAATATCTGTTTATAAAACATCTAGTTTAATCATAGTGTCAATAATTTATTGTAATTATTTTCTTTTTAAATTCGTTGAGGATTAGCATTTTTATTTTTTGTAATATAGGTAAGTACTTATAAAATGCAGAAAAATGAACAAGTATATTAAAAAAGAAAGAAATTTGAAACTGATTAATAAGAAAATATAGTATTTGGAAAAATACGAAATTGGTAGATTTTTGTTGTATTAAATTTTTGTTATTATTATCATCACATTAAATATATATTTCACAACAAATATGCTATAGCCCCATGTGTATTATATCCATTAATCACCCACATACCACTGGTTTATTTAAATAAAAGTGTGATGTTTTAGATGATCGTTATTAAGAGTTTTTAATTTATTAAATTGTTCTGCTTATGTTTACCATTCCATGGTTTTTAAAAGGTAAAAATATTCATTAAAAATTCCACAAATACCTACTATAACACATTTCTGCTTATGCTGGATTAGACATTTTTTATTAAGAGTGTAATTGCTACAACTATGCGAGGCATGTTTGTAATTATTTTATTTTTAATCTAAAACTGAACATTTTCGTCGTATAATATTAAGAAAGAATGCACTAGCAGTAGAAATTAAAACTGCTTTAATCCCATTCATGATTTCAAATAGTTCTACTTATTTTATATTAGATCTAGTTCTTAAACAGTAAACATCTTAGATATTCTGTTAAAATAACTATTCTGAACAAGGGTTTAAAACAATATTTTTTATTGCATCCAATTTTGTCACTTTACATTTTATCTTTAGATTTATTAAAAAATACCGAAAGTTACAGTTTTTTGCTTCAAAAATAAAATAATTTACATCGTCCAAACGGAGCAGTTTCATTTGTGTGTTTTACAAAAATGTACCATTGGTAGTAATAGTCATCTTTTCCTTGATTGAACATATCTGGTGTTCCTTAATGTTATACGAATATTTAAAGTTGTAAATCTTCATAAAAAATTAATGCCAGATTGCTTTATAAACTCTGGTCCAAATGTGCAATTTTTTTTGTTATTTTTCAATAATTACATTAATTTTCTTAAATAAAAACAACGGCTTCTATTTTTTTTATTTAAAAACGGAACAACGTAGGAAAAACACAGGAAAACTTTTGGGTTCCAAATTGAACGGGCAATTTAAAAATAATAATTTGGGAAAAACCATTAGCATACCATTTTTTTCTTCATTATTTTTGTATTGAAAAATGTTCACCATCATTAACTGTCACTGAACATTAAATACCACTGAAGTATCTCAAGCGGTTACAATAATAATAATTAATTTCCTTTCTTTTTTTTTTTTTCGAAATTTTTAGTACCCCATATTTTTGTAACGGAACATATTTGGATCATAGTTTATAAAACAAACTATTATTAATTTTTCATAAGGATTCACACCCTTAAATATTTGTATATACTTAATAATACATAAGTTACCTCATAAATGAGGTTCTATTAATAATATGGTTTCAGGTGAAGTGAAAATCTAAATAATTTTAATAAAGAGATACAGCACTACTGAAAATACCTTTTATTATTTTTTTATATTAGATAAGGTACGTTTAAACCAAATTTAATTAAAATTAAATATACAATTTTTTTCAACACAACGTTTTATGCGAAAATTAGTCCTGCTTGAATTTGTATTTAAATATAATTGAATAAAGTGACCAAAGTATGTATGTATGTGTATGTATGTATGTATGTATGTATGTATGTATGTATGTATGTATGTATGTATATATGTATGTATGTATGTATGTATGTATGTATGTATGTATGTATGTATGTATGTATGTATGTATGTATGTATGTATGTATGTATGTATGTATGTATGTATGTATGTATGTATGTATGTATGTATGTATGTATGTATGTATGTATGTATGTATGTATGTATGTATGTATGTATGTATGTATGTATGTATGTATGTATGTATGTATGTATGTATGTATGTATGTATGTATGTATGTATGTATGTATGTATGTATGTATGTATGTATGTATGTATGTATGTATGTATGTATGTATGTATGTATGTATGTATGTATGTATGTATGTATGTATGTATGTATGTATGTATGTATGTATGTATGTATGTATGTATGTATGTATGTATGTATGTATGTATGTATGTATGTATGTATGTATGTATGTATGTATGTATGTATGTATGTATGTATGTATGTATGTATGTATGTATGTATGTATGTATGTATGTATGTATGTATGTATGTATGTATGTATGTATGTATGTATGTATGTATGTATGTATGTATGTATGTATGTATGTATGTATGTATGTATGTATGTATGTATGTATGTATGTATGTATGTATGTATGTATGTATGTATGTATGTATGTATGTATGTATGTATGTATGTATGTATGTATGTATGTATGTATGTATGTATGCACTTACAGTGCCGGCAAAAAAATCTTCACAAGGTTATTGAAACTACAAAATCTGATATTTTTTGTGCTTTATTCGAGATAACATGTAAATTAATATTTTGTCATGTCTCTTTGCACTTGATCACCATTTGGAGATGTTTAAGCGTTTTTTGGGCGTTTGGGCAAATATGAGGTGTCCATATTTTCACCCCGAAAGTCTTCAGCACCTCCTTTAGATCGCTGATAGAGCTTGGTCTGGCCTCTTGAATTTTATTTTCATGTGGTTCCAGGCATTTTCTTTTGGTGTATCTCAAATGTGGTGTGTCAGTTAAGGAAAATAAACTCAAAGTCTTAACCTTTTTAATGATAACTAGTTTCAACCAAAAAATGTATCGTCAGGTCTGTAAAAAAGTCCAATATAAACTAATAGAAATAGGCAAGTTTAATAGTTAAGCGAATACTATGATCAAAGAGAGGCCATTTCATACAAACCAACATGCCTATCAATCAAGAAAATCTTGTGAGTCTGCTCTGCATCATCTTGTAACCAAGATAGAGGGAGGACTCAGTAGCCAAGGAGCATTTCTTGGCATAGAAGAAGCTTTTGATAATACCTCCTTTAAATCAATGGTAGCTGCTCGCAAACATGGAATAGAAGACACCATCTGCTGGTGGATAGAAGACATGTTATGCGGACAGCAAGTACAGGCACAAATGTTCAGTGAAACCATGCATGTGAATATCCACAGGGGATGCCCACAGGGTGGAGTTCTTTCTCCTCTACTGTGGAACTTAGTGGCAGATGAACTGCTGAAAACACTAAACAATCAAGGGCTGTATGCCCAAGGATATGCCGATGATATAGTCATCCTTATCCTAGGGAAACACCAAACCACAGTCTTTGAACTCATGCAAAGAGCTCTTAGGCTGACAGAAATGTGGTGCGTTAGGGAAAACCTCTTGGTAAACCCTGACAAGGCACAACTCATAACCTTTACTCGGAAAACAAGGTTGAAGGTTTTAAAAATCCGACTCTGTTTGGAGGAAGGCTAAACTAAACGAACCAAGTTAAATATCTGGATCTAATCCTAGATAGCAAACTTACTTGGAACCCTTACAAAAAGTGACCAACAAATGTAAAATGTCTCTTATTGTAGGGAGACGGGCATTTGGAAAAATATGGGGATTAAAACCAAAAATGGTCCACTGGCTATATATAATATATAATACAAGACCCATGATAACTTATGGAGCTGTTGTTTGGTGGCCAAAAGTAAACCAGAAAACAGCCCTCAATACCCTCTCAGGAGTACAGAGGCTGGCATGCCTTTGTATTACAGGAGCACTGAGGAGTACACCGACAGCCTCTATGGAAATCATTCTAAACCTCCCACCCCTTGACATAGTCATAAAGGGGGAGGCCAGAATGAGTGCATATAGACTGGAAATCTCCAACAACTGGAACCCACTGGGACATATAAAACATACCAGAATAACACATGAAATAAATGATTCTATATTAAATATGGGATCAGATCACATGCCACCCCTCCTAACCTTTAACCGACTCTTCCAGGTCAACTGTAACTGGAACGAGGTAAATAAGGAGATAGATAAATACTTGCTTAGCGGTCTCGTATGGTATACGGATGGATCTAAAACTAACAAGGGAACAGGCTCTGGCGTACATGAAGTTAAACCCAAATGCGACATCATCGTCTCACTGGGAAAACATGCCACTGTATTTCAGGCTGAAATACATGCAATCGAATTGTGTGTAGGAGAGAATTTAAGAAGGAAATACAAAAACAAACCATCCTAATTCTCTCAGACAGCCAAGCAGCCTTAAAGGCTCTTCATTCAAACAGAATCAAGTCAAAGCTTGTCTGGAACTGCCTTGGAATACTAAATGATCTGGCAACTTACAACAAGGTAAAACTAGCATGGTTACCAGGGCACAAAGGTATCTAAGGAAATGAAAAGGCTAATGAACTCGCCAAAGAGGGATCAGATCTACCATTCACAGGACCCGAACCTATATTTGGGATAAGCAAAACCTCTGCTCGACAGGCAGTGAACAGGTAGATAACCACAAAACACCAAATTCACTGGCAACAGATAAGAGGGCACAGAATCAGTAAGCTCATGCTAAGGGGACCAAACCCACGCATGGCTACTGAGGCACTAAAACTCGCAAGGCCTCAGATATCCACCATTGTGGGATTACTAACGGGGCACTGCTTGCTGAAACACCTTCATGTGATGGGATTGCACAATGATCCCACTATGTGTAGACTCTGCATGGAAGAGGAAGAAACCTCATACCATGTGATCTTTGAATGCGAAGCTCTTACTAGACGACATTTTATCCTTTTCGGCCTAGAACCGGAAAGAACGCCCCAGGAACCCTTGGTAGGGAACCTATTAAAACTAACCAAAGGTACAGGACTATTCCAAAGATAGTACCTGAATACAGGGAAAGTAGAGGAATACAATAGACCCAAGAGGCCGCAGTGTTCCGGGCCAAACCTAACCCTACCTGCTTACAACCGATAAAGATAAAGATGATCAAATGTAAAAACCTAAAAAAAAAGTAAAAAATCGAATAAAAATGAATTATGGATATAATATTATGATTGTAATCTATAAGAATGGAAATAATATGTTATAGGACACTTAGAACAATAATGCAATTATTTTTTAACTCAATTGGACAAATTACTAAAAATGATCTCAAGAAAGAGACAAAAGTAGTTACAAACGATATAAACATTGATAAATGCAATTAACATATAAATATTAACAATTTATAATTGGGTATGGTAGCATACTTACAACAAAGTGGTTAAAAAACCACTGAAAGGAACATGCTCGTCCATACAGATAGCAGACAAGCAGTACCCTGAACAGACCACAAATTTACTCAGGGTTAGTACTAGAATGTCACGAAGCTTTGGCCGAAGTATCCATCAACAATGTGGTCTTAAGATGGATCAAAGGTACGCCACATTGAAAGGTAACCGTGTTGCTAAACCACTAGCCAAGACTTTTTGGTTCTGGCCCTTCTATTGGATTGATAACATCGGTAGTGACAGACCTAATTAAAAACCATTCTCTTGTAAAATTCAAGAAAAGATAGGATGAAAGAAGAAACTGTGGAGTTGTTAGGCAGCTTTTAAGTTATCCTGACAACACTACAGTAAACAAATACTTGACTATGACTAGACAGAATCTGCGCCTGATCACATGCATTCTGACTGGTCATTGCAAAGAACGGAAGCATCTCCATATCATGGGGCTGTCAGAATTTGCACTCTTTAAGGGATGCGAACAAGAAGATAAGACCATTAAGCATACCCTCTACAATTGCCCGACACTCTCATTTATTAGAAGATTTGTGTTCGGCGAGTATCGGCTAACACCGGCAGATATAAGAAAAGCACATTTTGGCGACTTTGTCAACTACATTAAATTTGTAGACTGGCTCAAGAACTATAGTGAGGCATAAGTGCCGTGGGTAACCCACCCTCCATACGTTACAGATACAGATACATTCCCTTAACTCTCAAACTTTCCTAATTCTATTAGTTTATATTGTGCTTTTCTTACATGCTTGATGGTCTTTTTGACTTAAACTAAATAAAAATATATTTATGGTAAATAATTTGCACATCCTTTCCTTTAATTTTCTATTGAATTTAGGTCAGATGAATTACCTAATCACCCTAATGCTTTGATATTACGACCATTCAGAAACGTTTGTACCATTTTAGACTTTTGGGCAGGGGCACCATCGTGCATGAAGTAATCACATTCATTAATGGGTAACATTTTTGGGGATGAAGTACAAACCTCCTCGGTCCGTATTACTGAATTCACCCCAAATCATTACACTGTTGTCTGATATCCATTCTTGATATTGCTTACAGAATTCAAGCCTTTCCTTCTTAATTTTTTTCTATAAGGGGATTTTTTGCCGCGCGGTGACTTGGTAGATCAAAATCCTTCTGCAGAAAGTGACGAATTGTCCTAAAGCGACATTTTTATTTTAGGAAGTCCTTGCGGTTATTGAAGGATTAACCATCACTTCACGCTTCAGAAACTTATCAGTAGGGTACTTGATGAAGCCTTTTTAGAAACTGCTTTCCTCTATTATACTGTCCTATGAGGGAGGCAACGACACAGACGCCCGTTTCAGTTAATACATTGTCTCTCTTGACACCAGGGCCGACTAGAGGAGGGGGGAGGGGGGGGCAGCCGGGACAAATTCCCGGGGCCCGGACTCAAATGGGGGCCCGGCAACCGTGGCGAGGGTTTTTGTTTTATTTCAGAAGATCGGCACAAGACAAAGTTTTTAGTTGGAGACTTTTTTTTTTGTTTTTTTAGAAAATTCAATTTAAGTAGAGGAAGTAAAGTTTTTGCATGAGAAGCTTTTTTTTTAGAGAAATTTAAGTAAAGAGGAGAGAATATTTTTTATAAAAGTGTCACGGGGCCCGATCTAGAGAATTGTTCTGGGGCCCGGCCTGGCTCTCGGCGGCCCTGCTTGACACTCCCAACTCTCTTGACACTCGCAACTCTTTTGCTACTGAAATCATACAGCCTTCCTTTTCAATCCGAGCAAATGCGCGGGATTTCCCTTCTATTTTGAGCTTTGGCTCATCGTGCACTTTGAAACTAAACCTCAAAATGAAAAATAACACAAGACCACGGCATCGAACATAAACAAGACTATACTCTATTCAACTTAAACGCAAGTAACGCGTAAACACAATAGTTCCTTGAGAACAGAACATTGAGCTAGAGGGTAGAAAAACATCCAAAACAGGATCATTGTGCTGGCCAATAGCAGCCGGGCTTGTGCGTATCATGCTGTGGTCAAGGGGCTATTGTATTTACGCGTTACTTGCGTTTAAGTTTAATAGAGTTTAGTAAAATTACTTAAGCAAAAGCCGACAACGAGTTCCTCTCCAACCCGTCTAAAAACACAGCAAGTATTCGTCAGGCGATGTAGCTCTGTCACTCTTCATACGGTTCATAATAGACAAAAAAGAAGACTAGAACGATAATAAGAGAGACGGTCAACGCTTATTTCTCTGGAATTCGTCGGCAATATAATGTTCAAAGAAGATCAAAGACCACATTCAGAGTAACCCAACTGCTTATTTTATGATCGATGCTCACGAAGCTCAGTAATCGTTGACTGCACGGATGACGCTAGCCAGTGGCGCGATAAGCTTACTCGTTTATTATGGTGGCTAGGGATCTTATCGATACCTCGATACTATCGAAGTATCAATATTAAGCGATGAAATTATCGATATTTAGGCATCGATACTGAATTACCAATACTATCGCCGTATCGATACTTAGAAGCGACTATCATTGCATAGGCGGGACAGTACCGATTTTAAAGCAATAGTCCCGCTTTTGCCTGACGAAAAAAATACACACATATATTTTATTTAAGCCGCTTTATACAACGCACTACATGAAAAATTTCTCTTTTTTGCTCGTCAATGAATTGCAAATAGAATGTGTCGAAAAAAATGTAGATTTTGTCCTTCTTTCTACTTTTCGAAATATAATCAGGCTTACCTAGAAAGGGTGTCATTAACAATTGCCAAATACAAAATATAATACTTTACTGATGCAAAATTGTTTTAGTAGTTCGATACTTTGTTACTTGATACTTTATATCTCGATATCTCGATATCTTTAACATAATATCGAACAGTATCGATACCCCTACCACAAAGTATCTCACATGATACCGGTATCGATACCTTCGACCGATACTCATAACCCTAATGGTGGCAACGGCAAGTGAGATCTAGACAAGGAATTAATATTTTTTTTCGCGCTGCATATTTTAAACTTTTCAGGCATGCTCAGTCAATTTATAAAACAACTTCGCAACAACATGGGCAAGTTTGGTAAGTTTGGATCGTGTTTGGCACATCTGCAAGAACAAATTTATGTGTAAAGTTTCTTTTGTCAGCACAGTAATAATAAAATGTGGGTGATAATTTAAAAACTTACATTGGCTAAATCTTATGCACTGAAGATAATTTTAGAAAATACCTAAAAGTGTTTCTAAGATAGGTACGAAGAAGAAGAAGAAACTTAAATGACAAAATACAAAATCACCTCCCTATGCGCCACTTACCTAAACAAAAAAATCGACACCTTCTACTCGTTATACATAATTGTAGAACTAGTAAAACATGCTTTTCAACTATATAAGTTATACTCTTTACAGGGTGGTTCAATAGTACATAATTATTAAAAACCTATTTAAAAAAAGATGGAATGTTCATCTGAATCATATATTTTTAAATATTTCTAGTCTAGGAGTTACAAAATAAATCGTTTTTATTAGTTTTTACTATTCTGATATCATCGGTAGTTCATGAGATATAGCCATTGTAAGCTTTGAAATTGCATCGCAATAAGTTATATTTACCATGTTTTATTAGCACTTTTTGAAAATAAGTTGAGTGTTGACTGGTTGTTGTATAGTGCGGCTCCATTTCGCACTGTTTACAATTTGCAGATAAATAGTAAAATACTAAAAATACTATTGAATGGGTGGTTGTAATGCTGTATAACCTGTTCAGTAAACAATTCCGATTATTCTGCTTTACAATGGTACATTTTTAGAAGTTTTCTATTTTTTTATTTTTGGTGTTGAAAGTTGTATATTCTTTGTGTATAATAAATAACAGTGTGCAAAAATAGCTTTGTATTTTATGCAGCTTTTTCTTTACAGTGACATTTGAAATTGTGTATATTTAAATTATATTTATTTTTTTAAAGTTTTTTCTTGAATCGTTTATGTACATTCACATACACGTTCTACAGAAGATATAGTAAACAGTATTAAATTATCAAAATAAATGTATTAAGATATACAAATAGGTATCGTATTAATTCATTTATATCTATTATTTTAAATATAAATAAATTCTAACAATTTTTTTGATTTTAAAATTTTGTTTCTTATGTTCACATTTAATTTTCACCACATTAAATACTCTAGTGCCTAATCTAGTTTATAGATAGTAATTATTAGGATAAAACAGATATTATTCATAATTTTTAATTAATTTAATATCTTTTTTAATCTTCTACATAGCGATGATAATATTTCTAATTAATTGTTTTGGGTTATAGAATCTAATTTACATAAAAATAGTCAAATTCTATTTTTGTCACTCAGAAATCAAAAAATGTTGTATATATACATATTACACAGACTGTTTCATTAATAATCGGCCATAGATCAACTGGAGAGTCCTTGACCCAAATTATGAAGATTTATGCTAAAAATACTGTGCCTTCCTTTTATTTCAAAATTATGGATACAAGTGGAAAACTTTTCCATTGTAACTTTCGCAGAACGTTTTATTCTTCAAAGTTCATGCATGATTTTAAACTCAAAATGCACCAGAATTTAAATAAATCCTTTCGATATGGGAGAGGTTAAAAAAATGAAAATTACTTTTCCTAATACACAAAAATGTTTAAAAATGGTGTTTAGAATGAAGGAACTTTTTAAATACCAGTCAAATATAATAATATTTTTCTTCGCAATCAACAAAAAATGTAGTATTGCCACGTCGCTTTTCGTTTTTCTTTTAATACCTATTTAATACAATTTCAATTGTTAATCTCATACCTATTCAAAATTTTAATCAATCAATAATGGATATCATTGGTCTACGACAAAGATCAGCAAAAAGAAGAAGACACATGCCAAACAAATAACAAATAACCACCATCAAAAAATTAATGAAACTAAACTCTCTCACGATGAATCATTTGCCGACAAAATTTTGAGAAAACACATTCAACGACATATTTGGCAATTGCATTCTAAAATTGAGTAAAAATAAAGTATTATTTAAAAGCTATTTTATTTACCAAATTCTCCTTGCAGCTCTATTATTAAAAAGGGTAGGTGTGATATACGTTTTTAATTGCACCCTACAATATTATAATGTTATGTGAGCCATTTCATTATTCAGTCATGCTCTAACCCTACAAGTCCCTCTCTGTCTTATTTGGCCTTTAAGGCTCAACTTGTCCGATTATTAAACATAATTAAACCCCTTAAGACCAAACCTATGGGACGACTATGGCAGAGGTGATTTCGATGACTATTCGAGAAAAGACGGGATAATATTTCTGAACTGTTCCAAATATTTCTAGTTTGGTGGAGAAGCTTCGAGACTCCACCAAAGTTTAGATATGTGTATATAAATATGGTGGAAGAACACAGTTATTTAGTTATATGGACAGTGAAGATAAATAGTAATTAGTAGATAGACAGTGGTGAATATAAATAGTGATCAGTTTAAAGACATTCGAAGTATATATAAATTAGAATAGTTGTGTTATAAAATAAATAAGTGTCTAAATAAATTATTAATAAATAAACTGTTGTTTTAAAGTAAACAAACATCACAATAACGATAATATCTAAATACCTATACCGTATAATAATTATTATATATTTCTGTTTATAACACAACATAGTTCTGCGGATTTCATCTACTTCTAAAATTAATTTGAATAAAAGCTTTATCTTTTAAAACATTCCAAATAGATTAGGTATTTATATTTATGTCACAAATCAACTTAAGTAACACACAAAGTCGCGGGAACGTATTGGCGACTATAAATCCACAATAAAGTGAACCGCTTAACTGCTACCATAAGCAGTCACGTCCCTGGTACATGGCAGCTATGTAGCCGCCACTAAAATGGGCAATCGCCGGATAGTGTTTCGACCAGGGTTGCCAGTCTAGTACAATTATTGTACTAGATCTAGTACATTCTCTAAGAATCTGGTACCCTAGTACCCTCGAAGCAAAATCTAGTACTTTCGTGTTCAGTGTGTTACTTGACACGTGTAAAATATATTGTCGACATCTTCCTCCTTGTTTTGTATTCGTTCTCTAAAAACCCTTTTGCTCCTTATTGAACCAAACCACATCACAATTCGAAAATCTAGTACATTTTATGGAATCTGGTACATGTTTATGCAATCTGGTACATTTTTTAGACAAATCTGGTACAAAACAAAAATATATTCTGGCAACACTGGTTTCGGCTAGTCCCGGCTTCTATAGATGTAACTATGTTCAGTTACTAGGGTAGTAGCGGGTACTACTTCGCGACTTGGCGGCCTTGTAACTGCCACTATCAGTTTTTAATTAATTATATCTTGTAGCGATATCTTTGTTTTCTTTTGTAATAATGGCATAGTTATATATTATACCAAAAAGATGTCTACTTTAGGTGCGTGTTCAAAGTACTTCAATAGCCATGTTTTCAAACGCTATTCACTTTTTTTGACCGAATAAATTATCAAATTTCAACGCTCTCTCAAAATAACCTTCCTTGTAATTTTTGGACAAAATAATTAAAAAAGAGGCGATTAAAAAATTATAATATTTATTAGGGAAACATTTGGAATACTTTCAAAATTGTTTTTCGTAAAAGTTTGTGATAAGATATTGGCATAACTATTGTCTATTTTTAATTAAAACCAACTTTTTTTTCTTCTAAAATTTGAACTAATAATGGCCGCCTTTAACAAAGGTACTATAAAGTTTGGCCATCCACTATAAAGGTACTGAAACTTTATAATGGCCTTAAATCAAAATGTAAATTAGCAACAGAAACTATTTCACTAACCATGTTGCCACTAAAATGCCACGATACCTTAAAGTTTCAAGTATGGTCATTGGAACTATTCTGAGACTTTATGCCTCTCTATGTACTCATTTACTTTATTTAGGCATATTAGTGACACTGGTGGGTAGCAGTAACTGATTCACTGGTACTATATAGTTTTTGCTAAGAGTAACAATAAAATGATACTGCTCAGTTACCCAAATGTTACTGTGTCAATATTATTGGACCTTTTTGCCTATATATGTACTCAATAACTTTATTAGGTGGATAAAAGTAACTGATTCACTGTTTACAATAAATAGCAAAATCGAAACCAAAAGGATTTGTTACCAAGTGTGTTACTTGGGAATTCATTATCAATAACATGATTTTTGGACCCAATCTAATGATATTTATATTTTTAATGGGCTAATTATAAAGTTCTCTATTTCAGAGATTTTTCGTATCAGATAATCTAAATAATAAAAACAAATATCACACACATAACCTATGAAAAATGTTAATATAATTACAAACGCATTATTCATACCTGCAAAAAAATTGGAAATCAAAAATTCAAAATTAATTTTCGGATTGGATGGCTTAGAATTCGTATTTGGAACCATCCATATATTCTCAAAATACTTTATAAATAATATGTTTGTACAGTATAAAAAGTAAGGATATTTTCATATAAGTATTTTAACCTTCCCCATAACGAAAGAATGTATTTAAATTTCGGTAAGTGCATTTTGGGTTTACAGCCGTACAAAAACTTTTATAAAGAATAAAATTTTCTGAGAAAGTTGAAATAAAAAGTTTTCTACTTAGCCCATATTAGTTATGTCGGACACTATAAAATAAGTATAGTATAGGTACCTATATTTGCTTTTGAAACGAAACTCATAATAAAGGAATAAAGGTAAAGGAATAAAGGAGTAACAAAATAATAGTAACAACACTGGCGGCGGCTGACTTGAACTAAGTCGTTTAGACTTTCCAGTAATTAGCTTGCGATTCACAAACTCTTTGAGTTTCTGACTGGCTGTCTCTAGTTACTGGTTACTGTCATTATTAACCCATTGAGTTCAGATGATGCCAAGGAAGTGGGAGAATGTCAGTGACGGATAAAACAAAAATTGTTGGAGTAACTCGCATGGTATTTGTTCACTCTCTTACCTGGTCAATAACTCACTTAAATTGTTGAATCGATGACAGTAGCTGCAGTACCAGGTACTAATGCCCAGTAGTATAAACGAATGTTTTGTAAGACACATGACATTCTATTAAAATATTTAAGTGGACCGTGTTAATTAGTATTTGACATTGTGATGGTTTTATAATTAAAGGAATTCAATAGATGATTCTTAAAGTCTTTATTCTCAAACCATTCATTTTACAACCTGACACTTGACAACTCTCCTATATCTACTTTGCCTCTTACATCGATCTAATTGGCCTATTACATCTAACTACTTAACATACCGCAGCAGGTTCTTAATATTATTTTTAACATCAATAACTTTAAATTTTTTAATATTGATTTTATCTACAATTTTCGTTATAGGCCTTTTCATCACAATTTTTTTGTGCGCATGCGTCAGTATCAGCCATCTTTTTCGTACTGTTTTTGTAAACAAGCAAGTTAAAATATCCACGTGAAAAAAATTATAATCGATAAATATTAATTTTAAGTGTATTCGTTTAAAAAATGGGATAAAAAAGTAAAATAATTAGTGTCTTAATTAAAAAATCAATTTTTGCAATCAATTAATTATGTTATCTTTACGGAAAGGAAAAACTAAACGGTATTGTTATTATGAATATGTAAAAGTGACACACGGTATAAATTATTATTTTATAAAAAGACTTGCCTGCAATATCGTAAAAAAACAATCAAATCATTAGGCAAAATACATATTAAAACATGTTCAAAATGAGCATTATGAGTGAAAAAATGTGGTCGAAGTGACAAAGGTTTTCGATCGATTGATGGATGATGTTACTAAAGATACTTATATTTGTTCACTACATTTTCGTGGAGAAAGTGGTTCAACAGAAGAAAATCCTTGTCTGGTATTACACAATATTTTTTAATATTAAATACTACTTCGGTATACACAGTAATATTATTAAAAATATCATGTTGATCCTTAAAATTGTAAATAATTTATCTTATTAATTATACTCGTGATTAACTTTCATGTTAAAGTGTTTTTGCAGGTACTAATATTGGTTGGCATAATTAATTAGAATAGAGTTATGATTATTATTTGTTTACATTCATTTTTTACACAGTTAATATGTATTGAAACCTAACCTCTCAATCACCACATTTTTTTCCTTGTTCCGAACGTCCACGTCACTTCAAGAACCTTTTTAATTGCTCACAACTATGTGCTTCCACAGAGTTATAAAAATGTAAATCTCCATCAACGATTTTTTCTGATTAATTTGTATGTAGAGATAATATTGATTTTCCAGCCATTGTTGATCAAAACAGTACGAAACTTTTGAATTGGTGCTATTTTAACATGGCGGCTGCGCTTGCGCTCATCACATGATGAAAAGGCCTATTGCTCCCATATTATGCTTTTTCATTTCTGTACACAAACAGCTGTGTGTTTCACAGACATTCATATTATCTTTTGTAAAAGAGTTCACTTTCAATAAATGTCAAATTCCAGTCAATCACAAATTAAACGACACATCTGAGTGAAAATATGAAAGAAGCACGATGACAGAAGTATTTTGTATGAAGACTAGATATAAGTATTTTAATTTTGAAGGATAGTATTTACGAAAATCAACATTGCTTTGATACTGGTGGTGCCATATCTTGCCTATGCCGATTATTTTTCAATACAGTCTCTTAAAACGTTTTGATACAAGTCATTCGGCGTCATTTCTTTAGAAAACATTAAAGCATTAACAATTATTAATATTAAAATCATGATTCTACCAGTGGTGTAGATTTTAAAATAAACCTCCTCTGTTTCAAGTTTAGGGTTAAGGGTTCTCCATGCTCTGCATTATTAGTGAAACAAACATATTTATTAAATCATCTAAAATTTTACATCATATAACTGTACTTATGTAAATTTGGGAATTCTACAATTATTTACGATAAATTGCCCCTAATTTCAAATAGGTATTATGGATCACGAGCAGATTATTGGTGTTTAATAGGTACTTTAAATTTATAACAAACTTATTTATTTTTTACAAAGGAAGATCCACTTAAATAGAAAAATTTATATCAATAATAAATGTGATTTTTTATAAAGAAAATACAACTTTCATTATTTAATATTTCAAAAACGGACAAAGGTGTAGGTGTGGGTTTTTAATAAATATGGATAACTTCTCACTATTTCACTAAACACACGTGCACCAAATGTCATTCATTGCACAGTTGTAGTTTGGGGCACAACAACTCACAAAATCACAAAATTCTGATAATTTTGAAATATCATTAATATAACTAGATAATAAGTAATATATTTGTTGGAGAAATGGGTCGAAAAAATCTATTTGCTTGGAAATTGATTTGGTTCTAATTAATCATTTATTGAATATTCTTCGTATTACCAAATTAGACGTCTCCACAATTAGTTACTGGAATCCAAACATATATTTTTTTTTATATATGTACTATAAAACGTGTAAAAAGAGTTTGTGAATTAACTTGAGACCGTAGAATGGCTAAACTATTTCAAAATTTAAAATAAAACTGCAAAAGTATGCATAAATTGCAAAAAATACCATAACATCTGATATCTTTCTTAAAAATTGTTCTTTTTGAACGCGAGTACAAATACATTTTTTGTAATATCACTCAACATTTGCCACCCTAGGCCAATTTTCAAGAAAATGTATTTAGTATTTTTTAGCAAAGTACCATTAATCAATGTACCAAATGACTGATGTAGTTAAGACCAAATATAGACCGTTGTTGTGGCACTCCAAAGAATCCTAAGATTTAACAGATAGTTTTCGATATTTTCAAAGGTTTTTATGTGAATTCCAGATCAGTAATTTAAATTTGTTTAATGTACAAGTACAGTAATTCATCATTTACTGTCTCTAACCTAGTAGGCATTGAGTGGCAAATTAATAGGTAACTAATGCGCTAGTTCAGTGTGATGTCATTTTGGTTCCATTGACATTTAATTCTAACCAAACTTTTAACAAAAACATCAATAAATTTGACATATACGTTTTTACTGTTTTTATTTTATTTCAAAATATTGTTTACAGGTCATAAAAAATAGTTTAAAGGTATGTAATTGGTAACTAAACGATTGCATATTTGATACAGGCTATCTACTTACTTTAGGAATATATTTATAAAAGTGAAAAAAACGATATAAATTAGGTAAACAAAACGAACAAAACGCACTCAAAAAATCTACTGTCACTTTAATTGTTAGTGGAACCATAATTACATCATCACTGAACTAGCGCATTCCGATAAACTATCAATAACTGACATTAACAAATGTTATCTTGCATTAATAGCTAATAAATTAATAGTGATTAAAAAAAATAATAACTCTTCGATATATTACCAAACAAAGGAACATTTTGACTTTTGGAAGTTACAAAAACTCTGTTGGTATGTAGAAACATGGCGAGGAAAAAATGGAGATGTAATCCGAACACTCTGTAATTGATATATACATTACCGGTGCAATAAGAACCTGTTCTGGTGATCTTAAATCTCACATGGCAAAAAAGTACAAGATATAAAATGACCTGAAAAGGAATAATCAGTCGGAAGTCTGTAGGCTCCCAAATGAAATAGGATATGCTCAAGGACGAAATGAAAAAGGGGTACAGGTTTGTGAAAAACTTCAAAAACTCGGATATGAGCTAAATGAAAGAAAAGAGCTAAGAATCAATCATCTCTGCAGCCGAAAAGTATGCAATTCAGTGGCATACGGATGGTTCCAAAACCATAAAAGAAACTGGATTAGGAGCTTCAAACCAAGTAGCCTAAAAGTTACGGTTAATACCCAAACATCTTCCAGGCGAAAATGTATCCAGTTCAACATCGATAAAAACTACTGTAAACAAAAGATTATAATGTCGTATAGCCAAGCAGTTAACAAAGCGCGGGAGGTCTTACGTAATCAGTTCAAAAATGGTCTGAAGGTGCCTAAAAAACTGAATTAGCTAGATAAAAAAAATCCAGGTATTCTTACTTGGGCCCTGGAACACAGTGAGGTGAAGAGCAACGAGATTGTAGATAGTACTGCAAGGAAAAGATATTAATATCCTTTTCTGCACCTGTACGGTTGCGCTTTATCAGCAGTTATACAACATTAGAAGAGATTTAGAAAAAATGGACAGTTGCGGAAAACTGACAATTGGAATGTTCTCTTAGGACTAGAACAGACTTCTGGGTAAATATAACTAAAAAAGATCGAAGGCATATGTCTTAGCAAAAACAAGTTACGCATAGTAAATAGTAACGGGGCTACTTTCCGGGCATTGCTTAGCTTGGAGCCACTCCTTGGTAAGTTAGGATTGGAAAAGTCATTATATATGTCAAGACTGTTCCCTTGTCGCCTTAGGAACACAAGGGTGAACATTGAGGTAACGGATTCCGATAAACCATAGGGAGGCGAGGGACACGGTCACAATATAGTTATGAATATATAGATTTTAACAAATGGCCATAAAGGTCATAAAATTATTTTAAAAAATGAATAAATCGTTGGTATACTACCAAACAGATGAATATTTTGACTTTTGGTCAAAGGCTCAAATCGGTATGAAGACTTTTTTTATAAAATTATAATGTAGGGTGCCTAGAGGAAGAACAATTTTAGATATTTTTACAAATTTTAAAGGAATTTTTTCTAAATAAAAAAATATATATGAATGTTTTGGTAATTTGAGTGCGTAATTGTTCAATATTTTAATTTGTGTTATTGATTCGCAAACAAGTTTCAAATAAAAGTTATATGGATTTATATTTTAAAAATATTTTTGGATTTACAGGGTGTTGTGTTGTTTTTTTCTGGCAAATAAAAATGTTTATTTTTTTTAAATAGAACACCCTGTGTTTTAATTTATTTTTAAAATGGTTTGGTAATACTGTATTCAACCCTAGATTGTTTTAAAGAAATATTACAGTGTTGCCAAGCAATTATTTGTTTTGAAATTAGAGAATGATGCAGAACCCAAATTAAATTATCATAATTTAAGTAGGTTTTTATTGATTTCAAAATTGTTTAATATACAGACTTATGAGATACTAAACTAACGAATAGTGGTGATAGAGCTGGTTTATGTTATACAGAGTGTCTTGAAACATGTCATAAATATGGCTAATTTTAAGTTCAATTTACTCAATTTTTTCAAATGCAACACCCTGTATATTATTTTAGCTTAAAATTTCTTATAAATGTTCCTATCCAATGATACCAATATGTTAGCCAATATCACATATACAGGGTGTCCCATCAGTACGTAATTGATCGATAGCTGTTTTATTAATGGAAATACGAAAAAAAAAATCATTATAAAAATTGTATGACCATAATAAATATTCCTAAATATACAGGGATTGTCCATAAACGAGGGGGTGACTAAATTTATATACTTTTAAAGCAAAACCCCTGCAGGTAGTTACATGCACGTTTGATTGTTTTCACATCATCAAACAATTTTAATAGACTTCATATATTTGCTATCTTGTATATAGGGTGTGTCAATGCGGGGGTAACGATTTTCATAATTTTTAAATGGAATACCCTATATGTTATACCACCAATTAATTAATACAGGGTATTCCATTTAAAAAATTGAGAAAATCTTAACTTCACGTTTTGACACACCCTATATACAACATAGCAAATAAGTTAGGTCAATTAAAATTGTTTGACGATGTAAAAACAATCAAAAACCTGTAGGGTGTGAGCACCTCGTTTATGGACCACCCTGTATAATTAAAAATAATTGTTAAATATGGTCATACAACTTTTATATTAAAAATTTCTTCGTATTTCTAATAATAAAACAGCTATCGACTATTTACGCACTTATGGGACACCCTGTATATGTGTTATTGGCTAACATATTGGTATCGTTGAATAGGAAAAATAAATAAGGAATTTATGGTAAGATAATATACAGGATGTTGCATTTAAAAAACTGAGTAAATTGAACTTAAAATTAGTCATATTTAAGACATGTTTTAAAACACTCTGTATAAAATAAACCAGTTAAATCACCACTATTCGTTAGGTGAGTATCTTATAAGTATGTATATTAAACAATTTTGAAATCAATGTAAACCTACCTAAATTATGACAATTTAATTTAGGGTCTGCATCATTCTCTAATTTAAAAAAAAAATATTTTTTTGGCAACACTGTAATATTTTTTAAAAACATTTTATTACCAAACCATTCTAAAAATAAAATAATATACAGGGTGTTATATTTAAAAAATTGAAATATTGAACAATTACGCACTAATGGGACACCCTGTATAGGTACTTAGTACAAATAAAATGTCCTGATAAATTTACATTTCGGAACATAAATATTTTGCAAAAAATACCCGTTTTATTGAAATTAATTCAATGTCAATTTCCAAACCAATGGAATTTTTCCACCTTATCCAACAAAACTAACTCTATCACCTTTAAGACTAATCTCATAAGTGTAACTGACGAAAAAGATAACATGTTTATTTTCTGGGCCAACGCTCAGAAGATAAGAAAGGTGGAGTCGACAGAAGTTCGACAGTAATAGCGAAAGAACCCGAAGGTAAAGTCCTTATTCCTGATTTACATCCATTTCATTTATTTTAACCTCATCAGACTCGAAGTAGGACGAAATTTGTTCATTCATATTGAAATGAATTGAAAAAGTTTTTCACCAATAATATAGAAAGTTTTTTATTTTATTTTTTTTTTAAATATATAACCAGAAAATTTTAAGAAACAATAAATTACAAAATTGTATTAAAGAAAATAAAAAAAAGTTTTTTAGCAATATTTTTTATTTCATATACTTTATTTTAAAAGTATATTTTTGAGATATTTCTAAAAAAATGTGTAAAATGTAGAAAGTATCAATTTTAGATCTTACCTAGTAGCAGCCAACAAAATTAATTATTTTATTAAGTAAAATTAACAAAAATGTTAATTTTACTTATGCCAGAAGTAAAGTAAAATTCTTAAAAATCGTTGTGATTTAAATAAATGTTATGAAAATTTTGAGAAAATACTGAAGTAAAGAATATGGTTATTTTGTATTTTTAAACAAAAAAATAGATAAATGAACATAAATAAAACCTTCTTATAGTCAACTAGATACAATATTTTTAAATAAACTTTATCTTTTAACATAAATATTTTATATTTGGTGAAAAACTTCCTCAAATTCTAAAAAAATCCTATTCAAGCCTGCTTCATTTGGCAACACTGTAATAATCTATTAATAACTACCGAAAGTATTCCTATGTTTGAAAGGTACCTCAATTTGCTTTTTGTACTCGATACCGTTCTTTTAATACACCCAAGCTCCGTTTGCTCCATTGTTATGGTTTGCTCAATGTCACGTGATCAAAAAATCTACTCGCTCTGCTCTAGGAGGTACATTTCAAATGTAGCAAATAATCAAACTTCTTGAAAGTCAAATTATATGAATCATTATGTTACGGTGTTGCTTATTATTATTTTTAGTTTCAATTAAATCATTTTTTACTTTCTTCTACCTTTCTCTCCTCATTACGTTAATAGGTCTTCGTATTATCCATAATATAATGACTCTATGTTTAAACCCACTTTATCAATATTACTATGAATATGGATATAATAGGTTTTGAACAAAACGCCAATACAGATAAACTGAATAAAATTATAAAAGAAAATTGTATTATATTGGTAAAATAGTAATATTGTTAAATTAATAAAATCAACTTAAACTGTTTTAAACGATCTCTTAAACATTTGGGTTTCAACAATCGCCACAACTAATTCATACAAAATCTGAAACAAATTAAAAAACAAAAGTATTTAAATGTTCCCAAAATCTTACAATTCTAAGTTAATGTTAAACTATACAGATGACTCCATAAAAAAATATAGTGAGTTTTAAATAAATTTTCCCATCGTCCGGGTATTTAAGATTTTGTTTAATGTATTGAAAATTGTTTATAAATTAAACCCTGTTATTGAATTATGTTTCCATTATTAAATAATGTTTGTATATGCAAAACAATATATAAAAAATTAAATAATCAAATCAAGACGTGCTTACTCTGTTTTAATGTCCCTATTTATCAAATCAAAATTTACAACCAGATTTTCTCCGGAAAAACTAAGTCGTGTATTCAACGGTGATTAATATTCTCGACAATTAACTCGGCTCGAGAAAATTAACGGCTATTATACTACTTATTCGTTAAATGACTTTTATATCTTAGATCTGTAGATATATATACCGGGTGTTCAAATTAAAGTGTTACAGTTAAATACCGCTGAAAATATGCATTTTAGAAAAAAGTTTCAGACAAAAGTTTTATAGTTTTTTGGGGGAAACATTTTGGCTAAATTCATTTTTTTATAGCTGATCATAATATGGCCATATCGAGGTGAACTTTGTTTTTTTAAATGGGAATCCCATTTTTTTCTTACATATTCTTAAAGTTCATAACAAAATAAGAAACTTTTGAGGGAAATATTTTTTTTATTGGACTTTTACTTTTTGAGTTACAGCTACTTGAAAATGTTGCTGCGCGAAAAAAAAGTTAGCCATATTTATTGGGTTAGTACTCCCAAAGGGCGGCTATCGACCGGAGTGTTTTAGCCCATATTTACAGTTATATCATTAAGAATAGGACACAGAACAACTAAAGAATCTCTGTTTAAAAATAAGACGATTAAACGAAACATGGTTGGATAAAATATTACTGGTTTCTGAAATACAAGATATTAAAGTTGAAAATTCAAAAATTATTAATGATTATAATTTTTTTATTTCTCAGTATAATTTTACTAAATTCGGTAAAAATTTTGGGTCTCATAAGATACACCAATCAGCAGAACCATCAGAATAAACTTTCTCACTGGCGTACGGCATGGATAAGTAACACTTTCACCCACTCTAAATTTTACGCTAATGTCCAAAAAGTTATTTGAACTATTTTGTTACGTTTTTAGATCTTTTTAAAATAAATCATGTACTCTTGTTGGGAACTCATAAAGTGATTGGTTTTCGAGATATTCATACTCAAAGGTGGAAATTTCTCATTTTAATTGATTTTTAATTTTTTTATAAAATTATAGTTAGCAAACGTTGTTGGTGTCTTAAAATAAACCTAGTAACAAAAAATCAATTAAATAAACTTTGCGAGTTGCGTACGGCATGGGTAAGTACCCCCTTCATCCTTTCTAAATTTTACAATTCTCCAAAAACTTATTAGACTATAATTTTGAATATTATAATGGTTTTTAAATAAATCGAATTTTAAAAAAAAACTAAAATTAATTAAAATGAGTTCCCAGCAAGAGTACATGGTTTATTTAAAACACAACAAAAAACGTAAAAATATATTTCAAATAAGTTTTTGGACAGTGGCGTAAAATGTATAGAAGATGAAAGTGTTACTTATCCATGCTGTACGCCACTGGTAAAGTTTATTGAACTGTTTTGCTGATAGGTATATCTTATGACACCAAAAGTGTTTGCCGTATTTAGTAAAATTATACTGAGAAATAAAAAAATTATAGCCAATAATAATTTTTGATTTTTCAACTTTAACACCCTGTAGTTCAGAAACTACAAATATTTTATCTAAGCATGTTTGGTTAAATCAGAGAATCTTCAGATATTCTGGTCCCATTCTTAATGAGACACCCTGTATGAATAAAACATTTCATAATAATTAACAATACATTTAATATAAAAAACAGAAAGTTAATCAATCTTCTTAGGTTATCTGTCTTTGGATGGATTCAAAAATGGTAAACTAAGGGTAATGACTTCTTCTAATAAACTAGATGGGAGTTGTTAATGGCTCTGTTAATAATGTTAATATTAATTGGTTTGTTGGCACATTTCTGAGTGAGAACTTGGATCTTTTCTGTTATAGGTTACAATTGTGTTTTCTTGTATAAAAGTCTATTTGGAGGGTTATGGAGTGGATTATCAGGATGTCTCATTTAAATAATGGTTCTTAGGGCACTTCTTTCTGCTATCTTAATATGATTAACGTTGTTTCTTCTGCATGTTTGGAATAAGACAAAAACATTAACTGAAAGCGGAATTGTTAATATACTTACAAGATCAAAAATCTGTTGAAATGATAACTAAATATTTTAAACAAGAGTCTTAAATTTTGTTTTTAATGAATACCCCCAAGTGAAGCATTTATGGAAGCAACTTTATTCTAGCCTAACTTAACTACGATTGAAAAAAACTTCATAAACTAAAGTTCTACTCACTAGTGTATCTCAGTCTAGTTATTTAGTTACCTACCGGTAATATATAACACAATCTTACGATTGTCGTGCGAGCCATTTTCAACTAGTCCGATAATTCTCGAAACTCTTAAGTCCCTCTCTGATTTATTTGGGCCTCTTACGGCGTCCATTTTTCCGAATACCAAAAATTTTCGGTAGAATAATTTATACCCCGATATCCCTCTATAGGGTCGCCTATGGTTACCATCAGTACTGGAGCCGTGTCTAAACTCCTAGAGACATAAATTTTGGTGAATGCGCTATTATAAAAAATTGTAGGATCTATGACGTATATTCTTGTAGATGCGAAAACATTTGAGAAGGTCATATTTGTATATAAATAAGATTGTTTTTCTATTTAATTTCAGTTTGAGTTGAGATATTCTTTTGTTAAGATATATATTGTCAAAGTACATTATAAGTATTTAATATATAAATGTGCGTTGCAAATTAAGTTATAAATTAGATCAATATCGTAGTAAATATAAATTAAAGTAAATAAATTATTCACAAATAAACATTACACTATACTCTGCATCACTAAACCAGCTCAAAAGGCTTCGTTCTTTTGAGTCTTCTTATTTGATTGGCTCGATAACCTCAACGTTCCCATGTTGAAGTAGACGTTATACATGACTAGTGGCAAACTTTTCTATTGTGTTTTCAACAGTCTCAACCTTTAGGTCCTTGAACTTGGATGTTACTTTTACTGGCACAGTCCCAAAGCTGAATACCATGCGTCCGTACATGTTTCAATATCTACCTGTAAAGGAGCAGTTTGTTATGTGTGGATAATTTGGAGTTTTTTCCTAGCATCCCATACATTATTACATTTTATACTAATAACTTCACGTTCCTTTTTAATGGACATACCCAGATATTTTGCTGTATTGCCATAATGAGTGTCGATAATTCTAATGGGAATATATTGATTTTGTTTATTGCTAGAATTAATATGAACAGATTTGCCTTTATTCAGTTTAATTCCCTATCTTTTCGTCCAGGTGTTCATCTGGTCTATAGATTATTGCAAATTTCTATTAGCATCTTTAAGATTGCCAGGATTGCAGTATCATTAGCAAATGTTGCGATAGTATTGTGCTCAAGATTAATAATATCTCTGATATACAGCAATTAGGGTATTAAAAGTACCTTGTGGTAATCCTGTTTTAATTTTTTAAGTGAGAAAAACAGCTAAGAATTTGTTCAACGACTCTAGAAAAACTTGTGATTGGTTCATTCTCTTATGTTCAGATGATTGTCAAAGGTTTCAATTTATCAGCTAATTGGTCATTAACGATGACATTCCTAACATGATTGTGGGCTCACAAAATTTAAAGTATCTACTACTTAGTTACTTCACAGAAGCAGAACCTCAAATTGACAAAGATTGAGACTAACTCGTTTTCTTGATGTGTCAGTAGAACTGGCTAATCTCACTAACCGGATAAAAGAAAAACGTATAGAACTTGCTGCTGATAAAATGGTTAAACTGTATAAAAAGGAACAATACCCAGAGCTTGTACGAGCTTTGAAATTACTTGTACCATTCGTTAGATCCTACCTATGCGAACTAACGTTTTCATCAATGGTGAATATAAAAACGAAGAAAAGAACTAGACTCGAGATAGAAAAGATCTGATTATTTGCGTCTGAAGTAATCTAATTAATAATCGCAAAATGGTTACACAAAATTGTCCATTGAAAGTATTCTTATTAAACTGTAGAAGATCTGAAATATGTTTTTTATTATTCCAAAAAATAGTTCATTATATGGGTCTGTAATAATTTTCTATACATTAATCAAACTCGTAAATACATACTACCCATATACCCTACAAATTGCTTTTAGTGGGATTGATTTAAGCAAATGTATTGTAGGCAAAGTAGGAACGCCCGCCCAAACACAATATTTCTTTCCTAAAACTGGATTGAAAACCTCATGCGCTATACCTCATACTCATTGATATAGCACTGGCCAGCTGTGATATACAACTACCCGGGCTGTTATTGGGCTTTATACGCGTCGTTCCTTTAAAATAATCGCCCATTCAAGTACTAACCCCGGCTGGTACTGCTAGAATACAGATATTAATATACCAAAGTAAACCTGCTAAGCCGAGCCGCTGCCTTATGTCTCTTAGGTCATTTTTGATATATAAATCCAAAGTGTTTATAAAATATTCTAACTTGTACCAAATTAGGATTGCATTTATATAATTTAAATAGAAAATGAGCTGTATGTCTTCATTCGTTTTAATTATATTGTAAAATACTCTAATGCAACATTAATAAGATATTACCCTGTACAAATCCAAAATTATTATATAGGTTCTAACTTAATATTGGTAGTCAATATTTACAAAATAATTCTGAAACTCGAAACTACATAAATTTAGGGCACTAATTAATTAATATCGATCGATATACAGGGTGGACACTTTTTAATTGAAATGTATTGCAACCTCGTAAATTGTGAATTCCAAAATATCAGGATCGATTTCTTGGATTTTTTTATTTCATTACCACGAGTTTATTTTTAAGATCAGTAAAAATTAATTAAATTTTTTTTTAAGTTTGCTTTCGATATCGTGTTTAATTTTCTTATTCGATCTTTCGTAAATGCAGGTCCACCACTAGCTTCTTTATTTGAATGGAACAGAATTCGGTTGATAATAGCCGAATAAAATCGGCCGTCGACATAGTCTGTATATCGCAGTTTACGTCTGATTTTTCATGGTATTTCTGGGAGAATATATCAAAATTTTAATAATTATAATGAGTTTACAAGCGTTATTATGTGAAAAAACAAGTACCTACTTGCAATACAAATTTTAGTATTAAAAAGAACGAATAAATTAAATAAAAGATATTATCGATTCAGAAAATGAATGAGCCTCACACTTTGCTGAATTACTGGAACAACCAGAGAAGCTCTTTCAGTTTCTATATAAGAATGAACAAAGAAACGTTCTGTTACATATTAGAGAAAATTCTAAACAGAATATTCAAGAACAGTTAAATTTCTGCCAGAACTGGTTGTAGAGGTTCAAGCTAACATGGACTCCATCTCTCCGAAATATATCTTCCATAAGCCATATAAAGTTATAATAGAATAAATAGAAGAGCCGGAAGTGGCAGGTACGATTCATATCTACACCGAGGATGTGGAATATATTCCAGATTCTTAAACCTAAACATAAAATGGGCTGAGAGTAATAGTGCCAGTGTAGTTCAAACAGAGCTAACGGGTATTCTCATAGCAGCAAAAGAAATAACCAGAAACAATATCACTGGAAGGAACATGCTCATCTATACAGATAGCAGACAAGCACTACTCACCCTGAACAGACCACGAATTTACTCAGGGTTAGTACTAGAATGTCACGAAGCTTTGGCCGAAGTATCCATCAACAATGTAGTCACCTTAAGATGGATCAAAGGTCACGCCACATCGAAAGGTAACCAACCGTCTTGCTGATTCACTAGCCAAGATAGCAGCCAACCAAATACTTTATGCCAAAGTAGGCAGCAAAGCACCTCGGGAATTTTGAGTTGAAACATATGCCACATTTTTAGGCTATTTTAAGGCTATTTTTATACCCTATTCAAAAATTTTAGGCTCTTTTTTTTACAAAAATCAAGGTCTCTGCCAGCTTCGAACGAGGTCAGCAGAGCATCTCAGTTTTTTAAAGCTTTTTTCCAAAACCAACGACACCATATTTTTAGGCACTTAAAATATTATAAAACTTTTCGAAAAATGTTATTTTTAAAAAATACAGGGTGCTTTGCTAGCTTCGAACGAATCCAGCAGAGCATCTCGGTTTTTTAAAGTTTTTTTCTAAAAACAACTACACCAAATTTTTAGGCTATTTTAAGGCTCTTGAAATATTATAAAACTTTACTAAAAAATTGCTATTTTTAAATAATAGAGGGTGCTTTGTTGGAGCAAAGTCAGCAGAGCACCTCGGTTTATTATTTTATTCAGAAAACTAGTTATGCTACGTTTTTAAGCTATTTTTAGGCTCCTAAAACCATATATAACTTTTCAAAAAAAATGTATTTTTTAAAGAATACAGAGTGCTTTGCTAGTTTCGAACGAATCCAGCAGAGCACCTCGGTTTTTTAAAGCTTTTTTCTAAAAACAACTACACCACATTTTTAGGCTATTTTTAGGCTCTTGAAATAATATAAATTATTCAAAAAAAAAAAGTTTCTTTTATTTATTTCCTTTTCGCAATCATGAACATATTTATGACATAACCAGTTACATAATGTTCAACTTTATGTAACTCAAAGTAGATAGATAGTAGATAGAAATACATTTTTTTTAAAAGCTATATATTGTTTTAAGAGCCTAAAAATAGCTTAAAAATGTAGTATAACTAGTTTTCTGAAAAATAAATAATAAACCGAGGTGCTCTGCTGACTTTGCTCCAACAAAGCACCTTGTATTATTTAAAATAAGCAATTTTTTAGTAAAGTTTTATAATATTTCAAGAGCCTAAAAACGGCCTAAAAATGTGATGTAGTTGTTTTTAGAAAAAATCTTTAAAAAACGGAGGTGCTCTGCTAGATTCCTTCGAAGATAGCAAAGCACCCTGTATTTTTTAAAAATAACATTTTTCGAAAAGTTTTATAATATTTTAAGAGCCTAAAAATAGCCTAAAAATATGGTGTCGTGGGTTTTGGAAAAAAGCTTTAAAAAACTGAGGTGCTCTGCTGACTTCGTTCGAAGCTAGCAGAGCACCTTGATTTTTGCAAAAAACGAGGAGCATAAAATTTTTGAATAGGGTATAAAAATAGCTTTAAAATAGCCTAAAAATGTGGCATATGTTTCAATTCAAAATTCCCGAGGTGCTTTGCTGCCTTCTTTGGCATAAATACTTTTTGGACCTGGCCCTTCTATTGGCCTGACAAAATCGGTAGTGACAGACCTAATCAAAGAACATTCCCTTGTGAAATTCAAGGAAAGATGGGATGAAACAAGAAACTGCAGTGTTTCCAGGGAGCTCTTAAGTTATCCTGACAACACTGCAGCAAACAAGAATCTGCGCCTAGTCACAGGCATTCTGACTGGTCAGTGCCAAGTACGGAAGCATCTCCATATCATGGAGCTGTCAGAATCCGCACTCTGCAGAGTGTGTGAACAAGAAGATGAGACCATCGAGCATATACTTTACGATTGCCCGATGCACTCATTTATTAGAAGATTTGTGTTCGGCGAGTATCGGCTAACACCTGCCGATATAAGAGAAGCACGTCTTGGCGACGTTGTCAACTACATTAAATCTGTAGGCTGGCTCACGAGCTAGGAGGTGTCTATCATCTCAGGAGGATGCACAATGGGCCTAATGAGGCCTAAGTGTCGTGGAGGTAACCCACCCTCCACACGTTACAGATACAGAGGTCGACCAACGAAAGTCTGGTATACCACATGTTGGCCAGTACGGATGGATTAAGCTTTTGGTCAGACGGAAACAAGAGTAGCTGATAACTTAAAATGTATTGAGATAAGTAGTTTATACATTAAAATGTGTAAACCACTTGTATCTCCCAGGGCCGCCGAGAGCCAGGTCGGGCCCCGGGACAATTTTCCAGGTCGGGCCCCGCGACAATTTTTTAAAAAAATTAAGCCCTTTCAATACCATATTTCTAAAAAAAAGAAGGTCTTCAGGCAAAAACTTCTCCTCTTCTTTAGTGAAATCTCTAAAAAAAAGTCCTCATCTAAAGCTGTCGGGCCTCTTACACGTGCTGTAATTGGGAACGCGAGACCGAGGTAAGCGACCGCGTAAGGTGACCTAAATGCGTCTGTATGCGTCTCTTTACGTCTAAATCACATGTAATAATTATATGAAGCACATTTGGGATCGAGCGACCGATGCAAGAGACCGCGACAGCACTTTCAAGACCGATTTCGGGAGCAGTGTTTGCTGCCTTGCTACTTATTGCGGTCGCTTGCATCGGTCTCGCGTTCTCAAATTGTACCTTTACTACTGTAGCCAAGTCAACAGGGCGTCTGTAATTAAAACATTCGGAAGGGTCGTCTGGAAAGCAGTCGTATAACAATTCGACCGAATTTGGTTAACCATAGCCTTAGAACCTGCGTTATTCCGACAGATAATTTTGATACATAGTCGATACTAAATACAATATAATTAACAACATATGATTAGTCAACTTTAAATAAATTAGTTTTTCTGTTCTTAAAACTAAACACACTTTAGTGTAATTTAACTCATTGGTTTTTTGTCGAATATCTCAGACTCAGATCCTGTTATTTTGGATTTCAACACGTCATCAGGAAGAAACACAATGTTTTCATTTAACCAACTTTGTGTTATCAACACTTACGAGAAAGCAATACATGGCAATTAATAAGGAGCTACCCTGTATAGTATAGTTACAAAAATTTGTTCTTTTTACTTCCATTATTTTTTGTAAGGATAGAACGATAAGTATAACCCCTTTTACCTAGCTCTTTTGCATCGCCTAAATGAAGTTATCTGTATAGTTAAAATAAAGTACCTATTTTACCTGTCTGGCGTAGCCTTACATTAAGGGGCAACAACGCAAGCCTCGTTTAAACCAAGAGCAGGGATGCGGCGTTGTCAATTATATCCATATACATTATAACCTTATGCCAGACAGGAAAAAATAGGCACTATATTTAATATATTGTAAGGATATTTAATATATTTATTACAAACGACGCACATTAATAATTTTAAAAAAAGTTGTGGCATTTTAACCCTATTTAAGATTTTTCATAAATCATATCATGACCGCTTATATTAATTGCTTGATTTTCTACGTTATCGACTATTTATTTTCTTCATTAACAGTAAATCACTTTAATATTATCACACGTTTAATATTTGCAAGATAATTTTTAAGAAAACGCATGATGGAATGGTCTGAATATATATTGTTGACTTTTTTTGGTGGAATGATGCTATGCTTTTCCATTATCTTCTATTACTTCTTTGTACTTTATAGGTTGCTCTATAAGACGTCCTTGCTGTTTAAAGTTTTTCTTAAACGGTAACAACAGTCAAAATGTAACTGATAAATCATAAAACAGCAACTGTTAGGGCACGTATTCTCAAGCCGCACGATAGGCCTATCGGAATAGTGGACGTGGTTTTACTCAAATCGAACAGGCTTTTCAGTAACACTACGCACCCTATTACTGTAAGCGTAAAGCTACCATTTAGCAAGGCGAGACCGAGACCGACTTCAAGCGCGACGCGACAGCGAGGGAGACCTAAAACGGTCTCTTCACGTCTGAACACATGTAATTATATAAAACACATTTGGAAAGACACGACAGACGACACCAGTTTTAGTACGGTAGGATTTGCCGTTTGTTGTCTGTCGTCTCCCTTTGTCGCGCGTTCCCAAATGGTAGCTTAAGACTTAAGAATATGAGCCTAGATGTGTACAAAATGGTAATGGAGCTATTTATAATAAACATAAAAATACCTTCTATTCTAGATAATAGATTTACTATTTATTTTATCAATATATAACTTGAATATGTTTTGTTCTTATATATGTCGTATAAGCAACTGATCTTAATTATCGATAATATGAACTGCTGCATTTATAATATAGTTTGTATAAAAGTACGTCAAGTTATTTCTAAATAACATCTCTATATGGTAGCATTTTGATCCTCTATTCTAGCCTTCCTTGAATCTATTTGATGGTTGATTTCTCTTTCTACTCATTTGAACAATGTATAACTTTCAAAATAAGATGCGTTAATTTTAAATAATTTTTTGAAAGAATACCTAGTGCATGGGATGTTAATATAACAACAAACGATTGATAACTGTATAACTAAAACGTAAATAATTTAATTTGAACTACAGACCTTTAAAAATGTATATAATTAATAAAAAGTATACGTCTACTAAAATTTTAAAATATTTCTTTCGCTGAACTAAAAATAAGTTCAAAAATACCCGTATCCGTAGCGACTAAATAGATGCCATTAGTTGGCTAAAAGTAACATTAATTTGAATTACTTCAGTAGTAACCCTAAAATAATGTCACTGAAATGAAACAAATTATTTTTACTACATTATTAAACGAACTAATAAACTAAAACTTGGGAAGAACTAAGTATAACATAATAAGAAAAACTGGACTATCAGTTCCGTTCGTCACTCTGGGAACTACTCGCGTTTACGTGCTACGCCGGTTGTTACACTGGTAAAAATAAACAAGATTTATATAAATTCTTAGACTAAGTAATAAAAAGAGGACTCACGGCGTCGCTGAAAATCTTGTGCCATTTTGACACCAATGATATTTGACCAAAGGCGTAACATGTTGGAAATTAAAAAACGAACTTGTATTTATGTTATTAGTAGGTACTTCATTGATGTTTTTAGGTATAAGGCAAGTTCAAAGCGTAAAATTTAAAATAAATTAGTAACAATAAATAAGACACAAGAAACAAATATATTGAAATAAACTAAATGAAATCGTTTACATAATAAAATGAGTGTTTTTTTTTAATTCCTAAGAAACATCTAAACATTTCAGAGTAGTAAACGTTCAACAAGAAATGATCCTCAATCATACTGACCATTATTTAAAGGATTTAGAGGCACTAACCAGCAGAAGTTTGCAACTTCAAATTACAGAGTTTTTAAATATACAAAAAAAATACGTGGCATTCGGGGACTGCCGCGGTAAAGCTATTGCATAGCATTTTTCATCAACTTATGCAATTAAAATTATTTAATTATTTTATTTATGCAGTATTTTTTTTCTTTGATATTAATTCAAGTTTTTTCTTTGATATTAATTCAAGTTTTTTCTTTGATATTAATTCAAGTTCACTTTTTGAGCGTGGTGACCGATAAGAAAACAATTTTTTTTCTTTTACTGAATAAATGAGAAGTTAATATTGCTTAAAATATTTTTATTATCGTACAATACATGTAGGTTATTCAGTAATTTTTATCATTGAAACTATAGGTTTATGGTAACTGAAATAAGAAACATAAGTTTGAGAGTTAATATCCTCTAAATATCTGGAAAATACCGCGTCAATAGTGGTCCCATATTTTGTTGTGGATTCTTGTGGATCCTTGTGGATCATTATTCATTTTCAAATTCAATTTTTCCAAAACTGCGTCTAAAAGAGAATCAGTTAGCAGCTAGTCTACACGCATACGTCTAGTCATACGCACACAAACACTGTGCCGAAGTCTGCCGAACTAAAACGACGTTAGAAGATGCACGGCTTTCAACACCGCACCGTTTGCCGGTCGGAGTGAGGGGTGTTAGGTTTATTTTCGTTACGGAATTTCTGTTTCGATTTTTGGATTTTTGGATTTGTTGATTTTTCGATTTTTCGATTTTTCGATTTTTCGATTTTTCGATTTTTCGATTTTTCTCTAGAGTCCTTTTTCCTCGACAGTTAGTAAATTTCTTTTTTTCCAGTGGTCTATATATTTGAAGCAATTTAAAACTTTTCCTAGTAAAGCAGAAAAAATTATCTAGAAGCTATATTTTTGTTAATTACATAAAAATATTATTATCGTTATTTTAAAACAGTGTCGATTAATATTAAATGCTATAATAGTTATTAAACACGCCTGTAATTTAATTTGACTCTAATCGCTTAAAATATAAGTTCGTTCACGAACTAGTTCTTTTAATTATTAGTTCGTGCAAGTGAACTATATCGCTCACGTGAACTAGGTCTTTGAAAACAACCAAGAGTTCTCATCTCTAACTTCCACTCATAATCACGATCTTGGGAATATTTCCAACACAGAATTTTAACTTCAACAAAACACAACTCAGCTTACTCATAAAGAAGAAGCACACCAAATGTTCTCATGTGCTTAAAATCTGAATCACGTCTGTGATCACGTGTTATCAATTGCCACTGCATTGCTGCTTGTAAGAAATACGTATTCCCGATCTTTTGCAGTGTGGATTAGTGTTTATATTGTTTACTGTCTTAAGGTGCGTCCTCACCGAATCAACACTGTCGATCGACTCTGTCTATCGACGTTGTCGACTTTGTGTTGATCGACATGTCGATTTGTTTTCCATCGCCTGTCGGTAAATATGAAAGAGCAGTCGATCGACTTTAGTGTGTAGACGTGTTTCCGACGTTCGACATTCGACAAACTGTTAGTACTGAGTACTAAGTACTCAGTAACGTCTTGCTCCGTTATGGGAATGGCAGATCTATAATTGGTGTCTTCTTTACAAATTTTTAGCCCGATTTCTTGAAATAAATATTCAAATTCACTTTCCGATATTCGAAAAAAAATTCTAAAACCACCATTACAACTGTATTCAAGGCTCAATATGTTGACGTCATCTTTTTTTAAATCTTCTATCAAATTACTAGCGTTGTATCTAGTTCTAGTTTGGGTCGAACCCAAAATCTTCTTTTTCGTGCAATTTTTCGTTTTTTAGTCGCGATAATAGTATATGCGGCACAAGCAACTATAATGTCATCTTTGTGAGACATGTTAATTTCGACTGATCGACAAACATTTCTGTCAAATCTTGTGTGGACAGATGCAGTTTTGTAGACTTGTTGATCAACCATGTCGATAGACAGAGTGGTTCGGCAGTGTTGATTCGGTGCGGACGCACCTTAATAATCCTGCTTTAATCCCAACCTTCTATTTTTCCTTCGAGAATTAATTTCTAACTAGATTTCCTAAATAAGCGGTTTTCCTTTGTTTCAAACTTTTCGTGGTGCATGTTTCTATTTTTTTCATTTTATCAAACCTGTCTGTGCTACTTGTATTTCATGTTTTTTTCTGGATCCCCTTTCGTGTAGAACCAGCAACATATGGGTATGGAATTTTCAGCATGGAAAATATACCTTACAATAACTTGAACAAGAACATGCACATATATTAGGCAGATATCGTTATCGCTCGTTTCACATAAATATGTGTCTGATGTAGTGGAGCGACCAGAAGTTGAAATTGTATCTACGCTAGTTGATAGCATGTTCCTATTAAACTTTGTTCAATTCATTATAAGATATAATTGCAGTGTTTAAAATTCCGTACCTACATTTGTTTTCAATTTTGTATTACCACATTATACAGTGAGCATCTTAAGTCTTACCCCCCCCCCCCCTATCTAACTCGTTACTGGAGTCTTGTTAGGAAAATCGCCGAGACAGGTCGATTTTTGTTTCCTACAGTGTACATTTTGGTATAAATAGTTTACCCTTAATTTCATCCCTTACTAGAGGGGAGCTACCCTTTCAAAAAATTTAAATTGCATGGGGTGGTGAGTGATAGCTCATTTGAAAGGGGGTTTTATTCTCTATTCAACCGTGCAAAAAATTTTGAAATTTGCTTTATTACGTGTTGATTTATTAATGTTTAAAAATAACAAAACCTCACAAAATAGGAAAGCAACTAGACTAACAGTGACCTTCTAATGGCAAAAAGTCTTACTTCAAGTCTGAACCAAAACCGAAATCATGCAGGGCCGAATTTTAATTCTAAGGATGAGTGCGCTACGTTAATTTCCGTTATTCTGAAACAACAATTAGTCGAGAATTAATGAAGCAAATTTCAAATTTTTTTACACAGTTGAATAGAGAATAAAACCCTCTTTCAAATGAGCTATCACTCACCACCCCATGCCATTTAAATTTTTAGAAAGGATTGCTCCCCTCTAGTAAGGGATGAAATTAAGGGTAAACTATTTATACCAAAATGTACATTGTAGAAAACAAAAATCGACCTGTCTCGGCGATTTTCCTAACAAGACTCCTTTCAACAAAACGAGTTAGATAGGGGGGGTAAAACTTAAGATGCTCACTGTATATCGATACTTATTTCTGCGGATAAACGTGAACTTCGTCTATTCCATATCTGTTGCCTACTAATTTCACTCAATTCTTTGTAATTTTTCAAAACTGTTGGGCATGAGAAAGGTGTCATCAGCATTTAAGTTCGAAAAAGGTATCCCGTTTACATTTATACCAATCATCTCTTGATCTTAAAAGGCATCTTCAAATGTCAACACAGAATAGATATTAAAAAGACATGGAGACAGCAGCACATGTCTTTGTCTTACACCTCGACAAATAACAATTTAATATATTACATGCTTACATTTTTTGTTGTTATTCGTTCTCTCTCGTACTTGTATAGTTTTTCTGTCTTTTCATTTAAATCTGTTTCAAGTTTGTATGTTTCTGTTGTTGAACATAATCAAAAAGTCTTTTAGTAGTCGATAAAGTATAAAATATGACAAAGTGTTTCAATTGTTCCCATTCTGGTTCTGAATCCAAATAAATTAAGAAAGAAGGGAGAGAAAATCGGTGATGAAGGCATAACAATTTTTTGACGAAATTAAGGTATCGATTCTCACAACCCCAAGGAGAAAACATCAAAGAAAAATTTAAAAAGCTAGAATGAAAAAGATGTACTCCAGCCAGGGATCCACCAAGCTCTCTCAATTCTCCGTTAAGCCACTATGCAGCATCGTTATGAAAGATGCCTATATACCAACTAGATTAGGAATCTGATATCTTCAAATTATCAATTGCTAATAGCTCCGGTGTGGCGTAATTAGTGATCTAGGTTTTTCTTCAGTTTATTTTCACCTTGGGGTTATGATGTTGGATTCCTTAAATTCATAGAGAAAAGTGGGGTGTTTATTTTCAGTTCCAAAAATTATTGTACCTAATAAATTAACCGATCCTTTTTTTTGTAAAACTATGTATATATTTATGTTTCCAAATTATTTCAGTTCATTTTAAATAAAAGCTACGTGATACCACGGGCCGGTATAAAAATAATAAAACTGTTTCTGCTCTGCATGTCCCACCCTGTATACAAATTCGCTTCCGACATGTCAGGAGAGAGGATATAATAATCTCGAACAGACAATTCTTTTTAGGTGCAGTTTATTTTAACGCGGCGTACCTACTAAAAATAGTTTTAGGCTTTATTTTCCTACAACTTTAACTACGATTAAACGATCAGTTAATTTTGGACCACTGACAGGCTTGTATTATTTCGGTGTGTAGCGTTTTTTTTTTTCTTCTCTTGTTTATTACCTGACATTACAAACGTGCCGTGGAAAAATCTTTTTTTTAGTGTTGTAAGAAAACGGTAAAATTGGGTGCTTGGGCGATATAATGTCCGCTCTAGCGGCGGTTTGGGGTACTGCGAAAAGAAGGGAAAGTGAGTGCTTTTAACGGTATTTCTCGTTACAGTATAATTGATATTGATGTAAATGAAATTGTACATAGAAATCTACTGTTATTGCATGCAAATCTTTAACCTCAATGTGTTTTTATGCAAACAGCTTTATTCTAGATTTCCAATTACCGTTATCGCTAACACGGTGCTTTTAGTATTCAATTATGAACATGAATAACCAAACCGTCACCAAAATTTGAATTTTGGTCGGATGATATCCCAAATCACTTATCCTTTGAGCACAGGACCGGCTGCGTCATTCATGCAAATTGTTATGTTAAGCAAAAAAAAATTAAACTGGAAATTGAATTCAAAATATTGTATCTATTTGTATACATTTGACGATAAACATGATATAAACCTTAATTTAGTGACTATGATGCGATAATTGTGCAGAAGATACATATACCTTTCAACAAAGCATTCTTTAAGTCACTATTAGTGAAAAAGTAAGTACATTATTAGTGTTTATTTGTTTAAACAGTAAGTGCATTAGGCTGTAGGTACAAAACCAACATTTTGGATTAGAGAATCATCTTTCAAGTAATCGGTGATATTCAAACTAAAAGGAGTTCCTAATTTTATGCTTTAAATGCGTAACAATACTAAACCAAATTAAATAAATTTTAAAAAGTAGACAAGCAATTAAAGTTTAATTTTTGTGTACTATTTACATGTTATATCTTATATGTGTATATTATTGCTGCGGTTTAGGTTTTGTAAGTAGGGTATGTTTTTTTAATAGTTTAACTCAGGAATATTAAAGTATTTCATTGAATATTTATTATAAACGGTTTAAATCGAGAATATTTATTATTACATTATCATTAAACTCCCCTTTGGGAATTAAATATGTTTACTTTAAAGTAGGTATATTATCTAGTTTCACTTTATATTTTGGGTAATTTTCTTAGCCAAGCTTTTTATTAAGGTATTGTTTTTGTCAGGAAATATTATCAAATTCATTTTTAAATCATTAGTTTATTTTGCTAGAGAAAAACTGTTTAATTTTTTCTTAAGCAGTTCTTGCTTTGGTCCAAATTTATCAACTATCTGTCGGATTTATGTTCTTCTGGATCTCTCTCATCACCTTTCTATCCCAACCATTTTCCAAATATCTTTTAAGAGGTGTTTCGAGTGTCCTTCTTCCTTTTATTATGTCTTTATATAACCATCCATTTGTATCTTTAAATTTATTTTTACAGCAATCATATTTTCATTAGTTTTTACTCATCATCCACAACCTTTCAATCAATGTACCATTGATGATACAAATGAAGTTATAAAATTTCATTTTCTTTTTAATTACTTACTTTTTGAATTTCTAGTTAGGTACCCATCAAAATTTGATACTGCATATTCTAGACATTTCCGTATTTATATTCAAAAATGTTTTTCTAAAAAAGGGTAGGTGTCTCAAACTTTCCTATTTGCCCTGTTATCAATTCTTGTTTTAGAAATTAGCACTTTTATTAAGGTTAAAATTGAGGAAGATAAAGACCTTAAAATTAATAAGATGTTTGTTTTATTCGAAACACCAAAAAACAGAAACTTTTATCAAACGATAATAATTATCACTTAATCACCAATTTTTGCGCCGATTCTGTCTTGTCAGTATTGCCACATTAAAACTCATCATGGCGGCCAGCATGTTTTCACAAATGTTGTATCTAGGGTTTCTTTAGGCACATTTTTTTGATAATACGGACTAGACTAGGTAAGGCTCGCTCATCCTCTCTGGGCTCACCGGGACAGGTGAGATTTGTGACACCTGTATACCCCTTCAGATACTTCTTTGCACATGGTCCAGTATCGCGATTAGTATAATACTACTTACATAGATAAATTAATATGTAAGATAAATCGTTTAAATGCACGGCACTGGTAACAAGTTGTTAGTTCCTCAGCATACTATTTGAAGCCACCATCGCACACTACACAATTGGCTGATTCGCTTGATTGTTAAAAGCAGCAGAAAAGAAGAAAATAAAAATAAGATTGTGAAGCTTACCCGCGGTTCATTCAAATGTCCCTTATTTTATTTACATTTTTTGTTATTCATTACTCTAAAAAAACTAATATTTAACATAAATATTAGTTTGTTAAAATAATAAAACCCCAAAAAATATAAATAAAGAAATATTTATATTAAAATATTAAGTTAAATAATAAGTAAGGTGAATTTAAACGTTTATTACATACATAACATGTAATTATTAAATAACAATAATTGTAAGTGAAATTAATAGTAGTCTCCTCTTATTCTTGGAAAAATGGACCAAATTTCGATGTGTTTCTATAAAAAACAAATGTTATTGAACAATTTTTCTTATCTATCAAAATGATGGTCATTCTTATAAGTACAAGTTATTTTTAATTTGTCTAAAATTCGTTTATTTTTGGAAACACTAAGTCATTTGTTTAGCTTACAAATTCTAATATTTTGTTTTCTATTAGTAAAATAAAGCCTTTTCTCTTTACAAGTTAAATTTTTGACTCACTTTCATTTATTTGTTGCAAAACAGATTTTCTTCGTTTTGAGGGTTGTTCAAATTGTTTATAACTAATAGGTAATAAGTTTACGTTTGCAACTCATTTCTTGTTTTTCGTTGTAGATATAGGTAAGCAAATCTATCTTATGCTGCTGTGTATGTTTTTCTAAAATCTCGGGTTGAGTATAGTTAAACTGAATGTACTATTATCTAATAAAATTGGTACAGCATTTGCAATTAGTCGTTTACGTTTTAGGGCAATTTTGCTAAAAGACTGGCAAAAAATGTTCTTCACAAAGATAACAAGTTTTTATTATCTAAAATTAAATTTAAATTCTTAAACCAGTTCTCACGAACTTTAACATCAGAAGGATAATGAAAAAAGGTTTATTTGAATATAGCTTGAATATTAGAATACTTATTTAAACAATTAGGAGATAAACAAGAATACTTAGCTTTACCTTTCGACATTTTACCCGGACCAGATATGTTTTGTTATTGTTACAAATATATTCAAAAAGGATTGAAAATAGATTCAAAATGACATTATATTTCATTAAGGCTAACAAAACAATGATACACAAAGTTCTTAACAAATCTAACACCTAATATTAAATTAAATTTTTAATACTTAATAATTACATCAAATCAGCACTTATGAATCTTAACCTTAAAATAACCCTATCGAACTTACATCATAATCATAAAATAACCACAATATATCCCCTGAGGGAATATATTATAAAGATTAACTTTTATTATTCTTTTATTTAATTGTAATCTGCTTACATTGTAATTCGCCATTTCGTCTTCCGCCATTCCGTTTTTCAGATTTACGAGTTTGTCAACATAGTTGTCAAACCTCTCTTTCAAATATCCCAACAATACTATGCCATTGTATGGATGGTATCTAGACATAGGTAACGCACTAAAATTCTTTGCGTTGATACACTAACTCCGGCGCACTCTATTGCGCCAACTCATTGCGTTAACGCAATTGCGTTATTGCGTCACACCACTGCCTGCGCCGAATGAAGTCGATGCACCTCGGTGTATCGCATGATACCGGTGTTATTCAGCGCGGGCTGTCCTTTTATAAGGGTCAAACCGTGTTCAAGGCAATAACGCAATTGGGAATTTAACTATTTTTTTTTATTATATGTTTAAAAATAAACGAAAATATAACAGTGTAATGCACCCATTTTTTTATTTCATTGTGTTCGGATTTTACAAAGAATACACAAATTCCAATTTATACTAGTAGTAGCCAATCAAAATGGGAAGAACTAAAAACTGCCAGTGTACAAGGTTAAAATTCATAAAATTCGACCTACAATCCTACAAATAATGTGACATGTTGCAAAGAATATAATTACTTGATAGATTTTGGGTAATCTGCATTACGAGTTGCATCAATTACGTAAATTAAAATTCTCAACTCGTCACGGAAAACGGAATCAGTGCCTGGCGCATGGCGCACCAACAACTCGCGATCCTTTCGACTCAGTATCGAAAATTGCGTTGCGCTGATAGAGTAACAGCTGGTGTATCAACGCTCGCAACGCATACAACTGCGTTAACGCAATAACGCAACGCAGCGCTGCGTTACCCATGTCTAATGGTATCATCAAGCTTGGCAAAAACAAAATAAAATATTTGAAATAACTCTAATCTCATAAAAGTTTATGGAAACTTGCAACATCGCTTTCAGTTTATTGCGATGTTGACTCCAAATAGTATGCTGAGGAACTAAACTTGTTACCAGTGCCGTGCATTTAAAAGGTTTATCTTACATATTAATTTATCTATGACTACTTATGAGTATATGACCTTTTCCAAAATAACCACGTTTCATACTGAAAAACAAATTTAAAAAAATTTAAAATATTTGGTTTTTCAATTTTTTATTTTTTAATATCTGTAGTCTGAATAGTCTAAATAAAAGAGGAGTGCAGTAATAGTGGGGATATAACGTCACATTACATATGCTTCTGACAAAATTTTTGCACTTTAACATTGAAGGAATTAAATTTAACCAAAAAATAAATAAATAAATAAAATGTGTTGTTAATGGGAATAAACTTTTTTAATCACTCTCTTCACTATTTAACTACTTGTATTATTATCATTGTCTTTTCTGTAGTTTATTGTTATAGGGACTATTAAGTTTTGCATTGCTGTATCCACTTTCCAAAATGAATTTTCCACCTTTTTAACATGATCAATGCATTTTCTCCAATGTTCTCCTGAAACTGCCTTCAAAAACAAATTTCGCACATCTGGTAATTTAAATGTTGTATTGTTTCGAGAAACATAACCAGTTCAGTTCAATGGGATTTAACTCTGCGGTAAGGAGGCAATCTGAGAATTGAAATTCCTTTTTTTCGGGCGATCTCGTCTATAATATATTTTCTGAATTTGTTTTTATGTTGCCTTGCTATTACGAGTAATTCTGCCTTCAAGGATTTAGGAGGACTGATAATGTTTTTAGAATGACACCATTTTGAAATATCTTCTTTTTCCCATATTGTTGTAGGTAGTGACTCCTTCAATCGACAATAACGGAGTTGGCTGGGTTTTTTTAATAATATTCTGACACCAATGTTCAAACATAGGACCATCCATTTCTTCATGGTATTCTTTTGATTTCTTTGACTCGAACATTAATAAACAAAAATCCATCGGTGCTTCCAATGTGGGTTATTATTAAACGAATTCCTTTTTCTATTGGATTTTTTAATCCACAAGAGACCTCTTCCATAAACGTTTGGTTTTTAGTTTTGATAGAGGTATCTTGCCAAATTTTTGTTACTGTATGTCCAGCATTAACCCATGTGAGCAAGAATAGGCTACGTATTGTAACAGGGATTCTTACTATTATTATTACCGACTCCGAGGACGAAACCTTCATTCACATTTTAACTGAATGTGTAGCACTCCAGAATCCAAGGGCACTATACCTAGGAGCATATCAAATAGAGGGAGATTTACCTAACTTGAAGCCACTCTAAATCTTACCCTTCCTTGAGAAGATAGGATTGGAAGGGTCGTTATAGGCATTGAGACATTTCCTTGCTGCATTAGCGACAGAAGGGGAAACAATATATCTTTTAGGTTGCAGTGTATTAACACCTCATTCCCAACATAACATAACGTCTCAGTAAATCGTTCATTGTATGGTTAAATTAGGCATAGATTCTAGAAGTATGTTGCATATTATTGCAGTTACTCACCAAAACATGTGAAACGGACAATGTATGAATGAACACTCAGTTATGGGATTTATAATTTGTTTGGAAAGATTCGTCAATCTGAACCCATTTGTGATGTTTGACTTAGGATCTTAGGAACGGCCGATAGTTACTTTCATCGGCCGATTTATGATCGTTGGGTGTTTGCAATCCCATATGTCTTCATACACACTAGCGACCGGTTAAACTATAGGCCCATCAAAAGTCTATAATCTGCAGAGAGTCTAGAGTTCTAGAGCGTTTATTATTACTAAAAATTGCAGTCCATAAAAGCAGTCCTTGCGTTTTTTTACCTCACTCCGCCACATTTCTGTTATCTTGGCTAATTACAGTCCTATAAAATTTCCTTTCAGTTTATCTATAGAAATCCAACAGGGCCACAAACCACGGTGGTTTATGTTATACGCTTCGTGTTTACCTTTTTCATGCACAATACTATGAATTTTCATGCGAATTCTGCTGCCCTTTACAATGGACAAAATATGCTGTGTGTATGAATAATACGAGTACTAACGACATCGGCGTGTGTGTGAATCCATATTCAAAAGCAAGTATGTAATATTATTACACAATGAACAGAATTAGTTGCTCTTTCCACTAATTTTTTTAGAATGCATCGGAAGCGAATGTGTGAAAGGTTTTTAAATTAAATACTTTTTTTGGGATTTTTGAATTTTGTGAACAAAACTAACTTTTCCAATTCACCAAGACTCATCACATTGGATCCATATTTTATTTTTCTTAATGAAGACAAGTAATTATTAAGCTCAGTCTTACTTGGTAAAGTAATTTGTTTTTTCATTAAAATATCAAGAATATTTTTGGTTTTATTTTTGAATCGAAGTTAAATAGAGACTTGATTTCCTCTTTTACCTCACTGGACATTTTACTTTTGACTCTTGTAACAATTACATTGCATGTGTGAGCCAGTTGAGATCGATAACTTTCTTACATCGAAACATGTCACTTATATTTTCTTCTGTGTCGACGTTTTTATAAGTAAAACCCCACACGTGCTCCTTTTGAACTGCAGCCACTGCAGAAGCCTTATTCGCGAACATTTCTCCATTTCCCATTTCTTATATATTTTCTTCCTTCTCTTCGTGATCGTCATTTCACTTTCACTTTCGAAACTTGTTTCATATTTTGGTACCCCATATCGTACCGTTGCAAAGAAACTTAGAGCACGAGTCACTTAACCTTACTTCCCAGAAACTAATAACAATACGCCCAGTGCGTTACCGCGTATACAAACACAAACACACAATATATCCCCTATAGTAGTGCATCTCACTTGTTAAAGAGTTGGCACTAACTTTGCAGCGCAAAAATGCGTATGTGTCTGGCCGCTCAACTAACTCGATATGGCGGTAAATTCAAATATAATTTTAAGGCGAAATTTAAATTTCCCGCCAAAATTGTACATTTTCAGCCGCGGAATGGCGGGAATTATGAAATATATTCATTCGGCAATAATTGATAAGTATATTGCATGTTCCATTAAACGAGCTGTAAATCCGGGCGCTATTCTTATTCTGATTGCTAAAAATAATACGATTTTTTTATTTTTAGCTATTACAATAAGAGCAGCATTTGGATTAACAACACATTTAAAAGAACATGTAATATACTTTTCAATTTTACCTGAATCACTTATTTTTTACCGATAGAGGTTAGATCTGAAAAAAAATTGGCTCTGGTAAAAAAAACAAAAAATTGTATAAAGTATTTTATTTGAAAAATTATAAAACTTATTTAATTTATTTTAAAGTCGAGGATAAATCTAGCCATATCCATTTTACTGGAAAAAAAAGAAGCTATTAAATGAAATCATTTAGTTATAAAGAGATGTTTGTGATAATACAGTGACAGCTATCGAATGTTGCACAACTACAAAGAGTTAGCATTAGTGGGAGAAGGAATAGAATACTATGAACGTAGCCAGCCGGCTACGTAAGGATGCATCGCACCGTGGGGATGCATCGCACCGTGTGCCTGTTCATATTACACAGCACACAAGGCAACATTCATATTATTCGTTTCCTGATCACACTAATGCGCTAACTCTTTAGTTTTCTCTTCGATGCTAGCCAAGTGTATTGGAAAGTGTTCATTAGCCGATACTGTATATAAATGCTAAAATCAATAAGTGAAATAAAGTTTTTTAGTTTAAATGGACACCTACTTCGAAAAAGGAGAAAAACTGAAACAGTAAATTATTATACTTGAATTTTAAAGGCTGTTGCCACTAGAAAACTATTATCTAGGGCTTGGATGACAGCCATAGGACTCCCTCCTTGAATCGTGTCCATAGGAAATCGTAAGATCTTAGTTAAATTATAATATTAAGAGGGTAGGTATTAACTGAAAAAATATGAAAAATTATTACAAACTTACGTCAAAATTGGCACCTACATTAAAAGAAGGGAAAACGGAAACATAAAATTGTTATTCTTGAATATTAAAGGCTTTTCCCACTAGAAAAGTATTATCTAGGGCGGAGACCCTTGGATGACAGCCATAGCAATCCCTCCTTGATTTCTCTTTTTCTGAGTTTGTTGTACGTTTTGTTTCCCATATTAAATAAGTAAGAACTTAATACAACAACACAAATCACAATAAATATCGCTGAAATAAAATTAATATTAATAAACGGTATAAATTTCGTAAAAGAAAAAATCAACAAATTATCACTTGTCAATACTGACCCTTCATGCTTCACTTGTCAAAAACTTCCTCTTCAACCAATGAACGTGCCGATGTTGGACGTGTCAAAATTCAAAACGATACTAGCGCCATGAGACCTATGTCTGGCCGCAGCGTAACTCAAAGCCATTTCTTGAATCCCAGTTACATTACTATAGGGGATATATTGTGCACAAACAACTACAGCACAGAATAAATAACAATACTACAGCATAAATTCAGACGTGTGTGCTAAATAAATCCTCGAAGAAATACAGCAACTACTATTTTATTATACTAGCCCGAAAGCAACCTGTTAACCGACCTAAAAAGATAATACTACTTATTTAACGCACGTTTTCAAAATTATTACCGACTGACCATTTATTAATTCTTACTGACTATTTGTAGAATTATTACCGGCTAATTCATACTGACATTTCATTAATTTTTACTGACCATTATAATCACAAAAGTGGACATAGAAATACAGGCCAAATAGTAATTTTACTGCTCCAAAATTCAATGTTTACTTATCATATTTTATAAAAGTACTGGGTCTTTTACAATATTTTACTGACTGCTTGTAATATTATACTGTACATAATGAATTAAATACTGTTCAGTTAATTACAACCCAAAAATAAACAGTGTTAGGATCAGTAGCTAGTAATAATAATTGAAGATCAATGAGTAACCCTTTCATTGCCACGCATGCGAATTCACGTGAGGCAAGTATCATCTCACACGCCAAAAACTTGAATTCGCGTAAAACCTAATTTTACTTCGTATTAAGATTATTTAGCTGGCCTTTCAAACAGAATAATAGAGAGTTATTGCAAGTTCACTTAAGGTCAGTCACTATTAGTGCCGCCCTTATTTTGACATCTGAGCATGCGCAGATCACTTACATTCTAGAACTGACTTTAATAAAGATTGTGCCTGTCCTTAGTTGTGGATGTTGAAGGACAGCAGTTAGTGGCGACTTTATAGTTTTCGGGTGCGCTCGCCAACATTCGTATCAGTTCGAAGTTTTTTAATATTAAATATTTAATATCATCGTCATCTAATCCTTCTAAAATGGTAATTTCTAATGCCTCTTCCATATTATGTACTATTGTAAACAAAAAAAGATGAACTGTAATTTAAAATTTTTAAAATAAGGTTAGAAATAAATATAAGGACAAGGACTCTAATGTCAAAATTTCAGGTTAGCAATAAGTCTTATTTTAGCATAGAATTTATTTTCCTCTAATTACGTTTTGTCACTATTAGTGGCTGACTTTATAGAAATTTGCAATATTTCTCTAATATAGAGTGAGTGGCGTGTTAATATAGTTGTATACTACATGTGAGTAATGTTGGTTGCCATATATTTTGCTCGACAAAGAAGTTTACCTCAATCTCCAAACACGTGATGGCGCGTTCTTAGATATACGTACTTCTGCCGTTGGCTACTTTATGGCGTTACAGATACAGTACAGTATAGTGTAGTTCGGTGACAGAACTGACAGTTAACTAAAAGAATTTAAATAAAAAAATAAGGACGAATTACCAAGTACATCAAAAAGGACTATTTTTTCGGAAACGGGCAATAAAAGACCTCAAAGACCTGACTAAATGTTTTATTGCAAGTTTTTCCTTCACGTCATAAACGTGAATTTGCGTTTTCTATCTCTATCGCCATGCTCGTGAACTCACGTAACGTGACTCGATCGTTCCGATGCATTGGTGGTTGGCGGTAGTACACAGATCGGACTGGCAATGAAAAGGGTAACAGGAACTATAAAATTGCAAACAGTTTAAATGTATTTACGTTTAATATATCGTCTGGATTGTACTTCCAGTCTTAATAAACAATTATTGAACATTCACTGTTTTCCAATGCCAAGTCGATCACTGATTAATTCAGTGCTATAGTCACTATATAACTACTGGTATCATTATCATTGTCTTTTCTGAGGTTTATTATTATAGGGTCTATTAAGTTTTCCATTGCTATATCCACTTTCCAAAATGAATTTTCCATCTTTTTAACATGATCAATGAATTTTCTCCAATGTTCTCCATTTACATCTGCAACTGCCTTCAAAAACAAATTTCGCACATCAGGTAATTTAAATGTTGTATTGTTTCGCGAAATATAAACTTTTAATTATTGTGACCAGCAGTGGGATTCTCATCTTTCAATACAACATATACCAAGGCGCCTATCTTCGTTCGACAGACTGCGATTCTTATGTAATGTCTCTCTCTATTCAACACGTAACGTGTCGAGTTCGAACATAAAAATCCATGTGCAGTTCAATGAGATTTAAATCTGCATGGCAATTAGAAAATTATAATTCCTTTTTCTCGGGTCATCTCGTCTATAATATATTTTTTTAATTTGTTTTTATGTTGCCTTGCTATTACGAGTAATTCTGCCTTCAAGGATTGAGGAGGACTGATAATATTTTTAGAATGAAGCCATTTTGAAAAAACTTCTTTTTCCATCTTGTTGTAGATAGTGACTCCTTTAATCGACTGTGATAGGATACATTAAACAATAACGGAGTTGGCTGGATTTTTTATTTTATAATGTTCTGACACCAATTTTCAGACATAGGGCCAACCATTTTTTCATGGTAGTCTTTTGATTTCTTTGACTCGAACATTATTAAACAAAAATTTATCGGTGCTTCCAATGTGGGTTATTATTAAACTATTTCCTTTTCCTGTTGGATTATTTAATCCACAAGATAAAGGCTTCTTTTTTAGTTTTGATGGAGGTATCTGGCCAAATTTTTGTTTCTGTATCCAGCATTAACCCATCCATATTTCATCTAAATTAAAATACCTATTTTTACTAATTCCTTGCGTCCGCTATTTTCCTTAACGCTGTTTCTGTCACGTTTTTTGTAACGAAAATTTAATTTATTTAATATTTATTTGCATATATTTAGAAGAGTGGGGCTTTTCTGAATGTAATTTTAAGTGTAGGAATTTCATTTCGAAAGAAAAAAGAATGTACCATTTGTTTTATTACATTCTTTACCCAAGTTTTAATAAAAGTCTTGTGATGTGAGACTTCTCTAATAACTATATCTTCTTTAATAGTGTTATACTCCCTCCGCTTAGAAACTCAAGTATAGGTCTCACATTTAGTCGCTATTTCATCCACAGAAAGTTAACCAAAGTCTTTTCGAAGAATATTAAATACATTAAGTACGATATTGTTTTCTTCCAAAGATAATGCTTTACTAGGTCGTTACGCCTACTTGTGCTTGCAATATTTTCTAATGCACTCGACATTCTTATATAACTAAAGTTATAATAATATATACTAATACAAAATTCCGAATCGATTAAAATACATACGATACGGCTATAAATCAATAAAGTTTGACTTATCTGTCAAAAGAAAAGGTTTAATACAGTAAAAACCATGGAAACATGATTAAATCTAAACGAAAACTTATCAGGCCGATTAGATGTATTAAAATTTTCATTTTAACTACAAATAAGCATTAAAGGATGAGGTATAAATAAAATGTCTACCTCTTGAACCTGTACTACATTTTGCAAATTAAATTACTGCACTCCTTTCTTCTCTAGACTATAGACTTGAGACTGACAATCGTACAATCAATGAATAAACACCGATTTATTTTAAAAGGGTATAGAAAAGCTTTTGTTCCCAGTCAAAAGTTATTCAGATTTAAATTACGCTGTCTTAAAGTTTGAAATCGATTCTCCAAAATGCACATTATAAATTAGAAAATGATCATTTATAGCAATTCTACGTTTAGTAAACCGTAAAAAAGTTTCCTTCTGAACAAATATCACAACCAATAAATATTTATTGGTTGTGATTTTAAAGGCTAGTGGGGCGTAACTACTATGTCGCAAGTGTGTGTGCAATATACACTGGCTGCCAGGGCTGCCACCTCAAGGGTTGTAGTTCAAAAACATTTTTAACTGACGCATAGGTAGTTTAAATTGGTCAATTCAGACTGAAAAATTTAGCAATATAGCTGTAGAACAGAGAGATGCTAAAAACTTGGTTGTATAGTCCATTCATTTAGTTCATATTCAATTAAGTACTGAAATAAGCTGCGAATTACTTATTCTTGTTGTCTTATTTCATAATTCGAAATGAGACACAGGAATATTCGGTTAGGTGAAAAAATATTGAGACGGTATTCAAGACCTTATTCTCCTGTGTTTTCAGAAAGGTTCAAAATAATTTTCTTTAAAATGATCTAAACACATTTTTTTCATCCTCAACAAAAATGGTTATACTATTATGACTATTAACATTAACCAATATGTCCGAAAACTTTTGGAATAGTACACAATAAACCATATAAATGTTTTTATTTATTTACGACATGTGTAAAAACTTTCACATGAAAACTGTTACCGTAAGTTTTTTTTTTTGTTATATTCAGAAACAAAACAAATATTATGGAATTGCTGGTAAAATTTAATCTACATCAAATTAAAAATGTTTTTGACACACCATAAGTAGATCATTAAATTAAAAAGTATTTAATATTAAAACGAAGAAAGTAAAAATCAATAAAATCAGGAGACAAATACTAGAATTAGAAAGTTTTAAATACACTTACACACCCATCATACACTAATTTCATACTTAGCACTAACCTTGCGCCAATTCTGTTTTGTCAGTAGCATCACATTAAAACTCAGTTATCATGGTGGCAAGCATGTTGGGGTCATTTTTCACGGTGCTGTATGACAAATTCCTGGCTACGCCACTGTTCAATATATTTACTTACCCTGTTGGGGTCCTACCATAGATATATAACCAAGACATATATTATGATTATTTACAAAATTTCTGCAGTCAACGCGTATGATCCTGGACAGAAATGCAATATTTGGATAAAACATTGATGCCAAGTTTGCGATGTTTTTACTTGTAGTAATGTAATTACGTTTGCTTGCAATACTGTTAAGTCTTTAAATTATCCAAAAAAATTACGTCTGACAACAGCATAACTAGGCTCGACCATTATTGTAGTATTTGTAAGTAGGGTCGTAGATTTGTTTCATTCATAAAATTCCTTGGATACAGTACTAGTCCAGGAGCCAGTGAATTTTTTTCGTACGTGTTTTCCCGGTCGGTGTATATTTAAATAATCTTTTCCCAGTGAACTGTATATTTAAAATGGAACGCCAGTCTCTATTAACAAAAATTGAATTCGCGCATTACATCACATCACATCAATACAGGTGAGAATGCACACAAAGTGCCTTTGCAGGTCTATTTTGCCCATTTCATGTATTTGTTTTTAAATCATGATAAATTAATATTTTTGAAACTCAACAAGAAGAAAATCCAATTAACTCTTCCGTTATATTTTCCTAAAGGTATTTCCTTACCACTAAGTTATAAATTTCACATTTTTTACCATACATGGGAATGTCAAAAAATATAAATTAGGGCAGTTACTTATTTTTAAAAATATGGAAACATTTTATATGGAATCAGAGCCACCTATCTCAAAAAACAAAATTGATATGCAATAAGTATCGACAGATGTTATTATTTCTTACTGAGTTACAGACGTTTGTTTTGAAAGTCATTTGTAATAATAGATAAACCAATATATAAATTTGGTAAAATTTACCTTCAGATAGTCTGGAGGCTTTTTCAAGAAGGATCTAATGGAAAGTGTTAAGCCTGATAGAAACAATGGATCTCTTTACACACACATATCAACTGGGAGCATAAAATTGTTAAAGTGACGAGGCCTAAAACCTTGATTAGCGGCATTAATTTCATTTGCATTTAAATAAAACGCGCTAAGATAAATTAACTGCAGTTTTATTAGTAAAGTGTTAATACTAAAATTTTCCATAAAAACGACCCCATCTCAAGCAACTAATTTTCAGTGATTTAAGTTATCGATTCAGGTTTTATTTTTGTTTTAATAAATTAAAAGTATTCTTTATCGTTATAGATCGTCAATAGATGAGAAATACGTTTTTTACATTTTTAATGTCATTTACAGAAAATAGCTAAGTATGTATTTGTTTTTAAATAACTTGACAATTTATGAAAAAGGGAGTAAAAGTGGAAAAGCCAGTGGCCAGCAGGTCAATACAATGTATCATATATTTCTATTATAACATAACTAAAATACCTACATCTTTTAATCATAAGGGCACAAGTTAAAAATGCTTTAGAATGAAGTAATATTAACTTAATAAAGGAACGAGGTCCTAAAGTAATAGCTGGTACAGCATGTTTTTTAAACGTCTAGGAAACGTTTCCTACTAGAATAAGGTCACTTTTTACGAAATGTGCTCTAAAAACGGCATTTATGGCAGTCAGCGTTTCAGTCTTAGGATCTCTTCCTAAAGCCCTCATACATCTATTAAAAGTTAATTTAAAAAAACATGATATACAGTTTTCGGTTCTGGGTGCCCCAAAAGAGGACACTTAGCCGACAATTTGGCTCAGATAGCTAAAACCCGACAGTCGCACACCGAACCAGGACGTATTGCTATCCTTTTAAGTAAAAAATAACTAGTCATCCTTACCTGGAAAATGAAGGCGTCTGACTTTTACACCATAAAACCATACACTTTTTCCCATTGTTGCAAGAACCCGATGACGATTAGGTAGATACCAACTAGAAGCAGGTACTTAATGGTTATGAGGCTTATTTTAACACAAAAAAGCACTAATCGAAAAGCAGCAATCAAATATAAATAAACCACACAATTAAAATTCAAATTAAAAACTATAACTATAAAAGACAGATACTCTAAAAGCGAAAAGATCAGAACCAAACAAAGAGAATAACCGTAATAACCTTAAAATCATACTCAAAATTGCAAAAACTAGTACTGTAAAATCATGAGATTACATCAATAATGTGTATGCGTTGGAGTATCGCAAATTCAAAAGTACAGTGTTTTCATTAAAATGTAGTTATGTTTTTAGCAGCATTAGTCTATTTCTATCATGCGCACCCAACGATATTGGCGTTCCACAGTGCACTGTCTTTTCCTCACCCCTCTAGTATAAATGATTTGACATAACGAAACTAACAATAATTATAATTAATGTAGAGTAGGCTTGTGTCAAAACTGTAAAGAAATTCTAAAACTAAACAGTAATAAGTGTTTCGTGAATTCTAAATAAAATAATTCTTTAAATAGTTGTGGTCGTAGGAAAAATTGTGTACATAACTCGTTAGAAAGTTTATTTTATGCACTTGCCAAATATATTATCCATACTCACAGATTAATCAGACTATTTTTTTACTTAACTTCAGTATACCTCTTAATACTAGAACTATTTTTATCACTGGAAAAAAGGGGCCATGTTTTCGTATGTTCTGTTGCATTTTCAGCCTCAATCCATCGGACCTCCCCCTCCTCTAAATATATATAAATTTTGCTTAAAATTGCTAACCCTACAATGCTCTATCCATGTTTGCTGACTAGGAATATAAATACTTCGAAATCTTCACTGTTTCCTGGACTAACAGTTAGTAGATGATGATGATGAGACGCTGTCAGAAAGATAATCGGTCCTCTCCGATTTAGAGATGCGTGATGACTTCACAACAAATACACTTTTATTAATGGCTAGTTGGGGATGTGGGTCCTACCTACTAACATTTTTGATAAACACTTTTAACAAATCCGTATATGCGTGGCTCCTAAATTATCCATAATACACTTATTTTGAGTTGTTTTGTGACTCGTTTTGTGACGCCATCTACCGCAGCATCCACATCTCAGCAAAATGTGTATTCAGGTCGCATCTTTTCTTAACTGCCCAACAATCCCACTCGTGCATTAAATATCCACTATCCGGCCGGATGACATTAAGAGGATGTTAATAAATTAGGGTGCAATAGTACAAAATAGAAACGGGTGGAAACGATTTTAAAACGCAGAATAAATTAATTTGGAAATTTCTATAAAAAGTAAATAAAAACGTTCTTTTTTAAATATGGTTTGCTAAAATACTCGTATTTTTTAAATAATATTTCCGACTTTAAGGTAATATTTTTTTTCATACTCATAAAATTATGGTGAAAATCTTCCAAAAGTGCTTATTCCTGAGAAATCAGTTTTTACATTGGAAATACCAAAATCGTTTGAAGTGCTTCAAAACCAATCAACTCTCAGCATTTCTCGGAAAAATAATTTATCTCAAACGAGAAATAAAAATTAATTTTTCTAAACTAATTAAAATGATATTTTATTGATACATAAAAATGCATTGATCGCGCACCGTAGCAAACGAAATTAAAGACATTTTCTCAAAAGATATTTATTTACTCGTTGAAAAACTTAATTCATGTAATAAAATTTTGCTAATAAAAATGTAGATGTTCATTTATATTTAAAACTCAATGCCAGATTTTAAAATTAATTTATTTTGGGTTTCCTCACTCTTGAATTGATATTTTTTTACTATATAAAAGTGTTTTCGTTATTGCAAGGTATTTTCAGATAAGTAAACTGTTTATTAATTCTAGCAAATTTATGTAGGTTTTTGTTATATTTGTTTATTATACAATAACGTTACGTCAGTCTAATTTCTCGATTTAAACTAATTTTATAAGATAATCTCGGAATTAACATTTAAATAAAGATTAGTAGATGTAAAAGAAAAAATTGTGTAAGTAGTATTTGCACAATAATGTTCCATGTCGTAGATTTGTTTTAAAAATGGTAAACTTGATAATTATTTTTACGATAGATTTAGGACTAGCGTTGATACAGAGTATAAAAAAAAACATCTTTAAAATGCATCTTATTCTCAACATTCATCAATGTTTAAAATTTATTTCCAAAATGACAAATTAAATCAAAATTATTTAAAAAACATATTACAAGAGATTTGCTTCACCTACTTGACTTTATAAACTAAATATGATAACGAAAATGTTTAGTAGGAGTAGAAAAAACTGGATATAAACCACAGGTACATATTATATTACCATTAATAAACGATAATGTTATTTAAAAAAATGTATTTAAACAAGACGTGCAACTTTTTTTACTGAAATAATGAAGTACTGTTTTATGATCATAACTAAACTTACTAGGTCCTGGAACTCCTCCTCAGTCGCCAAGGATAGCGCCAGCGTCCTCGGTTTCACCTTCTAGTTCAATTACTGCACCCAATCCAAGGCCGAATGCCTTAAACTTGGGTCAGACTTTGTTGCAAGGCGTTCAAGGTTAGGTTACAAGAGTTTTTTTTTACTAACAATTGCAGTTGATGTTTGCCTACTAACGTGTTTATTTTAACAAAGATTTTAAATATTATTTTGAGTTTGATGTGTTTCAAATAATTTTATTCTATAAGAAAGGGATATTAAAATAAATAACTTTCTTAAGACATATTACCTAATAAAATATAAAATAACGTTCTTCTTACTTAATTCTAATGTTATTAATTATAGGTGTCGCTTTTTTATTATTTAATACAGTTTGGGCATATTATGTTTAAAGTTTGCAGATTCTGCGCTCTTTGACCTTTTCTAGTGGTCAGATCAAGACCACATTTGATAGGTAGACAAAAAACTGAATATGATGAGTATAGTAAAGAGGGATATGAATCAGAATTGTACAACATAAACGTTTATTATCCACAGTCATAAAATCCAATCACACACACACGTTTATATAATCACCATTTATCTTCTAAAATAATACGAAAAATTCATTACTAGTTTATTTATAATAAATTCAATATTTCTACACATATCTATCCACACATAGGTAATTAACGACATTTAATTTAATATTTTGGCAGATTAATTACTTTATCTGTTCTTAGTCATGTTTTATATTCTTGTATTTACTTTATTGATATAGAGCTGTAGGATGTTGCAAATTCATTGAGATCGTTGCTAATTATTAACTATTAGAGTTCCTACTTGCTATTTTTGAACTGCAGTTATCAGATTTCAACACAATTTTGGTCTTATGAATATTTTATTGCACTTCAAATTACTTAGACTTACTGCATAGTTCATAGTCCCACCAAGCTGAATAAGGCAGAAACAAAATTTGTCACACCCTCTTTAAGTCTATATACTTAAAAGTAATTTATTAATTAATGTACGACATATACAAGAAATAAAAACGTCTTCTTGTATCAAAATTATTCCAAGAAAAAGTAAATCTAATATAATCAACGTTTGCTTGCATGTCCGCTTAAATGAATGCATTAGGTGTGGATTTTTGGCACAACGATATTGAAAGATGGCTAGAAGCTACCGTAAAATATGAACCGAAAAAGGAATCAGGTTTGTTTTTCTTTTTTGCTTTTCAAATATTTTTAGATCAAAAATTTTAATCTTTCAAATTTTTCTTTTTTACGGTTTAAATAGAAACAGCCATTAAAATTAGTTAAAAAATGCACTAGTAAATAAAATATATTTAGAAATTTTTGCAAAAACTGGAAGAAATTAGCTTATCTTCAAAGGATACTCGTATTTTAATCTCTACTCCATTTTTACAATCCCATATACATATACAGGGCCACAGATGGGGGAAATTGCCCCCTTGTCCCCCTGGAACTTTCGAAATTTATAACAACATTTAGCAAACTTGCAAAATTGAGAATAATATTTAGGGACCTGATTTCTTATCTATTATACCAAATTAAACATTTATAGAGGATAATCGAAACTTGATGTATCATGTATGTATTACAAAAAAAGGAAAAACGATAAAAAAAATCTTAATAGATGTTCTTAAATAGAAATGTGTTGGGTCCGTTTTAAACGAAATTTGCATATTTTCCAAATTTGGAAACTGAGGTAATGACGTCTTCGATCTTTTTTTGGAAATATACCTATATTTTTGCATAATTAATAATTACAATTAAATCTATCTCCTTCCCTTAATAATTTTTAAACAAATTTAAAAAAAAAAATATTATCAAAAATTTGTAATCGTCATGATTTAAACAAGTAGCCTTTGGAAACAAATTGCAATCTGTCAATAATTTAATGGTTGACAAATATTATTTAGTTGTCATTTTACTTTAAAGTTAGTTATTAGTTTATGGGGAATCTCAGAAGAACCCTTAGATTAAAGAAGCCACTAAGGTATCTCTTTATATTATTAATGTTATAACTCATAAACAGTTTTACGTTCGTTCGGTGCCTTTACCAACCCCAATTAGTATTATTGTATTGGTTGTTTTGATGCACAACTTAATGTACCTTGTCATTGATTGCATGAGAAATGAAATGTCGTACCGAAAATGATTTTTTTAAAAGTTTTATTTTACTTAAATACAAGAAATTTAGATGTTAATGGCTTGAATGTTAACTAGGAACTGACTAGGAACTCAATAAACTACTTTTTTCTACTCCCTTACTAGTAAATTGCCCATTACCCACTATTTGAATGCTAAGTAAATATGTCATTACAGTTACTAACACGTAATGACTAGCACGTAATAAAAAAAATTACGCTTCAGTTCCATGAAAATATAATGTATCACATAAGCCTTGTAAGTCAGTTGCCATTATTTTGACAGAATTCAATTAATAATACAAGCTGTCAATGTAAATGACCAAATAATTTAAATAGAAAAAAGTAAAATGAGTTCATCAGATAGTGAAGATGAATTTAGTAGCACACCACCCAATATTATTCAGTTAGCTGCGAACACTACCAATAACCTATTACCAGAAAAATCAAAAGGAAGATATAAAAAGGTATATCAGCAATTTATGGATTGGCGTACAACAAATAATATAAAATTATTTTCTGAAAACGTACTCTTGGCTTATTTTGGAGAAATCGCTAAAAAATTTAAACCGTCCTCATTATGGGCAATATATTCTATGTTAAGAAGTGTTATAACTTTGAAAAATAATGTAAACATTGAAAATTATCCGAAATTGCGAGCTTACTTATAAAGACAGTCAGAAGGTTTTTAAAACAAAAAATCTAAAATTTTACATGCTGATCAGATAAAACTTTTTTTAAATAAAGCTCCTGATGTACAATATTTATTAACAAAGGTATGTTATTTAATAGTACCTATAACATAAATGTATACTTGTATTACTTTTATTTTAAGATTATTGCAATTGTTGGAATATGTGGAGCTTGTAGGAAACAAGAATTAAAAAATATTCGAGTTGTAAGCTTATTACGTGCTCATAAAATTACTGCGCTCGCCGCTACGCGGCTCGCGCGCAACTTTTTTACTCGCATTTAATAAGCTCCTTACAACTCTCGTTATGTAATACACTATTGTATAAACAAACTATTCTAGAATGCTAACTATGCAAAATCGTATCTTCTATATATTCTTATGTAGTATGGGTGATATAACTCCTCCCCCTGAAGATCCAGCTTCCGAGAGCTAGCGAGGAAGTTGGACATCTTGTAGGTTGAAACCTTCTTCTGTCCCTCTTGGATTTTCTTTAAGTTTTTTCCATTTTTCAAATAGCCAGAAGATAAGGATGAAAACTAATATAATAGAAATAATAATAGTCCATGAGCTTGGTACATATGGAATGGTTTTGGATTCGAATTTGGGTTGATTTTGAATTATATTTTCTCGTAGAGTTTGAAGGTTATCTAGATTGATGGGTTGCAATTTGACATTGGGAGTGGACCATTCTTTTTCTGCGATTTGGTCGTCCATTTTGGGAAATAGAATTGGTTGATTTTCGAATGAATTTGACTCAGCATTAACAATGGTTTATTCCTCAGTTATAATTTGACAATTTGTTGGAATTACTGCTAGGAAGGTTCCAAACAGCTTAATTATTTCTTCTTGAGAATTACATTTAAGGGTTAGTGTAATTTCTTTGGGTAAGACCAAAATCCATTGATTCGTTTGTTTTAACCTCGTGAATGAAGGGCGTGATACGGCTATGGATACTTGGGGGCATGTGAAGGTGGTTTCGTAGTTTAGAAGTTGGATCTCGCAGGAGCTGTTCTGATTTACTTTTCTGAGACTGGTTGGGTCACAAATGTAATTTTGGCTGGACATCTTGGTGCAGGAGTTACTCGAATAAGCATAGTACAATTTATTTTGTACAACATATTTATTTTCCGGGTTAATCTTAAACTGACCTTTTTCAAAATAGGTATAGGATATAAAGTATATAGGGTTAAATCTAAAGGTATAGTTATTGGAATATGTAATATATACGTTATTTTATTATTAGAAAGAAAGCAGGATGTTTTTATAATCTTTTGCAGAAATAATACAAAATACATTACTTATAATCTTTAAATACGGTTTCCAAAATTCTGAATAAATCTTTGATTGTAATTATGCTAGGTTGTAATACTCCAATTTATGCAAATGATATCGAATTTTAAATATCTTGGAGTTAAGATAAAATTTAGTTGAATAAAGTCTTCTCAGTGGGCGTTTAATATTACTCATGTGTATTTTGCCATGTTTTGAAGTGGTAACAGTTAATAGCAATTGGTTTCTGAAATTTATTAGCACTTTTCTGTCTTTTTGTATTTTTAATTTACGCAGTGGGGTAAGGTTTAAATATTTTGGGGTCTTCACGATCTGTATTAATTTTTTCGACATAGTCTTTTTTATTTTCTCGTAAGAGTTCATTTATTTTAGTGTATAATATTTTTGTTTGTCTTTTATGTTGATTTACATAATCATTTAAAAGTAATCTGTCCAAATCTATATTAAATGGTTCATTATCAGTAACATGTCCGTTAATAATGTCAATGGGTTTTAATTTCATTTCGGAATGAATGGTATTATTATATGCTAAAATTGCATAAATTATTTTATTTTTAATTGGAGTATCTGAAAAACCTTTAGTATTTAGTAAGCGTAAATGCTCACTTATCGTAGAATGGAATCTTTCTATTATTCCATTAGATTCTGGATGGTCTGGGGAACTAAAGTGTATTTTAATTTTATGAAGTCCTAATAATTCTGTCAAAACTGAGTTTTTGAACTCTGTACCGTTGTCTAAGATTATTTGCTTAGGTATGCCATGATGGGAAAATAATTTTAATAAATTATCTGCTACTTCTGTGCCTGCTACAGAGTTTAAATAATAGGCTTGAGCATATTTGGAAAAACTCTACAACTGTCAAAAATTTTGCTTTTTCAAAAGTAAAAGTATCATTATAGTCCAATTAAATAACGAAAAAAAGTCCTTTCGAGCTTACATTAATTTGTAATTGGATGAAACAAAGTGGATCTTGTGTATTTTGATGTGATCTTTCCGAAAAAAAGAAAAAATGATGTAGCTGTTTTTCAATTTTTTTAAATTAGGAAAAACCGGGTTTTCCGGAATTTTCCATGGTAACAATGCTAATTATCTGGGCAAGTATCATTCTGATAGTAAAAATAAATGCACCAATCGAAAGAGGAGGCAAAAATAGTTCGGAATTTCATTGCACAGGTAGTTTTAATGGCGAATTTCTCGCCGCCAGAAGTGCTTTTACCAAAAAGTTGTTTTTTCGTTTCTTTGATCAGAATCATGAACATGAAATTTGCCATGAATTTGTGGCGAAATTATAAATGTTAGACATATGTGCCCATGAGAGAAGTTGCGTATTTTTTTGTGGGCTCTCAAATAAAATAAGTCCCGCGGCGAAATCTGCCATAATTTTTCAGGAATTCGCAGGAAACCGGAAGGCGTAAATTTTTTTAAATTTTTTTCCCATATGATTTTCTCCGGATTTTCCGAAAACATCTAACAAAAAATATATTTGAAGAAACCAACTGCGCCATTGGGAAAAGCACAAAAAAATATATAAAAAGGTATACTTTAAAAATGTTAGGAAATTAATCCTAAGCTTGAGTGTAAGTTCCAACTTGGTGATAAGCTTGTTTTTTGTTCTCTAACATATGGTTTTCTTCTCGGTTGATGCTCCATCTTCCTTTTTTTTGGCATTGTCAATCGCGGCCCTTTTATGCCTATCCCAGGTTTTATAAATAAACTCTTTTCCGTAACGTCGAGCTACGTAATGTTTGCGACACCTCTCATGCAATATAAAACCTGGTTCTAAAGAACTGAAAAAAATAATCCCCTCTCTCTTTGCTGACCATCTGCAGACCTTTCAATCCTGTCGGTCTAATTGGGGTAAGTTCACCCTCTGCAAGTTTCTGATGACATAATAAACACAGGCCAGCCATTGCAACCTGGAAACAAAAAAAATTATAGAACTGTGATAGAATTTTCTTAATTTAAGTACGTACTTACTCAATAAATTGCTGAAGAAGTCCGAAAAACCACGTGTACACAGAGCTTGCTGAACACGGTTATTAAAAATTTATGCCGATGAACACTATCAAGAGTTTCAATTTGTAATAATATGACCGTTTCAAGTTTAAACTTGTCGGATAGCGAACGCCGAGACCATGGCTATCCTTGATACGACGTCCGGCTAATTTTGCGGTAATTCTATTTTTTGCACAAAACTCAAGAAACGTCTGATAACAAGTCAATAAAATACAATTTAATAAATTTTAGGCCTAATAAATTTAGGTATGTAAGAAATGTAAAACTGGAAATCACAAAAAAATCAAATTACAGAAATGCACGAGTTTTGGATCCCGCGGAGCGCGTGTAATGGGACTTTTGTCGGGAGAATTCTACAACTTAGAAGAAACATACACACTTTAAACTTTGTATACACATTTAGAAGACATGAGATTTTGGGTTTGCTCAATTTTCAGACCAAAGAACTGAAAATCGTTAATTTTAGGCAACTTTTCTCAAAAACCGTGTTTTTTGGTCGTCACTTAATGAACAGTGGTCAAAAAAATAGATAAAATATGTTTGCAGAATTGTCCGTAATGTAATCGTATTCTAGACATAATAGAGTATTCAAAAAAAAGTTTTGAGTCATTGGGTGCATTTTTGGCATTTTTGTGCCACTTCAAACTTTTGAAAAAAAATTTGTTAAATTGTTTGATATCTTGGCCAATTATAATCCGATTTCGGTAAAATTCACACACGTATAAGATTTCATATTTAAGAGTAAGCTTTGTAAGTGGCATTAAAAAAATTTAAATAGTTTGGCCGTTATAGGCAAACAATGAAATTAGACTTGCGGTACAATTTGCCCTTCCGCCATATGCCCAATTTTGGGATTTCTCTTGCCCCCTTCTGGGAATCAATAGTCACATCCCTTAAGTTCAAAACGAATTTTTGTTTCTTCAAATATCTTAATTTTTACCCAAAGTTATGAAGAATTTAGTGTTTGAACATTTAACAAATTCAATTTTTAGACCTTCGCCGCCTCAAAATACTAAACAAATTTCAATCGTCCATACCGCGAGAACGGTGCATCAAATCAAAATTTCTTAAGAGACATGAAAATTAGCATTTTTTCTAATCTTTCAAATGTCGTAAACTGCGTTTTAAAAATATTGATTTATTTGCGATATGCGCATGCGCAAAATTGAAAAACTGACAAAATCCAAAATTTCGGCACTTTCGAAAAACTGCTACATTTTGTTTTGCATTTTTTCGAAAAGATCACCTCAAAATACATACATACATACATTTTGTTTCATCTAATTACGATTTAATGTAAGCTCAAAACCGGTAATTTAATTCGATTATTATGGACTATTTCGAATGGTTTAGTTGCAGTAGAAGTGAGATTAATTTGCATCTTTACAGGGTGCCTATCACATTTACATTGTTGACAAGTTTCGCAGTCATTATGAATGACTGTATTGATTTTTTCATATTGGGCCAATAGTACTTGTCTTTTATACGATTTAAAGTTTCTTCAATACCACGATGGTTTGTTTTTCCTTCGTGATAATTTTTTATATTTTCAAGTATATCTGTTTTATCGATAACATCTATTAATTATTTATTACATTTCCTAAATTTTACTAGGGATGATTTAAAGTGTTTTTGTAAACAAACCGAAAAAGGTTCGTAGAGGGTAGATTCCTCAAAATATAAATAATATTCTACTCCTGGAGCAATGTACTCCTTAATAAAGTCAATAATATTTTGCTCGGTATTGTTTTGTGAAATTTGTATATAAAACCTTTGCTTATTACCAAAAATAAATTTTTATTTTTGGTTTCGCGGGTGAATGAAGGACTGAGTCTATTATTATTTGGTTTTTTTCATAATTTACTGCATAGTCTACTATAGGGATTCCTATAACAGGGTTATCATCCGAATTGGAATGTACAGTATGATCATCATCTGATATATTTGTATTTTGAGTTTCGGAAGGTTCATTGTCTTTTGGTATGTCTATGTCCACTATTGGGATTTCGTCTAAATTTACGATCATTTCTCTATTAGATATATTCTCATGTAGTTCAGGAAGTTTTGAAGTAGATGGGGGTGGTGTATTAAGTTCTGTGTTAGAAGGGTTATGATCAAATGTAACGGGAGGATTGTTATAGTTTGTTGATTCATTTATTATCTCATCTAAGCTATCCCAAAAGTTTTTGGTCTCTTTTGTATTAATTTAAAAATTTACAGTTTCTTGTGTATTTCGAAATGTTTGTGTAATTTTAAAAAATTTTGACAAAATTATAAATATGTTTTTAAACCTAGTTTTATTTCTATTAGAGTAAAAATAATTTTTGAATCTTGTTCTTTTTCTATTGAAGTTTGAGTATTTTTTAAATTTTATTCTCTTTCTATTACATTTATAAATTTTTATCGTCGTTTAGTAAAGAGGTCTTTATTTTAATTATTTACTGAGTTCTGTGTTTAGTTGAAACTATGTTATTATTGTTTGAGTAATTGGAATCATCAACATGATGTTAAAATGGTATACTTGCAAATGAGATAACAATACATTCTTGTTGAAAATGTATATTTGCTTGCAGTACTTTAATAATATCTAAGCCTATTAAGCCATCAAATACATTGTGAAACTTAAATAAAAATAATTTTAATTTTTCATTATTATTAAGAATAAAAATTTTAGAAGCATTTATATTTACACTATGTTTATATGCCGATTTTTGGAAAACTGTAGTCATTACAAATGGTTCATCTATTATATCATTTGGGTACAATCGTTCAGCTATTTCAGGGTTAATGAATGATTTTGAAGATCCTGTGTCCACCAATATTTTTAAATTATGCTCAGGGAAAATTATATAGGGTAATTCACTTAAATCCGCACAATTTATTGAAATGTGTACGGGAAAAATATTGGATAGGTGTAAATGGACCGATACAATGGGCGCCTAAATCACCGGATTTGTTCAACTCCATCTGTTAACTTTAAACATTTAAAAGAAAAAAATCAGAAATATTTGCGATGAACGATCTAGATAAATGGATAAGTGTTTAGAAATAAGAGGTGGTTGCATTGAAAATTTCACACCAACAATTTTTGACCAATTGAAGGCTATTATTTTGACATATTGCCATGACAACCACATTGATTTCCGGATTATTTTTCTTCAGGGTACCCTGGAAGTGATTACACCGGAAATTTTTTGACGATAGTCACTTGATTAAACAGTAACTGTAAAATTTTCGCTTTATAAATAAAAAGGGATATGATAAAAAAGAATACGTATATTTATTTCGAATAAACAAACTATTAGGCACTCCAACGACCTATCAAACAATAGCTGCCAGTGGAAAGGACTCGTATATCTAACGGGGTTGCGACAGTCTTGTATCTTGGACGCTATTTTTATTCAAAATAGTAGTCACCAAGCCTGTCAATTTATGAAAAATGTATAAATTATCAATTAATATTAATTTTGAAAAAAATCGTGTACTCGGAAAATGTCCGGTAAAAATCCAAGCTCTATGGAGATTACTAGTGAAAATTTGTTGAAGTGATTGCCTTCATACTTTTTTCTTTCTCAATTAATATTTGTGATGTATTGTGTGTTTATTCTCATTTTATCCACACCTTTTAGTTTTAAAAATTCAACCAATAGCATTTTTTTGTAAAGAACTCGCATGTTTTATTATTTTAACTTGTCTGGTTTTTTTTTATACTCCACCCTGCCTTAATTTTGACGGATAACAATGTGTCAAGTGACACAACAAAGCAATATGTGTCAACCATTGGTTTAATTATTGACAAATGCAACTTTGCTATTTCTTTCCAAAGGCTACTTATTTAAATCGTGACGATTATGAATTTTTGATACTTTTTACAAATTTGCTTATAATTTTTTAACGGAGGAATATAGTAATTTTATGCTTTTCAATTTTTTTTTTCATAAAAATATACTCTTTTAAATATGTAAAAATATGTATAGGTAGGCATGTTTCCAAATAAAAAATTCGATGACAGCGTTACTTTAGTTTCCAAATTTGGAAAATATGCAAATTTGGCTCAAAACAGACCTTACTCAATCCAAGTACCTCTTTTCAAATTTTTCTATCGATTTTCCTTTTCTGATAATAGAGCTGAGACATCGCGTTTTCGCTCACTCTGTACCTTTACCACCCCCTTCAAAAAACCTTTTCTCCTGCGTTTTTCACAAGTAAATTTTTAATACCCTTGCTTTTACATCAGTAATGATACTTTTCGTGTAGATAAATCTAAGGTTACTTTGAAAAATAATTATTTTATAGACTCTTCAGTATCATACATAGTTTTGTATTCCAGTCTTCTTAATTTGTTTTCAGTAACTTAGAGGTTTAATTAAAAACCACGCGAATTGGAGTAATTTCTAAGAATGTATTAAAAGTTTCTCTAACTGCTAGTCTTCTAAATTCGTAACAGTGATTAATAGATTTTTAAAAAGTTGCTAAGCTGTATTACTTTATTATTTTTTTTGACAAGATATTGGTGGTGCAAATTTATTATTTTTTTTGAAATTAACTCTGTCAGAAAACCGTACTTAGTTTAGTTAACTTTTTTCTTTATCTTTGCTTTTGCGTTTTAAAATATTCAGCAGCAGTTACATATCTTTTATTTTGATATTTAGACAATTCGGTGGCATATCAGCGTCTTGAATCTTGCGAATTAGAGGTCGATGATGGTAAGATATTGATAAAAATGTACACAAAATATGTATGTAAATAATAGCTAGGTAAAAAATTGATCACATAAAGATGTAGACACAGTGTATCGTTTTGTATTTCTTGTAGAGCCAGTTTCTAGAAAGTATTATGTTGTTTTTAAGGAATTTGGAGAATATAAATTGTTTATTAATTAACAATAATTAGCCCTGTAAGGCGAACAACACCTCATCTCTTCTAAAGGCTTCATAATTTCAAAGTGGTAATATTTAATAAAGATACAACTGCAAAAGATACGTCATAAAACAATTTTTTTTTTCGAATGGTGCCTGAGATGTGCTTTATCCCAGCATTTTTTTTAAGTTCAATAAGAAGCAGTAATCCTATAACGATCTCATAAAATTGTATCAAACGTCCGTATGTATTTATTAAGCACATGACATTAAACATACAATAATTTACTTAATGTTATTTTACAAAATAGTGTGCGTTTGGCGGTAAATAGTAAATATCTTTTTCATTTATAATTTAAATCGTATAATATAACTTTATGTGTGTTTCTCCAAGTTCCTAGTAATTATGTTCCAAAATCGTACGTGCTACTAAACGTAATGTAGATAATAATGCATTATTAAAAATTCCTCTCAGCTTTACTGTCTTTAACATCCTAATTCTATTTACAAATTAAAAGATAATACAATAATATTCGTGATTTTTCCAATGTAATTCATGTTTTTTGTACTCTAATAAGTCAAGTACCAGGCGTAGCAAACACGCTACTTTTGCGTTACGGCAAAATTCTTAAATATGAAATTTCAATGAAGGTATAAAACGATTTTTTAAGTGACTTTTTGCATCTAGAGGCTATATGAAACTGAATTTAATTGGAAAAACTGATAATTTACCTCTGTTACTGGGGAGAATAAATTTGTACCAAATGAAATATTGTTTTTTTTTTGGAGTTTTAAACTTGGAACATACCTTCATTATGGTAAAAATAACTATGTACTAACTTAAATATTTAGGTACTTAGAGCCAATTAAAATTCAAACAAAATCGGCAATTAATAAAAGCAGGTAATATATCCTCTCATTAGTTGTCAATTTTTTTTTTTATTTATTAGGTTCGTACAGTTAAATGTAGCCATATAAGGGACAGATTGTTTTTGGTTTTGGTATTTAAAGTAGTGTGCTTTGAATGGCGTGGCTTATCAAATTCGAGCTTTTCAAGAAGTACAGTGTGTCTAAAGTCTGCAGTATTTCTATAATTTTCCTCTTTTTCAATCAATAAAAAATAAAACAAAATATGAGAAAAACTCAAACCGAAAGATATACTGCATGTTTTTTAAATAGAAATTTGGTTTACAATATTTTTTGGAAGAGAAATTAATATAAAAGTCCACAAAAATATGTCTTTTTTTTGTTATATAAGGTGTCATGAAAAGATTGGTCATAAATTAAATCACATATTCTGGGGTCAAAAATAGGTCAAATGTACCTTACTTACAAAAGTGCACACAAAAAAAATTAGAGTGATTAAGTTAAACATTTAAATCCATTCTTCTCATTGCGCTAAAATAATTTATTATTAATTTATGAAAATGTATATGGGGTAATGGTACACAATGCACAATAAATGCGCAGTAGCCACATTCATTTATTTTCATTTTTTATTAGTTTTCGGAGGGGGTCAAAACATCTTTGATCCCAACTTTTTTAGAGGAATTTTTGTTTTTTTTGTTTTCTAGAAAACAAAGTAAGTATTTTATTTAAAAAAATTATGAAAATTCAAAAATCTACTGAGCGATATTTTTTGTTTTGAAAACTAATCGAAGTGCCCTGTGAGCACGCCTTTAGAATTACTGAATCATCTGTAATATATCCGAAAGAGACTTTATAACGTTGTCAAAAAACTGTGAGAATTTCATTAAAATCGGTCAAAGCCTTATTCAGGTATTATTAAAAAAATATTAAAAACAATAACTGTTTGTATTACTAGGGAGGAAAGTGCCACTTTTCCTCGCGCAGTATGTAGTTTACTGCCCGACGCGAAGGAAAAGGCACTTTACTCACGTGTAATACATATGAAGTTTCCTGCTAGCCACTTATTAACCCTTTCATTACTGCAGGGACATATGTGTCCCAACGAATTTAAAAAAATCTAAAGATGGATATTAGTCCTGTAAATGCGTGTTATTTTGGGTTTACCGCATTCTTAGAACCTTCTACAAACATTTCATTATACTATTCAACCAACACTGCTTTTTCTTACATTGCATCGTTGAAGACGTTTTCTACTTGCCGTGTAAATTGTGTTTTTGTTGCGGAAAATAGAAAGATACAAAAGACGTCCTGTTGTTATCTAATTGTCATAACACTACTGTCAGCTTTGCCACCAGAAAATTACCAAAAGAACGAATTTACCTGTCCAGAAGCAATTATATTTTACAATAAATTTATGGGCGGAGTTGACCTGGTTGACCAGAAAGTCGGAACATATCGTGTGGATCGAAAATCAACCAAATGGTGCCTAAGTAACCTAAATTAATGCATGCATAACATATAAAGATCTGTATATCTGTATCTGTAACGTGCTATGATGGACACTTCCTAGATCGTGAGCCAGCCTACAGAATTAATGTAGTTGACGTCTCCCAGAGGTGCTTATCTTATATCGGCCGGTGTTAGCCGATACTCGCCGAACACAAATCTTCTAATAAATGAGAGCGTTGAGCAATCGTAACGAATATGCTCGATGGTCTCATCTTCTTGTTCGCACCGTCTGCAGAGTGCTCATTCTGACAGCCTCATGAGATGGAGATGCTTCCGTACTTGGGAATGACCAGTCAGAATGCCTGTGACTAGGCGCAGATTCTGTCTAGTCATAGTCAAGTATTTGTTTGCTGCAGTGCTGTCAAGATAACTTAAGAGCCCCCTGGTAACTCTGCAGTTTCTTGTTATATTCCATCTTTCTTTGAATTTCACAAGGGAATGTTCTTTAATTAAGTCTGTCACTACCGATTTTGTCAGGCCAATAGAAGGGCCAGGTCCAAAAAGTATTTGGTTGGCTGCTTTCCTGGCTAGTGAATCAGGAAGACGGTTACATTTCGATATGGCGTGACCTTTGATTCATCTTAAAGTGACCACACTGTTGATGAATACCTCGGCCAAAGCTTCGTGACATTCTAGTACTAACCCTGAATAAATTCGTTGTCTGTTCAGGGTGAGTAGAGCTTGTCTGCTATCTGTATAGATGAGCATGTTCCTTCCAGTGATATTGTTTCTGGTGATTTCTTTTGCTGCTATGTGAATCCCCTTTAGCTCAGTTTGAACTACACTGGCACTATTGCTCACAGCCCATTTTATATTTAGGTTTAAGAATCTGGAGTATATTCCACATCCTGAACGTTGTTTTGTTTTAGAACCATCGGTATAGATATGAATCGTACCTGCCACTTCCGGCTGTTCTATTTGTTCTGTTATAACTTGATATGGCTTATGGAAGATATATCTCGGTGAGATGGAGTCCATGTTCGCTTGAAGCAGTAGCAGCGTACCTGCCACTTCTATGTGTTCTTTTGTAACTTTATTTGGCGTATGGAAGATATATCTCGGTGAGGTGGAGCTTGAAACAGTGGGAGCGTATCGAGCGCCTCCTACCAAAAGCGACGTCTCGCCTTACCAGATCCTATATCAGGTTCTATTCCAACCGTACTGGGGTATGTCATTGTCGTCAGAGCAACATCCTTGATGTAAATATCAAGGGGAGTGAGAGTAAGAATGACTTCCATGGCTCTGGTCAGTGTTGTTTTCATGGCTCCTGTTATGTTGAGACATGCTGTTCTTTGAATTTGTTCTAGTTTACGAATAGCTGTTAATTTTTGGGTTACCCAGACAACTGCACCGTATGTTAAGATAGGTCTTATGATAGCTGTGTAAGTCTAATCGACGACTCTGGGGCAGAAACCCTAGGTGCACCCGTCTGTTGGGCTGCATTGTTCATAAGCAATATATGCTCTTTTGACTCTGTTTTCTAAATGCGAGTTTCATGTTAGCTTACTGTCAAAGGTGAGACCTAGGCACTTCACCTCTGTTGCAAAGTTTAGTTTTGTGTTTAGGAGTTCTGGAGGTTCTAATTCCATTTTCGTCCTTTTCCTTATGAAAAGGACCATTTCTGTCTTCTTAGGATTGATAGACAGTGAATGGTCCTTTTTAGAGCTACTTCCATTCTTTTGCAGAGTATGTTCTAAAAATTCCTTGTTTGCAGAATGACCCTATCATCTGTATATGCTATAGTGTAGTGACTGTCATTATTGAGGCGGCTGATGAGGATGTCTAGGACCATGTTCCACACTAGAGGTGATAGCACCCCTCCCTGTGGACATCCCCTCGCAACCAAGCCTCTTATATTCACATCTTCTACACTTATGTTTACTGCTCGTTTTGAAAGCATGTTATGTATCCACCCACAACCATCTGTGGAACATTCCTGTTGGTGTATTATCTTTGGGAAGGTGGTTTTATCAAAAGCACCTTCTATGTCTATGAAAACACCCAAGGCGGACTCCTTATTGTCCAGGGATCTCTCTATCCGGCCAGCATAAGAGAAGTACAAAGAACGATAAAAGTAAATTCCCACTCCTGTATTTTATTGTTCCTTTAGCAAAACAACTTATAGAACTTGGGAGATCCAAATCTCAAGTAAAAAGACGCTTATCTGGTCGATCCGGTAGAAGTTGCAAAACACAAAAGAAAATGATCAATGTTGGAGATCACCTTCTCAAATTTCCACTAGAAAAAGATGTTTCCGATGCGCCGGAATAAAAAAGAAGTCTGGACACAAACCATCTGCATAGCCTGCAACCTTCCCCTTTATAAGAACTGTTTTCGCCACATCATTCTTAGATGTATGTTTTTATTGAAATTTAAGTAAACTTTTCTTTTTGGTATTTGTTTTTGCTCTCCTTTTGGGACTTATTTGTCACATTATAAAATACTAATGGGACATGTATGTCCCATGCCCTTTTCCAGGATACAACAATATTTACAAAAACCCAAAAAAAATCAGAGCCCTTTATCAACATCTCAGCTATCTTAAAATGATATTTAGATCATCTAACCACTGTCTGTCATGTTAGATCGAAATCCGTAATGAAAGGGTTTAAAATTTTTTTTTGAAAATTTATATACAGCACAAATAACGAATTTTTATGTGATATAATTAAGCACACAAGTATTATATGCTATATAGTTAAGAACACAAGTATGTATCAATATTTTAGAATTATTTATATTAATATTGAATGTGCAGTTTTGAGCAGCACTTATATGTACACCATTGGAAGAAAATGGTGTTTGAATAGGAGCTTCAGTATTTGAAGTATTTTTGCTGAGAACATTGTAATAGTGGTAACTTCTAGATGTGCTTGGCTGATTATGGTCAAGAAAAATTCAAATTTAATAAAAATTTAATAATAATTATAATTTTAAGATTATCTATAATTATAATATTAATATTAATTGATCAATTTTATTTAAATTATTTTATAAATATTCAAGATATAAAAAATATAAATATTTTTTTTTAATGAAAATCTTAAATATTTTAATTCTTTAAAAGGTCCTACATTATTTCTCATAATTTTATCAGAATTTTTTCTTCTTTTTGCGTAAGATTGTTCTACATACCTAACCTTCTGCGATATTAGTTTATTTTAAACCACCATGCGGTTTTAGAGCTAAAATATCTCAACCAGCGTTTACTAACAGAGTTGCTGAAATTCTTCTGAAACTGTGCCCTGTATAATGTTCGGCATTTGGAAGCTTAAGATATTCTGCAATTTTTTGTGGTACTTTGGATATAGCCACTTGATTTATACATTTGCCTGCTTTAAAGCATACGAATAATCGTTTATGTTCAGTTTCAGGACGTAGACAGTTATATTTTTAATAATTTGAACAAAATTTGGGCCATTGCCTGTTGTAGCATGCTATAACGAAAGTTCTTTGTTTTTGAGGTGGGAATATGTATTACTAAAAGATTGTCTTTACCTTCAATAACATCCACAGTTATTTTAATGAGCTCATCACATCGACATGCTTCAAAAATTCCAATAACAAGGAGTACCAATGAATATTTTATGTCAAAAATTAAATTATTTTCATGAGATATCATATCTTACCTTCATAAATAAAAAAACATCATCGAGGGCTTCCATTAAAAATGTATTTATTTCTTTTCTTTTCTTTTAGCTTTATTTGGTTTGTATCTGGCATTTTGAAGTTTTAAATATGCAATCAACTTTGGATATTTAATATCGACATTACCCTTTATTTGTATCATTTAAAATCGCCGTGTTTACTGTCAGTGATCCACAGCATAATATGATTTTCTTATTCTTAACTCAAAAAACATATCGAATCCTGAAGTTAAAAAAATTATTTTAAAGCCTAACGTTAAAGTAACATTGATGTTTAATTTTTACCAGAATATAGGATAAACAAGATGTACTAGAAATTACGGAAACAATTTGCATATAATAGATTCACAAGTTTCATCATTAATATTTACAACATACTCAAATTGAGGGGGAGGAAAAGTATTTTTCCTCTTTAGGGTATGAGTTTCCACCCTGATGTGGGCGAGGAACCTGTGTACTTTCTATAGGAGTAGGGGGAAAAAACTTTAACACCCTGAATATCAAAAAGGAAACAAAATTGGACCATGTTTTATCGGACAAACATTTTTATTTTTCGATAAGCTATAGATGGATAAATCTGGGCCAACTGTAAAGTTTATATTCAATATTTTAAAATTGATATTTAAAAGATGATCTAAATTAAGATTTTCACAGACAAATAATAACAGAGAAACAAGTTTTAAAGTAAAAGTGATTCCGGTGGCGTGTTCCGTTTTTACCCAAATATTCCTCTAAAAGAAGTTGGGAATCAAAGGAGTGTTGATGACCCCCTTTGAGAATGAAAACAAATGAATGCGGCTACTGTGTATTTATTGTAAATTGTATACTAGTAATATAAATTTTCCAAAATTAATGTTTAACCTTTTTAGAGCAACGTTAAAAAAATATTTTTATTTTTACTTTAAACACACTGTAACTTTTTTTAGTGGGCACTTTTGTACATAAGTGAGTAAGGTTCAATTGACCTATTTTTGTCCCTAAAATATGTGGTATGGTTTATTACCAATCTTTCGGGACACTCTGATTTTAAAATATTTAAACAATTTTAATTCGGTCCTTTATTTTTAACTTGACATTCTTAAAGTAGGTTACACGTTTAAATTTCCTTCCAACATTTCATCTGTACTCTCAACTGTTTTTTAATTGAACTTAGTTTTCAACCACCTACCAAGCCGATTATTTTATCACACAGTAGGTATTATTTTTCGGTAAAAAAAGTTTTAAACTCTTTGACTATCGAAGCTAATATCAAGGGATAAAATTCAAATTCACATTTACAAAACCAAATCTTTGGTCAAATTGATCTAATATAATCTTAAGTATAAAAAACAGTAGTTATAATAAAAGAGAAGGTAAATATTTCTGTGCAAATATATTATAAATCATCCATGTTTTTTTTTTATATATAATTCAATACATAGCTACAACAGCTTTGTAAAAAATTACTATATTTTCGTTTAACAAACTTCGCATAACACGCAATTAACAAAATCAGTTTTCCACCATATTTTCAATATCCTCAATACTTTCGGTAAAAGTTTTTTTAAACATTTTCATCCCCTTTTTTGGAAAACTATATTTTTGGTGTGAATAATGCAGCCTTTTTGCAAACACCGTATGCCTAAATGAAAATTTAACATAACAAATTGTTTCAGCTGTTAAAAAATCTCTTGGCGACAAATTTTCGGCCATAAAAAGGAGAATGAAAATTCGATAATCAAAAGCAGATTATATATAGTACACTACTAACTGTATGTAAGCTATGTTTGCTGGAATGTACATATCAACTACTAACTCATATTGTAACCTACTCCTTTTCCAAATATTTATTTTTTATTTAAATATAAGTTTCTTGGATACCAATGTTTTATTTGATTAACCAAAAAATTATGAAAACTGAAAATATTTTATACAAAATTAAAGTAATAGAAATAAATTCCACGCCATTTATTTGATCAATTGAAAAGTATATGTATTAGTCGTGGATTACAACTCAACAAGACTAGACAAGCTTGCCGGTGGAACTATCCTCAACGAAGTATAAATACGATCATTGCCGACAGTTTTTAGATCGAGGTGGCTCTCAGGGTAGCTATTCACTAAGTCATGGGAGCTCTCCCATGGGAGTGTTCCCATATATTTTGCTCTCTTACTCTTAGGTGGGTATATCGTACTTACTTCGACCTAACTACGCATGTACCTGGGCTAAAAGTGAGTAAGCACGATATACCCACCTAAGAGTAAGAGAGCAAAATGTATGGGAACACTCCCATGGGAGCGCTCCCATGACTTAGTGAATAGCTATCTTGGTAGCGCATCTGCCTCGCATTCGGAAGGTCGTGGGTTTGAGCCCCATTACCACCTGGCCTGCTATGCGTTTTCAGAGATTTTCTCATAGCAATAGGCAAATACTGAATCAGTAACATATCTCAGATACCTACCACCATTCCTCCAGTTCGGCTGAAGAGGTTAGGAAAGCCATCGACCCGCTCCCAACTGGAAGAATGGAATACATATCCTTTACTTTTACACTTTTTTAGATAAATTCCGTCTTATAATTACAATTAGAGGCGGAACAGTTCACCAGTACAGAGACTTTTAAAAAGGACCATCGCCAAAACTCACCGAGCGCCTACTAAGCCAGAATAGGAAAACTACTAGAGTTCTAGAATGCCTATTAATAGGCACATTGTAGGCTTAACAGATGTATGTATAACATTGACCTGGAATAAGAGACCTTGTACTGATTGTGTCTGGAAGAGGAGGAAACTGCTACTGCGAAGATCTATAAAGGCAGGTTCCTTACCATTGGAGAATAAAAACAAAGGGGCATTATAGCTGGAGAGCTACTTCCTAGTTTATGGAGTCTACTTGAAAATACCCAACTAGACAAAGTACTATAATCAATGATCAAAGGATATCCTCAGTAGATTTGAAAAGATCGACGTAGGGGAGGCTACATGGCCTACAGTCCTAACCAAATATATTCTAATCTGTTTTAATTTTAATTGCTTCGGAAATGGGATTATATAGGTATATCGGGTCGATGGTGTAGCGGTCTAACGCGCTTATATTCATTTATAGGCAAGTTTATGAGTCCGAGACTGCTGGGCTTCGAATCCCAGACCAGACCATGTGGATTTTTAATTAAATTGCATGGTTCGGTTTAGGATTTGATGTGTGGCGTGTTAATAGAAATTCAATTTCTATTGATATGACATGCAGTTTATAAAATCGCCATACATTATCTTCTCGATGATGGTGGGTGAGGTTTTCCGGGTTTTCCTCACCTCTAAGTCAAATGGCACCATCAATCATCCTTAAGTCGCCCCGGAGCGCCACGGCAAATAATAATAATAGCCGTCCCTTCCCCTACACAAGTCGTTCAGTCGACTTCAGGGGTTGAAATTCACTCGTAAGGGGGTGAATTAGGGAGAGTATTATTATTATTATGATTATATATTTAAATAATTTCTCAATTTAAATATTTTGTTTCAGTATTCCTCTTTTTTTATAAGCTCTATCATTTAATAATGAAAAATTAATTATTCTAGATGTGAAAGAAGTTTAATTTCATCTAGATTAATAGGAATTTTGATTTATTTATTTTATATTTTCTAAATTACATTTTACTAAAATATTTTTGCAACTGATTGTACTTATCACCTCTCACAATGGGCTATCGTGTTTTCTACAAGCTATTTGTAGTTGGGTACAGAGGCGAGAGGTGAACAATATGTACTATTTCCTGTTGGTGGGAGCTATCGTGTAACTTGTTAAATTCAAAGTAAAGTTGCTATCGATTAATTTTTCGTTTTTTTGCTGACAATAATATGCTTCTAGACGTCTATAAAAATAAAAAAAATCCCTTTGCAAGCATTTTATGTCGTCTGGTTTTGCTATTTCCAGTGGAGGGATTTCGGCCACGTGACCGGATATTTGTATTTTTCAACTTAATTAGAAATATTGCTTAAACACGGGTTTTCTGAATTTAAGATGTTAATACCAAGCAATTTTTGCGTCGGCAAAAGGGTTAATATGAAAAAACATTGTAATTTTGAAATAGGTGTAAAATCGGAATCAAAAATCGAAAAGTGGTGTAATTGCTCTCTTTTTTCTAGAAAACCCGGTGTGAATAGAAGGTTGAATGGTTGAACTATTATGTAAAAGAGGTTTGATTGTTCCAAAAATGTTTGTATGGCTCTCAACTAGGAATATTGCTATACGGTCAACTTGTATTTAGCAAGTTTACCACATTCAACCTCTTATTCACTCTGAGTTTTCCTGAAAAACGTGTCAAAATAGCCTACTAGTCTAGAGTAAAACTAGGTACCTATTGAATAAATAATCTTACTTGAGTCATACAATTAAACTACTTTTCGACTATTGGTTCCGATTTTACACATATTTCAGATTACAATTGTTTTTTTCATATCAACCCTTTCGACGACATAAAAAAATGATTCATCTTAAATTCAGAAGAAACGCGTTTAAGCTATGTCCCGAATTTTGTTGAAAAACAACAAATATCCGGTCACGTGGCTGAAATCCCTACACCGTAAGTGGCAAAACCAGATCACAGAAAATGCTTGCAAAAGGATTTTTTATTGTTATAGACGTCTAGAATCACATTATTTCATTACCAGCACAAAACAAAAAGATCCATCGATAAGCAACTTTACATTGAATTTGACAGGTTATACGACAGCTCCCACCACCGGGACATAGTACAATATCAAATATCAAGCAAAAAATATGACGTGTCACTTTTTGTAGTCAGATGAGGGACTATGAGATTTTTCCTTTGCCACTGGGCACCATGAGGTCACCGGCACAGCTAGTCTTGTTGAGCTGTACTAGTTTTACAGTATGTACAGTGCTCTGAAAAGCGGTTGCCCAGTTGAAAATATAACAAAACTACGCGAGAAATAATTTAATACTACTCGCCACTGTAGTGCTTATCAACGCCAAATTTCAATTCATTTATAATTTAATATGTTAATGCTGATTAAAAATTAAATAATTTGTTTTAAAATTTACACGAAGAAGTGAACATCAGTACAAATGGTTCAGTGCTATTTTGGTGTTCACTGAAATCAAGAAACAATAAATTTATACATTATTGAATTCAATCCAAATCAATTCCGGTATATTTCAACATCATAATTGCTCAAATTATTGATAAGTAATAAGATTTGTGCTATATTTTCAACTGTAAAACATTGCAAAATCGATATACATCGATAGCCAGACATAAACGTACTAGGGTCATTAGGAACTACGTCAACATTTTAGACAAACGCTCGAACCCGGCAATTTTTGATTAAAGTGGAACAAATTTTTATCATATCCTCAACTATTATACGGCATTCCCTTCCCCTCTGTCACTGTAATCAATACAATTTAAATAGGAAAAGCACCAAGTACGATATATCATTGAAAAGATGAATTATGGAGAATTTAGCAATACCTATGATTATTCATTGCGTTACTTTTAATTTTAGCGTCCTCTAACGGGATAAAAAAATTATTAAGTATTGTAAAGTGACACTTCATTTAAAATATAATTTTATTAGTAATTTAATGCTTACATTTGTTATTTTGGTTGATTGCAATTAAAGTTTGTATTTCTTAACGTTATAGATCTGCAAGATGTTTCAATTATTTAAAATCATGATTCATTCAATTATTTTTTTTGTTATATTGTGCATTCATTTATTAATAAACTTAGCTTTGAAATAAGGTGTCACACAATACCTAACATTTTTGTATTGCACTAAAGAGCGTAAAAATAAAAACTTGCTGAATTATCCATAAATGGCCTTTTCAAAGATACTTGGTATTTTTCCCTATTTAAATTGAATTGGTTAGAATACCGGAGAGGGGGAATAACGTATGACAGTTAGAAAGTTGTCGTCCTTTAATAAAAAATTGTCCAAGTGTTTGTTTTAAATGTTGATTAAGTCTATGATAATGACTCTGGTACGTTTGCGTCTAGCTACCTTGTATGTCAAATTGGCAAATTAACTGTTTTTATCAAGCCAAAATTTAATCGAACCAATAAATAATTCTAAATAATCAAAGTATTGGGAAAGGAAAAATGTTCTTTTACCATAGAAAAATTTATCCACAAACAAGTATTATTTAAATGAATTTCAAAATTCTTCCACATCCACCGTAGTCTCTGGATTTTTTTCTTTCTCCTCATAATCTACTTTAATCCTCCTAAAACTGTTTTTTTTTTTTATTTTAGAGCGCTATCTTATAATCCTTTTTAATTTAATTTTTAGGCTTAACATTAGCTATACAATAATAGTTATTTGTAATAAAAAGATGTTTCTGTTTTTTATTTATTGTCAGTAATAATTCAATATTTTTTCTCGAAACCTATATATTTAGTTAACTTATATGTATTGGAAACGCCCATATTATATTTAGTTTTTTTTTTTTTGTTAAAACCTAACCAAAAAACAGTCTGTCTATACAAATGGTTTTGCATGTTCTGCTTTAAAAATTACTAACAATGCTTGTTTGCGATTTTATTATAGAGATTCGGATTGTGTGTCCCGATAAGCCGTACACTCAACTATCCACAAATTCTCAAACCTCAGGTATGACATATTCCAAATGAAAATTATAAGTAAGTTAAACGTTTAATTTTAAGTACTCTTTCTCGGAACGAACAAATGTGGTCAGAGTATAAGTTTGTAGGTAATATGCATTCTAAGATCCGGTGCCGTTTTAGAGTATTATCGCTGAGCAGTGATTGCAACATGCGCTGAGATATTTAAACAATCCAATTCAAGATGTATCGGTTATTGAACGCTTTCCAATACGCTTTGCTAATGTCAAAGTGTAACTACAGAGAGTTAGTATTAGGGCGAGCAGGAAACGAATAATATCAACGTTGCCAGTTTGAGCAATATCCGGCCTATGTAGTCGACATTAGAAAAGCTTATTGGAAATCGTTTAATAGCCTACAGTATATATTTAGTGTATTGTGTCAAAACCAAAGAGCGTCTCTATTGAAATCTAATACGAGCATAAGTAAATCAAAAGTAGTCCGCAAACAAGCAGACTCCATCACGAAGCTTATCAAAAAGTCTGCTAATGTATGAGGGTCTCTTGGAAACTTAAAACAAACTTATTTGATGACATTTCCCTATCTCTTTTTATAACATACCCCTTACTGGGTATTTTACTTAATTACAATCTCATTAGAAACGATCAATGGGTAATTTAAATTGACTATGGTTTGGAAACTTTTCAAACTAAAGTCTTACTCAGTAGTAGTGAGTTTTCTTACTTGGTTTGTGTTGTCTAAAAGCTGAATTGCCTCAATATTCCTCGATATTCCTCGTATATCGAATAAGTCTTTGTTTATGATTTTTGGCATACTCCATTCCTAGATCCCGAGTTACAGCAGACAGAGGTGCATCTGCGATATTCCTTAGTATATTGTTCCTTTGTTGTTGGATTACTTTAATGTTGCTTATGCTGGCACAGCCCCAAATCTGGATATGGCTAGGTTTTACTGAGTTTAAGATTTGCTTGTAGAGAAGTAATTTGCTATTCCAATCAACCAGTACACTTTTCTGCATTTCATTTCAATTGCTTCTCTTTTATTTTCTTTTTGACTTATACTCTTCAGCGGAGCTTAGAATCTAGAATTATTCCTAGGTATTTTGCTGAATCATCAAACTAGATCTTATTATCGTTTATCCTGATTAGAATGTGTTGATTCCCATGTGTTTGTAATGTTGATGTGAAAGCCACTTCATTCAATTTGATGGTGCCATCGTTTAATCCAGGCATGGATCTCGTTACTAAATGTGTGGATTTTTCTGGCAGCTTTATCGTGACCATTTCTTGCAACTGGTATTACGTCCTTTAATTCAGAAAATTCTCCTTCCTGTTTAATTCTGAATATTCTCCTTCCTGTTTAATTCTGAATAATCTTTCTATTAAATATAATTTTAGTAGATCTGAAAATTTTCTTAGCAATAGTGTTTCCAGTTCGTTTCATGTCATACTTTTTCATAAAGCTTGCGCTACGTCTAGAAAGATTGCAGAACAAACTCTGTTTTCTTCTTACGATTTTTCAATAGTGATTCTGTTCACTTGGTCTATTGTAGAATTGCTTTCTCTGAAGACAAATTAATAAGAAGGAATTAGGCTATTCTCCTCTTATTATTGCTTTCAATCTTTTAAGAAACTGTTTTAATATAATTTCGATATTACAGGCAGTAAAGAAATTGGTCTGGATAATGAAACTTTTGGAATCATCATGACTTCTGCTATTTTCCAGAGCATGTCTGAAGTTGCATTAATTAGGCATTAATGGCTTTTTGAAAGTTGTTTCAAAATTTCACCATTTACTAACTCGAAAACAGGATCTGTTTTCGGATAATTGTTATTTTTTTATTCATCAGAAATGTCCTTGCAGAAGTAGATCTAATGATGATATTTTTTTCTAATTCTTTATCATTTGGCTGAAATGTAATTTCTAAATGTTCTGAAAATCTACATGCTTTTTGGAGTTGTTACGTGCCCAGATTCTGTCTGAATTTTTAATTGGTATGTTTTGAAGTATGAACCTTTTATTTATCTTAGTATCTTTCCAGAGTGAACATTCTGTGTTTTTGATATTAGTTCACGCAAGTAGTTTTAGCAATGGACTTTCATTTTAATCGCTGATTTGCATTATTTAGCACTCTTTTACAAACGAGAGTTCTGGTTTATTTGTCCATGTTAGTAGTTGAATATTTTCAACCTCGTCATCTAGTTGCTATTTAGTTCTTAGTGATAACGAAACGTCAATTTTATGAATTTTTAGGCATTTCCAATATGTTAAAATTAGATTTAATTAGGGCTGTGGGCCAATAAGAGCCTTGGAGGCCCTTCTGTGGCTAGTAAATCAGCCTCTTCGTTGGCCTTATGACCTGTGTGGCCTGGTACCCAGGCTAAGATTAGTTGTACGTTTTAACAACAGTCCTACACAAGCTTCAAGTATACCTGCATGGAACTGAGTGCTTATAACGTCGTTTGACCCTCTGAGTATATGAGAATGGTTTTTCCATTTACTTTATGTCTTAATACCTCTTTTGCGCAGTGGTGTATTGCTATTATTTCTGCCTGGAATACTGTCGCAAGTTTACCTAAGCTCAGTGAGATTCTTGTCTTTGGCTTGGTACTATATATACCTACTCCTGAACCTTCATGGGTTTTGGAGTCTTATGTATACCAGGTGAATTCTGCGTGAATAGAAGGCTGGTATAATTATTGTATATTGCTTTTGAAAGCTATACTTTGGGAGCATTTCGGCTGAAGGCATTCCCATTAATTGGTCATTCTCCAATTCTTTATAATATAGCTCTCTGTAGTCACGTCCATGCAGACTGCTTAGGGACCTTTGTGCAGTCTATATGTGGCAGACCTGGCTTCGCCCTGAATGAATAATATATAGTGGCGTTAAGTTTAGCATGACTTCTGTAGCTGGTGTTGGAGTCGTTCTCATGGGTCCTGTGGTACTCAGACTTGCTTGCATTTGAATGCCATTGAGCTGTCGAATGGCTCCACCTTGCCGAGTTTTTGGCCACTATACCACCGACCCGTAGGTTATCATAGGCCTTGTAGTATATAGCCATAGGGAGATTTTCGGTTGTATTTTTCCACACAACCTTCGATATACGTTGAAGGATGTTGTGCTCTTTTGGGTGACCTATTACAAGTGTTGATTCCATGTTAACCTGTGGTCAAAGATGACTCCCAAGTATTTGGCTTCTTGAGCAAATCGTTGCCCTAATTAGCAAACCTGGTAACTCCATTTTTGTCAAATTCACATTTTCATGCCAACTTGTAGAGAAAAAAACCTCTGTTACATGTTTCAAACCTCATAAATCCAGAATAATATTATTCTTAGTTCTGGATTCTGGATTCATGAGGTTTAAAACATGTAATAGACGTTTTTTTTTTCTTTACAAGTTGGTATGAAAATGTGAATTTGGCAAAAATGGAGTTACGAGGTTTGCTAATTAGGGTAACGAAATGGAATCTTCACTCCTTTCAGTACTGGTGACTTTGTTCCTGTCAGTACTTTTCGTTTTGTTGAAGTTGACTATTGTGGTTTTGTGAGGGTTTACTGTTCCTTCTCTCTGCGCCACTCGTCAACGATATTTAGAGCAGTTTGTGTTCGCTCCGATATTGTACTTGCGAACTTGCCTCTTACGACGATCGCTAGGTCATCGGCATACCCTAGGCAGTAGAAGTCTGCAGATATTAGACTTTTTTATGAATTTGTTCACTAGGACTGACGAAAGGATAGTATTCCTCCCTGGAGGCAGCCCATGCCTACTTTAGCCATTAGTGCAGCTTCTCTTTTCCAATCTGTTTGTTTATTAACAAATCTAGGAGTGGTTTCTTTTTGAATTAATCTCCCTAAATAAGTAGTTATGATACAGATTAAGAGTAAATAATAGATTTAGATTACATTGAAATTATTAAGGCATCTTCTCAATTTTCCTTCCTTATTTAACCAGATCTTATTTTAAATGCGGGGTTTAAGTTTTTTGATAGTCCGATCGGAGTTAAGGATCTTTACCCATCCCAACGCCTAAAGACAATATTTTTAGACTCTTCGCTAAGTCTATTTTCTTGAGAATTAAAGTGAGGCATACAAAATTTTTAAATCTACATTATAAAATTATACTAGCTCTGTTTACTTAACCGCCAAATGAACAGTTATGGGGCTTGTTGGCAGATATATTATTGCATCTTTGTACTGAAATTATTTTCGTTCAATTCTAATCCCTTAGCATCCACATTAATGTAACATTTTTGTATCCGAAGTCACAAATATTTTGTTGGTCTTTCAATAGCTTGATTTCATTCAATAGTCACAAACACGTGTTTGCGGTTTTCCTTTCCTCTTTTTGGTTTGCGATATCTGCCCACTATTCCTGTTTGTTTATTTAAAAACTAAGTATTGCGATGTATTTAACATAAGTTAAATTAACAAATAATTTGTATTTAACAAACTATAATATGTTTGTTCTAAGTTTATTTTTTCTCAAAAAATTACATTTTTTTTCTTTAATACGTGTGTTTCAAAGTCCAACGGTAAAAATAACGGTGTTCGCAATTACCGCTCAGCGATCACTAGCGTGTACCGGACCTTATTTATCCTATTTTTTTTTATTTCTTTTATACGCTGAATTGGCATCTAATCTTTTTAAACTCGTATTTAGCCATGTATATTTTGACGCTTTCAAATTTAAACACTATATTTGGTGGGGACGATAAGAGAAATTTTTCAAATAGCGATTTATTATAACTGGATTATTGGTTTACCTTCTGGAAAAGCTTCATTGATCTAAAATACATGTTTTCTAAATTTAATTTTTGTTAAAGTAGAGCTTAGACAAATAATTCTTAGTTACTTACTTTTTATTATTATTATTTAAAGCCTAGTTTGCAAAACGAATGGTAAAATAGACAGCTTTTTTAAATTTTGCTTTAAGCTTAAGTATTTGGTTTTTGGTAATATTTGAATAGAGGTTACGAGGTATATCCATTTAAAAATAAGGAAACTAAGAGCACATTTATTGTTTTTCATTGCATGTTAAATTCAAAACAAACGGGGTCTTCTTTATATTTACACGAAACTAAACTGTCTATTTTTTATTATTTCTGTTAGCGAATCTAAAAATGTAAGAATAGTATGACAGTTAGGTTGGGTGTTGATCTGTATCTAAATTGAATTTTCTGAATAGTCAATCCTTTATATATAGTATTAATAATTGATGATACCTTACAAAATAATCTAGTAATCCAAAATCATAAAGTTTATGGTGAAACCTAAGAAACATATTTTATTTTTTATGTACAAATTTCAAAATTCCTTGAAATATTGACCTAATCGCTCCCACTATCTCATTCTACTGTATTTATTAAGCTATGCATGATCTCTCTAAAAGTAATGAGGTACTGTTGTACTTTACATGTATAAACCAGTGGTACTTGGTACTCCATTTAGATCGTCTGGTTGTTTGGTGGTCACTGGTGTTACTTCTCTTATTTTTTGAAACGTTATTAATGAATAATTTTCCACAGCTCGGCGACAAGAAATCATTAAGATGACAGAGCAGCTTATCGAAGCTATTAATACTGGAGACTTTGAAGCATATACGTAAGTACAGTTTTATGTCATCATTTTAACTTTCTCCAATTTTGCAATTACTCGTCTCATTATATTCAGAAACTAAATAAAATTTTTCAAAGACATTAACATTAACGATGTCATTATTTGCAACATTTAATTATAAGATGGTAAAAATAATTTTAATATCATTGAAAATTACAATTATTTTCAATATAAGAGTAACAAAACTAATTGCAAAATCTATTCTATATATCTTTTTATAAATTTACTTGATTCTTGATTATTTTTGACTAACCTTTCTATGTATCATTGAAAAAAAAAATTAAACAGCTGTCTTGTTTAAAGGCATTGGAAATTTAAAAAACAAGTGTATTTAAAATATTTTTAAGAATCCTCTCGTACTGTGTTGTTTGTTATAGTACACAAAAAATGGGGAAATAGAGCTGTTTTCAGAAAAACTTTTCATGTGATTATAATTTATAAATTGTTAGGTAACCATAAAAACTTCCTAGAACCAAAATTTCGAAACACCCTTTGCTACTTTATACAGGGTGTTTCATTAACAATCGGACAACCGTTAACTTGAAATACTTCGGTTTTAATAATTTTATGATTAACCCAAACATGCCTTATCCAAATGTTGATGGTTATTCAAAGTTATAATTTTATTTGCCTTTTTTACTATTATCATCGGGTTTCTTGGACTATCCACTTAAAAATTGGCAGCTTTATGGTTTTTGGTACGATAATAATGATTATGTTAATGTTTCTTATGTTGCTCATAGAGGAAGCTGCTTACCACCTGTCGCTATGATAAATTAGATCATAACTTTTCACCCTGTATATCTAATGAATAATCGATTTTAAAATCTGAAGAACAGCAATTTTTACATTAAACATGTATTCCTGTTTCTTTTCGAAATTTTAATTTGTAAGATATTGTTAAGAAAAATTATATTTATCTAGAAAGTTAACAAGAGAAACAAAACAAAAACTAAGAAATATGAACATTTAAAGTAATTGTTCGAAGTGTGCACCATTTACTTCGAAACATTTTGCAATACGTTTTCTGAGCGACAGACGAGTTCTTGATTGCCTTCAATTTCATCGGCAGCCGCTTATTATCTACGCCACAACTCCTCGGGTGAATCAACAGTTCCTTTATAGACTATGTCTTTCATCGGTGCGCAAAACAAAAAATCCATTGGATTTAAGTCGGGGCTTCTAGGTGGCCAAGCAAATTCACTGCCACCACCAATCCAACGATTGGGAAAGACGTTATCTAAATAATCACGTACCGGCCGAGAAAATTGTGCTGGTGCCCCGTCCTGCATAAACCATATATTTTTCCTTAAATTAAGTGGTTATTCCTTAAGCAATTCCCATAAATTTTGTTGAAGAAAATTCAACTACAGTGGGCCGGTTGGAGAGGGTGTGAATTAAAAAGATCCAACAAAATAATTTGAAATGACACCGCACCAAAAATTTACTTTAAATTCATGGTGGAAATATATTTAAAAAATTAGGGTCCATATTTTGCTGCTTTTCCAAGAAGTTACTGAGCCGTAGGCGGCAACAAATTCTGCACTGGAGTATAGTGATACGGATGGAACTTCTCTTTGTTCAAAATTCTCCAAATCGATAGGTAACTTATGCCCATTTCCGCTTTAAACGACGAGTAATTACACCCGAGTTTACGTACACTCTTCCTGATCAACCAATATAGTTCTTGGAGCGCTATTTTCACTTTTGGAACGGAAAGATCCTTTTTCACCTAAGCGATTGTACAAATTTCTAATTAATTTATGATTGGATTGCCTGCGCGGAGCGGTATAACTGGAAATACTTTCGAGCCGCAGCGCGACCATTAAAATTTGTCTGAGCAAAAACGCTATTGCAAAAGTCAATATGACGTTGCATTTCTTATACTTCCTGAATAAATCTAAAGAAGTTAAATACTTACATAATTATACTATGTCATATTAATTTGTATCTATGAAAAACCTTGGAAACTGAGATAGTGAAACAAGTCTACTAAGATATTTTTTTAGTTGACACATCAAACTAGTTTAAATTTAGGATTAAAACATAATCTGTATCAAATCGTTTTTTCTTGAAAACGAATTAAAATATCGAAAAGGAACAGGAATACATATTTAATGTAAAAATGGCTGCTCTTTCAGATTTTAGAACCGATTTAACATTAGGTATACAGGGTGAAAAGTTGTGATCTAATTTATCATAGCGACAGGTTGAAAGTAAGACCCTCTACAAGCAATATAAGAAATTAACATAATCGTTTTTATTGTATCAAAAACCGTAAAGCTGCCAATTTTCAAGTCGATAATACAAGAAACACGATGATAATAGTAAAAAAAGTCAAATAAAATTATAACTTTGAACACCTTGTATTTCCTAAACCATCAACATTTGGATAAGGCATGTTTGAGTCAATCATCATTATTTAACCCGTAGTATCTCCATTTAATGGTTGGCCTATTGTTAATGAGACACCCTGTATATTTTCTTAAATAGATTTACCGCGGAAACGATGAGTCTAAGTAGAAAATGTTTCATGTAAAAGTTTCAGTTAAAAATATTTTTTACAATGTATCCTCTTAAGTCACTACGCCGATGATATCTGCAAAAGTAGAAGGCCCAAAATTATGTATCTGACTTATTTTATCACAACAAATTATATGGGACAGCAAACTTCTATCATTCTTAAATTTATCTGTTCAGTACCCATGACTCTACTCTACTTTTACTAGTCTACAACACCTTTTATATTCGAAAATTCACTGAAACGCTACGTTTTCTAGAACACGATGCCTGACCATGTCGATTTCACGATGTTATGTAATAATACAATGACACATACTTCTTTTGCAGCACAATAATTGAAAGATCATCTGATAATAAACACGAAACAAGGCAGAATTAATCCTGCGATCGATGAGTCCACCGACTGCAACATGTTAAAATAACGAGGTTGTTTTCTAATTTCCACATAATTAATTTTCGCAGAATTGTTTAATAAATACACCCTTACCCAATCGGTCATAGTGACAGCCAAATTCAAAGCCCCGTTTTTCAGTACGACGAACTGAATATGTCATTTTCACGGTGAATGATATGCTTATTACAACATGTCAGACAAAAATCACCCATGGTAAATAAGTGTATTTATTGACCGAATATTGAAGTTGTTTAAATTTCATAATATACATCGCTCAATTTAAATATTTCCAGGCCGGTCCTGTATATAAAACAATACATGCATTCCAAGCTCTCCTAGCAACAAGACATATTCAAAAAATACACATCTTCCATCCCTTGAGTAACAACTATCCTCTCGCTTCAACACAATAGAATCGAAGTATATTTCTTGTAAACAATAAGAAAGTCACGTCCGCTAATCTGATAATATTCTAGCACATATCTCCATCTAATAAATAACAATAATCCATTGTCTTACATAATAGAACTAAATATATTTCGTAATAAAAAAGCCTCCCAATGACCACATCGTGTTGTCAACTAGATGAGTTCGTTATATAATGAGGTAGGATAGGTGTGGGCAACGTCTCATTTAGCTTCGTTCGCGGTAAGAATCCCAAACTGATTCTGAATTATTTTCGCATGCGTAGTTTCTTATTCTACATTAGCGATAAAATTAATTCCATTTGTTCCAAACCAATATCTGAAATGCTGAGATATAATAGAGGTTGCGTTCGCGGTAAAAATTCAGAATTGATACTGAATCGGGCTTTCGATCAAAGTATGAATTAAAAGTTCTGAATCAGTTCAGGATTTTTATCCCTTTATATTGATAATAGGTATAAACTGAACAAAAATATGGTAAGAAAGCAGAAAAAACAGTGGACACTTTCTGCGTTGGACTCTTGTTAGCGAATACCTTCTGGTTTATTAAAAATATTTATTTCTTTCAGAAAAATATGTGATCCGCATCTAACTGCATTTGAACCAGAGGCTATGGGCAATCTAGTAGAAGGAATGGATTTCCACAAATTCTATTTTGATAACGGTAAGAAATAAATTTATAAAACCTTCAACAAGAAACAAGTACCTATATATTGTTTTTTTTTTTTTTTCTATACGAATTTTACTAAAACATTTTATTCGAATAGGGTTGAGTACATCAATTTTGAATCACCTTACTTTTGGCAAGCTGAAAAGTTAATTTACTAAGCTTTATATTTTCTCTATAACTCGTTAAAAAATACGGATTTTCAATATCAATCATATTTTGGGAACTATAACGAAGCAATCAATGTTGTAAACGAATTACCCTGATAAATGGTCTTTTCACTACTTTTAACTATATTAAGGTTTGACGTGGGAGTGAAGTCGACCCTCATGTTCCGCAGCAGACCTCATTATTTAAACTTCGACTTTTAGCAACTTCACGTCTCTATGAAGATAATCGTTTCGATAAGAACCAACAATGTATCTTGGAATTTTATTTTGGATAAAGGATAAATTACATTGGCCGAAGAAGCGGTTGATGCCTTTAAAAATTAAATAAACAAACTTGGCCAGAAGGTTGGGGTAAATGTTCTCAAGAACGGTTTTCGGAGGTTCAAAAATGCATTGACTGTGGAGGAGAATACTTTGAAAAATGCTTTTTGTAGATAAACTGTATTTTACTATACTAGGCTCAACGGAAAGATAACAGCCCTGGTATATGTAGCCTTAAAGTTTGTACTAATCGAGAGAGACTGTCCTGAAGAATAGTTTTATGTAAAAGGTAGTGCAATTTCATTTATTGCTACCGGCAATATTTGATTTAAATATTCGTATAAAAATAACAACTGATAAGGCTCTTTATTATTAGTTATTATATTTCAAAGCCTAACCAGTTTTTCCCGAGGGCAATTTCAGACGGATGGAGTTTTGCGAAATTATGACGAATCGACAGAATGAAAATGAAACTTTTTAAAACACATTTTATTTACCGACGAGTCAACATTTTCATTTTGCACAACAAACATAATCCATCCTTAGTGAGATATTGGTTTTGGAAAAATAAACATTTAAGTATTCCGACATATACCTACACAGTACCCTCAAAAATTAAATGTTTGGATTGGTATTTTAGGGGATTATATTGTAGGCTCGTTTTTCATTAACGGCAAATTTAACGGTAAAAAATATTTAGATATGATTCAAAATCAGGTTAATCCTGCAGTGCAGGTTCTACCCGATGTTAATTTCGGGGATATTTGGTTTCAGTAAGATGGATGCCCAGTTCACAATGCCCGCTTGGTGAGCAATTTTCTGCGAACAATATTCTCAGAATGCTTGATAAACACTTAAGGTACGGTAAGATGGCCTTCTAGGTCACCACACCTCGTAACAAATGATTTATTTTTAGTGATTTTCTTAAAAATATGGGGGGTTTAGGGGTACAACCCTTCTTTCAGTGCACCACTGGCCATCTCTCCGAAATATTAAAGATTTAGTAGTAATGCATGTCTTTGTTTCTCATTTTACGTTGTACAAAATTTTATACTAAAAATCTTAACATCCTCCAAATAAAATACTTGGGTGCACCGTGAACTCGACTTGCTCATACCCTATGGCTCGTATACCTTTTTCCTAAACTCTTTATAAACCACGTTTGGACCACAAAATAATGGACGAGGCTGTTGGAGATGCAGTCAGTGCCGAAAATGGTGGGTAGTCTGTTCTGATTCTTTAGAAATACGTTGGAAACTGTCCGAGTATTAGATGACCAGTGTAAAGTTTAAAAATTTTACGCAACAAATAATTTGGTATTCTTCTGTTCCGCTGTATCTCGGACGATTTACAGAACATTTTGAATAAACCAGAACAAGCCTATTATTTGTGCCAACCGAAACTGCGTGCCCACTTTTTTGAAGTGACACCTCCGAATTGAAGTGGGACGGACATTATAGATCCGCGAGAATACCGCACTTGACCAATACTTTGACAGTCTAATTTTTTTAACTTAACGGCAAACGTAGGCTATGTTCGAAACGGGAACGCACTGCAATTTGTCATATGAAGACCATATCAACACAAATTAAATTACAGCTAATACGTCACCCATCAAATCCTACAACAAACCATGTAAATTAATTAAAAATTCGCATGGTTTGGTCTAGAATCTGAAGCCGTGTGTCGCTGTACCACTAAAAGACCTGTAAATAAATTCCAGCCGCTCGAAAACATTGCGCCACCACCCAGATAAAATACATTCTAGAAAAAAAATACTAAACATGTTTAAATTTTGTATATAATAATTTACAAATTAGTCTTATATTAGTATAAAATTATCGGCGTTTCTTTATCGAAAATTAAGACAAATTAGAATATTTATTTCAAAAATTTTAAATGATTTTTGTTTTTCTCTTTCAGTGCTGGGTAAAAACTGTAAAGCCGTAAACACGACTATCTTGAATCCACATGTACATTTATTGGGCGATGATGCTGCCTGCATCGCTTATGTTAGGTTAACACAATACATGGACAAGTAAGTTTTAGAAACTAAACTAAATTTTAAGTTATATTTTATTTTATTTCATTTCATTTCTTTATCCTTCTGTGACATATTGCAAAAATATGATGATAAACACTTGGATACCTACCGTAATAATAATAAATAGTTAGGTACGTAGATATATCATCGTATACAAGTAATTTGTAAAAGACCCTCGTCAAGCTGTCACGTGTTAAATTAAATAACGATGGATATTTACCTCTTACCTACACGTGCTGTCCTATGTCGCTAAACCTTCAGAGGATCATTCAGCAATGTTTCCACATCCTAAGGAATTAACTCAAATATTAATGAACACTGACATGCTTAGGGTCGAAATAGGTACAACTACAACCGATCTTAAATTTAGGATAGAGAAAAGTGATGCATATTTAAATTCTTAAGAAATTTCAAAGTACATTTTCAAAATTATGAAATTTTATTTGCAGGTCCTAGTACCTAGGTTATAACATTCTTTTTACATATATACTCTTAAAGATATTGATCGATTGGGGATAGTTAGCTACCATTATTCAGTAATTTCTAAAATACGAAGATAATTAATGGGTTAATTTGTGAGTAAAATTATTTGCAGCATTCGTGTTTGGGGAGTTAACCATTGCAAAATCTCTATTTCAATTAAATTTCTGTTTATATGACAGCTCTGAGATTAAATCGTGTGTTAATGAACCAGCCAACTTTTAGAATATTTTCCGTGTTAAATAAATTTTTAATATAGAATGTTCCAAATAATATTAGCAAATTTTGAAAGAGAATATTGAAAAATAACTAAAGGTGCCGTTTTCAATAATCGATTTTACTTAAAAGTTATGTTCCAGCTAAGTACACATTTTTTTCCTATTATGGGCACAAATGGGCCAAACAAATCGGTTATTTTTTAATTAATAAATAATAATAATTATTAGCTTAATAATAATAAAATAAAAATTATTGTATTTTTTTAACATTAGCAAAGGGGGAAGTTCGATTCAGTGGCTAAGATTGTAACTTTGTTGACCATTCAGTGTATTTTTATGTAAAACAAGTAGCTCAATTATTTTATTAAATGATCCATATACTTATTTAAAAAAAATACCAGCGCAACAAATTTTGCTTTTGTAAATTCAATTGCACCATGTTTACGAGGGCAAGGTGAAAGGTTCTCAGAGATAGTGTCGTTATGAATATAAATGTTCAGTGAGATTTTAGCACACACGCTGCAAAAACGTCATAACACAAAAATGTTGTTTTTACAGGAGAATAATATATTAGTGTGACATGCATTGAGATTCTCATCTTTCAATACGGCACGTGTTGAGACGCCTATCTTCGTTCCACGGAATGTGATTCTTATGTAATGTATGTCTCTCTCTATTCGATTTGTTACGTGTTGAGTTCGCACATAAGAATCCCTGTCCTGATCAAGTAATGTATTATAGCAAAAGTATAGCCAAATAAAGCACTGTTTTAGTTATCTAAGTGACGCTTCCATTGCAATAGTTTCATAGCAACTCAAATATTTAAATTATAGCAATGATATGAAAAGATTTGGCGTCAATTTAGACGATATCTAACGGCAATTATAGAAAGCTCAGATGTGACACTTTTCCAGATATTAGGGCGTTTCTTTACGATCTTTACTGTATTATGACATAATAGCAGTAAGTGAGTAATATTTTGTTTTGTTAAAATAGATAAATTGGAATATCTTGCTGTCATAAAATTATTTGTTTTGTATGATGTATCGATCGCTAACATAAATTGATCCAAAGTTGGTAAAGATTTATAAAGAGTGTGTCAAAAAATATGCGGCTGGGTTTAAACATGGACGTACATCTCTTGTAGGTGATCCACGTGAAGGACGACCAAAAACGCCAACCACTGATGAAAATATCGAGAAGGGTGTACAATGTGGTTCTGTAATCGCTGTTGGAAGGTATATAAAGATAATTAACTTTGCAGGCATCTTAGAAAAAAGGATACGGAAAATTAAGGGGTTTAAAGTACGGATACTTGGCTCCTTCTGGTTATTATCTATTCCCAAATTTAATGGAAAACCTTTTGGATCAAATGAAGAGTTGACAGTAGCAATAGATGGATATTTTGCAGACTTTCCAGAATCGTACTTTAGGGATGGAATCCATCTATTAGAGAAACGTTGGACAAAGTGCATTTTTGATTTAAAAAACGCGGTAATATTCTTTGGCATTACAAAGAGCACCGCGAAAGGAATTATTTCAAACTAGATAGAGTACTGAAGAGATTTTCCAGGGCTAACTCATTCGAAGGCGTTTAAACCCAACCTCTATAAATGCTTTTGCTCAAATCTGCGATTGCAGTGTAGTACTGGCGGTGAAGATAGGACATTGTCGTCTAGGTAACCACATAAGAGTAGGATAGGTCTGCAAAAAACATTAGACTGTCGATTCAGCACCCAAGAGATGAATCTGCAGAACACATTCTATACATCTGCGCCGCCTTGGAAAGAACTAAGTTCCAGATCTTTGGCTTCACCTGACTGGACCGTACCGACTTTAAACCAGTCTCGCCCAACTTTATTCTTCTTCAAAAGGTGTGGTTTTTATGGTGAACTATAATTAAGACATGAGTCACAATAGACACATCCGGGTCGTAGGAAGGTAATGAAATAATCCTACTCATTTTTAACATGATCTAATATTCACCACCTTGCCGAGAACTTTTCACCAGACAATTCAAGATGGTAGAGAAAAGTATTATTAAAATTGTGAATTTAATATATCGGAGGTCGCAAATCGTAATCCGAAAGGTCAGAATTATCTGAAATAAGTTTCAGATTAATTTTGAAAATTCGGAAACAAATCTCAAAAATTCACCTACGAATTATTAACACCATCCTTGAACACCAAAGGTGAAAACAAATACTTGGAGATTTGAAAAAAAGCCTGTTGCCGCTGAGATTCGAACCCAGACATTAATTATCGAGATTCCTAGATAGCAATTTAATGTACTAGTTCGGGCCAAATGCCGTTTCAGTATCGTTCTCAAATCTTCAAATACAGTATCGGTATATATGAGAAATATATTGACGTATACTAAGCCCATATCTTCGTCTGCGTGAGTCAAGTTTTCAATGTACGTTAAGCGACGTAAACCACAATTTTCATACTATTAAATTTATCTGCCCTCTTGGCAACGGTTTATTCATTCCTTTCGAATGGTGTAGGTAATTTGGGTCCCTATAGGTCACATATAAAATATGTAAATTTAAAGACCCTGTATCGACAAGTAAATTCGTCCCGTCGCCTTTTGACTACCTAAAACCTTTCTGTTTCGGGTGAAAGTACCAGCTGTTGAAAATAAGAATACCAAGTATTGCGGTATGTTGGCCAAATTATGAATAATTATTACCAAATTCAATAGGGACCGTGCGTGAAATATAGAGGCAGCACTACTGCCGAACTTAGCCCTCTCTAGTGTTTAATTTTAGAATTAAATGGGGTAAACATTGCAAGTAAATAATGAAGGGTATTTTTTTAAATATTAAATATAGTTAAAAATAGATACCGGCCCGTACCAAACAATCGTGTGCATGGTCAAAATGACGTAAAATGTGAAACATTATTAAAATCTGGACATGCATATACATTTTAAGAAAAAAAATTTAAATGGCTAAGTGACAATAAATTGTAAAGTTGTACCTTAAACAAGTGTATCCAATGTTAAAATATCGGTATTTAGTAACACTGAATTTAAAAGTATTACAATAACATTTAAAAAATGTAAATTAATAAAAAAGATTGATAATAATAATTATAAATCTTTTTAGCTTTATGTTAATCGAAATGTCATTCATCCACTGGCGTTTATGAGATGTTCAATGATACATATATTATAGATTGCTCACCCAACTATAAAAAAATTATGAAAAGCGGGTTGCAATGTGCCTTTCCTAGTGCACTAAATAGAGCCGTTCTAGCCCAAATGTGTTTTAAAATAAAATTTCAGCATTTTAATCTTTAGAAAAAGAAAATAATTAAAGTTTTACTTCAAGACATGTCATTATGTATTTGGAAAGTTGAGTTTTCATGTAGTTAAATAATATTAAGAGATCTAAACAATTTTTATAACAGATGAATATAAATAATTTTAGACTACTATTTCAGAAACAATTCTACATAAAATACATAATTGCAATATGTAATACAATTTTGAAAAGGTAATGTAAACAATTTTGATATGAGGTATAAACAACTTTGGTAAGAGTTGTAATTGGACACTTATCTATTATTCTGAATAATGTTTAATGGTAATGTCACTAAAAAAAATTACAAAAAATCACTGGATTTTTAATATTTTAAAGTTTGTTACACTCTCTTTTGACAGTAATTGCAATGTATTATTTATGATTTGTTTATTTTAATAATAAATGAGAAATAGTTAATAAATTGTAAAGAGGGCCGTGATATTTTTGTCAAATTGGTCATTCTTATTTCATAACATTCTACATTAGTTTTAATCAACAGAATAAACCATTATCTGTAAAATTATATTTATATAAAATGTTCATTTAAATATGTAAAAATGTTAATGACAAGAAAACACTAAAGATTCTAATTTCTAAACCGGTTCTGTAAATGATTTCTTTACAACTAATGCTGCGTTTGAGAATCCACATCGGATGCATTTTTTACATCTCGAGCGTTTTTTTATCCACATCGGACACATCTGTCCCATTACATTTACGTATACTGCATCACGTGATCAAAGATTTTTTACATCTCAGATGCATCCGATGTGGATTCTCAAACGCAGCATAAGTGCTCAAAATTGATACAAGCTAGATAAAAAGAAAACTTTGCCCAGTGAAATACGCTTTTCGTCGTCTGATTTACATATGGATAAGCAATCTTTGTAATTATGTATATCATTGGGTGTGAGGCATAATTTTGCTCTGTGGAAATTTATAAAATTTCTTTACTATCGAATGAAATCCAGGTTTCTAAAGTGATGTGTTTGTACATCCACGGATGCAACAAGTTTTTTCGATATTGATATTACGAAAATAATTCGACTTCATTTTATTAATAATTATTAAACAATAAATGCCGTATAAAACATTAATAAATACCCCCCAAAAAGTTCACATTTTTGTCACCAGTTAGCGTTAAAGTCATGACGCACGGTCCCTATAAAATTTAACAAAGTTTTTCTCATTTTATGAATAATTTTTTGCGAAGCAACCTGCGATGACTCTATGCCGCATTTGTTAGGTAAATCAATTATGTTTCCCAAAATAAATTCTAATTTAGAACTAAAGGGTTTTTATTTAACACGTGGACTGCCATGTGTATATAGTGTGTCGCATTTAAGATGAAGACATCCCTATATTTTGTTTATCTAAATAAATACAGATTTGAAGTTTTGCACAGTCACATTTTTTAAGATACTCAACTGAAATTTAAATTTTAAACGCTGCCTACTGCGAATGCACAAACGGTCAATTTTCGATATTTCTCTCCGCATTAGAGATATCAGAAAAAATTATTTAAAAAAGTTGTTGACCCCACATTCCAAATTTTATAACAAAATTCGCATTTTTAGTTTTTTCAATATTTTGGTCAATACACAAAATTATTAAAAGTTGATTTTTTTATTCGATAAACTAGTGTGCCATGGATAGGAATAATTTGACACTTGTGAAATCATTAATGTCAATCAGATTAGACTTTCAGTTTCCATCAGAATGGCCAACCTCAGCGAATACACCCGCATCCTGAGGATAACGATATACTGGCGGCAAATCGAGCAAATCCACGCATGAGCATTCGAGATTTATCATCTCAGCTGAATATTACTAATAATAAAATCAGAAGATGTTTCATCCGTCACAATATCAAGCCCTATAAACCAAAGTTCTTACATACATTAAAAGAAGGCGATGAGAATAAAAGATTAGATTATTGTTATTGGGCCCAAGGTTATTTTTTAAATGGCAGGCATTTTCTAGAGAAGATTATGTTTACAGATGAGGCTATATTCACCACCAATGGTGTTGTATCATCTCAAAATTGAGATACTGGGGCCCTATTCTCGAATGTCTATTTCTAAATGTCACACGCGACATTGATGAAATGTCGAATAAGAACGCAAAAACGTATTCTGGAATGGCGAATTCGACATTTGTTGTTAGACATAAAGTCGAGTGGTATTCAACCAATCGACATTGTAATGTCGCATGCCTTTTTAAATATAATGTTATGAGTGTCGTGACAGTGACAGTTTATATTTATTTTTAAGAGAAATGAAAATAAGTAATGTACAAATTGTTTTTGAAAATATATGAAATGATTATTTACAATTGCTCCTAATTTATCAATTATTAGTCCTGTCCAGTATCGGAATAGGCCGTCGGTCTACAGGCAAAAGACCGGTAGGCCTTCGTTCAAGCTGTGGGCCCTCTTTCAGGCAGTGGGCCCTCGTTCGGGCAGTGGGTTCTCGTTCGGGCATTGGGTCCTCGTTCAGGCACTGGACCTCAGTCTCTGGACCCTTGAGAATAAGAAATGCGAAATAAATCTTTGAAAAAAAGAGGATGGACACAGTAGTTCACCTCCAACTAACAGGCCACAGAGAGGCTAAAGAATCTCTGAGTCTGAAGCAAACAGGAGAAAGAGGGATAAGCTGCAGGCAGGCAGTGCTACGGCAAACGCCGCCCTCAGCAAACCCCCTCACTCCAAACAAAACAAAAGAAGCCTAATCAAGTCCCTAGATAGCGACGCTAGTTCAGCCTCCACAAGAGGCTGGAACACGACGCAACTAGGGGCAAGAAAAGAGGTAACGACCACAAAGTTCTGTCTAGGTTAAGCTACAAGGATGCAGCTACGAGCCACCTGAAAGTAGCTATAATAGACAAGGATAACCCTTACGGTAAGATAACTACCGAAAGAGAAATCCTTGTCAAAAAGACAATGATGAGAGAGCTGGACAAAACAATCTTGTCCGCCTCCTGCAGCAAAACCAAGCCACCCACATTCAGGTCTTGGTCGCACTCTGGTGAAATTATCAAAGTAACCTGCAACGATGACCTGACATTGGAATTACTAAAAACCAAGGTACTAACCTTAAAAACATGGTAAGGAGCAACACTCGCAGTTGTAAGGATGGACGAGCTCCCCAAGCTCACCAAAGCCTCTCTCTGGATCCTAGGGGAAGCGCAAACTTGCATGTGGCAAAATGGTGCACCTTCCACCATGAAATCAAAAAAGACCCTAAGGGCCATCTTTTCTTCTTCGGCATCGGAGACGAAGACATGGGAACCCTAAAGGCCAAATCAATGAGGATGAGCTATGCGTTCACCTCATTGACTATAAAGCCAAAGGTCGAAAAAGAGGCTGAAGCGGGGCCCAGTTAGTAATTGTCTACTGTAATATACTCGTATTGTATATTTCTATCCAATGTTGTCAGATGTTATCATTCGCCTAATATGTGACCGATTTTAAAATCTCTATTTGTCTTTGAGAATACGGATAGTGTCAGTCGATCGACATTTTAATAGACATTATGACTAATGCGACATTTTTAATAGACATTCGAGAATAGGGCCCCTGGGCCAGAAATAATCCCCACTGGGTTATAAATTGTAAAGATTAATATTCCCAGAACGTCAATGTCTGGTGTGGAATTTTGGGAGACCAAATAATAGGTCCTTTTTTCTTTAATGAATCATTAAATTCTGGTCGTCTAGTTAACTTTTTTTTAATGGGGAATTGTGGGATGCTATAGAAAATCTTCCTCTCAATGTGCGACAGCTAGATGGTGCATCCATTCACAATTCAAGGATTATTCGTCAATGGTTAAACCAAATATTTCCTATGCGCTGGATAGGAAGAAACAAACCTTTTGAAGCCTGGCCTCCGTGGTCCCCTGATATTACACCACTCGATTTTTATTTTTGGGGACTGATAAAAAATAAAGTTTATAAAACAAGGCCCAGAAATCGAGATGAACTTTGTGCCAGTATAAGACAAGCCTGTCAAGAAATCAGCATCCCAGAACTTAGACGAGCATCCAGACATAATCGTAAAAGAATTGAAAAATGTATTCGAATAAATGGAGGACTAGTCGAGCGAGATAACATTTGATAAATTGTCATTTGTACTATGAAAATTATTGTTTTAATTATTTTCTTAAATTTAATCAGTTACCTCCAAAAAATTATTGTTTTCTTAAAATAAAATAATTATTCGTTTGTGTTAGTATTATTTATTTTACTGAAGAATTTAAATTTCATGAAGTACACTAAACTGAAAGTCTAATCTGATTGACATTAATGATTTCACAAGTGTCAAAATATTCCTTTCCATGGTACACTAGTTTATCAAATAAAAAATAAACTTTTAATAATTTTTTGTGTATTGACCAAACTAATGAAAAAACTGAAAATGCGAATTTTGTCATAAAATTTGGTATGTGGGGTTAGAATAATATTCGGAACAACTTTTTTAAATAACTTTTTCTGATATCTCTAACGCGACGAAAAATATCGAAAATTGACCCTGTTTGCGGATTCGCAGTAGGCCGCGTTTAAAATTTAAATTTCAGTTGAGTATCTTGAAAAATGTGAACCCTGTATGACTGCAAAATTTCAAATCTGTATTTATTTAGATTGCCAAAATATAGGGGTGTCTTCATCTTAAATGCGACACACATTATATTATGCACACCCAACTTTACTATCGCACCGTGTGCATACATATTTTTTACAAGCAGCGCTTGATTTCAGGCCGCGTGTCTATAACATATAAACATTTACCGTGTATTTCTTATGGGGAATCTGTTGAATAGGCGTATAATAAACACTATTTAAGTTAATCTGGTAATATTTTCCTATTTACGTTTTTTATTACATAATTATCTGTGACATTTATTTCCATTCATAAAGTATTTATTCCTATAAATAACTAACTAAATAAATAAAGGAACATAAATGTCCTACATTCATTTTGCAGGTTATATTAGGCAAAAGTAAAAATACAAAATGGTATTTCCTCCAAAAAAACAGATTTTTCTAACATCAAAAATAGATTTTTTTATCAACAACAGTTTCTACATCGACTGGCACAGATATATATTTGTTTACAAACAAACAAAAATATGTTACTGATGACATGTCCGTCCTTTGCCTGGTTTTAAAGCGTGAACATAATATAAGCACACGGCGTATGTTTCTAATAATTTAATCCCGCGCCGCGTGCATATAATTTTATTCACACTTCTATTAGATAATATACTTCACATAAGTATTACATCTTTAAACTACTTTACTCCCAAAACGTAAAAACAAACTTACATTTTTATTAAAACTACTTTGGCTCAGCCGACCCGACCACGAAATTCGCTTCAGCAGTCAACGTGTTAATTAACTACTCTCTTCTTCTGCATACATTAAGAAGTACGGAATGTATATTCTCTCAATGTGGATTTAAAAATTAATAAAAACCTAAGAGGCCACCGGGACTGAATTTACATATGCGCTATCTGGGGAGACATAAGTTACAGGCCAGAATTTACATGTAATTGCTGAATTTCCATTTGCGCGGTACCCAATTTACAAGTACCCCTTTCGAATAGTGAAAAATATCAAATCGTTACCCTTTGAAAAGTAGTAAAAAATTAGTATTTGTTTCTTTCTTTTTAAATTAAGCTGGATATGTTTGCACGTAGCAATATCACACATTCTTCTCGGCATGATGACCTCTAAAACTGTTAAATAACTTAAAATAATATTTGTAGCAAAACGTAAATCGAATTTTCCTGGAATATCATAAACATCCCAGTACCTACCTGTGGTTGAGGTTGCATCGAGCTGGAATTATAAATCAGACAATAAATGATTTTGCATTTGAATACATTTTTTCGAGTCTGTAGGAGGGGCAGCTACCCCCTGTCCTCCTGTCCATCATTGGCGACGCCCATGTGACAATTCTTAAATTTTATCAAAAACGCGCTTTGAAACAGTATAAATGCATTCATTCTAACGAATGTGTAAGAGATCATTGACTGCGCAAAACATTCGGAAACCACAATCTTACAAATTATCAACTAACATATGCTATGCGGATGATACGGTAATTATTTTCGATGGACAAGAATGGGAAGAGGTTAAACTCACTGGAGAAACGGCGCTGAGAAAGATAAGTTTATGGTTAAATAAAAATCTACTATCTTTAAATATTTTGAAAACAAAATGCATTACTTTTAGTTCAACCATCGTTAACCAACCTAACAGCTTTTGTATAAAATTGCATAGTAGTGACTGTCAAAAAAACGATTCTAACTGGCCCTTGATAGAAAAAAGTTTCTCAAATTAAATACCTAGGTATAATACTTGATCAATACATACGTTGGTCTGAGCATATGGACCCTGTTAGTAATAGACTGATAGCCCTTATGCACAAATTTTATGTTCTCCGGGATATTCTTTCAAAGAAAAATATAATGATACTTTATAACTTCCTAGTGGAATCTATATTAAGGTATTGCATAGTAGCATGGGGTGGAGCATTTAACACCACTATTAAAATTGTAGAGACAACACAAAATATTATTTTAAAAATTATCCTAAAAAAAGAGAGACTATTTTCTACAAATAAATTGTACGATGAATCGAACATACTAAACGTCAAATTACTTTTTGCTTATCAATGTATAATGAGAATATATACCAATGCTGAAAATTTTACTCATAAAAATACCCGCTTAACTTGCTCAGTCGCTAATATGGAGATTCCTGTAGAATTTTTCAAAAAATCACTTAGTCAAAAGTCATTATCATTCTTTGGCCCAAAATTTTTTAAGGAGGTCCTTTCGCCACCAATGTTAAATAAAAAATATTAGATTATGACTAAAATTTATTTTTTTTTTCTAATAGTTGAAGTCCTTATTTATCTAATGTTGAACTTTTAACTATACCTTACCGTGCAATTTTTGAGAATTTTTTTTTAAAAATGTGAGTATTTGTGCAGTGTCTTATGAGAAAATAAGACCTCAACAACAATTCTCGAATTATATTATTATTTATTGATTAGATGGAGTAGAAAAAAACTAAAAATAGGGTTTTTGAAATATTTAGGTTTTGTTTTTTACAATAAAATATATAAGGTTACCGTGGAATTTATTGAGAAATTAATATTAAAAAAAAAATTTGAAGTAACCTAGTTGAAATTTTTTTGTGATTTTTTAATATTAATTTCTCAATAAATTTCACGGTAACCTATATATTTTATTGTAAAAAACAAAACCTTATTTTTAGTTTTTTTCTACTCCATCTAATCAATAAGTAATAGTAAAATTAATTATAATTCGAAAATTGTTGTCGAAGTCTTACTTTCTCGTAAGACACTGTACAAACACACACATTTTAAAAAAAATTTTCTCAAAAATTTGCACGGTAAGGTATAGTTAAAAGTTCACTATTAGATAAATAAGGACTTCTATTATTAGAAAAAAATTAATTTTAGTCATAATCTAATATTTTTTATTTAACATTGGTGGCGAAAGGACCTCCTTAACATAATTCCGATACACCTCAGGCAAATAATCAAAACAAAAAAGATTAAAATTGAAATAAAAAAATATTTAATAATAATATTAATAATAATGATGATAACATAGTATAAATAAAAAACATATCAAAAGCCAAAATGGAACATCCGCTTTGTCGTTTTTGTCTAGATTTCCTAAGGTACTGTCTATTTATTATTTATCTTTTTATTTATCGGTTTATTCTGTCGAATTTCTTCGTCCCTTGTTCTTATTTTTAAATATTGTATCTTTTGTTAAGTGATAAATAACTGTATGTAAAATTCAATACCTGTCTCTAAAAAAAATATGTACATAAATAGTCATCTAATTGATCAGAAAAACAGGCAGAAATAGGTTCGATACTCAATCAGATGTCTTTAAAGAACTTTTTTTTTATTTAACTATTTTTTTTTACTATTAGGTAATGTATTTTAATATTTAAACAAATAAATTTGATTTGATTTGAATTTGATGAACATATATGTTGCAATTAAATTTTTAAATTGTTATTATCTGTAGTGCTGCTAATTCTTTTAAAATATGGATCATAATTCTTGCCCAAAAGTGTTCCATTTCAAAAACATTTATGTTTTTAAAGCTCCCTATAATAATTTTAACAACTTGTGCCCATGGGAAAAAATGTGTACAAGTTGTCATAAAACTTTTCAATGATTAAAATCGATTCATGAAAACCGCATCTGAAATATTTTTTAATTGAGGGTATTTAATCTATTAAAATAATTTATATATATTCGGGACAACATGCATTTTGATATCAAAAACATTGAAAAATACCGAAAGATTAGAAATGTAGGGCATTTTCGGAAATAGAAATGATTTGCAGTTTACACTGCACCTCAGAGGGACCTGTTTTTTATAATTGCGTTTTTAGATCTATAAAAAAGGAAAGAATCACCCCAAATGCTTGCCCGTTACTGTTCATAATATCAAAAAGCGTTAACCCTTTAATTCTTATTCCAGGCATGGTCAGGCACACACCCATCAATCAGAAGAGAGTCGTGTATGGCATAAAAGGGACAACAAATGGCAAAATGTCCATTTCCATCGGAGCGGCGGCAATGGGGGAGCGGCATTTGGCTTCAGTTTGCATAAATAGAACTGTTAGGATGCGTTGTTCTACGTGCGAATAAAAAATTTGCAAAGCAGATCTATAAACTTTGTTTAATGTGAGATCTTGATGGTGATGTGTGAGTCTTATGATTTTCTATTTTGAATGAGTTGATCTATTGTACTTAAATAGTACCGACTTATTTCTCACATGCGGCTAGCTATATAGGCAGTTTATGACTGCTATCCTCCATCCAACTGTTTTAACTGATGTGTGTAGGTATTTGATTTGTTGCCGTGGAAGCAAAGTTAATCATAAAGTTTAAACTCTTTACAAAGTGATCTAGTCAAAATTGAACTAACAATCACAATGCTAAAATAAGTTTAAATACAAATTATATTTTAATATATTTAAACGTAGTACAAACAAATGTTTCTTAATTCAATTTTAAAATATGGAATAACTATCAGGTGTAAATAAGTTTTATCAAATAATTAAATGAAAAAAATCATGATGTAGCCGGATATATTTTTATATAAGTCGTATTTTAAATAACTTTGAATGAAACTTGAAAATGTTACTTTATCATTCGAACAAAAAATAAATGCATTATTGTTTTCAGCATGTAAATTATATTTAAAATAATAATTAAATATTATTTCAGCTTTATACTCCAACCGTAAAATAAACGTTTCAGAAAATGTATTATTTAGAAAGTAATTCTTGTGGCCTTTCATAGATACATGTTCTTACCTACAATATTTTGTAATAAACATAATAATTTAATTAAAGATAAATGAAAACCTACAAATATTTATTTCAGTTAAAATAATCAAAAATGCTTTTTGTGGTAACACTCTTTGCATGGGTACCTATAAATAAAATGGGATAGATAAAATACATTTGAAGAACATTGCTTTAAATAAATTTGTATTTGTACTTTATTAATAACAAATTAGTCTTGCAGGTATCTATTAAAAGTTATTATTTATTTCTCCATACAAATCAATATGAATGCCAAATTATATCTCGTTATATAGAGCTTTGAAAAACCAATGATGTAATACACATTATAACCAACAGATGTCGGATTCCAAAAGCAATAAAAAATAATGATCATGTTGCAGTTAAATCGATATGCACTATTATCTACCTTGGAGAGTTACAAACTACGTTTAATTCAATAATTTTTGCAGTGGCGGATTTGATCGTGATGACCCCCTCCCAAGTAGCACCATAAAAACAATTCGGGTTTATTTCAGTTTTAAAATGGTTTTATTGTGGTAAATAAGAAGATACTGTAGACATACTGCGGGCACTTAAAAGCTGTTTGGCATTTAATACTGGTTTTAAAGTATCTAATAAGATTCGTTAATAAGGGCAATTAATCTTAAAAGTTTGTATGTCTTGTTGTAGTTTTAAAATAGTTTAGTTTCAATTAACTTTAAAACTACTTAGTTTTATGAAGGACTTGCAGGTTGTTTGATTTTATTATGTTTTAGATTGTGATGTTTTAGTTTTTAAGTAGTTTTAAAGAGATTCTTAATGTAACTAATAGAACCTATTATATCTGCTTGATCTTAGGACAATTTGGTCAGAAAATATTGCGTTTTAAAACTATTTCATTACTTTTCCTTATAACAGGTTTCTTCAATGCAATTAAATAGCTATATTAAAACGGAACGCTCTTAACTAAATCAATTTGGTTATCGTAAAGACAAACTGTACTTCTTGTTAGAAACAATAAAATTAAACTCATCCCCTATTTTTACGTGGCCCAAATGAACCCTGCATTTTGTATCATGTCAAACAGGGGAGTACCTACAATAATTAGAAAAACTGGAAACAATACATTATTATTATTAATCTAAAAATACACAAAACACAAACGACTGATATACACGGAGATTTTAAAGTTAGGTTTACATTAAAACCGAGCGGCATATATCATAGCCGCATTAAAACTAAACCGTTTAAATCACTAGCGAACCTTTCTTTTATCTAGGGTATGTGCTTTTGGAACAGTATAAAACTCGATTAAATAAAACCCTTTGATCTTAACGTTTCCTTGTCCATTAACTAAACGGCTTTATTTAATTTCCTGCCATTTTACTTTCTCGAGATGGTGGAAGCCATGATAGATACAAATATTTAGGCTTACATAAAAACGTATAATTTCGATTTCTTTTAATACAGAAAAATCTAAAATAGTAGATAAAATTATTTTTCTTCCTAATTTGTTTTTTAATTTTCAATTTTGTTTTTTTTTTTTTTGATTATAAAACTTCAGAAATTTTAAGGCCCCTAAGTTTTTTAAGATTTTTTCGTTAACATTTATCGATAAAGTCGGGTGCGCAGTATATATTTTTACCCACATTTCGAAATCACTGCCTTACTTTTTATTATTTCATAGTTCATTGTTAGAGCGTCAACATATTATCATCTTCAAATATAAATTGCTTTTATTTGCTAAAAAAATTATGTATATAGTTTTAAAAAACTATTTTCAAATGTTAACAATAAGATAAATTATCTTTAAAAGTATACATGTAACTAACATTATTAAGTTCACTTCAAATCAGCGTGTGTTTAAAATGTATTTAATGTGGTTATAAAAGGATCTTCATAACAACTTTAAAATCAGTTGTTCAAGATAATATGGTGTTTTTTTTTTTGAGAGTGGGCCCTTTTGCTGAAGGCGTATTTATTACAACCTTAAGGCTCCTTTTAAAACTAATTGGTTTTAATTGCAGTTTTATTTTACAGTGTTAAAGCATCCTTGAAGAAGTGAATAGAACCGTTCGGTGCTACTTGGGCTATTCCCGTACTGATATGCTGCCTGTCTAACTTCAAAGTACATATTTATATACCGACACCAATTTTTAATATAAACGTCACCAATTTGTACATAAAAAAAATTAAAAATTTTTTGTTAAAAACATCTTTATTGTACTGATGCAAAGACATTTATCAATTTTTTAAAATCTCGTTAAAAAGTTTGTGACTGCGCTTTCAGAATACTTAAATACTTTTAAAATACCTTCTTATTGTATTGAATTCATTTATATTTCAGAACTTTAAAAGTCTACAAATATAATAAAATTATTCACTTATGTCAAGTTCTCAAAGGTGGTATTGAATTGCATGAAACAAGAAAAAATTTAAATAAGAATAAATAAAAAATTAATCAATTTTTTGAGGTCACCTTAGTGGTAGAAATTAGTAAAATAATATTTTTTGTGCACGACCGGGTTATAAATACGTTTAGCGGCCGTAAAGTGTCCCTTTATCGCCCGCGGACTACTTTACCGCCCACGAACTATTTACTTACCGCCCGCCGGGCGGTAAAGTTTTTTTTTTATAATAACCTGCTCACTAAAGGCGAAAAAGAGAAAATAATAGTTATTTATTATTAACGATCATGAAAATGGTCGTACATAAAATTATATATATTTGTTAATAAATTATCATTAAAAGGGTCGTGCACAAAATGTTGTATGTATTTTGGTACTTAAACAGCGTTTATGGACCTTACGTGTTAATAGACCTCGACTAGCCTTTGATACATAAATAACTATAGACAGACGTTTGGTTTTTATTTTTAATAGATAATATAAAAATGATTTAGTAACAAATAGAAAATATATTACATAATAATTTAATTTCGTAATTAGTACCACGAATCAATATAATGAGTTTTTTCTGCATATAACGCATTCTTAATTTTTACCATGGTTTAAATTTTACCACCCCTTAACTCTTGCAGGCCAGGCCGTATTAGGGGCCTATGCCTAAATCCGTCACTGCATTTTTATTTGGTTGACTTTTATTTAACCATTGTAATTGAAATATTTTGTCATTTCCTTTTAAATTTTAATTTACATTTTCTATTTAATTCAAACCGTATTAAAATAAAAGAATATTATGATGAAACCCAAAGAACTTTCTAAATTTAGGCATTGTAAAATAAAAATGTAACATAACTATGCATAAACTTGCTGTAAAACAAACATCTTATAAAATTCAATTTAAAAACACATCCTGTACCGAATTTTGATGAATTCTCTACCTTCCACTTTGAAACGAATGCACTATAGGTATTTTAATATAAATAGAAATAATTTGTATTCAATGCATTAACGATAGTTATTTCTCAAAATTAGGATTCTGGAGAAATTTCAGAATAAAAATATATCTACAATGTTGCCGATTGCTTATTAAATGGATTAACTTTGCTTCTAAGAAATGTATTAAATATCTGTAAGTATATTTAGAGATTGAAATCTATTATTGTAATTGTATTATACCTTTAAAAGAGATTAGAAAAATTGATGTTATTGCTAAACCATGAAAAGATTTTTTTAATTAAGGATTTGCTAACCCGCGAAAATACAGGGTAAATATTTTAAAAATTTGTAAGTCTAGTCTCTTTTAAGTGAAGGATTTGACTTTTGACTCAACTTACATAATATAAAGGACATGAAAGTTTTCAATAAGCAACAAGACTAGTTCAAGTTCAAAGATAGATACATACTACGTGTTATTTAAATATATGGGTATTTCAAAAGTTTAGCAACGTACAAACATTATATGGAAATTATTAAAATAAAAAAGAACTTCTTCATTTAGAGTTATGTTTTCAACCAGTAAATTTAAAGGTTTCTCTACCTATTAGTTGAAAGAAGACGTTTTTGAAAATTCATGCAAACATCACGCAAAAAAATGTTTTGTTTACACCTGTGTACCTACCTGAGAATTAATATACTTTCAAAGAAACATGTATACAGAGTGTTTTTAAATATCATATGCATACGGAAGAAGGCTTAATTCACGTCTTAAATGTTATATAAAGATATACCGGGTGTTGAAACTTTTTTGTTTATAGCTCCTGCATTTTTTTGATACATTTAGTTCAAATATGGAATCTTAAGTTGCTCTATAGGTAGGGCTTACAGCTTTGGGCATACCGAATGGTTGTGAGAATTTACAAGGTGATATTTATTCAGGGGTGTTCTCCCCTTTTCTCCACTTGAACTTTTTGCGGTGCGCTGCTGGTAGATTCTTAAATAACAAATTAATGTTCTGTTTTCTTTAGAAACTTTTTGGTCTCTTGTAGTTTTTTTGGATCTGCGACCGTTATCAAGAACAAAAGTAAAAACAATTTTCTTTAATTCGCTAAATGAAAGTGAAAGTATCTGTTTAATCACCACTGCCTGTTAAAAATAAAGCTGGAATAACCCAGTTTTTGTAGCTATGTACAAAACACCCAGTGGATAGATATCGAAGCATTTTCGGACCTGTTTACATGAGTTTAGTCATTAATTTAACCAAAGAATAAAGCAAATACTTCCGTATTTGCATGATATTTAAAAACGTCCTGTATATAGTATTGAGGATTTCACCTGTAACACTTTCACACATACGATCCATATTATAGTTACCGAAATTTCAGCACGGGGATATACCTTATAATGAATTGAAGAAAGTATAATATAAATATGAACAGATATCGTTGTCAGCGATATGGTAGAAAAGAATAATTTGCCAAAAAAAGTGTGAGTATTTACGATAGTGGTGAATTTATATTTTTCATAACTATTGACAGGGAAATGCATCATGGACTTCATCGTAGCCAGCTTTAACCCTCCTTATTTTGCTCCTCCTTTAAAAAGTATCTCGACCAATTTTTGAGATTTTCCGACAGACTACTTAAGTTTCATATATTACTATTTTCCAGTTTTCTTAATGTTCTACTCGGTTCTTTAACCTTACCCGTTCTTGATGAGGTAGCCCCAGCGCATTTCTTACAGTGCCTAAACAAGGTATCAGCACGTCCTTTGCAGGGTCCACCCTATCGTTTCATGAGGTAAAGTGTAAATATTTACCCTGTTAATTCAATTTTTATTTACATGAAGTAGTAACCATTCACCCTGACTGTCCACTCATCTCTCAAGTAAGTTGCTTTACCACAGACAAGGTCGCCTTCCCTCATACCTGCAAATAAGGATTCCTGACCCGATAAGCCAATGGCATTTTGCTCCTACCCCCTAATAAGAAAACAAAATGGTATACTGACAATCCATATGTTAGTAATTTAGATATACAGTACGTTAATTTACCAATATTGATTTCAAGAGAACGGTATAGAAAAACGATACTGTTGAATAGACAGAAATAGATACAAGCTAAATGCTATCCCGTTGACGGCCCCAGAGAGAGACCCATGGGGGCACTGGTTAACGTACTGTAAAAATATATATTGAATCTTATATCCTTATCTCACAATCCGATACGCCTACGTTGTCTTAAAATAATTTGTCATTTCGATAATTCTCTAAGGTTTACGTAAATGAAATAAACCAAGACATACAAATTAAAGAGTACAATCTAACAGCGTGAAAAGAAATACTAGTTATTTAACCAAAAGAGGAAACCGGACCTCTCGCGAAAGCAAAAATGTTATAAGGATTTTCTAATAAAAAATGATATTTATATACATGCCACTGGGAAAATACTTCGTTCTATTATGTCTTGTCAATATTAAGAGCTTTAAATTTGTGTAACGGTACGGCAGCACTTACAGAGAGGTTTAAGAAAAGAAGGTGGGAAAGCATATCAGTTAAAAACTACTAGATATTTATTAAAACAAAAAGCAGCAAATTTTCATAGATGTAATACAGAAAGGCGCGGAAATGTTTTTTTTTTTTTTAATTTCTATTAAACATTTTCAAAATACTTTTCGAAGGTCTACAAAAAAATCAAGGTTTCCCCACCCTACGTTTTGTTATTGGTTGTATTTCCTGAAATTTCCACAAAAATCGGACTAAAAATAAAGGCTCAGAATGAATTATAAATTTTCAAGATGTTCGGTTTGCTCTTAACACAAAAATATAAGTTTAGTTGAGAATACTTATGGACAGAAAAGGATGATAATATAAAATATTTTAACAACTGGTTACATAAAGAAAAAGAATTATGTCCTTTTCCATACTTATTATATTTAAATGGTCCAGGGGAACAACATGATAAGCGCCAATTTTATAATTTTAGAGTTTGACAATATTATAGTAGGTCTAATTGCTTCCTACAAAATGCTTAACTCTACAGATAAATAAGCTGTTAATTCCCATGATATATGCCTAGTAAAAATATACATACAGGAAAAGGACCTGATAGCCATCAGCGTTTTTTGTCTCTCCTGTAAAATTAGCAAAAAGGCGCTTATCATGTTTTTCCCTGTTTAATATTTCCAGAAATGTTTGTTCGCTTTCTGAGTACCCTATAAATTGCCATTTTTTTATTCAATAGAAGTATAATCTAAAGAATCATTTGTACATCCAGGCTTGATTTGTTGTGCCATATAACTTCTAATTTCGTACTACTTAATATATGTAATTATAATAGTTAAGGAGAATTTATTTAAATTAAATTTAAAATTTATACATAAGCATTTTTGCTTAAAAAATATATGTATGTAAGCTGTTAATAATATATCAACAACCATAGCTAAAATGATCTTTTCACACCTTAGATGAGTTTCGAATAATACTTAGATAGAATAATAATTTTACTTGCCAAAGAGTTTAAAGTTAAAAAAAAAATTGCATAAAGAGACTTGATGTAAGGGTGCATTCAAAAGTCGCTACGGCTGAATAAAACATTTACCAACAGCAACTTATTTAAGAAAACAATTACAATACACAATTTTTTAATTCGGTTTTAACACATATAGAGAATGTTTTAACACCTGCTATTTTGAAATGGTGCGAAACAAATATGCAGTACCTACCTAATTCTGTCAACCAAAACGGCTTATGTAAATTAAAATATCTAATTGTAACGAGTCTTCATCACTACGTGATCTAATAAAACAAAAAACTTGATGAAAAAGTCTATTCTTAATTACTTTTGTGACAACTTAAGTAACATTCTTTGAGGATTTCTACTGAAGTCAATAATATTACTTTTAGCCAACTAATGACATCAAATTGGCCACGTAGTGTACAGGTAATAGAGAGTTTTAGAAAATGTACGTAAGATTTCCGCTAACGTTACGTTAAAATTAGATTGTGACATTTTTCATAAACATTGAACGGGGTAGATGCGCTAGTTCAGTGTGATGTCATTTTGGTTCCACTGACATTTAATTCTAACCAAACTTTTAACAAAAACATCAATAAATTTGACATATACGTTTTTACTGTTTTTATTTTATTTCAAAATATTGTTTACAGGTCATAAAAAATAGTTTAAAGGTATGTAATTGGTAACTAAACGATTGTATATTTGATATCGATATCTACGATATAATTTAGCTAAACAAAACGAACAAAACGCACTCAAAAAATCTACTGTCACTTTAATTGTCAGTGGAACCATAATTACATCATCACTGAACTAGCGCATTACAGTATATCTCTAAGGTAACGTTAGCGGATGTTTGCTAAAACTCTCTATTGTTGAAAGCTTTGTAACGCTGTATTACATATGTCGCAAACCAACGCACCTACTGTGGAGCTATCTGCGACCATTCCTGACTCCTGTAATACTCTTATATCGAGTAAGCTCATATGACCACAGGATGCTACTGCGCCTATCTTGGTTTACGGAATCTTTAAAATAGGTTGCGATTAGGCAGCCGCGTTGTTTTACGTAATTCTTTATCCTAAAATAGACCTTCCAGAATTATTCATCGTAAGCACTTTTGTCTGAGACACCCTGTAGATTGCCTTCAAATCTTGTTAAGCATGTGGCTTGCCGTTGAAGGTATAAACTTAATGTTTTGAATTTACCACGGCAGCTTGAATACAACTCTCCAAACCAATTTATTAATGGTTGTTATACAAATTGTTATTTCCACTCTTTTAACCCATTTTTAGACAGGGCTTACTCGAAAATGGGTAAATAAAATCGTGCTCTGGTACGAAATTATTTTAGATTTATAAATTATTCCTCTGCAAATATACTTATTCAATACCAACAGAATATTGAATCGAATTCTATATATTTTTAACTAATTTCAAAGATAAATGAAATTTGTTTTCGATTTGCTGTGCAACACATGAAAATCAAAAAGTAATGTTGAAAATCGGATGTCATTGTTCAATGTTCATCAATTATTATTTAAACTAAAATGCTTATAATACTTCTGCAATCTTATTTCTACTGAATAAATATTTTGAATATTATGACAATTATGGATTTTAATAAAAAAAAAACTATCTAATCATCTCGTGTTTAATAGACTTATCTTTTTTTAAACAATTATAAATATAATCCGTAATAGGTATATATGGTTGTAATAATTTAGAAATCTTTTTAAACCTCGTACTGTGCTTATAAATACACATTTTAAAACTAGCATTTGAGTTACTCAGATGTGATATATTTCACTTATTTTAATAAAAAAAAAACATGTGATAATATTTGCAAAAGTCAGTGAAATATATCATGTAGCCGAGTGCAATACAGAGTGTCCATTGGATATATTACAATTAATATGTTTCTGATCATAAAAAATAGAACTATTTTAGTACCTACAATGTTTTATTACCGAAAAAATTAAATATAACTTTGGATAAATATACCAGATAGTACTGAATATATGCTTTAGATAAAAGAAAATAAAACGAAACAAGAATAATTACCAACACATAGTCGTTTATCATTTAAAATATGTATGTTTCAGTGGAATGTTTTAGAAATATCTAGACTATCCTCTAAATTATTTTCAAATAATTTCCACTCTCTATTATAACTTTTTGTAGGTACACGAAACAGTTTTTACGGCACTCTGTAAAGATAATTTTTTGGAAAATTACTTCCATGTGACAGTTCGAAATATAAATACTATTGACATGTTTTAGCTCTCTTATATAATAAGGAAAAAAATATGTATAATCACTGAAGTATATCTAATTTCCACATTTATTGTCATTTCGTGTTTCGTGATATTTTTTCATAAAGAGATATAAGTAACGAATATAAGATAATCAAGGATGTAGTAGTATTTCAAATATACATAGCAACGATTATATATTGAATAAATTCGTATTTTGAAAATTTTTCATCTAAAATTGTGTTATTTGATGTATTATACTTACGCATTGTAAATGTTAAAGCTAGTAGTTTATAATTTTAAAAATATTTCAAGCAATACTTAATTTGAAAGAATTCACAATATTACTCAGAATGTTCCTTATTTTTATTACAAGTTAATGTTTTGGAAATTTTGCAATTATTTATTCTTGATCTAAAAAAATAATTTATCTTTGTATGATGCACATGGTAGATATATTATTTTATATTAATTCAACGATATAGAAGTATTTATGAAAAAATATCAAAATACTGCTTTTTTCTTGTATTTGATGATACATTATCGAATTTAAAAACAAAATATTCACTACTTGTCTAGTATAGTCCTACTTTTTAGTAAAATTTGTAGTTGCAATTACTTACTTAAGAATCATTATTTAGTCACTTCTGTGAATTGACTTTAAAATGTTATCATATATAATATATATTTCAGGCCTAACAACTGAAATGTTTGGTTTTCTTTTTGAAAAAAAGTACTACATGGTGTAGCATAGCCTGATTGTTACTGTAAAAAAAAACTATAAATATTGATTATATATATTAACCTGTCTTGTTTGTGTTTGATGACCAACATTTTGCTTGGTATTAAGCTAATAATCTAAAATAAAACTCTTAAGATTAAAAAAAATACAATACAGTGTGTCCAAAAAACATTAATCAGTTTATTCAACAACTACTTTTTCTAATACTGGGTCTATTGGGGTATGCAAAATTGTAGTCTAGTTTATTTGAAATCATAGTCAAGACAAAATATTAAGTTTTTAAATAGTTACTTCATATTTCTCAGTTTTCATATTTCCCTTCTTTAAATCTATAAAAAATATATTTGCAAATTTTTATAAAAATAAGTAATGGAACTTATTACTAATTAATTTTTTGGGTACACTGTGAAACCAAGTTAGAAGCAATGTATCGTTTTTAACTTTTTTCACTAGGTATCACTTTGTTTTTTGCATAAGATTTTAGATTTACTTGTTAAAATTTTTAAATATGTATTAATAGATAGATATAATCAAAACATAAAAAATTGGAGTAAAGATTTTTAAAATTCGTATTTTTTCCGATATGTAAGACACCAGAGACTTGACCAGCTTTGTAAGGGAATTAAAATCAGTTAACTTTTTAAAAATGACTGAAATAAATTGATATGCTTTTTAAACTGTAGTCTAGTCTCAAATTGTAAGTTTCAGTTTGCTCTAATCCACCTACCCTACACCGTTAGTAAAAGATGTTTTCCCACATATCTCTTTATTCGCCTATTTTTTGTACTCTAATTTTTGATTAATATTAATCTTTGCAGTCTTATACTTGATTTTTATATTTACAGATTTTTGTCATCATAAGTATGTGGATTAGAAATATCCTTAAAAATTACTTTTTAAATATCAATTTGTTATAGTGGATTTATTCAAATATTAAACGATGTGCTTCTACTTTTAAATCTTAAATGAATCTCAACTTCTAGCTTAAAACACTTTTTTGCAAGTGACATGTGTATCAATAATTTTTGTATAGTTGATATCTTAAAAAATGAGTGTCTGCATATGTGATAAATATAAAAAATCATATTTATGTAATTCCTCATGTAAGTAGTACCTACCAAAGTCATTTTAATACTTTCCATGTAAACAAAGATAGAGCTCCAGTTTTGCATATTGAATAATTAGTAAATCTTTTTGATATTGTCGTTTCATAATTATACAACAGTAAAACATATTTGGCATTTGGATTTTACAATATTCATTTATAAAAAACTGACAGAAACTTTAAAATTTTCCTACTTCTAATTTAATTTGAAATATTTGTATATGCTGACTGTTCCAGAAATAAGTGCCAAAATATTAACAAGGCTTGTTTCTATAAAAAAAAAACAAATACATTTGGATATAAACAAAAACAAACACAAAAAATGGGAACTACTTTTTTCTAAAAAGGTTATATTTACTATTAAAAAATAATAAACTTTGTGATAATCAAGTAAAAAAATGGGCAAATTTAAAAAATATCAAATTTTTGACTTAGAAAAAAAATTAATTTTTTTTACCTTAACAGCAGCTTTTTTAAAATTGTTGAAACTAAATTTTTTATTCATTGTGCTTTAAAGATAGTATATAATTATTTGCAACACTTTCCAAAACTACATCTTCAGTGCTTGCAAAATCATAAAATGAATCTTCAATAGATTCCGTGATATCTAAGTCCTGGAACAACAAACAAAAAATGTGCATCTATTTGAGGTGTGACCTAAACGTAACATTCACAATTTATATTATACCAAAAACTTTTCGAATTTCGAATGCTATAACTGTAAAAAAAACTGATAATGCCTTGATAAAAAAATTTGAAGATAGTGAATCATTAAAGTGATGCGTAACAAAAACAAAATTATAAAAAATGGTAGAGAATTAAGAATTTTTTGAAAACAAATTTGACGTATTTGATAGTTAAATAATTGATTAAAATGTAAGCACTTATTTCTGGGAGTCTAATATATAATCGAAAATTACTAAAAAATATTTAAAGTAGTATTTGTGTAAAATGAAGTCATTAAGGAGACTTTTTGTTTATGTGAACGGTAATAAAAAAAATGTATTTGTACAATTTTATATAGTTTAATTATTTCTGTGCAATATTTTATGAGGTTATAGTATTTTAATAAGTCAGAATTTACATTTGCTCATATTTTCATTTGTTATATCTTGTATAATAGAAGCATTAGATTTTTGGCACCTGATATTCTTTACCACAAATATGTCATTTTAAGTGCCATTTTTTTGTATTAAATATGTTGATTTTATTTATTTTTGTTAATTTTAAAATAGTAACTTAATGTATATACAGAATTATGAAATTTTGCTTCTATCAATTTATAACGATGTAATGTATGTTTTCCCTTAACAATCAAGTGTTGAAGTAAAATCACTTTTATGGAAAATTATACTGAAAAAATTATTTAAGTGTTTCATTTCCACTTTTATTTGTACCTCGTTCAGCAATAACATATCAAGTTTTAAGAGGCGCGACCGCTATATAAAATCCTTTAGGCTCGAATTATTAATGTTCTGATATAGTCCGTTGCAAGATAATCTAGGAAGCGCAATGATCTGGCAACCTCTTGAATCGTTCGCCAACTAGCTGATTAGAGCCGGCTTAGGTTGAGTGTTATTTGTTCAAATGTTAAAGATAATTTTTAAAATTTGATTTCTACAAAGATCCTTTTGCGGTCTAAATTGCATTCAAAAAATGTAACCTTCATTTCAAAAATACTTTTTTTACAATATGTACATAGGATTTTTAATAACATTTAAAATACATAAAAAATATAACACGCTGATAACTTATGTTAAAATAAAAAAAAAATAAAAAAGGTTTTATTTCCAAACACAACATGTTCAAATAAAAAATCTGATGTGTCCAACACATGACTTTCCTATCTAGTTATTATAGGCTTTTTCCGGTTATTTTGTACAACCTATTGCAGCACCTCTATAAATGTTTAGAGGATAAACTAAATATATACATTTTCCACATACATCTTACTCGAAACATTTTTCTATAGATATTCATTGAAAACGAAAATACTGAAAAATTTAAATTTAGCACTTTTAGAAAAATTATAGAGATCGATATCACAAATAACTTTTATTTAAACAATTTTCCTAAAAATTTAAATTTTATTACATTTTGTCAAATTTCTCGAATACGGACCGTTTTAAAAAAAAATTGTATAAAACCAAAATTATAGATAATAATATTGTAAGTAATTTTTATCTGAACAATTTTCTTCTCCAAATATCAATAACAGACATATTCCATAAAATATAAAAACGGCCTCCCATAAAGTACCCCCCTAAATGTTCTGCCTTCGTCCAAAATCTAATCATTTTATCGCAGGCCAAAATAAAATTTAATGTGTTTTCCTTTATCCGTTTTTGAGTTTTCTTCAAAATTCGAAATTTACACATTTTCTCAAATATCTCGAATACGGTCCATTTCAGAGAAATTATGTATGGGATAAAAATTATAGAGAATTATATTACAAACAACTTTTATTTGAACAATTTTTATAAAAAAATATTTTTTTTACATTTTGTCAAATTTCTCGAATACGGACCATTTTAGGAAAATTTAGTATAGAACAAAAATTATAGACAATAATATTGTTAGTAACTTTTATTTGAAAAATTTTCTTCTCAAAACGTAAATAACGGATATATTTAATAAAATATAAAAATGACCACCAATACAGTACCCCTCCAAATGTTCCGACTCTGTCCAAAATCTAATCAGTTCACCGCAGGCTGGAATAAAGCTTAAGTTTAAAATTGGTGTTTTCCGTTGTATCGGTTCATGAGTTATGATGGACACACACACACACACACACACACACACACACACACACACACACACACACACACACACACACACACACACACACACACACACACACACTCACACTCACACTAACACTCACACTCACACTCACACACACACTCACACTAACACTCACACTCACACTCACACCCACACACACACTCACACACACACACACCCCGAAAATAGTCAAAACGGATTCAGGGGACCCCAAAACGTAAAAATCCGTCGAAAACTGGAGGTCGAAAAAAATCATGATTCCTATACTTTCCTTATCTGTATACAGATAAGAAAGTAAAAATATATTCACAATTGAAACTGACTAAAATTATTAAGTATTAATTAAAAAAGAATATGTTTCACTAGATTTATTTTGTGGAAATGTAGGTAAATGAATTTAAAAACGTCAATATTTCTAAATCACTTTCACAGTCACTAATTTCGTGTTCTGAAATAATATCACTATCATCATCCAAATTTGTTTCAATTTTTTGAATTGTATTGTTAAATCTCATATATTTCTCTTCGATTTTTTCAACATGTTGAATAGCGTTTTTCCAGTTTTCAACAGTTATACAGTTAAATGCATTTCTTACTACATCAATTACAGATGAAGGGAAGAGTTATTTGCTCGAGAATAATTTTTTAACTGTGACCATACTTAAATAATAAAAGATTATAAGTACCTATCATCTTGGAAATCTCGAGGTAAGTTGACTAATTTCGACTAACCTACAGGATGATATTTTTCTGACAGCTTAACTTTTCATCCGATATTAATGCTAATTTATTTAATTAATTATGAAAAGTGTATTTATTATAATAATATCAATAACAAAATAATAATAATATTGAGATAATTAGAATGGACTAAATGCATAACAAGAATACACCCTGTAGAGCAAAAAAAATATAAATGAGGAAAATGTCACATAAAAAATTGTGAAGGGTTAACAATTTTTGAAATTTAAAAAAAAAGATGTCAGAAATTTGTAAAAAGGAATAATATTGTAAATTGAAAGATATATTAAAACATTTAAATAAGCAAACTTTAAAAATATACGTTGTAAAGAACTATAAGATTTGTGAGAAAAAGAAAGAAGAGGAAAGAATAAATTGAATAGACGATTGAAATAGGAGTAAGCAGCAGTGATACACGGACGGTATCCGGTATTTATAAACATTTTATTTATTTTTTGTGCAAATAACTGACTGAAATTTAAAGTTGTAAATATAGTTTTATATCTAATTTAACTCAACCCCCTAGGCCGACGCCCCAAGCCAGCATGACCCCGTATCCATTCTTTTCTCGCATTCCCCACCGGTGTTTTTAATATTCACCAATTGTTTAGATAATAATAAATTGCTGATAATTAAAATATTTTGTTAGATGGATCTTATAATATACTGGGCGTCATTTAATTTATTTATTTATTTAGATATTTATTAATTATTTTATAACGTAACAATATTATACAAATCACAACGAACTACACAAAATGACATTATTAATAATTTAGCAATAAAAAAGTTAAGTACAATGATGACATTAAAAGTTGAGTTTCTCGAAATACTTCTTTTAAATTGTCTCAGTAACTACCCTAGTATTTTTCTAGCACAATGATATATGAATGTGCATTGTGTGATATCTTATATTTTAGGAATAAAATTATATATTTTTTGCAGGTTTCTGTTAACAACGATTCCAAGAACTTTTTAAAATATTATTAAAACGGCCTTTGCAAATATAATTCTCAATTAAGAGCTTTTGATCTAACATTAAATTTTTATTCTCCATAAGGTTATAGTTTCCTAAGAAGAAAGTTTAACAAGACTTACCAGACTCAAAATATCAAAATTACCAAATATTACCAACCAATTGATGGTTCTACTGGTTTCCATAGGAAAATTTTCCTCGAAACTACTAAAAGAAAAGTGGCAGAGGCAACCGAAGAAGGCAAAAAAGTCTTTTGCAAAACAAAAGCTAGAAATTTGTTTAAGAATCTAATTATTGTTTGAAGTTTTACCATTAATAATTTTTGATAACGATTTAAGATTATGAAGTTCAATTATGAATTTTACTCTTTGATAACCTATGTTTAAATTTTTATTAGGACCAAAATAAATTATAATTTTCATTTCAACTACAAAAACCCTCATAACATTAAAAAGGGGAAAAACGTTAGATTAGTTATGTTCAGGAATAAACTCTTTAAACATTTATCTACTTAAAATGTATTACTCTTAGAAGGTATGTTATTAACTTTCTATTTGTACTTGTATTAATTTATTTCATTTTATTATATGTTGTATTTTCAAATTGATTTTGATATTAATCTTATCTATTTATATATTTTTTATACTCACATATATGTTTTTTTCATTGAAACAGACGTTTATTAGCTTATTAAATATAATGAATTCATGATGTTTTATTATATGCTTGTATGAATGATTACTTTTATTTTCTTTTAAAAATAAATTTCGAAGATAAAGCCGAAACGGTGAGTGAGAATAAAAAATTAGACGAAAGTGGCGATATTTACTGGAGCTTCCATCTACACGCTCCTTTTTCTAGCCATCTACACCTGAGCCAGCAAGATTCGTCTTCCCTCCATCCTTACATTCTCCAGATTTACAGAGAAAACGCCGTTCTCTTTAACATATCCAAACCTTTGACGGGACTATACCACTACATTATCAGCTTTATTTGTTATACCGAGCAATTTAAGTGCATTCGTAATTGCTCATTCTCACCTCTTCTCTTGTAGATTCCATACTCAGTTTTCTTATTTTTAGTTACGTTTGCACTGCTCTTTTATTTTCACAGCTTTAATTCTATAATGCTGTAACGCTACAATATGGATCCATTTTTGTGGTTTATACTTGTTAATGTTATTCGTAAGTGACCAACCTATTATAATAATTAAAGATTATTGCATTACAGTCCTGAAGATGTTCCTGTAAGGCCGAAACTAGTCGCTCCTGTATTTATAATAAAATTGATTTTAAGGTTTTATTCTTCATTTGAAAAAATTAGACCTTTACAGTGATTTTGTTTCTTTTCCTGCATTAGACACATATAAGATGGTATTCATTTTAAAAATAATTAAATTAGCAAATTTTTTAGTTCTTTTTTACAATGGACTCATCCAGTAGGAACGAATTTCCTGGTTTTGTGTTAATGAATAGTTACTTTAAGGGACCTAGTCGCTTATGTTAATTTTAATTTTTTTTATAAAATTCATTAAATAACAAAAATCGACAATAAGTAATTAATAGATTTTGAAAGTGGCGCCGCTTCTTAACCAATAATTACTGTTTTACTCTCTACAGTGTTGCCAAGATTATAGCTTTGTTCGTTGTATGAATATCTTCATATAACGCTTTGTTCTTTTGAATTTATTTTGACATATGACGTTAACCAGTTAACCTTACTAACCTCAGTAACATTTTGTTGACGCTTGGTCTCTGTTCTGTTTACTTTTACTTTTTTTACTGTATTTTGTGTTTCATATTTCATTTATTAGGTGTTTTATTTGGTTTGGACAATATTAGTTATAAGTATTTTATATTATTAAGTACGCGCTGTGTGGAAAAATATCTGGTATGTATTAAATAAGACTATTTCTGTTTGAAAATAAAATACATAATTTCCTAAAACTTTGAATGCAGTGCTAGATATTTTTATATATATGTCAAAACTAATTCAAGTTAAATAATAAAAAAAATGTTGGTAAACATAAAGAATTAACATACCTAAATTATGTTTCAGTTATTAAAATGGAAAAGATTTGTTTTGTACCAAATTGCAAAAACAAATCATCAAACTGCAACAAGATTTTCTTATCGATTCCAAGAGATTGGGGAAAACGAAAGCTATGGTTTGCAGCTGTTGGAAAAGAAAATGTTCCTAAAGGAGGAGGACGCTATCATTGCTGTGAAAATCATTTTGATGTATGTACTTTTATTACTTTTTGAGTTTGATATTTTTTTTAACTAAAAATGGCAATATGAAATTTGTATACATTATCCATTCTCACAATGGCTCAAGTAATAACAAAGATAAAACTAAACTCATGTCACTTATTAAAATTTGTAGTAACTACTAGTTTGGTCTAAATAGGCATCATTGGGCTAAAAATATTGTTACAAAAATGAGACTACATTTACAGGACTTCATCCAGTGTTCATTAATTTTGGTTTGTGAACTTTGTATCAAATTAATAATTACATTACCTTACTACAATTAAAAAAAACAAGTGCTCTTCTCTCTTTTTGTTAATATTTACTTTTTTTTATTTAAAAATGTTTTTTTTTTAGGGTCCGAATGATATAATTAACTACAGGGAACTCCAGCTTGTAGGTGGAACACGTTGTCAATTGCGAGAGGGAGTAATTCCACACCAACATCTTGGGCCTTTAGTGCAACCGCAAGACGGGTCTACTAAACGAAAAGTCGAGGTAGGTGTTCCACGACAAAATCTTGGACCAATAGTAGAACAACAAAGAGAGCCTATTAAAAGAAAAATTGAGGAAATCAGTGTTGCTGGTCCATCTAAAATGATTAAACCATCAGTCAGCCATTTGAGCGAAGTGGTTACTAGTAGTTCTTCTTCAACTATCCCCACAGAAATGTCTTCTTCTTCAGATGAAGATTTATTAAAAGAAGAAAATATAATGATGATGGACAAACGAAGACAAACAACATTTTATATTATAGAAAAAAATTCAAAATTTTATTTAGGTTTACCAAATTATGTATATAATCTCACCAAATTTATTACCGAAATTGAGACAATAACATACAGAGATGTTCTTGTATGTCTAAAAAAAATACATTTAAATGATGTATATTTTAGATTAGCTCTGGATTTTGGTCTGAGTGATACCAGAATTCAGCAAATATTTAGAAATGGTGTGCCAAAAATTGCCAACGTGCTTCAAAATTTTATTTTTTTTCCAACTCATCAACAAATAAAATTGTTATTGCCTATCCCATTTATATATAGGTATAGTAATGTTAAATTCATTATAGATTGCTTTGAGATAGAAATTCAAAAACCATCTAACCCTATTCACCAAAGTCAATCATGGTCAGAATACAAGAAATGTAACACCATTAAATATTTAATAAGTGGCACACCAAATGGTTTTATAAATTTCATATCTAAAGGGTATGGTGGTCGTATAACAGATACCAATTTGGTTAATGTCAGTGGTTTTGTAAATAAAATTGAAAATTGTGACATCATGGCTGATAGGGGTTTTAAAAATATTGACGAACTATTAAATAGAACGAATTGTAAGTTAGTTAGACCACCAAGTGTCTCAGAAGGCACTAAGTTGACGCCAACAGAGGTGAGGAGGGCCAAACAAATAGCAGCACTTCGAATTCATATAGAACGCATTATCAAAAGAATTAGAGAATTTAAAATGGTAGATATTCATTCTAGATTAGATTTAAATTATCTTAGTATAATAGATGAAATAATTATAATTGTATGTGCTATTGTAAATACTCAAGGACCATTAATAAAATAATACAAGTTTATTTTTGTTTTATTATACAGGGCGTTTCATAACTATACTGCCAAACATTAAGGGGTGGTATGAAACATCAAAAATTTTTTTTTTCTAAATAATCATTTTACTAAAACGCTTCATTTTCGAAAAAGGGAATTTTACACAAAAACAACGACACATTGATATTTTTATCATTGTTTTGAATAAGGCCATTAAAAGTAACACTTTTTTGTGTCTTGATATTATTCTCATTTAGTTAAAAAAAAAAAACACCAACTTTTGAATGTCTCCCAAGTAGCTAAAAATACAACTTAAAAAGGAACCGAGACAGGAAAAATCAAGGGACAAACAAGTTGATATTTTTAGTTTAATAAAAATTTTAAAAAGTTTGCAGGATGTTCTTTTTCAGAAAAAAATTATAGATTTACGGAAATTTTAGATACATGCTAATAGGTCCAAAGATACATAACTAAGATATCAGCAAACTGCAAATCTGTTAAAACGTACTTAACATATTGATTAAAAAGTGATTTTTTAAACCTTATGTTTATAAAGCAAAAAAACAAATTGATGTTCTCTGCCACATCTTAAAGTTTGGCGGTGTAGGTACGAAATATCCTATATATTTTATTGACCTTCAATATTACAAATTATAAATTAATTAAACAATTAAAAACATTATCTCTCCAATAAGTTAAAGCCAAGTCTATTATATTTTCAATTTCTTCCTTATTTAATGAGATTTCAAATATATTTACAACTTTGTCATTTTCAAAATCTGGAGAAGCTACACAAAAGAGACCTTTATCTTTATTAGAAAAAAAACATTGCATTTGCAATTGATAATAATATTTTTTTACTATTTCATTATTTTTTATGTAGTTTTCCACAGTTTTTTCTTTGCTTGGGCATTTCACTTCCACACAAAATTCTTCAGTTATGCCATCTGGGGATGCTCCTAAAACCGGATACCGATTGGACAAAAGCAAGCCTACTTTTTTAATATTAATTTTTTTTGCTATTTCAACTTGTTTTAAAACTAAGGGTTCCAATCGTTTCCCTCTTGAAACAGCATAGGTTTCAAAAGCCTTTGTTGCACCCATTATATTTTCCAGAAGACTTCCTTCTCTTGTTTTACATTTAGCAGCTTCATAAATTTTGGATGCAGTTATTCGACCAAAGCGTAAATGGTACCAATTGGGACAATTTGACTGTTCTTTTGTCTGTTCTTCGACAACTGCACAATTAGCTCCCATATTAGCACTGGCAAATTGAAAAAAATCTTCTGCTGAATATGTAGTTTGCTCACTCTTATACTTCATAATTAAATGATGTATGTTGAATTTTGACAATTCAGACTCATAATAAAAATCAAAAATTCCACCTGAAGCTTTGTCTATATATTTTATAAAGCGTTCCCTAACTTCTGAATTTTTTTCTTTTAAAAGTGGTTTTGCATTAGCCATATCCTTTGCAGATAGAAACTTTTCAACTGTTCCTACTTTGGATAATTTCGATGCTTTCCAATAGCATTCAACTGAGGTGACACTAGGTTCTTCACTACGACGATGGAGCCAAAACAAAAATGCCACTGAATGTTTGCACCCACCTAAAAATTATATTAAAATAAAACTAAAATATTAAGCATTTCATTTTTAAATATAAAAGTCAATTTTGCTCAAATTGAGAAAATCAGTGTCAAATATTAATTTATTATTCAAAAGGAAAGACTTGTATTTGGTGCAAAACTTTTTAATTAATAAATGCAAAGCACTTTTGGCATTGTGCCATGATCAGTGCTTATTGTCCACAAACATATCCACCAAGTTCTTAGTCATCCTCGCTCCCAAAATTAGATATTTCTGGATATTCACAAATTGCTAAATCATAATTATTACTATTAGCAATATTTTCAAATTTAAATTGTTTTATACATTCATTTTTATTTCATTTCATTTAATTTTGGGAGCGAGGATGACTAAGAACTTGGTGGATATGTTTGTGGACAATAAGCACTAATGATGGCACAATGCCGAAAGCGCTTTGCATTTATTAATTAAAAAGTTTTGCATGAAATACAAGTCTTTCCTTTTGAATCTAAACTACGTGCACACAGATGTCAATCTTTTTTGGTTTTTTTATTAATTTATTAGATCGAAAATGTTTAGGTGGAGCATAGAAAGCAAAAATTAAATAAATGAATATTAAACACTGACTTTCTCAATTGACTTACTACAGTCTTCGTTGAATAAGTAGAAGTATATCTATCACTTACATACATAAATTCAAAATATTATAGTTTAATGTTTCATCTTGTTTAACACAACAGTTATTTATTACTCTTACCAAATACCAGGTAAATTAACTTTAATAATTACCTGAGGAAGCTGCACAGTCAGTACATGCAGAACTGAGAATTTTCTCATCCTCTTCATTAATTTTCACTTCAACATTATATGGTTTCTTGTGAATTTTGTGTTCAGGGGTAATTTTGGCTCTAATGGTACATATGTTGCCATCTCTTTTTAACTGAACATAACTTACTGCATTGTCTCCATACTTTTCTTTTGATGCTCTAAAATGTACATATTTTATTAGTTAACAAATATGAAAGCCAAATTTAAAATAGTAATGATAATAAGTAGTTTTATCGTAAAATTAGTTAGAAAAAATGTTTCAAAATATTCCGTTATTCGTAAAAATCTTTATTTTTACCAGTAGAGTAGTTTAGTTACCTCTCAGTTTTAATATTTTTCATCTCGGCACTATAGTGTTCAGTATTCGATGAATAAAATTGCATCACCATCTCCACATCTACTTGTGGTAAATTTCTGGAATCTGCTTTCACAAAACCTGGATTCATTTTCTTTTTAAATACACTTTAACACTTTTCCAAAAATAAATACAATAGAATTAGAGGCAACCACTGATAATACAATAAGTATTCACAATGAAATACTAAATGATTGAAATGTAAGGTTATATTTTATATTCTTCTTTTTCTAGTTTTTCTTCTCTTTTTTTGCGCTGTGAATATTTTTGGCATGGATAAAGGAAAAGACCGTTCGTCTTTGTACTCCGTACTCGGTGTAAACGGAACCGTCCATCGGTACTTCTATCCTTCTTTTAAACATAATAAATGACAAGGAATATTGCTAGTTTTATCGATATGGCAACATTGCAAAATAAAGCCTGTTTCTATTGGTACACGTCACAATCCACCTTAGCCCCGAAATTCAAATTTCAACATTTAATTGTAGCCACAGGGTAGGTCGCAGAGAGGTTGGACCACAAAGCATGTATCTTCTAGAGACCCCACGCCAATGTTAAACTTTTAAACCAAATTAGCGCCACCTTGTGTTTGGAGCTGGAACTAAAATGACAATTGACAGATGGCGGTAAATTCAAATTGTAATTTTTAGGAGTAGGTAGTAGTTTTAAATTAAATTTAAAATGATTTCCACATAAATTATTTTATAAAATAAAGTATGGAACTAGTAAGTTCGAAACTTTTATTTTACAAAATAATTTAGGTCGATTATACCAAATTTGAAGAATTAATTTGTTATAAGGGGTCTAATGTGGAGAGTTGGTTCTGCATATTTTTATTAAATAAATATAAGATATATCAATAAATAATAAAATAGAACATTCTTAAAATATGTTTATTAATAAATTAAATAAATATTATTAGATAAAAATAAATACAAATAATAATACATATTTAACGAATACTTACTTGGAGCAAATAGATATATAATCTCAAATCTTTAAAATACCTATCAATAATGTAAATGTGAAGTAGAGACTAGGATATTACATTTTATTAACACTAAAGTTATATATTTTATAAATGTCTTTTTAACTGAGGACAAATGTAATATAGGTATTGTATTAAAAGGTGAATCCTTTTAACTATTCATTCAATGATAAATAGGTATTTTCCTTCCAAATACAGATGGTGATACAGATTTCGGAATCTAGTCCAGTGATAAATTGATTATCAATTAGTTGTTGTCCCCGTTTGTCTTTTTATGATGCAGATGCATGGTGAATATATGGTGAATCAAAAAAGTTTTTCTCGAAGTTTTCAACGTAGCACCAAAATTATTGCAAAACACAGTAGGAAATAAAAAAAGCGAAACATCACAATTTTGCAAATAACTAAGACGAAACTATAAACAGAAACCAAAAGCCAAAGCCAACAAAAAATCACTAAAATCAGACGGAAAAATGAAACTAACCAAGAACATAAATAAATACACGTCACATCTTTGGAGTCTTTGGTTAAGTTTTTCTCCCATAAGGCTTAAAAATGGAGTAAGAAATCATAATTTCACCAGTAGCCCCATCTAGAGTTTGGAGCAAATAGCATAAAAAATGTCAGTTGTCGGTTTTGACCTTGGTCATTCACGTGGAACCTCTATGTGCTTTGTGGGTTGGACCCGGTCAACTGTGTTATAGCGGGCCAAGATTATATGATAAAAATATTTTTAAAAATCACTGGATGAGTCCATTGAAACGTTTGGACAATGTGTGTTTTTATAGATAAATGATACGCCACTGAACAAGAAGGATGTTTACCTTCCCCCTTGTGCCCGCTTCCTTACTTCCTCTACAGATGTTGCTAACACAACAATCGCCTACAAACTCGTTTTCACGCTCCCTCTATTAGTAATTGCTCGAAGGTTAAAACGACTAAACCGACAATTCCGGAAGCAGAAGCGGATGATAAAACGCACCTGATATTTTGCTTGCTGCTGTCAGTGTCAGTGAATATTATTTTTGAAGTCACAGTTTATTGCTAAAGAATCAGTTAGCTCACTTGGACCAGTTGAAAGTTCCAAAATAACATCCACTCCAGGGATACAAATTCAGGATACGCAGAAGACTGCTGTTTTATTATAGGCGGTTGTCATATATTGTATTATCCGAGTTGCACAGTATATTTGCTGCGTTTGAGAATCCACATCGGATGCATCTGAGATGTAAAAAATCTTTGATCACGTGATTCAGTATACGTAAATGTAATGGGACAGGTGTGTCCGATGTGGATAAAAAAACGCTCGAGATGTAAAAAATGCATCCGATGTGGATTCTCAAACGCGGCAATAAACTGAAACATTGAGATCCAAAGTGCCGACGAAGAGTGAGCGATCTGATTCTTTAGCTGTAAACTGTGTCACAGGGTTCAAAATGGCCGCACCCTATGTTGGGCGTGTCGGACCTCTCTCTTGCCTCGTATAGTAATCAAAGTATGTGATATCAAACAACACAGCGGGAAATTTAAGAACCTGATAATAAAGGTTGCATAAATATCGGCTGCACTCTCATGTTCTTGTAAATAAACTTAAACAATGTAATTACGCTAAATTATTTATTAAAAAGAATATTACACTTACAGTCTATTATCGATTAACTATTGTAAATCTATATTCATGGCAAATATTTTTTAATTTTTGATTGTTATTTGTAGCACTGAATTTTTGTTTTTATTTAAGTATCTTATTTAAAATTGTTGAGTGCAAATTCAATAATGGGAATTCAGATATTTTTCTTCCTATATCAAATCTTTCTAACGTTTTGAAGCCATTTTCTTGTTCTAAAACAATAAGTAATACATAAACACCTACTTTGTGACAAAAGTTGATTACTATTTGTGTTACATGAATAGATCTTACCTACTTTGGTTAATTAAAGAACGCCACATTGGAGTTGTTAAATTTGTTCATGTGGCATGTGTTACTAATGCAATCGTTCTCCGACTTATTGTAATATTACAAAATATAATTATTGTCCTTAAATTTCACACAAAAACAGCCACAACTATTTTGCTTAGTTCATCTAGAGGATAACACAATCATGAACTCAAAATTTAAAATTTAAATTCAGGAATTTTCGATATACATAAAACTGACATTTATATTTACAAACTGTCCACTGCACAAAGCACGTATCTTCTAGAGACCCCACGCCAATGTTAAACTTTTAAACCAAATTGGCGCCACCTTGTGTTTGGAGCTGGAACTAAAATGACAATTGACAGATGGCGGTAAATTCAAATTGTAATTTTTAGGAGTAGGTAGTAGTTTTAAATTAAATTTTAAATGATTTCCACATAAATTATTTTATAAAATAAAGAATGGAACTAGTAAGTTCGAAACTTTTATTTTACAAAATAATTTAGGTCGATTATACCAAATTTGAGGAATTAATTTGTTATAAGCAGGGGTCTGATGTGAAGAGTTGGTTCTGCATATTATTATTAAATAAATATAAGATATATCAATAAACAATAAAATAGAACATTCTTAAAATATGTTTATTAATAACTTAAATAATATTATTAGATAAAAATAAATACAAATAATAATACATATTTAACGAATACTTGCAGCAAATAGGTATATAATCTCAAATCTTTAAAATACCTATCAATAATTTAAATGTGAAGTAGAGACTAGGATATTACATTTTATTAACACTAAAATAATATATTTTATAAATGTCTTTTAAACCGAGGACAAATGTAATATAGGTATTGTATTAAAAGGTGAATCCTTTTAACTATTCATTCAATGATAAATAGGTATTTTCCTTCCAAATACAGATGGTGGTATTACTCCACTGCTTTGTGTATATTACTCTCTTATGTGAAAAATGATTTCGGAATCTAGTCCAGTGATAAATTGATTATCAATTAGTTGTTATACCCGTTTCTTTTTATGATGCAGATGCATGGTGAATCAATGAAGTTTTTCTCGAAGTTTTCAACGTAGCACCCACAGGTAGCACCAAAATTATTGCAAAACACAGTAGGTTATAACTAAGACGAAACTATAAACAGAAACCAAAAGCCAAAGCCAACAAAAAATCACTAAAATCATACGGAAAAATGAGATTAACCAAAAACATAAATAAATACACGTCACATCTTTGGAGTCTTTGGTTAAGTTTTTCTCCCATAAAGCTTAAAAATGGAGTAAGAAATCAGAATTTTACCAGTAGCCCCATCTAGAGTTTGGAGCAAATAGCATAAAAAATGTCAATTGTCGGTTTTGACCTTGGTCATTCACGTGGAACCTCTATGTGCTTTGTGGTCCACTGTGTCCACGTCTACAATCTGTCTCAGTGTTGCCAACCGTACGATTTAAATCGTATTTATACGATTTTTTAACTTTTTGTACGATGTACGATTGCATCAGTCAGATCGTACGTAAAAATATGATCTTCACTTTTTTAGTAGGTTTATTTAAATGTCTGCAACAACTTCAGAACATAAAACAATAAAAATCAATAACTACTTGCAAAGATTCATAGAGGCCGTTCGTAATTTCTGAAAGCATTCATTTTCGTTCTGACTTACCGTGATTTTGACCATGGTGATTTTGTACACCGACTATCACGGCATAAGAAAAGCTTGCATGCAATATTTCAATCACTTTTAAGTTACAGTCATTGATTATTTTAAATGTGTTAATTTAAAGTTTCATGTATTTTCTTTAGTTTTTTTTTTCGTTTTAAACATTTTTATAAATAGATAAATAAATTATAATGTCAAAACTTTTAGTTTTTTTTAATTCCATTTAAATTATAATATGCTATGCATGTACAGTTCATCAAATTTCTAGAGGCTTTTGACGGCTAGACAGAGAAAGCACTACTGACAGGCATCCCGACGGATTTACGCAATGAAAGTACACTCTGCGCATCAAGTATTTCACTATTTCATTCAGACGTAAATGTCAGATGTAAATTTCGCTAAAACATTTCTTTTATTTTCGTTTGTGTTTTTTGCTCATTACAGTCTAATAGAACCTAAGTATGGAGTTTAATAGCAAATTAAGAGGCCGCGTGATTAACAGTCAATCTCGCGAAATAATAGCCAATGTTATAGAGTTTATGAGAAGAGAAGGAAACTTTAATTCACCTTCAATACCATTTAAAAATGTAAATGATCGTGTTGCTGCAGCCACAGGAGTATCTAAAAACACTGTCGTCCGCATTTCTGGAGAGAAAAAAAGAATCGATAACCGTGAGATATCGGAATTTTCATCACCAAGAAAAACCATTAAAAAACCAAAAACAGTTAATGATATAGATGAAGCTGCACAAGAATCAAATTTTATTTTTTTATTAATAGATAGCTATTTTTTTTTTCTGAGTTGTGTTCATTTACAGGCTCAATTTTTTTCCGTTTCTCCTTTTTGATTTTATATGGGGTTTCAAGTTGTTTTTGACTTATTTCGACGTAAATCACAACAACACACTTTTTTAATAAAGCAAACAAGTGTTAAGAGGTATATGTACGTGTAAACTACAATTACAAAAAATTGATATGAAACCCATGAAACCACCAACAAAAATGTAAAGCTAGCTTCCGTACTAGAACATGGTGTCATTCGTCGAGATAATTTATCGTTTTGTTTAATAGATCAAGAATGTAAATAGTCCCCTGTTATTTTTTATAAAATTATAAGAGAAATAAATTTTTTTCTAAATAGTATAGTTTATTATTTTGTAGAAAAACAAAATTTCGAAAATTTTAGTAATGTTTCAGAAACAACCGTTATTAATAATAGGTACCATTTTCCTTAATAAGGTAGAAATAAAATATAAACTATTTCCACGATTTACAAAGGCCTACAAAAAAATTATAGGTATTTTCCGCTATCCTATAAAATTTATATTTTCTGACTCAATTTCAAAAGGTTGAAGGAATTCCAAAACACCTTTTATGGCATAATAATTATTTTCAATTCTACATACTATCTTTAGCTGCTTTTAAAAACGTTCTAAGAAAGTCCAATCAGACCAATTTAATCCCTAAACTATTCCACACCTTTAAAATTTAATTACCTAAAAATATTAAAAACTATTTAAAATAACTTGTTTAGCAGACTGTACAATAGCTATCTTAGTCACACGTAGCGCGTTCTCTGTCTGGGCGTCGAACACCTCTAGAAATTTGATGAACTGTATCTATTTTTCTACTCTACTATAGGGACCGTGCGTCATGACTTTAACGCTAACTGGTGACAAAAATGTGAACTTTTTGGGGGGTATTTATTAATGTTTTATACGGCATTTATTGTTTAATAATTATTAATAAAATGAAGTCGAATTATTTTCGTAATATCAATATCGAAAAAACTTGTTGCATCCGTGGATGTACAAACACATCACTTTAGAAACCTGGATTTCATTCGATAGTAAAGAAATTTTATAAATTTCCACAGAGCACAATTATGCCTCACACCCAATGATATACATAATTACAAAGATTGCTTATCATATGTAAATCAGACGACGAAAAGCGTATTTCACTGGGCAAAGTTTTCTTTTTATCTAGCTTGTATCAATTTTGAGCACTTAGTTGTAAAGAAATCATTTACAGAAAAATTAGAATCTTTAGTGGTTTCTTGTCATTAAGATTTTTACATATTTAAATGACCATTTTATATAAATATAATTTTACAGATAATGGTTTATTCTGTTGATTAAAACTAATGTAGAATGTTATGAAATAAGAATATCCAATTTGACAAAAATATCACGGCCCTCTTTACAATTTATTAACTATTTCTCATTTATTATTAAAATAAACAAATCATAAATAATACATTGCAATTACTGTCAAAAGAGATTGTAACAAACTTTAAAATATTAAAAATCCAGTGATTTTTTGTGAATTTTTTTAGTGACATTACCATTAAACATTATTCAGAATAACAGATAAGTGTCCAATTACAACTCTTACCAAAGTTGTTCATACCTCATATCAAAATTGTTTACATTACCTTTTCAAAATTGTATTACATATTGCAATTATGTATTTTATGTAGTAGTCTAAAATTATTTATATCCATCTGTTATAAAAATTGTTTAGATCTCTTAATATTATTTAACTACATGAAAACTCAACTTTCCAAATACATAATGACATATGTCTTGAAGTAAAACTTAAATTATTATCTTTTCTAAAGATTAAAATGCTGAAATTTTATTTTAACACATTTGGGCTAGAACGGCTCTATTTAGTGAGCACTAGGAAAGACACATTGCAACCAGCTTTTCATAATTTTTTTATAGTTGGGTGAGCAATCTATAATATATGTATCATTGAACATCTCATAAACGCCAGTGGATGAATGACATTTCGATTAACATAAAGCTAAAAAGATTTATAATTATTATTATCAATCTTTTTTATTAATTTACATTTTTTAAATGTTATTGTAATACTTTTAAATTCAGTGTTACTAAATACCTATATTTTAACATTGGATACACTTGTTTAAGGTACAACTTTACAATTTATTGTCACGTAGCCATTTAAATCTTTTTGCTTAAAATGTATATGCATGTCCAGATTTTAATAATGTTTCACATTTTACGTCATTTTGACCATGTACACGATTGTTTGGTACGGGCCGGTATCTATTTTAAACTAAATTTAATATTTAAAAAAATACCCTTCATTATTTACTTGCAATGTTTACCCCATTTAATTCTAAAATTAAACACTAGAGAGGGCTAAGTTCGGCAGTAGTGCTGCCTCTATATTTCACGCACGGTCCCTATACGATCTCTCAAAAAAAATATTAGGCATTCCAACGACCTGTCCAAATGGCTACCAGTGGGTAATGACAGTTTAGATATGGCAACCCTGTTGTCATGTTGTCATTAACAGGGTCAATGATACATATATAGTTATATAGATTGCTCAAAGCTGGTCGTTTACGAGCGGCCATATTGCCTGACAAATATTTATTAATTTGAATCGGTTTAGCAAAAATGTGTTTTAAAACCAATTTTTAGCCTTTAGATATTTAAAAAAAAATAATTGCTTACATTTTTACTTCAAGGCATACGCTTATGTTTATTTTAAAAAATATGGATAATCAATCTATGTAACTATCTATTTCATTGACCTTGTCAAATCACCAGGTCTAGCAGGGTTGCCATAATTTTGCAATATCATAACCCGTCAAAGCCCACTGGTAGGCATTCAGTTTGGAATGCCCAATTTGGCAAAACTGGTTTCTCTACAAACGACGTAGACCTGTAGTTAACATCTGAGACGCTAGATGACGCCATCGTTGCTGCGGTCGTTGCGTTTCCAATCTTTATATCCCTTATCTCTGCTTAGACCACATTCTAAACTTGAAATAATGTCACAAACAATTTTAAACAATGCATCTTCAGTTCGTTCGCTAGTGACGTCCAAAAATCCTAAGAATCGCTCTTGAGGAATGCAATCCAATACATATCGCACAACAATGGATAATTGACTTAAGTTTGCTACATCTGTGGTTTCATCAAGCGCAATTGATACGAAAGATGCTTTTTTAATTTCACTTTTAATGTAATATATCACAACGTCAGCAGTGCATTTAATTAAATCATTTTGGATTCTGTTTGAGGTACCTCGGAAAGTCGTTGAATCAATAAAATGATTTTTTAGGGTATCATCGTATTTTGCTAAAAAAACTTGGAAGGTCCATGTAATTTCCTCGATTGGCGGGTCCACTTGCTTCATTGTGACCCCTAAAACTTAGTTCATGCTCTCCCAGGAAACATATATTAATCGTTGTAAGACGTCCCTATTTTTTTACCCTTTCATTGTGAATTTTGTTGCTTATTTTTAAATGATTGTCCAAACTATGTTCAATGCGATAGGTCCCGAATATTTTTTCTTTAATTGTAGCACTTATATGAGATTTGCTATTTACATGTCGTTTTACACTTTTGTGAATATTATTAAAGTCTGTAATACCGACTGAGTTCCAATGTAGGCAAGGTCAGCAAAACAAGTACTTCAAAGTGTTGCAGCCGGTTAACCATTCATACTTTTCATAGAACAATACGTGAAAATGCCTGGTAAATTTCTTTGCTAGGATCCTTTAGTCTACTAGAATTAATAATGTCCGTTTTCTCTTCAAAATTTCTGCTTGAAAATTCTTTTTTCAATAAAGAGCACACAATACAGACACAATTTACCACAGTATTATTGTTCACGGGCACAGTGCATAGTTCCTCCATTTTACAAAAAGAAAAACAACTACGAAAAACAAACCGAAATCTATCTGAAGTCTACGCGATTTTCCTCACATGTCGATTCGCGGTGCGAATTGCAATATGCGTAAGGCGACGTAAAAATCGCTGCCTCTCGACCGTATTTCACTTGCCTAAACAGACTGACTACTGTCGCAGCAAAGCAAGGTCAAAAACACGAAGCGAAATCAATTGGAAGATGAGCCGGCTTTTTCAAGACGCACTTCCGCCGACGGACTCGAAGTATATGGTGTGCGTCTACCCAATTAATTTTCTCATGGGTGGTGTGTGCGTTTACACATTACTCCAATGAATTGTTAGTACATTTACAAAGTTTACGTAATTTTTCTGAGAAAATATAGTACCTAATGTAATATTAATTTCTATGCATTGTAAACAGAAAAATATTTATTTTTAAATCTCAAAGTGTAGGGAAGCGGTGCTTCTCCCACTTCCATGGACCGCACGCCCCTGGTTTATCTTTCATTTTGCTAAGATGCAACCACTTGTTGCTAAGGTTATAGGGTCTTTAGGAAAACTAAAAAATCTTACGAAATATTAATATTATCATGTTTGTTCCCCAAACAGAAAACATTAATTTTTAAAGTCCATTTGGGAGCACCGTCCCTATTAAGGCTACTACACAACCTTCCTTCATGTTTAAAGTGAGACAATTTTTATTAACGATATTTTTTTTTATGTATGTTCAGCGATTATTCTTTAACACGGTGTCCGATTTCAATGATTCTTTTTTGTTAGAAAGGGGGTACTTCAGGGGTGGTCCCATATAAATTTAGTCAAAATCTAATAATTGGGTCTATGAGAAAATCCTCAAACTCTTCATTTTTTATGTATGTTTAGCGATAAATCTTTACCACCTTGTTCGATTTATATGATTCTTTTTTGTTAGTAAGGGGGTACCTCAGGGGTGGTCCCATATAAATTTGGTTAAGATGTGGTGATGGCATCTGCACGTTTTTGAAGTCGGTCTTTTTTTAATTTTTAATTTCTAATAGTTGTCTATTATAAATTGCAATAGACTATAAAGTAATAGTGAAGCTTTTCTTACTGTTAGCTAACTGTCAGATAGGAGCCCACCAATGCGCTAGTTCAGTGATGATGTAATTATGGTTCCACTGACAATTAAAGTAACAGTAGATTTTTTGAGTGCGTTTTGTTCGTTTTGTTTACCTAAATTATATCGTTTTTTTCACTTTTATAAATATATTCCTAAAGTAAGTAGATAGCATGTATCAAATATACAATCGTTTAGTTACCAATTACATACCTTTAAACTATTTTTTATGACCTGTAAACAATGTTTTGAAATAAAATAAAAACAGTAAAAACGTATATGTAAAATTTATTGATGTTTTTGTTAAAAGTTTGGTTAGAATTAAATGTCAGTTGAACCAAAATGACATCACACTGAACTAGCGCATTAAGATTCAAACAATGAATACAGTATACAGACAGTTATCATTGTCACGAAATATAAAAAATAAAAGTTGCCAAATAATATCCCCAAAAGGTAAATACTTGGATTTTATTCTCATAATGCGAAGATTATCAGTGGTTAGTTATTATATCTTTGTTTTAGTTGACTTTTGGACATTCTTAATTTAAGTTTCACACTGACACATATACAGATTCGGATTAAATTTTTCATGGGTATTGAGAACAGCGACAGTATCATAAAAAGTAAGCACGCGCTATATCCCACTTTGTGATGAATTGATTAATGGTTAGTCCGTTCCTCCCAGCACATCTAGGATGTTAATTTAATTTCAGTAATGTACCTACATAATACGTGTTTGGATATGTACACTTAAATGTAGCAGTTGCAAAAGTAATTTACGATAATTTATTTGAAATGAAAGATATTATCTTTTAAAATGATATTCTTATTAAATAAAAAAAATAATGCAAGAGTGGTTCGAACAAACCACCAGCTTGGGCTAAACAAAAATCAAACCTATTTGATGCGGGCTTATGGAATTTCTGTACTTACTTCCACGTCACGCAAAAGGTTTTCCTTCCTGTAAATGGACTAACGGGCTCCCAGGCAGCACACCAAATCCTTTGGATATCTACTGAACATCCCAATATCCACTGAATGTCCAGTCCATGGTAGATATCTATTTTATATCCATGAAATGTAATTTATAGACATGCAAATGTCCATAAATAATAGTAATTATATAGCAAATTATTAAAAAATTACGCCATTGTGGCTAATAGTACCGTTCAGATATTTAAAATTAATTTTTTTAAGGTGTATTCAATATCCTATGAACATCCACTAAATATATCAAAGTCTAGGCACGAACGCAAACCATCGTGGATATCCACTAGATGTTATTTGATTCTGCTTACTAAGTATAGATGGCGATACCACTATCGCATCTACTCATGCTCGACCCGCCGTAATTGAGTTCGATCGAAATGTGTGTGTCCTAATCACTCCATTAGAGACTGGAGTCGAGAATTTTCATTTATTGCTGAAGAGTCCTAACAAGGATGACTTTCTCCATAGTGGGCAAAATCAAATGCAGAGTGTTGAAAATATTTTGAGTGTTGAAAATATTTTTTATCTCTGCTATTTTCTTTCGACGTTATTCAATAATCATTGGTTACTTATGAACCTCTACTAAAGATACCCATAAATTATTTTGCTGAATATCCGAATATCTTCTATATCCTGGGATATAGACGGACATTTGGTTGGATATCATATTGGATATATTGAATATCCACAAAATATATTATGTAGATATCTCTGTGATTTCTTGTATTTTCTGGAAGATACCCATTAGATATTTTGCTGAATATCCATTAGGATATCTTCTATATCCTGGATATAGACGGACATTTGGATATCCATATTAGATCCACGGAATATTTCTGATATCCTGTGGATATATTGGATATCCACAAAAGATATTCTGCAGATATCTCTGGGATTTGGTGTGTTGTCTGGGCTATGGACGGTTCGTGTAGCAATAATTTCTGGATTTCAAATGTACCTTCACTTATATTGAAATTAAAAATGTACCTTTCTTCAACTTTTGTTTATTTAATCTTGATAAACTCTAATATAAACTTAACATTTTTGAATTATGTACCTAATCTACTAGTTTACATAATATTTGGTAAATTAGCGGGTGGCAAAATAACGACGTCTATTTTCTATGCAAGTCAATGGGAATTAAAGTGATTTTTGTAAAATTTAGTGAAAAGAATAAAAATAAGCTGAAATAAAGAACCTGACTACAAGTAACAATGAGTAACAAAAAACGGCAAAGCAGGATTTGTTTCGTTCCGGGTTGTAAAACGGGATATAAATCCGATATAAAATTAAAGAAAACACAAGGAGATAAAAATCCAAGTCTTTCTAAAGCTCCTAGTGTAAGTAAAATAATATATTTGTTTCTAAATAATATAATTTATTGTAAATTAATCACAACCCGTATCTTACGGAGTGTAGTTTATTTAATTACAAAATTCTATAAATAAAAATAATAAAGTCATAAATCCTGACTTACAAACAACAATAATTTCACATTAAATTTAACTTACTAGAAAAGAAAATTCGCTTTTTTTTATGTTTTGTGATGTTAGATGAAAAGTTCGTACTGTTATTTTTATTTATTGAACTCCAATTTAGTCATTGCAAATATTTTGTATAGGATCCTAAACGTTTAGAACAATGGCAGCATGTGATTCCTAGGGCTGATAAAGTACTGTCTACTTATGATTCTGTTTGCGAGCTACACTTTTTTTTAGAAGATGATATTTTAAAATTTGATGAGACTATTTTAACTAATGGTACTGTTAACAAAATAAAAAGGGAAAGGCCGAGATTAAAGAACGAAGCAATACTATGTATATTCCCGAATCTCCCTTCATACTTGTCCAGTATTAGAAAAAGACGAAAACCACCATTGAACTGAACTGAATTTTTAGAATAAAAAAAAGGAAGAAAATACTAGAACTTATTGCTGAAGAAACTATTCACCAGGATGATGAAATTGTAGTTGTCAAATACAAAATTACCACAAAACTGTTCTTACCAAATTTCACCATTTAACAAACCTTTTCAAATTTGGTCATACCTAATTTTCATTTTATTCAGATAAAATTAAATATTGAATAGTAAATAATGTTCAACATAAAGACTCATTTATAATTAATACCAACAGTATTTTCTGTACTTTTTGATTTTTATTATTTTCATAAAATTTTGGAAAATCCCTAACTAAATATTTTCATTTAAACCGTGTCTTAGTATGCCCTCAGCCCTATTTAGCTTTAATTAAAAATAATTAGCCCTACCCATCAAATTTCAACACGTATCATCAATAATTTGCATTTTACTTAAATAGGAATAAATAGTAAATAATGTATCAATTATAATACGTAAGACTTATTTAGAAATAAATACAACACTGCGTTCTGTGTTTTATTTAGCTATAAACAAGTTTATTTTTATTATTTTGACAAAATTATGTATAATTCCCATAAGAAGCCATGTATTTTGAACTACGTAAACCGTACCAGCGCCTATGCGGTTAATTATAAAAGTTCAATTGACGTGTGATTTTTGGGACCGTATTTTGAGCATGCCGATTCGCCTCCTTATCTCTAGTCTTCATAACCGTAACATAAATATCGTTCGGCATGTTAATACCTAGTTATTTTTAAACGAAAACCAGAACTTATTGTTTTACCTTCACTCTGTATAGACTCGATGTAGACTGATTTTGTTTGGTATTTTGTTCACAGTTCATATATTAAATATAAATTATCTTTGATACATTTTTCTTCGGCATAATCTATGGTTCTATAACGTTTTCTATTTATTTCATAAATGTTCTCTCTCTAATAATGATGTACGACCCATATTTCCAAAATTCTTTATGCATAACAATTAGGGCAAGAAATACAGTAGTTTTTTTCTGTGAAAAATTAGAATTAAACTAAAAATTGTTATGTTGGTACAATTCGATGTCCTGATGATACCCTTTTCATTTGCTCCCGGGCTCTCTAACTTGAATTTTTTAGGGGTGTTTTTAATTGGAAAAAAAATCGATGTTTTTTAGAACACATCACATTCGACTGGTCTAAACTGAAAAATTCTTATCCAGTCTTCATCTCTAGAGGATATATATGACAAAAAAAACTCCTCAAGAGTACTAACCAAGTATTTATGGTTTATCTTCTAGAGCAGGGATTCCCAAAGTGGTCGATACCGACCCCTTAGTGTTGAAATCGGTTTCGCAGTGGTCGACGAGATCTAAAAATCGACCCATATTAATTAACACAAGTTTTTATTTGAAACTTTCAAGATACCGTATAAGTTGTGTTACGTGTACCAACTTGTTATAAGAATGACTAATATTTTAGTAGGAAGTATATCATTGTTGTACTTTTAAAAAACTCAATAAGTCGATAATCGTGCACAAGTTCGTACAAGATGAAAAACTTGGCAAGTCAATAAGCGTGGACAAGTTCGTACAAGATAATGAGTTCGAGCGTACAAGTCTTTCAGGTACGTTTTGACTTCCTCTGTATTTGACGCATACTTGCTCCTGATATTTTACAATATAACAAGCTTGCACTTAGGTTGAAAGTTCATTTGCGTTCTGAAATTCGTTGGAGCTTAAATGATAAATACAGTCGTCTACTAATTTATTTCAAGATATTACAAAATGATTACATAGTTAAATAAAGTGAAATAAAACAAAGTGATTGAAAAAGAATTTACAAAGTGCTTAGTTACCTACGCGCATTAATAGTGTAACCATTATGGTTGCCAGACGTCCCGCCTTTTCACTTGCTGGCACGCGTCACGCCTAAGTACGAAAGTGTCCCGCTTTTTATCTAAATGCCTCGCTTTTTGCTCAAATTCCACGCTTTTTACTTAAATGCCATACTTTTTAAAATCTAAAGTTATAAATAAAGAAATTTTGAAGGGGTAAGAACTTTTTTTGAGAAGATCCCCAGAAAAAAGACTGTTTATAAAAATATAAGCGGAGAACCGGTTTTTTAGATCTCCACAAAAAAAATACCTGTTTTTTATATAATCTTCTGTCGTCACCGTTGTCCCGCTTTTCGGTTTCGTAAATCTAGCAACCCTAGTAACCATACATTTCTGTAGTTTATGAAAAAGTAACGGGGTAAGTACCAAAAAACGTTTTAATATTCTTCCTAAGTAATTTTTGAAATTACTTTAGAAAAGTTGTTAGGTACCTAAAATTATAAATGTTCAGTTTTCTTTGTTTTAGTTTTTTCGCTGATTGGTACTTAATACATAATTTATATACTATGACTATATCCAAGTTTATCAATGAGTAAGTTCGTGAGCATACCTAAATCACCCAGTGCCTAGGTGTGATAAAAATAAGCTCGTGTGCAAATTCTATTTTTTCGAAAAATGTTGGTGAAAAGACAAATCAAAAATTTCTATCCCTATCCAAATGATTTAATGTCCACATTTGTGGACAATGTGACTTTATGACAAGATTTTGGATTTAAACATTATACTTTTTGAAGTATTCTATCCGGGATGACACATCATGTACATGCTATAAAATTGATCGAGACTGATAAACATTTAATTTCTTTTCCGAGTCAGGTTGTACTTGTTGCAAAATAATATGTTTGGTTTTTACTTTCATTTTCCTTCCTATCAGCTTCTTGCTCTATTTCTTCACCTACTTCTTCGCTACGGGATTATTTGAATTGTCGGAGTCACCTATATTGTTACCGAGTTTAGCTATATCATCTCCCTCCTCAGAAAAATCATCTATTACAGATTCGTCGTCTATTACTAACATTTTCAAAATTTTATCATCGGCTAGACCTCATAGTAAATCGAGATATGTATTTATATCCCATATAAAAATCATGGTGACGTTTAGTAACTCTGTCCACGTTTGGCGACATATAAATTTACACGCCAAATTTACGTTTCTAAATATATAATCATGTTTTAAATTATATTCTTACCTAACAAACCAAGCTCTTTTTTTACAAAATAATAGGTATTATTCACTCAAAAATCTACTATTCATATGTTTTGGTTACTATTTAACACAGAACCATCACTATGTTCAGCAATAGATGTCAAAACCTCAACCATGATCTTTATGAATGATGATGATGATTTTGGGTCCATGGTAAAATATAAACCATAATACAGAAATTTGATAGGTATTCGGTCGATTGAAAATGGTGTCCATATTATGTGGACACACGATGACTGAACATATTACAATATAATTGAAAAATATTTTTTAAACTATTTTTCCCATATTCTATGACGCTTGTCTAAATTATTAATTTTCTGTAAAATTTAAATTTTTGGTTTATCCTATAATTTTTTGTTTTCATTATATTTTTTGGACTGCGCCATTGTTTATCAGCACCTCTATATTTTAGTAAAGAAAGGCATTTTTAGTCCTACATATTTTTCGCCGTTTTATTTTAGGGTACTGATTGCTCTTGGTATCCGCTTGAAATGGAGCAACCTAGCGGAGAAAATTAAGTCGCTGTTGACGACCCGATTCGCTCCAGACTCTTTGCCGATTGTCATCACTCACAAGTTCAATTCTGGTTTCATCGGTAAATATCACCCACCGCCACTGCTGCAAAAGCCAACCCCTATGCAATCGCGCCCATTGGAGATCATTCGAAACCAAAATACATACATACGTTAGAGCCATTTTGTGCAACATTTATGTGAAAAACGTCATGTCTTTGTTCTGATTCTTCTTCACATACATCGCACACTGGCTTTAATCGTTTTTGCCGGTGCCATTCATAGTTTTATTGTGTACACAATTTTTTGTTTCCGAAGTAAATCCGTAAGTGATTATAAGCTTTATTTCTGTGTCATACATACAGTCTCGTACATGCTAGCGGTATAAAGTTTTGAATTTAGGTACATTTGTAGGATTTGTAGTTTCTCAATCATTACTATGGATTTCAAAGTTTTTACCAAGAAATTTTTTTATGGCCTACTGTAGATGGTGAATTAAAGCGAGAAGTTGTTTAATGTTATAAATTTATCAAGATAATTCCAAAAACTTGTATCGATATAAGATAATTCCAAAACTTGTATCGATCATATTTTTTTATTAGACAAAACGAATTAAACGTGTATGTTCCTATCGTACTGGAAACTTCTGTTACTGATCACTTCACCACCATAGTCCAAATTGTTACCCCCAAAAAAGGAGAAAATGTATTAAAAAATAGTAATTTTAAAACTTACATAAATTATGATGCTCTAACGAATAAACTAGAAAATGAAAAATGGAAAACTATTTTATTTGAAAATAATGTTTGTCTGGCTACGAATAACTTTGTTAATATTGTTAAAACTAAAATAAAAGAAAGTGAATACATCAAAAAAATTAAAAATAAAGAGGCAAAATGATCCCCTTGGATAACAAAATCATTAGTGGTTTCTTCTAACATAAAAGAGAAACTTTACAAAAAAATGAAAAATAATAATTCAATCGATATTAAAAATTATAGAAACAATTTAAGAAATTTAATCAGAATCGCTAAATCCAATTATTATAAATCAGAAATAGAAAAAAGTAGCAAAAACTCTGCCGATCTATGGAAATCAATTAATAATATTATGAATCAAAACAAGAAGTCTAACAATATCTGTGAAATAACTGACAAAAATGGTTTAAAAATTTATGATAAAAAAATTGTTGCAAATGAATTTTGTGACTTTTTTCCAATATTGGGAATAATCTTGCTAAGCAAATAAAACCCCTTGACAAAAAATTTAACAAAAAACTCGTTCCAAATTCGTTGTATTTATTAGATACAAATGAAAAGGAGATCATTAATATTATTAATTCCCTTAAACTAAATAAAGCTTCAGGAATTGATGGTATAAAATCCGAAACATTAAAAAAAATTTCACGTCAAGTTGCTGTACCATTAAAATATATTATTAATACATCTTTTCAATTATGAATCTTTCCAACGCCATTCAAAACGACAATCATAAAACCATTATTCAAAAAAGGAAAAAAAGACTTAATGACAATTTATAGACCAATTTCATTAATAACTAATTTCGCAAAGGTTTATGAGAAAATTTTAAAGATACGTATCTCACAGTTTTTGAACAAATACGATATAATTTCCGACAAACAATATGGATTTAAGGAGGGAAGATCGACAGAAGATGCAATAGCTCAATTGATAAAAAATATATATGAAAATATTGATAGAAAAAAGGCATCTCTATGTATCTTCATCGACCTTACAAAAGCATTCGATACGGTTAGTCATACAAAAATGATCGATACACTACACGAGATTGGTTTCAGAGGTCAAAGCTATGAATTACTTCGTTCATATTTAACAGAAAGAAAACAATCTGTTGTAATTGATGATGTGGTCAGCGAAAACAAAAATGTTATATGTGGTGTCCCACAAGGAACTGTACTAGGACCAATATTGTTTAACATATATCTAAATAATTTATTTGCTGTCAATTCAAATGGGAAAATAATTAGTTTTGCTGACGACACCGCAATTATTTATGAGAGCTCAGACTGGGATACATTAAAAATATTAGTTGAGAACGATCTCCCTCATATCTTTGATTGGTTTCACCACTACTTGCTTACTGTCAATTTTAACAAGACTTTATTTATACCTTTTTGCTCATATGAAAATACCTCACCTACCTACAATAAAATCTCAATTAGAGTCAATAAAAATTTAGTCGACATCTAATATTAAATATCTGGGGGTATATATAGACAAACACCTAAAATGGGATATACATATTAATTTTCTAATAAAGAAACTCAGAACCTTATTATTTAGGTTTAAATTTTTATCAAAACTATTGAATTTTGAACAATTAAAAATGATCTATTATGGGCTTGCTGAATCACATATTAAATACGGGATCATAGCTTGGGGAGGGGCATTAGAATGCCATATAAACAATCTCAATAATACGCAAAAATATCTCATAAAAATTATATTGAAAAAACCATATACTTACCCAACACAGCAACTATTCGAAGAAAGCAAATTATTTGATGTTAGACAACTGTTTTGTCAGAATCTATTGATAAGGCAGCATTTCAATAAAGGCGAATTGAAAAAAAATGAATACAATTATAATACCCGTTCAAAAACTTATACATGTCTTACCCAAAGTATTGAAATCCAACACTCAACGAAGTTTTTGGTACATAGGTCCTAAACTATATAATAAATTGCCAATTGAGATAAAACAAATTCAATCAAAAAATCTATACAAAAAATTAATAAAAAAAATGGGTTTTACAATTTCCGCGCCAAACTATACTTGCAATGATTGAAAATTATTATTATTAATGCAATATTATTATTATCATTGTTATTATTATTAGTATTATTATTATTAATATTAATTTTATTATTATTATTTTTATTAATATTACTTTTATTATTGTCATTATTCTTAATGTGTTATTATTAATATTACTGTTCTAAAACAAAAAAATGTACAAAAAAAATTATTAAAAAGTTATACGTAGGGTATTACAGTTGATCCTAAATCGCTCAACTTCAGACAGGTTTTCCTTATAGTTGGTCGTCACAAAGGTTAACTGTTACCAAAATATAATAAAAAAAAAACTTTTAATTATTATAAATATATTTTAATATACACTCAAATATTTTAGCCAGCTGTACAGGATCTAGATATCCTTTAGCTTTATTATTTATTTACTAGATAATATTGTAATATTTAAAATTGTATTTACCGTTATTTTGTAAATAAATTATTATTATTAACATGACTTTGTATTTTATTCCAAATTAAATGATATAAAGCAAAACCAAAAAATGTATTTGAGAAAGTCGACATATCCATTTTTGAAAATAGGCTTTTGGTCAACATTAACATCGACAGTTTGGGAAACACTTAAGCACTATCGTGAGAGTGGAAGTGTCCAAACTAAAGGCAAAAGTTCAGGAAGACTGAGAAGTGTGTCTGATAGAGATTGACGATTACTTGTAAAAATTTGCAAACGGGGTCGTCGTAACACTTTAAGGACCATCACAGCATACTGTAATGCAGAAACAGGACATACTTTATCGAGAGAGTGCTGTAGAAAGTGGATACACAAATCAGGACTTGGTTTTTATAAGGTCGGTTCGAATGATTTTATTAAATTCATGATTTTTTATTATTCGTAACGTTTTAGGCGAAAGAAAAACCTCTATCAAAGAAACAGAAAATAAATCGGTTTAATTGGGCAAAATCGAAGATGTCATGGACCGTTGAAGACTGGTTTAGTGACGAGTCGAAGTTTGACGTGTGTGTGGGAGACCTTCGTAAACGGGTTATTAATACTAAAAATTAAGCATTTCATAAAGATTGCCTCAAAAGGACACTAAAATTTCCTAAAGGCATCACGATTTGGGGGGTGCATGTCCGCAGTGGGTCTAGGAAGTTATGAGGTGGTAGAAGGTACAATTAATGCAGCAAATTATCAGGAAATTTTGAAAAATAGTCTTGTGCCAAGCGCGGAAGGTCTTTACCCGGACATGAATTATATATTCCAACAGGACGGTGCTCCATGCCATACGGCGAAAACTACTAAAAAATGGTTTGGGGATAATAACATTAATGACCTCTCATGGTCTTCGAACAGTCCGGACCTTAATGTTATCGAGACATTATGGCGTAAAATGAAACAAAAATTGCGCGATGATCCCCAAAGAACCGTTGCCGATTTGAAGAAGTAATTGGATGAATTATGTCAAAGTTTTGACCCTGATTTATGTCAATCATTAATAAAAACAATGCCAGATAGGACTGCAGCGGTAGTAAAAGCGCGTGGCGATGTAACGCCATATTAAAACAGTAATTCTATAAATTTTACAAACATTTAGTTGTCATTATATTATGCAATATTTTTGTTTATTTATTCGCATACAGTGTATTTTAATGTGTTTAAAAACCAAACCATATTAATGTTGAATATAAATGATAGATTTTTAATATATTGTTAATTTAATAATTTAGTTTATGTAAATTAACGTTTTCAATAAATTATTGTTTGTCTGAACATTTAGCCGTCTTAGTAAAAAAAAAAAATAAGATTAGTAAGTTTCATTATAGGCAGCTAATTATTTATTTAAAATTCACATGGACAACTACAAAAATTTTAAATTATTATATTATCAGTAAATTTTCAACTTTAATAATTATTTATTCAGCCTCCAGTGATATCTGAACTAAAATTTTGCTAAAGTACTTTGTAAGGGTCGGTCTTTTTTTTACGTTCAGATAATTGTTATCTCCCAGATAACTTAAAGTCATCTTTTCATCAGTAGGATGGTAGAAAGTTACAAAAATTTTGAAAATTTACCATCAGAATCTCATCAGAGTCTACTCTAATGTAACACTTATTACAGAAATGTTATTACTTATTGAAAGTAATAGAGAAAATATAAAAAATTTCTTATGCAAACTTACCTGCATTTCTTTCTGCAAATTAGTCTTCATAAAACAAAATAAATGTACGTAAATAATACTATATTTATTTTAAAAGCTTACACATAGTATACTCCTAAACGTCTCTAATAAATTAGATATTAAACCATTTCAGTCAACATGGAGACTTCATATTTTACAAACGAAAAGTAAAAACACAATATTTGAAGACAAAAGATCTATCAAAAATAAAACGAACTATAAACTTAAAACCAAAATCGAGAAATGATCCTTAACAGATTACATGTTCAATGGAATGATGTATTCTATGAAAATGTGTAATTAGAAACGTCCAAATGGCCTTTGCATACGACCCCTTGCCCTTCTAGCTACTGTCCTTGCTTGATAGTTCCCTGTCGGAGACCCTCTGCCTCTATCTAAAATACAAAGAGAAATCATTCCATACAGTGAAATTAACACAATATGTTAAAAAATATGAAACTGTTAGGAAATTAACATTTCACATTTTCAGAGTTAAGTATCAAATTGGATTATCTTGGCCTACCGTTACAACATACAGTGTATCTACTTAAGGTAGTTCACTCGGTAAAACGGCTTTTGTTAAGAATTCAATAAAATTAAAATATAAAGTTAATGAAAGTGTCATTTATGTAACTAAAAAAATAAATTGAATTTTTTTTTTTTTTTATTTGGTGTACGGCTTCAACATCTAAGGTCATTAGCCTAGTGTTCTATGTAGGTTAGGATTGTATTAGTAGTCTAATACTCCATAGTGTAGGAGTATTAGTACTCTAATACTCCTACACCCCTACAGACAGGCCTTGTTACTGTTTCCTTGCGCCACTTTAGGAACAGCACTTTTGACTGTCTGTGAAACAAGATATTAACAAACAAAATGTGCATAATTTACACTGTGAAGCCTGTCATGTACACAAACAATACATTTATTTCAAGATATTTCGAAAACGGTTCTTACTATATTTTTTAAAAACTAATGTAATGTAAATCAAGAAGTTATAACATTTTCTAAAACAACTTGAGAACATTGTAATCGCTACACTTAACGCACGATAACTCAAATGACTTGTCAGATTATTTTAGGCTTGTTTTGGTTCTTTCAGGAACTAGTTCAGAATCACTGAATTACACTCGATCAGCTAAGAGGTTGTTATAATATCGCGACGTGTTCTTGAAAAATTAATTTGTCCACTGCATTTGAGAACTGGAATCGACGATGCTGTTTGAACCAAAACAAACCCTTAAAATTAGCATGAGGAAGTCACAAATTTCTATAGGTATATACACTCACTAGATAACCCACCATTCATATATTTGCGAAGTTGCCGGATGGATTTTACTTGAAATAACGTATCTGTATATTATAAGCTTACATATGTTGTGTACAGTCTCTTACAAAAATAAAAAAAATTTAGCATTGAGAATCTCGAACATTTAGTATTCACCATCAGGCGATATTTTTGTGTACGACTGTCGCGATGAACTAAAATTGGCACCATATGGAATTTTTTTTATTAGTTTTACAGAAAAAATTTATCTCTTTAAAAAAAAATCTGCATGGTCTAAACCCCATAAGCATAAGTTGATTGTTAAGGTTTTTTAGATAATAATTTAAATGTGAACCAGTTTCATTATCACTTTGATCGCATGTGGGATCTGGTGTGGTGCTCCGTCAGAAAATAACTACACTACGATTTTATTCCACTGTATACTCGTAGTATTCAGTAATATTTTTTTAGAACTGTTTCTGATGAAATGTATCAATTATCTTTCACTTTAGAAACAAGATCATTATTACTGCAGATATATTTTTTCTTATAACTTTTATGTCAACTTAGTAATATTTTCGAAGTTTTTGACAATGTAGAGAAAAGTGACGAAAGTTGAGTTGGTGAAATAAGTTCGAAAAACAAAAGTTCGATTGGAAAATTAGAACAAATGTTCGAAATTACAAAAGATAGAAATCAGATATGATCGAAAGCCTTATATTACGAAATTAGTAAAGTACTTAGTTTCTTTATTTTTCATATTTTATATATAATTGTTTAGCGAAGCAATCCGCTATAGCTTCGGTCCGCACAGGTTAGGTATATTAGTTAAGTTTTAAATTTCTGTTTGTATAATTTTTTTTGTAGAAGTAACCCGAGACGCTTCAGGTCGCACAGGTTAGGTAAAAATTTAAGTTTTTTTTATTAGAAAACCAGGAAAATATTTCCATTTTCTTTATTATATTTTACATTTTGATTCAGAACAGTTTCAAGTGAAGTCCTTCAGGTTATAAAAGGGCACCTACTGATAGACCTGATAATTAAGGTGTCTCCCGTACAAAGCACAGGCAATGAATAATGAATGTAATGATGCAGTGCTTAGGGAATTGCAGGACAGAAAATTAACCCACAGCAAGTGAACCAATAGGTTAATTCCGACTGAGTAATAATAACCTTTGGGTACGATGCACCTTCAGAAAAATGGATTATTCTCACACAATTCCTCGCTGGCCATGTGTCATTTAGAGAGTACACGTTAAGGATAAAGAAAACAGGACGATTAATGTATACACTGCAGTGGGTAGGACACGTCGGAGCATACTGAAAGGGATCGTATTTAATTCCGTCCCCGTTGAATGGCAATATAAAACGTTCACCTATTCTATCGCTTTTGACCGCGGTAAATTCCAGGAACCAAAGTCGTCTATGCGCTGGAACAGAAGCAGAGAATCATCGTCATAGGAACGGATTTTATTTATTGAATGTCAGGTGATTGAACGTGGAGAGAATGGAATGTCAGTCATTGTTAAAAGGTGTTTTTGTTAGTTTTATTTGTGATAAAAATGTAAGTGCCTTTTTAAATCAATTATTATGTTTCAATTACTTTTATATTATTTAACTGGTTCACTATTTAGATTTGAATTTCACTGTTATAAGTAATTTCATGCTTTTTCTTGACAGCATTTTTTGTATCTCCAAACAGAAATACATACACACACACACACATTTTTTGTATCTGTCATAAAAAATTGCTTGCATTCCAATAACGAGTTTATTTGATTTTATTACTTATTTTACTATCTAAATCAGTGAAAAATAGCATCCTTTTAATATTTTAATTTAAATATTTTTGAAGTTTATTGACATTTTATAGTTATACTAAGGAAAATTTGGGAACAACATATCAACTATTGGGGAAGCACCCCAAAACAGGCACATGGAAAAGCCTTCATAGGCAGACCATGTCCCAAAAGAACTGGAGAACTACTCTTAATGAACCAGTTGAAAGTGATAACAGGGTTCATGACTGGGCACGCCCCAGTAAAGGGACACTTGAACAAAATTGGCATGTACAATGGGGAACTCATGTGCCGACTATGTCACAAGAAACCAGAAACGGCCAAACACATACTGTGCGAATGCGAAGCTCTAGATCGCAAAAGACAGGCTCTTTTTGGATAACCCCAGGTTGATCCAACAACGTATAGAACCCACTCACCCAAGGATCTGTACAAACTTGTACAAGGTACAAAGGTGATAGAGTGGGTGCTATGAACTAACATGGGGTAAAACACAATAAGCCAATAGGCTTCAGTGTTATTCGGAGACACATAGTCAGACGAGCCCAGGAAAAAAAAAAGGAAAATTTGCTATAATTTTGATTTGACTTTGAGATTATTTTTTTTTGTCATTTTTAAAGTTCGGCAAGGGAAAAGTAATATTATATTAGTAAATTATGTGTTTTTCTAACATCAGATATTCACAGCATTGGCAGATCTAAGTTAAAAGTATAAAATGCCTTGTTGTTTGATACTAACATTTTCGCCCGTGGCTGGGACAACATCGGGATAGGTGTCTCGGTAACTTACCCTATTTTGTCACCAGAATATTCAACTCTAGGTGGGTAGTAAAGCTGTAGAGCTTCCCCATTACCTTGTCCCTATTAACCCTTCTTCGAGTGTGTTTGAACCTAGTAATGCTCAATGTTTGTTATCTGATGAGTTATTGTTCTTAAAATATTTATTTTATTTTTGCCTTGCAGTATTAGATATTGTTTTTTTTTAAATAATGTATTGAATATTATTTCATATATTTTCCTGTGTTTAACTCAAATTGAATATTATTTCATATATTTTTCTGTCTTTAACTAAAACATCAAGTAATTAAATGTGTTTTTTTATATATATACTTAATTTGTCATTTGTATCCAAATTGACGTTTGATTGGTTTTACTGTATTTATTATAACTTTGGGGTTTTCTTGCTGGTTCTTTCCCCTCATTTGATAAATTAATTATTTTTTTTATTGCACCGAACCAGACCTATATTTAATCTTTATAAATATATTTTATATACTTATAAATTTTTACTTTCTGATTCTGTCATCTATAATATTTTTAATAAAGATTAGATATAAATCAATAGATATTTTCTTTTAACCTTTACCACTCCCTCAATAACACGTAAGTAGCCAATAGATAACGAATCTTTCAGTCTGTCACTCGTGGTGTCCTAGTCACTTTATAGTCGATCACGCCGCCACTTTATTTATCATACTTTTATAAAAGAGAGAGATATTAGTTAAGTTGTCTCTCTTTATTTCAGTTGGTTACACTACAATACTGTGTTGACATGCCACATATGGAACAGAAAACTGGAATACCTGGAAAGAGAAATAACACAGAACTCTGGGTAGAAACGATAATTAAACTCATAGTCATATCAGAGGAAAATTTAAGATGCACCCAAGCGTATGTTAAAAAAGTAATGACGAAGACAGAACAGGAGGGGAAGGAACAAGCTGAAGGCATAATTTAATATAAAATAACCAGAATAAGCTCATCTTTTACGTGAAGATATATCTTAATACTTAACCTATGCGGCCTGGAGTCGTTTCAGGTTGCTTCGCAAAATATTAAACAAAATGAAAAAAATAAAACAAATAATTTACTAGTTTCGTAATATAATGCTTGCGATGTTATACCATCATACTATATCATATCATTATCATTTCAATAATTAATAGTATTAAACATGTGATTTCGATCATTTTTTGTAATCGAAATTAGATCTTTTCTCGCTTTCGTCATTTTTCAATTTCAAACTTTTTTTAATTTTGAAGTTTTTTCATTCAAACTTTTGTCACTTATTTTATCAACTCACAAACTTTTTTCTTGTTTGGTCACTGAGGATACCAGACCTAAATCCTTGTGACTAGGTACTAAGAATGAGCTTTGATTTTGCTTACTAAGTGTAAATTGAGTTAAAGCCACTTTACAGTTCGAAATTCTTCTTGATGAAAGAGAAATTGCTGGCCATATTACACTTCGCAATTCACTGCAAAAGATTTTTATTCACTGAAAAAGTGGTGAAAACAAAAAAATAATAATTCGATGTTTTTACAAGTTCGTAATGATAGATACGTCCAGGGGCGGTTTCTCCATTGGTTCATTTGTGCAGTGAACACCCAGTTAAATTTCATAAAAACACATTATTTTAAAATTACATAAAAATATAAATTTAATTTTAATATTTTTATTTTCATACGTGTTAATCTATATTTTTTGGTACATCTTTGTCCTCTGGCTGATTGCATCTCTGTGGCACAGTATACCTAAGAGGAGCGGCTAAATGCTGACCGGCGTGCACAGATTATTTATTTTACTTTTCGTCAGAGGGCGCAGCTACTGCTGATCATATTGTCAATTGGTGAATAAATAAGTTTGAATTTGAATTGTGTTGTTAATGTTAAAGTGCCATTTCTTATCTGCATTATCAGTTATTACCTGCACCTGTTTAGATTATTTAAGACGAAATACAATACGCAAACATATTCCTCTCATTTTGCTACATATGCCAGATAACAATTCTGAAGAAGCTGATGATAAATATAAACAAAATAAATGTGATGAAGACAAGGCTGAAGTAAATACACATTTAGAGTATTTGGGACAAAATATTTCAGCAGAGGCAACAAGTTTAGGCACATTAAAAAATAAGATAAAAAATTAAATCAATGATATGCAGGGCAAATTAGAAAATTCCTCTGATGAAAATGTTCTCAGGCAAGTTTCTCAATATTTGAAGAATGCTAATTTGCTCTTAAACTATGACAACAGCATTAGCAGTCGATATTCCTTGTGTAACCTCTGCAGAAATTAATGAGCCACCAAATAAAAAAATTAAAAAACAGCTGGTCTTCACCTCAACAAAAAAAGCAAAAGGGCAATATTTATCAAAAAAAAAACCCAATTTAAATGAAAACGAAATTATTAGAAGTACTCTTAGCAGTTCTTTAGTTATTAGTAAAAGTAGTGACAATGATCATAATTATTTTTAATTTCTAATTTAAGGTTTTTGATTTTTTTTTAATATTAGTTGATATAGATTATGTTCCTTTTCCTAGTTAAATACTTTTTTAACTTAATCTGTAATGTATTTTATTTAAGGCAAGAGAGGTAGAATTGGTATTATTATGACCTATCACTTTTTATTTTCCTAATTATTATTATTTTTTATGTTCCGACATCAATAGAGGTATTGAATGTTTCAATAAATATATATTCATATTGATAGCAACGAAAAAATCTTTAATACATTCAAATATAAACTTTATGCATATCTTTCGTCTAAGACATATTAATACTATGTAGAATTTGTGAGTGATACTCGGTGATCCGTAATGGTACCACTTTATTATTCTAATGTATGCTATATACTATTTGAAACTTTAATTTGTATTTAATTTTTACCTCATTTGTAACATTTTTAATATTGTGTTATATAGGTTATTTAGGTCTTATGTTTGTACATTTTTAAATTTTTTTTATTCGAATGTGTCAAAAAACGTCGTTATTCGGACAGAAAACAGTCGAAAAGTAGAACTTTTGTATATACTTCATAAAGTACTTTATCGGCCATGCCTTCTCCTGCCGCTACAAGAGTATTATTCATTGCACAAAAGGAGCAATTAGGCTTATTTTTATTCTAGACTCGAGACATACATGTAGAAATCATTTTATTAATCACCATATACTCAACCTACCCTCAATATACAGGGTGGCTCACGCTCAACGGGACGGAGCTTTATGGGAAAACGACCAAAGATATAAAAAATTCGTTTGGGAGGAATATGTAGGTTACAGACGGCTACAATTTAAAATTTGTTAGATGTATACAGGATGTCCCACATAAGAAAAAAAAATTAGTTCATTAAAAATTATTCAAACAAGAGTAAACAATTAATTTCTGGGAGACTTTTTTTCCTTAAAAATTCAAATAAATCGAAAACTAATAATAATAGTAATAGGGAACCTTTAGTTAACTGACATTATTTTTGATGTAGTTTTTAATTCTAAAATAAAAAACAGGGTGTTCCATTAAAAATAATATAACTTTGTATATTTTCTCTTATGTGGGACATCCTGTATACATCTAACAAATTTTAAATTGTAGCAGTCTGTAACCTACGTATTCCTCCCAAACGAATTTTTTATATCTTTGGTCGTTTTCCCATAAAGCTCCGTCCCGTTGAGCGTGAGCCACCCTGTATATTTATTAGACAATTCTATACACAAAAAAGAATGAAACTCAATTTTTTAGAGACAATGATTGTCACAACTATTATTTCTATATTTTAATAAATTGACTATAATGATTTAGTGTTTTAATATACCATCAAAACCCAATATTATTATTTAAATTACTAACAAATTTGTAGTGATTTTATTTTTTAAAATAAATGAGTGAACTACTGATACATTTTATATTGGTTATTTTATTTATACTTACCAATAAATTCCTAATGAATGGGTTATTTATTAACTCACGTCTAACCCAGAATTAGTAACAATAAAATATAATTTAAAATACAATTTTTGACGCACTGTATGGTGTGCAAGTCAAAATTATCAATTTAAAAAAACCGCGTTCAAATACACGCCATCTAGCGGAAAACACAAAAAATAATATGTGCACGCTGGTCAGCATTTAGCCGCTCCTTACCTAAGTATACTGTGTCTGTGGCGCATTACGATGAGGTAGCCTAACACGAGTGAGACGGTATGGTAAATGCATATAGCTAAAAAGAGAAGAAAACACGCCAACAGATTCTTCAAACTGTCAAAGAACATATTACAAGGTTGCCAAACCAGTGTTGCCAGTCTAGTACAATTCACAATTGTACTAGATGTAGTACATTCTGAGTGTTCATGTGTAAAATATATATATATGGTGGTCCTTGTTTGGGTTCGTGATCAATAAAGACCCCCTTTTTTTCCCCCCTTCAATGAATTAGATGTCACTGCAAATAGAATTCGAAAAATCTGATACATTTAAGGAATCTGGTACATTTTTTAGACAAATCTGGTACATAACCAAAACATATTCTGACAACACTGTACCAAATAAAACAAACTTTCATAGAGTAAGTGTTCTGTGACACTGTGACTGTCATTTCGTTTGCCGTCATTATGGAACGGTTTTAATAAAATTAAGATTATTTTATTATGTGTGATCATTTAAAAAAAAATGTGTTTAATTGAGAACTGCAACTTTAATAAATTGGAAGGATGCATGTCAATTTAACGATTGTTCCCGAAAAAGGCAAGGTAAATAAAAACTTTTTAAGATTATGTTGTTTACATATAATAAACATTTACGACTGTAATTTGTTTTATATTTTGTTTCAGTACCTAAGATCATCCAAAGACTAATTCAAAAATGGTCTATTTTGTACCCAATTGTAAATACTATGAAGTAAGAAGTAAGCAAAAAACTTTTTTTCCCACAAAATCCACTAAAAGGAAAAATGTTATTATTTTGATGAGGTAACTACTTGACATCATTATGGAAATAGAAATGTACAATAAAAATTTAATAAAGATAAAGAGACAGATGGGGTTTCACTTTAAAAGACTGAATCGGAAAAATGGATTAACCAGTTAATTTAATATACTCGATGAGAAATTTTACCTAAGAAACGGTATGTACATTTAAATGGTTTACCTATATAAAGTTATATTTGCCTGCAATTATCAATTGTGTTACCTTTTAACCAAGATCGTTTGTTGCATACAAACCAGAATTTTTTTTATTTAAATGACATTTTTTTATTGCCTTGTTTGTATAATTTAGTATTTTTAAAAATATTAGATGTTATGGTAATTTGAATCACTACAGGTATTAAATAAAAATAAGGCTATTGGTAAATTAGTTTACAGTTGGTAATAAAGAATGTCTCGAAAAAGTCTCGAAATAAGTATCAAACAAATTGTGATTTTGATTAGGCACTTAACAAGTCACATCCCACATATCTACATGCTCTGGCTTATCAATCCTATAAGTACATATCAAAACATTAATATACTATCTACAATTAAACAATAATTTGAAAATACAGATGAAGCCGATTTACCTATTTAAACAAAATTACTATTATTCTATTTATTAAAACACATTATTTTTTAGTAAACTTGGACATGCAAAAGCAGCCATGAGGGTAGGATATTAGTGAGTGCAAGAATACTTTGGAATGTGCTGTGAAATACACTTAAAAAAGGTCATATGGAGAATTAAGTGTGATAACATTTTACGATATTTATCTCACTAGTTTAGTTCACAGATTTCTGTGTTCAATTATGTGCTGCTATTTCAAACTTTTAGTATCCTTTGATAAAAGAAGTTGAATATTATTGTTGACCTTTTTAAATTGTTTATTTTACCTCCGACATTTTTTTTTTTTTACTCTTCATACAGTATTTTGTGAAGAGTATTATAGGTTTACTTTGTCTGTCTGTCCGATGTCATGTTTTTTGTCTGCACGATAAGTCAAAAACGAGAAATGATATCAATTTAAAAATTTTAAGCAAAAATCAAGCTCTATAAGGGAACAAAGCCTATTGATTTTTAACAAATCTGATTAAAATAGGGGGTTAAGATGGATTGAAATTAAAAAAAATCCTAAATTAAAAACGAAAAATGATATAAACTTGAAATTTTTAGCAAACATCAATCTCTAAAAGGAGAAGAAGCCTTTTAACTATAAAAAAATCTGATTAAATATGGGCGATTTAAGGAGGGGTTGAAATTAAAAAAAAAATCAAAAATGAAAAGCGATATCAACATGAAATTTTTAGTAAAAATCAAGCTCTATAAGGAGTTGAGGCCTATTGATTGTGAAAACAATCTGTTTGAAAATGGGGGTTAAGGGGCTCTGTTAAACTGCGAAGAGTATCATTTAGAATGCCAAGCATTATATATTTTTATTCTAGTTTGTGTCTGTGTAATATTATGTATTGTGATGAGACTGATCTTATAAAATAAACATTTGAAACATTTTAGTTATTTTATTTGCCAATAAAAGGTATTTAAAAAAATATATTTTTTATTTGACATCCTTGACAAATTGTGAAAATGATTAAACTTACAATAAAAACTAAAAAATGGTAGGTAAAGTTTCATATTAAACTTTTTACACAAAAATCAATGTCAACCTTTCTACATGACCTGATATATATTTAAAAGTAATCTCAAATTATGAAGAAAAGTCAGTTTACTAACTAATAATGTTTATAGATGGTTTTCAACGTATTAAAAACAAAACAAATATTACACTAATTAAAATATTAATTTATTAATAGTTGTAGTGTTTGAAAACAGTATGATGTTGATAATAATAACTACACTTAATACATACTCAAATAATAAAAAAAACAGCGATATTGACTCTTGTACACAAAGTTTTGGTCCGAACTTATTAAAATTATTGGAAAAAGTGAACACCCATTTAAAACTATCACAAGCCGCCACTGGATACGTCATCAACCGCACGATAAATTTCGCAGTCTTTGCGTGTTTTAATTTCATTTCGGATTTGATGGTGAATAATCCTATCCTGACTTGTTTTTTTGTGTGTTGCTCAGTATGGCTTTGTCATATTTAATTTAATAATTATTGTTATTTAATAAAAACATATAATTAGGATACGCCTGTTTGTTTCTTAAATAAATAAGTAACATGTAATTTTTTATAAAACTAATCCATCCTTCTAGTATGTAAATAGTCCTTGAGTTATGATAACAGGTTCAATATATCAATATAATGCATGCCATAATAATTAAATAAAATATACATCATTAAAATTCCTTCATTTTTCCACATTTCAGTAAGTTAGTTTGCGTAAAATAACACAAAAACATATTAAATGTCAAAAATTTATACTTTAGTGATTTTTAAACTTATTGGCAGCGCTTATTTCCGCCAATTTGTTTTTCCTAGAATTGTAGCTGCAATTCGAATTTTCAGTCAGTCGCTATTTTCTACAATTGCAAAAAAATTTGCCACAGCTGATCGAAAGGACGTTACTGTGCAGACATGCAATAGGAATTGCCACAATTTTATTTGGAGGCAAAGAAAATTGCGACGTGTAAAGTGGCTCTCACTTTATTACTTCATAACCCTACACAACCACTGGTCATAATTACGAAGAAATATAACGCAGCTGCAGATTTGAGAATGTCTATTTATTGCTGACAAGTCCTAATAAGGACGAAACCAGTCCAAGAATTACGTTCTATTTAGGAAGCAAAATCAAAGAGTGTTGAAAATATTTTCTATCCCTGTTGTTTTCCTTTAGATATAATTCAATGGCTGTTGCGGTATTAGCCAAAGGAATAGTTGTTTTACGGAGGAAAATGGCCGCTCATATTGTGATATATGGCTTCGAGATTTATTATTGTATTGTTTTTGATTTAATTTTGTACTGTTTTTGATTAATTTTTTTCCTTTTCAGTTTTTTGAAAGTTTATTTTAATCACACCATTAAAAAAATAAACGGCCATTATTTAGACAAGGTGGCTGTGTACTTACCTTGATGTCTTTGTGGGGATCTATCACCCCAGATAATAGGCGTGGGTCCAGTTCTATGAGGATGGCCCCCTCTGGGTATTGACGATCTTACAGACCTACGTGCAGTGGATCCTCTCGTCATGTTTCTTGAATTCGTGCTGGGCGACGCCTCAGCCTCTCGACCTTCTTCCTCGCCTTCCTCAGCCAGCGGCGGTTTTTCGCCTTCTGAACTCACCTTTCAAAAAAATTAATAAAACGATAAAATTCGTCATATAATGATGCCAAACGTTTCTCTAAGAAAAAGGAACTTACCAGGGGGAAAAAAGCGAAGCTGAAAAATTGTAATAGGATGCAAATTGTTATAGTATAATTCTGGATTTATTTTTAGTTGAATATTTTTTTAGAGTTAAAATGTATCAACTCATAGTTTTTCAAAATTAATGATTGTACTAAAAATTGATAACATATGAAATTGTTACAGAAGATGATTTTATTATTGTTTGCATTTCAAATACATATTAATATATCATGTAGATGTATTAATGAAATCTACTGTTATTAATTCTTAATAAATTTGACTAATTTTTTATTAAATTTCTTAATTTTTACAATTATTAGTATCACATTTTTAAATGTTTTAATGATAAAAATGTTATTAGTTTTTTTTTGTATTTCAAAAACAATATCAGTCCAAAGAGTTAACCAACTTTAACTTAAATATTTTATTCATCTGATATTAGGGTGAAATTTAAAATTAAGGAACTAATGGTAAGTTTTTCAGAATAATCCAGAATTACTCTTACTAAAATAAAACTGCAACTACAATGCTGTATCTGCGAAAAGAATATATTTAAAGTCTACTCAAAAAAAAAGGATTTACATGGCAAAAAAATATAAAGAATTACACAGAACAAAGAACAATAAAAATTTGTTAAAGTTAAAAATCGATAAGGTTATTTATCCATATTCAATCATTTACACTGAGCTCAGATGAAGTCGTTGACTGACTGATTAACAAACTGACATAAAGTGTCATTTGATAATCATTTTTTCTTCATAATCCCTCTACTAAGTATATTCTTGAATATTATTTTTTGGAATACTACAGACTTCAAACAACAATATCTAAACACATACTCAATCTGTTAATCTATCAGTTCTATCACACTTACGCCGTCATCTCCTTCGAGCATCTCCTCGCTTTGTTCTAGCTGCTGAGTGCTCTCTGAAGATGTTCCTGCGATACCGGGAGGTCCCATATCACCTGAACTTCCCTCACCACCGGTTTCGCTGTCGTCAACTTCCCTACCTATTGGAATCGTTGGACTTTCTGCTGTAAGATAATTAATAAATACACATAAACATTATGTATTATCTTGTAAAGATACATTATGCAACTACAATGCATCACACAGTAAAAATTCATGTAGATATTTTGTTTTTCATTTATTACTGGGAGGACTTTTTTGGATAATCAAGATGTGCGGTACTAAAATATGGTGCATAAGTGATGACGTAAAAAAATCTAGTTTTTGAATTGTTCTTTCCTTTGCATGATTTTAGTTTTCAAAATATATTCCTAAAGTAGATAAAATTTTAGTTAAATAGTTGTTTAGTAATAATGACACCCTTCCCGTTATTCGACTTCAGAGGCGTACACTTGATTTAACATTAATTTTCAATTACTCCTTCAATGAAATAGTTTGATATTAAATATTAAATAGGGCCATTTTAATATCTATTTTTAAATATCACCCTGTATAAGTTAATGTAAATTCCATACTATATCCCAGTATAAGTAATAACAAAGACGAAAAACTACTAGACTAATTTTGTCTACAAAAATTGAATTGTAAACATTCACGGCCGAGAAAAACAACCACAGAGAAGCGACAAAGTTATTCCAACAAAAAAATGGAGTGGGGGTAACTCGGTCAACTGTCATTTCAATTTCAACGCGCTTGCCACACAATTAGTTTGCTAGTTTAACTAGTTTAGTCGGAATTCTTGACTTGGAGCATTGTATTTAGATCATCTAGTAGAACAATCTCAATGCAAATTATCTTGGAGGACAATGAACAGTATCAGTAGATGCCAGCAAGCTCCGTCGCATCCAAGTCAAGTCTTTGATAATTTTGTCGTCTTCTACCCAGCCATCGAACGGTTGTCAAAACTAAATAACGAACGTAATTTCTTAATTATTATTAATAGATGGACCGATAGTCGATTCAGAATATTTGTTTTAAAAATTAGATATACGAGTTTTATTATGCTTGATGAATATTTATTTTCGATTTATCATTATCATTTTAGAGAATATAAACAATATTAATTTAAATTTGGCAATTTACCCAAATGAATTTAAAACTTAAGAAAACTTTATGTATATAAAACTCTATACTCAATGATCGAGAAAGCACTAGCGCTCGGGCCATTTTGATGAAGTTCTGTACTTGTTCTAACAGATGTCGCTACAGAATTGCCTTCAATGAAACGTCCATAAGGTTGTTCTACTATGTTATCTAAATACAATGCTTACAGTGTTATTATTTCCTATTTGCCGATTCGTTTTGATCGAGTTACAATTATGTATTAAAAAAAAAGTGTTTTATTTGCTATTTAAAAAAATAACAATTATTGATGATATCTATTACTCATCCTACTTCCTGTTAAAATCAGCCTGTTTAAAAAATGACTTGTACAAATGTGTACCAAAAGTGTCACCGGCTCCCCTAATATACAGGGTTGGCCAAACCTCTGTCGTAGTTCTATAACTCCTATTATGCAAATCTTAACGATTTATTCGAAGTATACCTGTCAATGGTGGTCAAAACCAAATATCCCAAAATTATTTTCTTGTGTACAGGGTGGCCCAATAGTAAATTAGGCAAATCACTTATTTTTTTTAAATGGAATGACCCAACTTTTTTTCCAATTTTAGGTACTCTATGGTCACTAGTGCATACCCACAAAATATTGTTTCTAACATCCTACCCCTTTCGCAGATAAAGAAGAAATACCAAAAAATATTACATTTTCAGACGCCTATTAAAATATGCAGTGCTCTCTCGAATTTGACGTTAGAATTTAAAAAACTACAAATGTATAAAGCCAATAGACCAAAGATTTTTTTAGACCAAGTTTTAATTTTTTATTTTGTACAGGGTGGTCACAAATTAATTTCAATTTCCAAAAATTTCTAGGACATTTTTTTCAAATAGAACACCCTGTATTACTATTCATCGATGAAACGAGAATTTTATACCCTTCGACTTCCCCATGTACTTTCCAATACCTATCTGTCGTCGTTTAAAAGTAAATTCCAAAAAGACATTGATCTATCAAAAATCCAATTTCTACCAGTGGTTTTATTGAAAGTGAACATTCAATCAAGTAGGCTGGGTCTTAATGAAGTGTCAGATTATTTATTAATGAAGTGTCAAGTTATTTTTACTGATCGCGATAATTCTTCTATTAATAATGAATTTTACGAAAAACGAATTAATTGACATGGTCTATGTTTTGGGAGAATCCGACAGAAATTGTTTATTGGCAAAAAGAATTTATCATCAACGATATCCCGATAGACGCATCCCTGATCAAAAAAGTTTTGAAAAGTTACATGAAAGATTTACCGAAACAGGAAATGTTGCTTATAAAAAACCAATAATTGACAAACGTGCTACTGATAATGATAACCAATTATCTGTAATTTTGACAGAGATAGAAGATCCTCATGTAAGTCAAAAAAAAAGATTGCCGAAGTAGTAGGTATAAGTAGAACATCCGTTAGAAGGATTTTAAAACAGCATCAATATCATCCTTATAAAATACAATTGCATCAAGAGCTGAAAGACACCGATTTTGATAATAGAATGGTGTTTTGTAACTGGGCACAAACTAAAGTGCAACAAAATCCATTTTTTTTTATAGAGTGCTGTTTTCTGATGAATCTACATTCCACAAGAACGGATTCGTTAATAGACATAATTTCCACTATTATTCCACGGAAAATCCTAACATCATCAGAACACATTGCCAAGAAAGATGGAGTGTAAATGTTTGGGGAGGTATAATTGGGGATCATGTTATTGGGCCGTATTTTTTTGAAGGCAACTTAAATGGTCTGATGTATTTAGATTTTTTAGCAAATCATCTTCCTACTTTACTTGAAAACATTTCCCTTGCTGTAAGACTAACAATGTGGTACCAACATGATGGGGCAGCAGCGCATTTTTTACGCGAAGTGGCAGATGAATTAGATGAAAAGTTTCCAAATAGATGGATTGGAAGAAATGGTCCAAAAAAATGGCCAGCTCGATCACCTGACTTAACAAAACCCTATTATTTTTTGTGGGGTTATATTAAAAATCTAGTCTATCTTACGCCACCTACAACACCTAAAAATATGAAAGAAAGGATAGTGCAAGCTTTCCATTTCATTACACCTGATATGCTTAGAAACGTTTCTCGATCATTCGCCCAACGAATAAATGTATGCATTAGAGAAAATGGCAGACATTTTGAGCATCTTTTATAAAATGTAAATTTATGTTTTAGGATAAATTTCAAATAAATTTTATTATCGTAATTTTCTTCCTTTTGAATTTATTTTATAACGGCGACAGATATGTATAGGAAAGTACATAGGGAAGTGGAAGGGTATGAAATTCTCCTTCAGTTGATGAATAGAAATACAGGGTAATACATTTGAAAAATTTTAAAAAATTTCCCTCGAAATTTTTGGAAAGTGAAATTAATTTGTGACCACCCTGTACAAAATAAAAAATTCAAACTTGGTCCAAAAAAATCTTTGGTCTATTGGCTTTATACAATCGTAGTTTTTTAAATTCTAACATCAAATTCGAGAGAGCACTGCATATTTTAATAGGCGTCTGAAAATGTAATATTTTTTGGTAATTTTTTTTTTCTGCGAAAGGGGTGGGATGTTAGAAACAATATTTTGTGGGTATGTACTAGTGACCATAGAGTACCTAAAATTGTAAAAAAAGTTGGGTCATTCCATTTAAAAAAAATTAAGTGATTTGCCTAATTTACTATTGGGCCACCCTGTACACAAGAAAATAATTTTGGGATATTTGGTATTGGCCACCATTGACAGGTATACATTAAATAAATCGTTAAGATTTGCATAGTAGGAGTTATAGAACTACGACAGAGGTTTGGCCAACCCTGTATAGACTATACTCCAACAAAATATTGGAGAAGGTGAGTCATCTGCATGATCAACACTGTTGTCCATGAATGAAAATTCCGACAGAGTCAGGCATAGGCGGCGTATCAAATACCAAATAATTATTTATTATTTATTAGGTATTTGTTAGTAAACTTTATTAAATTTGTTTGCAACATCTTTATTTAAACAAAGATGATGCATTAAATATAGGTTTTTTGATAGTTTTCGAGAAATGAATATATTTATTCCCTAATGACTTCGTTATCTGTGTTTTGTAATGCCGGCCTTAGTTATTAAGTTTAAAATAGGCTTAAGTATAATTTTAATATTTGTAAATATAAATCATAATATTGTAACTAATTATTGTTAACGAAGAACTATGCAGTTAAGTAGGTTACCGGTATTGACACCTAAGCAATATGAGGTAATTTGTTTAATTAGATGGTTTTTCCAATATAGACTGCAAGGTTCAATGAAAGAACGAATGCAGTAATTCTTTGTAATGTAACCCATATTCAAGTTAAAAATAAATGATGATATATATATATATATATATATATATATATATATATTCGATTGGACTTTGGTTTCATTAAATAAATAGAAGATAGTCTCCTGTCCTAACATTACAGTTTAATGGTTTTAAAATGTGTTTCAAGTAAATAAACGACAGAAGGGTTACAGAATTGTATCGAGCTGGTCGCAGTTAAGCATGGGCTTCTTATGAGCGTTTCCTATCTTTATGTCCCTTATCTCTGGTAACGATGACAGTGGGTAATTGTAGTAGCCAACCCAACAGTTGTAAAGCGAGGATAAGAGAGAGAAAATTAGTTGTATGGAAAATTACTAGATTCAAAAGTCTCGCGCTTTTTTCGCGCATGGGTAATACGAAATTGTGGAATAATGGGAAAGGTGGACTAACATTTTATTTAAATTTTTGGAAAATCAAATTAAAAGTTTTAAGATGACAGAAACTACTGTAATAAAAACCAATATTTTATTATATAAATGTTATGCATGATAAGTAAATGGCAAGGGGAAAAAATCAACGATGTCCATTTTATAGGAATTTTTAAGGAGTCAACTTGTTATGTTGGTGATACCAGAGTCCCAAACACATGCTAAATTGTAAGCGAATAAAACAGACGAGGTCAGAATAAGACATTTAAAAATAATCATAATTGTTAAAAACGGACGTTGTCCGCGCATTAATGGAAAAAACCGACGTTGTCCAGGCTAAATACTAAAACGTTTTTACCACCCAAATACTAACGACTTTTATGAAACATTTTTATTTATATAGGTAAAAATCGTTTTATTTTAGTTTAGTTTTAAAATTGATATCATTCTCTTTTAACAAGTTATATGTGAAGTTTATTTTTTTTAACCTGAATATAATAATGAAACGTTTAAAATATTAACGTGTACACTAGTGGAAAAAATTAAGGGATCAAAAAAAATCCCTAGCATGACTTTGAAGAATTTCGGAAAACAGGTCTTCTTGAGGTTTTTTTAGAAAATCACGTGCCACATTCAGAATATTGGGAAAATGAAAAATGTTGAGTGTGCATCTTACAGGCCATTGTTCCCCCGAAAGCCCTACAAAATTTCAACCTGATCCATCAAGCCGTTTCATTGTTTCATGCGAGTGAATTTTTGAAGAAATTGAAGGATCGCGATGTTCATCAGGATTTTGTGCGAATTGTTGGTTGGAAATTTTTTTTATCGCAAGATCTATAAACTAGACACTTCAAGCTTCAAATTGCTTTTTTTTTTTTTCATTCATGTACGACTATTTTTACCAAAGATACAGCCACTCGAAAAATCGCAAAATATCGAAAAAAAATTTTTGATCCCTTAATTTTTTCCACTAGTGTAGTTTTATTTATTTCTAAGAGTGTAACATAAGATTTGGTAATAATATTAATTATAAACTCAATTTTCTCAATAAGTAACATCGTCTGTTTTCCCCTTGCCCTTCAAGTAAGGTAAAATATTATTTTTATTTTAATACATTTTTTATCAGTGTATAGCATTTATTACGCTCCATTATTATTTTTCTTAGTGTATTATTCCGGCTATCCCTCTCATAAGTTAAATTCAAGATCACAAAATTTTACTCTTTGTGGTTATTATTATCTGGAATTTATTATTATTATTATTATTATTATATAAACAGATTATAAAACCATTACCTTGGAGCCACAGTTTATGAAACAAATGTTTGTTTTATTTGGTAAAATTCCTGCAACCTGTTTCAAATCCCCAAATAGACTGGAATTTATAGTTAAAGATTTCTGGAATTGTTTGCAATAATTCTATTGCTAGCCTTATAGACACCTGCACTTCCCAGAATAAATAAATCTATTTTATGCAGATTTGTCGATAGACTAAATATTTTTCTCATATTTTATTCTAAACCATTTTTTTATGTTCTATGTGGTAGTCAAATTGTAGAAATTTTTTTTCTACACCCACATGGATATTAGCTTATCTACACACAGATTACAATACGAAAAAATATGCTATTGCCTGCAACGGAACGAATATATTTTATATCCATTCTGGGTAGTGAGAACACTGCAAAAATAAAATCCACCAATCACAGTTCATGTTTTGATCAACCGAATGCTTATTTTTAAAATTCTGTCTAATTGTCAGTATATTTTTTAGTTATTCAGATTAAACTGAGTTATTCTTGTGTAGAATCGATAAATAATAGCATTTCTATTTTTATTTATACTATAATTATAATTAATTTGTTAATTTTAATAAAACTCCATGAAGTCAATTCAATTACGAGCATTAAACATTTTTCGCATAATAGAATTTATATTTTTATTTCGTCTATAATTATAAACAATTTGTTGATTTGAATAAAACTATATGAAGTAATTTAATTACGAGTATTAAAGCAAAAAAAAATAAACGCGTAGAAGGTCCTATGGTCAGGGTTCTTGCCTTCCATACGGAAGACTTGAGTTCAACTCTCCGATGGAGAAAATTAAATTATTTTTTTAATTTTTTTTTTATTATATTTTATAAATTAGTAAAAGTCATAAAGTATTTTTAAATTAATTATTTTATATTAATAACCTAAAATAATTTTTAATATTTGTAGATTTTTGTTAGTGGGTCGTAGAAAAAATATACTGTACAACTCGAGTGGGTTGTCCATATCGCAATTAAGACGATTGAACACTCCGCCTACAGCGTCGTGCTCAAATTTCATCTCCGTGCGGTATGGCCATCATATCCCCTCATGTTGCACAAACTACTATTTTTAATTCACTCACCGTCTGACTGTGTTGTGTGGCTTGCACCCTGCTCCTCATTACCGGGGATTCCCTCTTGAGGTGAGCTTTGCAACGGCGTAGTTGGAACACTCCTGCCCGTACCTGCAACAATAAAACGCATTATTAAAAATTTTAGGATCAACTCGTGTTTTTCATACTATTTTCGTCGTTTCCTGGCTCCATGAGCGTCTGTTCGGGAACGTTTTCGATCCCGCTGGATCCGGCGACGTTAGGGGCTATCGTCGATTCGTTAAAAGTGAATCTGCCACTTGTCGGTACATGGGGCGAACTCACCTATGAATAATGTGACAGAATATGTAAGCGAAACCAACGCCTATTGTAAATTGACTATGTAGATTTTATCAACGCTACAAGAATTAAGAACAAGAACAAAGCAAAACAAAATAACTGAGGCGTTGCAAATCTTTCAAATTATGTAAGTACAGTAAGTAAAAAAGTTGATGCCAAATGTTTTAGGCAACTAACTTAAAATAGACAAAACATTTTCTTTTTAAATTCCTTGTTTAAGTTTATGCAAAAAACGAATAACCTATAAAATAATGACAACCAAAGGATTAAATTAAATAATGAATTCGAAAAAATGTTTTGTTAATATTAAGACAGGTGTACAAATTCGGTATTATGAAATATTACCTTTTACCGTACTAGAATGTCACTGATACAATCCAGTATAAAAATACATTGAGAAAAGATTCCTTTAAAAATTTAAATTTTTGATCATTTATTAAAATGAATAATCCTTATGAGTCGAATTCGGAAACGCCCTGCATACAGTGTATTTCAGAGTGAAATGTACATACATTAACTGGGTCTGGGACACTCGACTCGGTTAAAAATCACCCAATATTGATAGGTCTAGCATATCTGGACTATGCTTATTTAAAAAGAACCAAGCGCCAAATGATAACTTTTTATTAAAATAATAAGTTTAGAGAACTCCAGCTTTTTATGACTAGTGTCAGATAGTTAATATGTTTTCATAGGCACAATTTTTATTCAGATTTTTTTCAAAATCAATAGACATCGTGCCATTCATTATAGATCTTGATTTATATCATTTTTTTTTTTTAACTTGCAAATCACTTAATCACCCATTTTTCTACAGATTATTTATAATCAATAGGCTTCATTCCTTTGTATTTTTACAAAAATTTCATGTTGATATTGCTTTTCGGTTTCGACTTTTTTTATCATTGACTTATGGTGCGGACGAAAACGTAACCTCGGACGTACGGACAGACATTTTAAAATTTGATAAGAAAAATTTTGGTACAAAAAATTTTAAATTTGGATCAATATTACAAATTTTGGTTTCTCGAAAGTAAACCTATAATACTCTTACAAACTACTGTGTGAAGAGTATAATAAATTACATTCTTGCAATAAGATATTTGAAAAGTACTTAATAAAAACAAAGACTGTTGTCATTTTACCATTAATATTTTCTAAAATTCTATAGTGGACAATTTAAAAAAAAAAAACTAATTTAAAAAAAAATTAAGTTGTCTAAATCAAAATGCTCAAATATGAAAAGACTCTTAACTAAATTCACATATTCTCAAAATGTTGCAATACCTGCTGTTGCTTTTGAAGCGGAAAGAAATGGCTAAATTTTGTTAAGCCAGGTCTAAATTTTGATTTCTATAGCATTATGTTTAATATATTGAGGAAACTGTATATACCAAATTTGAAATTTTTATGCTGTCTTGTTCGGTTTTCGCCAAATAAAAAATTAGGCGAAATTCATAAAACACTAAGGATCTATTTATACTCCCTTATTATTAGTATTTGCATTAGTATTATGATTAAGGATTAAGTTAAACCTTCACAATGTAATGGGTACATTTATACTCGATTTATGATTAGTATTAGCATTAATATTTATGCTTAATAATTGACAGGTTCAACTTTTAAGTTAAATATTAAATTTCTTCTTTTCTGTCAAATAGATAAATGATATATTTGGCCTTTGTTTTTAATAGACAACGGATAATGATAATTAACAATACACACATGATTATGTTGTTTATAGATTTGTTCCAACAAGCTCGAAAACGATAATATTTTGGTACAAATCATAGGCTGTATACAATTTTTCTGTCTGATTTGTATCAAATTTCTGCTTCTTTTTATCTGTTATAAATTTGAGACGTAAATCCGTTAAAATGTCCTTAATTAAAACTATTTTTGAATAATAATATTTTTAAATAAAATTAACTATTAAAAATCTTAATAAAAACATGTTTAAAACTCAAATATCTTAAAAAATATTCTAAGAAAATAACTGGCCTCTTACACATTTAATGCTTAATCATAATACTAATAATAAAGGAGTATAAATAGACCCTTAATAATTAAATAAGATAGACCCATTAATAATAAATTATTTCAAATCATCTAAGTATCCCACATTTTCAACATTTAATGTATATTTGACTCTAAAAACCCTGTATGTAAGCAAATTAAAACTTGGATCGAGATAATTTTTGTTCTTTATTAAAAGAAATTCTTGAAAAATAGACACAGAAAAAATACCTGTTGGCCTGTTAGCAACAAACTAAAGTCAAAAATAGAATTACGAGTATTAATTCATTTTTCAATAGAAAACTTGTAGCGTTTAAAAAAATAACTACATCTATTATGTAATAAAGGTACTCCTTTATCAATAATTCCAACTCACCGCTTCCCCAAAACCGTCTGAACGTCGAGGAACATATAAAGTAGGTGTAGATGGCACTATGCCGTCATCTCCTATTTCTTCAAGACCATGCCCGAAAGGTAATAAATGGGATTGTTGTTGCCTAGACGGTAAAGGAGCTATAGGTCTTGAACGGGAAAGAGATGGTACCGTCATCGAGATAGATGTTGAAACTTGAGATATTGTTACAGCACTACTTATACTTGCGCCTGATATTAAAAACAGACTTAACTATAATAGTAATTAGACCTTAGGAATTATTAATTTAGAAGTATTTTATATGAAATTATGTCCACCTAATAAATTAAAAATAATTGTGGCAAAAGATACGATCCAATCACCATTAGTAGGTACACAATACACTATTAATCGCAATACAGAAATAAATTAAACATTTTTATAAGTTTAAAAAAAAACATGGTAAAGTGATACATCAAACGTTGCTGTACACGTCGTTTATATACTCTATAACTTACCATCAGTTCCACTACTAATTGCTTCTGATTGGGGTTGTTCTGAATTTTCTTCCTCTACATTATCATGAACTGACCTCTCACTCTGATTTGGCACTTCACTAGAATCGTCCATCACTTCAACCTCATTGCCCGCCTCTTCTTCATCGTCCTCAACGTCAGGACAATCAGCGTCTTCATAATTATCTTGCTCCTTTAAAAAAAAAACAAGAATGAAGGCTAGGAAATAAAAGATCCTTTATATCACAATGACAATGTATTTTTTTTTAAACGAACAGTTTCAAAGTCTAAAACTTTATCTTCTGTCACGCCATATTTTCTAATCCACTAGAGCAGCCCTGCACAACATACGGCCCGCATGCGGCCCGCCATGGCCGTTTTGGCGACCCGCTGGCCGTTGACCAGTTTGGCCTGCCGACGTCAACATTTTTCAGTAACAAACTTGCATTTAGCCTGCAAACTTTTTTTTGGTTTTTGCTCGGCAGAATTATAAAATTATCAAATATCAAATCATATATGTTTCACGCTGGTACAATAAATTCATTATATAGGTCGGCGACTGAATTCAGACCTGTAATTTTCGAACATACATCGCGATTCTGTACTTCACGTGCTATTCGCGATTCAAGCTAAGTGATACGCCCTCTGGAGGAAATTTGTAGAAGGTCCGTATAAGTAGGATATAATTCAGTGTTGCCAAAAGTAGCAAAACTTCGCTATGTCGTCGGATTTTAGCTCTTAAAGAAGTGGATAAGACCTTTTATTTAAAAATCAAAATTTATGTGTGGTAATATGTAATTATACTCTATATTTATTTAAGGATTTTTTTATAAAACCGATTTATTATATTGATTTTTTTTAAATTTCAGTTCATTTATTAATAATGTATTAAAATCAGTTCATCATTTGGCAACATGGCGTTCGTGTTCATTGTTTACATTTTAATTTGTATCAATTACAATTCGAGTTATTTCTTACTTTTTAGCTTTAAATTTGTTTATTTCTTATAGTATGTGATAGCGTTTATATTAAAAATGAAATCTGCAAAAAAGTCCCCAGAAAATTTCAATCTATATGGTGTTAATGTCAAAATCAAAACTGAAGTATTCAATATTTTCCAAGTGCAAGTCGTAAAATTTTGTTTTTTACGATAAATGGATATCTACAAATTCACAATATTGAAATTTTACAAAACTTTGTTTAGAATCAAACTGTAATCTGATTTGTGACGGTTTTATTACCATTTACATGTATACAAAGTAAGTACTACATGATTCACTTCATAATATAAAAGTCTAGTAAGAGTTTTAAATAAGTTCATCAATAATAAACGTGTGGTACCTGAAATGTCCTTTAAACCACATAATAAAACATGTCCTGGGTTTAGTGAATACATATTTCTAGATGTTCTTGTAGCAACTAATGAATATTTCCAACAAATAAGTCATACACATGATAAATATTATATTTATGACGAAAGCACAAGACTTAAATTAACACTAAATGAAACTCAAAAACACTATTTCAATGAGAATATTACCTAAAAACAGTTAAAAAAATCACAAATACAAAATCCGCCCAAAACAAAAACATGTAAATAAACAAACATCCTACTTATAGGTGACAAATGACAGGCGCGCGAAAATTAATTTGAATCGCCAATATCTAACAAGCTTTTACTCGCGTTCGCAGCAGTATTTGGCAAAAGGCGATCTCGTGCTTTTATAAATTAATTATATTATTACGCATTTTACTGTGTGTTCCTGGTGCAACCTCTATTTTTGATTAAGGTAGGTTTTATTTTGCGAGAAATTCGCATTTATTTTATGAATTAATAATTATTATTGTTTTTAGTCTTAGTAATGGCATCACGACAGAAAAGAAAGATCGATTCAGAAGGAAGGATATTTATTTAACCCAGATTGGACAAATAATTTCTTTTTATTGAATTTAAAAACAAATACATTTGTTTTGTGTGTCGAGAAACCATTTCAGTGGCAAAAGAATATAATATGCGGCGGCATCTTGAAACATAACATTCGCAGTCATCTGGATTGGACGAAAATGAGAAGAATTTAAAAATCAGGCAATTAAAAACAAACTTAACTGGAGAGCAAAACACGTTTCAAAGTTTTAGTCAGCAAGCTGATAATGGAACTATGGTAAGCTACAAAATATGTCGAGAAATTGTAGCTATATGCCATCCGTTCACTGATGGAGATTTTATAAAAACATGTATGTTGATAACTATGGATGAAATTTGTCCTGAGAAGAAACAAGCGATCGAAAATATTTCACTTTCACGTATGACTGTACAAAGGCGAATTTCTGATATATCGTCTGATCTTTTTGAGCAACTTAGACAAAAGGCTACTAAAATTAAATATTTTTCTATTGCCATTGACGAGAGTACTGATATCAAGGACACTGCTCAACTTTTAGTTTTCATACGGGGTGTTACAGAAGATTTTGACATTTTTGAGGAACTCGCTGGTATTTGTCCAATGAAAGGCCGAACTACAGGGCAAGAAGTTGCCAAGGAAGTCATAAACTCTATTAATAAATTAAATCTTTCTTGGGAAAAGCTATCTGGTACTGTACAGATGGTGCTCCTTCTATGGTTGGAAAAAGGCACCGTGCTTTTCAAACATTTCTATAGGAAGTAGGAGCAGAGTATGACGATTTAATTTATCACACCAACGTTAGATGGCTAAGCTGTGGGAAGATGCTCAAAGATTTGTTGCACTGGAAACTGAAATAATATAGTTTTTGTAAGAAAATAACAAAATATTCGAAGACATTCAAGACGACGATTGGCAAGCTGACTTGTACTTTATCACAGATATTATGGACCATATTAATGAACTGAACAAAACTCTTCAAGGAAAAAATATGGTGGTCACCAGGTATTGATGAAATAACAGCCGACATTATAAAAAACAATCATCAATACATCCTAAAACCGCTTAAACATGTAATAAACTTAATATTTTTGAACAGTCTTGTCCCCAGACAATTTATTATTTATTATGAATTGGTATAATTATAGATTTTATAATTATACCAATTCATAAATCTGGAGATAAATCAAAAATTTCAAACTATAGACCAATTAGTGTAATAAATAATTTTGGAAAGATTTTTGAAAAGTTTCTGAAAACTCAATTAGTGAAATTTTTTGATCACAATAATATATTACATAAACAGCAGTTTGGGTTTCGCTCTGGCAAAGCAACCAGTGATGCTATGTGCTCAGTTATTAAGGACATTACAGAGGGTTTAGATGACAATAAAAAATGTATAGCAGTTTTTCTGGATCTCTCTAAAGCGTTTGACACGGTCAACCACGAAAAGCTCCTTAATACTCTAGAATGTTATGGCGTTCGTGGCATAGTGTTGGATGTTTTTAAGAGTTACCTCACAAATCGGGAATAATGCGTTAAAGTTAACGATACGATAAGTGTACCTGAGATTGTAATCATAGGGGTGCCTCAGGGTACCGTCCTCGGCCCAGTTCTATTTTTGCCATATATCAAGACTCTTTTATCGTTATTAAAGGAGGCAACTATTGTATCCTACGCGGACGCTTCAGTTATAATATTTCGTGAAAATTCATGGGCTGAAACTAAAGTTGCTGTTCAACTGGGTATTGGAATAGTTAAAAGGTAGCTCAATGAGTATCAACTTTCGTTAAATGCAAAGAAAACAAATTATCTCACCTTTACTTTAACTGAAACTAATAGACCAGACTTCACTAGAATAAAAATCACAGGTATGCAAGATGAAATTAAAGAGACAAACGAAGTCAAGTACTTGGGCATAATTATTGATAAAAATCTAAAATGGGGTAACCATATAGATTATCTGACGAGAAAGGTGAGGAAGCTTATCTACAAATTCTATCAACTACGAGAGTTTCTTTTGAGAAAATTGTTATTACTAATTTACAAGTCTTTAGCTGAATCACTCTTCCGTTATGGAATCTTTATATGGGGATGATTGTACAGGAACTCATTACAGAAACTAAATATTACGCAAAATTACATTTTAAAAATTATACTCAAGAAACAAAGACGATATCACACAAACTTATTATATACAGAGGATATTTGCAATATTCGATCACTTTATTTTCACAGCTTATGTATATATGCTTTTAAAAACAATTTCTTCCAGAATAGTTTACCCTCTGTATACTAAACCTGCAGTACTGCCAATGAATTCCTAACCACCCGAAGATTTAGAAAAAATATTAGTCATAGATTTTTTTATTCATACTTTGCCAAAAGCATGCAATTTATTACCGTTAGATATTAGGCTCATCACTAGATTTAAACGTTTTTACCCTGTATCTAGAAATTTTATCTTTCATAATTATATTGAATTTGTAAAAATTCTAGAATAAAAAATTAAACAATAAAATAAATGTATAGAATAGAATATGTAGGTAGGCACTAAAATAATAACTAAAATAATAACAAAAAAAGTATTTATCAAATTACTCTATATTTGCTCTTACATGTTTAATTTATATTTAATGTAATACAACACAGTATATCGTTTAGAATGGCACAACACAAGTGTTCAATCACTTAGGTGTTTAACTCTGGACGATTTTCATTTGTTCTTTCCACTAGTTTTACTACTTTTCATCTTTATTACAATTTTCTACAGTCTATGTTTTCTTCATGGATTCATCTATACATATCTTGTTCATTTAATCTTTATTTTTGTTTTTATTAATACTATTTCCATAAGGCATGTATAACTGTTTTAAATCTGAATTATTTTAGATTTCACATTGTAAATTTGTAAGAAAATTGTAAATATTGTGAAAGGGCAAAATAAATAACTAAAATAAAACAAAAAATGGTGTTCGAAATGTATAACGCAGTCAAATCATTTTGTCTAAAACTTATCTTTTTATGAACAGTTGCCTAAAGCAGATTTTGTTCATTTTCATATATGCCAAAAGAACATTTTGGCTAATAAATCAACTTATTCAAAACAATTTGCTGCCAGCATTGCTGCACTTAAAGAAGAGGTTGAATCAAGATTTTTTTCTCCCTAATGAAGACAAAATTTTATTTAAACTCATCAAAGATCCATTTTCTGTTGATCCCAGTGAAGTGCAAGCAGATTTTCAGTTGCAACTTATGGACCTGCAGTGCTCAAATATTTATAAAGTACGACATCGCGAAGTAAATTTGCTTGAGTTCTATAAAACCCTTGATAAAGACAAATTTCCGAAATTAATGAATACTGCCATTAAGTCTTTTTAGTAGTACCTATATTTGCAAGCAGATATTTTCTATTATGTATATGAATAAGACTGCAAATAGGGCTACCCTTACTAACCAACATTTGGGAGATATCCTGAGGATTTTCACTTCAAACCTTACTCCAAATTACGATAGACTTGTATCCGAAAAACGAACAAATATCTCGCATTAGAGTGGTCAAACATAAAATTTTTTAATGAATAAAACTCTGATGTAAATATTTTAAATAAAACTTAATAAACAATGTTTCTTTTATTTAAAAAACAACTTTTGAAAATAATTTGATGATCAAGATCAATGTATTTGAGCACTGCACCTGCGAAGTTTCTTCTAACAAATCCCCCCCAACACACTGGATTTACATCCGCTCTTGGCGGCCCTCATACAACTACGGTTTTGTTAAAGTGGCCCTTTGAAAATTTGAGTTGTGCAGGCCTGCACTAGATGATAAAACTAGAATACTTTAAAGTTCCAAGTGACGGTCACTGGAACTATTCTAGGACCTTTTTGCCTCCGTATGTAACCAGTTAGGCATATTATTGGCACTGGTAGGTGGCAGGAACTGATTCACTGGTAAATATTTGGATTTTGCCACTTTAGAGTAACAATACAATGGTGGTGGTGTGAAAAATTTCAAATTAATATTTTCGATTCGCTATAGGTACCGCGGAAAAGTTGCCTTAGGTGTACAATAACAAAAAAAAACATATATCAAAATCGGACAATATCTTCCGATCATGCAGAACGCCGAAAGTTTTTAAAAAATGACGAATTTGAGTTTTTATTTTTTTTTTTTTTTTTTAACTGGGGGTTTGTATATTTTGCGCTAATACGTTAATACTAATATTAAATAGCCTGCAAAAAATATATCACTGCTTTTAAAGTATATTTTATAATCTTGCTAAACATCTGAATATTTGCAAAAATTGTACATTTTTAATTTTTTCGTAATTCTGCTCAATTAGTCTACTAAATGATCTTGGGCCAGTCTTTACCCCATCTAAATATTGAAACAAATGGCGGAAAAGTTAATGAATGATGGAATAATATTCTTCTTTTTTGTTCGACAAAACTGCTTTGATTCAATTTTTTCGATAATTAAAGTACCCTGTTTTCTACTATAAATTTCTCCCTTTCCATTATTTTATACCGATCTACTACTTTGGAAGTATTTGTTTCAGTTACCAATCCAATATCTTTTAGAATACTCTTAGCAGCTGCACGATCACAATGCAGTCATAGTTTTAAGCTTGATTCTTATTGCCATGGTAATTTTTTATTTAACGAAGTACTAGGATTGTATTGGTTGAAATCATAATCGTCATCGTCGGTTTGTACATTTACTACATCAGATGAACAACTTAGTTGTGGCTGCGTTTTGTCTAAATGATAATCATCAGATTAGATCATTTTCTCTTGGTTAGGTCTGAACTCGATGACGATTATGACTTTGACCAATACAAGTCTAGCACCTCGTTGAATAAGAAATCGAAATGGTAAACGAGAATCAAGTTTAAAACTATGACATTGCATTGTGATCGCTATGGACTATCTGATCGTTCAGCCGCCATTAGTATTCTAGAAGATATTGGGTCGACAAAAGAAACTTCCAGATCGGTTTAAAATAAGAAGGGAAAGGAGTCGAAATATTCATAATTTGCGAGCAAAAATTAAGCAGGATTCAAATAACATACGAGCTATTTATTTTAATGGTAAAACAGAAGATACTTTAATTAATTTCGTTAAACAAAAAAAGAAAAATCGTCAACCAGTGGCATTTTTTTGTCACGTTAATGGTTTAATAGAAGGAACTTAAACTTGAAAGATTTAAATAAATCAACAAAATTTTAACAATTTATTAAATATTGAAAATAATGACAACCGATATTGGTGGATGTCTTTTATGTCGCAATAAGCACTTTGCTTAATGTTATTTTAATAAAAATTGTGCATGAAATACAAGTTTTATTTGCTATTTATTATGTGTCTTTAAAACTGATTTAATTTTATTGTAGTTTGCATTTTTTACACTAGCATTTTTTACACAGAACAATATCAAGTGTAACAAAAAGAGACTACAATAGAAACACTAATTTGGAGTGAATTGAACCAAGTTCAAACAACAAGTAAACTATAAGAGAAACAGCTGCAGTATAGCTAGGCTGTATTTTCAAAATGGAGGAGCATTGACAACAAAAAAATACTGGAAATAAAAATAAATATCACAAAAGGAAATTAAAGAAAACGTAGATATAGCAACAATAAGAGTAACCAGAAGCAAAAAATTATGGAACTGCAAACCATGAAAATGGTAAAAACAGAAAAAATATAAGAAATGGATTAGAGAAAATTAAAAAAAAAAACACCAAAACATGTAAAGAAGAGTGTTAAGAAATTAGATATAATTCGTTTACAGTTGATTGAACATTATATACAGTGTATATTTTGTGTACTGTATTATACTTAGCATTGAAACGTAAAATAAATCTGGTTTTTATAAATTCTAATTTATATTAATCGAATGTATATCATAACATAACGAAGTTATTTTGATTTTGGGATTTATTCACATGTACAATATTCCAATAAATTCATTGAGCAAAGAAAGGTTATAAGTATTATATCTTACCATGCCTTCCATGTCATAGCCTTCAGTGTCATCTGGGTCATCTTGATCATCGTCGGCACCTTCACCTTCATCAGCACCACCTTCTTCATCACTTTCAACCACAATAACGTTATCGTCATCATGGTCCCTTTGACTGCTAGTAGGAACTTGATACTCTACATCCAGACCACTATCGCTAACAGTACCTGCCTGCTGAAAAAATATATGCACAATTATGCGGAATATGAACTAGATAAATTAATACAATTTCTACTAGTCATGAGTCTCAAATGTTGAAGACTGCTTGAATTACTTTTTTAGAATAAGTTAATGCTTGAAAATAATAACAGCTTTGGCCATTATGAATGAGAGAACTTTAAACTGGAATTAAAAAAAGGAAAGGTTTTATCAGTTTCTGATATTTAAAGGACTAGAACTTCCAATAACAGACAATAACAAGGATATCCTTGGCTTGGATATTAGGTGGTACTCTTCCTAAAACCTAAATAGAACCCTATCCAGAAGATATTATTTTGTAAAGTAAAGACAAATTAATATTTTCTTAACCCGGCAATACACGCGCCAAAAAAACTTACATCATTACACACATATGTAAAATCGACCGCATAACCAGTTTTGAGTTCCGTTTACTTTAAATATACGGTGTGACAATTTAAAAACTCACAAACGAAAGATGATATTAAAAAATGCTTAAAACAGTTTCTAGGATAAGAAGGGGAAACTAAAATGATATAAAAGAGAACTCATCCCCATCAACCCCCTAGGCCCCAACTAACCCACCTAAAAATTTAAATAACAAACACCCCTACTTGTGATACATAATTGAAAAGCCTATAAAAAATGATATCCAATGGTACAAATAATAATTGTACAGGGTGAATCAATAATTGTGAAACCTTGCCTTAAACGGAAAATTTAATGAAGTTTTTGTTGAACTACAAATTTGTCATTTTAGTACCCCCTTCCTATCCTAGAAACGGTTTTAAGCATTTTTTGATATCTTTCGTTTGTGAGATATAGCCCATTGTAAGTTTGTAAATTGTCTCACTGTATATTGATGTAGGGAAATTCCTACACTTACACCGAAAGTAGCAAAACCAGTCGACAAAAAATGCTTACAAAAGGGATTTTTTATTGTTATAGACGTCTTGAATCAAATTATTTAATTCAAACAAAAAATCCATCGATATGATATATTATTTTCAATTTGACCCGTTTCACGACAGCTCCCACCACCCGGACATAGTAAACGTTGTTCGCCCCCTTTCCCTGTACCCAACTACAAATAGCAAGAAAAAACATGACATATCATGTTTTGCAGTCAGATGAGGGACTAATAACTACCAATAAATACTAAAATATTGTTGCACCAATCGGTAGTAGAAAAACTGCCTCAGTCATTCTCAGAAGGTCAGTACCACCAACATTATACCAGTGGCGTCATTACTACTGAAATTATCCACAATGTCCTTTCCACTGACACGCGTGTTCTCCCAGGTAACCCTTTCACAGTTCATTCTAGTGAATATAATTTTGTAAAACTTATTACCTGATCTTTTTAGGATCACTTATCATGAATACTGTGTTACAATAGGTATACCTTTAAAAATAATAAGGAAACAAAAACTAGCACAATTGAAATATAACATAGAATGTAATTTGATACCTTTTGATTTTTGAAAGTTTCAGGTGCAAAAATTATAAAATCAAAATATTTGAGTATAATAATTTATAAACCTTTTTTGTAATAGTTTTGCTGTAAATTTATGGATTAAAAAAATGAAGTTCACTTGTGTTATAAATTGATTATATTTTAAGCTTTATTCTTGTTTTTTCAATATTTTTTTTTGTACAAATCTAATACTCAGATAACTAAAAAACAATTTTAATAATAACACAATTAAATAATAATTTTAATAATAAAACCAGTATTTTACAAAAAAAAATAATAATAAATAACTTATCTTGAATCAGTCAAATTCATTATATAAATACACCATTTGTCTAATTTCACAAGAGATTAAGCCATTGTGTATATGTGTATACTTTACTTAGTACTGAAAATTGGTAACGTTGTAGATAGAAAGATTTAGCGACTAATATTTTAAGTTTTAAATTTAATAACTAAATCAATGACTTGATGTAAATATAGTACCTAATTTGGTGTCGCAGCTTTTAAAAGTATCCCGCCGAAGACTAGGCCATAAGCCGCCACAAATCAAAAATATAAAATTCAAAATGACAAATATTTCTAGACCAGGATTTGAAGTATTACATGCGATTTCCAATAAATTCCTATTCCAACTTCGAGAATCAAGATTTTTTAAAAAATATTAAATTCAGTCCTACATGTTCCCTGAATATTATTTAATATTAATGACTACTTCCTTGTTTAAGGATTTTAGGAAATATAAAATATTTTATTTGAATCTGATTGATTGCAGTACTAATGGACAAGTGTTATTAAAACTCATCAAACTCTACTTTTTTTTGAGGTCATCTTTCTCTCTGTAACGAGTTACAGGTGCATAAATATTTAAGGATGCTTTGTGAATTATGCTATACTGTCGTGTTCATTCAAATGGCCGTAACTACAATTTTCCTTGAAATAAAGATATGGCCACTACACATGACAACAACGAATTTTTTGTTCATCTCTATAACTTTCATAGATGTATCTTCTATAAAACCCGAGATATAACGCTTAGAAATTTGGGCGTAAGTTATTTTTCTTGAAAAATCGATTTTCCTCACGTTCAAGTATTAAACAGTTACGGCAATTTGAATTAACACGGTAGTATAGATGTCAAAGAAACTACTAATAAAAATAAGCATTTTTTTAATTTCCTAACTCACCTGAACTCTAGTTCTTTTAGTCTGTTGCAAAGTTTTACTTTGATCATCAGATTGAGAACTATCCATGTCAGCATCTCGTTGTCTTTTGTGACCTGCCTGCGTCGTGGTAACAGTATTAGAACTACTGCTACTTGTGCCTTGCTCTTGTGTAGGGCCACTACTACCACTAGGAGGTTCTACTCTTGGTAGTACCAGAGCTACAGCTTGAGCTTGAGGAGCTGCTTGAACTTGCATGTTACTCTCTTCATCTTCTGTATCCTGGGAAGATTGGGTAGGTGGCACTGCAACTTGACGGGGACCTAACATGGCCGGACTTGCAGAACTAGTTGCTGGAACATATTCAGTATGCGAACTTGTAGGGCTGCTCGATAGGGCTTCTATGGAACTGGAGCCTGTTGTGTGAACCTTAAATGGAATAATTTAATAAATATACTTCGCATATTAAATTAAGTATCACCCTAAATGTTTAAATAATTTAAATCAAAACTGGCAAAAACCAAAACAACCTATAGAAACATATGTTTTACTAATAAACATAATGACCATTTCTGACTCAATTAGTTTTTTACAGTTAGGCATAAATAAATATCGAATTTGGTGAAATGTCATATTTCTATTCTTAAATTTACCAATAAAGTAAAGAATTTTATTTTTCGGTATTAATAATTATGAGAGGGGGATGCAAAGAAGATTGTTGAATAATTTTCAAGCAGCCATTGTAATTACGCGTATTAAAGATGGAGTTCAACAACAACAAAATTCCAATGAACTTCACATAAACCAATTTGTGATTTCATGATATGACGAAACACTGAGGTTATATGGACCCGCATTACAACTGCTCGCCAGGATCGCCTTTTATTAAGAAATTCAATAGAAAATCCACTGCGACAGTATACAGGGTGTCCCGAAATTAGACCGTCATATTTAAACAGCGTAATTTACATCCTAAAATAGAAATAAAAATTCATATAAACATAGGTCCGAAAACGTTTTGTTTTCGAGATACAGGGTGTTACAATGTTACAAGTGAAGTCCTGATGGCACATTTTTGTAAATATTTTCTAAAATTTCGTTAGTCACCGGATTTCCAAAGTTAAAAAAAAAACTTTCTGATACCACAGGCCTACTAATTATTGTTTACACTTTCGAATAAGATAACATCAACTTACCATGAAATTTTCAAATGCTTTTCTCTTGAAAATGGTGCGTCCTAGCGACATGCAACAAAAGTAGCTTTATTATAAAGAAAATATTGGTTCTCCAAACTTTGTAGTCAAAAATGTTAAAAACAGTCAGCAAAAAAAACTTGGGACAATTTAACCCTAAGCCCCTCCCTTAATTTACCCACCTATGAAGATGATCAAAAACTGGCGTTTAGTCCATTAAATAGAGCGTAAAAAGTTTAGCATTTGTACCAAATTTCACTTCTCTAAAAGTTTAGAAAATATTTACAAAAATGTATCATCAGGACTTCACTTCTAACACCCTGTATCTCGGAAACTAAATGTTTTCGGACCTATGTTTATATAAACTCTTACTATTTTAGGATGTAGATAACGCTTTTAAAATATGATCGTCTAGTTTTGGGACACCCTGTATAGATAGGCCTATTTCAACTCAAACAATTAAAAATCGCTTAAAAAGATGGGATTGAGGATAGTCAGCAAAGGTACCAGAAATCATAAGATAACACTGTATAAATCATCTAGCATTTTTTCGCGGAACATAAAAAATGGACTGTACAGAATGAGTCTCGTTTTCGATGGTCTTGATGGAGGCATCGAGTTTACAGATTGCAGGAAAACATAGTACAAGAGACTCGCCATTTTGGAGGAGGATCAGTAATGATGTGGGGTAGAGATGAAAACCACATGTATGCGTCATACAAAATATGCTACACATTTTAATGTACATTTTATTGTACTGACAGTACACCGGCATTACACTTTGCATTTGTTGCAAGGACATGATCGACAATACACTCAACACAGCACAACGGGAACTTTTCTTGATTCGTACATGTGAATGTAATACTGTATACAACAATAGAATGTTTTTAAAAAAAATTACAGGATTGCCAAGCAATTAATTTTCTGTGAAATTAGAGAATGATGCAGATTCCAAATTATCATAATGTATGTAGCTTAGCGATGATTTCAATATTGTTTAAATTTAAAATACATACTTATAAGATACCAAGCTAACGATTAGTGGCGACATGTCTTAAATATAGCTAATTTGAAGTTCAATTTACTAATTTTTTTTCAAATACAACACTGTATATTATTTTAGCACTAAATTACTTACAAATTTACTTATTCAACGCTAGCAACAGGTTAGCCAATTATACATATACAGAGTGTCCCATCAGTGCAAACTGATAGATAAATGTTTTAATTATTGTAAATACAAAGAAATCTTTAATATGAAAGTTGTATTACCATATTTAACAATTATTCTTAAATATACAGGATGGTTAATAAACGAGGGGCTGACCAAACTTATACGTTTTTAAAGCAACACACCACATATATTATTTGACTGTTTTTACTTCGACAAACAATTTTAATAGACCTCATTCATTTGCTATGATATAGGGTGTGTCAAAATTCAAAGTTACGATTTTCTCAATTTATTAAATGGAATACACTGTAGTTATACCACCAATTAATTAACACATTAATAATCAACCCATAAAAGAAATAAAAAAATTATTAATTTTTTATAAAATTAAAATACCTTCATTAGAATAAAAAATTAACAAAAAAAAATTAAAACATATACTTTACAAAAACAGGGTGTTGCGTAAACGCATCACAGGTCAATGCTATGAACTACTTATGATACATTTGGGAGCAGCCAATGAGAAGGTAATTGTTACATTTTCCTCATGTATAAATTGTTTTGCTATAACAGACTTATTCTTTGTATTTCAGTCTTCTGTGGAGTATGGCTACTGTGTTTATCTAGTGGGATTTCACTTGGTAGTTTATCTAACGGATTTGCTAATTTTTTTGTTTGCTGTATTTCTACTTTCAGTAATCACAAAACAATGTATGAGCTAAATTCTAGCTGCGACATTTATTTAACCTGTGTAATGTTATAAATTTTTCATGAATTTCCTATAATGTTGTCTATTGCGTTTGTAAATAAGGGCCAACACCATTTTTTTCTTTTAATATTTATTCTATAATTGGCTACTCCATTGTTGTGAAGGTCAACACCGCCCATGTATATATTATACTTGGCTACAACATTTGGTTGTGGTACTTGAACAACCTTTTTTTTTGTCTATTATGGGGTCTATTCTGTAACGATTCCTTTATATTTAACGGCCTTTAAAAATATTTTCTTCTTTACTTCTGTCATTATTTAAACGGATCTTTAAAATACATTAGAGAACTATCTTAAAGAAATCTGTTTAAATAATGACAGAAGTAAATTAACGAATACGAACATATTTTTATAGGCCGCCAATATTTTTAAAGGCCGTTAAATATAAAGGAATTGTTACAGAATAGACCCCAATATCTGTTAGCTATTTTTCAGGAAATGTATGATAGTGAGTATCTAAGACTTGGGCGGAGTTATAAAATTTGTCCATCTCAGCATTTCACTCTTTCCGTCGGTATATTAAAGTACAGGAAATACTTTATTTCCAATGATAAATAAGGATAGATGAATAAAGAGTATGCAAGTCTGTACTTGAAAATATATTTCTGGGCTAAACTACTATTTGACCGGTGATGCGTTTACGCCACTTTGAACTTGATTAGCTATATATAATGGTTCTTATAAATTTAAAATTTGTAAGAAACTGTTTTTCAGTATCCTATAAAATGTATATTTTGAGACTTACAGCAATTACATGTTAAGCCGACGATATGTAATAATATTTATTGAATTTAGTAGTTAATCTATAACTTTTGTTACCAAATAACATAAATTTAAACTTAGATTAATAAGTAGGCAATGAACAGTTGCACAATCGATAAATCTTTTTAAATTATTATTTATATTAATGCAAGAATTGTCCACTTCATGTGATCCAAAACTGTACTGCCAAGCCAAAAAGCGGTGTCTGAGTTGAAGCGAGTTTGGAGAAAAAACACATTTTTTAAAAGTTATTTTTGCGTTATCACTATGTAAAAAAAATAATTTAGACCACTGCGTTAATTTAAATTAGTTGTTATTGAATAATACTTTTAAAGTTCTTGTGTCGTACATGGATATGCAGCCATTTAGCATAGTGATAATGGCATACCCCTAAGCCTAAATATAAGTTGAGATCTGTATATTGTTTTAGTTTTGTTTTAATGGACTGAGTGAGATTTTGTTATTTTTCTTAGTTCATCCAATGCGGAATTTTTTAAGCTATCTGATGTGTTAAAAAATAAAAAAAGTCGTTTTTTTGATACCGCTTTTTGGCTTACGAGGGCAGTGTAGTACAATTGAGTGTCCGTCAGCGTACACATGGAAACCACAGTTGGGTATTTTGTCTAAGAGATGAGAAGTAAATATACTAAATATTGGTCCAAGTATGGAGCATTATGGGACACCTGGCCTTAATGATAGTCTTTAGTACTTTAGGTAATTTCCCACTAAAGAAGAAGCATTAATAGAAAATCCTATATAATTAAGCAAAGTAATCATTAAATCATGAAATCTAACATAACTAGTATTGTGCGCTTAGAGTTAAATTTTAGATAATGAACTCTAATTTATTTTGCGCAGATATATTAAATGCCCATAAATAATAATAAAAAGAAATGTGTAAAAAATATAATAAAGACATAAGGAAGTATGTACAAATGTTTCACAAAAAAAATGATTTGCTTACTTGTTGCTGTGGAGGCACCATAACAGCACTGGGACTTTGACTAGTAGGCAACACTGCAACAGTTCTTAACTGGGCAGACATTGGCCTTATACTTGCAAGTGGTGGTTCACCACCACTTCTCCATGGTTGAATTGGAACCGATTGGGTTTGAGTATTTGTAGAATGCCCTTAAAAACAAACATTTAATACTATACTACAAAATTAATTAAAATATAAAAAACGAACCTGCCATTGGTTTAATGTCAGCAGTAGGCCTCTCTGTGGAAGACTTTTCAGAAGAGCTAGAACTTGTACTTGGTTTTGAACCTTGTTGGTGACCAGACTGTCTTTGCAGCTGAAGAATCCTCTGATTTAAGGTTTCCAATTCGGTTGCATGTCTGTCTTGTTCTTGTTGACGCTCTTCTAAAATATCATCCCTTTCTCTTTCCAATGCAGCGATTTTCTCTAAAAGTTCTGTATTTCTGTTAGAATCTTTGTTTGATGGTTCACCTCCATCAGATCTTACAGGATTATCTTGTCTTCTAAGTTCTTCTTTTAGACCTATGTTTTGCTCTGTCAGACTCATTATTCTTTCTTTTGCATTCTTAAATAACGTTTTAAATCTTTCTTCCTTTTCTTGGCTAGTTTGTTTCAAATTTTCTATCTCTTTCTTGTAGTTGTCGATCTGCTCAGTTGTGGATGAAATTTCTTGATTCAACTGCTCAACAGCTTCTTTGTGGGTATTTTCTAATTGAGTCACTCTCTCTTCTAATTCCGAACGTTGAGTTTCTAACTGTTCTTGTTTCTCAGTACTTGACAGTTGGTCACTTTCATGCTGCTGTTGCTGTTGTTTAAAGTTATCAATTTCTTTATTTTGATCTTCGCATTGAATTTTATATTTCTTAGCGATCTTTCTTACTTGAGCTAGATTATTTTTCAGTTCTGTTAAGTTAACGTCTTTTGCAGCAGTATCTTCAGTGAGTACTCGATTTTCTTCTCTGTATTTAATTATTTCGGCACTCTGTTGGTCCACTGTATTCGTAAGTTGTGTGACTTGTGTTTGTAAGTTTGTGACTTCTTCCCGCAGTCTGGCTAGTTCCTCTGCTTGATTATTATTCTGGTTTCGTAAAGCCTTCAATTGCTCTTCAAGTTTGCTCTTATCTTGCTTCAAATTGTTAACGTCATCAGTTAATTTAGTAACATTGGCTCTTTCGATAGTCAAATGTTTAGCAAGAGTTTCGCGTTCTGCTTGCAGTTTCTTCCAATCTTCTGGGCTGGTTCTATTGGTTTTTTCTATAAGCATATTAGCTCTTTGTCTCCATCTAGTACATTCAGCTCTAAGCGAAATGTTTTCACTTTGTAATTGATCTGCTTTTGTTGTTAATTCTCTGTTCTTCTCTTGTAAGGGCTCAACTTCCGTCTCGAAAGTCTCCGCGCGCGATCGCAAATCTGTAATTTGTGCAACAAGAGTATCACGCTCTTGTCTTAATGTCCTGTTACTATCAGTAATGGCATTGAGTGTTTCAAGTTTGCGCAAAACTTCAGCATGTTTAGCTGCCGATACAACTGAAATTTCAGTTTTTTGTCGTTCCGTTTCAAGAACTGATTTGGCCTCTTCGCTCTGTTTCTTGAGCATTTCGAATTGAGATTTTAGTCTAGAATATTCGGCATCGATAATATCTGCTTTACTCACAGCAATATCTTTTTCTTGTCTAAGATATTTAATTATCTTCAATAACTGTTCTGAAGACTTAACTTCATCTTCAGTGAAAGATCTATTGAAAGAACTATCACCCATAGATGTGTTCTGAGAGTCAGTGGCTTGAGCCTGTATTATTCCAAGTTGTGTATTAAGAGCTTGAATCTGGTCATGTAACAAACTATTTTGGGCCTCCATATCATTAAATCTGGTTTCTAACTCGATTTTTTCATTTTTGAAGAGTATCTCCTGTTTTTCCCAATCAGATTTAAACTGTTCTAAACTGCTAATAGCATTTTCCCTGTCATTCTGTAGAGTATTAATTTCACTAAGTGTTTGTTCAAGATTATCTTTCATTGTCGTAAGGGACTGCAAATCAACTGAATGTAAAGTAACTTCTCTAGCATATTTATTTTCTACAGCTTTCAGTTGTTCGATTAATTGTTTATTTTCAGATCTGGCATTTTCAAGTTGTTCTTTAGCAGTTCGTAAATCCAAATTTTTTATATTCAATTCTTCTTGAAGTTGTGTAGACTTACTCTTTATACCAGCATTCATAATGTCTTGATCATCTAATTGGATAGAAAGTTCTCCTTCCAATTCATAACATTTTTCTTCTAGTTCCTTGATTCTCGATTTTTGCTTTTCAACTTCTTGCAATAAAGATTCATTTCTTTCCATAGCATCTTGAACTTGTTTTTCTGAAGACTCAGCAACCTGGAAGTACTCATCAGATGCATCTTTAGCAGTTTTCAATTTCTTTTTCAACGATTCAATCTCAGCTTGTAAATCAGATACTTGTTGGTCCAATTCCCTAACTTTACGCGTCTCAGCGTTCATATCGGGCATAACAAATAATCCGCTTTTTAATTTTTTACTCAATTCCTCATTTTGGGTGGTTTTGGAGATGAGATCCTCCCTAACCTCTGCCACTTCTTTGCGTAGTCTCTCCGCAATTTCACGTTCTTCTTCCACTCGAGCTTGTGCTGCCTTTGTTTGTTGCGATAAATGATCTGATAACTGTCTGAAGTGATCTTGCTCTTCCTGTAATCTTCTTCGCAAAGCTGCACATTCCCTATGAGCTTCATCAAGTCTTGCCTCTAATCTCAACTTACTTTCTGCGTCAGTTCGTTCCAGAGTTGCCTTAATCAGTTCTATGTTAGATTTGATAAGATTTTGTTGGTGCGAATCGCGCTTTAATGATTCTCTTTCTTTGAGTAATCTATGTTCAGCATCTTTAAGAAGTGCATTTTCCTTTTGAAGATTGCCCAGCATTACTTCAGCAGTGGAAAGTTTTGTTTGACATTGTAAAGTCTCATTTTTTAAATAAGTAGCTGCTTGTTCATGTTTGATGATAGCCTCACTGTAGATTTTGTTTTGTTTTTCTAAAGCAGTAATTTGTTTTTTATAAATTTCCATGTTGTTATTGAGAATTTTGAATTTTTCTTCATTAAGATCAGCATGAGAACTTAACTTGCAATTTAGTCTAGTTAATTCTTTTACTTCCCCTCTCATATTTTCTAATTGTTCAAGTAAAATTTTTTCGTTTGCAGATTTTTCTTTACGGTACGTTTCATTCTCTTCTTTCAGATGTTCAACCTGTTTTGTTAACTTTTCAACTTGGGCTTCTAATTCGTGAACTTTTTCTTCTAATTGTGTTTCAGTTTCTGTTCTAGTTTTAGGTTCTCCATTGTCTGAGAGGAACGTTGTATCTTGAATATCCTCTCCAGTGCTTTTAACAGCCTGAGCATACAAATTCTTGTACATATCTTTTTGATTGCGAAGAGTTACCATCATTTTAGTTTGGCGATCACGTTCCTCTAGTAACTCATTTTGCGACTGGTTGAGATCTTCTAATTTGGCTTTCAGATTTGCAATTGCAGCTGGATCTAAGCTTTCAACCTCTTCTTGACGTTCAGATAATTCTCTTACTAGAGCTAGCAATTTAATGTTATTGGATTGCAATTCAGATATATCGTTAAATGTAACCAATTTTTTACTAATAATATCTGCCGAATTAATGCTATCACTTAAATCGTTATCTGTGGATGTTGAAGATGAGCCCACACGAGAATTTTCAACTTCCTGTAACAAAACAACTACTTGTCTGGATAAATCAGCAACTTCCTTCTTAAGTCTATCATTTTCTCTTGATTGTATTCCTTCTGCTTTTTTGCATTGAGCATTGGCATCCCGCAGTAGTTGCACTTCATTTAGTAACTGATCATTTGCTTCTTTAAGAGCATCTATGGCTGAAATGCTGTCACTGTAATCTTCATGTAGTTTTCTTAATTTTGGATAATTGCCCTCCATTTCACGAACAATAGCTTCAATATAATTATTTAATCTAGAACATTCTTCTTCTTTATTTGTAAATTTGTCTGATAGATTGACATAGCGAGAATATAATTCCGAATAAGACATTCCTGACTTTATTAACTTTGATGTTGACCCCACACCAGATGTTAGACCTAGAAAAATTGAAATGATTTTTATAAATGAGGTTACAGAAAAATCTTTGTAATTTCAAATTTACCTTCTCCATTTATTTCCGTCCTGGAATTTTCAAATACTTCATTAGCAGTTTCTAATTCTTTTTTCAATAATTCAATACAATCATTCTTTTTGGATATAATTTCTTCATTAGCTAATTGAGTTTCTTTGTGTTTAGTTTCCAATTCGCCATATTCCTCAGTGGCTGTTTTTAATAATTGTTGTACCTTAAAATTGGAATGTTCAATTAATTTTTTAATTGGAAAATAAATGTTTAAATATTACCTCAGAAAGAGCTTCTTTAAGTTCTTCAGCATGTTGTTGTAGTTCTTCATACATCGATTTATAGGCGTTAGCCATTTTTGTTTTAGCTTCAATTTCATAGACATAAGATTCACTCATCTTAGCATCAACATCTCTTTGATTCGCCATTTTTTCGGAGAGTTCTTCATTTCTAACACTAAGATTAGTGTTTAAATCAGTAAGAGATTTGATCTGTTCAGTAGCCACAGCCAATTCTTGCGTCTTTTGAGTAAGTTTCGTTTCAAGTTGTATACAAATTGAGGTATTGTCTCTTCTCATATTAAGCAATTCTTCCGTTCTTTGATTAAGTTCCTCTGTTAGGCTGTCCCTTTGCTTGTTTAATAATGATCTTTCTTGTTCTAATCGTTTTTCGCGATATTCTATATTCATTTTCATAGAGGCAACTTCTTCAGAGGAAGCTATCGCTTCGCATTTAGCGTTTATAGCCTCTCCTAACTGTTTTGTTATGGTATTGAGATCAGATTGGAGTCTTTCGATTTCTGAATTACGTCTGTTCATCATTTTGATTTGTTCATCTCTTTCATCAATTGCCAGATTTCGCTGATGTCTATAATCAGCTGTTTCTGCCTCCAGTGTATTGCATTTGGTATGAAGTTTGTTAATTTCGGCCGATAAATTAGATAATTGCTCCTCATGTTCTTTTATGGTGTTTGTAGCAATTTCTAATTTTGATTTTAACGATTGGCATTCAAGTTCTAGTTTTTCGTTCAATGTTGCAAAATCTGTTTCAGCTTTTTCTAAAAATAATTTTAAAAAAAATTAGAGAATGACGCAAAGACATACTCGACATGGCCGAACCTATAGAGGTAGCTCATTTATAGTCGTTGGAATGTACCCTTTTTAGATCTTTTTAGTTTTCCATATTCAATTTGGTAATATAAATCGTTTATTTAATCAAAATAACTAATGTTACATGCAAAGAGCTTTCAAGACAGTTGATAGAGAAAGACTAGTAACGAAAATTAGGGGTATTGGGATTGATGAGATGGCATTGAACTGGATTATTGATTATTTCGCAAATATACAACAGAAGCTAAAATTAAACCAAATATATTCCGATGAAATAGAAAACAATGTTGGTGTTCCCCAAGGCAGTGTTTTGGGACCATTGCTTTTTTAAATTTATATAAATGATATAATTAACACTGGGGGTAAATGCAAATTTCGTCTATTTGCAGATGATAGCCTTATAGATTTTGCTTGCGATAGTTTACAAAATTGTATGAATGTCGTAAACGACACTTTGGAAGAGGTTTACAAGTATTGTTGTGCGAATTTGTTAAAGGTTAATATGAGTAAAACGAAGTGGATATTGTTGGGAAATAGTAAAAAGTATGAGTTGGGTAACAATTTGAAGTTAAATATAAGGATAGGGAATAATGACATAGAAAGGGTTAATAAATTTGTTTATCTCGGCATAACAATTGATTACATTTTATAGTACATGCTAACCAGGTAATTAAAACGGTAGCATATAAAATTAATTATTTGAGAAGATGTTCACCATACCTTAGCCAGTGGTCAAGCCTTACATTATATAATACAATCGTGTTACCGCACAATTATTGTATGTTATGTTAAACCAGAATAAAACAAATAGACTACAGAAAATTCATATGCTCATAATTTTGAAATGTTCAAAGGTTCACTCCTATAAACTTGATGTTGGAAACACTAAATTGGTTACCGATAGTAAAACTCCTTAAGTACTACACACATTTTTATTTATAAATTCAAAATCAGTCAGGCTCCAGTATACCTGCGGGATAACTTAACTTAAAGGCTGAAATTCATAAATATGAAACTAGATCCAGGCATAACTTTCATATACAAACGTGCAGAAAAAGTAGTACATTTAATTAAATTTTTAATAAAAAATTTCTTCTATGGAAAATAAGTTATTTTTAGCTGAAAAGAAAATAATGTCTTCCGTTGAGGAGAAAATAAAACAGAAAAGAAGATAGAAAAAATGTAATGTAAAATTAAAATCCGAGATAATGCTTACAAGTCTTTCAAGTCATGTGCAGAACATCAAAAGCTGAATATATGGAATACATTTTAAAAATGTAGAAATGAGGTAGTTAATGTGCTGAATCAAAAAAATCTACTTATTATTTTAATAAAATTGATTGTTTCAAAGAAAATCCTAAAGAGATGTGGAAAACTTTAAAAAAAACTAGTAAATATTAAATTAAATGATGTAACTGATCATGTTCAATTTAGTGATCAGGCCATATTATCCTTTATGATAATGTTAACCTAGCAAATAAATTTAAAGAAATATTTTGTTGGAAGTATTATGGATATTATTGGAAGTATTGATGCAACTGTTCCCTGGCATAATCTAAACAATAATTTATACTTACCATTTCAAAACTTTAATTTACTAACTTTACATGACTTATATAAAATTTTGAACTCATTAGATAATAAATATTCTGCATTTAATATTCTTAATTCTAAAGTTCTAAAGGAAGTGTATGCAACAATTGGGCACATTATTTTAAACTTAATACCTCACTTGATACTGGCAAAGTTCCATCTCAACTAAAAATTAGTAATATTGTTCCAATTCAAAAAGGTAATTATACAACAAAATCGAAAGAATTTAGGCCTGTAAATACTATCCCGCCAATTGAAAAGGTATTAGAGCTGGTTGTGTATGAACAACTACTTGAAAATGTTAATAATAATTCTATTTTAATAACTAACCAGTCTGGGTTCAGAAAAAAGTATTCCTGTGAATCTGCATTACAGTTAATGGTGAGTAAATTTAAAAATGATGTGAATGAGAATAAATATGTAGTAGTTGTTTTTTTAGACCTGAAACGTGAATTTGAGACCATTGATAGGTGTATTTTACTTAAGAAAATTCAACAATATGGTGTAGGTGGAAAAGTATACCAGTAGCTGAATGATTATCTGCAAGGTTGTAGACAAAAAGTACATTGTAACAATCAGATATTACCCGAGATTAACATTGACACAGAAGTTCCGCAAGGAAGTGTCCTAGGGCCGCTGCTTTTTATACTATATTTGAAAGATATTGGACTGTTTGTTGATTGTGAATTCATTAATCTCTTTGCTGACGAAACTCTGCTTCGATATAAATTTAATGAGTGCAATCGAGAAAATGAATAAAATATTGGAGAAAGTTGCCCAGTATTTTCAACTCAACAAATTGAAATTGTATGTAACCAAAACAAAAGCATTTATTTTTACAACTAAACATAAATATAGCTTACTTGATATCAATAATGTTAATTTACAAATAAATGGTGAAAAAATCGCAATATTTAGGTATCCAATTAGATAATCTACTTATGTTATGTTGAGAATGGGGTGTTAATACACTGCGACCTAAAAGATCTATTGTGTCCCCTTCTGTCGCCATTGCACTAAGGAAATTTCTCAAATCCTATAGCAGCCCTTCGCAGTATGTTTGGGTTACATCCCCATCGTTTACCTGCAATGTTTCTGCATAGCATTAGGGCTTTTGTGGCCTTATTTACTACTTCCTTCTCATGCGTGTTCCAGAGAAGTTTGTTGTCCAGGGTTAGGCCTAGATATTTGACTTCATTTTTGCATTCTATATCTATTCCGTCTAATTTAACGGTTTTGAGATTAAGTTTTTTTTTTCCTTGAAAAGGCTACTAGTGTTGTTTTTGTAGGGTTTATACTAAGTCCCATTTCACGGCACCATCTTTTGGTATGTTCTAGTCCTCGTTGGACTATATCACACAGGATATTACTAAACTTGCCACTAGCAAATATGACTATGTCGACGGCATAACCTTGACAGGGTATGTCGTCGGCATAACCTTGACAGGGTATGCCGAGGTCAGTCAATCTGCATAAAAGTTCGTCTACGATTAGGCTCCACATTAGTGGGGATAGAACTCCTCCTTGTGGACATCCTCTGGTTGTGCAGATGGAGATGGCGTCCTGCCCTATCTGTGTCTGTGCAGTTCTTGTAGATAACAGCTGAGCCATCCATCTGGATGTGATGTTATCTACTCCTCTGTATGCAAGTGCTCTTTTTACAGATTCGTGTGGCGTGTTGTCAAAAGCTCCTTCTATGTCTAGGAACCCATTTTTAAAAACACTTTTTGAAAATATAATCGTTCACAGCTGTATTTCTTTGTTTGTCAGTGCATCCTGGATTACATCAGTCAACTGTACCAGGGCAGTTTCTGTAGATCTTCCTGCTTGGTACGCATGTTGGCTGTGGTGGAGTGGCACCCTCTCCAGGACTTCTGTTCTGATATAATTATCAACAGCCTTCTCCATTGTTTTTAATACAAAGGATGTGAGGCTGATTGGACGGAAAGATTTAGGATGTGTGGTATCCTTTTTCCCTACTTTTGGAATAAAGGTGACTCTGGCCCTTCTCCATGCTTCTGGTATATATCCCAGCTCCAGACTGCACCGGGATAGCCGGATTATGTGTGGTAGTAATTCCTCCTGTGCCTGCTGAAGCAGGGCAGGAAATATTCCATCCACACCTGGAGACTTAAACGGTTGAAAAGTATTTACAGCCCACCTTAAGCGATTTCTGTTGCATATGTGTTTGGCCACTACAGCGGCCTCTCTTGGGGGGTCTGCTTACCTTAGTTGTGTCCCTTATTAGAAAAGGTGTGCTTCCAGGAAAATGAGTTTCGAGTAAGAGGCGAGCTCTTTCCTCCTTACTCTCCGTGAAGCTTCCATTTGGTTTCTTTAATGCCATAACTGTATCAACTCTCCCTTTTGCCAGGGCCCTGTGCAGTCTCGCTGCCGCAGGTGTAGAGTTAATATCCTCGCAGAATTTTTTAAAGCTGTTACGTTGTTGTAGGTAGTA